>CM072996.1:261033655-262288655 GCA_037038555.1 Rhynchonycteris naso | reverse complement strand
AAATTATTTTTAAGAAATGTATTTAATATGTATTACTGATTTGTTTTAAATGGTACAAATCTTGAGCTTAAAAATAAAATGATCTTGATATTATACCATGAAATTAGTACCAAAACACCAGTATAGTAATTTTGCTCTGATCCGTACATGAGCACTAGACCTAAATGGCAGTACCTTCCCAGGAAGGAGACTGGCCGTGGCAAGCCCTATTGAGACTTGGGATAGTGAACTATTTAGGAGTCACATTCACATACCTGGGAGAGAGAAGGAGCAGTTTTAGGGCTTCGGTCTGGGTCCCTCTGGGCCTCACAGATGGTGGCCCTGCCCTGAAGGCCATGTGTGCATGCAGGTATTGGAGGGGAAAGATAGAAGTGGGGAGAGCAAGCTGCAGCTTTTCTAGCTCTTGACAAGACCCACAGCTAGTTGGTGTTTGTGAGGCCCCCGGCAAAGCAGCATCCGGGAACAATCAGGTCAAAGGGAAGAGTGCTTTGCCTCTCTGTGCTCACGGTCTTGGCCTCTTACATTTGTTGCCACAGACTCCTGAGCTGCTGGGAGACAATTATGTCCACACTCAACTCCCTCATCTTTCCCCAAGCCACCTGCCAATCAATCTCAGTTCTGGATACTCCACCTAATATCTACAAGTTACTGAGCTCTCCCAGTTATCTCTGAAGTGTACTCATGATGACAGGCCTTTGGCGCAGTATAGTCAACTTCACTAAAGAGCTGGATTTGGGGAGCGTGGGAATTTGGAGGTGTGGGCTGGCTTTGAAAGTTCTGGTCCAGGTGTGCTACCATCCTGCTGGCCAAGAGGACCAATGTACCTTGATCTCAAGAGACAAGAGTCCCCTGCCACCCCACCTCCCCACATGTATTCACTTGGGCCCCGGACTCAGGCAAATGAGATATAGATCAGCTACAACTTGCTCTGGGATCATGAAAGTGGCAATGACTCCACAGTAAATCATCTTAAGCTTCCATGGAATCTTGGCATCAGCCAGTCATGTGAACTTCAAAGGACTTGGTCTAGCTGTGGAATGGGACAGTAAAAACTTCAATCCCATTCTGGCTATTCAGGACCTGCCTGTTCAGCGAGCTGAGGGGCAGGAGGAAGAGAGTGGGTGTGGAGCGCTGATGGTCAAATTCTCCAAAGGGTGCAAAAGTGCCAGGGCTTGGATCTGATGAATCTGTCCCTCAATAAATAGTTTTATAAAAAGTCCTTTGAAACTGAAAATAGGATTTCCTAAAATAGGTGATTCATAAGTAAGCAATTCCGTGTACGGTATTTTCTTAAGAGTGTAAACACAACTGGACTGTACTTCCGTTAAAAAAAATGTAGATACAGCTTTGCTTGCATATATAAATACGATGTAAGTACTTCTATTAAATAATGCAATATGATCTTTTGAACCTTTTGCAGAGCAACAGAACTGATGCTAGCAATATGCTAGTAGCACGGCTGGAAAAATATTCTTCAAAAAATTGGCCAGCAGTCAAGTCCATTAGGGGGTATAGCTAGCATCTATTGTTTTTCTAACCTGATAAACTATTTTCCTGGCACAGCATTCCAGCTTTTCTTTGAAGAAAGTCCCTGTTCCCCTGCTCTTTGCCATATGCTTTGAGATGAGGGGAGGATTGCCACTGCTTGCTTTAGAGGTAGGCATGTGAATCAAGGCCAATCAGAGCATTTCATACACGGGACTACAGGAATTGGCTCAACACATGGGCAAATGATTTAATCAGATCCAATTTGTTGGGACTCTAAGGAGAGCGGTTTGAAGTCTTTCTTGAGGAAATTGGACCTGGGAGATTATAAAACGGCAGATACTGATGGCCATCTTAGCCTTACATGGAGCCTGAAAAAGAAAAATAAGTAAATAAAGAGAATAGAGTCCAGAAACAGCAAAAACCCAGATCCTGGGGAGATTGTCCTGATGCCCCAGATTAAGTCATATCTGAAGTAATAAACTTTTCAGTAACGTGAGCCAATGAAGTTTGAGTTGAGTACCACTACAAGGTAACGATTTTAAATATGCAGTTAAGATATTGATGAAACACACCAAAGATGATCTGGGTCTCCACTCTCACTGTTAGTGTGTACTTACTATGTTTCATGTACTAAAATACTAGGTACATTAAAGCTATCACGGAATAAAATCCTAACAACAACCATATGAGGATGGTACTTTTATTTTGCCTTTCAAAACACGCAGAGCAGGAATTTGAACCCTGCACTTTACAACATGTGAGACTGACTGACTTGTCTTTCCCAAGTCCTTGCCTTGGTCATATTTTTTATCTCCTAAGAGACGCAGCTGTCTAAAATTTTAGCTTCTGAATCTTTTCAAATGAAATAGGAAGTATAAACAAATGAAATCAACCAAATGAAGCAGGATTGGGGGATGGGGTATAACCCTCTTTCTTATACTCTCCTCTCCCAAGGAACATCTAGGGCTTTAAAAAATATTTTGAAAAGCACTTCCTGGAACATAATAAGAAAGGATAAGAAATACCTCTTTCTGTATGGAACAATTTCCAAGATATAGTAAATGGGGAAAAGTAAGGTGTAGAACTCTATGTTCAATGTGCTACATTTATTTATTTTAAAAAGAGATTATATATACCAGTGGTTCTTAACCTGGGTTCTATTGAACCCTAGGGGTTCGATGAGTTGGTCTCAGGGGTTCGGAGAAGCCTTTGCCGAGGAGGCCAGAATAAAGTAATACCATAATTTGTTGTGAGTTCATGCACTTTGTGGTTTTGTTCTTTGAGCAAGGTGATGTTCATGCACGGCTCATTTTGTGCACCAGTAAAAGAACATATACCTATGTCTTGAATTTGGAAAAAAAATCATATTTTATTTATCACTAAAGAAGGGTTTGGTGAATACGCATATGAAACTGGTGGGTTCGGTACCTCAAAAAAGGTTAAGAACCACTGATATATACATATCTGCATATCTGGAAGGATAAACAAGAATTGTTTGCATTAATTGCCTAGGTGTCAAGGAAAAGCAGAGCCTTTTCGCTATATACTCTTTTGTTCTTTTTATTTTAACCACATGAATGTATTACCCATCTTAAAAAGGAGGAGGAGTAAGAGAAAAGAACCACTAAATATGTGTAATGAATCTCAGACCAAGGTGAGCTGCCCACTGGCAGGCTGAGATGGCTCTCCCAATGAGTGGCAATCTGATTCTAAAAATATGTCCTTTCTTCCCCAGCCATTTATCTTTACATATGACTAAATGTTAATTACTAAGTTGATCAGTAAAAATCAACAAAATATTTATAAACTAAACTTAGGTAATAAAATTTTCTGAGGAACTGATTCAAACTCAATGTAGGAAGTCTGGGGGACATGCAATGCTTAGCAACATTGCAGAATTTCTCTTCCTATGCACACAGCCCAGAGTGGGAATTTCCTCATTTGAGGAATTCATTTATTCATGAAAGAGTTACCAAATGTTTACTGTGTGCCAGATACTGTGGTAAGCACTGAGGATAAAGCAAGTTACCAAAGGGCTAAAATCCCTGCCCTTGTGGGTTTATATTCTGGTAGTGGTAGAGAAAGAGACAATAAACAAGATAAAGATGTAAAATATATACAGCACTATATTCCATTAATATTTCAATGAACATTTTTTCACATTTAATAAAACCTGAATTTAGCTGCATCTGTTGATAGATGGCTTCTTACAACCTGGCATGGTTTTTTTCTTTTCTGAGGATGTTGTCTTAGATCTGATGAGATATGGAAAAATAATGTATATGGAAGAATAATGCTTCAGACTGATAAGTGCTACAGAGAAGAATAAGCAGAGCAGAGGGAGGAGTATGGGGAGATTGCAATTTAGGACAATAGTCAGGAAAGACCTAAGTAACATCTGAGTGACTTAAGGTGAAGGAGTGATCCAGTCGTCCACGTGAGTGGAATAGCAAGTGTTCAAAATATAGAAAAGAACAAGAAGAAAGGCCATGAGGCAAGAGCAAGTTTCAGAAACACAGGGAAGCCAGTGTTGCTGGAGTGGATGGAATGTAGCAGATGAGGTCACAGAGACAACAGAGGGGCCAGAGTATGTAAGGACTTGTAGACAGACTATTTAGTGTAAGGTCATTGTTTTGAGTCTGGAGGTCAGATAGCAAAGTACATAAAAGTAGAGGCTTTGGAGCCAGATTGCCAGTTTATGTTCCAGCTCTGCCACTTCCTAGCTGTATGACAATGGCCAGGTTACTCTGGGTGCCTGTTTCTCCATCTGTAAATTGGGACTGATAAACATTACCTAGCTCAAATCGTAAGAATAAAGTAAATTATTTTATGTAATGTACTTTGAATAGAGGCTAGCATATAAGGAGAACAAATATGTGTTAGATATTGTTATTAATTAGTTATGAATTTCAATTGCTGCTTCATCATTATCAGTTTATTTTACTGCGTTGTTTGGTTAATTTACTATGTTGTTTGATAATGTATAATTGGGTTTTTTGTTGTTGTTGTTGTTTTGTTTGTTTTTTCTGACAGAGACAGAGTCAGAGAGAGGTAGGGACAGACAGACAGGAAGGTAGAGAGATAAGAAGCATCAATTCTTTGCTGTGGCTCCTTAGTTGTTCATAGATTGATTTCTCATATGTGCCTTGACTGGGGGACTACAGCAGACCGAGTGATCCCTTGCTCGAGCCAGCTACCTTGGGCTCAAGCTGGTGAGCCTTGCTCAAACCAGATGAGCCCGCACTCAAGCTGGCGACCTTGTGGTCTTGAACCTGGGTCCTCCATATCCCAGTCCTACGCTCTATCCACTGTGCCACTGCCTGGTCAGGTGGTAATGCATAATTGTATCAACAATATTTTTGGACACCAATTTTCCAGTAACTAGTCTTTAAAAACTTGTATGTGGCTGTCTACAAAAGACTAACTTCAGATCGAAAGACAGACAGACTGAAAGTAAAATGATGAAAAATGATATTTCATGAAAATGAAACAAAGAAAAAACCCAATCTGGGGTAACAATGCTTGTATCAGACAAAACAGACTTTAAACACAGGCTATAAACAAAATAAATTGGGCTGAGAATTATACCTAAGATAAATTTTGAGTGTGGCTACTAGCACATGGAACAAATTGCAATCAGAGCAAAGAGGCCGGCTAGGTTTTTTGGAAAAATTATATTGCTGAATGTGGAATAAAAAACCTTTTATAGCTATTAGGGAAAAAAACACACACACAAAGAAAAACCTGTAACAAAAGACAAAGAAGGATGCAACAATTCAATTTCTGGCTAACTGAAGAAATACAAATCACTATTTCGAAAAGATATATCCATCCATATATTCATCACTGCATTATTTACAATAGCCAAGATATGAAGCAACCTAAGTGTCCATCAACAAATAAATGGACAAAGAAGTAGTGCATATATACAATGGAATGTGATTCAGCCATAAAAAGGAATGAAATCTTGCCAGTTAATGATGAGTTTGCCACTAGAAAGTAAGAAAGGATGGAGAAAGTGGGCCACTGAAGAAAGCCACTGAACTAGGGGACTGTAAGGAAAGAATTTTAAAACTGAATTTCAAACCAATAACTTTTGTTGGTTGCTCTGTTGTCAGGTTTGGTTTAGGAAAAGAAAAATCATTTTTATTTACCCAACTTAAAAATGTGAATTACGTGCATTTTAAATTTTTTATTTTATTTTATTTTATTCATTTTAGAGAGGAGACACAGAGAGAGAGAGAGAGAGAAAGAGAGAAAGGGGGGAGGAGCTGGAAGCATCAACTCCCATATGTGCCTTGACCAGACCAGTACAGGGTTTTGAACTGGCGACCTCAGTGTTCCCAGGTCGACGCTTTATCCACTGCGCTACCACAGGTCAGGCGAATTACGTGCATTTTAATAATTCATGGCATTTTTATCTTGAGGGTTTAGATTTATGGAAGTTAGAACTATAATGGCATAAGTCAGGTGGTAAAAATTTTTTCACGTTTTCTCTTCCTTTATCTAAGAAATGCTTCTTGAGCATCTATCATGATAAAGGAATTATACTAAGATGATTAAAAAGTACAAATAGAAACAGGGCATTGTCCCTGACTTTCTCTATAAAATCAGTGGAAGTATATTCATATGTAAGCAACTCTTTCTTAAATAAGGAGTCCATTTCATGGCTGTTCTGTAGTGATAATGCTTCCTTTTCAGAACCCAAATGAGGGACAAATTAGCCACTGTACCTTCTCTGCCTACTCTTGAGCCTAGAAATACAGGCAATCCCTAGGTTATGAACAAGACAGGTTCTGTAGGTTTGAAAATGCTTAAGTATTTATATGCACAGAAAGGTAAAAAATAAGTACTATGTTAAGACAAATATCTAAATTGCATTTAATAGGTAAATGTACCTGTTCCAATTTACATTCAAATTCAACTTAAGAATAAACCTACAGAACCTATCTCCTTGTAACCTGGGGACTGCCTATTAAGGGCAGCTCTACCCTTTCCCAGACATCAGGAGAAAGGCAAGACTGAGAGGAGAAAGTCTTGGGGCACCACCCTCATCTCCTCTGTACCAAACTGTCCATCCTTCCTGCCCATAGTCCTTCCTACCCCGTGGATGCTGGTTAGGGAAGAAAACAAGTCAAATGAAGGGAAAACACATAGTGACCTACTATACTCACCAAAATTTAAAAGAAAGCCAGGCATTTTGAAAAGGCCAGTGCCTTTAAACAATTTTGCTAAAATCTCAAGGCACTGCTTTTTATTATGAAATAATGTATGTAGTAGACATAGTAGACATCAAATGAGCCCCACTTCCATGTTAGAGCTTTTATCCCTGGTGATGGAGTATAATGGGGCACAAGGAGGGGATGAAAAGAGGCTCAGGGAAGTGTGAGGCTTAGGGACTGGGTGGAGTTCTTTGCACATATTACTTGGTAATAAAAAAAGGTGAGCATTTATTGGTTACTTTTTTTAGGTTGCAACAAAATGCTCCATGGAAAATGTCTGATGCAAAATGTCAAGTGTCCAGTCTTAAAGCAGGGGACAATGTTTAGTGCACAGTATTTTTGGCAGTATGATCTCTATCATCATCCAAGTCACTCAGGCTTAAAAACTTGACACTAGGAAAGGAACTTTCACCATAGCCTTTGAGATATGTGCTATCTGTAATTCTACTTTACAGATGAAAAAAGGACCCTCCTCTGCAGCATAATATTCATATATCCTTTAATGTTTTCATTAATCTAGCAGTAGCACCTCTTATGAGATAGTACTAAGCCACAGAGATACAAAAAATAAATAACATAATCCTGTCCTTAACATTTTGGCTTAACAAACATTTATTGAGAGTTTTCCACATATTAGCAACTGCAAGTCATTTGGTTTTCAGAGAAAGCTTTCAGAAGATGCCAGAGTTAAGTCTTAAGGAACTAGCAGGAGTTTCATTGATTAAGAGGGGACAGGAGAAGGGCATATCCCCAGAGTATGTGGAGAAGGCAGGGGCTGTGAAGATTGGCAGGAACTAGAACATAACACACCTGTATACCAAGCTAAGGAGTTTAGATTTTATTATGAAGAGAATGCACCACCACTGGAGGGTTTTTAATGAGAACTGTCACAGACAGATATTTTGTCTAATGGAGGTAAGTCAGGGCTTGGATAATGACAAACTAGTTAGGACGCTTTTGCCATAATCTTTGTGAAAAATGATGACAACATTGAGAAATACTGTATTCTATAAATAGACATGATAGAACTTGATTCTTAGATATGTGGGGGTGAAATCAAAAGGTGAAGAGTCTTCCCAGATTCCTCCTCCTAGTTTAGTAATTATTTGTAAGGTGACCAATTTTTTACAATGAAAAGGACAAAAATAAATTGAAGAAAACAATATCGTAAATAAAAGAAACATTTTATTCATTGCAACAATAATACACTATAATATAAATGCATAATAAAAACATTCATATTTTATATTGTAATATGCTTACATGCCTATTAATTTTTAATAATAATTTTAAGAAAAAAGTACTTATTTAGATACAAATACGTCACATCACACGCAATGGATCGACTCTGCATGATCGAGTACGGACATTTATAGGTTAGTCTTCCAATATCAAAAAGGAGGATAGGTAGGAGGAGACTTTTCGAGGGAGGATGGAACTTATAAAAGAAGGACCGTCCTCCCTAAAAGAGGACGATTGGTCACGTTATTATTTGGCTAGTGGTACTATTGATCGTGGCAGGGCACAGGAAGTACATTGATTTTTTTTTGTTCTTTAAGGGAGGCTAGGGAATCTGAAACCTGTGGGGCATCCAAATGGAGAGCTGTATGAATCGGTTGGCTAACTAGAACCTGAGCTTTTTGGGCTCAATAAATCTACAAGAATACTCCAGAAGCATAAATGTTTAGCAAGCTCATTTTGAAAGGAAGAAAGCATATCGATTTGCAAAAATGACGTTTTTCATGCTAAAAAACAAAACAAAATACTGAAATGCAAGGGTTGAGAGCTAATAACAAACATTATGCTACTAGCTGCCAAACTGACACTATCGATCAATGTATTTTCTCTAATAAGTTAAATGCAGAGTTCGATTGGTTTCCTCCTCACACCACTTGAAAATAGCGGTGTACCTGGTTTTTAGATTTAGGAATTTCTTTTAGCAGGTTTGAAGAGCAAGAGCTGAGAAATGCGCCCTCCGGTGGCAGTGGAGTGAGGGGGTTCTAGCACCCCTTTTACCACCAAACAAAGCCCTGTAAAAAATACAATTTACAGGGATCAGAGAGCCACAAAACTCGTATTGCGAAACCAAATAAACCCTCCCAGCGACCAGGATCCCTTACCTGTCACGTCGGCCGAAGGAAAATTTCACTTTCGACTTAACTAACAAAATAAGACCTCAGATTTGATAGGTTACAGGAAGTCCCGCTCGGCGTCTTCTGAACACCCCGCAAGCCAAAACACGTACGTTTTCGAATTCTTTCCAGCCTGCAGGGCCCGGATTCGACCACGTGGGTGTGGGTGGGTCAGCCTAAGCGACCCGCCGAGGGGCAAGAGTAGGAGGTGTGTTCCCGCAGAGGAGGCGGGGCCTGCGCAGTGGGCGGAGCTTGGGCGGACCCTGGCTTTGGACCTCCTCTCTTCTACTTTCCCCCTTTGCCTTCGCCCTTCGAGCCGCCACGTAATGCCACGTCTCCGCGCATGCGCATCTCGAGCGCTGGTGTTTCCGGGCTTAGGGGGCTGGAGCGGCCGCCGAGTAGGAGGCGGTTGTGGCGGCGGCCGGGGAGTACAGAGTGTCGACTTGGGGACCAGGCCCTGTAGAGGACAGGGGAAGTTATCTTTTCTGTCTCGAAGGGGCCGGTAGAGCCGGCGGCTGATCGGCAAGATGAATTTCCTCCGAGGGGTGATGGGGGGTCAGAGTGCCGGACCCCAGCACACCGAAGCCGAGACGGTGAGAGGAGCGGTGGGTCCGGGGCTTGCGAAGGGTCTGGGCAGGAACGGGGACGGAATACTCGGGGGCCCGGAGATCACTTCCCGCACCCCACGGTGGGCCCACATGCCGCCTTCCCCTTTGCCTTCCGTTCTCTTCTGAAACCCACGACCCCAGCACAGCCCCCACCACGGCGGCTCGGCCCTGCTGACAGCAGCCGCATTCCGAAGCTCCGCAGGCCAGGCGAGGAGGGTGGTCCGTGGATGGTACCACCCGGGAAAGGCTCGATCCAGGGCAGAGGTGGCCCGACCAGTCTCCCACGCCCCTCGAGGCCGCGGGCCCTTCCCTCCTTTCCTTTCACCGTGTCTCCACTGGCCCAGAGGCGCATGAACTCCTGTTCCCTCTCTCCCCGTCGGGAATTGGGTTTTAGGGAAGTCTGGGTTTAAAACCCAGCTGTTGACGAGAGCATGTGGCTAATAATAAAAAGATAGTTTAGGGTACAAAGCCACCTGCTTCTGTCTCATCAACTGGAAAAAGGTCTTCTGCTAGGTGTGAAGAGTTCGGACCCGTTTTTCGAGCGCATGCAAAATATTTATGCTGTTTGAGAAGTACTTGGATGATGTAGGGATCTTTCGCGCTCAAACAAAACAGCTTTGGGAACAAATCCCTTTCCCTTCCACTCACTCCATTCAGAAGTCTGAATTCGTTGGAACGTGATCTTCGGCGTCACTTTAGAAAAATTGTTAGCCCCTGAAAACAACCTGGTAGTTCGATTTTAGGTTTACGATACTTTGTTAATTTTGGTTAGTGTCTATTAGAAATGAGTGTGTATGATGTTTTATAAAATAAACGTTTTATTTTAGGTCTACAGAAAATTGACAAAGTGTATGACATTTTAAAGACACTCTTTGGGTAGTATTTATATACACATAACTGGGATGTCTATGAACCTCGATACCATGTTCTATGTTATTGGGATCCTGAAGGGTAATTATAACTTTTATTTTCAAGCTCTTACCTTGAGCTAGATATTGTGCTGAGCTCTTTAAATCCACCTTCCTTAATTCCTAACTACCCTGCAAGATAGGTGAGAGCATCCTCACTTTACAAATGAAAAAAAAAAAAAGAGGCTGAGAGAGGTGAAGTAGGTTGACCAAGATCACAATACTAGTAATAGAGCTAGGATTCAACCAAGGTTTGCTTTACTTAAGAGTCTAGGCTTTGCCTGACTAGGCAGTGGCACAGTGGATAGAGCGTCAGACTGGGATGCAGAAGACCCCTGTTCAAGACCCGAGCTCACCAGCTTGAGCGCGGGCCCATCTGGCTTGAGCAAAAGCTCACCAGCTTGAACCCAAGGTCGCAGGCTCAAGCAAGGGGTGGCTGGGTCTGCTGAAGGCCCCTGGTCAAGGCACATGTGAGAAAGCAATCAATGAACAACTAAGGTGTTGCAACGACAACAAAAAACTAATGATTGATGCTTCTCACCTCTCTTCATTCTTGTCTGTCTGTCCCTATCTATCCCTCTCTCTGACTCTCTTTCTGTCCCTGTAAAAAAAAAAAAAAAAGGAACCTAGGCTTTGTTGCTGGTGCCCATATTTTATAATTTATCAGGGATTTTGGAAATTTACGTAATATTAAAAGTAATCTCATGGATCTGGGTTAGAACTGTTTAGAGCAGAAGTCAAAAGCTGGTGAATCTGTTTTCCTTCATTTGAAAATCAGGAGATTTAACACACACATACAACTGATATTTGGCTTCTCTTGTTGGTTCCCACTGGCTACAAGGCGACTGAGCGGTCCTATCAGAAAATCATGCTTTCCAGATTACCATGGTCACAGCCCACCTCTTTAGCTTTTGCACTATTTTTTTTCCCCTGTCTGACATTTTTGTTTGGGTCACCAGGTTTTAAAATGTGGTTTACTAGAACTTGCTCTGGAGTTAGACCTTGAATCCTTGCCTTCAACCCCTAATTGGATTGAACAGATAAAAGATGGCTCATACACTATGAGTAAAAAGGAAAATGCCTGCTCTTACAGGTGTAATGAGAATTAAGTGAAGTAAGAAATAGAGCCTGACACTTAGTATGTGCTCAATAAAGAATAATTTTTATTACATGTTTTTAGGTCCACTCTCTTTTTTTTAGTGTAGGATTTTAAAGCTGGAAGGCCCTTTGTAGCTCATGCATGTTGAACCCCCTCAGTTCACAAGTTAGGAAACTGAAGCATAGAGCACTAAAACAACTTACACAGTATTACAGAACTGAGACTAGAACACTTTGATCTTGCCATAGTGAATGGAACAACATAACTTTTTATATCATGATTTCAAAATGAAGCTTGAGTATCACTTGTGTGTATGCTGTATTTATAAACTGAAAGGAAAATAAGAGTTCTTGTTCTTGCCTAACTTAGAGCATGTAGACTCAAAATTGAGAAAGTAATTTGTCTTTGGAAGAGAAGTAATCATTTACTCTGAGCTATAGTGTAAATAAAATTTGTTTCACCATCTCATTCCATCAGGACATATAACAGGTATAAGGGGTTGTGGCTCGCTAATTTAGAAGTATTTATATATAGTGCATCAGACTGTGTGGAACAATATTAGACGTTTTAAATGGTGATTTGATCCGGCCTGGATAGTTAAGTTGCCAGAGCTTGGGACATTTAATTTCTATATTATTATTATTTAGTATTTTGTAGTTTTTTATTTCATCAAAATTAAATTATCTTCATTGCAATTTTCCCGTTTTCATGCTTTTCTCATCTTTTTCCAGTGCAAAATCTTTTTTTTTTTTTGTCTAAAGTCTACCTGCCCTTAAATCTGTCATCAATGCATATTCTATAATCTGTAGTCTTTACTTTCCTTCACCAAATGGTAGACAATCTCCTTTTCCTCTGAGCAGCCTTTACGTTTTAACTAGATTGTGTTTTCTACCATTGATATGTACAGTGTGTCCGTAAAGTAATGGTGCACTGCTTTCCTGTGATCGGTCAAAAGTGCACCATGACTTTACGGACACACTGTATATCTGATTCTAGAATCATAAGTGTCTTTAGGGCAGGTTTCGAATATACTTTAATATTTTTTTTCCTGTAGAAGTAGAACTTAAATATCTGGTAAATGAATGAATTATAGTATTATGTGAAAGGAATCACAGTTCTGTAGTCATTGTAGCTTACAAATTACCAGGTTTTAAAACAGTATTTTTAAAAGACTGTAGGAATCAAAGCGTTCCAGAACAGTTTAAGTCCATTATGTCAAACTTTTTACATACGTGATTTTTCAGATTTACTGTGTTAGACTGCCTCCTGCTATTTTTCTTTTTTTTTTTTCACAGAGACAGAGAGTCAGAGAGAGGGATAGATAGGGAAAGACAGACAAGAATGCAGAGAGATAAAAAGCATCAATCATCAGTTTTTCGTTGTGACACCTTAGTTGCTCATTGACTGCTCTCTCATATGTGCCTTGACTGAGGGCCTTCAGCAGACTGAGCAACCCTTTGCTCAAGGCAGCGACCTTGGACTCAAGCTGGTGAGCTTTTTGCTCAAACCAGATGAGCCTGCGCTCAAGCTGGCGACCTCGGGGTCTCGAGCCTGGGCCCTTCCACATCCCAGTCTGACGCTCTATCCACTGCGCCACTGCCTGGTCAGGCTCCTGCTATTTCTTATTAAACTTAAGCATCTTCTAAATTTATGAGAGTTGTATTGTTGATTGTATAGAACCTAGTTTTTCATACTCTCAGTTAAGAGTAACTTTGGACCTGCATTAAAATGTTCTTCAGAGAAACAGATGTAGAATTTGTATCATGATAGTAAATAATTCTGTAAAGTTCTAGATAATTTCTTTTTTTTCACTTTAAGTAGAGAAAGGCACTAATTTCTGATTATTGAAGTCTCCTAAGCTTTGACAAACTACTGGGTACAGAAACACTAATTATAGTGGAAATGTTACTTTTTTTTTTTTTTTAATGCTCGAACAGGCTTAATTTTCTATCTGCCATCTTTTTAAAAGCTAGTTGATTGAAAATCCCAAGACACATGTCAACTACGGAGTTGTTGTTTTGTTTTGTTTTTTTGCAAGATGTATCCCAAGGCAGGAAAGTTGGCTAAAGTCCATAAAAGTATGCAGTTAGCATACTCTTTTTTTTTTTTTTTTTTTTAAGCAAGAGAGACAGACCAATAGGAAGGGAGGGAGATGAGAAGCATCAAGGTGTAGTTGCAGCACTTTAGTTGTTCATTGATTGCATCTCATATGTGCCTTGATGGGGGTCGGGGGCAATCCAGCCAAGCCAGTGACCCCCTTCTCAAACCAGTGACCTTGAGCTCAGGCCAGTGACCTTTGGGCTCAAGCCAGAGACCATAGAATCATGTCTGTGATACCACATTCAAACTGGTGACCCCACGTTCAAGCAGGAGAGCCTGTGCTCAAGCTGGTGACCTTGGTGTTTCTCACTTGGGTCCTCAGAGTCCCAGGTCCACTCTCCAGTCACTGTACCACCATCAGGCAGGCAATAGTCAGCATACTCTTAAGATCAAACTTTGATCAGCTGGCTTAAAAAGCAAAAGTGCTAACAATATAAACACAGCTATACTTTCTTTTATTAAAAATTATGCACTTAATTTTAAACATAGTTTTGGTTTGGTTAAGCACATTTTAGACCATGTTATTATAAATGTGTAGTTTGGCCAAAACTCTTGTTTGGGTTAGTGTTTCATATTCTACATTAATAAGCAGATCAGTGTCATAACTGGTATTTGTTTTTTCTCTTGGCTCTCTTGCAGTAAATATCAGAGAATAACGATTTGTGGTTGATCACTTCTATAGCCAACCAAAGATGTCTCACATATATTATTTTAAAGATTTTATTTATTGATTTTAGAGAGAGAAGAGAGAGTGAGATCATAGTTGCTTCACTTTAATTGTCCACTGATTGCTTCTTCTTTTTTTTTTTTTTTTTTACAGGGACAGAGAGAGAGGGATAGACAGGGACAGACAGACAGGAACAGAGAGAGGTGAGAAGCATCAATCATCAGTTTTTTCGTTGCCGTCGCAACACCTTAGTTGTTCATTGATTGCTTTCTCACATGTGCCTTGACCGCGGGCCTTCAGCTGACTGAGCAACCCCTTGCTGGAGTCAGGGACCTTGGGTCCAAGCTGACGAGCTTTTGCTCAAGCCAGATGGGCCCACGCCCAAGCTGGCGAGCTCGGGGTCTCGAACCTGGGTCTTGCGCATCCCAGTCTGACGCTCTATCCACTGCGTCACCGCCTGGTCAGGCCACTGATTGCTTCTTATGTGTCAGTTTCAAACTGGCGACCTCAGCGTTCCAGGTAGGTGCTCTATTCACTGCGTCACCACAGGTCAGTCTTTTGTTTTTATAAGTAGTGGTTATTAGATACATGGCTTCTTAAAAAGTTAATTAGATTACTTATGGTGATTCTAAAATACTAGTATTTAAATTTTACATACCCTAGTATTAGCAAAGTATATTCCAAAGAAAATAAGTAGAGGTACTTGAAGAAATTTTGTTACCAATGAAGTGTGCTGTGTGATGATCAAAAATGAAACAAAATAAAACCCTTAATATTTATACAAGATTTTTTTAAAATGAGAGGTGGGAAGATCGTGACACAGACTCTCACATGCTCCCCGACCGACTGGGATCCACCTGGCAACCCCTGTCTGGACTTGATGCTTGAATCACCTGAGCTATTTTTAACACCTGAGGCTGATGCTTGGACCATCCTAGCTATACTCAGTGCCTGGGGCTAATGCTTGGACCAGAGGAGCCACTAGCTGCAGAAGGGGAAGAGAAGTAGATGTTGCTTCTCTAGTGTGCCCTGACCAGGAGTCGAACCTGATAGGTCCATATGTCAGGCCAACACTCTATCCACTGAGCCAGCCAGCAAGGGTCTATACAAAATTTATTAAGTAAGCACTGTGTTATGTTTTCAAATATTTTCATGATGAAGATATAATGTATAAGTTGTGTTTGCCGATTTATTTGACCAGGCCCCTTTTTTTTTCTCCAGGAAAGGTTGTGGGGTCTAATGTTCTGAGGTACATACTTAGGGAAAAATTGTCCTAGAGAATATATTTTTAAAGGAGTGCTACATTTTAGAAGTCCTTAAGTACCAGCGTTATGGAATTCATGAAGTATTTCCCTTTCAGTATCTAAAAAATAAGTAAGTCCTGATGCTTTATGATTTGAGAAGCAGTTGTAATCACTCTTGAAACTGATTATCTTTTAGGAGAGAATACAAGAATTTCTTACATAATTTGTTGATAGCAAATACCAATTCTCTCTTTTTATATATTTACCTCCTATTTATACTGTTTTATTTGTTGTTTGCTGTGGATATAAGACAAAAGTCATGCTTATCTTTTATATCTGAGGCAGAAATGTCAAACATTTTTTTTGTATAAAAAGCTATCTGTAACCTGACCAGGCGATGATGCAGTGGATGGAGCATTGGCCTAGGATGCTGAAGACACTGGTTCAAAACCCCAAGGCACCGGCTTTGAGTGCAGGCTCATCCGGCTTGAGCATAGGGTCACTATCTTGAGCATGGGATCATAGATATGACCCATGGTCGTTGGCTTGAGCCCAAGGTCACTGGCTTGAGCAAGGGGTCACTGGCTCAGCTAGAGTCCCCCAGTCAAGGCACATAGGAAAAGGAAATCTGTAAACAACTAAGGTGCCGCAACAGAGAATTGGTGCTTCTCATCTCTCTTCCTTCCTGTCTGCTGTCTGTCTCTCTTGCTAAAAAAAAAGTTATCTTTAATTTGAAAACTAGTAATGTTAGATTACTAGTGTTCAACTACTAATTTGTAGTGTTAGACTTTGAAATGCTGGCATTTGTGATAGGTTCTTTGGTAGACAAGATTCATTGAGGTGCCTTGCTTAAGAGGATAGCCTTTTAGAAAGCATCATTTATTTCTTAGAGAAAGCATGGCACATAAATGAAGCAGTATATTACCTAGATTGACTTATTGGTAATTGTAATGGAAATAGATTATATTAGATTCATTGGGTTTATCTCCAAAGAGGTTGGTGTTTGGCTTTGTAATGTTCCCACTTTTTGTTGTTGTTGTTCCCACCTATTTTAATTATGATAATTTAGATCATCTGAAGATAAGACTGGCTTTTGTTTTTTTCTAAAATCTCATTGTAATAGAGTTCACTTTAAAACAAATTAAATTTCTTGTATCCTAAAACAGTAATTTTTTATTCCATTTAAAGAATATAAATGAATTGATTTTGTTACCGTGAATTATTTTAGTCCTATAAGAACCAGTCATGTGTGGGAAAATTCTCTCCAAGGAAGGTATGCATTAAGCTTCAATGAAGACAAATTTATGTCGTCAAATAAGTTGGTATTAGGGCTTGATAAATACTTGTTGAATAAATGACTGAACATTTAGATTAGATTTCTTTTTTTTTTATTAGGTTTCTTAAATTGAAATCTCTGCCCTTCATTTTACATATCAGTTAAGTAGTTAGTGAATACTAAAGCACTATATAATTTATATTAGGAATTGTAAGAAAATACTGCAAACTACATTATGTCACTGCCATTAAATTTTAAATGTTCCTTCTGCATCTTAGTTTTATGGCACCTTCTTTATTTTCTTTTTATTTTTCAGTGGTTTTGCTTCTGCTTCAGTATCTTTTGTGTATGACTGAACAAAAAATAAGTGGCACCATTGGATAGCAAAACAAACATTAAAGTCAGGTTATTAGGTTGTAATTTTGATTATGAATTATAATTTACCAGTTGTTAGTGGGATTATTTGTCCTTTTCATGTATTTCTTGCAAGTGGAATTGTGAATCTCACATGGCAATTACTGAAAACAAATAAGAGTTTTGATGCATAATCACCTGCATTCACTGTGTGATGTTATAGGTGTTATTTTATTAATAAGCCTTTACATTTTTTAAAATTATACAAAGTGGCTAATAACTAGTAAAGTTTAAGTCTTTGACTACCATCTCCATTTTCAGGTCTCTTTCCAGAAATAACCACTAATCTTAGTTGGGTATAAATCCTTTCAGACATTTATGCAAAATCATGCATTTGTACAATATGGAATTATATATTGGTATGAGCATGTTTATCTCCTTTTTTATATATGAACACTGTTTATGTTTTCTAAAGCTTATCCTTTTTGTTGATTGACATATCTTAGAGAACTTTGCACGTTAAAACACAGACCTACTTGATTACAAATTATTTAAAATACCTGATTTTTGGTTATTTTTGTTATTTACACTGCACTGTTTTCCTCTAGACTATAAAAGTATCTTTATAAAAGGTTTCACATCTAATTCAGCAGTGTCTTTATCTCTTAGAGCACTTTATACCTAATTAGCTTAACATGAATTACTGTACTTTCACTCCCGAAAGTGGAGGGGAAAATGCATCTTACAGAGCGAAAAATATGATATTTTATTAAATATTTTAACACACTATTTGGTTCAGAATATTATTTTTTTTATTTTCCTCCTTAAAATCCTAGGTGTGTCTTATGGTCAGGTGTGTCTTAATGGAGCGAAAAATACAATAATTGAAGAACTGCCATCTTCTGAGTTTTTCCTTATACCTTTCTGGGCCCTCCAAATAAGACTAACTATGGACCAAATTTTACTCAAGTTTTTTTCTCTTTAAAACTACTTTTTACTGACCTGTGGTGGCGTAGTGTTTAAAGTGTCGACCTGGAATGCTGAGGTTGCCAGTTCAAAACCCTAGGCTTGCCCGGTCAAGGCACATATGGGAGTTGAAGCTTCCTGTTCCTCCCCCCCCCCTTTCTCTCTCTCTCTCTCTCTCTCTCCCTTTGCTCTAAAATGAATAAATAAATAAAAATAATTTTTAAAAAAACTACTTTTTGGTAATATATAGTATTCTGTTGCTTAATGCAAGAATCACAAACCCAAATCCTAACAGTTTCAGTTGGGTAACATCACTGTTCAATGACGTAGGTTGGATTAGAGAAGAGAATATAGGTCTGGGATGAAACTGGAGCCTGCATCTGGACTTGAGAGTGTAGCTAGTGCTCAGCTCCCGCCAGTTGTTCCATCCACAGGCCCAGAGATCAAATTTAACTGAGTGATTAAGCACTTTTAATCTTATCCCACCACTTACTAATTTTATGAACTCTGACAAGTCATCCACTGTGACTCTGTTTCCTCAGATCTAAAATGTGGAGAGTAATCGTGTTCATCACACAGGTTTTTTGTGAAGATTAATAGAATTAAAAATACAAAGAACTTTAGAACACAGCTGGCACATAATAAATACTATATATTCTAGATTTTAATGGTTCTGAGATGCACATTAGCATTTAAACATCTCTAACATCAGGTTACATCTTGTAATTATAATTGGAGATACAGCTTTGCTCTTGGTGTACATTAAAATGGTGTATCTTATAATTGATGACTACTTAAATTGTATGAACTACAGTATTAACTGTCATTTGCTATCAAGCTGATTGTTTTTTTCAAGAAAAGGTGGAGATCTGAATTCTTATATGAGATCTTTAGATTTTGAAATGTTGATATAAAAATTATTAAACACAGTGTTCCTCTACTTACCAAAAAAATCTTGCAGTCCCTGTAGTTTGCAGCAGGTATTCAGTCTAACATTTCTCTGCATGGGAGGCAATGTAGGATAGTAGAGAAAGTGTGGGCTTTGGAGTGGTATATCTGAAGCTCAGTTAGACTAAACTGTGCCACCAAACAGGCATTGTGTTTTTGGGTCCATTGCTTATTTCTGAGCCTAGTTTCTTCTTCTGGAAAATTAGTTTATTAGTTTAGGTATTGGATCAGCTGCTAGAACTGGGGCCAGAAAACAGAGGTCTAACCAAGACAAAAGTTTGTCTTTCTATACTAAAAGGTTAACTAGAAGGCCATCTTGAGGGTAGGGTGGTTCTGCTTCTCAGGGTGGTCCAGGGCGTATGTGCTGCTTTTGTTCTGCTTCTCAGGGTGGCCCAGGGCCTATGTGCTGCTTTTTACGTTCTACCATCCCTAGGATGCTGCCCATACTTGAATTGTTAAAGGTACCTCATGGAACCAGGTTCAAGATCCAGACCGAGGGAATGAGAAAGAGGAATAAAGAACAAATAGCTTCCTTCTAAGAACATTCCCTGGAAGGTACTGACAACTCATTGGTCAGAATGTAGTCACTGCCTAGATATAAGGAAGACTTGAAAAGTAGTCCAAGTGGACAGCCATGTACGGAGCTATGACACGGATAGTTCTAATCACTAAAAGAAAGAGATGGTAGGTAAAGAGGCACAATTGTAGGGCACTGAGTTGGTTTTTCAAGTAAGGAAAAAATGAAATAATAGTCCTTGAAATCTGTAATTTCTGAATATAAGTTAAGCATACTTGTGTGCTGTAAAATTTTTGCTTGGTTAATACCAACTGAAAAATACAGAGCTCTCTTTGGCCTAAAACATGGCCAGGTCTTTGTAAGGGTCGGAACATATATAATATGTTTTTATTTCATTTGGTTTCAGTTGTCTGTAAAGAGTAGCAACGTAGCAGTTTATTATGGAGAGGAAATTCATTTAGAAATTTCATGGCATCTTGAATATTATCAGCAGATGATAAGGCTTTCACATAGCAAAGCAGAAGTTGCGATGTTTATGTACTAATCTTGATTTTAAGCCTGAGTAATTTTTGGTTGTAGGCATATTACTGTCTTGTTTAATTATCAAGTTTCTTAGTAACAAATCAAAATCTACAAAATTTAATGGTCTGTCAGAAACATAAATGATGGAAATGACAGCCAAAGCCTAATAGGTTAGAAGAGTGATACAAAAAAGTCATAGGAAGCTTGGTAATAATAAAATGTTAATATTTATAGGTACCATGTAGTATGCAAAGACTTTTATATTCATTATTTAATACCTAAGACATCCAATATATGATATTGGAGAGGACTTAGGTTTAAATCTAAGAAAGCTTGTAAAATTATTTTCTTTAAGAAGACAGAGAAGCTTATAGTTAGTTTTAGATTACTAACAGAAATCACTAAAATAAAAAGATCATTTTGGTGCCTGACAGAAGTTATCTGAAATAGCTTAGTCATGATTCTGGATAAATAAGTGGTATTCACTTTTGACTTCCATTGCTTTACAATATGGTTGACTGATTTGAGTTTAATTGTCTTAAGTCACTAGAGAGAAAACTCTGATTAAAATCCTTAATTGGGAAGAATATGTACTTGCCATTAAAACCCAAGTTTAACAGGCAAAATGCATGCTTATATTCATACCCAGACTTGGGGATGAATGGATTTTATTTCTATAAATATAAATAGTACACTTTAAATCATGATTAATTTTAATATATTTAAGGCACATTATTTAATTACCTTAAAAAACTTATAATTGCTTATTAATCAGAGCCTATTGAAGCATATACTTTGACTCATTTAGAAAAGAGTTTATATTTTCTTATTTTTCCTCACATTATTTTAGATCAGTCATCATTCCCAGAAATAAGTGTTTAAAATTATTTAAAAAGGAAATGCTCATATTTTAGAAAGTCTGCTTTGGTGTATTGTTTTAGTAAAACAAGTATATATATACACGTGTGTGTAAAAATTATTGTTTTGGTTAATAAATCTGTACACATTTAAAAATGCAAATTAGCCTGACCAGGCGGTAGCACAGTGGATAGAGCGTCGGACTGGGATGCGGAAGACCCGAGTTTGAGACCATGAGGTCACCAGCTTGGACACGGGCTCATCTGACTTGAGCAAAAAAAAGCTCACCAGCTTGGACCCAAGGTAGCTGGCTCAAGCAAGGGGTTACTTGGTCTGCTGAAGGCCCATGGTCAAGGCACATGTGAGAAAGCAATCAATGAACAACTAAGGAGACTAAGAAGCCACAACAAAGAATTGATGTTTCTCATCTCTCTCCCTTCCTGTCTGTCTCTATCTGTCCCTCTCTCTGTCACCAAAAAAACAAACAAACAAACAAAACGCAAATTAGACCACTTTTCTTATTCTGACTATGAAATGCCATCTTCTACATTAAAATATATGTAGACAATTATAAAGTAAGAAATCATTTTCTGTGCCTGGAATTCCTTCATCATGCGATACTCATCCTTTCATTTTTGTTTTCTTTTACTTAAGTGAGAGGAGGGGGAGATAAAAAGACTGCTGTACACACCCCAACCAGGATCCACCACCTGGCAACCTTCATCTGGGGTGGATGCTTGAGTCAAGCCCCTGCCTGTGAGAGAGGGAGAGGGAGGGGAAGAGAAGCAGATGGTCGCTTCTCATGTGTGCCTTGACTGGAGATCAAACTCAGGATGTCTGCACATTGGGCTGATGCTCTACCCACTGAACAAACCAGCCAGGGCCCATCCTTTAATTTATCTGAGTGGCATTCTTAATATTTCATTCTTAAACAATATCTTAGCCATATCAAAAATACCATAGACTGGTGGCTTAAACAACAATTTATTTCTTACAGTTCTGGAGGCTGTGATGTACAGTATCAGGGAACAGGCAGATTCACAGTATGCTGAGGGCTTGCTTCCTGGGTCATAACACAGCCCTTTTCTCACTGTGTTCTCACATGTGAAAGGGATAAAAGAGCTCTCTAAGGCCTCTTTTATAAGGACACTCATCTCATGAAGGTTCCACCCTCGTGTATGTTTGCAGGAAATATAAACATTCAATCTATAACAATTTTGTTTTCATATAAAATTGACTGCTTTTGTCTGACCAGGCGGTGGCACAGTGGATAGAGCATCGGACTGGGATGCGAAAGACTCAGGTTCGAGACCCCGAGCTCGCCAGCTTGAGCGTGGGCCCATCTGGCTTGAGCAAAAGCTCGCCAGCTTGGACCCAAGGTCGCTGGCTCCAGCAAGGGGTGGCTCAGTCTGCTGAAGGCCCACAGTCAAGGCACATGTGAGAAAGCAGTCAGTGAACAACTATGGTGTCGCAATGGAAATGAAAAACTAATGATTGATACTTCTCATCTCACTCCATTCCTGTCTGTCTGTTCCTGTCTATCCCTCTCTCTGACTCTCTCTCTGTCCCTGTAAAAAAAAAAAAATGACTGCTTTTTCTTTTGTGCCCCTGCTTTACTCAACACTTACAACTGTTTTCCTGTGCAGGTTCCTGTGGCCAGAGACCATATCTTTATTTTGGTTATCACAAGAACAAATGTACACGTGTAATTTAATCTTTACAATGTGTGCTTTATCCTACAGGCAACAGGGATCCAATTGAGGATATTTTTATTATGGTAGTTTATTTTTATCAATTAAGAGCTCAATTCATACTATTTTGATCAGTAGAGTAAAGAAGGATCTTTAAAAGATGAATTTAGCCTGACCAGGTGGTGGCACAGTGGATAGAGCGTTGGACTGGGATGTGGAGGACCCAGGTTCGAGATTCTGAGGTCGCCAGCTTGAGCACAGGCTGATCTGGTTTGAGCAAGGCTCACGAGCTTGAGCCTAAGGTCGCTGGCTCAAGCAAGGGGTCACTCAGTCTGCTATAGCCCCCCCAGTCAAGGCATGTATGAGAAATCAATCAATGAACAACTAAGGAGCCACAATGAAGAATTTATGTTTCTCATTTCTCTTTCTTCCTGTCTGTCTGTCCCTATCTGTCCCTCTTTCTGACTCTCTCTGTCTTTGCCACAAAAAAAAGATGAATTTAGTCAGTCATAAAAATACTCTAGAAATTCCAATAAAACAAATAATTTCACTTTATTCTATTACTGCTTTTTTCTGCTTATAAATGTAATACCTGTTTATTATTAAAATTCAAAAATCAGATATAGAAAATGAATATTTCCAGCAACCCACCAAGAGATGGTACAGTCTTAATTTTTTCAATATATATTCAACTGGTTCATTATTAATATAGTTTTAGCCTGACCAGGCGGTAACGCAGTCGATAAAGCGTCGGACTAGGATGTGGAAGACCCAGGTTCGAGACCCCGAGCTTGCCAGCTTGAGTGCGGGGCCCATCTGGCTTGAGCAAAAGCTCGTCAGCTTGGACCCAAGGTCGTTGGCTCCAGCAAGGGGTTGCTGGGTCTGCTGAAGGCCCCCGGTCAAGGCACATGTGAGAAAGCAATCAATGAACAACTATGGTGTTGCAACGGCAACGAAAAACTAATGATTGATGCTTCTCACCTCTCTCCGTTCCTGTCTGTCTGTCCCTATCTATCTGACTCACCTGGAATAAAACTACATATATACATATATATATATATATATATATATATGTATATATGTATATATATATATAGTATTCTCTTTGTGTATATCTCAAAACTATATATATATAGTTTTAAACCCAAATGAGCTCATGTTAAGCATACTATTGTTAGGATATGTGGATCTGCTTCATTCAACTTGATCAGCTGCAAAGTATACAGGTTGGGGCAATAGTAGGTTTACAGTTGCAAGTACACAAAATGGAGTTTATTCTTGTATTGTTTATTAATGATTTCATTATTTTCTGTGTAAACAACTGTAAAGCTACCTTTGCCCTACCCTGTGTGTGTACCATGTGTTAGTTCATTGTTCTCTAACTGATAAATTAACCCAGGGATCCTCAAACTATGGCCCACGCGGCCCCCTGAGGCCATTTATCCAGCCCCCGCCACACTTCCGGAAGGGGCACCTCTTTCATTGGTGATCAGTGAGAGAAGCACAGGATGCATCCACACCCACAGTTCCCATTGAAATACTGGTCAGTTTGTTGATTTAAAGTTACTTGTTCTTTATTTTAAATATTCTATTTGTTTCCACTTTGTTTTTTAGTTTAAAATAAGATATGTGCAGTATGCATAGGGATTTGTTCATAGTTTTTTTTTATAGTCTGGCCCTCCAACGGTCTGAGGGACAGTGAACTGACCCCCTGTGTAAAAAGTTTGGGGACCCCTGAATTAACCTTTACATTTCACTTTTAAAATAATAAATAAGTAAATAGCAAAAATTTATTGCTCATAGTGCTGGAGGCTAGAAAACTGAGATTGGGGTGCCAGCACAGTCAGGTCAGGATATATATATATATATGTATGTATGTCTATATATATATATATTTTTATAGGCTAAAAAGTGGACTTTCTTTTTAGCTGTTAAAAATAGTGCTACAACAAACATTCTTGTGTATAACATTGTGTAGTCGTGGCATATTTTTATTTTTTTTAATATTTTTTATTTTTCTGAAGTGAGAAGCGGGAGGCAGGACCTACCCAGCATGCCGTTAGGGGGCAATGCTCTGCCCATTTGGGCCGATGTTCTGTTGCAACCTGAACCATCCTAACACCTGAGGCAGAGGCCATGGAGCCATCCTCAGTGCCCGGACCAACTTTGCTCCAGTGGAGCCTTGGCTGTGGGAGGGGAAGAGAGAGATAGAAAGAAAGAAAGGAGAGAGGGAAGGGTGGAGAAGCAGATGGGCGCTTCTGTGTGTCCTGGCCGGGAATTGGACCCGGGATTTCCACGCGCTTGGCCGATGCTCTACTGCTGAGCCAACCAGCCAGGGCCTGTGGCATATTTTTAAAGGATAAATTCCTAGAAGTAGGGGATGCCTGGCTGAAAGAGTATGAACATTTAAAGTTAAAATAGTTTTGCCCAATTGCCACATTTTTAGGTTGCCTTCCCTTTGAGAGAATATGAGCAAACTCACTAATTTATATCTTTGTCTTACCTGGCTTGTTTCTATTTCAAAAATTTTATTGAAATGTATAGAAAAGTACATGTCATTTTTCTAAAACTCAATGTGAACATTCCCAGATAGCCAGCACCCGTGAAGGCCCCTGTGTTTCATTCGGTCACTCCCACCCTTGTGACTAATCAGTTTTCATTTTAATTGTGTGAGTCTGTTAGATAAAAGTAAACTGTTTGCTGTTTTATTTATCCTCATAATGGAGGTTACTCTCTTTGTGTATATCTCAAAGCTTTTTAAAAACCTATCAATGCTGGTATGTTAGCATGTTAGAACACAAAATAAATGACTGAAAATAAAAACAAAGCAAAGCCCTAAATTCGAGGGTTATGTTCATTTCCCTCCATTATTCTTAACGCTAACTATCTCCACCACCATCAAATAGCTTTCACATTTTCACATTCAGCCCAGAATGAGGAGTTTCCAAACATAGAAGTTTGTATTTTGACATAGTCTATATATCAGTCAAAGATGGGGCTGAGGCTGCAGTTCAAGCCCTGCCTGGTTCTAGGACTAAGTAGTGCAATGAAGATGGAAATCCCAGATGGAGTTCGTAGATCTGAAAGCAGTCTGTGCTTGAGGTCTAGGTTTGGGGAAAAGGAAAAATGTATGCAAAAGATTTTTCAGTCATAGTATCAACTGTAAACTACCTAGAGAAAAGTTTAAAGATATACAAGACCCAAATAAAGGAAATTACAATCATGCTTATTAGGAAAACTGTTTTTGACCTAAAAGGATTTTATTTATTGATTTTAGAGAGAGGAGGGTTGGGGAGGAGGAGCATCAACTTACAGTAGTTGCTTATATGTGCCTTGACCAGGCAAGCCCAGGGTTTCGAACCAGTGACCTCAACATTTCAGGTTGACACTTTATCCACTGCACCACCACAGGTCAGGCTGGCTCAAGAAAATTTTAAGCTAGCTAACGAGGTTCATGTTTAAAAAGATAATTATGTAGTTTTTCTAATCATTAAAAAAAATTATAGTGGAGAATATAACCAGTTATTTAATAAAGAGGAAGTTGTATTATTTCCATTTTGGAAACTCAATATAATTATTATGAACGTAAATACAGTTTAAGCCAGGAATAATTGCTCAATGTGAGCAGTTAAAATGAATACGATCAAAAATAAAGCTAGGCTTGCTTATCATACTGTATCTGCCATATGAAAGAATGCAGATCGGCATAGTAAAGGCTTAGAAATTGTGCAATGCAGAGACCTATTTAATTTTTTTTTAATTTCTTTATTTTAGAGAGGAGACACAGAGTGAGAGAGAGAGAGAGAGAGAAAGGGAGGAGGAGCTAGAAGCATCAACTCCCATATGTGCCTTGACCAGACCAGTGCAGGGTTTTGAACTGGCGACCTCAGTGTTCCCAGGTTAACGCTTTATCCACTGCGCCACCACAGGTCAGGCTGAGACCTATTTAATTTTGTATAACTTTGTGTTTCCCAGTGGCTCTGTGATCATAGGATATCTATTAATATCTTCTGGGACACCAGAAGTCTGCAGAATATAATTTGGAAAACAATGTATATTTAAACACAGTTCAGATACATAGGGTCCAAAAGTTTGAGTGATATGCCAAGTTCTTATTCATAGAATCTTAGTAAGAACTGTCTTTAAAGAATGAATAACAATAAAATAGTAACTGACTGTTAGCACTATAAAGGACCTGAGAGTATAGTACCTTTTTTCTTTTTTTACAGGGACAGAGAGAGGGATAGATAGGGACAGACAGACAGGAACGGAGAGAGATGAGAAGCATCAATCATCAGTTTTTCGTTGGGACACCTTAGTTGTTTATTGATTGCTTTCTCACATGTGCCTTGACCACGCACGGGCCTTCAGCAGACTGAGCCACCCCTTGCTGGAGCCAGCGACCTTTTGGTCCAAGCTGGCAAGCTTTTGCTCAAGCTGGCAAGCTCGGGGTCTCGAACCTGGGTCTTCCGCATCCCAGTCAGACACTCTATCCACTGCGCCACTGCCTGGTCAGGCGAGTATAGTGCTTTTAAAAACTGTTCTTTATCAGATGTTTTCCAAATATTTTCATCCAGTCTGTGGCTTATCTTTTCATTCTCTTAACAGTACTTTTTGAAGAGCAGAAGTGGTAAAGACCAATTTATTATGTTTTTCTTTTATGGATTGTGTCTCTTAATATATATACCTGAGAAATTTTGCCTAATTAAAGGTCACGAAGGTTTTCTACTGTGCTTTCTTTTATGAGTTTTATAGTTTTAAGTTTCTAAATTCTTTTTTAATGAAAGTTTACATACCCACACTACTTTTGCTTCAGTAGGCTCACAATTTACATATAGTTTAACAACTTTTTCTTTCACTGTTTATTAAGTCATAGTACTTTTATTTCAGTACAGGTCATTCTTTTGAGTAGCTACATAGTATTCTACCAAAGAATGTACTGTAATTTATGGCATATAGTGTTTTTTTTTGCTAGATGTTTCCAGTCTTTTTTCTATTGTATATAATGTTTCAAGGTTCATTTTAAAATTCAGTTTGAGAAAGCTTTTTTAAAAATTACTAAGTGAGAGACAGGGAGGCAGAGACAGACTCCCACATGTGCCCCAACTAAAGTCCACCAGCAAGCCCCCTATGAAGCAGTGCTCTGTACATCTGTGCCACTGCTCTATTGCTCAGCAACTGAGCTATTTTATTTTAGCTCCTGAGGTGAGGCCATGGAGCCATCCTCAGCGCCTAGGTCTAACTTTGTTGGAACCATTTGAGCCATGGCTGTGGGAGAGGAAAAGAGAAAGAGAGATAGGGCGGGTGCTAAAGGAAGGGGTGGAGAAGGAGATGGTTGTTTCTCCTGTGTGCCCTGAGCGGGAATTGAACCTTGGACTTCCACTCACTTGGCCGACGCTCTACCGCTGACCCAACTAACCAGGGCCTAAAAGTTTTTATAGTAGAAATCTTTCATCCTTGTAGATAAAAGATACACAAAATTTTTAAACTTTTATATACAGTTCTGCCCCTTTTTGTTCAAATATAGGATGAGGTAATGATTCAACAATTATTGTTTAAAATTTTTTAAAGTAATTTTCCATCTTCTACCATAATCCAAATGGATTATGCGCCCCTCTTGGTTCAACAGTCATAATGGAATGTTCAGGAAACTCTGATTCAACTAATGATTTCTCTTAATTTCTCAATTTATGTGACTATTATATTTGACTTCTCCTTTACCACTTTTATTTTTTAAGTCCCTGTGAAAAATGTTTGGTCTCTGTAATGAGATTATAATAATGTATTATCTAAATTTTACTTAGGTTTGTAAAGGACTATTTTCATGACATCCCATTGGTTGTTGTTGTTTTCCAAAATTAGATGGTATAAATTTTGGGAAACTTCATGTTTCTTGTTCTTTCTATTCTGTTAATGCTGTTTCATTTTTTCATGACAGATTCAAAAGCTTTGTGACAGAGTATCTTCATCTACTTTACTGGATGATCGAAGAAATGCTGTCCGTGCTCTGAAATCATTATCTAAGGTCTGTAACACTTTATTAGTTATTAAATTTATAAAGTTGGGTATTAGGTTTTTCAACATTTTGTGTGTGTGTGTGTTTACAGAAATATCGCTTGGAAGTGGGTAGTCAGGCTATGGACCATCTTATCCGTGTTTTGCAAACAGATCGGTAAGTCTCTACAATGATTTTTCTCCCTAATTTTTCTTGAAATTTTAATTAATTTGTTTTAGAATCTCTTTTGAAGTACTGATGAACATGTTAAAGCTATTAAGGTTTTACTTTCAGTTGCCAGTTCAGTAAATATTTGCAAACCAGTGTGCTAGTAAGTATTAGGAGAAACAACTCTCGGGTTGAAAATTTTTCCTTATATAACAATGGAATGAAATAACTGCTAATTAAAGGATTAAGATCTTGGTTTTGAATGGCCAAATGGATGTTTTGATATTCACTTAGATATACTATAATGTACTATTCTGTTATATACGCGCGTGTGTGTGTGTGTGTGTGTGTGTGTGTGTGTGTGTGTATAATGGTATATCAGTTATCCAGACTTGCTTTAGTTGGAGAAATAAACTATGTTATTAAAGTGGTGTTAAATCTTAACAGAAAAATTACTCAGCCTATTTTTAGCTCTTTTAGTTTCTCTTTAAGATATTATATATGCATCTTTGGTTTTAATTAATAACTGTGTATGGATACCTTTCAAATCTTACTGCTAGTTAAATGTATCTTATACGCTTTAGCTGCTAAGTGGACATTTTTACCATATCAAGGATCTCTTTTGGCCCTGGCTTGGGGCTCAGTGGATAGAGCATGGGCCCGGTGTATCAACATCGCAGAGTCAATTCCCAGTCAGGACACACAGGAGAAGTAACCATCTGCTTCTCCCCCATACATCTACCCCTTCTCTCCCACTTCTTGTCCCATAGCCAATGGCTCTATTGGTTCAAGTGTGACCCTGAACACTGAGGATAGCTCTGATGGAGTGCATCAGCCTCAGGCACTAAAAATAGCTTGTTTTTCCAGCATAGTCCCAAATGGGTTTGCCAGGATTCTGGTAGGGCACATGCCAGGAGTCTGCCTTACTATCTCACCTAAAAGAAAAGAGATCTCTCACAGTATTTCAAACTCAAAATGTTCAAAATTTAATTTATCACCCTGGCTGGGTAGCCCAGTTGGTTAGAGCAGTGGTTGGCAAACTCATTAGTCAACAGAGCCAAATATCAACAGTACAACAATTGAAATTTCTTTTGAGAGCCAAATTTTTTAAACTTAAACTATATAGGTTGGTACATTCCTTATCAAGGTAGCTCCCAGACATGGTATTTTGTGGAAGAGCCACACTCAAGGGACCAAAGAGCCTCGTGGCTCGCGAGCTGCAGTTTGCCGACCAGGGATTTAGAATGTCATCCTAATAGGGCAAGGTTGCAGGTTTGACCCCTTGTTGGGGCACATAGAAATAACCAATGAATGCATAAGTAAGTGGAACAAGTTGATGTTCTCCCCCACCTCTCTCTATATATATGTATAACTTAATTTATCTCTGGTTATTCTTTTACCCTTTCTTCTTTCTACCCCCTACATCCTCTTCAACTGCCTTTTGACCCAAGTTCATTCCAATTGATAGCACCTAACATTCAAGAAAGAAACGAAGATTTGTTCTGAACTCATCCATCTTCTTAACCCATTATACCCATCTAGGCAAAAACTCAGTGGAATCCATAAATTTCTCTTATTTTCTTATTTTGGTCTTAGTTCTAGCTCTCAGTAACAATCACTTAAATCATTTTCATAGCCTCTGTATTCGTTGTCTTTTGCTACATAGCAGATTACCTCAAAATGTAGAGGCTCACAAAATATCTCACATTTTTTGTGGATCAGATTCAGAAGTGGCTTGGCTAGGTGATTCTGGCTCAGGGTCTCATGAGGTTTGTTAAGATGTCAGCTTGACTGGTACTGGAAGATCTGATTCCAAGATGGCTTCTTCACATTGCTATTGTCAGGCGGCCTCAGTACCTCACCATGTTACTCTCCACGGGGCTGCTTGAGCATTCTCATGGTGTGGCAGTTGGCTAGAGAGAGAGCCACGGGAAAGGTTACAATCTCTTTTAGGACTTAGTCTTAAGTCACATGCCATCAATTCCACCACATTGTATTTGTTAGAAGCAATTTAATAAATGCGCCTGCACTTGAGGAAGGTAATTAGGCCCATCTTTTGTAGAACCTAATTCTACAAAAGAGGTAAATCAAATAATTTTTGAAAATAGTTTAAAACCAGCACCACTTTCAAATGGTATTCTTTGCCTCCGATCTCTTTAACCTTTCATTCACCCCAGATATTTTAAGAATTAGCCATCTGAAATGTTAATCTTCTATCATTTACCTATTTAATGCATTTCACCAGCTCAGTGCACTGTGGAATCCAAATTCCTCAAAGCAAAGCATATAAGCTTTTAAAGATTTCAGTACTGCCTATCTGTCTAACCTGATAGCCTCTTTTTCAATTCTATTTCAGTATTGCCTGGCTGATGGTTCATACCACTTAAACCCTTTTCTAAGAAATGATTGCCTAATTCCAGGTTTTGAAGATTTATACCTGTTTTCTTCTTTTTACAGCTTTAGCTCCTTATATTTAGGTCCTACATCCATTATGAGTTAAATTGAAGTTGTTGTTTGGGTCTAACTTCGTTATTTGGCATGTAGATATGTAGTTGTCCCAGCACCTTTTGTTGAAGAGACTGTTGTTCCCCCATTGAATGGTCTTTACATCCTTGCCAAAAATCATTTGAAGTAAAATTTAGGCCTTATTTTTAGACTCTCTGTTCTATTAAACTATTTTTTATTGTAATTTTGTAGTAAGTTTTGAAGTTGGGAAATTCAAGCTATTCAACTTTGTTTTTCTTTTTCAAGTTTGTTTTGGCTATTCTTGGTCCCTTGCATTCCAGTACATATTTTAAGATCAGCATGTCAATTTCTGCACAAATGACAGCTAGGATTTTTATAGGATATGTAAATATGTAAATCAAGCCAGGGTATATTACCATCTTAACAATCTTATATTTTCTGAACTTAGAATGTCTTTTCACTTATTTGAGGGTTTTTTTTGGGGGGGGGTGTTGTTTTGTTTTTTTGCAAGAAAGAGACAGGAAGGAAGAGAGATGAGAATCTACTTGTAGTTTCGGCACTTTAGTTCATTGATTGCTTCTCATACATGCCTTGACCAGGGGGTCCAACCCAGCCAGTGACCCCCTTGCTCAAGTCAACGAACCTGCGCTCAAGTGGGTGAGCTTGCACTCAAACTGGATGAGCCTTGCTCAAGCCAATGACCTCGGGTTTTCTAACCTGGGTCCTCAGTGTCACAGGTTGCCACTATCCACTGTGTCACCAGCTGGTCAGGTGTACTCTGATATTTTCTTAGAATAAAATTTTAGAAATAGAATTAATAATTTATACTATCTTGCTAAAATAACTGTCTAAAAATGGTCATACCAATTCACACTCTAACTAGCAGTGTATAAATGTAATAATTTCTTTCTTCCAGTTCGGATTCAGAAATAATAGGTTATGCTTTGGATACACTATATAACATAATATCTAATGATGATGAAGAAGAAGTAGGTAAGTTTCTTTTACTGTGGTTTTTGTATATATAGTTAACTGAATTGTACCAATTTTGATGGTTTTAAAAGTTGACTTTATTTTACAGATTTATTTATTTGTGTGTTTTTCGTCAGTAAAAGAAAGACATGTACTTAGTTCCAGGAAAGTGTCTTCAAAATGATTGCCTTGTGTGGAATTTGGAGATGGAATTAGATTCTTCTCTATTAAAAAATATCCCTCTCTTTGTATTTGGTTTTAGTTAAACAATCTGAATATCTAATCTCTGGATTAGATAGTCATTTTTGGCTATTGATTAAAAATTAAACTGTTTTATTTATATGTTATCTGGTTAGCAGTATGAAGGGTTTTATCCTAATAAATACTTAAGCTTTTAACATAGGACTCATGTTAATTTACAAAGAGCAATAATTTGTTAAATTTAGAAAGTTTTTTTTACATTTAATTTGTTTGGTGACATAATATGAATCAGTTTGAAATCTACACATTTCTTTTATACTTCCTTTTCGTTTTTGCTTCAAGTTTCTTGAATACTTAAAGTAGTCTGTCATTTGCTTAATTTATTTTATTGTCAGTATGTGAAATACTTGACTGGAAGTTTGTATACATTCTGTTTATAGTTTGTAAAAAGCATGCGTTGAATAACATTTCACAGTGCTGTTGAAGAGTGCATTCCTTATATCAGGTTGGTTGTTGCAATAGAACATAGTGGGTTTTTTCATTATTCTAGGCCAGGGGTCCCCAAACATTTTACACAGGGGGCCAGTTCACTGTCTCTCAGACCATTGGAGGGCTGGACTATAAAAAAAAACTATGAACAAATAAATCCCTATGCACACTGCACATATCTTATTTTAAAGTAAAAATACAAAGCGGGAACAAATACAATAGTTAAAACAGTGGTTCTTAACCTTTTTTGAGGTACCGAACCCATGAGTTTCATATGCGCCTTCACCAAACCCTTCTTTAGTGATAAATAAAATACAATTTTTTTTCCAAATTTAGAGTTGCTAACTTGGCATTGCATATCATGCAGATAGGATGCTGACTCCCATCCCGTTCCATGTTACATGTGAATCCATGTTGTACATATTCGTCCAACCACTTTCTTTTTTTGCTCGACATATTTAATATGAATTAAAATATTAAGAGAGAAACCACACGACGTACAACTACGACAGCCGTTGACTACTACACACACTAAATTCCCCGCAGCACTGGTTGGCCAAGCAATGTAACGTGATCCTCTGCAGCAAGTGATGGCCAAGCGGGGCGTGTCACCACGACTTTACACAAGTGTGTCTTTACCTCCGTGGCAGAGGCTTCTCCAAACCCCTGAGACCGACTCATCGAATCCCTAGGGTTCTATAGAACCCAGGTTAAGAACCACTGATTTAAAATAAAGAACAAGTAAATTTAAATCAACAAACTGACCAGTATTTCAATGAGAACTATGGGTGCGGATGCATCCTGTGCTCCTCTCACTGACCACCAATGAAAGATGTGTCCCTTCCGGAAATGAAGTGCGGTGGGGGCCAGATAAATGGCCTCAGGGGGCCGCATGCAGCCCGGCCGGTGGGCCGTAGTTTAGGGACCCCTGTTCTAGGCAATCAGAAAGATGAACATAATGCGTGCATTTTATGTCTAATTTACACTGAAATAATAGGATCTTTCAAAATTCTGAATAAACAGCTCGAAATGTAGATGATACTGAGTTTGCAATTTTTAAAAAAATAAAAGCAGAAAAATATGTAGATAGTAACTTCAGAGTATCAGTAATGGAAACATTTGAAACTGGGTTGTGTTGAATAGTTAAAATTTCTGAGACTTAAATACCATTTTTCTTACATTTTTATTTCTCTGTGATATCTAGTTTACAACTAACTATTAATTTCTCAGGGTTAAAAAATGTTTAGTAAATACAATTTAGTATCCATGGGAAAGGAAGCTGCCAGTCACATGACTACTTAAATACAATGCAACAAGAACATACTTTGAAGAAAAAGATACTTATTTTGTCTAGTTATTTCTCTAAGAAAATTGGGTGCAACGCACTTGTTATAATATGTTAAAAGACTTTTCACTGTATTAGATTAGAAATTTATTTCTTTTTCTACTTTATAATGGGTGATATTTCTGTTTTAAAAAATCATGTAGCAGCAGTAATTTTTAGTTAGGTGATTTTCCTTTGTTAAAAATTTAAAGTACAATCATGTTCAGAGTCCAATTTTTTTGTTTCTCTTTATATACATATTTCGGCTCCTTATTTTTTATTCAACATCTAAAAACGATCCTTTGGCTAAACCAAGATAAACAATTCTGTGGAGAAACAGTACTGGCATCACATTTTTTAGGGAAGATTAAAATGGGAACTTAAACTTTCATCAAAAGGTAATTCTTAATGCTGAGGTCGCTGGTTCAAAACCCTGGGCTTGCCCAATCAAGGCACATATGGGAGTTGATGCTTCCTGCTCCTCCCCCTTCTCTCTCTCTATCTCTCTCTCTGTCTCTCTTCTCTAAGATGAATAAATAAAAATAATTTTTTTTAAAAAAGGTAATTCTTATCTGACATAATGAACTTCATTTTAGAATTCTTTAACTTGAAGGTATTTTATAACTCTTTAATTCATTGAATAATCTGTGTCATCATCCTGCATATGTACATATGCTGTATCTCTTTTTTGCTATTTGAGTAAAATGAATATGAATCTCTTCTGTCAGGACAGGAGATTATCTGACCTTGTTTATCTGATCTTCTTAAGCTCTTATTTATTTTATTGTGAATTCTACTGCATAAGAAACTATTTTCTTTATCATCCACTTGTTATTTATTTTTGTCTACCTTTTCAAATGATGTTGAAAGTAAAAAATTGCATTTACATATGCATGATGCTTTTAGGTGTAATTTCTGGTAATATAAAAGGACACTTTTATATTAAGATTTGGTAAATTAAAATTTGTTTTATTGTATAAAATTTTTTTAATTAAAAAGGAATATCTAATAATCTTATATTGCTATTTTTTATTTTTATGACTGCTAAATCTGTATTGACTGAAAGCAAAATAGTCTAGTGCATTTTTTAACAAAATTAATGCTATTTCTCTGGTAGGACAATCTTTTTGAATTATGTTTTGTGTACTTCCTGGAAATTTTTGAGGCTATTTATTTAAAAATAATATTTAAATATGTATACATGTATATATATATATATATATACACATATGTATTTTACCTATATTCAATAAGAATTGGAAAGTATTTCAATACAGAGAATACTTAAATATTGATATTGTCCCTTTAAAATAATGTGTGTACAATAATGTCTGGTTACTGACATTTTTTTATATTAATTCATAGAACTCACCAATATTGTCCTTTTTTTTTTTTTTTTTTTTTTTTGGTGATCTATTTCAAGTTCCATTTACTTTTATTTGTTTATTTATTTATTTATTTATTTATTTTACAGGGACAGAGAGAGGGATAGATAGAGACAGACAGACAGGAACGGAGAGAGGTGAGAAGCATCAATCATTAGTTTTTTGTTGCCATAATGACACCATAGTTGTTTATTGATTGCTTTCCCACATGTGCCTTGACCATGGTCCTTCAGCAGACTGAGCCACCACTTGCTGGAGCCAGCGACCTTGGGTCCAAGCTGGTGAGCTCGGGGTCTCGACCTGGGCCTTCCGCATCCCAGTCCAAGACGCTCTAGCCATGGTGCCACCTCCTGGTCAGGCTCCATTTATTTATTTATTTTTTACAGGAACAGAGAGAGAGTCAGGGAGAAGGATAGATAGGGACAGCCAGACAGGAACGGAGAGAGATGAGAAGCATCAATCATCAGTTTTTCGTTGCAACACCTTAGTTGTTCATTGATTGCTTTCCCACATGTGCCTTGACCGTGGGCCTTCAGAAGAATGAGCCACCCCTTGCTGGAGCCAGCGACCTTGGGTCCAAGCTGGTGAGCTTCTGCTCAAGCCAGATGGGCCCGCGCTCAAGCTGGCGAGCTCGGGGTCTCGAACCTGGGTCCTTTGCGTCCCAGTCCGACGCTCTATCCACTGCGCCACCTCCTGGTCAGGCTCCATTTACTTTTAACATTGATATTTTTTAAACTCATAATTTACCAAGTTTTATTTGATTTTGTTTTACCATTTTTTCTGAGGTCCTTAACTTTTTAAAATAAGGAAGGGAATTTCCTTATTAAAGGAGGTTTAAAATGGTACACAACAAAGTTGCCTATTTCTAACAAAAAGAAACCTAACATTTGAACCCCTTGTTTCAAGGCAGAAAATACCAGAGCAAAGAATTATGCCTTGACTCTTTTGACAATAAGTTGTTCCCTGTTGGGTAGTATAAGATCAGTTGTTGTAGTTTCTATTATTGTTTCAGTGTACTTGTGTAAGAAATTGAAACTTACAGTGCTTTTATGTCCATTATCTTATTTGATCCTCATAGCAACCTTGAGGCAGTTGGTATTTTTCTGTTTTCTAAAACTGGAAACCCAGAGACAATGTAACCTATATGGTATCATTTACTAAGTAGGATAACAGTATTTTTTTTTTTTTTTTGATACGTTATTTTTTTCCCTTTTTTTTTTCCATAGATTTCTGATTTTATAAACCAAGACCATTTTTTTACCTGGATTATTTATTAAATCTCATAATTTATATAACTAGTTTATAGAAGATACAATTTTTAATATAGGTATATTTCATTAACCACAGTGTAAAAGAATATACTTGATAATCCCTGACTGTGAGTTAATACTACTATTATTAGAATATCTCTTTCTATAAAATAGTTTTGTCCTCCATAATATGGGTTATGAACTAGAATGGAGTGGAATTCCAAAGAGAAGGTTCACAAATATTTTTGAATATTATTTATACCTCTGGAAAAAATACAAACTGTAAATATGCTTGAAAAATAAATGTATATATACATATTTAGTTAAAAGCCAATCATATAAATAGGCCTGAAATGTTTTAGGGAATATATAGGAGGACTTTTTTTTGAAAAACAGGTATTTTATTTTATTTTTGTTTTTGTTTTTTACAGGGACAGAGAGAGAGACAGAGAGAGGGATAGATAGGGACAGACAGACAGGAACAGAGAGAGATGAGAAGCATCAATCATTAGTTTTTCGTAGCCGTTGCGACACCATAGTTGTTCACTGATTGCTTTCTCACATGTGCCTTGACCGTGGGCCTTCAGCAGACCAAGCCACCCCTTGCTGGAGCCAGCGACCATGGGTCCACGCTGATGAGCTTTTGCTCAAGCCAGATGGGCCCACGCTCAAGCTGGCGACCTCAGGGTCTCGAACCTGGGTTTTCCGCATCCCAGTCTGCTGCTCTATCCACTGCGCTACTGACTGGTCAGGCTAGAAGGACTTTTTTAAAAGCATTCTGTAATTCTGTATACCTGTCTTGGGTTTATTTTCACTATAGTAACAAAGGGCCACTAAGTGAGAAGCAGGGAGGCAGATAGACTCCTGCATTTGCCCCAATCAGAATCACCTGGCAAACCCTCTACCAGGTGATGCTCTCTCTGCCCATCTGGGACTGTTGCTCCATTGCTCTGCAAGCAAGCTATTTTATTTTAGTGCCTGAGATGAGGCCATGGAGCCATCTTCAGTACCCAAGGCTGACTTGCTCCTACTGAGCCATGGCTGTGGGAGAAGAAGAGAGAGAGGGGAGTGAGAGAGATGGATATGCAGATGGTTGCTTCTTCTATATGTCCTGTCCAGGAATTGAACCCCAGGACATCCACATGCCAAGCCAACACTCTACCACTGAGCCAAGTGGCCAGGGCCATTTTATTTTTCATTATATTACAATAAAGGTCATTCACTTTTATAGGTTATAGTATGTATAGCATATAGTATATAAAAAATAGGATGTAAAGATAGGCCTAGTTTTATTTTTAGGAGTTTTAAAATAAAGAGTATTGAGCCTGACCATGCGGTGGTGCAGTGGATAGAACGTTGGCCTGGGATGCAGAGGACCCAGGTTCGAAACCCCGAGGTCACAAGCTTGAGCACGGGGTCATCGGCTTGAGTGTGGGATCATAGACGTGACCCTATGGTCGCTGGCTTGAGCAAGGGATCACTGATTCAGCTGTAGCTCCCCTAGTCAAGGCACATAGGAGAAAGCATTCAGTGAACAACTAAGGTGCCTCATGAAAGAGTTGCTGCTTTTCATCTCTCTCCCTTCCTGTCTATCTCCCTCTGTCTCTCGCTTACAAGTATATATTGAATGACAAAGGATGATTTACTTGTTGCATATCTGTGGTTACATGTAAAATAGTTAAAATTTTTCACAGGTCTAAGTTTGGTTTACAACTTTTAGATATCATTGATGTATTAGTTTACAGTAGTTGCAGCTTAATTTTTTTTTTTTAACAGGAACAGAGAGAGAGTCAGAGAGAGGGATAGATAGGGACAGACAGACAAGAATGAAGAGAGGTGAGAAGCATCAATCATTAGTTTTTTGTTGTTGTTGCAACACCTTAGTTGTTCATTGATTGCTTTCTCACATGTGCCTTGACCGCAGGCCTTCAGCAGGCTGAGCACCCCCTTGCTGGAGCCAGCAACCTTGGGTCCAAGCTGGTGAGCTTTTGCTCAAGCCAGATGGGCCCGCGCTCAAGCTGGAGAGGTCGGGGTCTCGAACCTGGGTCTTCCGCATCCCAGTCCGATGCTCTATCCACTGCGCCACCGCCTGGTCAGGCTAGTTGCAGCTTAATTTACTGCTACAGCAGAATAGCTTTGTATGTTACTTTAATTGCTTAGCTCATTTTTGTGAGACTGTACATTAAAGTTCATAAATGCTGTCTTATACTTACAAGAAGTAGAGTTCATGTCACTAACAGCTTTTTAAAATTGACAATATTAAACCGGAAGAAACCATAGATCCTTGGAATAGGATTGTATTTTACTAATGCATTTTAAAACATAGGTCTTAGTTATATACTTTTAAACTACAATATTTTATACAGTATAGTTACAGAATAAATCAAGTATGTTTTAACTCAGCTTCTTGCTAAGTCATTAGTTTGTGCTCAATGCAAACATGAATTAAACTTTTTCTTGGGTTAAACCTGCATTCCTCAAAGTGTACCACATGTCCCAGAATACTTTGTATTAAAAAGCATTCATAGTTAATAAAACATACTATATTCCCTATCACAGAATTTACATAAATATCAGAAGTGCTGAGAACCCTGATATGAAGGAACCTATTCATCTTTGTTTAATCCCAGTACATGTGTGTGCGCAGGCGCTTGCTTTTCTCAGTTACGTATTTACATGCCGCATTATACTGCATTTTATGAAATACTGACAAAGGCTTAAACCCCCACTTTAGTTGTTTGTATTAATCCACGTAAATATTTCAGCATTTTAAAAAATATTTCATAAGAAGAATTTGTCAAATCTGTATATGTTTTTTTTAATTTCCCTTTTAGATTAGTTTACAAGTTTTAATATTCTCCCAAATGCCAGTGACTTTTATTTTTATATTTTCTCTAGTGGCCACAGTCTTTTGGCCCACAGGCATTGTCTGTCTTATAAGCAGAACTGTTTGACCTACTTAGTATTTAAAATGATATAAGCAAGTTGCAGGTATTACAGATTGGGAGCTTTCACATCAGGTTTTGGATTTTAGACTTTTCTTTTTTAAAAAATCTGAAGACTTGCCTGACCAGGCGGTTGCACAGTGGATAGAGCATCGGACTGGGATGTGGTAGACCCAGGTTCAAGACCCCAAGCTCGCCAGCTTGAGCGCGGGCCCATCTGGCTTAAGCAAAAGCTCGCCAGCTTGGACCCAAGGTCGCTGGCTCCAGCAAGGGGTGGCTCGGTCTGCTGAAGACCCAGGGTCAAGGCACATGTGAGAAAGCAATCAATGAACAACTAAGGTGTTGCGACAGCAACGAAAAACTAATGATTGATGCTTCTCACCTCTCTCCTCTCCTGTCTGTTTGTCCCTATCTGTCCCTCTCTCTGACTCTCTTGCACATGGCAGCATCAGCCAGAGCTGAGGCACTGATGCTTCCCTTAGCCAGGCATCTTCTCTCCATGCCTCTGATGTCTTATATCTGCTTGCATCCCTCACATGCATCACTGTCCCTCCCCATAGCTGAATTTATATTTTCTGCTATATTCACACCCTCCAGTAAAAATAATCATATCATAGCTTATATTTCAGAAGCATTATTAATTATATATGCAAGTGTTGTCTCATGCACCAAATATGATTCTGTGTTAATGCAGCGTAGCCCTGCCTGACCAGGTGGTGGTGCAGTGGATAGAGCGTTGGACTGGGACGCAGAGGACCCAGGTTCGAGACCCCAAGGTCGCCGGCTTGAACGTGGGCTCATCTGGTTTGAGCAAAGCTCACCAACTTGAACCCAAGGTTGCTGGCTCAAGCAAGGAGTTGCTCGGTCTGCTGAAGGCCCGTGGTCAAGGCACATGTGAGAAACTAATCAATGAACAACCAAGGTGTTGCAATGAAAAACTGATGATTGATGCTTCTCATCTCTCTCTGTACCTGTCTGTCACTGTCTATCCCTCTCTCTGACTCTCTCTGTCTCTGTAATAAATAAATAAATAAATAGATTATTAAAAAGGAAGGAAGGTAGTCCTACAAAGTATCTATGTTGGGCCATCTCATTGCTGTGATCTTCAAGAAGATAATGCTAAGGGGAAGAAAGTGAGTTACATAGATAGATTTCTCATGTATGTATTTGGAGAGCTATTCACTTGATATGTGTTCCCCATAAACCACTTTTTATACAATTTTTGTCTATACGATTTCATTAAAATTTGGCTAGATATTTGTTCCTGGTGCCATCTCACACATGCCCATTGTTTGTTAGCTTTCTGGGTGACTTAAAATAGACTTATTAGCCCACTGAATCTTGTGAATATTGGATACGTAACATTTACCATACCATGAGAATCAGGGCTCCTATTCATAGCTAATTCCAAAGAGGCAGATTTTCAAAAGATTTATGAGCTCCCAAATTCCTATATCTTTTCCAGTTTTTTTGTAATTGTCCTTTACATCATCACATCAACTTTCAAATAAAATGGGAAGCATGTGTAGTTCTTGCTACTTACCTGGTTTTACTGTTTTCTTAGCTCCACTGATAAATTCACCTTTGACTTTGAAAATCCCAATTTTACTGTACAAATTTTTACTTTCAGGGGAACAACAGGAAATCCTTTACATGGACCAATGACAGAGACTGTCTTCTGAGTCCACTCTAGTTGTGTTTGAGTATTAGTCTTCCTTATGATTAATATTAGGCCTTTATAGCATCAAACCTCTGCCACCTTAACTTAATACCATTAATCTATCAATGAGTGTGCCAGGAACATGATAATTGCTTTTAAGTAAATTTTTTTCATCCCATCATCCCGTCCTTGTTTTTTTCTGAAGTAGAAATAGTGACTGCTTCCCTAAACAATTACTCTAAAGGCATCACTAGTCTAAGATATCAAACTTGAAGGGTGAAAATGAATAGTTTACTAATATTTTTAAAAATATATAAAGCAAATTTATTTTTATTTAGTACCCAAACAGTCATAAACTCAAATAACTACTTTTTTTGATAGGTTGCATGTAACTTTTATGAAAAAGAGAAAAATCAATGTCAGGACTTTTTTACAGACAGTTGTGTCTCTGGGAATATCATAGGCTATACATTTTTTTACATCTTTTGCATCTTGGTGATAAGCCTCATTAATGGTAACTTTACAAGAAAGTGAAATTGTTTCTGAATCATCAAAAGAAGATTGTTCTCTTTAATTTAAAACTTGATAATACATATGCATACATATATAGCTTATTAAATCTTAGGATTGTGGTTCTCAACTGAGGGCATTTTGCCCCTTCCACCACCTTAGCATTTAGCTATCTCTGGACACATTTTTGGTTGTCATAGCTGCGGGGAAGTAAGGGAATGCGACTGGCATTTTGTGGGTAAAGGCCAGCGGTGCTGCTAAACATCCTGAAATGCACAGCAACATCAGTGTCAGCAGGGCCATGGTTGAGAAATCCTGTCCTAGGAATGATGATAACAATGTTGATTATGATATTACTATTTATTGAGCACTTATTATTTACCCAGCACTATGTTAGACATTTTACTTATTTTGAATCCTCAAAGAAAATTCTATGTGAAAGACATTGTCCCCCTTTTACAAATAGGAAAACGAGACTTGCTGTAGTTAGTTAGGCTATCTGCCCAAAGCAGTTCGGCTATTAAAGGGGTTGACTATTGGTTTAATTAGTCTGACTTAAAAACCTTTTTGATCTTCTTTCATTATATAGGCTGTATTGTCTCTCAGGAAAGTATGACTACTCCACACCCTAGCCATTCTGTACACAGAAATTTCCTCTACCTGTGTTAATGATGCTCCTTCATTTATTGATTCCATTAGGTTCAGAGGTGATACTTGACCTGTCAGTTTATTTGATAGTTAATCTCTCCTTTCTCCTTGAAACACTACCTTCATTTATTTTTCAGTCTCCACAATATCCTGATTTTCTTTTGGTCTCTTGGAGCGACTATATCTTTGTCTCCTTGCTGTTTACTTTCTCATTTCCCCAACCTCTTAACATTGAAATGTCCCAGGGAAATTCTTTTCTCCTCCATTCTTTCATTTGGTTATCTCATCTAGGCTTGTGAATTCAAATATAATTCATATGCTTGTCATTTTCAAATGTATATATCCAATTTAGACCTCCACTAAAGTTCATAACTATATTCAAATACTTACTTGATATCTCCACTTGGATGTCTACCACCCCATAGCTTTATTGAGGTATAATTGAAATAAAATATATATGCATATATGCATGTGCAACTTTATGACTTTAGACATATTTATAAATCCATGAAACCGTTAGCACTACATCCAAAATAAAGATACTTTAAAGTTCCCTTGTACTTAAAAATTTGTAACTTTTCACTGCTTCTTCTAGTCCCCATTCAATCACAGACCTGCTTTTATGACTATAGATTACTTTGCATTTTTCTAGAATTTTCTTTTTTTAGAGAGAGAGAGACAAACAGGAAGGGAAAGCGATGAGAAGCATCAGTTCTTTGTTGCAGCACCTTAGTTGATCATTGATTGCTTTCTCATATGTGCCTTGACCAGGGGGGCTCCAGCTGAGCCAGTGACCCTTTGCTCAAGCCAGCGACCATGGGGTCATGCCTGTGATGCCACGCTCAAGCAGGCAACCCCATGCTCAAGCCGGCAACCTCAGGGTTTCTAACCTGGCTCCTCCGTGTCCCAGTCCAACACTGTATCCACTGTGCCACCATCTGGTCAGGCCATCTTTCTTCTTTGGTGAAGTGATTATTCAAATTTTTTGTCTTTTTTATTAGGTTGTTTGTCTTATACTTCAGTTGTAAGAGCTTATATATTCTAGATTCAAGACCTTTGTGATATGTATTTCACAAAATTATTTTCACTCTTTCTGTGATTTGCCTTTTCATTTTCCTAATATTGTATTTTGAAGAGCAAAAGTTTTAACTTTAGATTAAGTGCAGCTTATCAGTATTTTTTCTTTTGTAATATAGGCTTTTTATTTCCTATTTGTGAAATCTTTGCCAAAACTAAAATCACTAGATTTTTCCCTATGATTTTTATGCAGTTTTTATCATTTTAATTGATTTTAATTTATTGTGTTTACATAGATTCTAGTGTCCCCCCAAATGCATCCCCCCACCCCATGTTCCCCTCCACATCCCTCTTACCCCCTTCCCCAACACACCCTCCCCTTCTCCAGGATTTGCTTTTCTGCTCTCTATAATACTATGTTATGTGTATATAATTTCACCAATCTTTCCTTTCTCTGATCCCATTCTATCATCACCTTTCCCTCTGTTCTCTTTCCCTCTGGTCCCTTTGATCCCGCTTCTGTCTCTATTCTATTCCTCATAATTTTAATTCTTAAGGTTAGAGCTGTGGTCCACTTCTACTTTTACAGTTAGGTCTGTGTGTGATCCATTTTGAGCTAATGGATATATTTCTGGACTTTCTATTCTATTGGTCTGTATTTCCGTACTTTTGCTTATGTGACACTGTCTTAATTACTGTAGTTTTATAATAAATTTGGAAATCATGTGGTATAAGTCCTCCAATTTTTTCAGCCCTTTGTTTTTTTTTCAAAATCATTTTGGTTCTCTTAGGTTCTTTGCATTCCCATATCAATTTTAGAAACAATTTGTCAATTTCTGTTTAACAATACTGACTTGAGATATTGATTGGGATTCTGTTGACTCTAGGTTGAATTAAGGAAAGCTAACATCTTACAAATATTGTACCTATGGTATGTATATTTATTTAGGTCTTATTTCTTTCTCAGCAGCATTTTGGAGTTTTTAAAGTATAGGTCATATAGATCTTTAATCAAGTATATCCCTAAGTCTAATACTTTTTGGTGCTGTTTCCAGTGGTATTATTTTTTAAATTTCAGCCTCTTAATTGTTCATTGCCAGTATATAAAAATGCAGTTAATTTTGTATATTGACCTTTTATTCCCCATAACTTTGCTAAACTCTCTTATTAGTTCAAATAGCTTTTTTGTTGATTCCATAGAATTTTCTACATGGGCAAACATGTCACCTGGAAATTAAGAGAGTTTTACTTCTTCCTTTTTCAATTAGCAAGACTTCTTTACCTTGCCAGTGGCTCTAAGATTCTAGTACATTGTGATGAGAAGTGGTAAAAGCAGATATCCTTGCCTCTTTCCTGATCTTACGTGGAAGGCATTCAGTCTTTCACCATTAAGTGTGATGTTCGCTGTAAGTTACAGATGCCCTTTATCATCCTGTCTTGTGACTCTAAGAATCATTTATGTTTACCATTTACACTTTTATTTATCCAACTACTTACTTGATTTCTCCTCTCAGATTTGTATAAGGTCTCAAGCTTAACACCAAAACTAAACTTATTTTTTCTATGCTCTTGAAGTGCTTCCCCAGCAGGGCTTACTATCTCAGTAAATGGCAACTCTATACTTCCTCAGACCACAATCTTGAAATCACCCTTATTTCTTTTGTGTTTGTTTTCTCATACGCTCTATGCAATATATCAGCAAATCCTGTTCCATTTTTATTAAATTAGAACCTCTATAGTTTAAACTCTCTTAACCTTGATTTTTGCCTCCTATTCTATTTCTCTTTTTCCCTTGTTTTCAGACATTCTATGCTCAAAACAGCTGCCAGACTAATTCATTTAAAATTTTGTTTTAAGTGCTGTAGGTTTAAGATTCAGAAACAGTGGGCCCTGGCTGACTGGCTGAGCAGTAGAGCATCTGCCCGGTGTGTGGAAGTCCCGGGTTCGATTCCTAGTCAGGGCACACAGGAGAAGCGCCCATCTGCTTCTCCACCCTTTCCCTTATCCTTCCTCTCTATCTCTCTCTTCCCAACCTGCAGCCAAGGCTCCATTGGAGCAAAGTTGGCCTGGGTGCTGAGGACCGCTCTGTGGCCTCCGCCTCAGGTGCTAGAATGGCTCTGGCCCCAAGGGAGCAACAGCCCAGATGAGCAGAGCATCGCCCTCTGGTGGGCATGCTGGGTAGATCCCTGTCGGGCACAAGGGGGCGTCTGACTGGCTGCCTCCCCGCTTCTAACTTCAGAAAAACACACACAAAAAAAGAAAGAACTGATTCAGAAATAGTGAATTCTTTTATAGATATGAGATAAGAGAAATATTTCTTAAGAGTATAGATATGAGATAAGAGAAGTATTTCTTAGAGTTTCTGAAGGATAAACCCAGCATATTTGGATGCTTAATATTGGGAAACATTTTCTATTTGTGGCCACTTACTGTTTTTCTTTCCTCTACAAATAATTAACAGTGGTTCTTAACCTGGATTCTATCAAACCCTAGGGGTTCGATGAGTCGGTCTCAGGGGTTCGGAGAAGCCTCTGCCGCAGAGGCCAGAATAAAGTAATACCATAATTTGTTGTGAGTTCATGCACTTTGTTGGTTTTGTTCTTTGAGCAAGGTGATGTTCATGCACGGCTCATTTTGTGCACCAGTAAAAAAACATATACTTATGTCTTCAATTTGGAAAAAAAATCATATTTATCACTAAAGAAGGGTTCGGTGAATGCGCATATAAAACTGGTGGGTTCGGTACCTCAAAAAAGGTTAAGAACCACTGAATTAGATGCAGTTACCACTCACAGTTGGATTGCTTTTCTTGTCTTGTCATCTGCTGGTTTATTTTCCATTTCTAAGGCATATTAATATTAAAATCTCACATTTAAAGAAGAACTGTTTGAGGGGTAATAAATAGGTTTGATCTCGACTGCCAGCTTCATTGGTTTAAAGCCACTGCCTGGAGCAACTTGTGGAATAGGATGCTGATGTGCCACAGATGTGGTGATCAACTGGCTGCGTCTGGCATGGGTTAGGGAATGGTGAATAGTATATTTGCCATCTCTAAATTGTGTTCAGAGCATACGCAGATTTTAAATAATTGCTTTTGCAGTTGTTTCTTCATTAATTTTTAGTGATCGTTTATATTTTTTTGACAAAGTACACTGAAACAACAAATAGCATCTTCTAAAGACCTATGTTTTAAAGAAAAATATAAAATCCTTTAAAGAATAAATGAGAAAATAGAGGTAAAGTTCTGATTTTATTGCCAAATAACTTTATAAGATACACTGCTCACAAACATTAGGGGATATTTTATTGCTTCATACTCATTTTGAAATAACCCCTAATGTTTGTGAGCAGTATATATACATTAACTTTTTTAAAAAAAGATACTGAAGAATCCACAAGTGACAAGTTAATTTTATAATCAAATTATTGCAGAACACCATCAGTAAGGACTGTATGTTCAATAGTGTTTTCAGGACAGGAGGTTTTGAGGTATAATTTACATACATTTAAATTTACTTCTTGAGCTTTGATAGTCCTATGTGTTTGTGCAAATGTATACAGTAGAGTAACCACTATCACATTAGAGACAGAATATGTCTATTACTCCAGTAAGTAACCTTGTACCCTAATTAGAAGTTTAACCTAAAAATGTCCTTGAGAAGTATCTTTTGTTCATCATTTTTAAATATTTAAAGAATAAAAATTTGAAACATTGTCATTTGCAACAACATGGATGGGTCTTGAGAGTATTATGCTAAATAAAATAAGTCAAATGGACAAGTACAAGAACCATACCATTTCACTCATATATGGGATATAAAATAAAAAGCAATAAATGAACAAAACAAATTCATAGATGCAGACAGCTGAATTATGCTTACCAGAGAGGATGAGGGCGGAGGAGAAAGAAGGTGAAAAGGGTCAATTACATGGTGATAGAAGGAGACTAAAATTCAGGTGGTAGGCACACAATAGAGCACACAGATGTATTCTAAAGTTTATATAATTTTATTAACCAATGTTACCTCAGTAAATTTAATAATAGTAAAAAGAATAAATATTTAATGGCATTGAAAATTATTTCACAAATATGTTTTTTCAGCATGATTGTGATATCACTACCAGCCACACTGTTCCAAGGAAATTATCATTTCTGCTTAGCTACCTCAGAAAAAAGAGGAAACTTTAACATAACATAGCATCATATTGAAGTGCTTTATCTTTGAATATTACAGAAGAAAATTCCACAAGACAGAGTGAGGATTTGGGAAGCCAGTTTACAGAAATTTTCATTAAGCAGCAAGAAAATGTCACTCTCCTGTTATCTTTATTGGAGGTAAACAAAGAACCTTGCTACCTTTTATCATCTTAATCTTTTTTTTACTCTTTTGAATGAAGCATCATATACATATACTTTTTTAAGACAGTGAAATTTGTATCATTGCAGGAGATTCACATACATGTTTTAAGAACTGTATAATCTGTTAAAATGCTGTCAGCTTATTTTTATTTTGACAAAATACTGTTTTATTTACTTAGTAACAGTGAATAAGTGTGGTTAATTTATATTAACTCTTTTTATTCAGTTTGCTAAATTTTTGTTTCTAGTTTTTGGTACCACTATTAAGTTGAAAAATGTTTTTATAATGTAATTTACAGATGTTAAATATTTTAAATTCTTATATTACAGGAGTTTGATTTCCATGTCCGCTGGCCTGGTGTGAAGCTACTTACTTCTCTTTTAAAACACCTAGGGCCTCAGGTGCAGCAAATTATTTTAGTCAGTCCCATGGGTAAGTGATTCATTTTCCTTATATTATTTTGACTTAAAAGTGAGAATCATTCCTAAAAAGGGGGCTGAAATGATGTGTTAATGAATAGTTTATAATTTGAATTGCTGTTTGTATTTATCTGCCAGTATTTTTACATGGTTATGTGTTCTAGGTGTTTCAAGATTGATGGACTTATTAGCGGATTCCAGGGAGGTTATACGTAATGATGTAAGTTCACTTGGGGAAAAAACCCTAAGAAAATGCAGCTCTTTTTCTCTCTTTGCAAATGAAACATCTGTTGACCCTTATTCAGAGTCACAAGAAGGTAGATTTGGAAAATTGAAGTAATACCAATCTTCTAGACATTTTTAAGTTATATACAATACTACATTATTTCTTTGTTTCCTGCCTTCCCAGTATTTTGACTTAGGTAGATGATTTTGCTATTCACATTTATGCCTTCCACAAGTTTAAAATTTCTTCCATTCTCTTCTAAAAGTTGACCTACAGAAAGAGGTAGAGGAAACATCCCCAGAGTGTAAAGTTTGCACATTAAACTGTGGAAACTGCAGCATTACATCTGGAATCTTCACCTTCATTTGATTGATTGCATATGTATTTCAATGGATTTTCCTTATAATCTCTGTTTAACTATAGAGCATGATTTGCTCTGGAGTTATTTTCTAGTCTCATTTATTTTAATATTTGCATATAAGTTGAATATTTTGTATTGATGGGTTTTTTTGTTGTTGTTGTTACTTGAACATTTTCCTCTGTTACTATCTACAGCTTGATTAAACTGTAATACTTTAGACAGCAATTGGAAAAATCTTTTTAAAATTAATTCTAGGCCCTGGCCGGTTGGCTCAGCAGTAGAGCATCGGCCCAGCATATGGACATCCCGGGTTTGATTCGTGACCAGGGAACACAGGAGAAGCACCCATCTGCTTCTCCACCTTCCCTCCTCCCCTTCCTCTCTCTCTCTTCCCCTCCCGCAGCCAAGACTCCATTGGAGCAAAGTTGGCCCGGACACTGAAGATGGCTCTATGGCCTCCCATCTCAGAGGCTAGAATGGCTCCAGTTGCAATGGAGCATCACCCCCTGGTGGGCATGCAGGGTGGATCCCTGTCGGGCGCATGCAGGAATCTGTCTCTCTGCCTCCCTGCTTCTCACTTCAGAAAAATACAAAAAATAAAAATAAAAAAACTTAAATTCTAGAGCCAGGAGATCAGATCAAACTAATTCAGTCTCCAGATTTACACTGAGATGCCCAAAGCTCACAGAAACCAAATGACATCTTTGTGAGCGATGTCTTACTCATCTTTCTATTTGTGGTCCTTACCCCTGTGCCTTTCTTATCCTAAATGCTAGTAAATATCATCTGGATTGATCTTATTCTCACAGCTGGTTAGTGGCAAAGCAGAGGAAAACTGAAATGCTCTTGACTTCTAGTCCATAAGAGTTTTTTAATCTTCGTATTTAAAATTTTGTGGTGTGTATGTCAACACAGTATCGTAAGTAGTGAAAGAACATAGTAATGTAATTCATGAAGACACGGTTTATTTTATTTTATTTTTTTAAATCTGTTTCCTATTTTGGTTTCTCTATTTATTTAGACAGAGACAGAGAGAGGAACACATAGGAAGATGTGACAGAGAGAGAGATGAGAAGCATCAGTTCTTCGTTGCAGCACCTTAGTTGTTAATTGATTGCTTTCTCATATATGCCTTGATCAGGGTGCTACAGCAGAGTGAGTGACCCCTTGCTCGAGCCAGCTACCATAGACTCAAGCCAGCAACCTTGGGCTTCAAGCCAGCGAGCTTTGGGCTTAAGCCAGTGACCATGGGGTCATTGCTCAAGCCAGCAACCTTGGGCTCAAGCTAGTAAGCCTTGCTCAAACCAGATGAGCCTGTGCTCAAGCCTGAGACCTTGGGGTTTCAAACCTGGGTCTTCCACCTTCCTGTCCAAAGCTCTATCCACTGCACCACTGCCTGGTCAGGCGACACGGTTTATTTTTTAATCCTTTTTTTTTTTTAAGAATTAATTGGCCTGACCTGTGGTGGCACAGTGGATAAAGCGTCGACCTGGGAACACTGAGGTCGCCAGTTCAAAACCCTGCACTGGTCTGGTCAAGGCACATATGGGAGTTGATGCTTCTAGTTCCTCCCCCCTTTCTCTCTCTCTCTCTCTCTCACACACTCTGTGTCTCCTCTCTAAAATAAATAAATAAAAAGAAATTTTAAAAAAACTTTAAAAGAAAGAATTAACTTAATTAAATGAATACCTGTATAGTAGGACTTATGAGTATCTTTTCTTGACTAAAATATTACTGTATACTCTTAAACCTGAAATTATTTTTCTGCTCTTCTCTTGGCCTTCAGTTTAAATAAGATAATACCATGCAAACCATTTAATAAAGTCTCTCTGAATTGCTATTCGTATCATTACCATTTATTTTCATTTTCAAATATAATTTTTTTGTTTCATTTAATTGCATTATCCTGGCTCTTAAAATATACCATTTCCTTTAACTCTCTACTCTTGTTTTGTATGCTCCTAACCATGCTTATGTTGTTTTTCATTAAGTTTAGATTAGGGATTAACTTGCATTTTTGTGGTAGCATCCAAGTTCTTGGTTTTTACATGTTTTACTTCCATCTTTTCTTTTATTTCAATAAACCTATTTATTTGAATATTTTTATGAATAGTCACTGTGATAACATTATATAATGTTATACATTACATTATTTAATGTTATGTAAGTCATAATATAGCACAGTTGACACCAGCAGCCAGAGGCAATGAACTGAAACCTCTGGCAGTTATTACTGTCACTCTGTGACTCCCTGGAGCAATATACTACTTTTTTTCCCTCTTCTGTTTCTTGTTTCCTTTAGCCTTCTTTAACAATTATTTTTTCTTTTCATTCTTCCTTTTCTTTTTGATCAACTTTCTAAGTGTACTCAATGACAATTGTCAACACTCATGACCCTCTCTGGGAGCATATTGGTAAAGATTTTTAGCCCCAGTTTGTTTTATATTTAAAACATTGATTTTTGATCTATATTTAGAGAGTTAGTTGTCATTTATCACAGATTATTCTCTCCCTGAAGATAAAGCCCTTTGAAGTACCAACTTACTAGATGGAGAGTTTTCTATTAGATTTCCTTTCCATACTGTGAATGCTTATGAATATTTTGATTTATTTTTCCTCTGCTCCATGAGCCTATCTAAATTAAAATTAAATTTTTTTCAAGATTGAGAAATGTACTCCCAGCCAGAAAGTACTTTATACTTGCTTACCTCTCCAGATATCTATGTTTCTTTTTAAGGTTTTAGTTATTGATTTTACAGAGAGGGGCAGGGTGTGGGGAGCAAAAAGTATCATCTCATAGTTGCTTCTATTTAGTTGTTCAATGCTTGCTTGTTGTATGTGCCTTGACCAGGCAAGCCTAGGGTTTTGAACCTGCGACCTCAGCACAGCTAGTAAGTAGAACAACCATTTTTAAAATCCACTTTATCTAACTCAGAGCCTCAGTATGCTTTTTAGTGCATTTATTTCTCTTTTTGTTAGCAGTTAAACAAAGTTGGTAGCATTAAGAAGGAGAATTTCACATCTAAAAAGAATCACTTCTGCCTTTCTCATCTTAAGGTTGAGACTTGACAGGAAATTGAGTAGAACAAGCCCAAAGAGGCCATGGGCATGTTTTGTCTTATACAACTACTTATCTGACCAGTACTGATAGCCACCAGCTAATTTGCCTCCTTAGGACTTTGGAACTACCTATTTGTATGTTTTTCCCTTTGAATAATATTGCTTTTTTCATAAAATATTTGTGTCTTTGAACATCATGGTATTGTTGGGCTTTTAGGAACTCATAAAATATTTGTGGTTTGATAGTGAAAGAAGCAGAAATGGGTGTCAGTGAGTTTTTCTTGAATGATAACAGTTTGCAGAATATGTAAACAAAATCCACAATAACAGGAGTTGAGGAAAACTAAAAGTCAGAAACCAAAACTACTGTGAATTTTCTCATGCTGGATATGCCATTCATGAGGTGTGAATTCTCATTTTTTCCCTATCAACTATGAATTGTGTTTTGGAAATTATATGATTATCCGAACTTTCTCTGCTAGAATATGACAATGTTTACAGATTGTATTCTTGAATTTACGATCTTATGTAATTACTATTGTGAAGCATGTGCAGAGGCATTTCTGAGATAGATATAGTAGTGCTCAACTCTTAAACCCCATGAGTGTTATATAATGATTGATGAATATGCAAAAAATGTTGTATATTTATGTTATATGGTGTAAAGAGAACTGAATTAGGAATTGACAGGCATGGATTCTAGTCTACGCTCTATCCCTTTGAGATTAACCTTATGGAGGCAAATGTCTCATTTTCTCAGTCCTTGTTTTCCTTATCTATAAATTAAAGGGGATGGACATTTGAAATTACCACTTCTAAAATTTCAGATGTTTTTAAAAGTAATTTTAAAATGTTGTATAAAAATTGTGCTCCACTTTAAATATTATCTTTCTTCTCCATCAGGGTGTCTTACTGCTACAGGCACTGACAAGAAGCAATGCAGCAATCCAGAAAATTGTTGCTTTCGAAAATGCTTTTGAGAGACTGCTAGACATTATTACAGAGGAGGGCAACAGTGATGGAGGTATGGTATAAAAAGATTGATTTGAAGAGATTCCTTCAGTACTCACTAAATTGTTAACTTCTCTACAGAATACAATTGGAGAGATAAATGAGGGCTCTTTATATTCTTTCATTAACCATGGTGTGTTGAGTATTGATTTCTTTTTGTTTGTTCTGTTTAATATTTGTTAGGCTTCTGGAATCTAGACTGATGTCTGTCGTCATTTCTGGAAAGTCTCGGCTATAGCTCTTCAGATACCACTCTGCCACATTTTCTTCTCTTTCTAAATTGATTCAATTTTGTGTTATTTGATTTAACTCTCATCTATCATCTTACTTTTTCTTCTGTATTGTCTATCTTTTTGTCTTTCTAGGCTTTATTCTAAATTATATCTTGTGACTTTTTTTCTATTTCAACTATTTTCTCTTTGCCTATATTTAATTTGCTAACGAACAGTTAATTGAGGTGTTATATTGATATATAGTTGACAAACAGCACTGTATTAATTTAATGCAGTGGTTCTCAAAATTTTTTTTTAATTTTATTTTATTCATTTTAGAGAGGAGACACAGAGAGAGAGAGAGAGAGAGAGAGAGAGAGAGAGAAAGGGAGAGGAGCTGGAAGCATCAACTCCCATATGTGCCTTGACCAGACCAGTGCAGGGTTTTGAACTGGCGACCTCAGTGTTCCCAGGTCGACGCTTTATCCACTGCACTACCACAGGTCAAGCTCAAATTTTTTGAAGTCGGGGCACATTTAAAATCCTACGAATAATTGTAGGCACACTATATACAAATTTCTGAGAAATATGTTATAATAACACTGGGGAACAAAATTTTTGTTGCATCCACAAAAACACTTGTTCTTACCTAATTCGAGTGTGCTGATCTCAAATCTAACATTAGTTTTTCTCTGTAAGCTACAGTTTTTTTGCAATTCAAGATTTTAGGTTTTTATCTTATTGTAAAATTTTCAACATTTAGTTTGAAATAGAGTATCTTCATGAGCATCATCTTTGTGAAAATATAATTTATATAATACAGTAAATACACTAATACACTAAAAGATATGATTACATCAGAATTTGTCTACAATTTTGAAATAGAACATATTAAAACATTTATTTTAATCATTAAATTTGCACAAAACTTATTTAAATTCTGTTCAGGCAAAAATTTGCGTTTGTAGCTCTTCCGTTTGTGTACTTCTTGAGGACAATCTTGTTTGATGCTTCAGCAGTAGTCTACTCATCACTAACATCTCTAAGATTTATGGGAAACTTATCAAGTGAAGGAAGTGAATCTTTTTTTTTTCTTTTTTTTTTTTTTTATTCATTTTAGAGAGGAGACACAGAATGAGAGAGAGAAAGGGGGGAGGAGCTGGAAGCATCAACTCCCATATGTGCCTTGACCGAACCAGTGCAGGGTTTTGAACTGGCGACCTCAGTATTCCCAGGTCGACGCTTTATCCACTGCGCCACCACAGGTCAGGCAGGAAGTGAATCTTAACACTCATGTTACATCCAATGTTGTGGAAAGCCAGCAGCATCCTTTGAACCAGAAGTTCATAATTTTCTGCTTTTTTGTTGCCAAGGAAGTTCTTTGTAACTGCCACAAAAGACTGCCATGCTGCTTTCTCCTCCTTATTCATCTTCCTGGCAAATTCTTTGTCATGTATGAGGGTTCAAATTTGAGGTCCATCAAATATATCTGCTTTTTATCTTCTCGAAAGACAAGGCAGGAAAAACAGAAATAATATGTTGAAAGCCTTCATTTGTTCAAAACCTGAACAAACTGCTTCATTAAGCCAAGTTTGATGGGAAGTGGGGGAAAAATGATCCTGTCTCAATTACCTACAGGTTCATTCACAATATTTTGCATCCCTACTTCCAGAACTTCACGTTTTGGCCACTCCTTCTGTGTTTAGTGTTTCTCCCAAGCTCGGCTGTCCCACAAACACAGAAAGCAAGGATACTTTGTGAAACCTCTCTGTTGTCCTAGCATGAAATTTACCATTTTAAGATCCACACAAATGATCCAGTTATGCTCCTCATACTTCAGAAAGTTGAGGACAATTTTTATGTCATTGTAATTCTCTCACAGATGAGTTGAATCACCAATTGGAACCACTGAAAATAGGCAATATATACACATGTCACAAATGATGAAATATTGCGCCTTTGACATTGAAGTGTGTAACAGCCACATATATAACAGAAGGTGTCAGGACTATTTTTACATTTACGCCTACTCAAAGAAGCCATGATTCAATCTTAAAACAAAATAAGAGGGTGTTTTTATCAGATAATATTTTTTTACATTTAAAAACAACTACAATTATGTAAAAGTGATGTTTGTGAGACATTAATTGCCTTTTGGTTATGTTCAATCCAAGAGTCGTTGCCCTTTAACTCCAATTTAAAAACCAATGCATGCCATTAACTGTAATAAAAACAAATTAAAATTGCATAAAAACTAGAGCATGCACTAAAAAACGGATTTCAGATTTGGAATCAGCGATGCAGAAATATATAGAAAAAGTTCTAAAACCTCATGCAACAGAAAATGAGAAAAAAATTGTTCTCCCCTGTAATTAAGTCAAATATTAAAAATTATATATACAGTCGAAGTGTCCTTTTATGGTAATTAAACGAAGTAATTCTGACAAAATTAAATTTATTCTGACATTAAACAACATTTTTATGTTACAGTTTTTGAGTTACTCTTTTTAGAATTTATAAAAAAGGGGTTAGAAAATAAAAAAATGACAAAAACGTTATATAGATACATTTTTAGTATGATTTAGTAAATTTGGCAGGTCCCGGCATGAATGTATTTTTTCATTCTTGTGTTTATGAGAAACATGAGCCTGATGTGTCCTAGCGATTTCTTCAATGTTTGGGCATATATTTGAAAGGCCAACTCTCATTTCCTTGTCAATACATTGAAGAATTTCTCTCTTTTTACTCTTAATTGTGTTGAGTGCAGAAAACCCCCACCATATATAACATCTTAACTTTACACCAAACAAAGGATAGAAGAAACATGCTTCCACTCCTTCCCGGAACATGGGGAGAAGTGTAAACAATCCAGCACCACATCTTAACAGCCTTTTGCAACCTAATCAGGCAAGTGAGTTGGGGGTTTGGCAGACTGTCAGCTTACAGCCAATTCCCCACACTTCTGTCCCCAAAAAATCTAAACTCCAAAAGCCCTGTTGATTTTTTGGTCCCCAACAGGCATATATTTCTCTGGAATAGCATAGGGCACACCTGGAAATCCTGTAGGGTGCACCAGTCCGCCCTGGTGCACATTTTGAGAACCACTGGTTTAAGGTCTACAGCATAATTATTTGATCTACATATACTGTGAACTGATTACCTGAGAAAGTTTAGTTAACACCCATCCAGTAAGCTTTATAACTCCCTCAATAGACGAGGGACCACTGTACCTATAAATAGAATTACATTTTCTTTTCCTTTACCAGATATCGACACATGGCTTTTTAGTGGTTTTATCAATCTCTCTATCCATCAGCAATGTTTCCAAGTTTCTATTTTTTCGTATCCTTGCCGATTCTTGCTTGCAGATTTGATAGATGTGAGATTGCGTCACATTGAGACTTTTTCATTTCTTAAACTAATGAAATGAAGCATATTTTCTTGGGTATATTTACTATCTGTTTTTCTTTACTTGTTTGTCTTTTACCCCTGTGAATTACCTTCTTGCCCATTTTAATATGAGCACTTTTCCTTTTCCGGTTGGTTACTAGAAATTCTTTATGTATTCTGGATACTTATCCTTTATTGATTATACATCTTCTAGTTTATAGTATTTCTGTTAAATTCTAAAATTTTAATATGATCACTTTATATAGTTGATGTTTTTGTGTTTTAAGACATTTATCTTAACTCAAGGTTTTAAAGAGAATTTCCATCATTTTCTTCTCTTAGAGACTTTAAAATTTTGTCTTTTACATTTAATTAATATGGATTTTGCATTTGAACAATGGTATTAGGTTTGTAATTAAATTTTTATATGTGGCCCTCACTGGTTGGCTCAATGGTAGAGTGTCAACCTGGCATGTGAAAGTCCTGGATTTGATTCCTGGTCAGGACACACAGACAAGGCAACTCATCTGCTTTTCCACCCCTCGCCCTCCTCTTTCTCTCTTTTTCTCTTCCTTTCCCACAGCCATGGCTAGTTGGTTTGAGCACACTTGCCCCTGGCACTGAGGATGGATTCGTGGAGCCTCCACCTCAGGCACTAAAAATAGCTCAATTGCAAGCATGGTCCAAGATGGGCCGAGCATTGGCCCCAGATGGGGGTTGCTGGGTGGATCCTGGTTGGGACATATTTGGGAGTCTGTCTCCTCCTCTCACTTGGAGAAAGAAGAAAAAAAGTTTTTTTCATATGTGTGGTCTGAGTTCTCTGTTCTGTTTCAATAGTCTATCTAGTTCTGTACTAAAACAGCTCTTAATTACTAAAGCTTCATAATAATTTTCTATCTATTAGAATAGAGAAAAAAATCTCCTATACTGACTCTTTTCAGAATTGTCTTAACATGTCTTTTCCTTTTGTCCTTCCATTTGAATGAAACTTTTTTACTAGTCAAGTTCTATGAAAATGTCTGTTGAAATTTTTATTGGAAATATATTGAGTTTCTAGATGAAGGAGAATTGTCATCTTTCCTGTATTGACTTTTCCATTCATAAACTCTGGTATATCTATTAATTTATTCGGGTTTTTTGTCTTTTAGTCATGTTGTACTATTTTGAGCAAAAGAGTCATATACCTTTTTTATTAGATTACTTCTTAGACATCTTATAGTTTTGTTACCACTTGAGTGGGATGTTTTCCTATTGAATGGGATGTTTTCCTATTACATTCTCAAATTGGTGGTTACTACTTGATTTTTATATATTGATTTTATATCCAATCACCTTATAAAACTATTAGTTCTAATGGGCTTTTTGTGTAGATAATCATGTTTTCTACAAGTAAAAGTAATCTTTTTCCTTCCTTTTCAATTCTTATACCTTTTCTTTTCATTTTATTGGACTAATTAGAATCTTTACAGTGTTGAATGTTATTGACTTGAATGAGAGTGTTGATCCTTTACCATTGTGTGGTTTTTATTGCTGTTTTTATCATGAATGAATCTCAGATTTTATTAAATGATTTTTTTCTGCATCTATGGAGATTATCAGATTATTATTCTCCTTTAATCTATGAGGGCTTTTTCTTTAAAATGGGAGCAATTCCAATCAACATGAACAAGGAGAGAAGGGGGAGATAAAGGAGAGAGGGTGAACAGTCAGTGGTGCATCACACCTGAAAAAGAAGTAAAAAAGATGACACCAGGCAACTGAGAGGTCTAGGTATTAGATAAGTTGTCATTGAAAGTGAAATCAAGAGTGACAACAATTTGGAGAAAGAAGACTGAGCTAGATGCCAGTGATATTTTCAGGGAACAGAGTACTGACCACTGGTTTTGTTATATAATTATAAGAGATGGTACAGCCAGAGGGCTTGAGCCTCGAGGGAACAGGAGTTTTGTAGGAGAATAAAGAACTAAGATCTCTGGAAAGTACACTGTGCTGGGAGGAGCATGGATTCTACATCCCGACTCTAAGATACATGACACAGAACATGAATTGCCTTCACTTAAGAACATTACAGGGTAAGGCAGATTCTTTAAAGAAAAGGAGCCTTTCATGAAGTAATTGAGGGTGTAGTAGGTTTGAACCAATATTTGGGAGCTTGAGATAACATCATGAAAGAGTTTGAAAGGAGATTAACTGGGAAGAAGAAGCCCAAGGCAATCTAAGATGAGAAGACTGGGAGAGTGCAGATGATCTGAAAGGTGCCTATTTTCAGAGGAAAACTGGATTTTAAGGCAAGGTGGAATTACCTAGTATTCGGGTTTGCTGAGACATGTTTCGATGGCTCCTTGGAACTGGTCCTGGCAGCCCTCAAGTCTAGAATTCATTTTGCACACTGGAAGGAAGGCCTGCCAATTATAGTGAGGGCTTCGGTGTTCTGTTTCCTCCAGAGCCTTCAGATGGTCCTAATGGCAGATCTTATTTAATGGAGATTAATGGTCCTACATAAGAGACAGATATAGTGGTTTCTCTTCATGAGGTGAGGATCAGTCACATGGTTCAGCAACATGAGGTAAGGAAGCCTCCAACCTGGAGAGATCAGGACTGGTTAAATTCAAGATTCTTTAAGAGTATTTAAAATGTGCACCTTAAACTTTTTAAGTTAAATATAGTAATTTTTAATATGCATTTTAGTACTCATCTTTTGAGTTAGGGCCAGAACTTTTTTTTTTATGTGGGTCTGCTGACTGGCATTTTTTATAATCTCTCTTGCATATATCACACCTAGAATATGTCATGTAGGATTTGCATTTTGGTTTCTTTAAAATGGAGTGCAGGATCTTTATAGATTTCATACTTTCCTTATTCTGGACTTGCATTACTCATACATAACAACCGTCATTTTTAATGACCCATTGAGTTTTACCCCATGCAAACTTAATTTTCATAAAAATAGCTCTGTTGTCATACTTACATTTAGGCAGTTTACATAATAGTTAATCAATAAGCAGTGCACAAATAGCAGGGTACATTTGTGAGCAGATGTAATTTATTCTTAAGTACTATACCAAAAGCATGATCCATGAAAAAGAAAAATTTTTTGTGGGACTTCATTCAGATTGAAAATATTCTCTGAAAAACTCAGTTAAGAGAATAAAAAGATAAGCCACAGACAAAAAGGAAATATTTTTAAAGCACATGTCTGAAAAAGGACTTATATCCAAAATATACAATGAACTCTTAAAATTCAACAATAAACAAATAACCCAATTAAAAAATGGGCAAAAGTAAACAGATATATTACCAAAGAAGATATCTAGGCAGCAAACAGCATATGAAGAGATGCTCAAAATCATATGTCATTAGGAGAATGCACATTAAAACAATAAGATGTCACTGCACACTTACTAAGATGGCAGAAATCCAGAATACTGACAACACCAAAATCAGGCAAGGATGTGGGACTACAGAAACTCATTCATTGCTGATGGGGATGCAGAATGATCCAATTATATTGCAAGACAGTTTGGCAGTTTCTTACCAAGCTAAACGTGTTCTTACCATTCGACCCAACAGTCCCACTCCTTGGTATTTACCCAAATGAGTGGAAAACTAATGTTCACACAATGTCGTAGACGTGCATGTTTATAGCAGCTTTTATTCATAATTGCCAAAATTTGTGAGCAACCAAAATGTCCTTCAGTAGGGGAATGGATAAACCAACTATGGTACAGCCATACTGCATAGTATTATTCCTCAATAAAAAGCCATGAAAAGACATGAAGGAACCTTAAATGCATATTACTAAGTGAAATAAGCCCGTCTGAAAGGTTACATACTTTATGACAGTCAATTGACATTTTGAAATGGAGAACAAAACCATGAATGATAGGAAGGAAGCCTGAGGAATGCCCAGAGATCCCTAAGGAAAACCAGGAAAGAGTATTTTAGAAACCAAGGGAATAGGAAATTTCAAGGAGAGAGAGACAACAATGTCAAGTGCTTCTTAAAAATTAAGATATGATTAATTCATTCGACAAAAATTTAATACTGGAGCACTATGTAAACACCTGATATCTTATCTCTCTCTCTGCTAAGGATACAGAGTAGGTCACTGTGTCCTCGTAGGGTATTCACAGATTCCTGTTTTCATGAATTATAAGCTAGTGGAGAAGACACATTCTGCATCATAGTAAAAGGAGTGGGCTACTGTGAAAGCATGTAGCTAGTGATGCTAACTAACCTAGTCACTGGGTTTTGATAATTATTTCTCAGGAAATTGTGTTTAATCTGGGATTTGAAGAAAATAGCATGAATTGTCTAGATAACTCAAATGTGCATAGTTGAACATAGACATCACAGGATCACTAGAGGACCTAAGAAAGAGCACACAGATTGTGGCTGTCACAAGTCAGGGCAAGCTCTCTGCCTTGCCACACTGAAAGAGATGTTGACCATGGAGATTTATCTTTTTCTTTTTTTAATACTTAGAGATTGATTTTTCCTTCAGGTTTTATCAGCCTTAATGCTTCCATTTTACATTCTTTCCTCAGGTATAGTAGTGGAAGATTGTCTGATTTTGCTCCAAAACTTGTTAAAAAACAACAATTCCAATCAAAATTTTTTTAAAGAAGGCTCATATATTCAACGTATGAAACCTTGGTTTGAGGTTGGAGATGAAAATTCTGGCTGGTCTGCACAGAAAGTAACAAACCTGCACCTAATGCTACAGGTATACTGAACTTAGACATAAATGTGTTTAGAATTTTGACAGTAATCCTTTCAAAGAAAAGTAAACTGCTGTGTTCAATAAATCCAGGAGATTTCAGGTGGACTTTAAAAATATTTTTCTTTTCAATGGAAATTTCCAGTTATACTCCAGAGATCAAGAAATTATCTCACCTTTCTACACACACATACACACACACCACTCAGCTTAAATAATTATTACGTCAGGCAATTTTGTTTCATTTTTTTATTCCCTTCTCTTGCCCAGCAGGATTATTTTAAAGCAAAGTTTCCTGATGAGTTTTATAACAGATGATAGTCCGTTATGGTGTTGATTTGAATTTTTAAATGTGCTTTTTTCAATTAAGGCTCTGATATAAATTTTAATATTCAGAATATTAAGATCGACAAATAAATTTATTCAGTAATCATTTACTGAGAGCCAGGCACTAAATGATAATTTCCCTTCCCCCAAATATTGCTAGTCTGAGTTTTAGTCAATGCAAGATAAATTGACACATCACCTGTCATTTTGTTTAAGATTTATGGTGATAGATAGTAAAAGTGCTGACAATAGGAGCCCAGATTATTTCTGCATCAGAAAAAATTATGAAGTTCTTTGAAGCATTTTACTTATTTATTCTTTTATTGAATTCCCCTACTCCAAAAACTTAAGTTTAGACCAGCCTCCTAACTTACTGGCTCTGGTGATTCTTACAGGTCTTTGAATTTCTCCAAATCATGCCTGTGTCTCTGAAGCTGTGTTCCACAGAACTAGATTGTTAATCTCTCTAGTAACTAGAGTCTGAAACTTGTTGCATGCCCTGGAGTTGCCTACATAGGTTTGATTGATATTTAGAGTCATGAGATGCCCCAGTTTGCCAGGACAATATTCATTTTATAATTGCTCATAGAGTCCTCTTTCACTTGAAGTGTCCCAATTTGCATAATAAATGGTACAGTTACCCTACTTAGAATATGCCTAAGCACTGTTAGGAAATATTTTGCAGGAGAACATGGGCAGAATCTTTCTATTTATGCTCTCAACTTCATTTTTCACATGTCAGTATTACACATTTCAAGACTTTATTCATTTTTATATTTTAGAAATAGCACCTCAAAAGGTAAGCTTGATAACTGTATTCAACACTGCTTTCTTGATAAGGGAAATTCCTATAGAAAAGTAATTTTCAAAATATGATTAGAAAGAGTGAAGGGATCTGATTATGTGCAAATAAAACACATATTTCCTGTCAAACAGTGAAAATTTAAACTGCTTGAGGAGTCTATTCATGTTTTATAGTTTACTATGTAAAGAATTATTTTGAGCTCTGGCTGAATGACTTAGTTGGTTAGAGCATCGTCCTGTTGTACAAAAGTTGTGGGTTCAATTCCTGGTCAGGACACATACAGAAACGGATCTGTGTTTCTGTCTGTCTCTTCCTCTCTCTCTAAAAATCAATAAATGGTTTTTTGTTTTAAGTAAGAGGAGATAGATTTCTGCATGAGCCCCAGCCAGGGTCCACCCAGCAAGCCCCATCTGGGGCCAATGCTTGAATCAGGTGGGCTATCCGCAGTGCCCAGGGCCAACATTGGAATCAGTCAGGCCATTGGCTATGAGAGGAAAAGAGAGAAAAGGGGGACAGAAAGGGGAGAGAAGCAGATGGTCACTATTCATGTGTGCCCTGACTGGGAATCGAACCCAGAATGTTCACACACCAGGCCCACGCTCTGTCCACTGAGCCAGCTGGCCAGGGTCATATGTTTTTTTTTTTAATTTTTTTTTTTTTGTTTTTTTTTAACAGAGACAGAGAGAAAGTCAGAGAGAGGGATAGATAGGGACAGACTGACAGGAATGGAGAGAGATGAGAAGCATCAGTCATTAGTTTTTCATTGCCATTGTGACACCATAGTTGTTCATTGATTGCTTTCTCACACGTGCCTTAACTGCAGGCCTTCAGCAGACTGAGCCACCCCTTGCTGGAGCCAGCGACCTTGGGTCCAAGCTGGCAAGCTTTTGCTCAAGCCAGATGGGCCCGCGCTCAAGCTGGCAATCTCGGTGGTCTCGAACCTGGGTCTTCCGCATCCCAGTCCGATGCTCTATCCACTGTGCCACCGCCTGGTCAGACTTAAAGGATTATTTTTTAATACAATATCACTGTTTCAAAAGTGTAGTAAACTGTCCTGGCTGGATAGCTCAGTCAGTTACAGCATCATCCCAAAATAAGGTTGCAGGTTTGATCCCAGTCATGGCATACATGGGAAGCAACCAATGAACGCATGACTATGTGGAACGATAGATGAGTGCTTCCCTTCCCCCATTCCTCTCTCTTTCTCTCTAACACTCAATGAATGGATAAAAAATTAAGCCCTGGATGGATGGCTTGGTTGGTTGTAGCATTGTCCCAGTTCACAGAGGTTGCCAATTTGATCCCTGGTCAGGGCATTTGTAGGAACAGCTCGATGTTCTTGTCTCTCTTTCATTCTCCCTGCCTTTCTCTTTAAGAAATAATAATAACATATATATAAAACCCAAAAAATTTTAGCAAAGACTGTTGTATGTAAACAGAGAAATACCGTATTCTAGCCATGTAGTAAGTTGGTTAAGCATCCTTTACTTTTAAAAAGTGAGTAAACTAAAGCCATGGCCAAGTAGCTCAGTTAGTTAGAGCATTGTCCCGATAGGCCAAAGTTTCAGCTTCAATCCGGTCAGGGCACATACAAGAATCAACCAATGAATTGAATGTGTAAATAAATGGAACAACAAATCAATGTTTCTCTCTCTCTCTCAAAAATCAATAAATTAAACTTTTTATTTTTTTTACAGGGACAGAGAGAGAGAGAGAAAGGGATAGATAGGCGATAGACAGACAGGAACGGAGAGAGATGAGAAGCATCAATAATCAGTTTTTCGTCGCGACACCTTAGTTGTTCATTGATTGCTTTCTCATATGTGCCTTGACCAGGGTCTACAGCAGACCAAGTAACCCCTTGCTCAAGCCAGCGACCTTGGGTCCAAGCTGGCGACCTTGGGGTCTCGAACCTGGGTCCTCCACATTCCAGTCCGATGCTCTATCCACTGCGCCACTGCCTGGTCAGGCAAATTAAACTTTGTAAGTGTATAAACCAACTAGATACTAATCATAAAGAACATAAACTTCAAAATAAAAAAACTGAACTTAATTCAATACTATATTCTTCACCTCGAAGAGTGAATAGTTGATGCACTCATGACTTCACAGGCCACAGGTATCTTCTGCTTTTTAATACATACGAATGCTCTTTCTTTATAGCTATATTCAGGGTTGATTGCATTTGAAGTTCTGTTTTGCAGCAAATGAAAATGTGTCATAAATTATCCTATTTAGATAGATACATGCTGACTGGAATTATTCATCATTGTGGTTAAAATTATGATTGAATTCCAAGCCAATAAAAACTGAAATTGATCTGATTGAAGATATTTCTTTCAAATTTTGCATATTGAGGAAGCATCTTTTTGAAAAGCTTTTTAGTCATACATTTTATTTATTTTTTTAATAATACTTTACTATCTAGTTCTGCCTCTTATCCTTACAGGAATCCGTTCTGTGCTTTTTTTGGATAGATGCTGCCAGTGACTCTCAGAAAACTCATTACCTTAAGAGAGCATATTTTTCACTGTTGGGTAGTTTTAATTACTAAAAACTTAATCCACACAATGAATCAAAATCTGCTTTCTTATTTTTTAAAATAAGTACTTCCTCTTTTTTCAAACATTCTTCCTACTTTTCTGTCATCTAGAGATTTGATAATTAACTTTTTTTTCTGTATTTATTTCATTAGTAAAGATATCCAACTGCACTTAGATTATAATAAAAAATTGTTGATTTTGTTAGATGTAATAATGGCTTTATGATTGTTTTTTAAAATCTTTATCACAGATACATATAGAAATATATGTGGGAGAAATAATAGCTTGATATTTGCTTGTTGAAAAATAAAATTTTTTTAAGTAGGGATAGCAGAAGAATAAATTTAAAATAGAACAACAGCAGCTTGACCTGTGGTGGTGCAGTGAGTAAACCATCTACCTCAGGTTGCTGGTTTGAAACCTCTGACTTGCCTGGTCAAGGCATCTGTGGGAGTTGATATTTCCTGCTCCTTCCCCCTTATCTTTCTCTCCCTTTCTCTATTTCTCTCAATCCCCCCACTCCTAAAAATGAATAAATTAAAAAAAGAGAACAAAAAAAAATACATGGAAATCTTAACAAGAAAGATCCAAGGATAGGAACCAATTGTATAATCTTACAGCCTCTCTTTAGTGACAGCAATTTATTAACCCTCTTAATAATTATTATAAATATCTCTTTTGATCTTGATATATAATATTTTATATACAAATAACTAGTTTTAAAGTGTAATATATATATAATTATTTTGAAGATATAACTGTGCTGTAACTGTGCTGAACATTTGTTTGGGATGACATTTTCCATGTTTCTGAGATTTCATATTTAAGTTCAGACTGATTATAAGATCAGAATTGGGAACTTAATTAGCATTAACAAGCAATACGGCCTACCTCTTGCCTAATGCATGAATCTCCTACCATGTCTCCATTTGTTAGTTTTCTCCTTTCTTTAAATCTTTCCAATTTAGGAGGAATTTATCACACCTTGGCCCATTGTATTTTCAGATCTGCTCTATCATTAGGCTGTTCATTCTTACTTCACTAAGAAACCTTACTTTGGTAGAAGACCATCTTGTTACTTATTCATTCATTTGTTGAATATGCACTAGGTTACAGAACTCTGCTTGTCATTTGGGATACAAAAAAATGACAGGTAGTTTCTATTCTTAAGAGTTCACAGTCACGTAAAGGAGACAAACTTAAGCACATAGCATAATGTAATATGCACTATAACAGAATATTGTCATGAGGCAGAAAGGAAGAGCAGTTAGCTCTGGCTGAGCCCGTGAAGGAATCTTTCATACAGATTTTTTATTCCTTTATATCAGTGGTTGGCAAACTCATTAGTCAACAGAGCCAAATATCAACAGTACTACGATTGAAATTTCTTTTGAGAGCCAAATTTTTTAAACTTAAACTATATAGGTAGGTACATTCCTTATCGAGGTAGCACCCACACGTGGTATTTTGTGGAAGAGCCACACTCAAGGGGCCAAAGAGCCGCATGTGGCTTGTGAGCCATGGTTTGCCGACCACTGCTCTAAATCAAAGTTGACCTCAACACTTTTTGAAAGTCTTTTTGATCTTTAAAAGACAATTTTTGTCTTTCTTTTGCAGCTTGTTCGTGTCCTGGTATCTCCCACCAACCCTCCTGGTGCTACCAGTAGCTGCCAGAAAGCCATGTTCCAGTGTGGCTTACTGCAACAGCTTTGCACTATCCTAATGGCTACTGGTGTTCCTGCTGATATCCTGACTGAGGTAAACTGAACAAAGATGGGGACAATACTGTAACAGTTTAAATCCAGGGGATATTAGAAACAATTTATATTAGCTGAAGGAAAAACCGGTAAAGTTAACTTTTTATATGTTAAATTTCTTATTGATCCTACTAAAATATAATAAGCATAATGATGACAGTATCAATTCTGAAAGGTAGACTCATTCCTCGAGTTTAATAATATATAAATAATGTTAAAGCATCAAAGGTTTCTCATTAATTTTATTCTTTTCAGCAGACATAAACAATATGATTTATGTTTTTAATTTTGAGAACAATAATATGTATGACTTAGTCAAGACTTGAGTCTTAAGTAGTCCTTATTCATAGAATAGTAAGTTATTTTTCCTGACATATGGCAATTTCTGTTTCCTGCCTTTTAAGAAATAGTAGTTAATTTGAAAAAAAATGTTTGGTGTATTTAAATTATCTTTTTATTTTTCTCAAATTAACACATGCACATTAAAAGTACAGGTAATAATAAAATTTTATAACAGAAACAGATGTCTTCAGCCTCACTCCTTCCTACGTTCATTCCCACTACCCTGTATAACCCTCCCACTTTACTTCCTCACTCAGTAGTTTAAATTTAAATCAATACTCAGGGTTTATAGTTTTATAAATATATTAATACTGTTCCCTGCTAAGCCAAACAGAGAGACCTGTGTCTTTTTTTAATATTACTTTCTTTTGTCTGTGTTATAATAGTGTCCTTTTTTTCATTGTAGTGATTTTCTGTGTTTCTATGTATATTAATACTGTGATATGCTTAACATACCATTTCCCATCCCCAGACCATTTTCGGGATGCCTTTTATCATCCTGCTCCAATGTGGACTGGTTATTCTCTGCTTCTGTCGCACAGCTCTTGTCCCGGATGTTCACCTCTCCTCCTAGGATTGTCTCTGACCTCTCCCTGGACTTGGATTCTTTAGTTACAGAGGCCGTGTCCTTTTCTCTCCCCCTCGTTTCATTATCTTATTTTACTTAACTTCCTGGAAAGGAGTAAATGGCAGGAGAATGTGTTTTTAGCTCTTTTAGTTATTCCTCTACCTTCAAAAGTAATTTAAAGCTTGGCTAGGTATAAAATTCATTCAGAACATTAATTCAGTGTTGCTGAAGTCTGAAGCCATTTTGAATCTTAATTCTTTTTATATAACCTCTTTCTCTCTAAAACTTTTGGGATCTTTATTTCTGAAATTAACTGATGATTTACTCTACTACAGATCTTTATTCCTCCAATTCTTTGAAAGGACATTCACTGTACCTACTCTTGGGAGCTGGAGATATATTCCTTTCAGTTCCGAGGATGTTTTCTGTATTTCTTGATACTTTCCTTTTTTCTCTTCTGTATTTGCAACTGTATGAATAGATTATTGGACTTTCTGGACCTAGTTTGTTTTTTTTATTCTATTTCCTTGGAGGTTTTTCAACTTCATTCTTAAATTAAATCTTTAATTTGTTACCTTTTAAATTTGTTTTTTGATTTGATTTTATAGCATCCTTTTTCTGTAGAAATAAATTCAAAGGATATTAATATTTATTTTTTGAGATTTTAAATTGTGTGGTCAAGTGTTAATTATTAATTAGAGGACTACACTTAATTTTTTTTAAATGTTATCTCAAGAAAATATTACAAAATTATATGCTGTCACTCATTTTTCTGGTGTCTGAATTTTGGCATTGAAAAGCCAAATGCAGAGAGTTAAGTTTCTTCTTTTGAAAACAGGCTTCCTTCCTTAACTTACTTTCTTGAAATTGTTTTTCCCATTTAATAGACCATTAATACAGTATCAGAAGTTATTCGAGGCTGCCAAGTAAACCAAGACTACTTCGCTTCTGTAAATGCACCTTCAAACCCTCCAAGGTATGAAAAGGGAAATACTGAGATTCTACTGAGGAAGTAAAGACTTATTTGGGGTTTTTAGTGTATCTCGTATGTACATCTTAATAAGTTCAATTGTGTGTTTTGAAACTAGAAATTACCTGACAAGGTAAATAAGTTGGTATTTTAAAAGAGTTAGTGTCTTTGGTACATATGCATTTGGGCTCAGGCATCCCTTCTTCCCCTTTCTAGCTGTGTGCTGTAAGCAGAGCTAAGCTGCTGTTGTCCTTTCTGTGAAATGGAGATGGAAATACTTAACTTGCTGGTGTTCTGGTTATGGTTTTTTCAGTCAACAATAATTAATTTAATTATTTTAATTAAATTAATTTGTGCACTTGGGTTGCAATGTTTCTTTTTCTTCTTTTCTTTTTAAATGAACAGACCGGCAATTGTAGTACTTCTCATGTCTATGGTTAATGAAAGGCAGCCATTTGTATTGCGCTGTGCTGTTCTCTACTGCTTCCAGTGTTTCTTATATAAAAACCAAAAAGGACAAGGAGAAATTGTGTCAACGCTTCTACCTTCCACCATTGATGGTAAATGATTTAGTTCTAATTCCTGTTTTAAAAAATAATTGTCTTTGTAGCTTTTAATGGTAAAATAGGTCATAAATGTTAATTTAAAAAAAAGACCCAGGATGTAGTAGAATAGTTAAAATATGGCATGGCCTTGATTTTGCTTTAGAAATGTAGTGTTTAATTAAGGTAAAAAAATTCTGGCATATTACCATTATCAATGATGCCTAAAGTGTTCTGTTTCTTTGTTCTGCTACTTTTCTTCCAAGGTCGTTTTTGGCATCTTTCATTTTGTTTTAAAAAGTAGACTTTGAAAAATGTTACTTAATACTACTAATTGGCAAATTTTTAGATAGCATTTTATATTCTTTTTCTCTGTGTGAATAACAACATAAATTTTTCTGTTATTAATTCATCTGCCTACCATCTTTGTAGCAACAGGTAATTCAGTCTCGGCTGGTCAGTTATTATGCGGAGGTTTGTTTTCTACTGATTCACTTTCAAACTGGTGTGCTGCTGTGGCCCTGGCCCATGCTTTGCAAGAAAATGCCACCCAGAAAGAACAGCTGCTCAGGGTTCAACTTGCTACAAGTATCGGAAACCCTCCAGTGTCTTTATTGCAACAGTGCACCAACATCCTTTCACAGGTAAAGTAGCCAGTGAACGTCTCTAATGTTGGGAAAAGGTTTGCTATAGATTTTGAATCCAGTGATATAAGAATTTAACAATATTCTTAGTAGATGCAGATGAAAAAGGAAAGAGGCAAGGATTACCTGCTTACTAGCTCCTTTTTCTCCTTTTTGTGGGGAAAAAGCCATACATATTTTTACAAGAATGGTTTTGCCAAGTAGTTAACAAAGTCTGCATCCTTATGGAAATACGTACTCTAGGCAGAGGTGTTTATTGTTTTTTTTTCTTTTTAAATCATCCACAGTGTTCTTACATGTCATTCTCTCTCTCATTGCTCAGTAGCTTACTTCAGGTTATTTTAAGAGAGGAAATAGAATAAAGTGGTTCATAGTTATGGCCCTCCCTTTTCAACTCCCAGAGTAATTGATCTTCCTTTCAGAAAACAAAAATAGAATACCAGTCAGTTGCTTATATAGTTAAACTGTATACCCCTTTGTGTTTGTGAGCTCTCAACAGCATATAATTTACCTAGTAAGACAGAGAAAAGCATAACTACAAATGTTTGCATTCATTTAGGTTACTGATAAGAACAGTAGTCTTGAAGTATGGATTGCTGAAGCATTTAGGAATATCATGTACTGTTAGATGATCTGCCCATATGAGGCAGCCTTGCCATTGAACAATTTAAGCTCATGTTTTAGCAACAGCATAAAAGACATCAACATTCAGACTCACTCAGGGGAAGTAAGAATGTGGCTAAGTCTAAATTGCTCTATCCACTGGAATTGTCAGACCCCCTCCCCATGATAATGTTCCGTGTCATCCTCCACTTTTAAATTTGCTACATTTATGGAATTATTTTATTCTTGGCTTTAAAGAAACATCACTGCCATTCATAGGAAATGATAAATGAAAGCTTTAAACTTAACTAAATGAAAAGAGATCTGAAAACTCCCTTTATTATTTAAAATTGGGTTACTTCATTTAAAGTTAATCTTTTCAGGGTGATATGGCTTTAGATAAAGTATGTCTTTTATTTATCATTTATCTCTTAGTGTTTTTTAAAAAACTATACAAAAATATTCACATTTTTACTTATTGAATACTTGGCATTTTCATATTGATGTTGGTTGAAAACAGCTTTTCTTAAACGAAAAAGTAATTAGCTTTCTAACCACCATCCCTGCAGACTTTCCTCTAACACTGTAATTATAATTAATGCACAATAAGAAATACTCAAGATAGTGGTGTCTTCCCACCCTTAGTAATCACAGTGCTATAAAATTATTCTTTCTCCTCTAATATATATGCATTGCTATGTAATAAAAGATTAGAACTGTCCTGTCCCAGATTATTGGCTAGGGTTTGTAGACACTGTATGTGAGAAATTTTTCTAGATTTAACTTTTTCTGAAGCAGTCATATTTATGAATAATTTTTAATGTATAATTTGCAGGGTGATAAGATCGACAGACGGGTATGTATCACTTGTGTAAACTCAGGCGTTTTCCTCTTACAGCAAGGCTTCTCTTTGTCTTGGGTTTGCTGATTGGTTTTTTTTAACTGCTTGTTTGAAGTTTATTCTACTCACACTTCTATGTGCCAGTAAGTTGACCTCTGTCATAAGTCGCTCTCTAGTTTTTCTCCTTGGGACATTTTAGTGGTGTTTCTAAGAACTGTGGGAATAACAGTCTGAAGCTATACTGTGCTTCCTCTGGGGGTATGCTTACACTTTAAGAAATTCTTTGGTTTGGGTTTTTCGGTGGTATTTTGTGTTTTTTCACCCAAGCTTGCCTCTTCATTTCCCCTAAAACCATTTCAAAGTTAGTAAAATTTAGGATTAAGAATTTTACCTTTAGTTAATCAGTATATAAAAGAATGTGATGTTTTTATATTAATCAGAATATTGAAAATGTAAAATAGTAAGTATAATTTTATAATGTGAAAGATTTTAAAGTAAAGATATGGGTTATTTTGGATCTAACCTATATACTGCAACTACCATTGGGTGTGTGTGTGGGGTGAGGGGAATGTGATTTGTTGGATTTGATTTGTTTTCTTTTTTGGAGTGTTTGACAAAAAGGGAGTGTACCTTAAAGTCTGTATTTGGGCATGTGTTCAGTTTTTGTGTGGGTAGTAATAACTGAGATCCTGTTAGGAGTTGTAGCTTTGTGTATGAGCATGATTTAACACTTGAAAGTGACTCACACAGATATATTTGACCTCCAAAATGTCATAATTATACATGTCAGTCATTTAAGAAGGAAGTATTTTGTAGATATAATTTACACACAGTAAAATGCAGACCTTAGTGTTCAATCTGATGATTTTTGGTGATTGAATGTATCTCTGTAACCACCACCCAAAACACAATGTATAACATATTCATTGAACTAGAAAGTGCCATCAAATCCCTTTCCTATTCTCTATCCCCAAAGGCTACCATTAGAAAGTGAATCTCATCATAATACTCTAGAACCCCATTTTAATACTTTAACACTAGAAGATTAAAATGTTGGCTTCTCATGTTTTATAAAGTATAGAAGAAAAATACTAAATTTGAAATCACAAAATAGAAATGAGATGCTTTTATTTAGAAAATATAATAGGAGAAACATAATAGTTTATGTAAAGATAATTCAGCTTCCCTTATTTAGTTTGTAGTTCTCTTCCATTCTATAAAATTTGTGATTTCTAACGACATGTGGTGGCGCAGCGGATGGAGCATCCACCTGGAATGCTGAGGTCTCCTGTTCGGAGCCCCAGACTTGCCTGGTCGAGGCATACGTGGGAGTTGATGCTACCTGCTCCTCCCTCACCTTCTTCCTTGCTCTTTCTCTCTCTCTCCTCTCTAAAATGAGTAAATAAAAATATAAAAACAATAAAATTTGTGATTTCTAGAAACTAAATCCTCAGGATGCTCTAAAATTAAAATTTCAGCATCCATTTGTTTTTCCAGGTATCTTCAATCGTTCATACACTTTAGGGACCTAGGAAGAGGTATATACTTTTTCTTGACTTAAAACAAACATACAAATATGTAAACAAATAAAATGAATAGTTTTAGTCAGAGTAGGATGTGGCATTTAGCTGGTCTGGGTGTTTACCTTGTAAAGAATCCATCAGGTGATCAGAGAGCAATGACATAGAAGGTTATGATAGCTTTTAATGCCCAATTTCTTATTTTATTTTGAAGGAATAGAGCAGCTTAAACAGGATTTTGTTATGTTGATCTTACTTTTAACATTTTATGATGATACACTAGACAAATGCTCTATTATTTTTGTGCTCATTAATAGTTAATTTTTCTTTTCATTTTGAAAAATAGTGGAAAGAGAATAATGTTCTTCATGCTACCCAAAGATAACTAATGGTAAAATTTTAGTCATATTTTTTGTACTGTTAATTATAGAGCAGTGATCATACATTACTCCACTTTATGTTCTGCCTTTTTCTTACAGGTATTTGTCATGTTGTTGAACACTGAGTCAACATCACTTTATGTGATTATATAATACTTCTCCAAATAGATATGCTATAGGTTAGGTAACCATCTCCTTAGTTTTGGACATTTAACGATCTCCCATTTTTTTCTATTTTATGTCATGGTATGATGAACATCAGAATAATGTAGTCTGCACATGATAGTATTATTACATAGTCTTTACTTTGCATGTTTCCAATATGCATGAGTTTCTGTTAACTCCGCAAAGCAGGACTGCCTGTATTTCACTAAAGAAAGAAAACTATCCAAGCAATTAATATTATTTTTTATTTTCTCAGTTAAAACTTTATTCTGGCATCTATTTTAAATTTGGAGTCTTAGTTCTGCTTTCAATATGCTTATAGGTAGAGAGTCATAGAATTGCAGAGCTAGAAAGGGTAATAATAGTTCATAACAATTGAGGAGCTCTTACTGTGTTCCATGAACTGTTTTAAGTTTTTTCCATGTGTTTAATCCTCTTCACAACTCTATGAGATAGGTATTAAATATTAGCCTTATTTAAGGGTGTGGAAGAAAAGTTAGGTTTTATGGCTGTTGAGTTTTAGAATCAATATAAATCCTGGTATCCTCTTAATGAAATCATTTAATCCAATTGGCTCTGTTTACTAAGTGAGAAAATTGGGGCCCACATAGCATATTGAACTTGTACAAGATAGGACAGTAGAAGATTTGGTTCTTCCAATTCCCAACCAAATGTCCTTTTTACTAATACCTTACTGCCACTTAAAACTAAAACTTCAGTCCTTTCGCCTGATTGGTGGTGGCGCAGTAGATAGAGTGTCAGCCTGAGATGGTATGGGCCCAAATTTGAAACCCCAAAGTCGTTGGCTTGAGAGCAGGCTCATCCAGCTTGAGCACGGGGTTGCTGGTGGCTTCAGCTAGAGGCTACTGGCTTAGCTGGCCACTCCCCCATCAAGGAATGTATGAGAATTAGCAATCAATAAAAAACTAAAATGACACAACTATGAGTTGATGCTTCTCATTTCTTTCCCTTCCTGTCTATCTCTCTCATTCTTAAAAAACAAGACAAAACACTTTAGTCCTTTAAAAATATGTGTATGTCCTTTTGAAATGGGTAATACATGGTTTAGTAATTAAAATGATATGCAAAAGTATATAGTATGAAGGCTTGGCCCCATCCCTGTCCTAGTTCCCCACCTCCTATTATTCAAATGATTTGCCAGGAAAAGGACATTTCTTTTTTCCTTTTCAAATGCTTTTTTTGGTTCTTTGCATGTTTCCTGCACCTTGGTGGTTGTTTTTTTATCACTTAATGCCATTTTACACTTTCATTAGCTAAGTGAAATAAGGCTGCGGTACACTAGATTATCTGTTTCCCCACAGTCTACAGTGTGTTGTCAGATTTGTATTTTTGCCAGTCTGACAAGGAGTGAAAAATGTTATGTCATTAAGTTCTAAGTTGCATTTTTCTTACTGAAGGGTTAAATTGATTTCTATATGTTTGCAGACAAGTAGTAGTTTTTTTGTCAAATCTTTTTTATATTTCATCTGCCCATTTTTCCATTGGATTGTTAATCATTTATTGTTTATAGGACCTCATTTTATATTAAGTGATTGAACCCTTATTTGTGATAAGTTACAAATACAGTTTTCCTGAGATGTCATTTGTCTTTTGAACTTGGCGTTTTGTTTTGGATTTTTTTTTTTGTATCATTTTTACTATTTCTACATTTTAAGCCATACTTAGAAAGGCCTTTCCCACTTCAAGATTTTAAGGAATTTTTTTGTATTTTCATTTTATAATTTATTGTTTAATATTTTACATTTAAATCTTTGTTCCATTTTCCTCAGTGAATTAGATATGGATCCTCATATCTTTTAGATAGCTCTCTAATTGTCCCAACATTTTTTAAGTCCATCTATAACCCACTGTAAAACCAGTAGTCGAGGCCACCATCACAGCCGCCTGGCCAGTGCAGGTTCACATTAGATTCTGACAGTCGGTAATGAAACAACAGAGCCAAGAACTGGTGAGCCATCAGCTTTAATTCTAGCATGCAGCCAGCGGGCAAGTAAAAACACACACTGGGCTCCAAAACCCACTCATTCAGTGCTCACAAAGCTACTGACTTATCCGAGTTTCCTAGCATCAAAGGTTTCTAGCTCACCAGACTTATTCACCTCTGTTCCCCATCTCCTTCTCCAGCACAAACTCTGCACAAACTGGCTTCTTCCTCAGCACTCTGCCATCTTGGCTGCTTCTCCTGGCTTCCATGTGGCCTTTATCTTCTCTTCTTTCTCTGCTCTCCTCTCTAATGCTAATCTCAGGAACCGAGAGAGCAAGCTCCCGGCCTGCCCCACTTTATAGTGTAGAATCCAAACCTTTAATCCAATCTACAAACAAGAAAGTCTGGTACAAAGCACTTATCTGAGACATAATGGGAGGATTCCTCATGATAGTGCACCATCCCACATCATCCAATCAGTCAAGGGTGTGGGGAAAAGCTTACTCTTAAAACTTGCCCTTGGGCAGCGCCATCTTTAACAAAGTGTGAGCATAATATATTTTGTCTGCCCAACACCCACTGATGGTTGTATACTGACTATATTCATGAATTAGTATCACCTGATTGCTCCTTTTTATTCTTTTACAGTTTCCCTAGTTATTCTTGCTCATTTATGTTTTTATATGAACTTGAGAACCGGGTTGTTTAGTTCCAGAGAAAAAAATAATTTTTTTGGTATTTTTATTTGGGTGACAATTTTAATTTTTTATTAATTTTATAAATTAATATATTCATGTTCTTGAGTTTTTCTATCTAAACATGGTTTCTTTCCATTAATTTATGTCTCCTTTTGTTCTCTTTTGCATGTTTTTCAGTTTTCTTCATTTAGGTTTTCATACATACCTTTTTAAAATTTTTATTTATTGAATTTTAAAAGGGTGTTGAGGAAGAGCAGGAAGCATCAAGAGCAGGAAGCATCAAGAGCAGGAAGCATCAACTTGTAGTTGCTTCTCATATGTGCCTTGACTAGGCAAGCCCATGGTTAAACCAGCAACCTCAGCTTTTCAGGTCGATGCTTTATCCACTGCACCACCACACGGCAGGCATTATACAGCTTTGATTAGGCTTATTCTCTTATACTTTATATTCTTCTGTTCCTATAGTAAAGGAAATGTTCCATTCTCTCTTCTAACTCATTCTAACTAGTCATGTTTCACTTTACACTTCTTATCCTTCGGTTAGACCACTGAGGGCATACTTCTAGAAGATTCAAATTTGAACCTAATCCCACATTTGTTTACTCAGACATCATCCAGTGATTTCATAGGATGCCTTGTATATACAATGTATGCAAATTTGACATCTATAAATGCCATTCCATGTAATAATAAACTTTTTATATATAACCATGGGAAATCAAGGAAACATCTGCATTTATGACTTGAGTACAAGGGCTTCTTGCGTTACGAAACAGCTCTGTTCCTATGACAGTGATGTAACCTGAATTTTGGTGTAAGTTGAAACACACCCTAATCCAACTCACTTACCTATCCTAACAGGATAGGTAAATATAATCTAGAACATGAAAACATAACTAAGCCACAGAAAAAGGAAAAGGAAATAAATATAGGAGCCGTGGTAAGGGCCAAAAGTCACCAAAGTAACACATGGAAGGAACACTTGCACTTTTTGCAGTCCAAAATGGCGTAGGTAAGCTGGGGGGGGGGGGCGGGAGGGGGCAAGCCAACTCCCTCACTCATATGCCATATTACTGAGGATTCTTTTGCCACACGCAACCAAATTAGTTGTCCTACGTAGTCCATAAATATGACACTAATAGCGTAAGCTGAAACACTCACATCTCAATTTTTTAAAGTTTCAATGGGAGTAAGCATCATAAACTAGAAACATCATATATTGAGACTGTAATAACCTGAGGACCCCCTGTAATTAGTTGTAAGTTCTCTAGGGCACATAGTCAGTTGAGAACAAATGTATATATTTTAACTTTTTTATTTACTTGGGTAACATGAAGACATATCGTAGAAACAGTAATGACATTGAAGCAAGGAAAAATAATACATTATGTTAAAACTAAATTCATGCTTATTAATGCTTACTTGGCAAATCATTCAAAGAAGTCTAATCAAATTTGTTTAAATATTAAATGTATTTGAAAATGATATAGTAATAGAAAGGCAAGCTGTTGACATCAAGATTTGTTAAATTAGAACAGTCTAGGTACTAGAAAATTTTCAAAACACAGTGATGGTTAAATTTATTCCTCTCAAGATCTTTGAATAATTTTTCTTTGGATATTTTCTGAAGTTACTCCCAAAGTGATGCATAAGTGTGCTAATGTCCATTACACTGTTTCAAACAAGTTTTGTTTTATCTTTTTCTTTTTAAGTTTTGTTTTATCTTAATAAAAATATAGATTATATAATATAATATGGGCTGTGACAGTATTATCAGCTAACAGAATACCTCACAAAGGAGGTATAAATATGTTGTATCAAATTTTTAGAAACTAATTTTGATGGACATGCTGGTTAGTGTTCAGTATTATTTAACTATAGTTGGCCACAGGGTAGTGAGTGATTTGGGGCACTTAGCTAACTTAAATCTTTTTCTGCTTTATTATGTTCGTGGTTTCTCATTATCTGGCATGTTGTCAGTAAATTTGTAACATGGTTTGTTTATTTTTCTATTAGGGACTATATTCTCTAATGGAAATTAAATAATAATTCAACAGATTATTTCTTTGTATTTTTGTCAGTGTTTTTTGAATGAGGTAGAATTCGTTTATTAGAAACTTATTTTTAAAATTTTAATTGAAACAAATTTGCCTGACAAATTAATATTTTTTGTATAAAGTGATTTAGGGTTGATACTTTTTTGGGGGGGAGGTTGATACATTTTTTAAGCATCTACATCATACACTTCTTCCTTAGCAGACTGGGATTTTCCACTGACAGTATTTTAGATAACCCAATATATGCTGATGAACATGAATCAATTCTGATTGCTTCTTTACTGTTTATTTTGGGAAGTACAGCCCATAGAGGACACAAGAATGCACTCTCTTGTTCAATATTTTAAGTCTGGATTCCTGACTCATCTTTTATAAGATGTTAAATATCTTTTTATGCCAATGGGGAGGGATCGTAATGCAAATTTAAATAAAAAAATAAATGAAGTTTCTGCTAACTTATCTATTTCAGGGAAGCAAAATACAGACAAGAGTTGGATTACTAATACTGCTTTGTACCTGGCTAAGTAACTGTCCCATTGCAGTAACACATTTTCTTCACAATTCAGCCAATATTCCATTTGTATCCTTTATATTGTAGTAAGATACATGTAAGTATTTTTTTTTTATTTCTTTCCATTAGAGGTAGCTCTGTGTTCCAAATATTTGAATTTTTTTCATGTGTTTTAACTTTTTAAACTGTTATGGTGGTATTGGTGCTTGCTTAAGCTGTGTGTATACCATACCATTCTTTGTGTTATACTTGCGAGGACTGTTATATAGAATTTCTTATTGAAAATCTTACATAAAATGCCTATCAAATTCACTTTATAAAATAAAGTACTCCAAATAGTCTCCTTAACAAAGATTTCAGCTTACGGGACAAATTGCAGAAAATCTTGGAGAGGAAGAGCAGTTGGTCCAAGGCTTATGTGCCCTTCTGCTGGGCATTTCGATTTATTTTAATGATAACTCACTTGAGAATTACATGAAGTAAGTAAGGGGGAAATGCAGGGCTGAAATGATAATGTTATCAAGAGAAAATGATAAAGTTTTTTTCTGCCAAAGTTTTTATATTTTGTTATGACTTTTTAAAGCATCTCAATATGCTTATCTCTGTAGAGAGAAACTAAAACAACTAATAGAGAAGAGGATTGGCAAAGAGAATTTCATAGAGAAACTAGGATTTATTAGCAAGCATGAGTGGTATTCTAGAGCATCTCAAAAACCCCAACCCAACTTCCCCAGTCCAGAATACATGATATTTGATCATGAGTTCACAAAGCTGGTAAAAGAACTTGAAGGTAAGATTAAAATGTTTATATTGGTATTCATTAGAAAGTTCCTATGATTATATTGTATATGTATATTCTGGACAAATGCAGATTTTATGATAAATCTAAAAGTGGAGTTTTTCCTTAGCTCTTGAATAAAATTGGAAAGATTATTTCTTATCTCTCATGCAAGTTAGGCCATGTGTTTTTACTGACTAAGTCTTATTAAAATAGTATTTGAAATTTTAAAATAAATTTTAAATAAGCTATCTTTTATAGGTGCGATAACTAAGGCTATTTATAAGTCCAGTGAAGAAGATAAAAAAGAAGAAGAGGAGAAGAAAACGTTAGAACAGCACGACAGTATTGTGACTCACTACAAAAATGTGATTCGAGAGCAAGTATGTGCTGATAAATTGTATGCACTTTATAACTGATACTTTCCAACTTTAGGGAAGAATTTTTCCTGGCATTTCAAATGCAAGAGGATCCAGAAAGTAGCTTATTATTTTCCTAAATAATCCAAAAGTATCTGAATAGTCAACAAACAGAGAGCTTCATATGTTTTAAGCATTATCAGGATGTTTTGGATAAAGGCACGAATCAAGCATGTTTCCGTATCACAGTCTCATGGGGAGACAAACATATAAATGGATTATTATAACACATGGATTATAACAGTAAGTCTGGTCATAGAGATAAATCAAAACTGTGTTGCAGCATGGAAAGACACCTAATTTAGCTAAGTAGGACTAAAGGCTTGGAGAAAACATAGAAACCGAGACCTAAAAGGATGACCATAGGAAGCTAGCAAAAGGAGCTAGGAGGTGCAACTGGCAGGTACGTAGAGTGGTTGGTGGCTATATGAAGAAGTTTGAGAAACAAGGCTAGAGGGAGGGAGCCCAAGAAAGAGGCAGTTGTGGTGGACTGGGAAAAGAAATTGGAGCACTGGTGATGACAATAATGATAATGGCTGCCAGTTTGTTTTTTTGCTGTGTTCTAGGTGATCACTAAACGCATTTTAAACACTATCTCATTTAATGTTTACATCATCCCTACAACATATAGTAGTTAACATCTTAGTTAGAATACATGAGGAATCTGAGACAGAGAATTTAACCTTGTCCAGGATCACTCAGACTGGTGTAACAGCATACAGATACATGTGTTACTGCGATTGTAAAGCTCATACTTTGTGATACAGAGGTGACCTAAAAAATGTGGAAACTGCCTGACCAGGTGGTGGTGCAATGGATAGAGCACCGGACTGGGATGCGGAAGACCCAGATTCGAGACCCCGAGCTCGCCAGCTTGGACCCAAGGTCACTGGCTCCAGAAAGGGGTTGCTCGGTCCGCTGAAGGCCTGCAGTCAAAGCACATATGAGAATGCAATCAATGAACAACTATGGTGTCGCAACGGCAACGAAAAACTAATGATTGATGCTTCTCACCTCTCTCCATTCCTGTCTGTCTGTCCCTATCTATCCCTCTCTCTGACTCTCTCTGTCCCTGTTAAAAAAAAAAAATGTGGAAACTAAAGAAAATAAAAGTGATTGGACTTGGTAATGATTGGATGCAGGTGTCAGGGAGCAGAAATGATCAAATATACTTAGATTGCTGCCTTACATAATTGAATATCTAATATTGAGTTAGAACAGGAAAGGGAATTGATTTATTGGAGTGGATAACTATGAATTAAGTTGTACCTACATTTTCAAAATCATCAGTTGACATTTTCTTTGCAGGATACTATTTTGTATTGTATTGAACACCTTAAACCTTCCATTAGGTTCCTTTAAAATGTTTCTTAAGATCCTGGTTGGCTGGCTCAGTGTATAGAGCGTAGGCCTGGCATGCAGACATCCCGGGTTCGATCCCTGGTCAGGGCACACACGAGAAGCCACCATCTGCTTCTCTCCCACTTCTCTCCCTCTTTCTCTCCCATAGCTGGTGGCTCAGTTGGTTGGAGCTGCAGTCCCAGGCACTGAGGATAGCTTGGTTGGTCTGAGCATCAGCCTTAGGCACTGAGGATAGCTCAGTTGATTTGAGCATTGGCCCCAAACGGGGTTGCCAAGTGGATCTTGGTCAGGACATATGCAGGTCTGTCTCTCTATCTCCCTTCCTCTCACTTAAAGAAAAATAAGTTTCATAGTTTCTTCTCCATTTAATTTCTCATTGTGGTACCTTGATTGGAATCCTAGAAACTTCAGTAGTATTATCTGGAAAATGAGATTGTTGATGTTAAAATTCCAGTGTCATAAAAGCAGCCTTCTTATCTGCACAGCCTTCCACCCCACACTGATTATACACAGTGTGGGGTGGGTGTGGCTAGGAAGAGGTTGGGTGGAACCCAGTGAAAGCTGCCTTTGTGTTTTCTTCCCATAGACACTGTTGAGGTTGAAATTGTAAAAAAGAATAAAAATATTTACCATTCAGTCTAAACATTTCAGTTTTTAAGCAAATCAATAAATTAAAATCAGCTTTGAATGATCCAGATTTGAATTATTAAACTAAACATGGTTACTAGGATTTTTCATCTATAACTTAGTACAATGGAATCATTTCCAGATAGTAAAATGCAGTGTCTTCAGAGAACTGGAAAATAAATATGTGGAATGTGATGTTATAGCTACACTTAAAGCTGATAAATACAGTTGATTTGGAAGAAGAAAAGAGTGATCTGACACAATTACTAAAATGACTCTTCTTTAGAAATGTTATTTTTAAATATTCTTATCATTTAAAATGCTATTTGACAATAAGACGGTATGCACAAAAAGCTAGAAAATATTTATATACACTTTGACATTTCAGAATTCATCCTAAGGAAATTCTCCAAAATTCAGGACAATTGTACGTGTATAACATATTTATTGAAATAATATTTTAATATTGTAATAATATTTCCATTTAAGAAAGTGGAAAGCAACCTCAATGTTGCTTTTAAATAGAAATCATATTGCCTCTACTGATAGATATTGAGTATTAAAAATTGCAATTGTGAAACTATGTTAGTAATGTGGGGAAATTATGATTGAATAGTAACAAAATTAAAGATTACAAAATTATATGTAGACTGATTATGACAAGTTTAAGAACTTGTATTGGAAAAATTAGAATGTAAAGAAATAGTTCAAATTCCAACTAGTTATATTAGGGTGGGGAGAGTTAAAAGCTCTCTTTTCAGTCTTAATCTCCTGTTACATGATTGTCTTTTAATGTTAAAAGTTATACAGGTGCATATGTATACATTTATATACCAACTATCTTGAATAGTTTGGTATAAATTTCTTAAATTGTTGGATGGACCATAAAATGGAGTTTTTCAAGTTGATTTTCGCCACTCCCAATAATCACAGTTAGGTTGGAGGATGTACCATACTGCTTATTAGTGGGGTTTACTTAAAGTCTTAGGTCTGCTGCATGTTAATTGACCTTGGTGCATATATTGTTGTATTACTGCCTAATTATTGAATGATTTTGGAAATATTGAGTACTTTAACTTCCTGACCCAAAGTAATCTCTAATTTTTGTGTGTGTGTGTGAGGTTGTGGGGGCAGGGGATAGACATGGACAGACAGACAGGAAAGGAGAGAGATGAGAAGCATCAGCTCATAGTTGTGGCACCTTAGTTGTTCATTGATTGCTTTCTCATATGCCTTGACTGGGGGGCTCCAGCCAAGCCAGTGACCCCTTGCTCAAGCCAGCTACCTTGGCCTCAAGGCAGCGACGTTAGGCTTCAAGCCAGTGACCTCTGGGCTCAAGTCAGCGACCCTGGGGTTATGTCTATGATCCCATGCTCAAGCTGGTGACCCTGTGCTCAAGTTGTTGACCTCAGGGGTTTGAACCTTGGTCCTCAGCGTTCCAGGCCCAATGCTTTATTACACCACTGTCAGGTCAGGCAGTGATCTTTAATTTTTAATTTGTTCATCTTCTTAATGCTAATTGGTATGAATTTACAAGACTTGAATTATGTTTTGTTTCACAGGATCTACAGCTTGAGGAATTAAAGCAGCAGATTTCTACATTAAAATGTCAAAACGAACAGCTCCAAACTGCAGTCACACAGCAGGCATCTCAGATTCAGCAACACAAGGATCAGTATAATCTTCTTAAAGTACAGCTGGGTAAGTGTAGCTGGCCATCACTATTACAATGTCGCCAAGAGCTGGACAAAGTCAGATTATTCTTGTAAAACTAGTCTTTCTCTAATCTTAAATCTTAAATTAATCACTGTAACAAACATGATTAGATTTTGAAGTTCAGTCTCCTTGCTACCCTGTTTGATTATCTGATCCACTGATTTTCTTTTATTTATTTATTTATTTATTTTGGTGACAGACAGCGAGAGGGATAGATAGGGACAGGCAGACAGAAAGGGAGAGAGATGAGAAGCATCAATTCTTCGTTGCAGCTCCTTAATTGTTTATTGACTGCTTTCTCATATGTGCCTTGATGGGAGGGTTGGAGGGGGGGTCTTCAGCAAAGTGAGTGACCCCTTGCTCAAGCCAGAGACCTTTGGGCTCAAGCCAGTGACCATGAAGTCACGTCTGTGATCCCACACTCAAGCTCGTAAGCCCTATGCTCAAGCCAGCGACCTCGGGGTTTTGAACCTGGGTCCCTCGTGTCCCAGTCCAATGCTCTATCCACTGCACCACTGCCTGGTCAGGCCTGATCCACTGATTTTTCAACTTGTCTGCACATTAGAATCTCCTGAGATTTCTTTTTTAATAGCACCAATACTTGTCAACTGGGTACTAGATAATTATTACAGGCTCCTCCCCAGGTGATTCTTTTGTATAGCCAGTTGAGAGTGACTGGTCTAACCTTTCCATTTCTTCATCTACAAAGTTTAGCCAATATAGCATTTATGTCACCTGGGAATTAAATGAAATAATATTAGTAAAATTCTAGTTCAGTGCCTGGCACATAATATACTGCTCACAAAAATATTTCAAAATGAATATGATGTTATAAAATATCCCTAATTTTTGTTAGCAGTGTAATAAGAGCTCAAATTCTTATAAATTGTATCATCCCATAGTGCTTATGATTGGAAAGCTAGCTACTTAAAAAGGTAGTTTTATTTATATCAAAGTGACTTAAAATTTTGAGAAAAAATATTTTTTACTTTCTTTACAACAATAATTTGTTCATTTTAGTCCATATAGAGAGCTATTCCTTAGGGGAGATTTATTTAAGGAATTTTATTTTCTTTTATATTGATAGAATTAGGGTTGAAATTAGTCTGATTCTTTTTTTAAATTTTTATTTATTTATTTTAGAGAGGAGACTCAGAGTGAGAGAGAGAGAGAGAGAGAGAAAGGGGGGAGGAGCTAGAAGCATCAACTCCCATATGTGCCTTGACCAGACCAGTGCAGGGTTTTGAACTGGCGACCTCAGTGTTCCCAGGTCGACGCTTTATCCACTGCGCCACCACAGGTCAGGCGAAATTAGTCTGATTCTTAATTCTAGATCACCACCATGCAGTTTAGCAGTAATAAAAACCGTGCTGTTTTTCCTCCACCCTGAAAATATCATCAGTTCACTATTTTTATCAGTACAGTATTTTGCAAAGATGAAATGTGCTTATGAAATTGCTGCCAAAGTAATTAAGCAAATTTTATATATTTGAAACTTCTAATTAAAAAAAATGAAAAATTTGTGTTTTATGCTGGCTTTTCCCATTTTATGCCTAACAGGAAAAGACAATCAGCATCAGGGTTCTCACAGTAATGGGGCTCAAATGAATGGCATTCAACCAGAAGAAATTGGTAGGTTGCGAGAAGAAATAGAAGAATTAAAAACTAATCAGGACCTTTTACGAAGCCAACTGGCCGAAAAGGACTCTTTGATTGAAAATTTGGTGAGTAAATGTTAAAAATTTTCAAGAAAGAAGTTAAGAATAATCCTTGTTATCCTGCTTGTTTATTTTTCTTGATCTCTCAAGCCAAAATATATTAAGATTTTAAAATAAGAGCTGTGTTAGACTGTCTGAAGTTTCACAAATGCTTCCTAGCTAATTAAATTTAAGCACTTTACTTAATATCTTTAAACTTATTTTCTGATTTATAAAATGATGATGGTAATATCTATTTCATTGTTGTGAGCATTAAATGAGGTACTCAGTATAAAAGCTCTTTTAATACATGGAAATCATTAAAAAAATACTTGATTTTATTTTATTTCTCCATATGACCCAACATAAATGCTTAGATTTAATTAATTGTTTGGTATACATACAGTGGTACCTTGAAATACAAATTTAATTCGTTCTGTAACTGAGCTTGTAAGTCATTCAACTTGTATATCAAACAAATTTCTCCCATTTAAAATAACTGACATAGATTTAATTCGTTCCAGCCCTATGAAACATACCCAAACCATCCTAAATTATGAAGAAAGACATGTTTTTAATTAAGAAACACACATGTATACTTTACCAATGCATAACAAAATATATGAAATAAAAGGAAAAAGTGTTATTTAGTACTGTAATCTTACCTTGGAGACAGATGAGTGCGGCTAATGGAGGTGAATGGTGGAGGAGGAAGGAGGGAAGAAGGGATGCAGGCACTGTAGACACGTAAACTAAAAGTGCACTTTCTTAACACTAAATATAAACTAAAACTGCATTTCTTTCCCTTTAAACAAAACTAAAACTGTACATTCTTTACTTAAAATGAAACCACAAAACCTAGCGGCAGCTTCCCGAATCACGACTCATATCTCGGAATTTCGCTCAGATCTCGAACAAAACAACTGACCGAGTTGCAGCTCGTATCTTTAAAAAAAAAAAAAAGAAATGTTGGTCTGCTCGTATCTCAAGGTACCACTGTATATGGAAAATTTGTAGTCAGTATGTACTATCTTGAAATGTTATCAAACTTAAAATATTGGTATATGTCACCAAATTCAATAACCTAGAAGAAGTGAATAAATTCCTCTAACTGTCTAACATTCCTGAGATTGAACCATGAAAAACTAGAAAATCTAAATCAACCATTCAACAATGAGAAAATTGAAATGACCATCAAAAACTTCCCCAAAAATAAAAAGTTCAGAACCAGATGGCTTCACTAGTGAATTCTACAAAACATTTCAAAGGAGATTTGATACCTGTCTTTTTCAAACTCTTCCAAAAAACTGAAAATGAGACAATACTTCCTAAAATATTTTATGAGGCTAACATAACCCTGATACCAAAATCTCGTAAGGATAACACAAAGAAAGAAAACTATAGACCAATATCTCTGATGAATACAGTTGCAGAAATTCTAAACAAAAGACTATCAGGTTGAATAGAACAATACATTTTAAAAAGTTCAACACAATCAAGTGGGATTCATTCCAGGGCACAAAGATGGTTCAACATACAAATTGATCAACATGATAAACCACATTAATAAAGTATAAAAATTAATATGATATTATCAATAGATGCAGAAAAAGCATTGAATAATACACAACATCCATTTATGATTAAAACACTCAATAAAATGGGTATAGAAGGAAAGCATCTCAACATAATAAAGGCCATATATGACAGACACTCATCTAATATGCTCAGTGGTGAAAACCTGAAAGCTTTTTCCACTATAATCAGAAACAAGACAAGGATGCCTACTTTCACTTCTTTTTTTTTTTTAAGTTTATATTTCTTTTTTTTTTTTCTTTTTTTTTTTTTTTTTTGTGTGTGTGTGTGTGTGTGTGTGTTTAACAGAGACAGAGAGAGGGATAGATAGGGACAGACGGACAGGAACGGACAGAGATGAGAAGCATCAATCATCAGTTTTTCGTTTTGACACCTCAGTTGTTCATTGATTGCTTTCTCATATGTGCCTTGACCGTGGACCTTCAGCAGACCCAGTAACCCCTTGCTTGAGCCAGCAACCTTGGGTCCAAGCTGGTGAGCTTTTGCTCAAACCAGATAAGCCCACACTCAAGCTGGCAACCTCGGGGTCTCAAACCTGGGTCCTTCAGCATCCCAGTCCAACGCTCTATCCACTGTGCCACCGCCTGGTCAGGCCCACTCTCACTTCTTATTCAACATAGTTCTGGAAGGCCCAGCCAGAGCAGTCAAGCCAGAGAAAAAAATAAAAGACATTCAAATTGGTAATGAAGAAGTAAACAAATACAGTAAAGTTGCAGTCTACAAAATCAATGTACAAAAAATCCACTGCATTCCTATATACTAACAATAAAATTTCAGAAAAATAATTTGGTTTGCAGTTGTAACCTAAAGAATAAAATACTTAGGAGTAAACTTAACAATGGATATGAAAGACCTATATACTAAAAACTACAAAGCATTATTAAAAGAAATTGGAAAAGACACAGTGAAATGGAAAGATATCCCATGTTCATGAGTTGGAAGAATCAACACAGTTAAAATGTTTATATTATCCAAAGTAATATACAGATTTAATGCAATTCCCATCAAAATTCCAATGTCATTTTTAAAGAACTAGAACAAAAAAAAATCATTAGATTTGTATGCAACCACAAAAGTCCCTGAATAGCCAAAGCATCATGAGAAAAAAGAACAAAGCCAGAGGTATCACACTACCAGAGTTGAAGTTATACTACAGAGCTACCATAATCAAAACAGCATGGTATTGGTAGAAAAACAGACATACAAACAAATTGAACAGAATTGAGAGACCAAAAATAAACTGACATGTATGTATGTAGGCAAATAATTTTTTAACAGGGAACCAAAATCATACAATGGAGAAAAGAAAGCCTTTTCAATAAATGGTGCTGGATAAATTGGAAAGCCAATGACAAAGAATGAAACTAGACAGTTTGTCCCCATGTATGAAAATTAATTCAAAATGGATCAAAGACCTAAATATAAGATCTGAAACAATAAATTACATAAAAGAAAACATAGGTACTAAACTCATGGACTTTGGTCTTAGGGGAGATTTTATGAATTTGACCGCAAATGTAAGGGAAATAAAGGCAAAAATAAATGAATGGGACAATATCAAACTAAAAAACTTCTGCACAGCAAAAAGAAACCAGCAACAAAACAAAAAGGAACCACCCAAATGAGAGAAGATGTTTGCCAACAACAGCTCCAACTAGGGGTTAATATCCACAATATATAAAGAACTCATACAACTCAAACAAACAATCTAATTTGAAAATGGGCAGGGGACCTGAACAGACACTTCTCTCAAGAAGACATACAAGTGCCCAACACATATATGGAAAAAATACTCAACCTCACTAGCTGTTAAGGAAATGCAAATCAAAACTACAATAATATGCCACCTCACACCTGTTAGAATGGCTATTATCAACAAGACAGGCAGTAACAAGTGTTGGAGGCTGTGGAGAAAAAACAACCCTCATTCACTGCTGGTGGGAATGTAAACTGGTACAGCAACTATGGAAAACAGTATGGCGGTTCCCCAAAAAATTAGGAATAGAGTTACCGTATGCCCCAGCAATCTCTCTTCTGTGTACCTGCCAGAAAAACTTGAAAACATTTATTTGCGATGCTATATGCACCCCTATGTTCACTGCAGCGCTATTCACAGTGGCCAAATGTAAATAGTGTCCTTCAATAAAGGATAATGAAGCTGTGGTACATGAATACAATGGAATACTACTCAATCATAAGAAAAGATAAAATACTGCCATTTGTGACAACACGGATAGACTTTGAGAATATTATGCTAAGCAAAATAAGTTAGGAAAAGCTAAGAACCATATGATTTCACTCATGGGATATAAAACTGAAACCCATAAACACAGACTACAGTATGGTGGTTACAAGAGAAAAAGGTTTGGAGGGTTAGTAAAGGAAGTCAAATACTGTATATGGTGATGGAAGATGATTTGACATTGGGTGGTGGGCACACAGTATGATATACAGATTATGTTTTATAGAAATCTTTACTTAAAATGTATATAATCTTAATAACCTATGTCATGAAAACAAAAATGGCATGAAGTTTTTTAATAAACATGTATAAGACACAGTTTATATGTATGTGTACAGTTCTGTTTTGGGTTTTTTTCTATCTCTTTAGACTGAATTTTTTTCATAGTTTATTTCTGTGCTATTTATAGAAATCTTCCCAAACATCCCCAGACACAAATGAAACAACAGCTTCAGCTAGAGATTCTGAACAAGTTGCAGAATTAAAACAGGTAATTTTCCAGCTTGATTCAAGTTCTGTTTTAACTTGTTTTAATTGTAAGAGTAACCACCTTTAAGTTTCATTAATCTAGAACTACTTTGTTAGGTTTAAGCAAAAATTGGTAGTGACGACAGCCATTTGAAAATCCAGAAGCTATTTTAATTATACTGTAATGATATTTGCTTTATATTGTGTTTTGTGTTTGTTTTTTTACTTTTAATGTTCTTTATGACAGATCTCAGCATCTCGTTCTGATTAATTGTAGATTATCAGTGAGCTAACAATGAAGGCAAATATAAATATATAAGCTGAATATATGAAGATATAAAACCTTATGGTTAATATTTATGCACTATTTACTATGATAAATGCTTGGTTAAGTGTATGGAATATTTAAACCTTTCCATTCAGAGAAATGTTGTTTTTAGAATTGAAAAAAAAAATAGGTAAACTTGCGTGCATATGCTGTAAATAGACATTTCCTTGATTAAGTTAATGTCAATTAATGTTACAACTCAACTGTTTTTTCTCTCTTAGGAACTGGCAACATTAAAGTCTCAGTTAAAGTCACAATCTGTGGAGATCACCAAACTACAGACAGAAAAGCAGGAGCTGGTACAGAAAATGGAAGCATTTGTAAGTTAATTTTTTTTCTCCTTAAAAGTAGAAAACACGGAATTGAGATGTTCTCAGCCACTGTGGAAAAGAAGCAGATTTGTAAAAAAAAAAAAAGTACCTTCCCTTTAGGTTACTCACTAGCCAGAGTTTTAGTCATAACAGCTTCTTGTCCATGGTGGCGGACGGACATAAGATAATCAGAATCACCAGGTGACTTTAATCAGTTACTGGTTCATTTTGCTGGTATTGTATTTTGTCCTGTCTGTATCATTCAGTCCCAGTTAGCAGGTTTACTGCTGGTATCAAATTGTCAAAAACTTTGTTGGCAACCCGTGCAATTCACGGGGGCCCAAGCCATCAGATAAGAAAGCTGCCCTGGATCCTCCCTAGATAACCACGTCTCTGTTCCAGCTTCTGCTGAGGTGGTTGATTGGGTCGTGACCACACAAGCAGCCTCTTTTCAAATGGTTGTCCAGCCCCACCCTTGATGTTTCTTGCTGTTTCTCAGAACATGTCTTTTCATCTATTGCAATAGAGATAGGCTGAGAATTTTCTCAATCTTCAAATTGTGATTTCCTTTCGCTTAACAATTCCTTCTTCAATTTATCTCTCTACTCTCACATTTTACTATAAGCAGCCAGGCGAAACCAGGCCCCACCTCTAACACTTTGCTTAGCAATCTCCTTAGCAAAATATCCAAGTTCATCACTTACATGCTCTGCTTTCCACAAAACACTAGCACTGAATCCAGCCAAGTTCTTTGCCACTTTGTGACAAGAATCACCTTTCCTCTAGTTTCCTCATTTCCATCTGAGACCTCAACCAAAACCACCTTAAACATCCACATTTGTACCACCCTTCTGTTCAGGATGCTGTTCATTTTCTCTAAGGCAATGGGAGCTTTCTCTACAGCTCTCCTTTTTTCTTTCTGAGCCCTGACCAGAATTGCCCTTAACGATCATATTTCTGCCAACAGTCTCTTCAAGGCAATGTAGGCTTTATCAGACATGTACCTCAGAACTCTTTGAGCCTCTACCAGTCCTGATGCCCTTTATACACTTCTAGATATTTGTTGCACCAGCACCTCACTTCCCAGTGCTTTGTTGGGAAAAGGTGGAGAAAGGCTGAAAAGCCAATTGAAGGATAATTCCTCCAGCATGTAAGAAAATACTTGCTTTTCACTAGTTAATGGCATTCAGCTCAGTGTCCCCACCTGTCTCTCTGAGATGATAGTGTCAATTAAACTTACAGAAATTTTATGAGGAAAAGCTTTGAAAAAGATTCTCTGCTGATTAAATGCTATGTGATAGCTATGTTAGAGTCGTCTCCTTCATTGCTCTCCTGGTCTGACCTAAGGCAGCTTAGCCCGGCCTCCTCATCTTCTGATGAGGTTTGATGCCCCCCCCCCCCACTCTTATCACTGTAGTGACAACTCTTTCTAGGGAGAGCACTTCATTCATGTAAATATGTAAGAGAATTAGATTTTCCGTTACTGGAAATAAAATTTCAAAATAGCATAAAAATAAAATTGCCTTTGGGATTTCATATTAATCATAACTATTTTTTTAATTTCTTTTATTGATTGATTTGAGAGAGAGAAAGATTAGTTTTTGTTTCACTTATTTATGCATTCATTGGTTGATTCTTGTATGTGTCCCAACCAGAAATCAAACCCGCAACCTCGGCTTATCAGGGCAACACTAATCAGTTGAGCTACCCGGCCAGTGTATATTGATAATAACTTGAAAGATAAACTTCTTTTTTCTAATTTTTATATTTAGGCACAATCAGTTCCTGTACCAGGAGAGAGTGAAACTGTACTAGCTGCAAAAACTACTGATGTAGAAGGAAGACTGTCAGCATTATTACAAGAGACTAAAGAATTAAAAGTTGGTTTTGGTGAAACTTTTACTTACTGCATATTATATAAATGAACTTCATGGAATTAGAGTTTATTTCATTTAATTTCTCAAATTTCTAGATTTATGAAGAAAGCTAATGGGGTAAATTATCTTATAACCTTTCTATTCTGTTACTCAAGGTGGCACAAATGAATTCTTTTCCATGCCATTTCAAATGTATCAAAATGTTAAATAAGAGTGTATTAGAATGTACTTTGAAAGTAAAAATCATTGAAAATAGTTTTCCTATCAATGTAATTGCAATAAGAATCAGGAGTACAAGTCTGGTTAATACAAGCCACACGTAGGCTTCCCAAACGGTGAAGGAACACAGGCACATTAAGTCCTGCCAGCTTTTTGGGTGATAGAGAAATCAGAATAAATAACATGAAAAGGAATGAGGTACTAGTAATAAAAATAAAAGGCCTGAAGAGAAAAAATGGAAAAAGGAAGATAATATGTGATTATGCCTTTTGGATTGTGGTCATATTATTTTTAAGCCATTGATTTTATGTGAAGCTATTTTTCCCCCATTTAACTTTATATATGAGGTTGGGATGAAAGCTTTTTTAAAAAACTTGAGTTCTAATTCTGATGCAACTAGGCTTCTTTTATAAAATGTTTTGTGTCTATTTATTCCTCTGATTATCTGAAATTGTATATATCTCTTAGGATTTTTTGAGGAGTAACTGATTAAAACTATTATTTGGATATTAAGCTTTGTTTTTCATGATAACTAAATTTGATGTGTAGCCTAACAAATTCTCGTGTTACTGGGTAAAATGTATGTGTGTCCGTACATCCTGTCCTCCCAACCCTTACCCTTAAACTCTTCAGACTGGACAAGAACAGGGATTTGTCACAGAAAGAACCTATTTGTTGAAAACCTTAGGAGAGTGAAGACTAATTTTAGATTAGTGATTCTCACCTTTCTTTCCCTAGAATGAAATTAAAGCTCTGTCTGAGGAAAGAACTGCTATTAAAGAGCAGCTGGACTCATCTAACAGTACCATTGTTATTTTACAAAATGAGAAAAACCAGCTTGAGGTGAACATTACAGATTCTAAAAAAGAACAAGATGATCTCTTGGTGCTGTTGGCTGACCAGGATCAGAAAATACTGTCATTAAAGAATAAACTCAAGGAACTTGGCCATTCAGTAAGATTGAGATGTTTTCAAAAATTATATATATTGTACTTCTCTCTAACGTATTTTTTTTTAATTATTCTATGCCATGGAAATGTTGTGCCTATATATCTGTATTACAGGTATAGATATGTTGGGTACATGAATTTGGTATCATCTACACTGCTTACACGGTGTTCACCAAATTGACTAAGACACAGATTAGGCACAGTTTCCAGCATTTCTTAACTGTGCTTTATTGGGCTTTGAGCCCAGAAAGTTAATTGATTTGATTGCTCCTATGATAACAAGACTCGCCACCCAAATGTGCCGTTCTGTTTTGCCATGTTTGGTTCAGGTGAGAGTTATAGCCATCTGTCAGCAAGTTAACCTGTGTATCTTATCTCATATTAAAAATGACAGCGAGCCTGGAGCTTTAAATCAAGGAAGTCAGATGGCATGTCATCTAGCATAATTACTGGAATAAAGAATTTATCTATAGATATATCACTATGTGTTGAATGTGAAGTGAACAATCTTCATAATGTTAAATGTGTATTTTTTCCTGTAGGATGAAGAAGAGGATGAACTTGACTCTGTAGACCAAGATGATGAGGATGACGAAGATGAAGATCGTGGCAGGGGCCAGGGTGATGTCTAGCTTTAAAATCTCTAAGAAGGAGAGAGATCATATTTGAACAAGGAGTCTTAGGACAGTGCTTTGGTTTGCTTCCAGCGAAAATAAAACTTAAACCAAGTGGAAAATGTTCACTAATAAAATTATTGATGTATTTTTTAAACAATGCCACCCATGTTGAAAACCCTTAAAACTCTAACTTAATGCAGAACACACATCTTTTATTGAAAGTCATCTGAACTGTCCCAAAATATAAGTTTTAAAAGCTTCAAACACTAAAAATACAATCATTTTAAGGCATGTGGTGGCAGTGCTATTTGCCTTAGTTTATTGGTTGTTTACGTAAGTTCTGTATTTGTCTATTATTTTCACTCCTCAGAATTTGTGACTTTAAGTACTAACATTTGATTTCATGTGTATTGGAATTATTGTTTCTAAATTCAGTATTGGAGTTCTTAGCTAATGATTTCTTTTTAAAGAAATGAAGTTACTTAAAGGCAGATAGCATGGGCAGCAAGGGGGGCGTGATATGTATTATCAGCCCTCTATCCAGTGCTACTGCTGAGATGAGCAAGATAGGACTGTTTAGAATGAGTGCCTTGACACCTGATAGGGCTGCATTCTGTACCTCAGCACTGCAGGAGGCTGGCAGTGAGTGATAAGGAGAGCGCTTCTGGGAAACTTTGCAACTGTGGAATCGCATGTGATTGGTTTTGATTTTAAAATAAAAGTTAAAGCAAATTCTAAGTTAACCACTCACACAGCTCAGATTTAGTATTGTTTTTTGATTATGTTCCTAGTTTTACAAAAGACCCAAACTATGATTTACATAATTTATTGGCATTTTTGCTGAATAGGTTTAAGTCAGATAATAGATTTTTAAGAAACAAATGAAGCAATGTGTCAAAATTTAATGTTTTCATAATAAAAATAGATATTATGTTCACTTAATCCCTGGTCATGGTTTCCTTTTTTTAGATTTTGCAAGAAGTATTTTATTCTTAATAAAATGTAAGGCAAGTGGAAGTGGAGTTCTTCTCTTACTAAAAGTGCATTACTGTATCTGAATGTTAAAAGCAGTCTGGTTCAGAACTGATGCCAGGATTCTATAAGGCTGGACGGGCTAATTGGAGCAGAAGCAGAAGAGGTTGGAGAAGCGTTTAGATGTTTCAAAATTGAGCATTGAAGTTCTTTGCAACGATTTTCCTTAGAACAGGTGGGGTCACTTAAAGGCCAGACAGCAAGAGCCGGAGGACGATATATATTCTCTGCCGCCTGGCTTCAGGGATCATCTGAGCAGCCCGCTGAGGCACACAAACTTCTGAAGAGAAATCTCTTTACATGTCTTGAAAAAGGAGATGGCTAAGTGTTACAGAACCCTGCGAACAAGCAGCACCATGCCCGCCCCCGCCCACCACTGCCACCACCATCCTGAGGCCCTCCCTTGTCATCAGAGAACCACATGACTGTACTGGACCAGTTTAGACTATGTGGTGTCTTGCTGAAGTTGACATCACGTAATAAACAACTAGTTAATGACTTCATTTCAGTTTAATATTATAAGGATAAAGAAAAATGGGTCAGGAGTAAGAATGAGACTCACACAGATAGTGGGATACCAGTGATCTTCAGAAAGGAACATCTGCAAAATCAGTGATAGTTTGCCAAAACTCAGTCACTCAGGCAGGCCTGGAGTACAGAAGACAGGAGTAAGCCTCGAAGTAGTACTGTCCAGTCGGGAGCCCAAAGGAACATCTTTCTAACCACAGCCTTAGTTTTTTGCCGGGTTTGCTCCTGTCTCCAGTCTGGTGGTTGCCCCTCTGCAACACCTCCCATCATCCTGCATATGCACCACAGGAAGCTCTAAAGTGCAAATGGAGAAGGGGTTGCAGTTGCCTGCTGTTTAGAGTCCTTAGCCAGATGGATTAAGGCCCTTTGTGCTCTGCTCCTCTAGCTTTATCTCCCTTCAAGTATACTATAAACCATCCCAAATCCTTGCTGTTATGGCATACATCCTCTAAGGTATTTTTCCCCACCAAGGAAGAAGGAAGGGATGTAGCCACAAAGTGTGGATAAGTAAAAGCTTTATTTAGTACAGAGATCCTCTCGGACAATGTTCCCTGGCCCAGAAGACACGGGCCAGGGAAGTCACGTGGATGAAACCGTGTGTGGGATATTTAAAGGGTCTCGGCTAGGGTGGTTGAGCTTATAAGATGTGGCGAAATCTCACTGGCTAGCAGACCGTTGCTCTTTTCCCAAAGATTCCTGGAAAGTTTCTTTTGGCACACGTGGATGTGGGCGGTTCTAGCCAAAGTTCCCGGGTCTGGTTTCTCACGTGACCTTTCCCCATTACCCACCAACCTTACACATCCTGCTTTTTATTTATTTTAGTGTGTGTGAGAGAGAGACAGGAAGGGAGAGAGATAAGAAGCATCAACTCGTGGCACCTTAGTTGTTCGTTGATTGCTTCTCACATGTGCCTTTACCAGAGGGCTCCAGCTGAGCCAATGACCCCTTCCTTGCCTCAATCCAGCGACTTTGTTCTTCAATCCACTGACCTTTGGGCTTAAGCCATTGACCCCACACTCAAGCTGGCCAGCCTACACTCAAGCTGGCAACCTTGGGGTTTTGAACCTAGGACCTCAGCATCCCAGGTCAACACTATCCACTTCGCCATCACCTGGATTTGCTCAACCCTCACTTTGCTTTTGCATGTCTCTTCTGCCCATTTGTCTGCCCTCTCATTAAAGGCTGTTTTCCATCTATTGAGAGCTACAAGAGTAAAGCAGTCATCATCAAGCATAAAACATACTTTATGATTTAAAGTTTTATCCAAGAGTAGTGCATCTCTAGCACCTCTAGAATCATCAGCCAGAGTTATTATAGAAGGTAAAATAACAGCTCACGCTTTAAAGGTTACTAGTCTGAAATTACGCTGCTTAAAAAATCAAACCCTTAAGTTTAGAAGTTTTATTGCAGCTAGGTAAGGGCCTCATAATGCTCATCTGTACTGTAACAGAGAAATTAGTTAATCCCGTGAATATTGAGTGTATAGTGTTCTGGGTACTGCTGTGGTCACTGGGGATATAGCAGTGAATAAGACAAGAATAAGCCAGGCCCTGGCTGATTGGCTCAGTGGTAGAGCGTTGGCCTGCCATATGGAAGTCCTAGGTTTGATTCCCAACCAGGGGACACAGAAGAAGCACCCATCTGCTTCACCCTTCTCCATCTTGCTTCTCTCTCTCTTTCTCTCTCTTCCTTCTCCTCCTCCTCCCCTCCTGCAGCCATAGCTCAATTAGAAAGAGTTGACCCTGAGCGCTGGGTATAGCTCCATGGCCTCCACCTCAGACGCTAAAAAATGGCTCCGGTTGCAGCAGATCAGGGACCCCAGATGGGCAGAGCATTGCCCCCTAGTGGGCTTGCCAGGTGGATCCTGGTCGGGGTGCATGTGGGAGTCTGTCTCTGCCTCCCGTCCTCTCACTAAAAAATAAAAATAAATTAAAAAAGAATAAGTCCTTCCCCATATTATCCTGAGCTTGATTGGAAGTCAGAGGAGTGATTAGATCTGATTTAACTAGTCTGAGGCACTAACCTTTTCCCTTAGATTGTCAAAAAAAAGATGACAGCCAACACACTAGCCATCTAGTATGAATCAGAATTATACCTATTTTTTGTATGTGACAGATGAGCAGAAAATATATCTTTAGTTTGCTGAAGAATTTTAGTAATTAGTTTACGTGTGCCATGAGATGAAAAAGGTTGAACATGTCTGGTCCTGGGGAGGAATCTAAGAAAGAAAACCAAGTGGGAAGTTATTGCCATCATCTAAGCCAAAGCAGATGTAGTCACACTACATAGAATGTGAAGAGGTATCTATAAAGTGGTAGGATTTGGGATATATTTTACAGGTACACCTGAGGACTTGATGATGCACGTGTCTGGGGAGTAGGGGAGCACATATGTTCTGGGCCTGACCAGGCAGTGGCTCAGTGGAAAGGGCATCAGACTGAAACACAGAAGACCCAGGTTCAAAACCCCGAGGTTGCCAGCTTAAGCATGTGATCACAGACATGACCACATGATCACTTGCTTGAACCCAAGATCGCTGGCTTGAGCAAGGGGTCACTCACTCTGCTGTAGCCCCCACCCCACGGTCAAGGCACATATGAGAAAGCAATCAATGAACAACTAAAGAGCCGCAACAAAGAACTGATGCTTCTCATCTCTCTCCCTTCCTATCTGTTTCTATCTATCCCTCTCTCTGTGTCACAAAAATAATAATAATAACTCCTGGGACCTTGGCTGGGTTGATCAGGGGATAAAGTGCCATCCTGTCACACTGAGGTTGCTGGTTCAATCCCTGGTCAGGGCACATACAAGAAGCAATCAATGAGAGCACAACTAGATAGAACAAAATGGAACAACGAGTTGATGCTTCTCTTTCCCTTCCCGATTCCCCTCCCACCTCTGGCCCAAATCTTTCTCTTCCTCTCTTAATTAATGGGAAAAATTAAAAAGAGAGAGAGAGAGTAACTCCTGGGGAAAGCTGGTGCCATTTGCTGAGGTGAAGACAGAAGCAGATTTGGGCTGGTGATCTGGAGTTATGTTTTGGGGCTTGCTAAATCTGAGATCCAGTAGATACATTTATGCACATGGATATGTTCATCAGGCAGCTGTATAATAGAAGTTTAGTCCATCCAGCAGGATAAGTTCTTACAGGGAGTGAGTGTACAGAGAAGACCGCCAAGGACAGAACCTCTGGGCAACTCAGTTTGTGGTGGGAAAGGAATCTTAAGTAATATTAACGGAACAATGAAATAACCAGAGCAAATCTGAGCCTTGGAATTAAGTGGAAAACAAAAAGCAATGAGCTTTGAATAATTTGCTACTGCAATTTTGGAAAATGAAAACTTAATTTTTTTCAAAACTCCTGGAAACATTCTGTTGATGCAGAGGAGTTCTTTACTAGTGAATCTAGTGAAGCCTGCTTTCTCAGAACTCTACCCTGCTAACCAAATAGAAGATAAGTATTTGAAGAAAATGTTCATTTACAATTACATATCATTTGATATGTTTTTCAATGCCAGTTATTTTATCAAATTGCCCCCATTTTATAAAATTGCCCATTTTGTGGATTAGCTAGCGGCTTGCAGCTCTGGTACAAACAATAAAGAGAAATTATTTGTGCAGTTTTTTATGTCTACAACTCAGAAACTTTAGGATTTTCTATAACCTTTCTAAATGAAAAGCCAAAGGGAAAACATTAAGGTGTGACACATATCTATTTTAAAATGTGGTTTCTCTTCCTGCATATTAACTCATTTTGTCTAGACAAGTTCTTTCCCATATCCACACTAAGCAATTGTGACTAGTTGTTTTAGTTTCAAAAAGCTTTATACATTGACCTTGCTACAATTATACATTACTTTTGGTTTTGCTCATTACAAAAACATGAGACCATTTTGTAATTATATTTTTCCACCTATGAGGATGTAAACACATGGGCCTCTAATACCTGGTTTGCTAGTCTTTTTCCAGCTCTGGCTTTTAATTCTAGATTTACCTAAATACTGTTCGTGTATTCTCTAAGTCTAACAGGATATCTATAGTAATAAAACTTGCTGTTTTGTGGCCTTTAAGTTACTCACCTCTCTGTGACATTTCATGCTCCTAATACCCCTGCACAACAGCTTGTTCTTGACCCAAAATGAGGTTGCATAAATAAAGCCTGTGAAACAAGAAAAGTTGGTAACTCTCTTGCAACACAAAAAGGTTAGCGTATTTATTTTTAAAAGATGAGCTGGCCCTGGTTGATTGGCTCAGTGGTAGAGCATCAGCCTGCATGTAGATGTCTTGGGTTTGACTCCCAATCAGGGCACACAGGGGAAGTGTCCATCTGCTTCTTCACCCCTCCCGTCCCCCTTCTCTCTCTCTCACCCCTTCCTACAGCCATGACTCAACTGGTTCATCTTGGCCCCAGGCGCTAATGATGGCTCCATGGAGCCTCTGCTCAGGTGCTAAAAATAACTCAGTTGGGAGCATGGGCCCAAGGGGACACAGCATCTGCCGCAGATGTGGGTTGCCGAGAGGATCCCGGTTAGGGCACATGTGGGAGTCTGTCTCTGTATCTCCTTTGCTCTCACTAAAAAAATAAATATATAGGGGAGGGAGCTATTGGGAGGGGCTCACAGGACATGTTGAGGGGAATTTGGGGGAGGGAGGCATGCATTCGGGGAAACACTAGAATCTATGTAAACACAATAAATTAAAATTTCTTTTTAAATGAGCTGAATAAAAGCTTAAGTTTTACTTAGGTTTCTATACTGCCTTACAAATTACCTCAAATTTAGTCTTAAAACAACACACATTTATTACCTCACAGTTGTGGGTTAGGAGGTAGAGGTCATGGGATGCCACATCCTATTCTTGAACCCTAATTCTTAATCTGTCAGATGGTTTTGAAATGTGTATGGGTGGTGCAATTGGAAGGCAATTGTGAGTTTAACAGCAAATATTTGTGTTAAATTCCACCTTATTTAATTCTAGGCTGAGATTCTTGCAAATGGACAAATAGGTCAGACTGTCACATTAGTATCATGAATTCATATGTCCAAGCCAGTTCTCTGAGCTTCATATTCACTTCGTTGTCTACCATTTGGTATCACAAAGGCACCTCAATACATGTTAAAAACCCAATTCAATTCCTCCCCTCCCTACACCTGGTCCTCTTGTTTGCTTATCTCAGGTGAATTGGCACCATCCTCTTATCCATTTGCACAAATAAGAAATCTTGGGCCTTGTCAGGTTGACTTGGTGGTAGAACATTGACCCAGCATGTGGAAATCCTGGTTTTGATTCCCAGTCAGGGCACACAGGAGAAGTGACCATCTGCTTCTCCCCCCATTTCCCCACCCTATCCTCAACCCCATCTTTCTTCCTCTCCCGCAGCCATGGCTTGATTGATTCAAGTACCTTGGCCTGGGTGCTGAGGATGGCTCCATCAAGTCTCTGCATCAGGTGCTAAAAATAGCTCATTGTAAGAGGCCTCAAATGGGCAGAGCATCAGCCCCAGATGGGGGTTGCCAGGTAGATCCTGATCAGGGCTCATGTGGTACTCTGTATCTCCCCTACTCTCTCACTTACAAAAATAAAGAAGAAATCTTGGAGTCATTCTCAGTACCTATCTTTCCATTTTAGTTTTAATCCAAAAAAGTTCCCATAGCTGTCCATTTTCTTCCATGTTGCTAGTATTCTTTCCTGGGTCTTCTCAAGTACTTGCTCTGGTGGAAAGAGGAACACCTGGTCAGCTGCAGGCAGCCTTCACACAACAGCCATCTAGGAACTGGGGGCCTCAGTCCAACCGTCCAGAAATAACTTGTACTGCCCAGCAACAAAGTGATCTTGGAAGCGGTTCCTGCCCTAGTTGAACCCCGAGATGACTGCAGCCTTTGATTATAGCCTTGTGATAGACCAGCAAAGCTGAGCCTGGATCCCTGCCCCGTGGACACTGGGATATCATAAGTGTGTGCTGTTTTAAGCCACTGAGTTCTGGGATAATTTATGTAGCAATAAATAACTCATACACATGGTATGATACATAGTACTTAGTTCCCTTCCTTTCTCATGTCTTTCCAATTTTGCTAATTTTTACCATTACAAATTTCTGCCTATATATTGGGATACAATCTGTTTTCCTATGGCTCTGTTCATTGACCATAGTCTGAGTCTGTAGCATCTTGTAGTCTTAAACACTAAACCTGCATCTCCTAAGTCTGCTCTCCAGGTAATCTTCCCTGTGTTCCCTCATGGGTTCCCAGACAAACTCTATAAAACTTGGTGTCCAAATTGAGGGAAAAGAACAACACTGGGGAACAATGTTTTTTCATTTTCTGTTGCATGAGATTTTAGAACTTTTTCTATATATTTCTGCATTGCTGATTCCAAATCTGAAATCCAGTTTTTGGTGCATGCTCTGTTTTTTAATGCAATTTTAATTTGTTTTTATTACAGTTAATGGCATGCATTGGTTTTTAAATTGGAGTTAAAGGGCAACAACTCTTGGACAGAACATAACCACAAGGCAATTAATGTTTTACAAACATCACTTTTATATAATTGTAGTTGTTTTTAAATGTAAAACATTATTATCTGATAAAAACACCCTCTTATTTTGTTTTAAGATTGAATCATGGCTTCTTCGAATAGGCGTAAATGTAAGAATAGTCCTGACACCTTCTGTTCTATATGTGGCTGTTACACATTTCAATGTCAAAGGTACAATATTTCATCATTTGTGACACATGCATATATTGCCTATTTTCAAGTTCCCCTTGGTGATTAAGACAAGAATTGGGCTCCTCATATTGTGTGTCATAATTGTGAAAATGCTTCGTGACTGGACAAAAGGAAAACGCAAAGGAATGCCTTTTGGTATTCCCATGGTTTGGCGTGCACCTAAGGACCATAGCAGTGACTGTTATTTCTGTCTGATCCATACAAAGGTCATCAGCAAGAAAAAACAGCATATGATTGCATATCCTAATATCCCTTCAGCAATACGACCTATCCCACACTCTGAGACACTCCTGGTTTCAGTTTTCAATGGTTTTATTTCTTCTAAGGATGAAGAAAATGAGCATGGTGATCAAGTGTATTTTAATAAGATGCATGAGGATATGGTTGTAGAATCTGAAGGGTCTTCTTCTGATGCCAAACAATCATTAACCCCTCAGCAGTTTAGTCAACCCAAATTGAATGACTTAGTAAGAGATTTGGGCCTATCAAAGAAAGCAGCTGAGTTATTAGCCTCCAGGCTTCAAGAATAGAATGTACTTCATCGGTCAGCTGAAATATCCCATTTCAGGAAATGTGAACAAATTTTTGTGGACTTTTTTTCCAAAGACAAACACTATTTTTTTTACTGTCATGATATCAGTAGTCTTCTCAGCCAGCTAGGTGTTATCACTTACAGTCCAACAGAATGGCGGCTATTTCTTGACAGCTCTAAACAGAGTCTGAAATGCATTCTCCTACACAACGGTAATGTTTATGCAGCAGTTCCAATTGGTTATTCAACTCATCTGCAAGAAGATTATAATGACATCAAAATTGTGCTCGACTTACTGAAGTATGAGGAGCATAAGTGCATCATTTGTGTGGATCTTAAAATGGTAAATTTCCTGCTAGGACAACAGAGAAGTTGCACAAAGTAACCTTCCTTTTTATGTTTGTGGGACAGCCGAGGTAGGGAGAAACATTGAACACAGAAGGAGTGGCCAAAACGTGAAGCTCTGGAAGTAGGGATGCAAAATATTGTGAATGAACCTGTAGTTAATTGAGACAGGATCATTTTTCCCCCACTTCACATCAAACTTGGCTTAATGAAGCAGTTTGTTCAGGCTTTGAATAGACAAAGTGAAGGCTTTCAACATATTATTTCTGTTTTTCCTGCCTTGTCTTTCGAGAAGATTAAAAAGCAGGTGTATTCGATGGACCTCAAATTCAAACCCTCGTATGTGATGAAGAATTTGCCAGGAAGATGAATAAGGAGGAGAAAGCAGCATGGCAGTCTTTTGTGGCAGTTACAAAGAACTTCCTTGGCAACAAAAAAGCAGAAAACTATGAACTTCTGGTTCAAAGGATGTTGTTGGCTTTGCACGACATTGGATGCAACATGAGCGTTAAGATTCACTTCCTGAACAGTCACCTTGATAAGTTTTCCAAAAATCTTGGAGCTGTTAGTGATGAGCAGGGAAAACGCTTTTATCAAGATCTGAAGATGATGGAAGAGTGTTATCAGGGGCGATGGGACAGAAATATGATGGCAGACTACTGCTGGAGCATCAAATGAGATTGTCCTCAACAAGTACACAAATGCAAGAGCTACTACAAACGCAAATTTTTGCCTGAATAGGATTTAAATAAGTTTTGCGCAGTTTATGATTAACATAAGTGTTTTAATATGTTCTATTTCGAAATTATAGACAAATCCTGATGCAATCATATCTTTTAGTGTATTAGTATATTTACTGCATTATATAAATTATTATATTTTCACAAAGATGATGCCCAAGAAGACATTCTACTTCATTATGTTAAACTAAATGTTGAAAATTTTACAATAAGATGAAAACCTAAAATCTTGAGTTGCAAAAAGACTATAGCTTATAGAGAAAGCTAATGTCAGATTTGAGGTCAGCATACTCGAGTTAGGTAAGAACAAGTGTTTCTGTGGATGCAGCAGAAATTTTGGTCCCCAGTGTAATCATCTTTATGCTCTGAGTACTTTCCGCATCTGACAGCTGCTTCCCTCATGCAAAGCAAGGCAGGTATAGCGCTCAGTAAATGTTGGCCACGCACAAAACTTGAAAAAATGTTGGCCATGTTTTCAGTTCAGTCTAAAATTTTAGCATTTTTTTAAATTTAATTTTATTTTATTCATTTTAGAAGACACAGAGTGAGAGAGAGAGAGAGAGAGAGAAAGAGAGAAAGGGGGGAGGAGCTGGAAGCATCAACTCCCATATGTGCCTTGACCAGACCAGTGCAGGGTTTTCAACTGGCGACCTCAGTGTTCCCAGGTCGACGCTTTATCCACTGTGCCACCACAGGTCAGGCTAAAATTTTAGCATATTTTTAGGAGACAAAATAGCATTGCCGATTCATTGTCTTGCTTGTTTTCTACAAGTGCTAATGTGAAGCCATTCTGTATTAGCACTGCTGTTCTTTAGATCTTCTATATCTGTTTAAATTTAAACTTTTGAGGTTCACTTGCATTGCTGTAGCATTTTAGGATCTTTTTCATAACCCAAATTTATCATAAGCACATTACTTTTCACATCTGTTAAAAAAAAAATGGAAGTATTGTTTTTGCCCTACTGACCTTAGCAAGTTATTGCCACAGTTCAATATTCTCATACATAGAAAACATCATAAAATTTCAAGTTTATTTTTAAGAGAAATAACACTATGCAATTGATATTGTTTATGAATTAAAACAGCTATTAGATATATAATAAATGTATATACAAATATATATAATAAAGATAACAGTATGTTGAACCTTACTATTTTTTTTCTGAAGTGAGAAGCGGGGAGGAAGACAGACAGACTCCTGCATGCGCCTGACTGAGATCTACCCGGCATGCCCACCAGGGGGCAATGCTCTGTTTATCTGGGCCATTGCTCTGATGCGACTGGAGCCATTCTAGCACCTGAGGCAGAGGCCATGGAGCCATCCTCAGCACCCGGGCCAACTTTGCTCCAGTGGAGCCTTGGCTGCGGGAGCGAAAGAGAGAGATAGAGAGAAAGGAGAGGGGGAAGAGTGAAGAAGCAGATGGACACTTCTCCTGTGTGCCCTGGCCAGAATCGAACCCGAGACTTCTACATGCCAGCCCAATGCTCTACCACTGAGTCAACCAGCCAGGGCGAACCTCACTTTAAACTATCTCGTTTAATACACCACTAATAACTCAAACTTTCTAATCTTGTATAATTAGTATTTTTTATTGATAAATACTTAAAAAGCATTTAGTGTTCAAAGTAATGGCAAAGCACATACTTGGGTTGCAAAGATCATTTTTTTGTTGTTTGGTTTTTTTTGACAGAGACAGAGAGAGGGACAGATAGACAGGAAGAGAGAGATGAGAAGCATCAATTCTTCGTTGTGGCACTTTAGTTATTCATTGATTGCTTTCTCATATGTGCCTTGACTGGGTGATAGGGGGACCACAGCAGAGCAAGTGAACCCTTGCTCAAGCCAGCGACCTTGGGTTTTAAGCCAGTGACCTTTGGGCTCAAGCCAGCAACCATGGGGTCATGTCTATGATTCCACACTCAAACTAGCGACCCCACACTCAAGCTGGTAAGCCCGTACTCAAGCCAGATGAACCCTCGCTCAAGCCGGGGACCTCAGGGTTTTTAACCTGGGTCATCCTCATCCCAGTCTGACGTTCTATCCAGTGCGCCACCGCCTGGTCAGGCACAAAGATTATGTTTTAATTTGTCTTGAATTATAGTCTCTAATATCATTCCAGATTAGGACAAGTAAATCAGTTATGAAAAAAATATGCCGATATTAAACTCAAAGAAGTAACTTCCTTGTTTGCATTTAGATAAGAGCATTTGTTTAATCAGATCATATTAGAAAGATATTCCAATATGCTGGTGTTCTGGTGCAGGGTTTCTCATATTGAAACACTCTTGATCCTAATTTAATGATCTTGAGTCATAGTAACAACCATATTCAATGGGGAAAAAATATTGAGCTTATGAACTTATAGTATTTAAGATAACTTGGGTTTCAACTAATTGAAAACTCAATTCAGAAAAAGAAGACTAGAATAATTGGAGACAACAGACATAGAAAAGTCCTTTGAGCCATGTTGCTGTAATGGGGAGTAGAGAAATGGGGCATAGCTGGAGTATGATGTGGGGTCAAGTGAGAGATTTCATAATAGAAAATACTAACGGCTACATGCTGGTGGATAATCAGACAGGAAAGAGGAGTGTTTACAGTTGCTGAAATGATGCCTTGAACAGATCAGTGGACATAGCAGCTAAATTTAGATCAGGTGGAGGGTGTGGCCTTAGAGTGGAGTGTGGACAATATACCCATAGTCAGAGGGGAGGTGGAGAATATGGCTGGAAAAGGAAATCATTTGGCATGTGGTGGTGAGAAAATGCAGTAGTTCTCTCATTGCCTTTATTTTCTCAGTTAAGTAAAAAGCAAGAGATCAATTGACAGTAAGAACTGGGGAAGAGGTTTGAGGAAAGGAGAGAAATTGGGAAAGGAAATATCTTACAGTAGAGCTTGGGAAAGTAAACACACCAGAAAGATGTAGTCCAAGCTTCCACTTTAGACACAAAAATGTCCGAGGGAATAAGACTTTATCTTCTGTTTCCCTTCTTAAGAACCTGGAAATCTTTCTCTAAAGCCTCTGGCTTGCGTGTGTGTGTGTGTGTGTGTGTGTGTGTGTGTGTGTGTGTGTGTGTGTGTGTGTGAAAAAGGAGTAACCAGATTTACACCTCTCTGGGAAGGTGACCTTGGGCCTGCCTTCTCACAGCACTGTTTCCTTGGCAACAGTGAAGCTAGAGAGGAATGCTTTGTGCTGGAAGCTATCTGCCTGTCTGCTGTGTAATCCCCCATGTGTGGAACTGCACCTGCACAGAGAGCTGTAAACTGGCTCCCGCAGAGACGCTGGTGAGAATCCCACACACCCCATCTTCCTCAGCAGCTGTACATGACCCGGGTGGGTCACAGGAGCCAAGAAGCTAGTATACATGGGTAGCTCCTGAGCCTCCCGATAACGTGCTGAATGTGAACACTCAGTATTCCTGCCTTGGATCCCTCTGTAAGATTAATAACTGAAGCATTAGAATAACATCTGTTGTATCGTATGCGTTCAGCTGATAATCAAACCTGTAACTACTGACAATGTGGGCAGAATGGCATTTAAAGCAGGATTGGCATTCAAACCCTTAACTCGGCCTGACCTGTGGTGGCACAGTGGATACAGCATCAACCTGGAATACTAAGGTCGCTGATTCGAAACCCTGGGCTTGCCTCGTCAAGGCACATATGGGAGTTAATGCTTTTTGCTCCTCTCCCGCTTCTCTCTCTCTCTCTCTTTCTTTCTCTCTCTCTCTCCCCCCTCTCTAAAGTGAAAAAATAAAAATCTTAAAAAGAAAAGAAAAGAAAGAAATGCTTAACTCAATTTGTATCTTCCTGTCTCACAGCCAGAATTGGCTCACAGACTCATTTCCTGGCAGCTCTTAAAGCACACAGCTTAGTGGGGTTGGGCAATACTTGAACAAAATTAAGACTATGTTAAGAAGAAGGAAAGATTGAGGCAAAGGTCTAGCAGGGAAAGGATATTGGGAAGGCAATCAGTTGCCTCTGTTGTGCATGTATAATGCATACGCACAGGTTAAAATACAACATACCCTCAGGTCTCTAGCTGTTTACTGTGACAGAAGGGTTGGTCAAAAAGTCCTATTTAAAAGTTGACTATTTCGCCTGACCAGGCGGTGGTGCAATGGATAGAGCATCAGACTGGGACGCAGAGGACCCAGGTTCGAGACCCCGAGGTCGCCAGCTTAAGCATGGGGCCCATCTGGCTTGAGCAAAAGCTCGCCAGCTTGGACCCATGGTCTCTGCCTTGAGCAAGGGGTTGCTCGGTCTGCTGAAGGCCCGCAGTCAAGGCACATATGAGAAAGCAATCAATGAACAACTAAGGTGTCGCAATGAAAAACTGATGATTGATGCTTCTCATCTCTCTCCGTTCCTGTCTGTCTGTCCCTATCTATCCCTCTCTCTGACTCTCTCTCTGTCTCTATAAAAAAAAAAAAAAAAAGTTGACTACTTCATGTTAAGACATGAATTGTATTATAGACCAGATATGTCTCCAAACTCAATATTCCCATTTTCTAATATTGTTTTCTTATTTCACATCTTTATGGTTTAAAAATATTTTTTTCTTCTTTTTCAAGTGTAAGAAGGAGAGATAGATTCCCACATGCTCCCCGATTGGGATCCACCTGGCAACCCTCGTCTGGGGCCATGCTCACAACCAAGCTATTTTTAGCACCCAAGGAAGAGGCTTCACAAAGCCATCCTCAGTGCCCAGAGCCAATGCACTTGAATCAATCAAACCAATTAAGCCATGGCTGGGAGAGGGGAATAGAGAGAGAAAAGGGGAAGGGTTGGAGAAGCAAATGGTCACTTCTCATGTGTCCTGACCAGGAATCAAACCCAGGACTTCCACATGTGGGGCTGATGCTCTACCACTGAGCTAATTGGCCAGGGCCTTAAAAATATTTTGGATGCTATGTTCCATCAAATAATATGCATTTAATTTATTTTTGTGATTGCCTTTCATGTATAAAGTGCTGTCAAATTACCAATGTCAGATAGTTAGTACAAAATTTATTACATCAGTGTCTTTCTAAGCAGCTACTTTACCACTTGATTTTTTTCTTAGCAAGTGGTGATTCACCTGCAGACTAAGCTTATTAGAAACATTGTGTTCCACAGCTGGTGAGCACTGATGTCAACTTGTTTTCCCATTTACCCTATATGAACAATTAATATAGATGAGCAAATAATTGTGATACTTGAAGTAGTAAAGTAGGCACACCTAAGTCTAACACCTTGCTCCTACACATCTAAATTTCTGGGTGTTTCAGTCAGCTCAGACAACCAAAAAAAAAAAAATACTATAGACTGGATGGCTTAAAAAACAGAATTTTATTTCTCAATTCTGGAAGTTAGGAAATCAAAGATCAAGGTGCTGGAAAGGTAGCTTTCCCTCTAAGGCCTTTTCTCTTGGTTTGTAGACAGCTGACATCTTGTGTGCTTATAATGACCTCTTCTTGCTGTATGCTTATTTATGAGAGAGAGAGAGAGAGAGAGAGAGAGAGAGAGAAGCTCTCTGGTATCTCTTATACAGCACTAATCCCATCATGGGCCCCACCCTCATGACTGCATCTAACCCTAATTACTTTCCAAAGCCCACCCCACCTCCAAAAACCATCACATTTGTGGGTAGGACTTCAATATATAAATTTGGGGAAATTAAAATATTGAGTTCATACCACTGAGAAAATTATTGAAGCTGTGAATTTCAGTTTCTTTCTGGAACTAATTATATCTACCTAATTGGGTTTTTGTGAGGAGTGAAACAATTTTTAATATATAAGTCTTCTTAGACTGAGTTATGTTATAGAAACAAATGACTACCAAATTTCAATAGCTTCCAACATCCACAGGGTACTTCTTGGTCATGTTTCTATCCTTAGCATGCCAGCTGTGCTCTGCTCCAAATCTGTATTCCAAGAGCAATACAGAGGAAGCAACCTCTGTCTGGAGCAGGCAGGTCTCATGGCAAAGGGAAAAGAAAGATGGCAGAACCTCACAGCGACTCTTAGAACTGCTCAGAAATGACATCGCTTCCATTCACATTTCAATGGCGAAAGCAAGTCATGGCCAAACTAATGCAAAGTGTAGTCATCCCATAAGGACAGGCCTGAGTGAGAAGGGCGATAAATATTTTAGCAATTGCATAATCTATCACAGTATACAAAAGTATAACCAGTCAGCACTGGTGTCTTCACCTTCCCTCTTTCCCCTTGCTGATCCTGATGAGAGTATGGTTGTAGAGCACGCAAAAGAAGTGTAAAGTCATAGTTAGGAGTCTAGATTCTGGAGATAAGCTGCCTGAGTATGAATCCAGACTCTGCCCTTTTCCAACTGTGTGCCGCCAGGCAAGTTATTTAACTTCAGTGCCTCAATTTCCTCCTCTGTATAATAGGAATAATAACTGTACCTATGCCATAGTGGTGTAGATTAGACTAGTTAGCATATGTAAAGTGTTTAGAACAGTGCATGGCATAAAGGAAGCCCTATATAGCTAACTGTTGTTACTGCTGCTGTTGTTATTACTGAAAGAAACCTGGCTTGAAGTCAAAAGACTTGATTTAAAATTCCAGCTTCTCATTCTGTTATGACCTTGAGCAAGTCACTTAATCTCTGTGTACTGATTATTTTGTCATCTGTAAATTGGAATAGCACTCATTTCTAGTGAGGCCTGCGGGACATGGACTCCAGAGCTGGACTACTTGGGATCAGATTCCAACTGCTCCACTTTCAAGCTGTGTGACTTGGGGCAAATGACTAACCCTCTGCGTGCCTTGATCTTATTACCTGTAAAATAAGGAGAATAATCACACATTATGTTCATAAGAACATTATGAGACTGAAATGAATGAATAGGTGATACATGTGAATGTGTTAGAACAGTGTATGGCTCTTGGGATATGACCCATAACTGGAGGGAACATATAGGAAGTGCTTAGTAAGTTTAACTGGTATTCTTTTCTCACAGGGTTTTGAGGATTGAATGTGTAGATAGGCATAAAAGTGCTTTATATAATGCCCTGGTCAAGTGTGAAGACTTAAGAATGGCTATGTAATTAAACTTAATCAGACTTAGCACGTCTAGGCAGCAGTAAACAATTTCTTTTGAAAATCTATCCAGTTTGGAGAGACTCCCTTCACTGCTTCCTTTAGGTGAAGAGGGGCCCTGGCTGCTATGTCTGTAGCTGGTGAATTATAGAAGCACAAGCTGACAGCTGGCCCTGCTTCCTGTGTGACTGAGCACTTCCACATCACATCTAGAACAAGCAAAGCTCTACAGCCTGAGATAACCAAAAAGACTGAAGTTATCCCGACTGGTTCTGATCTCCAAAATAATGAAGGCTTGAATATTTCCTCTAAACCTGGACTCACTAACCAAAATAATTTTAACCCCGATTTTTGCTATGCGGATATCTAGAGACACATCGTGACCTTTGTGAAACAGATAATCAGGCGGGAAAGTTACTGTTACCCCACCATAAGCAGACTAATGGAACTGTCACAATCTTGGTAATTTGAGTTCCTTTAAAAAAAAATACTTACATGGTTTTTTGTTTTAATTTTGGAAGTGTGTTCTCTTGTACTCTTTTTTTTCTTTTTTTTATATTTATTCATTTTTAGAGAAGAGACAGAGAGAGAGAGAGAGAGAGAGAGAGAGAGAGAGAGAAAGGGGGGAGGAGCTAGAAGCATCAACTCCCATATGTGCCTTGACCAGACCAGTGCAGGGTTTTGAACTGGCGACCTCAGTGTTCCCAGGTCGACGCTTTATCCACTGCGCTACCACAGGTCAGGCTCTTGTACTCTTTTTAAGTAAACTTTATCTTTCCTTTTCTAAATGTTTCTGTCTTGACTATAGTTGATTGGACTAGGGGCTGCGTCCCCTGATCCAAAATGGGCCAATTTCTCCCTCCAGGAATTTGTATTTTTTTTTCTTTTTCAGCTTCGTAAATCAGGAAGATGTGCAGTGGAGGAGTAACCCTCTTCACCAGCTATGTGACAGAGAGGCGGAGGAAGCTCATCCTGCAGAGTGGGAGAAAGCAGAGACAAGTGTGGGGAATGAGATAGGGATGAGGAGACAACACCGTTACCCAATCCCCCAACCGCCTCCATCCTGTCATACGGCTTTATTCACTTCATGACACTAATCACACATTTGTCACTTTATGTCTCTGTTCCTACAAGAATGAACGTAAGTGCTTTGAGGGCAGGACAATTGTCTTGCCCATCATTGACTCTCAGTGCCCAGATCAAAGCTTGGCATATAGTGGAAATTCCATAAATATTGACTGGATAAATAAATTTTATTTACTTGTTCATGATCAAATTAAAAATCTGAGAGCTTGTGCCCTGTGATTTCAAAAAATCTTGTTATCTGCTTTGAGTTATTACAAATTTAACAGTTTTAGGGACAGTGACCAAATAATCTGATGTGATTAATTTAGAAGCCTGAAACTAAAAATGATAAGAGCCTTCATTCCATGGAATGGGTTGCATTATAGCATCCCTTCAAGAAGGTCAGGCCTCACGGATCATCATGTAGAATGGACTGAGGTGATTTCTCCCAGCCATAATTGGGGTTATAATGCTGAGCACTTAAGAAAAGGCCAGGGGACAACCATGTCTTCACTGCAAAATCCAAGTACCTATAATTGCTCGGTTTTCTGTACAACTTATACAGCAAAGGAAGTTTCCTTCTAATTGCCGTGTCTTCTACAATGTTCAAAGGAATGAATGCCCTTTATAAATAGCCAATTAACATGGCATTTTTTGCAATTTAAAGTAACGGACTAAAATTTTTCTCATCCACCAATTGCTTAATCATAATAAATCTGTTTTGATCATGAGTATACCTCTCTGGTTAGGTATTTACTCTTTGTTAATATGGAAATAAATAATTTCCCATTTTAGTTAAGAAATAATATAGGTCTATATGGTTCATTTTTGTTTGCTGTCCACTAGCTTGACCTTTCCCGAGTTAAAATTTTTTTCTATGGGCTAAAATGCCATTTAATACACTTATGCACTCCCTCAATTTATTTTTTCATATTTAAATCATCTTTATTTACAAAATACTATTCTGAGAATGTAATTCCATATAGCTCCAAACTGAGCATAAGTACAATCACTTAAGTAACAGCCATTACTTGATCTGAAAATAAGAGAAATCAAAATGACTTTTGAAAAGAGACCAAAAATATGTCAAGTTTCTTGTGGTTCTAGATGTTTATTCAGTAGTAGATTTACCTGAAGTCAGAATCAACAGTGATAGGAACTCACTTCTACTTTCAGGCTGAAGGCGTGAGGGCAGGGGACAGAATCCAGCTCTTGAGGCAAGAGAATGAGGAAAGGCTCTCTGCCAAAAGCCATTTTTCTTTGCAAATGCAGGAGGTGATGGACCAGGAAAGTCCTGTGGAGGAACATAATCACAGAAAGCTTAATACATGCTTCCTGGGAGTGAAGGAAAAGGTGGACCTCTGCTCGTGTATGGGCCCCTTGGATCCATGAAAAACAATGGACCTTTGATTGGAGGAACAAAGCCAGGACCAGTTTTTTCACTCGTGGTGGGGAGAGAGGCACTGGCACATTTAAATTACCAAGAACATCTTTGCTGTCATTTCTACTGGATTCCATTTTCATAGACTTTGGCCCATCTACTTTATCCAGTGACGGTATATTAAAACTTCTTTGTTCTGCTGGTCCAGACAGTCTACCAGTATTAGAATAAAACCTGTCTTACCTTTGAGGATGTTTGTCTTAATGGGGGAAATCATCATCCAATGATCCTGTTCCAATGAAGTTGAAAGGGACCCAATATGAGAAGGTGCCCTGTGAGAATCAGTTAACATATCCCAGTTTGATTTGATTCTCCTCTTTCATTAGTATTCCGATGGTCTTGAGGATTCCCTGGGCCTTTTGAGCCTCTTCCTCTTCCCCCAGGAAGCAAAGGTGAGAGTGTGAGTGGACCCTTTGCAGAGAAGAGAAAAGCTCTTTTTCCAGATAAAAGTCAATCCAGTAGTAAGGGACCATATGGGAAATGGTCTCTGTCAAGTGCTGTATTTGGAACACCAAGTGCATAAGGATCTTTTTCTAAAAGTTCAAACTTAAACTCTGTTGCAGTTAATTTTTGTCTAAGGTAAGGACTTTCTTTCTTTAAATCATTGAGTTTTCTTTTAGCCATCCATGCTACCAACCGATTGTCATGTGCTTTGTTTCCCATGGGAAATATAATAATATGCTCTTGATAACAATCTATAGTTCTCTCCAATTACTCAAGATCTTTGGCTCACTTCTTATAGGTCTCTAGCACTTCTGCTGCATGGCTGATCTTTTCATCTGCTTTAGACTATTTTCCCTCTTTCTCTAACTGCTAATTTTCTTCTACAGTTAATTTCCTGTGAAATATCATTTCATTTTCTTGATACAGTTTAGTCATTAACTTTGTGCTGAAGCTTTGATTCTCATTTTCAGGATGTTCATTTTCTGACTGTAAAGATGCTTATTCAGTCTGAAGATAACTTTTTTTTCAATTTATTGATTTTAGAAGGAGAAGAAGGGAGAGGGGGGGGAGAGGGAGAGAGAGACAGAGAGGCATTAATTTGTTGTTCCACTCATTTATGCACTCATGGGTTGATTCTTGTATGTGCCCTGACCCAGGATGGAACGTGCAACCTTGGTGAATCTAGGACACTCTATCCAACTGAGCTATGCAGCCAGAGGAGTCTTGAGATTTTTAATACACTGTACACCTCTTCCTTTGTTTTATCTACAGTGTGTCCGTAAAGTCATGGTGCACTTTTGACCAATCCAAGGTCAAAAGTGCACCATGACTTTACCGACACACCATACTTCAGTTACTTGAGTATATATTGGTCTCTTTCTCCTTCCAGGGTTTTAAAAGAAGCCTTTAAACTTAGCAGCATAAATCAGCCTCTTTAAAGCTCCTTTCGTTTGATTATCTAAGAGTGTACCATTTTCTGAATCACTCTTCATCTCCAAGTTATCATCCATTACCTCTTCTCCAAGCAAAGCAGCCCAATCTTGCATCTTTCGCAAGTATTCAGCCAACTTGATCTGATCTTATCACATAGAACTTGTTTTGCATATACTTTGAAATCTTCAACTGTTATTTTCAGCTTAAGTTCACTTGTTCTTTCCATTCTTCTGCTTCTTGTAAAAGCTGTTTCTGGCTTTCCTGAAGTTGGGAATTTTCACTCAAGCATCTTTTATAGCTATCTTAAGTTGTTTTCCATTCATTTGACATATTTTGAAGGTAGTTTTGGCTTCAGCTACTTGTGATTTGAATGATTTTGATACATCTTCTATAGACTGCATACTTTTTAAAAAATATCTACCATCAATTCATCTTGTTCAGAATGTTTAGATTTCTCTTCCTTTACCTGTTTTGATAAAAAGAGTATTTCATCCTCAAATTCAGATTTGGAACTGTCCGGCTTTTCGCAGACGGCTCCAAAAAGGAGTTTCTGTTGACTCCTTCTCAAAGCTGGAACCCTTTAATACTCCCAGTCTTCATACTCTTTCTGTATGAGGTTAAATTTTTCAAGTAGTTTACATTTTTCTTTGATTAGTGTAGACAGTTCTACAGCAAGCTTTTTCTTCTTCCACATAAATCAGCTTCTAATGGATAAAAAACTTTTTCACACACACACAAAAATAAATAAATAAATAAATAAATAAAAGAAAACAGCAAAAAATCCAACAACATGTGCACACACCAGCAATTCTCATGGAAACCCATAGGGAGATTAGGTAGGACCTTTTCTCATAAAGTCCTTAAGGCAGTACTGCCACAACCCTGCATAGCTTTCCGAGGACTAGCCCCCAGGATGGCTGAGGGGCACACCTGGTTCCTCTACCTGCCAACACGCCTTGGGGACACAGGCGCAGCCATGGTCTGCCTGGGCCACAGTCAGGGGCAGAGAACAGGCAAGTTCCCGCCCAGAATCTTAGATCACAAGAGCAACAGGACCTAACCATTGTGAAGCCGGCTGCTGGGTGCCCAACCCCTTAGTTTGGCTTTGGCCCCGCAGCAGCTGAGAGGCGGGGGCGGGCGCGCGTGGGGACCCGGTCAATCTCCCCGCCCCGCCTCCTCCCCCACCCCTTCCCCGGAGCTCCTAGGCGTGTCCCCGGCCTGGCTCTTCAGGGGCAGGCGTTCCATCTGACAAAGCCGCGCACCTTTGTCTGTCAGTCTATGGGTTTGGGGCTGTGAAAGTAGGGTTCGGCCTCAGGCTCTGCGCTGTGGTGCGGGGCGCTCAGCACCGACGACAGGGCTTTGTTCCCCAACCTCCATCGGTGGCCGCTGGGGCAGTGAGGCTTCCCCTAGAGGACCCTGGACGCAGCCCGGCGGTTGAGCCCGCGCCTCCCCTGGCTCCGGACCCACCCAGCCCGCGGCGCTTTCCCGTCGCAGCCCCGCCGGAGCCTGTATGCACCCATGGGAGCCCCGACAGCATTGTGCCCGGGGACCCCACCGGTCCGGGAAAACCCGCAGCAACTTTTATGCCAGTTAAAAAATGGCCTGCAGGGCCCGCGCCTATGTGTCCTGCCCGAATGTTGTTGTTGTTGTTATTATTATTATGAGAGAAAGGCAAAAAATGTCCCAGAGTGTGGAGGTTGGGGGTTCAGTTCCCCCCCCCATTAGGGCTCATACAGAAGCAGCTTGAGTTTCTCTCTCTCTCTCCCCCTGCCTCTCAAAAATAATAATAAAATGAAATAAAAATTCAGGTAGGACACACAGTGACGGGCTTCTTTAAACTCAAGGCCCCTTTACACTCAAATTGCCCCCACCCACCACTAGGGCAGCTTTCGCATTAAGCATCTCCCTCACCCCACCTCCTCCACCCCTTAAGCAACTCCTTTCACCTTGGAAAGGTTCTGGGAAGCAGCCTTGGACAAGTTCTTCCCGAGGGGCCTGCGGGTTGGGGAAAAGGAGACAGTCTGTGACCAAAGCCACAAACCAGGATATGCTCATCTGAGCATGTCTAGGTGCACCAAACCCCACCTCCCTGTGTCAGACACCCCTTCCTGTAGCTCTTCGCTAATAGCCACTAGGGTCTCTGCCCGTCTGTTTGCAGATGCATAAATAAACCTCGTAATGCCTTGTGAATCCCTCCTTTGGAGAAGCCTAACATTGAATTTTTAAGATTTCTCTCTAGCGACGTGTGTACATGCACACATGTGCACATTAAGTACAATAAGCCATTTGGGTGGGAACCATTGCTTTTAGAAAAGTCATTCTCAAATGATGTGGTAGGACTTCGACATTTTATAAGCCCTTCTGTCCCGTACAGTGATGCCTCGGTTTTGGTGGATAATCTGTCCAAAAACAATCAACAAAATCAAAAACCGATGAAAACCAAGGCAATTATTTTCATATGAATCAATGTAAATCCAATTACTGTTTTAGCACTTGCAATCAATTTTTAAAAAGCACAAAAAACACTGGCAAGCAATGGATTGCTTGGCTAGATGCGCAGGGTGATTCTCACACAAGGAGAAACAAGGCCACACTGAGCAGGAGAACATGGATTGCCCTTTGTTTTAGTAAAATGAGCGGCGAGGTCACGTGGGCACGCCAACGAAATCTGAGGCAACCAATGAAAACCGAGACATTTTCCGAGGAAAATCGACGAAAATTTCAATAACCGAAATTAACAAAAACCGAGACGTTTCTTAATAGAGGATTTATTTATAATGATACACCCTTAAAGCACAGAGCTTAGGACCATGGTTTCACTACAAAACCAAAGATTTTTGGTTTAATTGCTTCACTATATTCACATTTTATTTGGGCAAAGGCACATTTTTTTTGTCTTCTTTTAAGAATGAATGCTCTGCTGAGTTGAGCTGTCCATGCTTTTTTTTCATTCTTCCTTACATTTGCTTTATGTTACTGTGATAATGCCTAGTAGTACCCTATGATAATTTATATATCTCTTTCCTTTTTAAAAAAGGAGTATTCTTTCTTTCAAATTGTTTTGAAAGCATTCTTAGATGTGATTTGTAGGATCTCTTTAAACAGAAATAGATCCAGTGACAGTCACTGTCTTTGAAAGTTTTACTATATTACATACAAGTGAGATCTCAGGCAATTTTGATTATCATTCATGACATTTTTTTAAAAACCTTGAAAGTTTTGAACTTTGGTCTCATAGTAGTTGCTCCTCTCTCTCTCTCTCTCTCTCTCTCCCTTTTAAAGATTTTATTTATTTATTCTAGAGAGAGAAAGGGAGTGGGAAGAGCAGGAAACATCAACACCTAGTAGCTGCTTCTTCTATGTGTCTTGTTGACCATTTAAGCCCGCAGTTTTGAACTGGAGACCTCAGCATTCCAGGTTGACACCTTACCCAGTGCACTACCACAGGTCAGGCCGGGGCTTTGGTCTCTATTTTCTATCCTTCCTATCTGTATACTTTAAATTGCCCAAACTGATTAGATTAAAATATAATCAAATTTTGGAGGAAGAATAAGTCTACATGAATAGAGTTAAATTCATTTTCAAAAGGATATCAGAATATCGAATGGCCTTGGAAGATCATTGTGTTATAAATGTCTTCACACTGAACTCTATACCTGTTATTGGGGAGTTACAGATGGGGAAGGCTTAGCTATTCAGCATTTACAGGGTGGGCAAAGCCAGGTTTACAGTTGTTGGTATGGAAATTAATACAATAATTGCTAATAATATATAAGAATAAAATCTGTTTTGCGTACTCACAATTGTAAACCTACTTTGCCAATCCCTGTATTACTGCATAAGCCTCCCCAATTATCTATTGACTATATCTCAATGATGGTCATTTTTAAGGCTTGAAATATGAATGTTTCCTGTTGGGCACAAGCACTGAAGCTGAGCCTCCTGGCCTGCTCGTCCAACTGCCTTTAATGGAGATAACATAACCATTAGGAACATTTCCAAGCCCTTGAATATCAGATAAAATTTTTTGCAATTAGTGCAGCAGTAGCTTTTGGTTTTGAGGTCCCTGCAGCCATAAATTTAACTTGAAGCAGCTGGTTGCTTTCTGTACTAGTAGATTAGATGATTTCTGTGTATTTCTTACAACCACATAAAATTTTTGTTCAATTTTTATTTTTTTTTGTAGATCTTCATTTATTCAAGGTTTTCTTGATGACTTGCCTCAGCCAGAATTGACTATCAGGTTTCACCTTGTAGACAACTTGGTATACTAGGTTGAGATCATGAGTTCACCTTTTGCTCAGTGGAAAACGGTATCCTGCTCAATTAGTGATGTCTGTCATGGAAAAGAATGGGTACCAGTGATGGGCTGTGCATCTGCCATCAAGAAAGCACAATAAAGCCTTTAGGCAACTTTGAAAAGCCACTTAGTTACCTACCCTTAATATGTTCAGAAGGAAAACTCCCCTCCCTCTTAGGCTCAGTGAATCTGGTCTGTTAATTTAACTGACAAAAGACAGATTAACATGAAGAAAGAAATACAAATTTATTAATTTTTTATGTGCACAGACATTCACAAAAAATGAAACTTAAAGTGACTAGACTAAGGTTGGGGTTTATATACCATCTTAAAGGAAATAGGACTTAGGGTTCAAAAGACAGTAAGGAGTGGAAAAGTGACTGGAAAATTTATGGAAGAATGAATGAAAGATAAGGGTTACTTCAGTAAAGTCTGTGTATGCAAACTCACCTCCGTGTCAGCTCTGGGTCCCTGGTGACAGGTGGGCTCTTCTCTTCTTGGCACAGTGCAGTGTGGGAACAGCTTCTCAAAGGGGAAGGTATGCCCTGCCTTCAGGCAGGTAAGGGGAAGGCAGAGAACTCTATGTAGCTGTTGATTCTCAGTTGCCTTCAGCTCAAAATAATCCTCACAGCAAGGTGGCATGTTTTGGGGAGGCACATTCTGACGTTCTGACCCCCTTTGAATGCTAACCCCTTTTTCAGAGTAGAAGGTTGCAGGAAACAAGTAAAAGTAATTGTTTCCCCAGTTCTTTAACTTCAATTTTAAAAATATTTTCTAAGATAGCCCTTGAAAGTCAGCAAGTTTATAAAGCAAATGGATTAACTTGCATTTCTAAGTTTCCTGTCTCACTGTAAGAGTTTTTGTGATGTTTAATTTAAGGCTCTGAAGGACTAAGGGTCATTCCAACCAGGAAAGGGCCCCATGAAACCTCTGGGGTTGCTGTTTGCCCAGCTGCAGTTTCTCCTCCTTATCTCCCAGGTATCCGTCCCATTCCAGCGCATGCTCTGGTGAAGAAAACCCCATCTGTTTGAGAATTTCCTTTTATGTTTTCCTTCTGGATTCTTTATAAATATTCATGCTTTCCCACATGTAGTGCAGTGTGGAAAAGTCCCTGTGGTACTTTACAACTGTAGTCACCATGATTTCTATTTCTCCTTTTATTTTACAACTTTTCTTAATGTTTCTGTGCTATATCTAGAAGAACTACAATAACACCCAGGCTGATGCTGCATGGTTCCTGTGTGTGCTTTTGTCTTCTGATTTCATCTTCATGCCTAGTGGTGTGCTGGAGCTGACTGCTAATTTTTTAGGGACTCTGGGGGCTAGTTTTAAAACATGCCATTATAAAAAACTAAATTACATAAACTTACAGCTAAATAAATGATATTAAACACAACACTTTCTAATTATTTTAATTTATCCTACTATCTGTGCTCTTAAGAATATTTTGCCCATTATATCTATCTGTATGGGGGAAACTCTATATAATAGTGAGCTGCTGTACTTTCCAACTCTGTGTTTAGTGATATCATGGTGAAAACTACAAATCAGAATTTTATTTTTCCCAAAAAACTTGTTGAACACTAGCTAGCACACCACTGCTCTAAGCCCACAAAATGCTGCCAGATCATAAGTTAAGCTTGAATAACCAAATGCTCAATTTTTGCTGTGCTTAATCTTATTCTTATTTCTCTTACTGTTAAGATTTGCACAATCAGTTCATAGAAAGGTTTCTATCTAGTCATATGCTTTGTCCTTTCAACCTTGTCTAAGCAGAATAGGTTTTTTTTTAAATTTATTTATTGATTTTTTTTTTTTTTTTTGAGAAAGAAAGGAGTGAGAGAGAGAGAGAGAAACATCAATTTGTTGTTCCACTTACTCATGCAGTCATTGGTTTGTTCCTGTATGTGCCCTGACCAGACATCCAACTGGCCTATTGGGACGATGCTCTAGCCACCTGAGCTACCCAGTCAGGGCCCAGAGGAGTTGTAATTTTAAGGGTAGATTAACATCCCTTTTATTGTCAGCTAAACCTCTTCCTCTTGAGTCAGCTCTAATTTCTTCGTTTCATTTGCTGCACACAGGGCCCCGTTAAAATCTTTGAGTGAGTCCCTGTCAGTCATTCCATATCAAATTGAATAGTTGCTGAAGCTTTTTAATAACAGTTGTCTGTCTAGTTGACTGTAGTTTTAGTTTCTAACCTGCTCACCCTGAGGTGGATTTAACGGCGGGTGCACCGGGAGTGCACCCTGGGCCCCGATGTTTGAAAGGCCCCGCAAAACCCCAACTTTACACTTTTTTAATGTAAGGGGCTAAATATTTTCTTCTGCACCCGGGCCTCAACCAACCTTAATCCACCTCTGTGCTCACCCTCCTGAGTATCAGCTCTTCACTCTCTGATAAATAACTTTATCAATGAGTTATTTCCACTTGGAAGACCATCTGTTCGATTTAACACTGATGAAATTGGTGTATTTAAATTTTTTCCTGCTAAAAAGAAGTCCCTTTTTGAGCTTTTTCCTTTAAGAATTTTCCAGTTGAGTTATTCTATTTGTTTCAGTCAGGGTGACCTCTGTCACTGTGGAGTCCACAGCTCACGTGATGGAAACCAATGAATAACATCAGGATTAGCGCAATAGTCTGGAGTACTATAGGAATTAAAAGTGTAAATGACCAACATTAGAATCTCTCCAGATTTGGTAGAAACAATTTGAGAATAGAAGATTCCAACCCCTAGGGCAAGAAGGAAATACAAAAATAAATAGGCAACAGTTGGCAGATTTCTATGGCTTCCCAATTTTGCCTAAAATTGGCTTTTAAAAAACAATATGGAGACAGTTTAGAAACGATCTAGAAGTCGTGATGTTTTATTTTTAGGTAACAGTGATAAATTGCCTCAAAGTTGATGGGCACATGCCAATATCCCCTCCTGGGCCTGTAAAGTTTCTTTATGGATGAATTTCATTCCTAGGGGAGTTGGTGACTGAGCTGAATCCCATAATAAAACGGTCAGGTTCACAGGATACATTAGCAGGGGTGATAGACCAGGGGTTGGCAGTGTGGATCCAGGCCTCCTCCCAAGAGAACGGGGCACTAAGCGATGCACTTACACATCTCCTCGGGGCTTCTTAGTAGTGGGTGAGGTGGGGAAGGTGGTGTGATGTACCCCCTTTGTGGGAAAACCTGGAGTAGTCAGAACTTGATGTGTCTGGGAAGACCTGGCTGACATGCTGAAGTGGGTCCCCGGGTTCCCAGGTACAGAAGTCTCTCCATCATTCCCCTGTATCTTGGACTCGGTGGAGAGTGTGAGGACAGGACCTCTCAGAGCTGTGCTGCCCCACACGGGAGGAGTCAGAGTGGAAGGGCTTTGTCTAGGAATGATAGGCACTGGAGGAAGCGGGAAGCTTGCCACTGTGTTAACAGTGGGTCTAATTATATCTGGCACTCCAAAAACACTGGAAGTCCGCATAGCTAGCAGGGCTGCTGCCTTTATGTCCAAGGCATTCTCTGGTTTCCCTTTCAATCTTTGAAGTGGCTGTAAGTAGAAGGACAGAGACCAAGTTAGAGAAAGCACTTCCTGCTAGAAATACACAGGAGGCACCATGCTAATGGACAGTTCTGACCTGACAGCACTTGGGGAGGGTGTGGGGGGTCTGGGTGTGTGTGGGGATCATGCACAGGTAACACCTACAGAAGATAAAATGAGGTGGGTCCTAGGGCTGGGGTGACATGCAACAGGTAGGTGTGGTTGAAGTTGGGCTAAACCAGAAGACTGGTTTCACTTTTGCTTGATTTGCATGTATTTTGAATGTCATCTGTCCCTTCAGATGCAAACTTAAGAGCACAGGGAAACAAGCCATAGAGATGGGTCCATATCAATGTATCCAAGCACAAAGGTCCCAAAGTCTCCTTGGACCCTGCCGTGTCCTGGTCACTACCACACTCCACCTGTGTCCTTTCCATGCTGGTGCTTTGGCTAAACAAATAAGATGGGCTAGATCAGTGGTTCTTAACCTGGGTTCTATCAAACCCTAGGGGTTCGATGAGTCGGTCTCAGGGGTTCGGAGAAGCCTCTGCCGTGCAGGCCAGAATAAAGTAATATCGTAATTTGTTGTGAGTTCATGCACTTTGTTGGTTTTGTTCTTTGAGCAAGGTGATGTTCATGCACGGCTCATTTTGTGCACCAGTAAAAAAACATATACCTATGTCTTGAATTTGGCAAAACAATCATATTTTATTTATCACTAAAGAAGGGTTCGGTGAATGCGCATATGAAACTGGTGGGTTCGGTACATCAAAAAAGGTTAAGAACCACTGGGCTAGATATTTTCTGTTTTTTTTGTTTGATTTTTTTCCCCTTAATTATCAATGTGACACAATGCTGGGACATTTTCAACAAAAAATTCTTTTTCCACATACCCCAAGACCAATCAGTTGACCTAGTATTTTTATATCCTTCTTGTCTCTGTTGACCTATTTGCCATCATAGGTCACATGCTTGCTAGACTAGCTAAGTGCCACAAGCAAGTATGAGTGAAGTCAAAGCTTTTCTTGAGCCCATGTCTTACAAGCTGTGCTGAGGGACCACTGAGCTCTTGAGGCAGGAATTAGAATCTAGAAACATCCCAGTCATTAAGCCCTAAATGACTGACTTTTTTGTGGGTGGTGGGTGCTATTTTAATCTTAGGATTTTCTTTAGGATGGTATTATAATTCAAGTGGTTAGTTCCAATTCTTATAACTTTTAATATTGAACTCTTCCAGTATGACAGAGGTATCTCATATGAAAAAAAATTTTTTTTCACCAAATTCAAAACATTTCTATTTGGGTTCAGTACACAAGAGTTGGAAGAATTCAGACACACTCATATTTTTCTGGCTCCTCAGATATGACCACTGAACTGAGTTTCTACCATTCAAATATGGACTTATTTTATAAATTATCTGAAGTAAGTCTTCCAAACCAAGAGCAATACACCCCAGGGGACATTTAGCAATGTCTAAAAATGTTATTGGTTATCCTACCTGGCATTTAGGACCTATATAGGGGACAGTTCAGGGATGTTACTAAATATCTTACAATGTGCAGGACAACGCAATGACAAAGAAGTATCCAGCCCCACAAGTAATAGTGTCACTGTTGAGAAATCCCAATTCAAGGGATTTACTTTTTCACGACAGGCAATATGCTATTGACTTACCAACAGCTGAAATAAGTAGTAGCTTTTTCTGTACCCAGGACTGCTGTCACTGCTCTCATCTGACAAACCAAGCGCCCCTTTCTATAAAAGAAGAATAAAGTTGTCTGAGAACCCCAGTTACTTTCAGTCTGTTGCTTCCTTTCCAAAAACAAGGGTTGGAATACTCTATCCACGCTTTCAAAGTAATGTATAAAAACATCCGTCTCAATATGGTGGTTCCTCAAAATATTAAGACTAGAGTTACCATATGACCCGGCAATCCCCTTATTGGGTATGGACCTAAAAAACTTGAACACTTTTATTCACAAAGATATTTGAACCTCTATATTCAATGCAGCATTATCCATGGTGGCAAAGAAGTGTAGACAGCCAAACTATTTTTCAATAGAGGATTGAACAAAGATGATATGGTACATATATACTATGGAATACTACTCAGCTATAAGAAATGATGACATAGGATCATTTACAACAACATGGATGGACCTTGAGGATATTATGATAAGCAAAATGTCAGTCAGAAAAAGCTGAGAACTGCCTGATCTCATTCATATGTGAGATATAAAGCTGAAACTCATACATACAGGTAACAGTATGGTGGTTACCAGAGGGAAGCGGGTGAGGGAGTAGTGAAGGATGAAAGGGGGCCCAATATACGGTGATGGAAGGTGATGGGTGGTGGGCACACAATGCAATATGCAGATCATGTATCATAGAAATGTGCACTTGAATCCTATATGACCCTGTTAACCAGTGTCCCTCCAATAAATTTAAGTTTTTTATAATGTCTGTCTCTGCACTTAGGAAGTAAAGCGATCATAAATGATTCATTTAGATTACAGACTCTTTTCTGCACCAATACTTATTTTTTTAATTGTTTGGAAATATCTATAAGTGTTGCACACTTCCAGGCTATCTTAACTACAGCGTGCTAAACATAATTTGCATTTTATTGATGATTTAGGGTCTTTGTAAACACAATCTATGTACTGCAACACTGTGGCAGCCCCAAGAAGATATTCAGGGTTAAGTTTATTTGCCCCTTCTCTAAGGGATCCTAAGCTGAAGGTCAAAATCAAACAGCGTTTTGGTTTGTGACAGTGCGGGGGAAGGAGGGAAAGAGGTGTTATTTTATGTGTTCTGTGTGTGGGTATTTGGTCTGCTAACAATCGGAAACTGGCTATGGATTGACACAGATATTTGTGAGACATAATTGATGAATCTTTTAAGACCAGTCCCAGTAACCTAACTGAACTATGTTTAGTAAAAGATTATTGAATTCAAAGAGTGAAGAAAATGAATGAAATTTATTAGATGCAAAATGCCGTTAGTAGACAAAATTCGTAAACCATCAAACTTCTGGGTGAAGGACAGTTGGTTGCAGCAAAAAGGCAAAAAAAAGAAAAGAAAAAAGAAAGAAAAGAGTCCTTGGTAGCAGAAAGATTGAAAAGATTACTTCCAAGTTCCTTTCTGACACTAATATTCTATGAGGTTGTTACTGCATTTTCACTGAGGGGTTCCAGCTGCAACCACAGGCAATCAAGACCCCAAAAGCTGTTTTCTGAGGATATAGTGGTGCTTAGAAGCAATTTAAAAGCGGGAAAGTATATGTGTACATGGGGGAGAAGAAAATGAAGCAGAGCCACAAACAAGCAGAAAGCACACTATTAACTGTAGCTCTTTTTCCTAGAGGAAATATGTATACAACTTGAAAAATTGTGACTATTTAGAATGATATCTTATTCTCTTTTAATCTATGGCACTGACTGTGTAGCATTTATAATTTCAGTTATAGTGTCTGGGTTGCTAGTGGATAGAGCGACATCCCAGTGCACCAAGGTCACGGGTTCAATCCCAGGCAGGGCACATAGGACAAGCAACCAATGAGTGCACAAGTGATGTTGTTGCTTTTATCTCTATCTCTTCCTTCCCTACCCCCTCTTCTCTCAAATCAATGGGGAAAATAAATTTTAGTGAAAGAAAATGGCACAGGACATGCATACTGTATATATAATTTATCTTTTACATCATAAATACAAAATGCTCATTATATATAAATGACAAAAGAATATAGATATGGCAGGTGGTTTGTGTGAAGAACTAGAAATTGGAAAGATATTCTAATTACAAATTACATTGAAAACTGCTCTTTTTCAGGTTATTAATAGGGATTCCAGGAGTGGGGGAAGTTATCAGTAATTAATATATTGGCATTGCTGTGATAGCCCAGCATCATGAGGAAGATAAATCAATCTAAATCTCATCCCCACTGCTGTCTCTGTTGTTTTTCCCTCCCTCCCTTCCTCTTCCTCACAAATCTGAATGAGGAACTTCTCATGCAAAATCTGTACCTGCCAGGCTACTCTAAGATCCCTCACTTTCGACATTTAGAGACAGCAAAGAAGCTGACTTTGTGCGGCTACTCAGAAAGCTGGCTGGAGGCTAGGAAGAGAGTGCCTGGCTTGTCACTTGTGACAGAGCAAGAGGTGTGGACATGACCAAATTTTCCCCATGTTTCATCTGTAGGGAAGTGGACAGCAGATGGCCTTTCCATAGGGCAGCAGTCTTGAATTTTAGAAGTCCACGGACTTCTAGAAGTTCAGCTTAAGATTTTATGCCAAGTGTGCATATGGGTGTGCAAGAGCCATATAGAGCCCCACGGGGTGTGGTGACTCTGAAAGAGGTGGAGAGAGCGGCCAGGAGCACGTCAGATAGCCCTGGCCCTCATCATGTCCTCAGACCCTATGCGGTGGCCCCAAAGCGCTTTCTGTCGAATCTTCCCATGATGACCAGAATGAAGAGCCTGGGACCTGACACAAGCGAGGGCTCAGTGAGTGAGGGAATCGTGAACTAGGAAGTGCTGAACTGCCCAGTTTCACCGCTGACCCTGTATTTCTTTATCTCGCAGAAAGAGGAGAGGGGTCTGTGCTTTATTCACTCTGGGCTATTAAAGGATACTTTTCAAAAGAGAATATAATTGTGTTTCTATACAAACATAAAGGGAAAAGTGTCAAGAAGTATATTTAACTCATTAATTATTGAGGGAACCGACAAAATATTACAATAGTTTAGAAAGAAAACTCAAAGTACCACACATTTATATTCAGGTATAGACTGTCTAAATGAATTTACAAATAGTGCAAAACTGTCATATTCACAAGGTGATAATTGATTACGCCCTACCAGACACAGTCTGCATTTCTGTGCACAGAATTTTATTACTGTACCATCACCGTTGCACAAGTTAACTTCCATCTCTCCAGAGCTCTAAACTTGTCAAAGACAAAGGAGAAGATAACAGGTATAATTGCACCAGCCAGAGCATCACTGGATTGCAATCTTCCACAATTGTTTCTTACGGTGCCTTTGTTCTTAGGATGTTTTCTTTGAGACAGGCCACCAAGTCAGTGTGATTTGGGCACGTTGAGAAGACCCTTTGTGATCACTCAATTCTTACTTATTTGCTTGCAAGGTACCTGAATTTCTATGCTGGAAGTTTCAGTCTTGGAGTGGACCTTGACTTATGCCACTCAGAACTCTTCTAAACATCAACGCTGGTAAGATGCCTTCAAGTGCACAAAGTACTTTCATGTTTATTAGCACATTTGATCCTCATAACAGAGTATCTCATTTTAGAAATCATGAGACTTGGAGGCTTGCCTGAGGTGACACAGACCTAGTGAGTGCTGGAGTGGGAATTTCACTCAGTTCTTCTGGTTTCAAAAGATGCTCACTACCTGCCATGCTCACTGGCCTTAGAAGGCCAGTGCTTCTGGGAGAGGTTCCACTAAGGCAGACAGAGGCAGAAGAGGTTCACTCCTGCTCACACAATCCCTTGCACACTATTGTTGAAAAAGGGAAGTGCATTCAACATTCATGCCTCCCACATGCATTGCCTACCTTGCGCCAGGCGCTGAGGTCATAGTATTGAACAAGGCAGAGTCCCTGTCCTTAAGGACTTCCATTCTAATAAGAAAGACACACATCAAGCAACTGACTACACCACGAGTTACTCGGGACTCGAACAGAACTGCAGGAGGCAGCACGAGCATATCTGAATGGTCTGAGTTCAGGTAAGTGTGGGGAAGAGGGTCACGCAAGTGCTGCTTAAATTGCACTCTCAGGGATGACCAGATACTAACACGTTGTTGGGAGAGAAGGAGGGCTGCTATGGGGGAGGGGTAGAAGGAAAAGATCTTACAGGCAGAGAGAAGAGCAGTGGGTTGAAGCCTCTGAGTCAGTTATTCAGATCTCTAACCTCCTCTTCAATCTCTCTATGCCTCGACTATGCACCTCTTCTAGCTGCATCATAAAACAAACAGTTACACCTAAATGTTCTCCCAGGAAGAGTGTGCTGTGAAGATATTATTGAGCAGAAGGGCCCCCTTATCCAGTTTAGACTCCCTCTCTCCCTGCCTTAAGAAGTAGAGTCAGTAAATTAAAGAAATATTATTTCTGAAAATTTACTGATTGCTAAGTAACTTTTAGTCAACCTCATTTCACCAAAAATGAATTTAGATCCTATCTTGAAAAAGAGAATGGTTATAAAAAGGGCAAGAATGGGAGGAAGATTGACATAGTTAATCTTATCTCCAGAGCACTGTATCAGGAATCTGCTTGTCCTGTAGACCCAGAAGCACATGACGGTTCTTCTCTGTCGATCTAGAAGCCCTGCAAGGCAAGAAGTGGGAAGGCAGTGGCGTTACTCACCGTCTGAAACATTAGCGCTCCAAGGAGAAAGACCAGCAGACTCACACACTGGGCCATGCCGAGGTGCTGAAAGCACAGGTGACACTTTTTATTTTATTCATATAAACAAACGTGTATGTATCTACATACATGATGCCTTGGTCATTCACTCTTCATTTATTTCACACCCACGGTGTACATGGAAGCAGCAGGAGTGCACAGAGGTTTCTAGAGCAGGCTGAGTTTGAAATCCTGGCTTTGCCACTTGCTCACTATGTGACGTGGGGCACATAATTTAATCTTGGTGTGCCTCATTTTCCTCATCTATAAAATGGGGTAATATTTCATAACCACCTATCTTCAGGGTGGTTATGAAATTGACTGAGGTAGTGTATATGAAGCATTTAAAATAGTGCAGAGAACACAGGTAGCCCTCCATGTTTTTAGCTTTTATTGCTGCTGTCATGCTCTGAGTTGGGCACCAAATACATATAGAGAAAAATAAAACAAAGGCCTAGCTGTCAAGGAACTCATAGTCTATTTTAAAAGATTAAATAAAGGAGCAGATTTCTGCCCCCACTGCTATAGTCCTTACAGTGGTTACTCCTGTTTGCTGAGAGAATCCATAAACTTCTGTTTGTTTTTCTCCTGTAAATCTTTTATCAGTCTAATTTACAGCGTCCCTGCTGGAGACTTTATGATAGGCAGAAGAAATTTTTTGTCCTTCTCTGCACTATTTCCTGCTTACCCATTACCCCCAAACTCTTTACCGAGAACTTTCTATAGTCCAGGCCCTGTGTAGAGTGCTTTAAACACATTCTTTCATTCTATCCTTGCAGTGAGTGCATCAGGTGGGTAGTTTATGTCTATTTTATAGATGAGGGAGTCAAGGTTTAGAAAAGTTAATAACTTTCCCAAGTAGGTGGTAGAATCGGGTTTTGAATGTCTGTCTGACTCCAGTTGATTCTTTCCAAGTGCCCCAGTTCCCCAGGCCTGTTTCCTACATGGCCCTTTGGGATTAGACAGTATAATGGTCACATATGGATACTTTACCTTTACACAGTACTTTTCTAGATACAGATGCCCAGTCCGTGGGATTTTGTTGTAGAGCCCAAGCTAAGACGCAGGTGGCCCACTGTCCTGCCCCCCAAGAGCTGAGCTTCAGGCCCCTTAGTTCTGTGTGGTGTACAGTTCCAGGTTTCAGGACACCTCTGCACCTGAGAGCTGACTTCCTGTCATGTATAATGACATTGTCTACTTTCATTTTCCCATGAGGTCTAGAGTCTTCCTCTGGCATACTTCTGTCCAGAGCTCCCCCACCCCCAAGGCTGGGCCTTTCCCCACCCACCATTCAGACTCTTGTATTGAGAAAGGAGGACAGCTAGATAGACCTAAAACTTTTATTTTAATTTATTTATTGACTTTGGAGACAGAGGAAAGGAGGGAGAGAGAAAGAGAAACATAGATATGTTGTTCCACTTATTTATGCATTCATTGGTTAACTCCTCTATGTGCCCTGATAGGCACATAGAGGAGTTAACCAGGTTGGGGATCAAACCTGCAACCTGGGTGTATCAGGATGACAATCTATCCAATTGATCAACCCAACCAGTGCCTAGACACACTTTATGTGACAGATTAAACTGATACTCTGTAGTATTGTCTGAGGAATAGTAAACTTCATAGATTTCCTCTCCATCCCTCTCTGTGATATTGTCTGATATTTTACCTTTAGGAAGTCATTCTTTTGAATTAAATTACTGCCTTTTGTAATATTAAATTCAATTCAATAAACATGTATTGAGCACCATGAAAAGTGGCAAGGAGAAAAAGAAGAAAGATGTTATCTTTGAAAATGAAGGCTTGTCAGATCTGCTAGTTATCCTGGCCTTTTCCGAAGGAAAAGCAACCTGGCCAGCACAGCCACATTACGAGGGACTGCTCGGTAAGAATGCTCCATCCATATTAGAGGAAAATTAAACACCCAAATTTGGTCAGAGACAATGGGAAGTGAAATCAGGCCTGCCTGGAGAGAGGGTCAGAGAGGATAAACTTCCCAGGGTCCCAAATAACTACTATCTATGTAGAGAACCACCTTAAGAAAGTTCGGTTAAGTGGGGAACTATGTCATCATAATAAAATTTTGAAAGAATAGTAATAATAGATCAGTGGCAATAAAACTAATCCTTACTTAGCCCTCATTATGGGCAAGGCAGTACACTACCTCATTTGATCTTCATGGAGCTACAAAATAGGTTTTAATAACCAGTAAATGTTTAAATAAGGAACTAGTACATGTTTAAATTACCTGCACTGTTAATTCTTTTTCTAAAAATTGGCTGACTGACTTTAGAAAAGACACAGTGAACAATATGAGTAAACAGTCCCTTTACCTGATAGATCTAATTTTTAAACAGATCTCGTAGGCATGGGGTTGTTTTTGCTCTTACTTTAGCTCTTCTATTCAACCACGCACTCCTTTAGGGGTCCGGCAGAAGGAAGACATATATTATGATTACAGTCTTATCATTTCAAGAGCAATATAACAAAGAAATAAAAGGAAAACCTTTCCCAGCCACCAGCGTTGCTGACTGTCACTGCCGTTTCCCTTCAGAGAAACTGCTCGGGGAGACCGTGAGAGAGAGTGACCTGGAAACCTTCAGGCTCATCCACAGGATCGCCGACCTCGCAGACCTGCACAACCACGGGCTCCGTTTGCTTGTATGGTGTTTTGTTGTTGTTGTTTTTACCATGTATATCATCAATAAAAAACATTGAGCATGTACCCCTTCTATACATTATTTACTTATCTTTATCTGTTTTAGCATGTTCTACTGTATATGTATTATGTACATTAATGAACTCACTGAAAATAAGTTTAAAGGTTTGAAATTTTAAAATACAAAAATTCTAAAACCTTTTGCTACCCAGTGGGTCTGTTGCCCACCAGCAGCATACAAACAACCCTCTACTCTAGTGACCATCTCACGTGGCCACATCCACCAGAAATAACTCCAGCTCCATCTGAAGCCCAAAGGTTCACTAAACCCTGAATAAATCAATAAATCAGAGAGTAGGCATTTCCCTCCAGACCCGTTGAGACTTACCCGCTGCCACTGGAGTGTTGTAAGACAAGTGGGAGATTCCATGAGGGAGCAACGAGGCATTCTCTGAACCCTACAAAATGCCCCGGTAAAGAATTCTGTGGTTTTGTGTGTTTTCTAGACAGGAGGCCTTACAGAACATGATGTCAGATGGGAACAACAGTCTGTTTTTAGGATTTGGTTTTGGGAGAATTGCTTACTCCTGGCTTTGCAGCCAACTATACACCCCTCCCCTCACATAATTACACAGAGGTACTCAGCAGGTAGGTGAGGCCAGTGCCTTCGTAGTATACATATTCGTGAATTCCTACCAACAGAGAACCCCTCAGACAAACAGAACCAAATACTATAGACATGAAACATTTGAAATGTTGTATGTCAGTTTCATTTTTTAAATTTTATTTATTGATTGATATTTAGAAAGAAAAGGAAGGGAGACAGAGAGAGAAACATCAATTTGTTGTTCTACTTATTTATAAATATTCATTGGTTGACTCTTGTATGTATCCTGACCAGGGATCAAGCCCCAACCTTGGCATGTCAGGACGACACTCTAACTGACTGACCTACCCAACCAGGGTAACTGAGTAAGAACTTAGAACTGTAAGAAAAACACAGAAGGCAGACACAGCAAATTCTAATTAAATGAACTTAAGCTATATCATGTCACATCTTGTTTTTTATTTTTGCTGTTGTTTGTTTGTTTTTTGCGAGAGAGAGAGAGAGCAACAGAGGGAGGAACAGATATACAGGAAGGAAGAGATGAGAAGCATCAATTGTTTGTTGTGGCACCTTAGTTGTTCACTGATTGCTTTCTCATACATGCCTTGACCGGGGTTTACAGCAGAGCGAGTGACCCCTTGCTCAAACCAGTGACCTTGGGCTTCAAGCCAGCGACCTTTGGGCTCAAGCCAGCAACCATGGGGTCATGTCTATGACTCCACACTCAAGCTGGTGAGCCCACACTCAAGCCTGATGAGCCTGCACTAAAGCCGGCAAACTCGGAATTTTGAACCTGAGTCCTCTGCAACCCAGGCCAATGCTCTATCCACTGCACAACTGCCTGGTCAGGCTCACATCTTCTTTTGTGCTGGCCTTTGTCTCAGACATTATTTTACTAGTCAGCGTTTAAAATCTGGATGGTGTTAATTGTAAAAATTCTTCCACTTCCGGAGGTAAACAATACTTGCTTCTCATTTCCTGTGTTCCTTCTGCCAAATGCCAGGAAAACACAAAGCTCCAATGTTATGCATAGTGGGTATATAGAAGTGTACCAGCCAAGTGTACACTTTCTGCAAGGAAAAGTCTATTCAACAGAGCTTCCTAGAGAGCAAACCTGTTATCCTGCACAAATGTGTGAGAAGTACTTGGCTAGCAGAGGAAGCTGAGGCAACCTGTAGCCAGCCCTACCTTAGCAGACTTCCTAGCACACTCTAACACACCCTGGAGTTTCAGTGGGCTGTAACTGTTAACTAGTCTTATAATGGCTGCCTCCCCCATCCCCCACAGCCAGGGCACCTCTCACACAGCTGTGCTCAGCCATGTCTGATGGCCTGGCCAGGCTCTGGGGCAGTCAGGAGGGCCCAGGGCCGCACTTCCGAGAATTCCTGTAGAGCAGCTGTTATCAAACCTGGCTGCTTATTAGAACAGACCAAGCATATTTTTTTTTTGAGAGAGAGAGAGAAAAACAGACAGATAGGAAGGAAGGAAGAAAGATGAGAAGCGGCAACTCATAGTTGCAGCACCTTAGTTGTTCAATGATTGCTTCTCATTCGTACCTTGACTGGGTGGGGTTCCAGCTGAGCCAGTGACCTCCTGCTCAAGCCAGCGATCATGGGGTCATGTTTATGATCCCACACTCAAGCCTATGACTCTGCACTCAAGCCAGTGAGCCCATGCTCAAGCTGGCAACCTCGGGATTTCAAACCCGGGGACCTCAGCATCCCAAGACAACACTCTATCCACTGAGCTACCTCCTGGTCAGGCAGGCCTACCCAGACATTTTTAAATGCCGATGCTCTGGTCCCCCCCCCCCAACCAGAAATTTCAATTCAGTTGGTGTGGGATGGGGCTTGAGTATACTTTTTAAAAGATCCAGCTGATTTTAAAGTGCAGCCAGGGCTGGGAAGTTCTGGGGTGCATTTCTCTCCAGGCCCCAGATGTCAGGATGAACAGAACTGTATACTTTATTAGCCATGGAAGTATTTGTTGTGCTAAGTACTCTATTTGTTTTCAGTGCTTTGGTCATGAAAATGTAATCCCTAGCTCCTAAGATATCTGCTGTACATTCATATATATTTTATAATTTTTCAGAGCAGCCTCCCAGGTGTAGCAAATACTGCTTCAAAGCAGCAATGAGAAGCCAGGAGCAGAGAGGCCCAGGCTCTGTACTCTTCTGTTTCCTTAGTGCCTAGAACCAAAGAGATACATGAAAATTATCTGTTGAATGGGTAGATGGATGAACAGAGAAAGTTAAGACCATATATTGGACGTATTGAACTCAAATATATCGAATGATAGAGTCTAGATCAAAAGTATCTGTGTGTGAGAATGCTGAGCTGAGTCTAATCAGGTAAGTGATAACAGAGGTAAGTATAAGGTCCAGTTCTTCAGTCCATGGGACAGGAACAGAAGATATCAAATATTCTCAGCAATATGTGGAAAGTTAGTTATAGTACTAGATCATATGAATAACCAGTGGTTCTTAACCTGGGTTCTATCAAACCCTAGGGGTTCGATGAGTCAGTCTCAGGGGTTAGGAGAAGCCTCTGCTGCGGAGGCCAGAATAAAGTAATACCGTAATTTGTTGTGAGTTCATGCACTTTGTTGGTTTTGTTCTTTGAGCAAGGTGATGTTCATGCATGGCTCATTTTGTGCACTAGTAAAACAACATATACCTATGTCTTGAATTTGGAAAAAAAATCATATTTTATTTATCACTAAAGAAGGGTTCGGTGAATGCACATATGAAACTGGTGGGTTCGGTACCTCAAAAAAGGTTAAGAACCACTGAAATAGACATAGTGTTACCGGAAAGGGAGCCTGACCCTTCAGGTCTGTCGAGGGCCAGCTGGTAGTGTGTGGGTTCTTAACTTTGTGCATGAAAAATTTCACAACACAAGGCCAGGTGATTTTGAGAGTACATTCATTAAAGCTGTACTCTCAACAGGGAACAGTGAAACAAGGAAGAGTTTAGAATAGAGAAACAGCCTGACCTGTGGTGGCACAGTGAGGTTGTCGGTTCAAAACCCGGGGCTGTGAAGGTTATCATTGAGAATACAAATTAAATTTATTCAATGTGATACCAAAGAGAGTATGATTAAATTTTAATTCCATACAGAGAGTACTTTTCCAATAACAAAACTACCCAAAGAAGGACTATGGAAAGGGCTATCTTGCACAGAGAGAGTTCTTGTTGCCAGACGTATTCAGGCAGATGGCTATATATGAAGGTGATGTCTAAATGTTGTGAGAATCACTGGGGATCTTGTTTAGATGCATATAATGTTTTTATAGGCCTAGAATGGAGCCTGATTTTCTAACAAGCTCCCAGGTGATTTGATTCAATGGCCTTTAAGCTCGTTTTTCTCTCCTACACAAACTCCATTCCCTTTGACTTCTAGGTGTGGCCCTTTAGAAACTAGTTATAAGAAGAGAGCTTTGGGCCTGAGCAGACAGCGGCACAGTGGATCAAGTGTCAGGCTGGGATGCTGAGGACCCACATTCGAAACCCCGAAGTGCCCACTCGAACACGGGTTCATCCAGCTTGAGCAAAGGATCACTGGTTTGGCTGGAACCCACCGGTCAGGGTACAGTCAATGAACAACTAAGGCGCTGAAACTATTAGTTGATGCTTCTCATCTCTCGCCCTTCCTGTCTGTCTGTCCCTCTCTCTGTCTTTCTGCCTCTCTCTCTGCCACTTGCTTAAAAACAGTAAAGAAGAAGAGAGCTTTGGGTTTTCAAACGAAGCCAAAGTTCCATACTAACAACAGATAGTGATTCTTCCACCACAGAGAAACAGAAAGGAGTAATAGATTGCAATCATTGTTCTTAATTAAGAGGTGCAAAGATTACTGTTCTCTACTCTGAAAAACAAAACATTATTTATAGAGATGGAGAATGAGTAACATCTGTAAAATCTTTCTTGTTCCTTTTTGCTTTGTAGATCTGGATAGATGGATTAGGAAGAAACTTACCACTTTACCTCCAAAATATGACAAAAGGAAATTTTAGTGCATTTCTTCAGGGCTTCATCAATTTCTGTCCTAATCAAAAGGGTCAGAGCCCCCACTTCACTTGCTGGAGACATCCCAGGAGTCTCTTGTAGGGTTTGAATGTAGGCTGGGGACAGAATCTTTCTGTGACCCACTACCTCCCCATGTTTGGCAAAGACTGCAAGCTATGTGCCCCTCCCCAATATTGTTTTCTTTTCTTTCTTATAGCACTTCTGATTCTTACTGAGGCATATGACTTTTCCGCCCCCCTCAGAAGACCCTGTCTCCTAGATTACTTTGCTTATCATCATGATCCTTCTTTAAAGTGTTAATAATGAGAGAAAATCACATTCTGCTTGGAAATAATATAGTGATACAAACACTTTCAATAAACATTGTCATTTTATTCAGGATATTAAAAGAGCACATTGTGATATGAGGAGCAGTGAGGCACTATGTTTGATCGTCAGCTGTGGTATTAGTGCCTGAAGAAAGAAGCTGCATCTGGCTATGAAGTTCCGCAAGAATCATGAATCTCCCCGTCGGTTGGTGGTAGGAGGGGCTGGTGGGGTAGGGATCAAAGGAGTACTGACTATTTTTGGTGAAAATGGTGTCATAGGTATCATGGTAGTTCTTCTGTTCATTGGTGGATTCCTCTGAGAGAACAAAATTCAAGACAAAAATGCATTGATTGTCAATACATAAATATAACATAGCTATTATTACTTGCAGAAATATTTTTTAAGTTTAAATAGATAGAAAGGAAAGAATTTTCCATGAATATCATATTCTTTACAAGTTTTTATTGACTTCTTACCAACTTTCTCTACTTCTTTAAAAGTGCATGACAGTTAAGCAGTGATATTTCAAATGCTTTTACTTGATCTTTAAAAATATAATCAAGTTTTCCCCTTCTAACCTTACTGTTCTAGCCAGTCCTTCCGACAAGAACTAAAAGTATTGGACAGGGAAATAAATTTTCTTTTACAGCACCTATTTGAAGGTAATAGAGTTCCAAGAAAAGTGAGGTTTTTCTATAGTGAGAGAGAGAGACAGGGACAGACAAATAGGAAGGGAGAGAGATGAGAAGCACAACTTGTTAAAGCACTTTAGTTGTTCATTGACTGCTTTATCATATGTGCCTTGATGGGGGTGGAGGGTTTCCAGCTGAGCCAATGACTCCTTGCTTAAGCCAGCAACCTAGGGCTTCAAGCCAGTGACCTTTGGGTTCAAACCATCAACCATGGGGTCATGTCGATGATCCCACACTCAAGCAAGCAACCCTATGATCAAGCCAGATGAGCCTGTGCTCAAGCCCGTGACCTCCAGGTTTTGAACCTGGGTCCTCAGCATCCCAGGTTGACACTCTACCTACTGTGCCATCACCTGGTAGGTAGAAAAGTGTGGCTTTAAGGACTGAAGACTGCAGAGACGCAAGGCTCCCAGGGAAACATGTGACCACTCTTCTCAAGGCAATTGGCAATTCCAAAAATAGTGGCTAAAAGGTTGAGAAACTGAGAAGAGCTTTAGGCAAATTCATAGGGCTGGGGTATAAAAGTTCAAGTTCAGGTGCTCCCAGAGAAAAAGGGGAACTGGAAAATAACCAGTCTTATGGTTGGAATCCAAAGGAACTCAGCCTGGGATAAGAATGAACCAGGGCAACTTGTTCTAATCATCTCAGTCTCTGATTGAGTTAAGGTAGTCTGTGAATATTTTGCCCACAGCCTGCATGCTCGTGAGAAACCAGGAATAAATCCTCTCTGGAGGAAGACAATTTTATCTAGAATTTCAAGTTGTCTCTACAGTTTTCAAAAATGATGTTCACCATTCAATCAAAAATAACCAAGCTAAAAAAAAGGGGCCAGGGGGAGAGCCAAAGGTATAGGGATCAGGAAATAAGACTCAACTTAAAAAAGAAAGGAAAAAGTAGATAATAAAAGCAGATGCTCAAGAGATCCAAAAAATGGACCTACCAGACACTAACTTTAAAAGAACTATGCTTAAAAGGCTCAAGAAATTAAAAAATAGATAGTGACTTTGGCATCAAATGGACATTTTTGAGCTGAAAAATATAATAACTGAAATTAAGAATTAAATAGATTAGTTTAACACCAGATTGAATACAACTCAAGATAGAATTAGTACACAGAAGATAGACTGAAGCAGAGAAAGAAGGATGGAAAATAGAAAAAAGTACTTAAGAATTATGAGAACCAATGTAAAAGTTGATTGTGAGCGAATTTGTAGTTTAAGAAGAACACAAAAGGAAAAAGACATAATCTTTAATCAGATAATTGAAATTTTCAAAAATGATGAAAAATTCAAGGAACACTGTGATTCTCAAGGAAGATAAATAGAAACAACTACGCATTATAATAACTTGCGAAAAACAGAAATTAAAAAAATAGTTTTAGAGATATTTTCAAAATAAAAAGTAAATTAAAAAATAGATTTTTTTCCTTTATAAAATTTCCTTCTCAGATATTTTTATTAGGAAACACATAATGGAAATTTAAGAGGACTATTGGTTAATAACTAACTGTCTTCAAGAAATTGGCCTGACTAGGCAGTGGCACAGTGTATAGAACATCAGCCTGGGACACAGAGGACCCCAGGTTCAAAACCCTGATATCACCAGCATGAGCACAGGTTCACTAGCTTGAGCATGGGGTCACTGGCTCAAGTGTGAGATCATAGACATGACCCCATGGTCGCTGATTTGAGCCCAAGCTCACTGGCTAGAGCAAGGAGTCACTGGCTCGGCTGGAGCCCCGATGGTCAAGGCACATGTGAGAAAGCAATCAATGAACAACTAAGGTGCCTCAACAAAGAATTGATGCTTCTCATCTCTCTCCCTTCCTGTCTGTCCCTACCTGTCCTCCTCTCTTTCTCTCTGTCTCTTTTGCTAAGAAGGAAAAGAAATTGAAACATTTCAGAGTCACAAGTTTTTGCTTTTCCATTTTTAGCAATTTTATTAGTCTGTGAAATATTTGTAATTCATAAATAATGATTTAAAGTTTTTCTAAAAACATATAAAAGGCAAAAGTAGCCAGTATGATAATAATAAAACTCTCAAACATGATTTCATGTCTCTAGTATCTTCCCCTTATATTCCTGAACCCTCACTCCTCTTTCAAGTCTTGTTAATGATAGAAAAATCAAGAATAAAAACTTACACAGGCATTGAAGAATTCAATTAACCTCTGAAATTGATGCTAGAAAAAGAAAAACAGTTAAACGACATTTGATAATTAGGAAACTTTGTTTTAAACACATTTTTAAATGTTCTGAAGAAAATAAGATATTCAAAGACAAACTTGCAAAAATTGCTTTAAGATCTGTTATTAGTAAAGAAGCTTGTTGTAATGTAAATTGGGCAATTAGATTGAAGAGAAGGGAGTCAGGAGTTAGCTGAGATGAATAATTTCCCAGATACAATAATTTCCCAGATAATAACTTCGGTGGAAAAACAACCAAAGGCCCTAGAAACAGAGTGATTTATCTCTGCCTTTCTATTGAGAACCAAGGTGGGGAGCAGAGAGCTGTGTGCTTTGGCAATCTTTCAAAGCAGAAACCCGAGCTTGCAAAGATACCCCAACCACCTTTAGAAAGATGCAAAGCAGCAAGCAATATTCCAAGAAGCTACAATCAATAGATCAAAATCTATGCTAAAGACAAGTACTGGAAACAAGTATAAAATTTTCTGAGAGCTTGCTTGGATAAAGAAGTAGAAATTTGTCGGTTGTGATAATGTCTTCTAAAAGGAATTAATACACAGAACTTTTTATGAGCAGTTTTGAATATTATAATAGGTATATTTAACAAGTTTACAACGTGAGAAATTAATAGTCCGCACGGGGATCATTTGTCAATGGACTCTAAAAAGTAAAGACAAAATATTAAGTTGCAGAAAACAAAATATTCTGGTGAATTCTGGGTTCTAGTTAATTGGCTTCTAAGTCAAATCATGCTAAACTTGTAAAAGAAATGTCATGACTTAGGTTTTCCCCTCACTTGCACGAGAGAAGTATCTAAACTGATTGTCTATTGAGAACTTGCTGTTCACCCAAACAAAGGGCGACCCAGGGCTGCTGCTGCTCGCTCCCACGGGCCTGGAGAGGGTCTGTTCCTCTGCAGAAGATTCTTTCAACTGGGAGGGACTGCCTACAGAACCCTAGCCATGCCAGCCACGCTATTTCCTATGCTTTCTACCTTAGATGTTTAGTTTCTACCTTAGAGTGAGTCTATCATTATTCTTCATGTTTCTGAAAATATTACTTCTTGAAAATGTCCAATATTTTCTCCCTCAATCAGATCTTTTCTAGGAGACAGCAAACATTCCTAATTTATGCTTTTTTTTTTTTTTTTAAAAAAAAGGGGAACAATTACCTTACAGATTAAAAAATGACTTCGAATTCCAGAATGAAATTGACGTACCTGTGAAAATTGAGAGACAGATTATGGAGACTGAGGAAATCGATAGTACATAAGAGAAATGAATTAGGAAATGTAGACACTGCATTCCTTGAAGGCAGGGACTGTGTTTTGTCATCTATGTAATCCTGGCCACTAGTATGGTTGCCCATCTCTTACAGATAGATATTCAAGAAAAAATGGTTTATAAAATGAATGAATGAATTTAAAACATTTGGTAACACCAGTCACTAATCCTTTTTTAATACCAGAAGTATATCTCAGGTAGTTCTCTCAGCCTATTCACACTCTTCTCTGTTCACCATAACAACTTGAACTATGTCTTCTTTAACATACTACCCTCAGGCTAATGACTGTCTTCAAGTTTATTAAGGGCTTCTCCAGAGTGGTCACTGCTCCCCTGAATGCCCCACATAATGATACTCAGCCTTGGCTGCCTGGAGAGTTTATAAAAGTCCTGATGCCTGGGTCACAGCTCAGGCCAGTTAAGTCAGACTTTGTGAGGTGGGACCCTGACATCAGGACTTTTTAAAGTTTCCCAAGCAATTCCAAAGTGCAGCCAAGGATGAAAACTATAGCCTTGCTCTGAGGCTAAGAAAACTTTCCCACTGCGCTTGGTTCAAATCTCTTGCTTTTCGAATAGCATCTTTTAAAATAGGTTGAAAGAGCTGTTTTCAGCTCCAAAGAAACTTTGCAGATTATAGTAGATTCCAATGAAAGATTTTATTTCAAGATCAAGTATAACTTAAAGTTCAGAATGCATGGACCAAGGCTGATTTGTAGAGATAGACATCAAGAGATTACTTACTGGTGTAGAGTGAGCTGTGACCAAAAGGAAAGTGATCAGAAGCACCGTTTTCATCTTTTCACTCTGTCTACAAGTAAAAAGAAAGTATTTCTTAACTTAGAAAATATGGAGCCCTTTCCTACTTATGTAGCGTGACACTGGGTTAGGCATGTTACTAAGGAGAATACGTGAAGGTCATGCTGTTGGGAACCAAAGGATATACAGATATAAAAAATTAGAATATCGATTATGTTGCAAATTCCTTAAAATGGTGTGTGCCTTAATTCAGGATGTACATCTCTCTCTCTCTCTCTCTCTCTCTCTCTCTCTCTCTCTCACACACACACACACACACACACACACACATATTCAAGTGCAGTATAAAACATTTAATGCTTATTAGAAATACTTTCTCAGTAAATTATAAAGAATATTGGTCTATATTCTATTAACTGCTTATAAAAACACAGCTTTAAAAACATTTATTATTTCATTTGATTCTTACAATGACTTTGATAGGTAGATTTGATTAGTATAATAACCATTTAGAAGTGGGTATTTTTCCTATTTACATACCTCTATTATGATGTAGATTATTTATTTGATATATCAGTAAATTCTTATAGGTACAAAGTTTTCTGTTTCCTACTATGTCATACTGTCTTTTATTTTATTTCGGTCATTTTCTTTTTCATGGAAACAAGGAAAATTTCAGTTTTAATGATACACCTTTTAAATGATATATAAAATGTCATTTTTGTTGTTTTGAGGGAAGAGAGATGAGGCATTCTAAAGATAAATATAAGTACTATTTCTTTTTCTTTTTTTGTGAGAAAAACAGACAGACAGACAGGAAGGGAGAGATGAGGAGCATCACTCATAACTGCAGCACTTTGGTTGTTCATTGATTGCTTCTCATTCGTGCCTTTATGCGGGCACGACCTTGGGCTCAAGCTAGTGACCATTGGATCACATCCATGATCCCACGCTCAAGCTGGTGACCTCAGGGTTTAGAACCTGAGACCTCAGCATCCTAAGTCGATGCTCTATTCACTGCACCACCATTGATTTGGCTAATTGATTCATTTTTGTAAGATGTATCATTTATGATAACTTCATTATAAAAATTCTTTCATTTGAAATACTTTTACAAAGAGGGCTATAAATGTAATATTAAACCAAATCAAGAGAGAAAATAACAACACATGTTCAGTAATCTTAGATCTGCCAAATGCCTTAAGAGGACATATTCTGAACGAAATTGCCAATAGCTGATTAAAAACCCATTGTCAAGTTTAAACAATATTTGAAATGGGAAGAGAGACTTCAAGAGAATGATAGACCAAGTTTATGTAAATATTGCCTCTCAGAAAGGCTTATATCTTTCATGGTCCTCTCTTATAAGTACTGATGTTCCCCTTATTTTTCCTGACATTGTTAAAAATATGGAGGAGAGAAGGACTGTACATTTGTAGAAACCTTTTCAAATTCCATTTATTTGGAATTTTGGTCACTCTTCTTTTTCTATAACCCAGTGAAAACATCATAGTAACATATTTAAAATAAAAATACATGTGAGCATATAAAACAATAAAGAATCAAATTAAAACATATGCTGTGACTATAAAAGCAAACTAAAATGCTAGTCACTATATTAAATTCTTTCATTTGCAACATTTTCAGCTGCCCATGTCTTTTACAAGATAATTAGAAGGATACTACCTTGAAAAAAGAAAAAAGAAGGATACTACCTTGTATGCCAGGAAGAGTAAAATGTTCAGTATCATAAAGATTTCCTTTGAAGTCTTATTTCCAAATGATCTGGATAATTAAAAGGTATTTATATATGTAGATATTAATGATGTGTAATATCAACAGATTAAAAACAGTGGGTTTGGATCGCCCTGATTTACATAGGGATGAGACAGGAATTTCCTATAAACACCTCATTCTTTGTGGAGCTAAGACCCTTGTCTTTGATCATAATACATTTTTGTGGTTATTCATGAGACATGAATAATTCTTTCAGGAGATTCTAGGGTTTTGCTAATGAGCAATGAGGACAAATATTTGCAACAACTAGAAAAGTACCATAATGAATTCATAGTCTGGGCTAGGATCTACACCTCAAGGATTTCAACCTAAAAGATTTAAAAATAAACCCATTGAAATGTATGAATCATCCATTTCCAGAGAAAGTCTTGTTCCCCCTATCTCATTCAGTGGGAAAACAGCATTTTGATCTGGATAAAGGGAGGGTGCAGTAGCCTGAGAGCCCCCAGTGTGCAAAGAAACATGTTTAAATAAAACAAAACATAGTACGGGGGCATTTGAGCAACAAGGATCTGGTTAAACCGTTAGAGGACACCGAGACTTGGATAGTTAAGTGGGAAGAGAGGTTTGAGCAAAAGAGAAAATGTCTGGTTACAGCATTAGCAGTGTAGAAGCAGACCAAAACAGGGGACAAGAGTGGGAGTCCTGACTAGTTTGTTAGGACAACCCAGCCATGAGGAGACTCTCTCTATCCTCTCTGAAAGGTAGGTATGATATCATCAGTGGAACTTAGAAAGATCTTGGATGGTTGAATTTTTGCTCTGTCAACACTTGGAAAATCCATTAAGGGAGATATAGAGTACTCAGGTCTTTGATGTGTTTTCTGTCTGTGTTAGATTCTGAGTGGGTTTATCAGGGGTGCCCACACTTTTTCAGCTTGTGAGCTACTTATAAGATGACCAAGTCAAAATGATCTACCTACAATAGAAATGCAAAACATAAATTTATTTCTTCTATATTATCATTATTTAAGTTACTGTTATTACTATTTAATATTGTGTATTCTTTTTTCACCTTTCTCCTTCTCAGCTCTCTTTTTGGAGGAAAGTCAAAGTCATAGTTTTTATGAACAGTTCGAAAAAGCCACTCCACATTTCCCTTCTTTGAAATAGCAATGGCACACAGACAGATGAGGCAAACGCACTTAGAATATGACATAGTGAAAATAATCCTCTCCCATTCTGTATGAAAGTGGTAGGTTTTAGGCTTCTTACTTGGACCAGCTACGGCACTCATTTTTATACCCTTTGTTGTATTTAGTTTAAATAAATTGTAGGCTAACTATGCAGCAATGTAACTGAACAAGTTAGCGCAGTTTAACGCGCATGCATAGGGTGTCAAAAGTTCAGACGTCAGATTGGCTACCCTGTATGTCAATCAAAAGACAAATGTCTTTTTGATGTCATGCGATCTACCCACACTTCCTTCGCGATCGACCAATAGATCACGATCCACGTATTGAGCACCCCTGGTTGAGATGGTGTTATAAACCACTCACTGGATGCATACCTGATGAAACTGGCAGAAAGTTTGGTTTTCTTGAAGTTAGTAGGTATGACTAAGTCAAGAAATTGGTCTATAGCAGGGGTCCCCAAACTTTTTCCACAGGGGGCCAGTTCACTGTCCCTCAGACTGTTGGAGGGCCACCACATACAGTACTCCATACACTGACCACCAATGAAAGAGGTGCCCCTTTTGGAAGTGCGGTGGGGGCTGGATAAATGGCCTCAGGTGGCCGCAATTTGGCCCGTGGGCCGTAGTTTCGGGACCTCTGGTCTATAGTATTGCTAATCTACATTCTCTTAAAAAATAAAAAAATAAAAGTGTATTTAATTTTTGAATAAAATTCATTTCATCTTATAAACCAACACATGCCCCTTGGTAAATTCGAACCATTTAGAAAAAAATTACAATTCAGCTATTTCACTCTGATATATATCAAAAACAACTGAAAAATGTATCTACATAAAAACTGGTGAAAGAGTGTGTATAGAGCCATTATTCATATTAGACAAAAAGTAGAAACAATTCAAATATCCATCAACTGCTGAGTGGGTAAACAAAATGTGGTATATCCACACAGTGGGATATTATTCAGCAACAAAAAGAAGTGACGGACTGATGCATGCTATAACATGGAGCTACTTTGTAAACGTCACACAAAGGATAAAAGAAACCAGATACAAATGGCCACATATTGTATTTCATTTACATGAGATATCAGCAATAGGCAAATCCATAGATAGAAAAAGTAGATTAATAGTTGCCAGGAGCTGAGGAGAGGGGGAAATAGGAGTGACTGCTAATGAGTATAGTTTCTTTTTGGAGTGGTGAAAACATTCTGGAATTAGGTAGTGATGATGATGCACAACTCTGAATATAGTGAGCCACTGTACCTTTTAAGGTACACGATTCCAAATAATGTATACACAAAAAATAGGACCCGCTCATGATCCTAAACCGAGGTGACCTCTAGATGCTTAATAGTTTACTGGCTGGAAGGTGAGAGTGAGAGAAGAAAAAAAGGGTGTGATGAAATATGGCAGACCAAAGGTCCAGGAACAACTATCTGGCCTGCTACTCAATTCCACATTTTTCCCACCTGGAAAGACTCTTACTGTAAAGAAATGTGTAGATCTTAGACAAGAAGGAGGTAGTTGCTCCTGCCCATTAAATAACAAATGGAACCTGTTCTTATATTGGGTCATTTCCCAAGTTTTAAGTATGTAATAGATACAAATGTAATTGTATTGACATGCTGATATACATTATTAAAAAAACCATATAACCAAAATCAAACTTTTACTAGTCTGTGAAGAGGCAAAATGGAGCAGTCAAAAGAGCACTAGATTTAGTCAGAAGAACTGGGTTTCAGTCCTGGCTCCAGAGGTAAATAGTCATGTTACCTATAGCAATTAATAAAATTTCTCTGAGCCCCAGTTTCTTCATCTATGAAATGAGGTTTCTAGCACCTTTTCTAGTTACCTCTTAGGGTTGTGTGAAGGTCAACTAAAATTTATATGCAAGTGACTTCAAAATTGTAAAATGCTATAGAAGAGTAGAGAATATAATAAATATAATGTCTGCTCCAAATTATGCGCTAAAGGAATACTTTAGTAAATGCTGTAATATGAGGTTTTAAAAAAGAGAAGTAAGGATTGATTGAAGGACAAATTCTTTCTTTGTATTGCACAGCCCTAGAACCTCTCAGAGGACTATGTGAGGACATAAGGTGATAACTTTCAAATTCCTTTCCTGTACGAGAAGGATAAACCATAGAGGTGCGGAAACAGAAGGTAGAGACCCCAACAGGGGAGTGGCGCAGGGGGCTTGCGTAGGCTTGACTTTCTTTCTTCCTTCTTACCTTCCTTTCTTTCCTACCCTCCTTCCTTAAAAAAAAAAAAAGTTTCGCCTGACCAGGCGGTGGCGCAGTGGATAGAGCGTCAGACTGGGATGCAGAAGACCCAGGTTCGAGACCCCGAGCTCGCCAGCTTGAGTGCGGGCCCATCTGGCTTGAGCAAAAGCTCGTCAGCTTGGACCCAAGGTCGCTGACTCCAGTAAGGGGTTGCTCAGTCTGCTGAAGGCCCGCAGTCAAGGCACATGTGAGAAAGCAATCAATGAACAACTAAGGTGTTGCGACAGCAATGAAAAACTAATGATTGATGCTTCTCACCTCTCTCCATTCCTGTCTGTCTGTCCCTATCTGTTCCTCTCTCTGACTCTCTCTCTGTCCCTGTAAAAAAAAAAAAAAGTTTCTTGTGAGCCTGGGAATACGAAATGATAGATAAATTTCCTTCCCATTGTGAAATAAGGCTAACAAAAATGACAGATTCGTAAATAATGAAAACAGTGTAGTAAGTGCAATGATATAGGTGTGTGCAGGGTGCTATGGGATACAGAAAAGGAAAAGCTAGTTCAGAAGAAGGCTTCTTGGAGGGAAAGATGACTCCACTGAATCATAAGTGATAAGCAGTATTTACTAGGGATTAATGAGAAAGACAGAATAGACATTCCAGGCAAAAGGGGTTAATATGAGCAAAACTACAGAAGTGAGAAACAATATGGTGGATTTAGGGAACCACAAATGGCTCAGTCTTATGAAGGATGATGAGGCAGGAAGTGGCAGAAGAGTCTGCATATACAGTCATGTTCTGGGAATCCTGGCTAGTTGGAGGATCCTGAAACCAGAGCAGGTGAGCAGAAACATTCAAGTTCTCACTTCTCCCTTAGGGAAGAGATAATTTAATAGTTAATAAAGTAAAAAAAAAGTTAAAGTGGAAGTGGTGGATGGGAATATCAACTTATATGTCAAATGATTAATTTTCTTTGTATAGAAAGAGCTCTGAAAATAAATGACTCCATAGAAAAATAGACTAATAACATGAGTAAGCAATTTACAAAAGAAAAAATACAAAATGATGGCAAATTGACAACATTTAACATGCACATACACTTTGACTCAGCTATTCTATTTCTAGGAATTTGCCTTGCCAATGCAAGGGAGAAAAAAAAGAATGGACAGGGATGTTTATTGAATTATTATTTATAAGTGCAAAACGTTTGGTCATCTAAATGTCCATCAGTTGGGGACTAGTTAAAAAAATGATGGTGATCATATAATGGAAGATACTAAACAAGTTATTAAAAATAGGATGAAATATAAATATGAAAAAAATCACCAAAACATAGTGTTTGGTGAAAAAAAGCAAGGAACAAATCATATGGATTCACATGTGCTTTTAAGAAAGATATATACTGGCCTGACCTGTGGTGGCGCAGTGGATAAAGCGTCGACCTGGGAACACTGAGGTCGCCAGTTCAAAACCCTGCACTGGTCTGGTCAAGGCACATATGGGAGTTGAGCTTCCAGCTCCTCCCCCCTTTCTCTCTCTTTCTCTCTCTCTCTCACTCTGTGTCTCCTCTCTAAAATGAATAAAATAAAAATTAAAAAAAAAAGAAAGATATATACTGATATATTTATGTGTATCTTTAAACGGGTCCTGAAAGATGAACAAACTATTAACAATGGTTTCTTTCTAGAAGAAAGGGACCTTTCTTTATTTTATACCTTTTTATATTGTTAAAATATTTTACCCTATATATTACCTTCATGAAAAAAATTTAAAATATGTCAGTAATTGTCAATGTGTTTAGTGGGTTTTAAAGGACCGTGATTATCCCAAAAGCGAAAATAATTTGCTAAGTAATATTCAAGAGACTGATATTCCAAGGATAATTTTGATATTCCAAGAATGACTACTGCTGATATTCCAGGGATGACTTTGGTTCCTGAAAGGTTCTTCATCTCCCCAATTCTAAGATAAACAATGCCAGACATTTCTGCTCTTCAGTTCCACTCTTATTGCTCTACCTGTATCTTTATAAGAAATCCCCCCTTACACTTGAGTTAGCAAGAGTTAGTTTCTTTCAATGAAAAGACCCCAAGTAAAAAAGTTATTTTTAAAAATTGGTAAACTATGTAGGTTTACATACAGACTACTGACCAAGACTTGTTTATTGACCAAGACTATAGAAAATATACTACTTAATACTTGTATTAAATAGACCCAAGTAAAATGAGAAAAGTGAAAAACAGAGACACTCAATAAACATTTATGATAAATTGAATAAATAAAAATTCTCTGGAGGCCTTACTCTCCACTGAAGTGGAGGGTGGGGGCAGGAATGACAACACAAATTGGGACAGAACCATGAGAATTTCATTAGAAGGAAATCTAGGCTGGGAATGAGAGATACAAATTGGAGAGAGCCTTTGACATCCAGCAGTGGTTCCCAAGTGACAGTGCATGAATAGGCTGCCTCAGATTTATCTGGGGAGCTTTAATCATCTGTGGGGGGCACAATAGGGGCCCTCCCCCAAGATGGCCAGGCCCTAATCTCTAGAACCTGTGAATATGTTACTTTATTTACATGGCAAAAGAGACTTTGCAGATATGGTTAAATTAAGGGCCTTGAAATGCTAAAATTATCCTGCATTACTCAAATGGGTTCAATGTAATCACAAAGGCCCTTAAAAGCAGAGGAGGGAAGCAGAAGAGGAGGTAGGAGGAAAGTGATGTGAGAACACCTGCCATTGCTGGCTATCAAGAGGGAAGATAGACCATGAGTAGAGGAGTAGGGGTGGCCTCCAGAAGCTAGAATGGCAAGGCAACGGATTCTCCCCTGGAGCCTCTGCGGAAGGCAGCATGCTGAGACCTTGATTTTAGCCCAGTGAGACCTGTGTTGGAGTTCTAAACTGCAGAATGGCAAGATAATAAATTCACGTTGGTTTATTTGTTATAGCAGCAATAGGATAAAGTCACATCTGCAAGTTCTGAAGCCGCATTCCAGGTCATTTGACTCAGCAATTTTTTTATTTAAAATTTTTTTTTTTGAGATAGGAAGAGAGAGACAGGGACATCAAGCTGCTTACTGTGTGTACACTGACCAGAGAATAGAACCAGCAACCTCCATGCTCCAGAATGATGCTCTAAACAACCGAGCTATCCGCCAGGGCTTAATATTTATTGATTTTTTAGAGAGACAGAGAGAGGAAAGGAGAAAGGAGAGAGGGGGAAGGGGAGCATTCATTTGTTGTTCCACTTAATCATGCATTTTTTGGTTGCTTCCCGTGTGTGCCATGACCAGTGATCAAACGCTCAACCTTGTCATTTCGGTACAATGTTCTTTTTTTTTTTTTTTTAATTTTTTTAATTTATTTATTCATCCAGACAGACAGAGAGAGAGAGAAAGGGGGGAGGAGCAGGAAGCATCAACTCCCATATGTGCCTTGACCAGACAAGTGCAGGGTCTTGAACCGGGAACCTCAAGCATTGCAGGTCCACGCTTCATCCACTGCGCCACCACAGGGCAGGCTCGGTACAATGTTCTTAACCAGCTGAGCTAACCAACCAGCGTCTGATTCAGCATTTTTTAAAAAGCTGGTATTTGTACAAGTTTTTTCAACCTTGCTTAGAATATATATTTAAATCCATGCTTCTTAATGGATTTAAAGAATGTTAAATCATGTAGGTAAAACTTACTGTCTTTAGAGATCTCATTTTTCTAAAGGATATTCAAACAAATATTTCTGCTGGTAGAGGGGAGTGTGCGTATGACAAATGAGCAGGAAATACAAAAACAAGATTTTAATCCTTTGTAAGTGAGTTTGGTAAGTGTGTCATCTCTTTGCTAAATCCTATTATGTTTGCTGTCTATTTCATGAAATAGTTCATTCCAAACACCACTCAGGTAAAGAGGTAATTTTTGAAATTTTCTTTTATAGTTAAAACTCTTTATTTTAAAATTTAAAATAAAATACCAGTGGGTATCTGGTGAGCATTTTTGTGAATGACACATACCAGACTTCCCTTCCCTCCAGGTCCTGTCCCCCAGGGACATGTCAGCAGTTCAAGGGCTCCCAAGGTGGCCGTTGGCCGTGGCTTCTGTGCCCGCACCTAAGAGCCAATTATCCTCATTCTTGGGGTAAACACACTTGCAATATGATTTCAGTGGTTAAAACTGCTGCTTAGTTCAGACATAAGCATTCACGTTTTGTTATAAAAACCTTGGAGCCCTATGTTTTGTGATGATCATAGCTCCAGCCTCCTTGTCTCCAACTATACTTTTTGCTCTGATTAAGGTAAAACCAAAATAAAACAGAAACCCTCTAATGTACAGGTTTTCAAACACATTAGACTTACTTTTAAAAATAATTGTTGATGCCCTGGTTCCACCCCCAGACATTTCAGTTCAGTTCCTCTGGGATGGGATCCAGGCATCAGCAGTTTTGAAGACATTCTCTTCACCAGAGGATTCTAATATGGAGAACCCCTGTCCTAGGGGATTTGAACCCTGAAATGCCTGTTCTGCCTCCTTCCTTTTGAGATTCAAGACCCCTGGGAATTCCTGCTACTTGTGATTTCTGGGGTATCCCACTATTGGGGGGGCCCTCAGCAGGCCCCTTGGCCTCAGAAACACCGTTCCTTCTGAAAACCTGTCAGGACAACTTTTTGTTTTCTTTTTCTCACTCTTGAGTAGAGTTAAGGATGGACCAGTGAGTGACCCTGTACTTGTTCCCAGTGACTTGGGGAATGGATAGTTACCACAGGGTTACTGCAGAATACTCCGAGGAAAGAATTACAATAATGGCAGCCCAAAGTTTAAACCTGCATGAACTTCTAGAACAGACAACAGCTGTTAGCAAGTGCACCAATAAGGGCCGTAAGTGCAGCGCTCTGGGAAGAACAGTCTCTCACTAGCTTACGTCGGACACGTGTGGAGAGCTGTAGTTTGGGGTGCTGTTGACTGTGCAGCTCACACGTGCAGTTGGGAGCTCCCAGCTCTGTTTGCACTTGTCCATAGGCAGCAGTGACAACTAACCGGAGGCTAGAATTCCAACAAATGCTTTCATGTCCCACACCCAACACAAATGACAGAGCAGTTTCCATGGGTCTGGATGGTAAGAACGTAAATACAGAGGAGATGTTTGAAATGTTTCTGACCAGGCTGGGAGGAAGGGCAGCATCCAATAAGCGAAGCAAGTGCTTCCTAGTGAGGCTGGGCGGCTCGTCTCTAGCCAGAACCATGAGGATAAATGTGGAAGGCACAGCCTAAGCTGATGGGGAAAGTATTTGCTTGAGAGATTGACCTAACAAAAGAAAAACAGTCAAAACAAAAAAAGCAAATAAGCCCTCAGGTAAGGTCCTATTTGCTTATAGAGAGACAGCCCTGTAAACTACCTACCTGTCAACTACCCAAGACATGGTATGTGCAGGTGAGCGACAGTTGTGTTTGTTTTAGTTACAGTCCCATGTGCTGTTCCTGAGGGGGCACAGACACCAGGGACATAGAAATGCCTTGTGTAAACTGTAAAGTAAGATATGAACTTGATGGTGGTGGCTCATGGCCTTGCTATTCCGAACGTAGTCTTCAAACCGCTATCACCAACCTCATCTAACAGTTTGCTAAAAATACTACTGAATGTGCTCTTTTTAAACAAAACAAAAAAGAATCATTGTGATAAAATGTCCATAACAAAATTTGCCATTTTACCCATTTTTAAATGTACAATTCAGTGGCATCAAGTACATACATTCACATTGTTGTGTGACGTAATGCCGGCAGCCGAGGGCAGGCAGGTTCACGTTGGATTCAGGCAGACGGTAGGGAAACTGCGGAGCCAGAAAGGGTTGGAACATCCCATTTAGTAGAGTCTCCCACTGGTGGATGAGCAAACAGGCAGGGGAAACCGCTTCTCAGGCAAGTGAACAGCAAAATGGCCCCTCACAGTTGCTGGCAGGCAATCCACAATAAGCCATCCACCCTGAGGGCAAGCACCCATAACCTTACATAGTCTATATACTTGTGGCACTGCCATGTGCTCATGCACTAATCAAGCAAAGCACAATCGAGCAAGCCTAACACAGCTGTTTTCCCAACATGCAACCTCATCAATCCATCTCCAGAACTTTTTCATCTTCTCAGACGGAAACTCTGCAGCCTGAATGGGCTTTTAGATGAAGTCTCCAGGTGATTTACATGCATGACGCTCAAAAAGCACCGGTCTAGGGGGCTTCTGGTTGCAGACCTTTTAGCAAAGGTAATCATAGTTTACCATGTGGTGGACTCTGTGCTAAGCATTGTTTTTTATCTCACTTAAATTTTATCTCACTTAACCCTCTCAGTAATCTTATGAAGTAGATACAATCATGAACACCACTTTACAAACAGGGAACGTTTCAGTACTTCACTCAAGATCATGTGTCAGGTGAGGGGTGGAACTGTGATGTCACTTGGCATCTCTGATTCCAGAGCACCGTATTTCCCCATGTATAAGATGTTTTCACATATAAGATGCACCTTAATTTTGGGGCCTGAATTTTGAAAAGTAATGTATTACATAAAGTTATTGAACTCAAGTTTTATTCATCATAAAATTCATACAACTCCTCATCACTGCCGAAACTCCCATCCATTAGCTTGTCCTCATCTGTGTCTCATGACGAATCACTGTCTTCAACAATGAGCGCAAAAGCAAGTGCAAAAAAGTGTGAAATGCAAGTAAAAATATCTACAACCACTGTATATAAGACACACCCAAAGTTTTCGGAAAATGGTGTGTCTTATGCATGGGGAAATATGGTATATGCTTTCCTGGCGCTGACTTCCTCTGAGCCCAGAAAGAACCCATCCAGGTGCTTGCATTTGAGAATGTGTGTTGAGGAAGAAAGAAGCCTGGCTATGTAGAGGGAAGTACTGAAATCAGGTCCCACTGCAAGGACACCTTTATTTCCACAGTTTGACACAGCTCATGCATCTCCTAAAGAGATGTGGAGAAGCTGAGCACCACTTTCACAGCGCTGTTTTAGTGTGTCTCTTCAGAAACTTGACTCTCTTAGCCTAGATGTATTTTCCTGTCTTAAGAATTTCTACTGATCCTATTTCTCTTTTTACAGAACCTTCAGGGACAGACAGGAAGCTCAAACAGGAAGTTATTGCCAGAGAATTCCACTGGGTATAATGGTGTGGCAGGCTTACTGCCTCAAACCCCATGGTTTCAGGGCTCAGCATGACTCAGGGGTGCAAATTTCAGAAGGGCTGACTTGCACCATGACTCAGGAACCCTGACCTGTCTCTCTGACTCATATCTGAAACTGGGAAATTTACCAAACTCAAAACCTTTTATAATCAGAAAAGATAAACCTTCCACAAGGAGGGAAAACACAAGGGAAAATTCCACAAGCAATATCTGAAATTGCCTAACTTTTCCTGTGTCAGCAACAGGGAGGTCGCATGTGGCCAAATGGCCACAATGGGTGGACAGCTGGTCAAGGCCTCTGCTTCTAAGGGGCAAACACCTACAGTATGCCTCTGGTCATTAAAAGTTGCTTGAGAACTACATCAAACAAGACCCAGTCTTCTAAATGATTGCTCAGAACTACTCATTGATTAAAGATCAATTTGACGAATGGTTGTCAACCCTGGCTATACAGCAGAATCAATATCTTGTGAATCTTTTAACAAAACCCCTGTTCCAAGAACCACACCTAGAGATTCTGACTATGTGTGAATAAATAAACAAGTGTTATCACATAAACAACTATTAGCACTTAGGTAGTGTTCAAAATACTCTTTTACATGCTTCTCCCACTTAGGTCTCATGACTCTCTTGAAAATATTGTTGTGTGATGTCCATTTTACAAATGAGGACACTGAGGCTTAATGACGTTATGGTAGGTGATCCTCCCCCCCACCACTACCAAATTCCAAAAAATGAATGCATGAACTGTGTTTTTTTAATTCTTGCCCACTCAGAAGTTTAAAGACTGCAGTGGTCCTTATTTGGCTCCAGTTGTCCCTGAGGAAGTTTGATTGTTTAATTTGTCAAGTATGTCAGTTACTCCTCCCACGTTATCGCCGATATCTAATTTTAAACAATGCTTATTATTTAAAAAATTGAAACCGAACTGTAAAGAGAATAGTATAATTAACCCTTCTGTAATCATCCCCCACCTTCAATAATGATCAATTTAGGGCCAGCGTAATTGAATCCATACCCCCACACATAGCCCCTATTTTGGAACAAATCCAGTGATGTTTCAGTTTTTCTCTAAGGACTTAAAAACAAAATAACTTCAATATCGTTATTATACCTTAAAAATTGAGAATAATTCCTTAATATTATCAAATATCCAGTCAATAATCACATGTCTCTGACGGTCTTTCTTTTTTTAGGTGAGAGGAGGGAAGATAGTGAGGCAGGCTTCCACATGTGCCCTGACCGGGATCCACCTGGCAACCCTGCCTAAGGCCAGCGCTTGAGGACCAAGCTAATTTTAGCATCTGAAGCTTATGTGCTCCAGTGCAGCTATCCTTAGTGCCCAGAGTCACACTCGAACCAGTCGAGCCACTGGCTGTGGGAGGCGAAATGGGAGAAAAGGGGGAGACAGAGAGAAGAAGCAGATGGCTGCTTCTCCTGTGTGCCCTGACCGGGGATAAACCCAGGATGTTCATACACCTGGCTGATGCTCTATCCACTGATGCCAGGGCCTCTGATGGTCATTTAAAAAAAAAATCTTTAATTAGGGATCTAAATAAGCTCTATATATTGCAGTTGCTTGATATGGCTCTTAAGCCTCTTGTAACCTGTAGATTTCTTCTTTATCTTTTTTTGTCTGCTTGTAATTTATTTGTTGAAGAAACCAAGTCATTTGTTCTGTAGAATCTCTGGGTCTGGATTTTGCTGATTACAAATGCTTACTGACATTTAACACATTCCTCTGGGCCCTCTGGTGCCTATCATTTAGTTGGGCAGATCCAGAAACTTGATTAGATTTGGGATGGATTTCTTTCCTCCTCCCCTCCCCTCCCCTTCCCTCCCCTCCTCTCCCCTCCCCTCCCCCCCTCCCCTCCTCCCCTCCCCTCCCCTCCCCTCCTCTCCCTTCCCCTCCCCTCCTCTCCTCTTTCTTTCTTTCTTGTCAAAATTCCTTCCTAGGTGCTAGAAAGGTTTTGTGTGAAAGTACAGATTTTAGAAACAAAAGCAATTGTCAAGGCTAGGCTGCTGACACACACGAATAGAGGGCTCAGAATCAAGGAGCTTGAGTTTGGCCATATGAGCCAGGTTTCTGCCGGAAGGATCCCTTTGCTGCCCCCTCAGACATGCCTCCTCCACCTCTCTGCGTCTGTGTTGCTCCCCTTTCCAGATAACGTCGTATTTTCTAGCTGGCTGGTGAGAGGAAATCAGCATTTTCTAGCAGCTACTGTTATTCCACAGATCATTTGCTCAGAGTGACACCTAGTGGATCTACAAAAAATAATGTCTTGAGGTGTAATGGCCCTTTTTTTTTTTTTTTTTTTTTTTTTTGAGAAAGAGAGAGGAACATTGAGCTGCTCCTTCCTGTATGTGTCCTGACAGGGGAATCGAACCTACAACCTCCACACTCCAGGATGACGCTCCAACCATCTAAGCTATCGGGTCAGGGATTAATATTTATGGATTTTTTAGAGAGATAGAGAGAGGGAGAGAGAGGGGCAGGGGAGGGGAACCATTCATTTGTTGTTCTACTCAGTTGTTCATTCTTTGGTTGCTTCCCATGTGTGCCCTGACTGGGAATCGAACCCACAACCTTGTCGTTTTGAGACGATGCTCTTAACCCACTGAGCAGCTTGCCAGGGTGCATTGGCCCTTTTTAAAAGGGATATCAAATTGTAGATTGGTTTTTAAATATATATTTTATTGTGTTCTTAATTATAAAACTATCTCATAATCATAAGAAAAACCTCAAAAGATACTGAATAATAGTAGCCTTGAAAATTAGATTTGTTTCCCAAATTTCACTCAAAACCTTCCTGACCATGTAAAGAGAAAGTGCAAATCCCATATGTACACTAAGCACAGCTAATGGTAAATTATTCTTTTTAATATGTACATATTATTTCATAGAATTAGGGGAGGTCATTCATAATTTATTTATCCCACCCCTCATCAGTGGTCTTTAGAGTAGATTTTTGTTTTTTGTTTGTTTGCTTGTTTTTGTTTGCTATTACAAACAATTCTGCCAAGAACATCATTGTTCATGGGGGTTTTGCACTCTTGAGAATTTTTCTGAAGATAGTCATCTAAAACTGGAATTACAGGGTTATAGAGAATGAGCGTTTTTGTACCAGTTTACCACTCAATAATGCATAAAGGTGCTTATTTCTCACCTGCTCACAACTCTAGAATATTATTATTTAGTTTAAAATCTTTGTTTCGCTTCTTTTAAAAAAAAATTTCTGTTAAAAAAAAGAAAAGAACTATTTGTTGGCAAAACCAGGTTGGATTCTATATGATACAGTTTTTTTCTGACCATTAATCTTTCTAGAGATAATTATACTGAATTTGTAACCTGGTGGTAGATTCCAACTTAAGAACAAGGATACTTTTTACCCTTATTGATATTCATTGTCTATTCATCATACTCAGATGATATTTATGGAGTGCCAAATGTGTGCATGACCAGTTTAAGGGACAACAGCGAAGGACACAAAACCTGCCGTCCGCCCATCACGTGGGAGCTCACAGACTGGTGGGAGAGACTGGCATGGCAGCCAATCACTGCCATCAGGCTCACTGGAAAGAACCCAAGGCAAGCTGGTGGCCCAGGGATGGAAGTGAGGAGTGGATGGGTCAGGAAAGGCTTCACAGAGGAGAAGGCATTTGAGCTGAGTCATAAAGAATAAACCAACCCAAACAGGAGGAGGGTAATTGGAGGACAGGGAACCAGAATGTGAAAGGTATGGTATAATTGGGGGACCATAGAAAGATCCAAGTATCTAGAAAGGGTTTAGCAAGCAGCTCAGATTTGAAACTGTAGGGATGGGCACAGGCGACATCATAAGGTTTGGACTTTATCTGCAAGGATGATGTTTCTCAAAGTCTAGACCCTTTTATTTTAAAACAAAACATCCCCAGACAGTACTGTAACTGGAAAACCAATTTCATTTGCTATAAGATGCCTGGGGGAAAAAATGGATGTAATTTAAAAAAGAAAACTGACTTGAGTACATACACTCGAAACAGCTTAAATTAAAATTAAATTAAATATAATAACAAATTTAATCTATTTATTAAAAATACACGCCTAAAATTATTATCTTCATCTGGGGAAAAATAGTTTATGATCAATAAAGATAAAGAAGTTTATCTCTGTATCATTTAGTTTAAGATGAGAGCTATGTTAAAACAGTTCTGTCTTTGTTTTCGTGTTAATTAGTCCCCAGAATCTCAGCACCCGTGTAGGTAGCCGAGGCTTCTCCCGGCATCCTGAAGGGCAGAGGGAGTTCATTGTGGCTGCCATCGCTCAGATGCACTCACAGGTCCCAGAGCCAGAATCGAAATCCACATCTCTGACTCCAGAGTCTCATACCAGGATGATGCTTGATAAAAAGGGACACTTTCTCACACATGGATCTCTCCCAAATCATAACTAGGCTGTCTCTAGGAGTAGTGATGTTCTTTCTCCCTGGAGCATTTCTGCAGGTACTTGCAAGTAGAGTGGTTTTGAGGTTGTACTTAATGTCTAAAGTCCCTGATAAATCTTATTAGTCTCTCAGAAATATTTCAAGATACTAAGCCAGACAGTAAGGAGTTTATGACTGGTGTTGGTAGATTATAGAGCATTGTCCGGCGCACTGAGGTCAAGGGTTCGATGTGTATGAAGCGATCAATGAGTGCACTACTAAATGGAACTAACTGGAACAATGAGTTGATGCTTTTCTCTCTCTCTCTCTTCCTTCCCCTCTCTCAAATCAATGAAAAAAAATTTTTAAAGAAGTTTATGCCTTTCTTTTAATCATTAAAATATTGATAAAGGGAGGTTTTGAGTTCTAGAGAAATAAACATTCAAATTTAAAGCATGAACTCTTAGAGATTCATGGAACCCTAATTATACCTGTGAGTTCTATATCCAGCAGCAGCAGTAATTGTTTAAAACACACACACACACACACACACACACACACACACACACACACACACACACAAATACTTATTTACATAAAAAATCCCATAACAGAAAGACTGTCATGACTATTAGTATATTCTCTAAAAATAATGTTTCTGTGAAGGATGAGCTCATCCTGATATTATCCTTCAATTTTGATTATCATAGCTAAACTTTAATTTCTTGGATTGTCAATGTTTTGGGTTATTTAATGCTGTGTAACCAATTCTCCCAAAGTTAGTGGCTTAAAAGAACTATACACATTTATAGTACTATAATTCACAATTCTCTGGATTAACTGGGCTCCGCTAAGTGACTGTTCTCCAAATGTTATCAGCTGGTGCTGCCAATGGCTGGACTAGAACATTCAACAAAGCTAACTTGGTTCAATTACAGGTGTATTCCTGGTGATCTTTGGTTGTATCATATTGACAACATAAAAATTTTAATTGACATAGTTTCAAATTCTCCATTTCTATTAACCTGCCATTTGTCAACTTTTGGTGTAGTATCAAAGAAGAATATCTACAATTTTCTGAAAGGGCTATTAAAATACTCCATCCTTTCTTGAACTACATATCTGAATGAGGCTCAATTTATCTCTTATACTTCATCCAACAAAACATATCTTAGCTGATTGATTGCAAAAGCAGATACAAAATCAATCTTCTATTAAGACAGTCATGAAAGAGATTTGCAAATGTGTAAAGCAATGCCACTCTTCTTCACTCAATTTTTTTTTGTTCCGGAATATACAGTTAATCTTTAAAATGTCATTTATTATCAATTTTTTGTTTTTGACAATGCAGTCTAGTTAAGATATCACCATTGGGAGAAGCTGGATGATAGGAACATAAGACCATTCTGTATTATTTCTCAATTTCTTATGAATCTATAATTATTTCAAAAACAGTTTAAAATGTTATTTCTGTTAATATATAATAGATATATTATTTTAATTGATTAGTAAGTAACTTAAATATTTCTGATTCTAATACAGGAAACATCAACAGATATAACTCACATAATCAAAAGTTCTTTGAGATCTTCAATAATTTTTAAGAGTGCAAAAGCATCTTGTGGTCAAAAACTTTGATACTCACTGCATTATAGGTAAAGGAGGAAGAGGAAAGATGACAAGGCTTAGCCTAGGGAGATAGTAAAGGAGAAATAAGCAAGAGATTCAATTTGGGATGTGTTTCAAAGGTAAAGTCAACAAATTTGCTGGTGGGTTGAATGTGAAAAGTGAGACAAAGAGAGAAGTCAAGTTTTTGTTTTTTATTAAGGAAACTGGTAGAATGAAATTGACATTTAATCAGGTAGGGATCTTAAGAGGAACTTATTTGGGGAGCTTATGATTACACCCAAAACTTGTGAGTTTATGGTGAAACCAGTGTGCTCAGTTCTGAAAAGCAAACTGCCATAAAAAATATTCACACCTTTGATGGTTAATTTTAGATGTTAACTTAGTCACATGTGGCCAAGCTAATTGTTTAAACATTATTTCTGAGTACATGTTTCTGGATGAGATTAACATTTTTGAGTAAAGAAGATTGCTTTCTCCAATGTGAGTAGGCTCACACAACTACTTGAAGGCCTGAATAGAACAAAAAGGCTGAGTAAGAAAGAATTCCCTCTCTCTGTCTGCCTGCATTGGAACTGGGACATCTTCTCCTGCCCTTGGATGTGGACTCAGACTGGGATCACAGCATCAGCTCTCCTGGCTCTCCAGTTTGCTGACTGCAGATCTTGGTACGTTTCAGCCTCACAGTCATATGAGCCAAATTTTTAATAGTAAATCTTTTTATGGACTAACATAATATCCTTAGATAAAGTTATCCAATTCGTGGAATTTGATCCTAAGAAAATGTATAATTTAAAAGATTTTTGTAGAACAAGCTATATGCACAAAATTATTAACCACGGTGTTATTTATAACAGAGAAAAACTGGAAATAATACACATGTTGAACAATTCACAAATGGCTGAATAGATTATAGTGCATTCATTTGAAGGAAAATTATGCAGCCATTAAGCTAATAATCATGAAGATTATGTAGCAACATAGGAAAGAATTTATAATTATATGTGAATTTATAAAAAAACAGCAGAACATTAAATATATAATACTATAGTTATGATAAGAAAAAGTAAATAATGAACAGAATCTATATGTTTGGGTCATGTGTTTCTTTGTAATTATGTAATTCTGATTACATCAATAAGTTTTTATAACTTTCTTTTACCAATATGACATTTTAAAAACAATAAATAAAAGGTATAAAATGGAAACAATGAGGGGGGTGAATTATCAGTTATTCATAACAGGCGTAGACTTCAGAATTAAAAAATACTTATACCTGGGTCCCACTTTGTGAAAATTCTGAGATGGGGTTAAGTCACCTATCTATTTAAAAACAACACACACACACACACACACACACACACACGCGCGCATGCACACACACAGCACCTTCCACCCACAAATACACAGGTGATTCTGATGCATGTTGGTCAGCAAATTCTCAGTATAAAGGGGAACTATTCCAGTGACAAGCTTGGCATTGCTTGTGCTTCTGGCCTACCGCAGTGACTGTCATTAGTGTTTGTGGCATGTGGGCAATCTGAGGCATTGCCGTCTGTGCAGGATTGCTCCACAAGGCGGAAGGCCTCCAGGAACTCATTGATGTCGATGTGGCCATCCTTGTTGAAGTCAATGCTCCGGGCAAGGTCACAGATACAGTCATCTGTGATGTCAATCTTCATATGAGAACTGAACAGCTTCCAAGTCTGCCTGAACTCGTCCAGTGAGATGAACCCTTACCAAAGACAGGAAGTCACTTCAGTTAGTCAGTTTAGTTTTCAATGTTTATTTCCACTAACATTAAAATTCTTTTTTTTTACATGGACAGAGAGAGAGTCAGAGAGAGGGATAGATAGGGACAGACAGACAGAAACAGAGAGAGGTGAGAAGCATCAATCATTAGTTTTTCATTGCCGTTGCAACACCTTAGTTGTTCATTGATTGCTTTCTCACATGTGCCTTGACCCGCAGGCCTTCAGCAGACCAAGCAACCCCTTGCTGGAGCCAGCAACCTTGGGTCCAAGCTGGTGAGCTTTCTTTTGCTCAAGCCAGATGGGCCCACGCTCAAGCTGGCGAGCCCGGGGTCTTGAATTGAACCTGGGTCTTCCACATTCCAGTCCGACACTCTATCCACTGTGCCACCGCCTGGTCAGGCTCCTCTAACATTCTTACAAGAACACCTACTCCTGACTTTTAAACAGAGATAACCAAGGTCTAATATCTAATTTAAACCCCAAGGAAAAAGCACAAAACCACTGGATCACTAGTGACTTTCAACTGAAAGCAACTTTGCTCTTCTCCAGGACATTTGGCAATGTCTAGAGACATTTTTGACTGTCATGACTGGGGTGAGTGTGGGGTGTTACTGATATCTAGTAGGTAAAGGCCAAAGATGCTACTAATATAATCCTCTGCATTATAGGACACAAATCAAAACAATAGTGCCATTGCTGAGAAACCCTGCAATATTTCATCCCAATCATATACTAATTTTTCCTGCTTAAGAAAGCCTTTGGATCTGTACATCTATGGTTAATTGATTATTTTACAAGAGTTCCAAGACCATTCAGTGGGGAAAGAACAGTTTTCAACATATGGTAGTGGGCAACTGGATAGCTACATGCAAAAGAATGAAGCTAAACCCTACCTTTACACCACAAAAGAAAAGAAAAAAAACTCAAAATGGATCAAAGACCTAGCTGTAAGAGCGAGAACTATAAAACTTAGAAGAAAACATGTAGCCTGACCTGCAGTGGTGCAGTGGATAAAGTGTTGACATGGAACACTGAAGCTGCCGGTTCGAAACCCCAGGCTTGCCTGGTAAAAGGCACATATGGAAGTTGATGCTTCCTGCTCCTCCCCCCTTCTCTCTCTCTCTCCCTCTCTCTTTCTCTCCCCTCTCTAAAATAAATAAATAAAATCATTAAAAAAAAGAAAAAAATTAGCTTCTAGAAGCTTAAAAAAAAAGAAAACATAGGTATAAAATTTCATAACTTATATCACATAACCTTTATTTGATATGATACCAAAAGCACAAACAACAAAAAAAGACAAAATGGATTTTTTTAAGTCATAAGCTTTTGTACATCAAAGGACACCAAGAAAGCAAAAAGATAATCCATAATATCAGAGAAAATACTTGCAAATCATATCCCTGATAATGGTCTAATATCCAGAATACATAAAGAACTCTTACAACTCAACAATGAAAAGACAAATAACCCAATTAAAAGACGGGCAAAGAATTTGCATAGATATTTCTCCAAAAGAAAAGAAAACCAAACAGACACTCCTTGACTTACAATGGAGTTATGTTCTAATAAATGCATCATTAAATTGAAAATATGGTAAGTCAAAATGCATGAAATACACCTAGCCTACTGAACATCAGAGCTTAGCCACGCCTACCTTAAATGTGCTCAGAACACTTACATTAGCCTAGAGTTTAGCAAAATCACAGAAAACAGTGAATACAGTGTACATGACAGTATTGGTTGTTTACCCTCGTTATCACGTGGCTGATTGGGAGCAGCTCGCTGCCACTGCCCAGCATCACAGAGAGTGATGCTAGCCCAGGAAAAGATCAAAACCCAAAATGTGAACCTCAGTTTCTACTGAACACACATTGCTTGTCACACCATTACAAGTAAAAAAATTGTAAGTTGCGCCATTCAGGACTGTCTGTCCAGTAGCCCCTCCCTTACTCACAACTTCACTTTTCCACAGTTCTAGTACCCTTGCCAACCATGGTCCGAAAATACTAAGTGAAAAATCCAGAAATAAACAATTCTTAAGTTTTAACATGCATGCCATTATGAGAAGCACAATGAAATCTCTTGTCATCAAGCTCTGTCCCATCCAAAACATGAATTATGCTTTTGTCCAGTGCATTTACTCTGTGGACACTACCTGCTTGTTAGTCACTTAGTAGCCATCTGCGTTATCAGATTGACTGCTATGGTGTCACAGAGCTTGTGTTCAAGTAACCCTTATTTTACTTAGTCATGGCCCCAAAGAGCAAGAGTAGTGATGCTGGCAATTTGGATATGCCAAAGAGAAGCCATAAAGTGCTTCCATTAAGTGAAGATGTTTGTATATATAGAGCAAAACATAGTATATATAGGGTAAGGTACTACCCATGGTTTCAGGCATCCACTGAGGGTCTTGGAATATATTTCCTGTGGATAAAGGGGGACTATTATACAAATTTCCAATAAGCATATGATAAGATGCTTAAAGTCATTAGTTATTAAGGAAATGCAAATCAAAACTATAATTAAATTCATACCCAGGAGGATGATTATATAAAAAAAAGAAAAAATAACAAGTTTTGGTGAGAATATGGAAAAATTGGAACACTGATACATTGTTGGTAGGAATATAAAATGGTATAGCTACTGTGGAAAACAGTTTGGCAGTTTCTCAAAAGTGAAACAGTTTTACTGTATGATCCAGCAACTATACACCGAGGAATATACCCTAAGAGAATTAAAAACATATGTTCACACAAAAAGTTGAACATGAATGTTCACAGTAGTATTATTCATAATAGCTAAAAAGTGGAAACAATCAAAATGTCTATCAACTAGGTAAATAAAATGAGGTCTCTTCATACAATAGAATATTACCCACTATAAAGAGTAATAAAGAGCTGACACATGATACAACATGGATGAACCTTGAAAGCATGCTATTAAGTGAAAGAAGCCAGGTACCAATGGTCACATATCATATGGATCCATTTATATAAAATGTCCAGAATAGACAAATCTATAGAGATGGAAAGCAACTTAATTGTTGCCAGGGGCTGGTGGAGAAGGAACAGGTAATTGGAGTGACTTCCAATGAGTTTCTTTTTAGAAGGTGATGCGAATGTTCTAAAATTAGATAGTGATGATGTTTACACACGTTTGTGACTATACTAAAAAACCATTGATCTGAACATTTTAAACGGGTAAATTATATAGTATGTGCATTATACCTCAAAAAAAATAAAAGAGTGATAACATTGAAAAGGGCCTTTGACCCACTGAGAAAACAGGGTGAGGTAGGGGTTCCCAAAAGCATGCGGCCCCCTGAGGCCGTTTATCTGGCCCCCACTTCCGGAAGGGGCACCTCTTTCATTGGTGGTCAGTGAGAGGAGCACAGGATGCATCCGCACCCATAGTTCCCACTGAAATACTGGTCAGCTTGTTGATTTAAAGTTACTTGTTCTTTATTTTAAATATTGTATTTGTTCCTGTTTTGTTTTTTTACTTTATAATAAGATATGTGCAGTGTGCATAGGGATTTGTTCATAGTGTTTTTTATAGTCCGGCCCTCCAACGGTCTGAGGGACAGTGAACTGACCCCCTGTGTAAAAAGTTTGGGGGCCCCTGGAGTGAGGGTATATAGGACCTTCCTGTCCATTTTTGCTAACCTCCTGTGAATCTATAATTATTTCAAAATAAAGGTGTTTGAAAATACTTTGGGAGTGAGATTGTAAAAGCCTTTCCGTTCTAGGCACTCTACATTACTTTGTGACTATCTTAGATAGAACTATAAGGGATAGCACATCTATTAATTATTCTTCCTTTAATATTTTCTCATTCAGTTTGTCTTCATTCTTTTCCAACTAAACCCTCTTCTACATAGACTGCTGGTATTGTTCAAGGACTTTTCTAGTTTCTCCCACTTATAAGCATTGCCATTACTTACTTGACTCCCAAAGTGCTTGAGTAGAGAGCTAACTTATCAGGAAGGAGACCAAAGGGTGGGAGGTGAAATACTTGCTATGTGTCAGAAGTGATAGGATAATAAGTACCTTTACCTGAATGATCACTGTCTATGATCCTAAAAATGGTCTCCAGGTTGGATCGGTTCCGATACAACGTTTCCAGCAAACTTGACTGTATGTTCTGCAAGAAAACAACTCATTTTCCTTCTATATCTTATGTTTAGCTTGTCTTAATATATAATCAACACACAATCAATTCTGACAATAAGACACTTTTGAAAAAATCTGAAGATGTTTTACTGTCTCTTCACCCTCAACTCCCTTCAGCCTACTAAACAATTTAATGTAGCACATGATAAAAATATTCTAAAATTAGCCATAATGATACCTGTACGTATCTGAATATACTAAAACTCACTGAATTGTACACTTCAATGAATGAATCCCATAGAATGCAAATTATATTGCAATAAAGTAACTATCCCATAACTTCACATACATTACACATCCAATAAGTATTTATTGGATAAATACTTCTTTCTTAATGGAGAAAGCAGCATGAAGTCAAGGAAGTCCAACCTGGGTTTGAGTCTCAGTTCTCTAACTTAGAAATTCTCCGATCCAAAGTAGGTAATTCAACCTATGTGATCAGTGTCCTCAGGGGTATAACGGGGCTGACAATATGTATCTCTTGGGCTGATTTTAAGGATAAATTGAAGCAACATATGTAAATCTCTTAACCTAAAGTCTGACACATGGAAACTCAGCAAATACACTGCTCACAAAAATTAGCATATGATATTTCAAAATGAATATGAAGTGATAAAATATCCCCTAATTTTTGTGAGCAGTACAGTTATTCCTTTTTCTCATTCCTCTTCCTTTTTGGGTTATCAATACTTGGTTGTTTCTGATTCAAAGTTCTCTATAAGGGTTTTCATGGTTTACAATACACCTCATCCACCATCTTCTCATCATTACCTCGTGACTCAGCTGTCCTTTGGCCAAGTCTTCCAGCCAGGACTTGTACTCCAGCATGTTATTGGTTGAGCTGTTTACCAGCTGTGGCCTCAGCATCCGCCACGGCAGTCCTAGATGCAACACAGACTCCACGGCTACTGCCCAGTCACTCAGGGTGACTAAACCTACAGGAAAGAGCTAACTTGTTGACCTGTCACCGACAATCCACTTTTCTATCCAACAGTGCCTACCTTTTTATTCTGACATGCTTCTTACCATCGTGTATAAGAAAAGATATTGCTATGACTATGTGATGGTTACTGCTGCTTTTTAATATGGGTACATGTAGCCAATGTCCATTACATATTCCATTGAATTGAGAAAAGACAAAATTTTTAGCTTGAGTAATAGAACATAAAACAGAAAATTACACACTTGATATTTTGCTAATCTTGGATATACTCTCCTAACCTGCCCCACCTGCCACTTTTTGCTTAGTTCTGGCTTTGTCAGCCTTCTCTGGCCTCCATTTCTTCTCACCATCTCCATCTATGTTTAGCCAAGTTTATATTCTGTTAAGAACATAAAATATTAAAATTTAGAAAAGATAACTGGGACATTAAGTTGAATTAAAAAGGAAGAATAAGTAGTCAAAGAGGTCTTTTTATCATCTGTTCATTCAACTAATATCTATTTGCTAAGTACTGTGAAACAAAGATTCTCTGGCCAGTTTATTTCCCCAGTGAAGATTTCACTTGGTTAGTCTTACCAGTTTTATCTTTATCATGCTTCTTAAATGCATCAAGAAGATCTGAGGAATGAGCAAATAACTTCTCCCGCAGAGCTCTTAAAGCTGACTCCTCTACTCTGCTAATTCTACAAAAGGAGGAAAAAAAGGAACATTTGAAAAAAATGAGTATAGAAGAAACAGTCATGAGTTTTCATTACATTTCACCTCTCTCTCTCTTAATGTCTCAGCCTCCCAAGGGCTCAGTTTTTTTTTTCCCCCCAAGGACTCAGTTTTAAAGGAAAGAGCTCCAACTGCTACTTCCCCTCAGGGCTTCCCCACTTTTCTCTGCTGTACACAGATAGAATCAGTCTGTGGAATGCCACTGTCCTGCATGGTACAGGATAGTGGTTAGAGCAGGAGTTCCAGAGAAAGGCCACAGAGTTACACAATTGCACTGTATCTCAATTTATCCATCTGCAAAGTAGGGATAAAATGGTACTTAACTCATAGGATTATTGTAAAGAATAAATGAGTAAATTCATATATTGCTCTTAATGAAAGCACGCAATAACTGCCATTATCAAAACCATGCTTTTCTTGTAATTTATTGTTACATTAAACAATCACAAGCCAAGATTTGTGAATAGCAAAATGACACTAATTTAGTCTTCTCGTTGTTACAATATCCACTGAGGTAGGTAGAAGTATTATGTTCATTATGAGTAAGTTACAAATCCAAAGTCACACAGCTAATAAGGGCTGGGGCCAGGAATCAATCTTGCCAGCACTCCAGGCTGTGAGACATGGATTTAAACTGAAAGTAAATAATTCCAAATAAGAGTTCCTCTAAGAAAAACACATGAATCTAGAGTTCATGTACATTAAGACATCAACTATGGTTGGTGGGAGACGTTTTCCCCATTCCTTTCTAGTTTTCTATTGTGGTCCAGATAATTGATGCTGTTGGACAAGTTACTTCTAGATAATTAGGTGATGCTGCACTTGCTTTGATGCAATCAATAGATATTTCAAGAGCTGAGTGATCTTTATATTATTATACATGTTATTAATAGGATTCCCTACAGTGACTCCTTTTGTAGTGATGACACTGAAATCATATGAAGTCATGGCATTCCAGGTGCCTGGTCCCCCTTAGACACTCTAATGTGGTAGACTGGGACAGAGCTCAGATGGCAGATTTTTATAAAGCTGCACAGCAGCTTTAACAATTATTTTATGAGTTTCAATTTTCAAATATTATTTATTTTTAAGTAATGTTGGCCTTAATTTTTTAAAGTAACTTGAGTGTTTAATAACTCTTGGGTGTTTCATAACTTAAGAGTGATTTAAAATAATGTACTTTTATAGCATTCACACACAGAAGTTGCTAAATATTCATTTGTTCTTTCTACTGGATTTATGCTTACTTTGTTTTGACTTCTAGTTTAGTTCATCTGATAATTTAAAAAGCTTGTTTAGTACCACTAACATCGTATTTGTTAGTAACTTTATATTCTTGGGCCATCTCTTGGTGGGAGGCAGTATTGCATAGTCATTGAGTGTGAGAGTTCTGAAATAGGACTGCCTGGGTCAAGGCTAACTTTCTTTTTCTTTTCTTTTTCTTTTTTATTAAGTGAGAGGCAGGGAGGCAGAGAAAGACTCCCCCATGCACCCCAACCAGAATCCACCTGGCAAGCCCCTACTGGGCAATAGTTCTCCCCATCCAGGGCTGCTGCTCTGTTGCTTGGCAACTGAATTTTAGAGACTGTGGCGAGGTCATGGAGACATCCTCAGCACCCGGGACCAACTTGCTTGAACCATTTAAGCCATGGCTATGGGAGGAGTGAGAAGAGAAGAGAGTGAGAGAGAAGGGGGAGGCGGAGGGGTGGAGAAACAGATGGTCACTTCTCCTGTGTGCCCTAACTGGGAATTAACCCAGGACTTTCAGATGCCAGGCCAACGCTGTACTGCTGAGCCAACTGGCAAAGGCCAAGGCTAACTTTCATTGCTTATTAGCTATGTGACCATGGGCAAGCTGATTTAACCTCTCTTCCTTAGTGATCTCATCTGTAAAACTGACATTATTAACATTATGTATTTCATAAGTTCATTGTCAGACAATAAATTCTTTATAATAACACTTAATGTGTGGTATGTTCCAATTAAGATTACAACTCAGAATCACTCAACAAAAGCTATTTAAGTAATATTATATATATTTTTTGCCTGTGAAGGAAGGGCCATTGTTAACAAACGTGTGTACTAAAATCCATCTGCTCAGGTAGTGAAAGGATCTTTGGCTAGGGTTTATGGGGTAGCACAAATTTTTTAAGGATGAGAGAAAACAGAAGAGTGATCCTGGAAAGACCTGATGGTCATCTCTATGCACTTTACCCAAGATCCACCCACTGAGAATAATTTCAATAAAAGCAAATTTTCAGGAAGCGGATTTGTTCCTTCCATTAATGATGGGTAGGTAGACATATTAGAGTATACAAAGAAGGAAGAGACCCTTGCCTATACTGTTTGTTACAGGTCGACCTTACTACTGACAAAGCTAAATTCTGAATTCTCACTTAAAATTTAGATAAGTCTAATAAAATTGACACTTCAAAGATTCTATACACACTGTAATTCTGTTTTTCTGAAAATCATTCACTGGAAAGTCTTGCCTTTGCCTCATGGTCAGCATGTGGGTAGCCTTGTTAGCTTGATATTGCACGATGTGTGGAGTCAAGGCTGGCCCCAATTTGACATAGGCCCCTCTGTTACTGCCAACTTCATAGTAGTTGGAGGCAGAAAAGATGGTTAACACCTAAATCAAAGGAGAAGAGAGACAATAATTCAGGTTCACTGAAGAACTCTGCCCTCAGTTCTAGAGGGCCCAACCCAATTTCAGAGGCAGCTATTTTGTCCTTGAGCTCACCGATGGGTATTTGTTTTAAGTCATTAATCCTAGTAGGTCAGTAGTTGTGGTCAAGTAATAAAAACTTGTATTCTTTTTTTTTTTTTAGAGAGCGATAGAGAAGTATCAATTTGTTGCTTTACTTAGTTGTACATTGATTATTTCTTGTATATGCCTTGACCGAGGATTGAACTGGTGACATTGGGCTCAAGTCAGCAACCTCTGGATTAGCTGGCCACCACAAGGTTGAGCCAGCAATGTCGAGCTCAAGCCATCAACTTTTGGTTTTGAACTGGTGATCTTGGCATTCCGGGTCGACATTATATTCACTAATCAAGCAAAACTTGAATTCTGATCCACAATATATTTTCTTCACATTTTTATCCCAAGTAAAAATAGTAGGAGTTATAGAAAAAACTTCGTCGATTCAACTTAGAGGCAAACTAAGTCTAATAAAATGGGACAGCCATTACAACTAGCAAGCAAATCAGTTATTAGCTGGTGTGAGGCCTCAAAGCATTGTGCCCCATAAAGTTGTGCCCCTGAGATGCTCTCTGGAAAAGTTTCCATTGTCAATACATTGGGAAATGCTAGATACTGCATCTTTTCTTGGAAATTTACAATGAATATAGGAAATTAAAGATTCCTAGAAGTCCTGCAATAAAGAAACTTATATAATAAGCATTTAACCAAACATTTCTTACATTAGTTGATATCAAAAAAATTTTTTTCATGAAAACCTCTTATTTGCCTGCCGAGTTAGTATTCCTGAGAATACTCTCACCCTACTGGCATTAAGCTAGGCAAACATTGCAAAATTTAGAGATGCCCAAAGATTAATCAGGACATTAATAAGGCTCTGAGAATACAAAACAACCCAGAATCCCTGCCTAAGGCACAGTGCAGAAACCCTGTTACCCTGTAGTGTTATTTGAGACATGTGACAGTGAGCAATGTGACTTAAAGAATAGAGGTGTGGCTGGGAAAACTCCAGGCCCCATTTCCATCCCTGAAATGGGAGCATACTTCCTCCTACTCTCCTCTCAGGGTACTGGGGAACAGTGACCTCAAGCAAACCGTGAGTTTTAAAGAGGCTATGAAAGTCAAGGATAAATGACTGTGAGAGACTAGTTATTTGAGCAGGTGGATAAAAAATATAAGGCACAGTTGATTGTGAAATTTAATTTGTTCACCCAGGTCTGGGAGGAGCAGAGCCATAGGGAGCACTCTTGCGATACTGAGAGGGTCTTCTCACCTTGCGGTTGTGGCAGAATTCATAGCCTTCCGGTTTGCACTCATGTGAGCGGATCAGAAATTGGAGGTTGTATTTCTGTAACAACTGTTTTGTCACATTTGGCCCAAAATAACAGCCTCCTCCTCGAACAGTGTTGGCCTTGCAGCCCTCCTGAGCCATGGGGTCACTCCACAGTATATCTACAACCTGGAGAGAACAAGAGATGGCGTCTTTCCTAAAAACTAGACAGATATTCATTCAGAGTCATTTCTATAGAAGAGGAAGAGGAAGAGGAAGGGGAGGTGGAAGAGCAGGAGGAGCAGGAGAAGAGAAAGAAGGTAAAAAAATATTGGAATAAATATAAGTGAATAAATTCTCATACAATCAATAGTTGACATACATTTATATATTTTTGGATCTCTCTAGTTCCTGAATTTTTTATTGCTCACAAAATGAACATGTACATGTGCATATTATTTGACAAGTATACATCCACTATCTTGAAAATAAATCCTCCTTGAAAGCTCAATACATAAAACAGATTTCTAAAAGCAGCTGCTCTGATAGAAGCTTTGCCCTCGGCCAGTGCCCTTCAGTCAACACCAGTACTCCAAGCTCCTGGACATTTGCCCCAAAGATAAGGCAGAAGTCCTGGGACTGACAAGGGAGTCTCTCATGCAGCACTCACGGAACCCAGAGGTGGTCCTGGGAAAGTACAATGGGACATTTTATTTCTTAAGTAATTTCAGAATCTATAAAAGAATTTGCAGAGGAACCGAACAATTTTCCTAGCAATCAGATTCCAATCTAGTCTATTGTTACCTCCCAGGAAAACACTGGCTGCCAGTCTCACACAACTCATGAACTAATTGGGTGCATTTTGAAGTTGTTGATACCTAATACTTTCTGAAATGTATTTTTAAGGGGAAGAATGCATTTGATTTGTAGATATCAGTGCATTATTATCGAGTCATGTTTTGCAAAACAAGAAGCTTCTATTTTAGAATGTTGGTTCTAAGCTGATGTTGAAGGCCATGTCAATGACTCAGGGAGAGTGTAACTTAAACTCACCATCTCTCCTTCTGAGGTTTTCAGAGGTGGTGTTGGCTGCAGCTCCACTTCTTTCTCCCCATTCTCTACCCAATCAGTCAGCAAGTTCTATTCATGTTAGCCTTTAAATCATTCTGAATTCTTTCCTTTTTGTTATTGGAAGAACCATAAGAAATTACCGGTTGAATACTAGCAAGTTTACATAGTCCTATTAACCTACTACACAAGATCACCATCATCATCCTCACTTGGAATACAACAGTCTTTTATGAGGTTTCTGCCACAGTCCTGCCCTAGTGAAATGGGTCCCCATTTGGCTGCCAGATTCAGCTGCAGGCCTACTTTAAAGACACTGCGTGTTTGGTTCTAGACTATCGCAATGAATCGAGTTGTAATCTTTTTGCTGATAGAGGCTCTTGCCTTCAACAGGTAAAAAAAATGCAACATCTGTGGGACACAGTAAGGTGGAGCACACTAAAAATGAGGTGCGTGTATTTTGGCCAGCACTGTGAAGACCTCTTCAGTATCCATTCTTCTTCCTTTTTATTTTTTGTGACAGAGACAGAGAGAGGGACAGATAGGGACAGACAGGAATAGAGAGAGATGAGAAGCATCAATTCCTTGTGGCTTGTTTGCTTTCTCATATGTGCCTTGATGGGGGGAGGGCTACAGCAGACCAAGTGACTCCTTGCTCAAGCCAGCGACCTTGGGCTCAAGCTGGTGAGCCTTGCTCAAGCCAGATGAGCCCACACTCAAGCTGGCGACCTCGTGGTTTCGAACCTGGGTCCTCTGCATCCCAGTCCGACATTCTATCCACTGCACCTCTGCCAGGTTCCATTCTTCTTCCTTGCTAATAAAACTCTGGCTGTATGTTCAGGATGGCAATGTACCAAACTAAACACCTGCTTCTCCAGTCTCGCTTGCAGCTAGGGGTAGCCATGCGACAGGTTCTGGAGATTTGACCTCCGGCTGCCTGGTTACGGACGGAAGCTACTGACTTTGGCTTTGAGCTATAGCAGCCATCTTTCTGATATATTCAAACAAACAAACCAAAACCAAAACATACAATAGCATCCAAGAAATCTTGGCTTACCTTTTACTCCAGAGATGATAGGTCATTAAGATAAGTTTACTCAAACAAAAGAGCCTACCTACTATATCTTCCCATCCTTCATAAAACTCTAAACCAGTGGTTCTTAACCTTTTTTGAGGTACCGAACCCACCAGTTTCATATGTGCATTCACCGAACCCTTCTTTAGTGATAAATAAAATATGATTTTTTCCCCAAATTCAAGACATAGGTATATGTTTTTTCACTGGTGCACAAAATGAGCCGTGCATGAACATCACCTTGCTCAAAGAACAAAACCAACAAAGTGCATGAACTCAACAAATTACAGTATTACTTTATTCTGGCCTCTGCGGCAGAGGCTTCTCTGAACCCCTGAGACCGACTCATCGAACCCCTAGGGTTCAATAGAACCCAGGTTAAGAACCACTGCTCTAAACTATATGAGTCATTATGTAAATACTAATTATCTTCTGGGGTTGTTCTAAACCCAGGGATAGAGAAAAAGAGGCCAAAAATATATATACCCTGAATTTACATGGAAAGATGGGATTAGATCCGTTTTTTTTTTTTTAACCCGTGGTCCCTCCTGATGGCAGCCAAATTCTAAGGAGCAGTGCCTGGCCACACCCACCTGCCTCCACTCCTCCTGAGTGGGCTCCAGCAGCTCCCCAGCCTCAGAGTCGGCTCTGGACGTGGACACCCAGGGCTCCTCCTTCTCCTTGATCGCCGGGAAGCCTGCCTGCTGCCGGCACCTCTCCAGCTCCAGGTCCACGGAGCGCCTCACCTGCCGGGAGAGCTCCCTGGGGTCCACGGGGACACTGCAGGGGACGCTGGAGGAGCGTCCAGCTTTGTCAGCCTTGTGGGAGCTGAGGCGAAGGGGCGAAGACGGGAGAGAGCGGCTCTGGGGGAGAAACCACGGGGAGGGTCTCGCTGCAGAGCTCATCGGCTTGGCTTTTCCCTTTTTCACCTCCTGCTTCTTGTTTTCTTTCCTTGTTTTGTACCGCAAGGTGGAAACAATCTACAAATAGCCAGAAAACACACAGATGGGGAATGAGACCAGAGGGCCTTTCTGAGTAGCACTTCCGCCTCTGCTCACTGCTTCCCCCACTGGGGCCCACAGACAAGGGCTGGCTGAGAGCAGCTTGCTCTGGCTGGGGACAAGACAGGCACAGAACTTGAGAGGGACTCTTGAGAAACGTTTATAGCCATTTGATATTGTTAGGACATTCAAGCACATGATCAGTAGGCTTATATTTTTTGTTTGAATTTCATTTTTCTAGTAATCACATATGTTGTATTTTACAAAAGCATCAACCTGTGACAAGTTGGAAATTTATAAAACCTAGTCCTTCACCACAGATGATGTGATAAATGTTGGCTATCCTACACCATGATTTCCCTCTGGGAGTCTAGTGAGTTTTAAATCTTTTATTTTTATTTTTATTTTACTCATTTTAGAGAGGAGACACAGAGTGAGAGAGAGTGAGAGAGAGAGAGAGAGAGAGAAAGGGGGGAGGAGCTGGAAGCTCAACTCCCATATGTGCCTTGACCAGACCAGTGCAGGGTTTTGAACTGGAGACCTCAGTGTTCCCAGGTCGCCGCTTTATCCACTGCGCCACCACATGTCAGGCTAGTTTAGTGAGTTTTAGACAAGGATGAGAAAGGGCACCTCTCTTGGGAAAGCTTTCTGCTGTTTCATAGACACTAAAGGAGAGGACAAGAAATGCAGCTCATGGTTGGGAAACGTTGGAATAGGAAAATCTTGACACTTGCTGTGGGGTCGCATTTTACAGGAAGTGCTGTCTTACCTGTTATCTCACCTGTTGAGGAAGGACAGGGCAGGGGAAGGGAATAATTCCTTTAGCCTCACCGGGAAAGGGGGCAGGAGTACGGGACCTCTCACTGACTCAGAGCCATCATGGTACTGGGACCAGGCTGAGTAAATAAGGGACACAAGCAGAAAGAATTCTGATCACAGAATGTGGCATTAAGCAGCCATTCCTGGCATGTCTGAGTGCCACAGTGAAAACTGAGGGACACGACTTCCACAAGGATATCAATGATAAAGGTTTGGTTCACAGCGGGATCTCTGTGCAAGCACATAATCAAAGAACAAGAACCTTCTGCAGAAAGATAGAAGAACTGCCCCACCAGAAAGCCATGTCCTGGTGTACACTGGCTTAGGGCAGGATCAAAGAAGCACACTCAGAGAGGGTCAGCAGAACCTGAGTGATGTGTGAAGAGGAATTCAGAGCAAAGAGAACAGAACAAAGATTACTAACATTGGAGAAGTGCTGCTTATTTCCTGAGCAGTTCCAGCCTTGGGCACTAAGAGAGAAAGGCCACAAAATGTAGATAGACTCATAATCACCTCATGCTCTTCTCACTGCCAATTTACATTGAGGGCCAGACCATCAGTCCCACTCCTTTTGACCCTCAGGTAACTTTACTTTAAGGATGTTATTATCTGCTCTAAGAGGTATCCTTAACTTGGAATCTTAAGGAGAACGACACTGTTAATATAGAGAGAGTTCTTTCCAAATAGGTGCTGTCCTGGGCACTTTACATGAATTAATAGATAACCCTCGAGTCCATCCCTATGAGATAGCATCCTGATTTATAGTAGAGATAAGAAAATTGAGGTACAGAGATACCAAGACTGTACCAGGACTGAATCCAGATAACCGACCCCATAACTAATTTTCCTTGTGCTTTCTTCTCAAGTGGTTCCTGGACTCTGTGCAGATCACATCACCCCTCCCCAGAGATCTGCAAACCAACTGGTAGGCAATTAGCTTTTTGCTAAATTACAGAAAACACACTGTTCTCTAGCATTCTTTGCCAAAATTCCTACTTCTCTTATGTTTACATAATTAAATATAATTCTTCCCATGAGATAATCTGCTCTACTGTGACTTGTTGTCCCTACCTGGATGCAACAGAGTAGAACTGTTTGAATTGAAAAAAAAAATTGAGGTGCCAGACAACAAAGGAAATTACTAAGAGCTGGTTTTATATCACCTGGGACCCTCCTTCTCTGTCAAGAAATGCATCCCCAAATTTATGGCAGCATTGTTCACAACAGCGAAGATCTGGAAACAGCCCAAGTGTCCGTCAGTGGACGAGTGGATTAAAAAGTTTGGTACATATATACAATGAAATACTATGAGGCCATGATAAAGAAGGAAATATTACCTTTTGCAACAACATGGATGGACCTGGAAACTATTATGTTAAGTGAAATAAGCCAGGCAGAGAAAGAAAAATATCATATGACCTCACTCATTTGAGGAATCCAAGGAACAATGAGAAATGAGGAACAGAATTGAGACAGAGGATGGATCAAAGGGACCAGAGAAAAAGAGGACAGAGGGAAAGGGGATGATAGGATGGGATAAACCTGAAGGGAAGGGGGGAGGATACTGTAGGGAGGGTGACAAGGGAGATGTGGAGGGGAATATGGGGGAGGGGGGATGCAGTTGGGGTTACCCTAGAATCTATGAAAACACAATTAATTAAATAAAAAGAAAGATTAAAAAAATAAAAAAAGAACATGAAAGGGTTAAGGGGTTTTTGGAGAGAGCTACTGAAAATTCAACAGTCCTCCCCTCTTCCACCTCTGCCAAGGTGGAAGACGCTGAGTTTGGTGGGCATGGACACCTAACTCATCTTTTAGTCATCAGACCATGAGGAGTCAGAGTCAAACCTAATAGATAGGACTTGAATCCAGAAACCTCAGACTTGAAGCCGGATGCAAGTATTGGATGAGACTTGAGTGTAGACTCCCTTGGAAAGCAGATGAGCATGACTCTATGTGTGAGAAGAAAGCATGCATCAAAATCTGGAGAGCCACAGGAGAGACTAAGGAGTATTGCTACCCCAACATTTGTCTGCCCTTCTTCCTTAGTACTAGACACCCACATTCTTACAGATACCCTCTGAAATAAAGATGACAGTTTCCAACCTGCCTTTCAGCAAAGTGTTGACATATGACAAAGTTCTGAACAGAAATCATGTGTACAAGTAACAGCCCTTAAAAGGAAGAAACATGCCTTTCTTCCGCTCTCTAACTTATGCTGGCTGGGATGGGGTCATGATGGCTGGAGCTCAAGTAGCCATGTTGGTCCAGGATGCAACATGGTGTAGCAGCAAAAGAGCAGGAAGCTGCACCTCTAATGGTTTTGGGGTGTTATTCTACCAGTGCTGGACTACTTGCCTCCTGCTTTTATTTACATGAGAAAGAAATGAACATTAAGCCATTGTTATTTGAAGTTTTCTGCCACTTAAGCCAAATGCCATTAATATTATTTCTACTTCTTGATATAACTTTTGTAAGGCAGATGCACATATATTTTCATTTAATTCTCATAACATCTATGATATAGTTATTCATATCCTTATTACACAGATGTGGAAATTGGGGTTACACTAAATTTAGTAACTTGTTCAGTTCACGTAACTATAAGTAATAGAACTGTTTCCTATGAATCTTAGACTCTTACACTTTAATAGTATCTTATGGCTCTGCTACTCCATCTGTGATTAGATCGGGGATGGAAACACATGGCTCTAGTTCTCCACTATTATATCCATAGCAAATACCACTAATTGGTCACAGCACACTTGCTCTCTGAGCCTGGCTATGGATTCTCAGTTCTTCTTTGTTTTAATGGTGTGCCACAAGAATTTTTAAAACATGCAATATGTGACTATTTAGTAAGGGGTACTGACCTCTTCTTCCTTATATTGTCAAATAAAGAAATGACAACAGCCAACACAACAACAGCCTTCTAGTGTGAATGCATCAAAATTATATCTATTTTTTTCTCAGATCAGTAAAAAATTTTTGGTGTGTTGCAGAATTTTAGTAATTAGTTTATGTGTGCCATGAGATGAAAAAGTTGAAAATCACTTGTCTAATGGTTTCTCTTAACAGCCCTTTTCGGTAAACTGGAGTCAGAATGCAAGTTGACATTTATTTTATATTGATAGTAAAACTGAGTATTTTGGTAAAATTTGCACTATTTTATTATGCAGTCAGTACCTTGTGCCTGTCTAGTTTAGACAAAAGCTCCAGGTCAGTCATGTCTGACACTCCACCATGAAGAATCAGGACTTTCTCATCAACCAGAGTGGCCAGTGGAAGCCAGCAGAAAACATCTCGCAGTATTTTTAGAATTTTCTTGCCATGCGTCTGAAAAATGATATGAACAAGATACTAAATTTAAATAATTCACTCAGCTTTTCTGAACTAAGAGAAGCTTTTGTTTTTAGTGGCAGCGTACCTTATATTTATGCATTACTTCCTTGGTGAAGCCGTATCTAGATTTAGAAGCAAAAATAGATATTAAATTTAGCGACAAGAGTTATGAGACAATTGCATTTTTATAAAATGTATATTCTATATACATGTACTTAACTATACAGAAGAAAACTAACCACCAAAATGTTTACAATTACAGAACTAGCCACCAAAATGTTTACAATTACAGTGGTACCTTGAGATATGAACAGACCAACATACAAATATTTTTAAGATATGAGCTGCAACTTGGTCCGTATTTTTGTTCAAGATCTGAGTGAAATTCCAAGACATGAGTCGTGATTCGGGAAGCTGCTATTAGTTGGTGCGTTGACGCACGGGTCCAGTATCGACAGTTTGATATACAAGTTGACTGACTTACAAGCTCGATTACGGAACAAATTAAATTCGTATCTCAAGGTGCCACTGTATAACATTATCACTGGGTAGTCAAATTATCATACATTTTCATTTTCTTCCTTTTGTTTACCCATATTTCTATTTTTTCTATAGTTAACTTTTATTGTTTCTATAATGAAGAGTATGGATATGTGAAAAAATTTAATGGTTTTATTTGAATAGTAGGATAATGTACACATTTAAAAAATATTTTTAAATGTTGTGTATTATATTTTACAAAATTGAAAAACTACTTTTAAAAAACATCCAACATAGCCCTGGTCAGTTGCTCCATGGTAGTGTTGGCCCAGTGTGTGGAAGTTCCAGGTTCAATTCCCAGTCAGGGCACACAGGAGAAGTGACCATCTGCTTCTCCATCCTTCACCCTCCTCCTCCTTCTCTCTCTCTCTCCTCTCTTCTCCCAAGCCATGGCTTAAATGGTTTGAGAGAGCTGGTTCTGGGCACTGAGGATGTGGTGTCACCTCAGGTGCTAAAATAGCTTGGTTGCCAAGCAACAGAGCAGTGACGCAGATGGACAGAGCATAACCCCCTAGTGGGCTTGCCTGGTGAATCCCAGTAGGAGCACATGTGGGAGTCTGTCTCTCTGACTCCTTGTCTCTCACTTAATATTAAAAAAAAAGCATCCAACATATAAGAAACTGTGACAAAAATGACTTTTAACAATTGCAACAAGTAAATATCAAATACTACCCAAGCTTGTTTTTGTTTGTACCGTAAGTTCACCATATGGTCTTCATGGTTTCCTCGGTTAAGATGGAACTGTTTGGGGTAAACCAACATGAAGGCAAAAAGAACCATCAGGATCTCTACAGAATCCTTGCCTCGATCCACAAAATCACCGTTGAACACATAGGCTCGCTCTGGTGATGGGAGGCCATTCTTCCCAACAAGGAGGTAAGTCCAAGAAGAGGCAGAGAAAGAAGGGAGTAGGAAATCAGATTAAGCCAACATGTAGCTGACAGTTACATCAGATCTAACACCAGTTCTGAGTTTTCTGGCTCTCCTCCAAATGTGAAGTATCAATAGAAGTTGGAAATATTTTCATTAGTCTTACATTTCCTTTTCAGCCAGACTGAGGTTATGACACACTCATCAAAATAAATGCTTTATACAAAGCCAGAGTGTTGCCATGTGGTATGTGCAAAGGGCACTGAACTTGTGATCCAAAAGTCAATTTTAAGTTCTAGCTGCACTAGCTTTAATTAACAATAACAATTGCCATAAATTTCTCAGGATTAAATAAGACAATAAATGGCAAAATGCTTTGGGAAATAAAGTATATATGTGAAGTTATATTACATTAATATAATACTCATATGTAGTGTTATGTGTTCTACATTTCAAAATTAAAAATGATACAAAAATAGCTTTTAATTGCTTTGATAACAAATAATTTTCTTAATTTGAAAAAATAATCAATTGTTGAATAATGGTTCTTTCCCCTTATTAACCTCAGATTTTGTATTTTTTGAACAGTTTACAAAAATACAGTAGAATATAATGCAATGCTGGATTTTATATTATATATTTGCTACTATGTATTCTAATATTTTCTATATGTATAAATATACTATGTATATTTAATATTTTTAAAATCCAAGCAATACTTAATAATTTATTCAATAGAAATTATAATACAAGTACTAAATTAAACTTCAGAGCAAGACAGGAACTTAAACTGAACATTCATACCTTATAAAATATAAATATTAAGTCATCCAACTGGCCGTGTAGATCTCCTAACAAAAACAGAAAAAGAATCACAGTTTTGATTGGTCCTTACCATTGTTTCTCAATTTTTACTATAAAAAAGGAAATACCCAGAAAGAAAATGGCAAGTTTAAGAAATGTATAGTTCCTCACTTTTTCATGTTTCCTTGTTGCAAAGATAGTTAATATTGAAAGCAGAAAGCACAATATTTTTCCTGCGTGGTTATCATAAACAGTAAACAACCTATGTTCTTATGAAGCAAAGATGGGACAGGTCTGCACAGGATTGCAAATCCAGGTGAGAATGGGAAACATTTTGCCCTATTCACTATAGGATGCTACAACTCACTCACGGGCCGGTCTGACGAGATTTTTTCAGGAGAAGTTGGAAATATGGATTTTAAATGAAACCCTCTAATTTTCAAATATTAAAAACTAATTTTAAAAGTTTTAGACCATTTCAGGACCAATTTGTAGGCTGTATATAGTCTGGAAGGGCCAGTTTATGACCCCTGATGTACCCTAGCCGGCCTCCCTTAAGTTACAGTTTGGGGCGTCAATCTCTAAGGGATGTAAAAACATCACTGAAGGCATAATGAAATGGAGAAAATGGTCAGTAACAGGATTTCTGTCTGTGAGAACATATGTGAATGGCAGGAATAATTTACTAGGCCCTGCAGGTTGGTCAAATAACAGTAAATAAAACTGTTCTAACAAGGGAGGGCCTGGCTGTTTGCAGGGATTTTGTTCTGAATGAAAAACGTGAGTTTGGGGTCAGATATGAATTGCTTGGGACAATAAAGCAGAGGCTGGGCCGTGTGGCCTCACAGCCCTTCAGTGCATCACCTCTACGTCAGTAGAGCAAATACGGGATTGCTTTCAGTGTGAAGGAGTGCACTGGGCTACTGAGCACCCCCCTCATCTTCTTCCCTCCTCCCCATCACAGGCAGAGATTTCTTGTTCAGGTCTAGCATATGAAACCATTTCACAGACAGCTCTTACCGCACACTGTGATCTCCTCGCTGTAGCAGGTCGAGACCCGGTTGATGTTTGGCAGTTGTATCAGATGTTTTCTGGTTTCATGCAAAAGATTCAAGACGTAGCGAGCATGTAGCTGCTACTAGGAGGAAGAAGAGGAGACAGTACAGCACTGATGTTTCTGAAGGAAGATGGGCCCCACAATCATCTAAGACCCCAAAAGTGGCCCTAGTCAACTGCCCCTGGGACTGTAGGGCCAGATCTTTTCTTTTTACCCACCTTCTACCTTGTTTCTGCTTTCACCATCACACAAATTTCCTTTATCTGCTCTATGAAAGCCTCCTTTGCCTATAGCTGGGGGGAAGCCCATGATTGTCTCAGCGAAGTACGAATAAGTATATGTATGTTGATGGTACTGAGCCATCCTGACATTAGTGGGAAAATCACCCCATCTCTTCCTGCAGTGAATTAATCCATATGAAAGAGGAGAAGGATTAGAATCTGGCAGAGAGCCAGAATCTAACTGCTTCTCACCTCCTCTGTGTCTAACACCAGTGTTTTAAGCCACTATCACCTTTTGCCTGGACTATTGCAGTAGTCTCCTGATGTCTAACCCTTGCTCTCTACTCTCTATTCAGCACACAGAATGATTATTTTAAAAAGAAAGCTGGAAGATAGCATTCCGGTGCTCAATGTCTCTCCATCTCTTTCAGAAAAATAAAAGTTCACCCCCTTTCCTCTTTATCTCCACCTCTAGTCACAATGGCCTTCCCAAGGTCCCTGGGCAGTCCAGGCAAGGTCCTGCCTCAGGGTCTTTCCAATTTTTCCCTCTGCCTGAAATGTGGTCTTTCCAATTGTTCCCTCTACCTGAAATGTTCTTCCCCACATGTCCACATGTGCACTCCCTCACTACCTTGGACCTCTGCTCAGAAATCGCCTTCTCAGTGCCAATTCCCAGACCACTCTGCAAAATCGCCATCTCCTACCCAGACCTTTCTTTATTCTTTTGCATAGCTCTTACTCACTACCTTCCAATATACATAACTGACTTGAAGACTGGTGAAGTAACAATAAATACACTGTTCTAACAAGGGAGGCTCTGGCTATTCACAGGGATTATGTTCCGAATGGAGAGAATGAGTATATAATTTATTCATTTATTGTTGTTTTTATTTGTGTGTCCCTCCACTAGAATGTCAGTCCCATGAGGGCAGGGATTTGTGTCTGTCTTGCTCACTGCTGTATCCCCAGTGCTCAGAATAGTGCCTGTTCACAGTGGTACTCAATAATTGTCTGCGGGATGAATGAACAGAGGAAGATTAAATGACCAGGAGAAGTTTTCAGTGCATAGGAACTGGTACTGGCTAAGCAAAGGGGGAGCAGAATCTCTCTAGTGGACCCATGACAGAAACACCCTAAATTCAGGGCCATTCCCTCTGTGCTGGTCAGCTCTCCCTCTGCACACGATGTGAAGTTGGGAGTAACTCAGGTTCTTGGGTGAGCTTACTTGTTTCAATCTGAAAGCTTCCACCAGGGCAGTTGCATGGTCAGGAAGGAGTGGGAAGGAGAGGCGTGGCCCTGTGTAATTGTTCGGCACCTCTACGGATTCATAGTCACTGTATTTCTCCATATCGGAGTCCCGGGGGATTCCTTCCTCAGTGAACATGCGGTTCAGGAAGTCCCCTGGTCAGGACAGAAAGGGTGGCCGGCTTACGATCAGGCACGCAATCAGTACAAAAGCAGTACAGAATAGTCTTTCCTTGGACTGTACAGGAAGTCCTCACTTAATGTTGTCAATAGGTTCAGTGACTTTAAGTGAAACATACAAGAAAACCAGTTTTACCATAGGCTAATTGAAATAAATACGAGTTAAGTTCCTACAGAATCTTGTCAACCTTATTACAAAAGGACATTAAATGAAACCACATTATTCGAGGACCTGCTGTACCTAGAGTGGGACCCGGCCAGTCTGGCATCAGCCCCAACACAGGAACAGGAAAGAAAAGGGGAAAGTGATGACACGTTAGGATGGGCAGGGGGCAAAGGTTATGTCCTATGTCAATTCCATTCTACTTTTGTTTTGAAAGATTGAAATTTGTCAGACTTAGAAAGGGAGGACATTTAGGAACCTGGGTTTGTTAAGAAGAAAGGGGAAAGCCATGGTGGGAAAGTTCACAGACATTCAGGTCTGTAATGAACGTGGCAGGTGCCTCCCTCCTCTCAGCGCCCTTCAGGCTATTCCCAACGCCTGGTCCTGCACCTCCAGCCTGAGGGTTTTTTCCCGGGTCCACAAGGAGTCCTTTGTGGCAGGCCCACATGCGGTTCAATGAACAACCCTCCTGTCTGTCCCTTCCAGCAGCCTTCAACCATGACTTTCAGGAGCTGCCATATAAAGTCTTCGGTTCCCTCTGCCTTCGGGTGGGATCATTCCCAGGCCCGCTATTACACTATTTTCCAGGCACACTGACTTGCTGGCTTAGTAGGCCACCCTTTCTTGGCTGCCTTCCCTTCCCTTCCCTGAATCCCTTCTCACTCCCTCCCCACCTTGTTTCTTATATTTAACAAATAAAATCCTTGCACTCAAAATTGTTGGTCTCCAGGAGTGCTTCTGGGAGAACCCAGGATACAAGTCCACTCTGCCATTGATTTATTGTCCTTGCTGCTATCCTGGGCTGTTGTTGGGAGCCGTCAAGTAAATACCGCTGTGTAACTTGAGGGCAAGGCGCAAGCCCCCGATGTTCCCTGGATTTATTATTAGCTGAAAGGTCAGAACGACCAGCGTACGGATATGGTCTGATAAAGCTCAAAGACTTTTACTCCCTGTTGATGTGGCTTTAAGGCAGGAGCCTTTGTACAGGAGACACCTGGTGTTTAACCATTTAATCTCTGACGAAGGAGGTCATGTGACTTTGGATACGAAAACATTGTACTTGCCAAGTTTTGCTGTATATAAGAAACTTGCTTGCAAAAATAAATTGCTGATGGCTGATGGTTCATCAGACCTCCCGACCCAGACTCATCAATTCCACATCCCCTCACCCCGTGGAACGGCTCGTCACGCCGACTCGTGACAGGCTGTCACCAGATTCACATTTTCACTCCCTGTGCATGCCCCACCGCACCTCCAGATCTGTGACCCTGAGACAAGAGGACATGCTGTTTGGCAGTTCATACTCACTCTCATTGTGGCTGCTGGGGGTGAAGCGATCCACAAGGTAGCTGAAGAAATCGTGCAGCTGCAGAAGAACCCAAGAAGACACGGCGTTAGAGATGAGTGAGAAGAGAACCCAGGAGTGGTCCAGATTGGCTGTGCCTGGGCCTTGCCACCTGGGGGCTGGAAGGCGCAGCTGGAGGCAGCCCCACCCATACCCCACATCCCACCGCACCTGGACTTGGTCTTGCTGCCCAGCATACTCTATGGACTGGAAGATGCTCCAGGTGCACTGTCGCCTCATCTCCAGGCGGGCCATGTAGCGCCGGTACCATCTCTGGATCAGGGCCGCTGCCCTGAAGGCTGTATGTGACATGGAGGGAGAAGCAAGCTTGTGAGCTGGGGCTCCCTGGGCCTTGGGGGAGGTGTGGGGTGCCTCTCCCACTGTAACGTGGGGACAAGATGGTGGGGAAAGCACTACGCATTGCCACCGGGAGGGAGAACTTGCCTACCTACTGGCTGGGGTGCTCGTTGCCCTATTCATGCCCCCCCTCCATTCTGACCTCTTGGTTATACTCATATCACTGAAGGGTTATTGGAATTCCCACTTTTCAATGAAAACATTTATGAGTAGAGGTAAAAAGGTTGGACTGTCAGGACTGTGAGGCTATGAAACTTGAAGAGAGAGATAATGCAGGGCTTGGGGTGGGGGACATTCTGATATTATAACAACGGACTGGCTGTCAGGAGATCTGGGTTCTGCGACTGAAACTGTTCTGACCATCTATGTGGCCTCAGGTGAGGCACCCTTATGGGCTTCAACGTCCTCATCTGGAGAAGGCGATGAACTAGGTGATGACTGGGGAAAACAAAGAATTAAAAAACCTAAATTACTACATGCTGTCAGGTCAGGTGGTGAAAAGTACTTGCTGGGTTCTGCGCTGGCTGTCCTACACCCTGACATCCCTTCAGGCATGAAGTGTCCCCATCACAGTACTTCCATGATTGGGCTGATTTTCAAACACATGGGCAGCCTTTGTGCTTCTCCTTTCGTCAAGACCTGTTTTAGGTGACTCTTACCACAGGATGGCATGAGTACATGTAATTCTTCATATGGACTTCAGGAGCCGTGGTCCAAAGAAGAGGACTGCTAAATAGTAAATAACTAGATTCTTCCTAAGCTCCAAGGCCTGGGTGTGCCGCCACTGATGAATGAAGTGTTTGTGATAAAGCTGGATTACAAAATAAAGCCTGCAGGTGCACTCAGCTCAACCTTATGAACAGTAGACAGATTGATTTAATATATTTAGCTTGCATTAGAGAGCTAATACAATTCTTGCTGATTTCCCTAAGAAGAAAGGTGATGGTGGGATGGGGTGGTGGTGGTGGGGAGAACATGGGAGGAATTTAAGCAAAGCTGAATTTGATTTCTTATGAAAAATAAATAACGTTCTCCTGTAAATCTTTCTCAAAAGTACTTACTAAATAATAAGTGATGAGGCTGAAGCTCTACTAATTGAATTCTGTAAATCCATGATCAAATAGTGGAAGAAACACCCAGAATAAGTGCTACGGACTCTTTAGGAACTCGTTGGAAACACACAGATACCTGGACCTTGCTCTAGACTTATAGCACCAGAATCTCTACAGGGAACCCAGAAATTTGTAGTTTTAACAAGCTCCACCCGTGACTCTTACTTACACACTAAAGTGTGAGTAACACTGAGAAATACCACGTCATCAAGGTTCCCTGAAAATGTTTGCTAACAACTTGCCTCAAGCATGTTATGCAAGGGGAGCAGGCAAAACCTCTCTTTCCCTCTTTCTTCTCCCTCCAGTTCTCTCCCTGGGGCCTGGGTTATCTTTAATTGAGATGGGCACTGTGTGGTACAGGATGGTTTTGGATCCTCTACGCCATTCTGCCTTCCCCACAGCACAATACAATATACTTGAGCTCCTCTTGTTTTGGCCATGTGCACACTAAATGCAAGGGTGCAAGTTATAAATGCACCTGGTTGCTAAAACCCCATATTAAGAACAAGGCAACTATGTGGGGAGAGAGAGGCCAGAGGGCACCAAAGCATCACATACTGAGTGAAGAGCTGTCTTAGAAACAGAGCCTCAAACCCCTGAGAATCAGAGACAACCTGGCTGGGCCCTTTGCAAATCGGACCCACAAAATCATGAGTTTCAGGGTAGTTGGCTACGCAGCATTAGATATTTGGAACAGGAATTGTAAAAATGTTTTACAAAATTATAAAACAAACTTAAGTCAAAGAAAAAACATCAATCTCTAAAAAGCAAAAGTTAAACTAGTGAATCTAACCATGTATGTGAGATGTGAGTTGGTGGCCACACCACACAGAAAGGATCTATTTCAAATGACTTGAAAATTCAGTAATTTGTACATCCCTAGTGGATCTATCTGAAGTACCAAAGAACTATAAGGAAATCTGAAAGAGTTTTCAGTAATCATATTGCTTATATTATTATACTGAAATGATTATTTATATATTATGGGATAAAGTAAATATTCATGTCATTAAGAATAAAGAGAAAAGAGATATAAATGCAATATCAAAGTTGCTAAGTAAAAATATTGTGATCCTAAATATAAATTGGTCATGATAATTTTTTTCCTTTATTTTTTTAAATTTTAATTTATTTTTTGCATTTTTCTGAAGTGAGAAGCAAGGAGGCAGAAAGACAGACTCCTGCATGCGCCCAACTGGGATCCACCTGGCATGCCCACTGGGGAGTGATGCTCTGCCCATCTGGGTTGTTGCTCTATTGCAGCTGGAACCATTCTAGCACCTGAGGCAGAGGCCATGGAGCCATCTTCAGCACCTGGGCCAACTTTGCTCCAATGGAGCCTTGGCTATGAGAGGGGAAGAGAGAGATAGAGAAAAAGGAGAAGGGGAAGGGTGGAGAAGCAGATGGGTGCTTCTCCTGTGTGCCTTGGCTGGGAATCGAACCCAGCCAGGACTTCCATATGCCGAACACTCTACCATTGAGCTAGCTGGCCAGGGCTATTTCCATTAAATAATATATATTTTCTGGATCTGTCACTAAAATAATGTAGAAACAATAACCAACCAGTAGAAATGAATACCCTACACCTTGGAGAAATAGCTATTCTTGGTATGGGGCCAAAAATGTACAAGATGAGCCTGGGACATATTGCCAGAATAGAAAAAAAGGAAGCCACAAGCTTTCAGAGATGTTCTCATGAGAACAAGGTGCTGTCACCATTTCCTTTGCTTCCGCCCACATCTGTGGCTGCCTCTTCTTGGCCTCCTTTGCTGGTTCAACCTCTTCTACCTGATGCTTAAGTACTGGTTTAAGCATGGCTCTGTCCTAGGCCCTGGTCTCAGATCTAGCTTTACTCTCACCTAGGCTACTTCAGTGTCCCTCATGGTTTCAACAACCACCTACACTTTAATGCCTTCCAAATGCACATATCTCTCTATCCCAATGTTTCCCCCAATTCCAGATCTGAATATGCAGCTGCCTGTTGAGCACATTCACCTGCATGTGTCATGGGCACCTCAAACCCAGCATGTGTAAATTCATCACCAGAGTGTATAAATTCATCATCTTTCCTCTAGTCAAACTTGGTTCTTCTCCATCATCAGTAATTTGTATTATCATCTGCCCAGTTTTGCTAGCTAGAAAACTGGAGGTTTTCTTGATCCATCCTGCTCCTTCACCCCATACATTCAATCAGTTGGCTTCTGTCAATTCCACCTCCTGAATATTTACCCTATTCTCACCATCTCTCCTGCCACCAACTCAAGACATCATCACCTCATCTGACTTTGGTAGCTTCTAAACCAGTGGTTCTTAACCTGGGTTCTATCAAACCCTAAGGGTTCGATGAGTCGGTCTCAGGGGTTCGGAGAAGCCTCTGCCATGGAGGCCAGAATAAAGTAATACCGTAATTTGTTGTGAGTTCATGCACTTTGTTGGTTTTGTTCTTTGAGCAAGGTGATGTTCATGCACAGTTCATTTTGTGCACCAGTAAAAAAACATATACCTATGTCTTGAATTTGGAAAAACAATCATATTTTATTTATCACTAAAGAAGGGTTTGGTGAATGCGCATATGAAACTGGTGGGTTCGGTACCTCAAAAAAGGTTAAGAACCACTGTTTTAAACTGTTCTTCCATCTTCTCTATACCCTCTCTAATTTCTTCTTCATGGAAACCAGCAGGGTCTTTTAAATAAGTGTCTTTTAAATATTAAAATCTTACTATAGAACCCCTATTTTGAATTCTCCAATGGTTCTTCATGTTTTTAGGATAAAGTTTAAAATTTTACAAGATCTCAGTGATCTGGGCTCTGCCTACCTCAGCAGGCTCATGTCATGCCATCCTATCTCATTCACTTCAAACCACTTAGTTCCTTGAATATGCCTCTTTCTTTCCTACCTCGTAACCTTTGTAAGTGCTGTGCCCTCTCCCTGGAGTGCTCTTACATCTCACTTTTGCCCAACCTATTCCACTCGCTTGTCCTTGAGTAAATTTTAATACACTTCATCAAGTCCTAAGATACTCAACTGAATACTCTGCTGGTCACATCAAAAGAAGAAGCTGATTTTCAAGAGTAAGAACAAAAGTATGGTTTCTTGCTTCTGTCCTTCCCCCTTTTGCAATATGAGCTTTGGGATACCCAGAGCTAGTTTGGGAGGTGGGGAACACATACCTTTTTCTGCATTCGGGAAAGCAAGATGATGTTGGGTTGAGGTGCCACTTCCCATGGTGTAAGAACAGTGTTTCTTAAGGACACAGGTAGCAGGTCCAAGGGAAAGTGAATTGTTTGCTGAAGGAAGGGGGAATCTGCAATAGGAAGATTCAGGCAGAGTATTACTAGTTCAGGTGGAGCAAATTATCTATGGACTTGTCTTCCACATCATAAAAATATTTGAGACTATCACCTCTCCAGGCTCAGTGCATGAGGTGTTTCTCACCTGAAAACTTCCTCTGTTTGTCATAGCATATCTCCTATGTTTTCAACCTTTCTGCTAGCTTTCCCCATTACTGTCTAAAAGCATACTGAAGTCTCTTCTCTTCTCTTCTCAAAGCAATTCATCCCCATCCTCCTTTGATCTCCCACACCCCTCTACCTATAACCCAGAATCTCTTTTCTTCTCCTCCAGGAGCAGACTTTATGTTTTTCTCCTTATTTGCTCTTCAGACCACTTTTTACATCCTCACTGTTAATCAAAACCTTTCATGCTGATATCTCCAATGCCTTCATCTTTTCATTCCTGACCTTGTCAGAAGAGCAAGGCCATCTGCCTCCACAAGTCACCCCTTGGGCTTCTATGATGCCAGACTCCCTTGTATGTACTCCTGCCTCTCTGACTACTCACTTTCTCTCCTTCTTGAGTTCATTTTTCTTTGTCTCATTCTCAAAGATTGATTTTTATTTGTTTTCTAGTCTCAGATGTCAGCTCTTACTCTGTACAAACTCCCTGGTTGATTTAATCAACTCTTATTTTCAACTATCGTTTCCCACCTCTCAAATCTCTACATCATCCCAGGCCATCCCTAAACATCAGCCCCATGTACCCAACTTCCTGCCAAACTTTCACTGGAGCACCTCGGATTCCATGTATTGCAAATAGAACTCATCTTCTCAAAAGCCTACTTTTCTAGCCTTGTCTCTGTTCTCTCCTTTCTTCAAACTGGGCTCTTTGCTCACCATGACTGTTTTTTTGGGGTTTTTTTGCTCTTAGCTAGAATATTCTTCCTATTCCACTCCTCCTAACTTGGCTAACTACTCATTCCTTAAGGCTCACTTTAGGCATCATCTTTTTTAAGAAAGCTAGTTTGACACGCCCTCTCTGAGCTCTTGAGTGTCTTATTCACATCTCCATCACTGCAGCATCACATGAAAGTTTTCTACCATTAGACTGTGAGTTCCTTGACAGCAAAGACCATGTGTAAACAAAGCCACCATTTTTATATCTAGGATTTAGCTTGCTGCCTGACACACAAGAGAGATACAATAACTGTTAATTGAAATAACTTTATGCCATATTTATTTTTACACAACAAAGATGAATCTTTCTCTAGCTCTTCTTCAGGAAGCAACATGAGATGTACTGGCAATGTCAATGGTGGATTCTATTTCAATATCCCCCAAACCCCTTTTCTTCTACCTCACTCTACTTCCTCTATCTTTGAAGGTATTATATTGGGGACTGTCAATGAGTTGTTATCTTTTCTTTTGCAAATCCAAGTGAAAGGCCCACCTTACCTTTTGCTGATTGACTTTTTAAAAATACATCATCAAAGAAAAAAAGACTAATTTTTTTCTTGTGGGCAAAATAGTTTCCAGACATAAGAGATGCCATGTCATCAGAATCTGAGCATGAGGTAAAGTGACAAGCCATCATGAACAAATCAACCAAACTCCCACAGTTTTAGAGCTGGAAGGGATATCAGTGATGACTGAGCCCCCAGTGACTCCTAAATTGCTTTGATAATTAGTAAACTGCCTATAGAGCCATGTTGTATATTGAAGCATTTGGATTTTGGAAGTGCTTAGGTAAGTGCAGAATTCTCACTCAGCTTCTCACTGGATCTATATTAGGGACCTAAATATAAACAGGGTATTTTTACAATCTGGCTATCTTGGGGACAGGTGCTGGACCTAACCCCCCACCTCACCTGCCTAGTTAACAAAAAGCTATACCTATTCTCGCTTGTCCCACCCATGTTCTCTGGAAGAGGCTAGAAGCTAGTTTCTTATTGGTGTAAAGTCAGATTTGAATGGTATGGTGGGGGTTGTCTTTGAGTTGTCTTGGAAACAACTGAATTGCTAATGGACCAATTTTCTTTCCTGAATAAAGACGGATGCTGCTTGTGGGAGCAGCCATGTTATGCCTCAGGAACTATACGACTGTTCACAGTGCTGTTCTCCCAAACCCACCTGTTCATATATATCTTTAAGTCTCTGTCTATCATTTATTCAATTTCATATCTTTTCCTGTTCGAGACCCCATAATAAGACTTGTAGTGGCTGGACCACAACAGATCTAGGTACTTAACCTCTCATAGACTCTCCTCATTTATATATCTCTGAGAATAATAAACAAAATATATTTAAAGTGCTCTCAGAATACAGTAGAATCTCAATATATGTTGATGGACTGAATCTGACATCATATTTATTTATAAATATCAAGAATCAGGCCTGACCTGTGGTGGCGCAGTGGATAAAGCGTCGACCTGGGAACACTGAGGTCGCCAGTTCAAAACCCTGCACTGGTCTGGTCAAGGCACATATGGGAGTTGAGCTTCCAGCTCCTCCCCCCTTTCTCTCTTTCTCTCTCTCTCTCTCTCACTCTGTGTCTCCTCTCTAAAATGAATAAAAGAAAAAAAAAAAAAAATTAAAAAAAATAAAAAAAAAGAATCAAAAACATGTCCTTGGCTCAAATTTAGGAGGCAATAAAACACATACTATCTTAATGCAGAATTGTTATGAGCTGAATATGTCCACCTAAACCCACATGTTGATGTCCTAGCCTCCAATATGATGGTATTTGGAGGTGGGGCCTTTGGTTTGGGAGGTAGTTAGGTTTACATAAGGTCATGAAGGTAGAGCCCCAAGATGGAATTAGTATGCTTATAAAAACAGGAAGAGAGACCAGAGTTCTCTCTCTCTTTGCCATGTGAAGGTGGCTATCTGCAAGACAGGAAGAGAGTTCTCACTAGGAACCAAATCTACTGGCACCTTGATCGTGGAATACTCAGCCTCCAGAACTTTGAGAAATAAATGTTTGTTGTCTAAGCCATCCAGTCTATGGTATTTTATCACAGCAGACTGAGCTAAGACAAGCATAACCATGGGATGGCTACTGATTATTGCTGGGTCAAGAATTATTGTTATTACCTAAGTTCTCATTTGCCTGTCAGGTACTTTGTTTCTTATGCATTTATTTTGGTTTTTGTGGGGTTTTTTTAAAGATTTTACTTACTGACTTTTTAGAGAGAGAAGAGAGAGAGAGAGAAAGGGGGGCAGGGGAAGAGCGGGAAGCATCAACTCATAGTAGTTGCTTCTTGTATGTCCCCTGACTGAACGAGCCTAGGGTTTTGAACTGGTGACCTCAGCATTCTAGGTCAATACTTTATCCACTGCGCCACCACAGGTCAGGCGTATTTATAAAACCAAATACAGTGGTAGAATAAGACAACCTATCAAATCATCTGCCCTATAAAAGAGTGTTGACGGTAGAAATATGACACGGCTATAGAATGAGAAAGATATACTATCATGGGCCAATAAGCAATTTAAAACAACCTCTTAGAAGTGGAAGAAATAAAGATTCCCATCAGACAGCATATCCAGTTGTAAGTAACTCTGGGTCCCCAAGGACAAAAAGAATGTATTATGATATATCAGGGGAAGGGGGCGGGGCACCCAGCTATCGCTGTAACAGCACAGAATTGCTCTGGGGCTCCATAGCTTTGTCTGTTTCTCTGTTGTGTAGGGATCATGGTGACTCCATTACAAGATTGTCATGAGGGTGAAATGAGATTACACAGGAGGAATACTTTGCAAATGTTTGTCATTATCATGGAAAACATAAAGGAACTTCTTAAGTGACACTTCAAAATTGTCTTCCTTCAAAATAAAAAGCACCTTAAATATTTATCAGTACAGAGTTGACAAAATACATCATTTTACATTGAAAACAATGAGGTAGCATTTAACCATGATCAGCCATGACAAAGAATAAGTCTATATATAATAGTAAAAACATATTTCCAATATTATATTGCCACATGAAGAAAAGCAAATTGCAGAACAGTATGCTTAATGTGATCACATCTATATAAAAATGTCAATAAGTACATAATCAAAAGCATACACCCAACTGTTAACAATGATTACCTCTGGAAAATGAATGAGGTTGGGTAGGAAATTTTCATTGTTAACTTATATAGTTCTCTTATAACTTTTTATAATTAAAAATCTGTAAATTATATTTTGCAAAATTGTATGGATAAGAAAGAAATTAGAAAGTAACTGACACTATAGGTATCACATTCACCGCCTTAAGAAAGAAGTGTAGTATGAAGATCAGCTGAGAATGTTTTAGAAGTCTTTAAGAAAGATGAATAGAAAAGAGAAATAAAATAATTCTTAGGGCAAAAAGTAAAACATGAAAAATTAGCTTGATTTAGCCTTAGACTGTTGAATTGTTCGGCACTTTTCAGTTGCTTCTGCTGGTGGGACCCCAGCTGAGCCTGTCAGGTAACCAGCCCGTCTACACTGTATAGGTGAGAATTGTGGTCCCTCTAGGATTTGACTTAGCATCATACATGTCTGACATTATCATTAAAAAATGTAGGTAACTGTTTCTCTTCCCACTAAGTGAACCCCCAAAATGGAAGGAAGATTCAGCACCCAGGCCTTAAAGACACTTTGCTGAGTGAGTCAATGAGATAACAAAGGGGCTTTCTCTGTCCCCAAACCAAATTTATGTGTATTTCCTGTGTGAAAATATGTTTGCTACCCTCATGGTCTCGCCCATTTCTGTACTTCAGGCTAGAAAGAAAGATCTTACCTTCTTTGGTATTTTTTTACTATAAGATGCGAGGCAGGAAGCCCTTTAACACACAGGTGTGGTCCACATCCTGTTTTCAGAGTTGGCTGAAGGGTCCAGGGGTTGATCTAATTTCTTCCAGATCTAGATAGAGTCCAATAAATAAAGTGCAGACTTCGTCTGACATACCTCCTCCCGGAAAGGCAATGATGACGTGCAACGCCCGGGCCAGGCGGCAGGGTTCCCCGCGGCATGGCAGCAGGCGGCCCTGGGCCCGTCAGACCGACCCCGCGGGAGGGTCCCGGAGGGTCCCGCCCTCACACTCGGGCGCAGCTCCCGGGACAGCTTCCCCGCCGCTGGCTCCGCTCGCGTCGAGTTCTAAGCCTGTTTACCCTCCTGGATTAGGAGGCTGTGTTTCTCAAGCCACGTCTGAGCAACCTGAGCTCCTTAACCCAGAAATAGAAGGGTGCTGACGAGGCAGACGGGCTGGGGGCTCCGGAAACGGAGCCTGGAGGGGTCCACGCTGAGGCCGAGCAGGAGCCGCGGCGTTCTTCCTCGTGGGTGGCTTTTCTCTGTTTGCAAAACTTGAGTAAAGAAAGCATTCTGCCCTTTCTCATTTACTTCTGTCATGGATACTTTTTCCCTGGGATATAACCTAGCCCGTTGTATATCACTAGTCCCAGACAACATAGTTTTAAAATAAATCTAAGATGTCTATATATGTTCTGGTAGGTACTAAAAATCCTGTGGGAATTTGCAAAGAAACAGATACCCTGCTTACTTATATGTAGGTCAAGCTTGTTGATTATGTTATCCAAATCCTCTTTATTCTTAATTACTCTTCCTGATTTTCCCATCTTTGAAAAAACAATGTTTTACAGATTTCTATAAGTACAGATTTAGCAAGTTATCCTTGTATTTCTGAATCTTTGCATTATATATTGAAGCTATGTAATTAAATAATTAGATTAAACCATATGAAATTGCCATAGGCAATTATATAATTATAATATATAAAGGTTTATGGTTGCTTATTTTCTTGGCAGGTGACTTATCAAAATAAAATAAAACTGTTAAGTATGTTTATGCCCTGAATTCTCTTTTGTCTGATATTAATATTTTCACATTGTTTCACTGCTTGTTAGTGGTTGACGAATAACATTATTTTCTCTAAATTGACTAAAAGTTAAAAGACTAATACAATGCCCTATTATTATTGAGAGTATGAGAAAATGGGCCCTTTCATACACTACAGGTGGGAATGTAAATTGTTTTTACGTTCTTTGGAATTAAACTTGATTAACTTTTAATTGTGACTTATTGAATTATTTCATTTCTTTATTAAATTACAAATTTGTAATATGTAAGCCCTTTGGTCCATAAATTCCCCTTAGAATTAGAAGTATCTCAGAAAACTATATAATACACACAAAAATGTATATAAAGTTTCATTAACACAGTTTGTGGTCATAAAATAATAGAAACAACCTAAAAGTTCAAAAATTGTAGAATGGTTAAATAAGGTAATACAAAAGAATACTAGAGTTTTTTTTTAAGTAGGTCAGTATCCTGTCATGCTAAGATGCTCACATTTTTTAAGTGAAAAGGCAAGCTGCTGAAATACAGGGGTAGCAAGGTAGGTTTACAATGGTCGTACAAATAACACAATGATTAATGAACAATAATACAAGAATAAACTGTGTGTTTGGGGTACTCATAACTATAAACTTACTTTTGCCAATCCCCGTATTACTGCATAAGCCTTGTCAATTATCTATTGACTATATTTCAACGATGGTAATTTTTTTTAAAGGCTTCAAATATGTTTTCTTTTGGGCACAAGCACAGAAGCTGGGCCTACTGTTATTCGCATGCTCATCCAATTGTCTGTAATGGAGATAAAATAACTATTAGGACCATTTCCAGGCCCTTGAGTGTCAAATGAAAAAAAAATTTTTTTGCAAGTAGTGCAGCAGTAGCTTTTGAAGTCCCTGCAGCCATAAATTTGACTTAAGCAGCTGATTACTTTCTATATTAGATTAGATGACTTCTGTGTGTTTCTTATAATCACAGGAATTTTTGTTGATTTTATTTTTTTTTAGATCTTCATTTATTCGAGGTCTTCTTGATGACTTGCCTCAGCCAGAATTGGCTATCAGGTTTCACCTTGTAGACAGCTTGGTATACTGGGTTGAGATCGTGAGATCACTTTATGCTCGGTGAAAAACGATATCCTGCTCAATTAGTGATGTCTGCCATGGAAAAGAATGGGTACCAGTGATGAGCTGTGCATCTGCCATCAAGAAAGCACAATAACCTGACTAGGTGGTAGCGCAGTGGATAGAGCATCAGACTGGGATGCGGAGGACCCAGGTTCAAGACCCCGAGGTTGCCAGCTTGAGTGTGGGCTCATCTGGTTTGATCAAGGCTCACCAGCTTGAGCCCAAGGTTGCTTGAGCAAGGGGTTACTCGGTCTGCTGTAGCGCCAGGGTCAAGGCACATATGAGAAAGCAATCAATGAACAACTAAGGTGTCGCAACGAAAAACTAATGATTGATGCTTCTCATCTCTCCGTTCCTGTCTGTCCCTGTCTATCCCTCTCTCTCACTCTCTCTCTGTCCCTGTAAAAAAACAAAGAAACAAACAAAAATCACAATAAAGCCTTTAGGCAACTTTGAAAAGCCACTGAGTTACCTACCCTTAATATGTCCAGAAGGAAAAAACTTCTCCTCTCCCTCTTAGGCTCAGTGAATCTGGTCTATGAATTTAACTGACAAAAAACAGATTAACAGGAAGAAAGGAATACAAATTGATGAACTTTTTATGTGCACAGATGTTCACAGAAAAGTGAAACTTAAAGTGTATTGTAGACTAAGGTTGGGGGCTTATATACGTTCTTAAAAGAAAGAGGACAATAAAGTGTAGAGAAGTGACTGGGAAGTTTATGGGAGAACGAATGAAAGGATTATTTCAGTCAAGTCTATGTATGCAAACTCACCTCCGTGTCAGCTCTGGGTCCCTGGTGACAGGTGGGCTCTTCTCTTCTTGGTGCAGTGCAGTGTGGGAACAGCTTCTCAAAGGGGAAGGTATGCCCTGCCTTCAGGCAGGTAAGGGGAAGGCAGAGAACTCTCTGTAGCTGTTGATTCTCAGTTGCCTTCAGCTCAAAATAATCCTCACAGCAAGGTGGCATGTTTTGGGGAGGCATATTCTGACGTTCTGACCCCCTTTGAATGCTAACCCCTTTTTCAGAGTAAAAGGTTGCCGAAAACAAGTAAAAGTAATTGTTTCCCCAGTTCTTTAACTTCGATTTTAAAGATCTTTTCTAAGATAGCCTTTGAAAGTCAGCAAGTTTATAAAGCAAATGAATTAACTTGCATTTCTAAGTTTCCTGTTTCACTGCAAGACTTTTTGTGATGTTTAATTTAAGGCTCTGAAGGACTAAGGGTCATTCCAACCAGGAAAGGGCCCCATGAAACCTCTGGGGTTGCTGTTTGCCCAGCTGCAGTTTCTCCTCCTTATCTCCCAGGTATCCGTCCCATTCCAGCGCGTGCTCTGGTGCAGACAGCTCCATGTGTTTGAGAATTTCCCTTTCCTTTTTTCTTCCAAGTTCTTTTCTTTACTTTTTTTTTCTTTTGTGACTGACAGAGTCAGACAGAGGGACAAATAGGGACAGACAGCCAGGAAGGGAGAGAGATGAGAAGTATCAGTTCTTCGTTGCGGCACCTTAGTTGTTCATTGATTGATTTCTTATATGTGCCTTAATGGGGGTGGGAGGGCACAGCAGACCGAGTGACTCCTTGCTTGAGCAAGCAACTTTGGGCTCAAGCTGGTGAGCCTTGCTCAAACCAGATGAGTCTGCGCTCAAGCTGGCGAGCTTGGGGTCTCGAACCTGGGTCTTCCGCATCCCAGTCCAACGCTCTGTCCACTGTGTCACCGCCTGGTCAGGCCTTCCAAGTACTTTTTAAATTTACATGACTTCCAACACACAGTGCAGTGTGGGAAAGTCCCTGTAGTACTTGACAACCAGGATTTCTACTTCTTTTATTTTACAACTTTTCTTAATGTTTCTGTGCTATGTCTAGAACTAAAATATACCCATGCCGGTGCTGCACAGTTCCTATGTGTGCTTTTGTCTTCTGACTTCATCTTCATGCCTACTGGTGTGCTGGAGCTGACTGCTAACTTTTTAGGAATTTTGTGGGCTGGTTTTATTTATTTTATTTTATATCTAATGCAAAATCTGTACCTGCCAGGCTACTCTAAGATCCCTCACTTTTGACATTTAGAGACAGCAAAGAAGCTGACTTTGTGCAGCCACTCAGAAAGCTGGCTGGAGGATAGGTAAAGAGCCCTTGGCTTCTTGTCGGCCACAACAGCGAGAGGTGTGAGTGAGCAAATTTTTTTTCATGTTTTACCTTTAGGGAAGTGGACAGCAGTTGGCCTTTCCATAGGACAGCAGCCCTGAACCTTAGAAGTCCATGGATTTCTAGAATGTCTGCTTAAAATTTTATGCAAAGTGTACATGTGGGTGTCGAAGAGCCACTGGTGGGCAAATAAGTTTGTAAAATCTATATTTTTTGAGTTTGCTCACTTTTAGTGTTAAAAAATGGCACTGGGCCTGACCAGGCAGTGGCACAATAGATAGAGTGTCGGACTGGGATGTGGAAGACCCAGGTTCGAGACCCCGAGGTCGCCAGCTTGAGCACAGGCTCATCTGGTTTGAGCAAAAGCTCACCGGCTTGGACCCAATGTCGCTGGCTCCAGCAAGGGGTTACTCGGTCTGCAATAGCCCCGGGTCAAGGCACATATAAGAAAGCAATCAATGAACAACTAAAGAGCCACAACAAAGAATTGATGTTTCTCATCTCTCTCCTTTCCTGTCCATCTGCCCTTATCTGTTCCTCTCTCTGACTCTCTCTGTCTCTGCAACCAAAAAAAAAAAATGGCGCTGCGCAGCGCCAGGTATGGGATCTGTAAAATCGCAAATTACCTTCCTGCTTTGGAAGGGCCATTCATTGTCTTGTTAAGTGTGCTGGAGGAGAGGTTTTTGTACCAGAAAAGTTTTACCCTGACCAGGTGGTGGCACAGTGGATAGAGCGTTGGACTGGGATGCAGAGGACCCAGATTCGAGACCCCAAGGTCACCAGCTTGAGCGCGGGCTCATCTGGCTTGAGTAAAAAGCTCACAGGTTGGACCCAAGGTCACTGGCTCCAGCAAGGGGTTGCTTGGTCTGCTGAAGGCCCGTGGTCAAGGCACATATGAGAAAGCAATCAATGAACAACTAAGGTGTTACAACGAAAAACTGATGATTGATGCTTCTCACCTCTCTCCATTCCTGTATTTCCCTGTCTATTCCTCTCTCTGTCCCTGTAAAAAAAAAAAAAAAAAAAAAAAGGTTTAAAAAGAATGGAGAGGAAGGAGGAGAAAGAAGCCAAGATGGCAGGGAAAGAGAGAAAGCCAGTTTTGCAGAGTAAGAAGCCATGTTGGCCGATGGGAAACCAGAGGTGAGGGGCTTTGAGACTGGCGGGGCCTTTGATTCTAGGAAAAACCAGAGAAGATTCTCCTGGTTGTGGAACCAGATAATGTGCCAGTGGCTTTGTGAGCCCTGTGTGTCTGTTTGCTCGTCGGCTGATGCGATACTTGAATAAAGAAATGGCCCACCATTTTTTGGCTCCACTGTTTCTTTACCATCTGCCTGAATGTAACGAGAACCTGCGTGTGCATGGCCACAACTACTGACTGGCCTTACAGCCATATAGAGCCCCAAAGGGGTGTGGTGACGACTCTGAAAGAGGTGGAGAGAGTGGCCAGGAGCACGTCAGATAGCCCTAGCCCTCATCATGTCCTCAGACCCTATGTGGTGCCCCCAAAGCGCTTTCTTTTGAATCTTTCCATGATGACCAGAACGAAGAGCCCGGACCTGACACAAGCGAGGGCTCAGTGAGTGAGGGAATCGTGAACTAGGAAGTGCTGAACTGCCCAGTTTCACCGCTGACCCTGTATTTCCTTATCTCGCAGAAACAGGAGAGGGGTCTGTGCTTTATTCACTCTGTGCTATTAAAGGATACCTTTTTTTTTTTGTACAGGGACAGAGAAAGAGTCAGAGAGAGGGATAGATAGGGACAGACAGACAAGAACGGAGAGAGGTGAGAACTGATCAATCATCAGTTTTTCGTTGCGACACCTTAGTTGTTCATTGCTTTCTCATATGCGCCTTCATTGGGTGGGGGTGAAGAGGGGCTCCAGCAGAGCGAGTGACCAAGCGAGCCAGCAACCTTGGGCTCAAGCCAGTGACCTCTGGGCTCAAGCCAGTGACCTTTGGGCTCAAGCTAGGGACCATGGGGTCATGTCTATGATCCTATGCTCAAGCTGGTGAGCCCAAGCTCAAGCCAGTGACCTTGGGGTTTTGAACCTCGGTCCTGTGTCTCATTCCAACACTCTATCTACTGCACCACCACCTGGTTAGGTGCAACAGTTTTAAATTTAAATTTCTGTTTTAGTTAGCTCAGGCTACAATAACAAAATACTATAGACTGGATGGCTTACATGACAAAATTTTATTTTCAGTTCTACAAGTGGGAAGTCCAAGATCAAGGTGTTGCAAAGGTAAGTTTTCCTCTAAGGCCTCTTCTCTTGGTTTGTAGGCAGCTGCAACCTTGCTGTGTACTCACCTTATACTACCTGATAAATCTGATGAATCATAGCCAAGAAATTAACAAACATATACCCTGTCTAAAGGGTGTACAATCACCCCAGGCCTTTAAGATTTCCAGGGAATAAAAGAGTTCATAATTCAAAATTACAAAATACCATGGAAGCCTCCATAAGGGAGAGTCAGCAAAAACAAACAGCAAAATAGGACACCTGAGGACTTGCTGATGGAATTTAGAAGTAGGATGTAACATAAGTATGGGGTGAGATGCTTAGCAAAAGATATCAAAGCAAGGAATAAGATGCTATATAAAAGAAATAAAAAGATCCTGGCAAGTTTGAAAAAGTCCATTTAAAATAAAAAAAAATATTAAACTTGATAATAAAAATTCAATAAATCCATTGAAGAAATAATTTTGATTTACAGGGGAATTAATTTCTTTTTTTGAGAGAGAGAGAGACAGGAAAAGAGAGAGAGATAAGAAGCATCAACTCATAGTTGTGTCATTTTAGTTGTTCAATGATTGACTCTCATATGTGCCTGGACCAGGGGGCTCCAGCCAAACCAGTGACACCTTGCTTAAGCTAGTGACCTTGGCCTCAAGATCTTGGGATCATGTCAATGATCCCACGCTCAAGCCAGTGACCTTGGGGTTTCAAATCAGGGACCTTAGCTTCCCAGGTTGATACCCTATTCACTATGCCACCATTGGTCAGGGATGGGGAAGAAATCTTTAAATAAATACCTGGAATACATCATTAAGAGAGAAATCCACTCCTCTCATCCCCTCACACCCCTGCAAATTCCAGAGAAGTTAAGAGACAGAGGACAGAGAAGGTGTCACATACATACTCAGAGATCAGGAGAAGACACTGGAGAATGTAATCTTAGATGATAATCAAGCATTTTCCAAAATTGAACCAAAGCAATAAATTTGAAATTTGAAGAGCACAATAAATCCTAAATAGACTAAAAAACCAGCAATCTATAGCCAGGCACATCATAGTGAAACCATGTAGCAAAGGACAAAGATCTTAGAAGCAACAGAGATTTAGATTCTTCAGTGACTGTCCTACCTCAGAGCTCTCAAGGGCTTCATTTCACATGGTTAAACTTAGAGTCTTCCCCTAATTTCCATCCAAAACTCATAGTATATTTTGAAGAAAACAAGAATAAAATGTGACTGATGAGTAAAATTTCTGGTCTCAATTGCAGTGTGATGTATCTGACAAGAGTAGACTACTCTTGATATTTGATTTTTAAAAGGGCATTGAGCCTGACCAGGTGGTGACGCAGTGGATAGAGTGTCGAACTGGGATGCAGAAGACCCAGGTTCGAGACCCCGAGCTTGCCAGCTTGAGCACGGGGCCCATCTGGTTTGAGCAAAACCTCGCCAGCTCGGACCCAAGGTCGCTGGCTCCAGCAAAGGGTTGCTTGGTCTGCTGAAGGCCCGCGGTCAAGGCACATGTGAGAAAGCAATCAATGAACAACTAAGGTGTCGCAACGGCAACGAAAAACTAATGATTGATGTTTCTCCTCTCTCTCCGTTCCTGTCTGTCTGTCCCTATCTATCTCTCTCTCTGACTCTCTCTGTCCCTGTAAATAAAAAAGAGTTTCTTTCACATACATGTGAAAAAAAATAAAATTCTACAAAGTGACTGCATAGTTCTTTGAATCCTGATACATCATCTATGAGAGCTGCTTCCTCAAGGTAGCTATTCGGAATTTAGGCAGAATATGGCCCTAAATACCTTGGAAAGTCTTTATCTTGCCAACATCATTTTCAGCATTTTATTAACTAAAGATAAGTGACCATCAGAGATGATTTGGTTGCATATTACTTTCAAAAAGCAGTAAGAAAATAGCTATTTAGAAAAACGAGGTACATCAGGTTATAAACATTATAAAAACTAAGAATCCCACATCATAGAAATATATGATCAAAGGTTAGACTAACAAACATTCAAACAGGCTCTATTTAAATGAGAGCTCTACATTTCTTTTAAAAATAATTTTTTTTTTTTCAGACTCTTCCAGAACACTTCATAATGAACAAAGAGCTCACTTCTTTAAAAGCTGGGGTATGGCAACATAGCTATGTAATAGTAAGAAGCTGAGAGACAGTCTGACCTCTGAGACCAGTTAGCTCTGAGTCAGTTGTTCAGGCCAGATAGACGAGGCTTGGAAGGGAAGCGAATGCCAGGCGCCTGTTACCCACGTTACCAAAACAAGCTCCAAAGTGAATTTCCTTTCCCACTGTCCCACTTCACAAAGTTGAAAGGTTTAATGATGAAAGAGCCTGTATTGTTCATAAAATAATACAGTCCATCCACTTTGTTTTATTTTTAAGGTGCAACTCTTCAAGAATTTCATTTTTTGTAAAAAAAAATCACCTGTAAGGGAAGAAAAAAACCAAATTCACTCAATTCAAACATTAATTTTTTTTTCTTACAGAGGAAGAGAGAGAGAGAGAGTCAGAGAGATAGATAGGGACAGACAGACAGGAACAGAGAGGGGTAAGAAGCATCAATCATTAGTTTTTCATTGCCATTGCGACACCTTAGTTGCTCATTGATTGCTTTCTCACACGTGCCTTGACCCCGGGCCTTCAGCAGACCGAGCAACCCCTTGCTGGAACCAGCGACCTTGGGTCCAAGCTGGCGAGCTCTTTGCTCAAGCCAGATGGGCTCGCGCTCAAGCTGGAGAGCTCGGGGGTCTCGAACCTGGGTCTTCCGTATCCCAGTGCGATGCTCTATCCACTGCGCCACCGCCTGGTCAGGATCAAACATTAATTTTTAACATTCCCATGACAAGTAAATGACCAAAACATCAGGCCAGGTGTACAAACTCCAGAAGATCCTGGCAATAGGGAAAGGTGTCCTAGCAGTAGGTGGCTTCCCAGAAGGTTTCCATAACAGCAAAAGGATTTCTGCTTTTTCCTTAGGTCCTTCATCTCATCTATGAGCTCACTGATGCCTACAATAAATTCTGTAAGTGTCCTTTGTCCTCTGTATGTGTCTTATGCTGCAGAGGTGATGGCTCCACCTCACTATTATTCTGGGGACACATAAGTCTTATCAGATAGTTTTCTCTTCATATCAGTGAAGAGCTAGGACCTTGCCCTGAAAGTAGGTTTTCATAAGGGAGCAACAGGCACTGGGCACCAGATTAGCTCTCATACAAATAATTCAAAATAAATACTTAATAGTGACATTTGTCTGATGCAAATGACAATCATATGCCAGATGCCTGTCCAAAAATATCAACTATGTATAAATGTTATGTTACCATCTTCTGTGAGAAATACCAGCACACATCCACCCTTTCCTCCCACCCTCCAAACTTTATCAAACCTTTCATAGCTGGTGAATTCACTCTTCTGCTTACTTCCCTTTAACCCAGGTTCCTGATCCTTGTCATGTATTTGTCTGGGTTGGCGGCACTCATTACTGTAGTATAAACTGTGTAACTGAAAATAATGAGAAATTTTTACATACACATCCTTTTCTCTAATATTCCGAAGAAGAAAAACAATATCATTCCCTTCCCTAACACTTGGGACCTATGACAAGAATACAAATAGAGGCCCACAGGTGTCAGAATATTTGACATTTATAGTTCAAGTGACCACACACTCAGAGTGCTTTTCCTCCTGTTTTGACGACACAGCGAAAGGCACTGTGAGCACATGCAGAGCTTATCCAAGCATACTGGTCATTCCCTGAATAAGCACCTTGGCTGCTTATTTACCTTGTCATAACTCTATTCACCATAGTTTGAAAATGTCTCTGCTTCTAGCCTCAGCAGAGGAAGTTCTGTTGCAGGTGATTGTAATTTTGTAGCACAGCACAAGGGGGCAGCACAGAGGTAACTTCTGCTCAGACATGTCTATTAACCTCATACATGTTACCGGCCTCAGAGTCAGGAATCTATCTGGGTAAATTCTGGCTTAGTGGTGATTATCCTATAAATGCAGTTCCTCTTGAGCTTTCAATTATACAACAGAGAAAAATGTTACTCTGTAAACTGTTTATAATTTCTAACAATTCTATTTCAACTAAACATTTCAGATGCCATTTAAACCTTCATAGCCTTTGACTCATAACCCCACGTCTGGGAATTCAGGTAAAAGAAAAATCCAATAGCAGAGTTGGGGGCAGTGAGGAGGAATGAACAAACATATTCACTTCATAGCTTTAACAGAGGAAACACTAACAACTGGAGAATGCTTTACTGAGTTATACTACATTCAATCGGTTATGCAGCTATTTAAAATGATAAGGCTTATCCACAGCATGGAAATGCTTTATCAAAATAAATATAAGTATTTTTTGGGGGGGAGGGAGTTATGGAGAAGGAGCAAAGAGAGAGTAATGGGGAACAAAGGGGTGGGGGTGAGGGAGTTATATTGAGTGGGACACTTGAATCCATGTTAACACAATAAATTAAAATTAATAAAAAATTTTTAAAAAAGAGAAAGCTTCCTCTAACCTTTGTAATAATTACTTCCCTCTGATTTCTATAACATAATGACAGAATCCTCCTTTCAAGAACATCTGTGTGTGTTTATTAGAAGAAAAAATAAATTTAAAATGTATTCATAAAATCTCAAATGCAAAAAAAAACCTCAAATGCAAGCTATATATTTCTAAATAAAGCCACAGGTATATTAAAAATACAAAAAATTAAATAAATAAACATGAGTATTTTATTATAACACTAATTTTAAAATATATATTCATAATTTACACAATTGTTTTCAAAACTATAGGAACACAGAAACAGGCTTTTACCCTTTATTTTTCATATGAATATATTAAAAGGGCGGAATTGTGGCCGACCAGAAGGGGTCCCATCAGTTGCTTTTGGAGCTGGCTCCTACCAGCTAGTGAGAGCCAGTTGTTAAATATGCAGGCCATCTGTGAGCCAACTGTGAGCTTGAAATAGGCCAGGTAAGAGTGTGTACACCACGGAAGCTAGAAAATACTACAGGCCATGTGGGTCTTTGGTTTATTGCTCCCGCAAGCAGCTGGTTTACTAGCATCACACGTGTCTCCCGAGGGGCTCATTTAGTCGAGTGGTATAATACTGGGTTATTTGGTTTTTCTGTATTTGGCTGTTAGAATATTGTTTATGAAATAAACTTTTTAGCATTTAAAAGGAAAAACTTTCAAAGAGGTATTTTGAAGATATATTCCTATGACTATAAAAAGTAAAAAGAAGTAACACCAGTTTTGAGCATGTCATTATACATAGCAAATCTTAAAGCACCCAAATACACCATCAGGAAAGCTCCTCTTTTGTGTTTCTGTGAAAGAGGTTTGTTTCAAAGAAAAAGATCAACTGGTTATTTGAAACTAAAAACCACTAGTTTTATCTGCATTAGCCTATTTCTTGAAGAATATTTTGTTTTGTTTTTAAATATATTTTTTATTTTTTCCTTGGTTTGAGGGAGAGACAACTGGTAGTTTCACCTAGTTGTTCTATCTAGCTGTGTACTCATTGAGTGCTCCTCGTACATGCCCTGACGAGGGTGTGTGTGTGTGTGTGTGTGTGTGTGTGTGTGTGTGTGTGTAACCTGCAACCTCTGGAGTGTTGGATCAATGCTTTAACTCACTGAGTGAGCCACCCAGTCAACGCTTGAAGAACACATTTTTTTATACTCCTATCTTGCAGAACACAGAGCTAAGACTCTGTATTGACTTGCACACTCTTCTTTCATTTCAGTAAGCTAAGTCCTACCACATCAGGAAAAGAAGGTGTCAGCACCCCTAATGAGCTCGCCTTCGGTGCGGGGAAGGCTATCAGGCAAGCCCTACAATGACGAGCAGTGGACCTTCAGCGTTTTCCGTACACATTTGGTGGTGGCTGCCTCTGAAATTTAGGAGCTCCATGTAGCCATGGTAGCGATGCCCAGTGGTTCACTTCAGAAGAGTACGTGGGTAAAACCCCAGGCTGTCGACCAGCAAGGGCACAGGAACTAAGATGGGAATTCTCTGCAGAAGGAGCGTGGAGCAGCAGGACCACCGCAGGGAGACAAGGGAAAGCCAAGCTGTCCACAGTTCGGTTCTAACAGTGAATTAAGGAGCTCCCCCCAATGAAGGCAGCCCCCAGCTACCAGGCTGACTTAGGACGAAAACATCTTTTCATTTTCTTTACCTTTATTTTTCTTCCTGGACTTCTCACCTGACTTAGGATATGTTTGTCTATCTGCCCTCCCGGGCCAGTGGAATGCTAATCCCCTGAAAGCAGAGATTTTATTTTGTTCACTGCTGTTTCCACAGCATCTAGAAAGCCTGCTGATGGGAGCCCTCAGATCCCTGCTGACCCAAGGCTGTGGGACCCCTTCTTGAGTGACAGAAGAACATGAGAGATGTGAACGGATGGCACTTACTTGTTATAAACTGGAAACACTGACAAAACCTGCAGAGAAAAAAAGCATATTATAAAAACCATTAAATCAGAGAAGAAATACATGCAAAATATCTATGGGAAGAATAAATGAACACTTTAATGTGTCTCAGGGTGACAGAGTTACAGACTTCCGAATCCTCTCCCCTTTGAACAATGCATACATGGGGCCCCGCCCGGTGACTCAGTAGAAATAACAAACATATATTACATCTGTACCTTTTCCTAGCATGCAGAAAAACTTAGGTGAAGACAGACACTTTAAGCTACACAGAAACAAGTTCCGAAAATGTCATCTGACCTTTTTTATGTTTCAACTAGGTAAAGCTTTTAGTCTAGCCTTCGCATTTATCACATTTGCTTAATTTCAGAGGAGAATATTTTCTTAAATCACTATTAACAACGACCCCACACATGCTGAGCAGAAACTGCACACCTCAAAGCAAGTTACCTGGAAGAGGGCCTGCAAGCTGAGGTTTGCCTGGCCTGTGGCATTAAGGGCTTTGATGGCAGGTGTTCTGTAAGGACAACAGTCAAAGGTCACTTGGCGTTTCAGGAAGCCCTGAATCCCACAGTTCTCATTTTGGGAGATTCAGTGTGAGGCTTAACCTCATTATCTCTCTTTCCTCAAAACAGATTCTGGCTCCCAAGCCTGTTTCCTCCCCAGCACTAGACCCCCATGGTGGAAGGAATTCAGCGGTCGGGCCCACTGGCCCCATCTGCTCAAGGAAGCGGGGCTGGCAAAGATGTATCACTGCAGAATTGAACAGTTGCCACCAACTCGGGGCAGTAAAGCCAAGAGGAAATATCTGCTCTTTGGGGACACACTGACTTATAATTATAGAAGTTTCAAAATTAGAAGGGACAATGAGAGCTCCTAACTGGTTCATTGATTTATTTATGAAAAATATTTTCCATCCAAAATAAAAAGTTTCACATGGAAAACAATGAGTCTTGCTCTATCTTTTCCTTTTACAGACGGGGGACCCAAGGCCCAAAGAGGCCACTCAGTGAGACATTAACAGCTGGTGGTAGAATCCAGGGCTTCTGACCCTAAAGCTGGGGCCAACCTTACCCTCCCAACATCCAACCAATTGCCAAGAGGCTCTCCCTTTGTTCCCCAGCACATGTTACACTCCCCATCCCAGCCTCGCACTGGCAAGGGGCCCAGGTACATTTTCTGGGAGGGGATAGCACCTGTAGTCCTCTTCAGTCCCTGTAAAAGAGGGGGCACATTCTCCTGGCCACAGGAAAACACTGCAGACCAGACAGAGCCCTACCTTCGGTCATCCTTCTCAGGTGCTGGCTTCCAGTGGTCGTAATTTGTCTCAACTCGAAACCACCTACAAGAAAGCACATCATTTTATCTTAAGGAGCAGAGACATAACTAAGGAAAAAAATATCAATATATAAAAACTGAAAATACCTCCAGTTTCACCAATTTAAAAGACCAGAGTTTTTAATTCTACTTACGCTCCATTCAAAGGATCTAGAGGCCAAATGTCCACTGGGCCACTTCTGCTCCTCGTGATGACCACTCCTTCCCGGGAAGACATGCCACCAACAATATAATACACGTCAGCAATAAGGGGAGTCTTGGCCAGTTTGTTAACAGCTGCTTCAAAGTTTTCTGATTCGCTCAGGGTCTGAACAGGAAGACAAACCTGCATCAGCATCATCATATTGGTGGCTACTCACAGCAATTGATGGACAAGTGGTCCAAAGCATGCTCTCCTGACTCATGAACCCACGATGACAATCTTGCACTGCTCTGACTTCATCCTCATGTCATCAGGGCTCCTGAAATGGGAGAAACCTCAGTGGGGAGTCAACAGCAGCCGGATTGTTCTCTCAAAAGGAAAGAGCTGTTGACAAGTTCTAGGCCCGTGATGGCGAACCTAGACACGCGTAGCCATTTTCGATGACACGTGGCCGCATACCAGAGAAGTATGGGGCCGCATGCCGAGAAGGACATTTCATCCTTGGCTCCTGCACGGCCAGGTGCAGTAGCCGAGAATAAAACATCTGCTGTAGTGTAGACACTCTGTGCCGGAGGTCTGTAGGCCAAAACAACAGAACTCCGGCACAGAGCATCTAGTTCTGGGACTTCTGGTTAGGCCATTTTTCCCAAAGTGACACACCACCTGAGTTATGCTCGGTTTTTTGGCGAATTTTGACACACCAAACTCAAAAGATTGCCTAGGCCCAGCTCAGAAAACATGGGCTGTGTCCTTTCTAGGCAGATTGCCTCACAGATGGCTTCCCACATTCCTTCATTCATTTGTTCTTTCAACAGGTGTTTCTGGAGTACCTACTGTATGCTCGACACTGTGCTGGTGTAGGGACAGAGCAGTGAATGTGACTGAGTCAGCCTTGTTCTCCTCAAACTTCTAAGGGTGACAGGAAAGTCAACAGAAAATGGTGATGCAGTATAATGAGTGTCAACAAGCGAAAAAGATGCTATGGAAGTCAGAGCAAGGGGTCCCTCCTCACCCAGGGAGTTGAGCAGATATCGTGAGAGCTGAAGCCAAAGAGAGAAACAGAAGTTAGACTTGGGGAAAGGTGGCTGCGGGGCTGGCAGTGGGGATGGGGAGAGAGTTCTAGCTTGACGGAACAGTTGAGCAAATGCTCAGAGCTGGAAGAGCATGCTATACTAGAGCAGTGAGCTTAGCTGGAGTTCCGTCACCCCGGGGGGTTCACGAGGACTTCCAAAGGTCTGTGGCATGGATAGCTAGGGGATCATTTTCTAAAGCTTCAGCTTCCAAATGAGATCCCTCCTCAAGCTGATCAGCACAGGAATGCCCCGCAGTGGAGAGCCTGCCCTTCTCCCCTGTACCCCCACAACCACCCCTGTACCCCTTTGGGGAAGAAGTACATTTTCTGCTCACCCATCCTGAATACTACCAAGGCACAACATCAAGGGTAGGGTGAGGATACGGTCCAAACAAAGAACAATTCAAAATATTAGTGTCTGCAAAGGCACCACATTCAGCACCTTATACCCATCAACCCACGGCAGGGCCATGCAGACGTTTCCCTGCGCCAGACATATTGCTGTGAGGGGTAAAGTATTTAGACTTCAGCAAATTTGCTCTGAACTCAGCAAAATTATAAAGTGAGGCAATAGGAGTGATGAAATATTTTCATTTTTCTATTCATTGCCTATACCATCCCCAACTACTATCATAGAATTCACTGCCTCTGGCAGAAGTATAGGAGAAAAAAAGGAAAAGCACATCAGTGAGAAATACGGAAGGCAGTGCTGACTTACTTCACCCAGAGGCAGAGGCAGGGCAAGATAGGTGCCTTATCCGGTTATCTCAGGAAATGCAGGAATGGACAGTGATCGCTAGTGAGTTCAGAGTTTCTTTTAATGGGAATTTTAAAAGTTCTAAAATCGATTGTAGTGATGGTTGTACAACTCCAGTGAGTTGTATACTTTAAATACTTATATACCTTGCCTGACCTGTGGTGGCGCAGTGGATAAAGCGTCGACCTGGGAACACTGAGGTCGCCAGTTTAAAACCCTGCACTGGTCTGGTCAAGGCACATATGGGAGTTGATGCTTCTAGCTCCTCCCCGCTTTCTCTCTCTCTCTCTCTCTCTCTCTCTCTCTCTCTCTCTCTCTCTCTCTCTCTCTCACTCTGTGTCTCCTCTCTAAAATAAATAAATAAAAAGAAATTTAAATACTTATATACCTCAATTAATTATACCTCCACCTTATGAGCCATCAATTTCATTCTTAAATACTGACCTAACTGAAATCAATATTTATGTTTACAAAGAGACTTGTACAAGAATTCTAGAGCAAGTTATTCACAATAGCCCCAAACTGGAAACAACCCAATGTCTATCAACAAGAAAATGAGTAAATTGTGGCATATTAATAAAATTAAATGTTTTTTAATAATAAAAGTGTGGTAGGCAATTAGACAGACATAAGCAGAGCAAGGACAATGAACCAGATATAGAAGGCCACCAGGGTGGAAAGTCCCAGGTGCCTAGCTATGGGCAAAACTGGGAAAAGAAGGATCTCACCCCCAGGTGACCTTTCCTCCCTGGTCCTAGGTTATACACCCCCCTAGAGGAACAAGGGGCAGAAAAATAGCCTCCTATGACCCCATACAAGCTCTTGCAAGACCACTCCCTTAAGCATTAAGCCCTAGAGACAATATCTAGGCCTTAGTTGTGTTTCAGCTCCAAGCCCAGAAAAACAGCAAAACTACACAAGCCACATCACGGCTGACCTCAGGACCAACTGCATTGACTAATAACGCCCTGGTGCTGACCGGTCAGCGGAGATCATGATCCTGAGAGGACACACTGGGAAAGCTGATGAATATTCTATTGAAATATTCCCCTGGGACCTCCCCTAAAACCTAAGGGTTAAAAACACTTAGAGTGGAGGACCCCAGTGCCTTTCCCCTCCTAACACCCTCCCCTTCTTGCTCTTCCCTCCCCACGCCCAGGTGTGTTTTCTCTCCTGTGTGCTAAGCTCTAAGGGACCCCATGAAACTTGCAACCAGGGAGCAGTGTGCACCGGCCACTCATCCTGGGCTAACCCCCTGAACCTGTCTCCAAGGCTCCCTTTTTCTGACTTTCTTCCTGCATGGCCAATAAAGTCTTCCTTTTCTTGCTGTATTTTGTCACTTGATTGAATTCTTTGAATAAGACAAGAATTGAGTTCTCATCATTTTGCCAGTAGCAACACTAATAACATGGATTAATCTGGAAAACATTATGCTGAGTAAAAGAAATAGAGTCCAGATACTATGATTTCATTTATATGAATTCTAGGAAAGGCAGAACTTCTCTGTAGTGATAGAAGTCAGAATGGTCTGACACTGGGGGTCCGGTGTCAGGGAGGTTGGAAGTTGAGGAGAAAGGATACTAAGGAAATTTCCAGAACTTAGAGATGTAGTGTATCTTGTTTTGTTGGTGGTTACAGGGATGGCCCTTATGAGTGTGTACAATTGACAAAACATGTTGAACTCTTAATATCTGTGCATTTCATTTTGTGTAACTTATATCTAAAATTGTTAAAAAATCATTTTGGTATTTAGATTTCACTGGATAGATTTAAATTATAGTTTTATTTTTAAATATACAGTTCACTGGATTTTTCGCAGCTTTTTAAATTCTGATGAAAAATTTTAGAAGTCATTTTAAGAATGTAAAAGGATGCAGAGTTTGTCAACATCTTTAGGTGGTGCCCAAGTAGAAAACTTAGGGGAAGAGCAAGTCCAGAGCTGATAGGTCCTTTAGGGCAACCCAAAGAAGGACCGAACAGGCTAGGCCAGGCAGGGCCAGACCCTTGTACACAGAAGTGCTCTTGAAGACAAGCTTTTGTGGTCAGATGACAACTTATATGTGGCCCCGAACTCTGCTGTCTAATAGGTCCTGCAAAGCAGATGCTCCTTTTGTTTTATGTAGAGCTACCTTCTAATATATACAGTGTGCCCGTAAAGTCATGGTGCACTTTTGACCGGTCACACGGTCAAAAGTGCACCATGACTTTACGGACACACTGTTATTTGTTAATTCGAATATTTGCCAATGGGTGATTCTAAGGGGGGAGGGGACATCTATATCTGCAGAAAAGCATAATATCATTGCTTATCTCAATCAGTGATTGTGACAAAGATTCTCTCCTTGACCAAATTCTAGACAGCCACCACTGAGCCTTCCTCTAGATAGGCCTTCATCTGGGCCGTAACGACTGGAACGGACACTAACAGGTTCTAGCAGCTCAAGGCCACATCCCTATGATGACCTTATTAGCTCCCCCTTATTGTGACTACCTGAGAAAATTCAAGGCTGCTGTAGGGGAGCAGAATTTGTTACCCTAAAATATGTCTCTTTGGCATAAGGATTATTTTAGGCTGCTTATTTAAAAAAACAAACAAACAAACAGCAGACATGTAAGAAGCTCTGAAAACCAGGTAGAAGTTATCCTTTGTAAGAGATATTTCCAGTTGGTAGGGAAATCTCCATTTGGGAGGGCATCACCCTAACTCTATCAGGATGAGGGTACAGAAATCTCTAAAAACTGTTAGCAATGGGGAAGGCTTGGACTTATATCTGAATAAAAATCTTATTCTTTAAAGAAACTTAAAAAATATATTTTCCAATTAAAGTTTATATCCAATATTATTTTATATCTATTTCAGGTGTACAGCATAATATACTGCTCACAAAAATTAGGGGATATTTTATCACTTCATATTCATTTTGAAATATCCCTTAACTTTTGTAAGCAGTATAGTTAAACAATCACATACTTTACTACAAAGTGTTCCCCCTGATATTTCCACTACCAAACCGGCACCACACCGTTATTACAATATTACTGACTGTATTTCCTATGAGGTAGTTTACATCCCCATGATTGTTTTGTAATAACCAGTTTGTTAAAAATCTAACTCGCTTGCTGTGCTTTTTCCTGGTTACCTCCCATAACTGACTCCCCACACCCATCTCCTTTTGTCTTTAGTTGAATGTGGTATTTAAGATAATGGCTTTCATCATTTTGGTGAGAGTCACTCAGCTTTCTGGGTATCTTTCATGTATACAGGAGGTATAAAAGTTAATAAACTCTACTTTTTTTTTTCTCCTGCTAATCTGTCTCATGTCAATTTGATGATTGGACCAGCCAGGAGAACCTAGAAGGGTAGAAGAAAATTTTCCTCTCTGGACATTGCCAAAAGAATTTACTGTTTGTTCCAGCCACCACCTGAAGAGAGGGCTCCTGTATCCCAGTCTCTGCTAGCAGTTAGCAAACTCAGACTGGTATTACATGAGCAACCTGTTTCTGGCTTTTAGTAATTTGTTATTTCCTTGACTTTCCTGTGCTCCTCTCATTCTCCCTATTATCTCATTCTCCCTTTAAAGCCTCCAGGCACCTCTGTACAAATGGAAGTTGACTTCAGTTAATGCTAGACACTTTTCCGTATTGTAACATTATACCATTGGTTAAAATCTGTCCTGGCCCTGGCTAGTTTGCTCAGTGGTAGAACATCAGCTCAACATGTGAATGTCCCAGGTTCGATTCCCAGTCAGGGCAAACAGAAGTGCCCATCTGCTTCTCCACTCCTCCGTTCTCTCTCTCTCTCCCTTCTGCAGCCATGGCTCAATTGGAGCAAGTTGGCCCAGGCACTAATGGCTCCATGGCCTCTGCCTTAGGCGCTAAGAAGAGCTCAGTTGCTGAGCAATGGAGCAACAACCCAGATGGGCAGAGCATCGCCCCCTAGTGGGCTTGCCTGGTGAATCCTGGTCGGTGTGCATGCGGGAGTCTGTCTCTCTGCTTCCCCACCTCTCACTGAATTAAAAAATATTTATTTTAATTTTAAAAACATTAAAATCTGTCCTTACCACTTTAGTGTCTAACGTTTTTTATCTTTGATATTTATTATCAAAAACGTTGACATGCACTTTGCAAATCTTTGGATGCTTATCTTTTTCAGTAGCTTCTTATATTAAGAATGTTATTAAATGACACAGAGCATCACAGCAGGAACACGGTTTAGAAGATGAAGTTAGTGAGGGTCAGGAGTGCCCATCTATCAATATACTCACAGTGCGAATAAGCCAGCTGATTGGAGAGTGTCTCTGAAAAAAGGCAGCGATCACATTCTCCCACCACCAGCCTTTATCTGTCAAATTGAAGGAACAATAAATATATACACAAATTGCTGCCACTTTAAAAAATTCCTTAAGTCTTGTTTCTTTGCCATAGTACAAGCTGTTTGGGGAGCAAGCTTGGTGGATGAAGAGTGATCTTACTACCATCCAGTTCTCAGAGAGGAAGCTAAAAGCATTGTTTCCAGACACCAAAGATTCTGTGTTCTGTGTATAAGTGTGCATTTGTGTGCATGTGTGTGTATCACATCTATACAAAGAATTTCTGGTGCTTGAAAACATTGATAATTGTGTTAATGGAAATTACTCTATTAATTACCTCAGGCAAAATAAAATTATGGAGCTATTAGGAGAAGTGGCTCAGTAAGTATAAGGAAGATTGCAGAGAATATATATCTTTCAGAAATTTAAGTTTGATTTGAGGTCACATTTTTAAAAATAATACAAATTTAAGGTCATTTGCCATAATTACTTTTTTAAAAACACCTCGAAAAATCTCTGTAGGGAATTTATTTTCAAAGAACAATTTTCATTCAATAAATAAGCATTGAATCTCTTCTACATAACTGTTCGGATATAGCTGACTCTTTCAAAAGCTGACTCCATTTAAACTCTTGACCCCGTCCCCTTTCCCTGGGTGGACTGTGGAATGTGTACTGAGGCTCCGGGTTAATCACGAAGTGCCACTCGCCTTCCCCCACCATTTAGCCCTTCCTCTGGGGAAGGCATCTTCAATGCAACCTATCTTTTAACTCACCCTGGTTCCAGAACCCCTGGTGTCTGGCCCCTTTGTTCCTCACAATTACCCTCACATTCCTTTTGGAGTACGTGCATTTCTTAGGGGTTATAAAACAGGTGGTTCAGGGGATGATCCATTTTTTTTTCCTGCTGCCGCCCAGGCCTGTGTTTCTGTAAGTTTCTTGTTAAAATTCTTTACACCCACAAGCTGACCTTGTCTGCTTCTTCCTCTGGCCTTGCAACTCCTTTGGCATTTGGGGCCACTTTGCTTATACAGCCTTTTCATGAAATAGTGCCATAGCCTGACATGGTCCAAACCCTTGGAATTTAACAGAAGTTAAATTGGGCGAACAGAAAAAACTAGTATACTGAGGAAAGAGTAAAGAAATAAAATGGAATCACTATAGTCAAGCTGCTAAATTACTAAAACCAAGTAGGCCAAAGCATGAGAAAATAATTATATTCCTGCTTTAACTAGCCAGGGAAACTTGAACTTTTTAGTAGTGTATTAATGCCTGGTTAGGTAGGTATGCAGGTAGGTAGTAGATAGGTACGTAGATAGATAGACAGGCAGATAAATAGATATAGATATATCTTATAGATTACCCCGTGAAGAACTTAGGAAAGAATGTTCACATGTCCAGGCAGCCTGACATCCATTCTCCAGACCCCTGACATCTGGAAGATCACCATTGCTGACCAATCCAGAGGCTAAGAATGCAGGACTCATTCTTCTCAAGAATGTACTTTTTATTATACAAACTTTTAGCTTTTCTTTCTTCTTCAGAACACACTGGGCATTGCCTACTTGTTTATCGGATTTGCAAATCCTAATACCCTTGAATAAATTTTTGCCATTTATTTCTAGCAAAGCCTCCTGACACTTTGTATTTAGTTGACCACGCCATTTAACAAACTCTAAGAAATACAGTAAGACAGGATTTTTTTTTTAATTTTTATTTTATTCATTTTAGAGAGGAGACACAGAGTGAGAGAGAGAAAGAGAGAGGGAGAAAGGGGGGAGGAGCTGGAAGCATCAACTCCCTTATGTGCCTTGACCAGACCAGTGCAGGGTTTTGAACTGGCGACCTCAGTGTTCCCAGGTCGACGCTTTACCCACTGCGCCACCACAGGTCAGGTGTAAGACAGGATTTTACGTAATCAGGAGTGACAAGGGAAGAAGGATGTAAAGACAGCCTGAGGTGTGGGCATTTGAGCTAAGATGGGCTGAGTATTCCAGGCAGAAGGCATGGGTGCCAGGGACCCGGAGAGGAACAAGCTTGGCAGTTGTCAGGAATAGAAAGAATGTGGGTGAGGTGCTGAGGGAGTGAGGGAGGAGACAGACATAAAATGAGATATAGGAGGAGATGATCGTGTCTGAGGTCAGAACCAGGACTTTGGATTTGTTATAAGTGAAATGGAAAGTCATCGCAGGTTTTAAACAGAGGAACAACCTGCTAGGTAAAGAATTATAGAAGTTTGAGAAGCAGGGAGGCCAGATGAACAGGGACTGCAGCAGTATAGGTGTGACAGCGGCTAGCCTAGCAATGAAAGTAGACGGAATGGACAGAGACAGTCTCGTTTGGTGGTAGAGCTGACAAGACTTGGGGAATGAGGTGGTCAAAGAGTTCCAGTACAGCCTGACTAGGTGGTGGCGCAGTGGATAGAGTGTCGGACTGGGATGCGGAAGACCCGGGTTCGTGACCCCGAGGTCGCCAGCTTGAGCGAGGGCCCTTCTAGCTTGAGCAAAGGTTCACCAGCTTGGACCCAAGGTCGCTGGCTCCAGCAAGGTGTTGTTCGGTCTGCTGAAGGCCCATGGTCAAGGCACATGTGAGAGAGCAATCAATAAACAACTATGGTGTCACAACGGCAACGAAAAACTAATGATTGATGCTTCTCATCTATCTCCGTTCCTGTCTGTCTGTCCCTATCTATCTATCCCTCTCTCTGACTCTCTCTCGGTCCTTGGAAAAAAATAAAGTTTAAAAAAAAAAAGAATTCCAGTACAATCAGTTCATTAAAAGTACCATTTTCTAACACATGCAAAACCAAGAAAGGAACAAATTTGGGTGGAGGGAGAATAAGGGCAAGAATAAAAGGAAAAAGGCCCAGTCTGGTTTGCTCAGTCGACAGAGTGTCAGCCCGGCCTATGGACATTTTGGGTTTGATTCCCAGTGAGAGCACACAAAATGAGCGACCCTCCTCCCCTTCTCTCCCTCTTCTCCTCCTGCAACCAATGGCTCAATTGGTTTGAGCATTGGCCCCAGATGGGGGTTGCTGGGTGGATCCTGGTTGGGGCACAGTGGGAGTCTATCTCCTCTCCTTTCACTTAAAAAAGAAAGAGAGAGAAAACAAGGAAAGAAAAAGATGCCTGACCTGTGGTGGTGCAGTGGATAAAGCATCAACCTGGAATGCTGAGGTTGTGGGTTCGAAACCCCAGACTTGCCTGGTCAAGTCACATATGGGAGTTGATGCTTCCTGCTCCTCCCCCCTTCTCTCTCTCTCTCTAAAAAAAAATAGATAAATAAAATCTTAAAATAAAAAGGCAAAAGATGTGTTTAAGCATGTTAAGTTTGAGATACTCAGTAGACATCAAAGTGGAGATGCTGAGATGGTGGCTGAACTCCAGTGAGGGTCTCAGAGGGCAGGCCTGGAGATGTGACAGTAACAGCAAATGCTTCTATGGCCCGAACTCTGTACCAGGCACTGCTCTGAGTATTTTACATACAGGAACTCATTTCATCTTCACAACAATGATCATCATCCCTGCCTTCCAGATAAGGAAACAGGATAAGCAAGTGACAGCAGCTGTCAAGTGAAAGCACCAAGATACAAACCAAGGCAGGCTGGCTCTGGAGTCTGAACTTTAACAGCCAGGTGGTCAGCTGAGGCTACTCACTTTCTTATCCTCTACCAGGTGGTTCGAGGCACTTAATTGGGTATCTTATCTTAATTAATCAAGAGATGTTACATTATTGTTCAGGCATTTCAACTTAATCTTATCAGACTAAAATAGAGTTTTCATTCAAATAAGGTTTTAAAAGCTTTTAGAAAGCAGTTTATGACAGGATTTAATTAAATGTGTGCACTATGAATAACTGTTATTTTTAAATTGCTCATACCTTAGGTTCTACTAATAAATCTGTTAACAACTTTGAGTTGCAAAATGATGGAAACAAAGCCCGTCTTTTCAATAAATATACATGTGTTTATAAACAGTCTGAGTAAAATCTTAATAACTGTCATGCTGTGGTTGGAGTACCATTTGAGAACCAGTTTCATTCATAGCTGACATTTGAGAAAATGTTGAAGAAATACAATGCATTATCCAGATGATGTATTGTAGAAGTGTGCACCTGAAACCTGTATAATTTTATTAACCAATGTCACCCCAATAAATTCAATAGGAAAAAGAAATACATTAGGATGAAATACTGACTGCTATAGACATTGAGATATACTCAACCAGTATCTTCCTGGTAAAGCTTCATTTTATTTATTTATTTTTTTATTTTTCCGAAGTTAGAAGCAGGGAGGCAGTCTGACAGACTCCCGCATGCGCCTGACCAGGATTCACCAGGCATGCCCACCAGGGGGCGATGCTCTGCCCATCTGGGGCATTGCTCCATTGCGGCTAGAACCATTCTAGCACCTGATGTGGAGGCCATGGAGCCATCCTCAGCACCCAGGGCCAACTTTGCTCCACTGGAGCCTTGGCTGCGGGAGGGGAAGAGAGAGGAAGGAGAGGGGGAAGGGTGGAGAAGCAGATGGGTGCTTCTCCTGTATGCCCTGACAGGGAATCAAACCCGGGACTTCCACACACTGGGCTGATGCTCTACCGCTGAGCCAACTGGGCCGGTAAAACTATATTTATGTAAAAAGGTAAGTGTAAACCTAACCATAGGAGACAACTGGAAGTCAATTGGGTTCATCAATGACCAACACTAAACTTTCAAAGACTCCTTGTGTTATGCCTCTTTCACTCAGCTGTAAGTTTTGGGAGACAGAGACAAGAATTCATTTATCTCTGGGTTTTCCACACACTATCAAACCGAATGATGCCTCTGAGATTTCGGGAATGGCCGTGGGGCTATGTAACGAACAGAGCTTTGGGCCAGGACCCGAGAAACCAGTTTGAGAACTACCAGCCCACCTACTGTCCCTTCTTCTCATAGCCTGTGTCCTCCTCTGTGTAACAAATGGGACTAATATCAGCCATGCCAATGTAACAAGACTTGTGAGGCTCTAATCAGAAAACTTGTGAAAAAGTGCACAGTAAACTGTAAAGTGCTTTACAAATTGCCTCTGGGAAGCCACCAAATAACCTATAGATTACCACAATAGCTTCTTAACAGTCTTCTGCTTATTTATAAAAATAGATATAAATAGCCTGACCTGTGGTGGCGCAGTGGATAAAGCTTCGACCTGAGAACACTGAGGTCGCCAGTTCAAAACCCTGTACTGGTCTGGTCAAGGCACATATGGGAGTTGAGCTTCCAGCTCCTCCCCCCTTTCTCTCTTTCTCTCACTCTGCGTCTCCTCTCTAAAAAAAAATGCATAAAATAAAAAAGATAGATATAAATAATATATATATAATCTATTTAATCTCTAGTCTAAAATTCTTTTTTTATCTTATTTTTTTCTTTTTTAAGACTTTAGTTATTCATTTTAGAAAGGGAGAGAGCAAGAGAGAGAAAGAGAGAGAGAGAGAGAAGGGGGGAGAAGCAGGAAGCATCAACTCCCATACGTGTCTTAACCCAGCAAGCCCAGAGTTTCAAACTGGCAACCTCACGTTCCAGGTCAATGCTTTATCCACTGCGCCACCACAGGCCAGGCTAAAATTCTTCTATTATTAATAGAATATATTGGGGTACAGGTTTCAGATTTGCAACTCAATAAAATATCTGCACACTGCACCGTGTGCAGATCACCCCACACAGACTCTTCTGTCTCCATTTGCCCCTTTTGCTCACCTCCACCTATCCTCCACCTCCTTCCTCCTTCCTCTCTGGCTATTACCACCTGGTTGCCTGTGTCTATGTCATATATTGGCTTAATTCCTTCACTTTTTGCCATCTGGTTCCCCAATCCGCCTCCCCTCCGACAGCAGTCTGCTCCTTGTATTCCTGTCTCTGTTTCTAATTTGGTCATCATTTTAATTTGTTCATTAGATTCTACATATAAGTGAGATTCTACGGTATCTGTGATTCTCCAACTGGATTATTTCACTCTGCATAATGCTCTCCAGGTCCATCCACGTTGTTGCAAAAGGTAAGATTTTCTTCTTTTTTTGCTGGCCTACAATTCTTAAGGGCTTCCATTCCACTTAAAATCCAAATTCCTCCTCATGACCCGCACCAAGGCCTCAGCGTTCCTCTCCACCTCCCATGTCCCTCCTTTCTCACTCACTCCATGCTCTAACCACACCACTGGAATCCGTCAGGGTAGTATTCCCGCTGCTTCTACAGACCTGACTCCTGATCATGGGAGGTGGGCCTTCCCTGACCCTCTAGCTGGAGTGACCACTATGCCCCTCCTTCACTCGCGCACTGCCCGTTTTTACTTTTTGATAGCACTCAGACCTACCTGCAGTCATCCTCCTTGCTCCCATGCTCACTGCCTGTCTAGCCCCATGAGCATGCAAATCCCTGCCATGCAGTGTAGGGTGTTCTTCTATGTGTTCCGTTGGGTGCGTGAATGAAGTACTTGAATAAAACTGAACAAGGATATGGCTAAAAATGCTTGGGAGTTTGTTTTGATTACCTCGTTCGTCGCCAGAAATGGTAAACTTGTGTGGCCTCTGACCAGTCCATAATCCTACATAGCCAACAAAAGTGGTTCCTGTAAATGCAATCTGAAATCAAGAGATAAGGTATCATTTTACCTTTCCAACCAAAAATTCTTTGAAATACCATATTCTGCCTCACAATTTCATGAATTGTTTTCTCTTCTAAGGTTCCAACATAGTAGAATAAAAACTCTGAAATGGCCTTCTAAAAGGTATAACCTTGAATAGAATTCAGTGAACCTGTGACTTTGGATGGGAAAAAAATGTACATCTTTATTTTCACTAAACCTCTTACTGAAATTTTACTTCTTCTGTAATGAATACATGCAACAAGGCATGTCACCCTAGTGGTTCCTGAGATGCTGTCACGGGCAGAATTGGCAAGTACTTTCATGTACATGATAGAATCATACCTATATTGCCACACTATTCATACATATTTTGAAATACCATTCACACTTATAACTACGCTGAAATTATGGTAGTGATTAGAGTCACTGATAAATTTCACTATTTAATGTGTTAAGAAAAATCTATAATATTAAAATGGCGGTATTTCAACAAAATGGGATTTCTTTGTAATCCCATGCATTTTTATTTCACGTATTATAAAATGTAATTCTAAGAAGGAATCAACAGGTTGCACAAAGGTGTTCCCACACAAAGAAGTTAAGAAACTCCATCTTAGAAGCAGCAATATGTGGGAAACCCTGTGTTGTTCAAATCATTTTTTTTTAGTGCATACGTGTACTAAAAAGAGAGAGAGACAGGAAAGGAGAGAGATGAGAAGCATCAACTCGTAATTGTGGCACTTTAGTTGTTCATTGATTGCTCTCATATGTGTCTTGACTGGGGGGCTCCAGGCAAGCCAGTGACCTCTTGCTCAAGTCAGCAACCCTGGGCTCAAGCCAGTGACCTTGGGCTTCAAGCCAGTGACCTTTGGGTTCAAGCTAGCGACCATGGAATCATTCTTTTAATATTCCCATGCTTAAGCTGGTGACCCCACGCTCAAGATGGCGAGCTCGAGCTCAGGCCAGCGACCTTGAGGTTTTAAACCTGGGTCCCCAGCATCCCAGGTTGACACTCTATCCACTGTGCCATCACTGGTCAGGCTGTCTGAGAAAGAGTTTTTGTTTGTAAAAGCAGATGAACAAATGAGTACTTAGTAAATGAGTTTTTCATATTTGTGACTCAACCCCTAAATGCAAGAACAAATGATATATAGTCTTTGTCCTTAAACAATGTCCCCCAAAGACAAAATCTGCCTTTGGCATGCTCTATTCTGTTTCATAGCAATAGCACGCTACGTATGCCCGGTGAACATTGGTTAATGTCATCTCCCTAAAAGTTTACTCAGAAATGTGGTAACACTATGTAGTAGATTATGCTTTTAAATAACACAACTTGACACAGCTCATCAGTGTTTTTTCAGTGTTACTAGACCTTACTATGATGAAAATAAAATGATCTCAGTATAATTTCTTAAAGACCATATATCAGAGAATGGTGTGGGTCAATCATATTTGTAGAGTGAAGGGCCATGTATCATTTGGCCACATTCATCAAACATCAACCACATGCTTTGCATAGATTTCAATTCACTTAACCTTCACAATTATCTCCATAATGTAATTATTAAACTGTCTGAGCTGCAGTCTGCAAAATGGGTATAAGTGATTTCCCAGGTTCACAAAGGAAGTAAGTGGCCAAAGCAGGATTCACAGCCAGGACGGCCAGACCCCAAAGTTGAGTGTTCCTAGCCACTACACTACACAAGCCCTTCCTGTTCCAGAAGCAACCTGAACACAGGAAAGCAGAGGAAAGAGCTGACTTGGCATTATAAGTGGGTGACAGATTATATCCTCATAGAGATATCCCTAAGGAAAATGAATTGACCTCTTTAAGTATATGCTTAATAATAATAGGTGATGCTTATTTCTATAAGCATAATGGATGGAAACCTCTCTTCTGTTTTTGTTTTTCCAGGAGTTTGGTGATAGTTGTATCTTAAATTCATAACACATTTAAGTAACACCCCATCCTGATGATTGTTAACTTGGAGTAGCAAGTGTTGGATTTCTGAATCTTATGCTGTACGAACTATACCTGCCCATTCTTTAAGAATTGCACATCCACGGTCAACTTGCGTAAGAAATTCCCAAACGGATAATCCAGATTCCGGCCATGGTAAATGTGGCCTCTAGAATCTTGCGCCACAATACTGGTACAGAATCTGAGAAAAAGGCAAAATACAATAGGAATGAATGAGAAAAATAAAAAAACGAGCTTTGTGTTTTTAAGATAAGTCCTTAAAGTAAGACACAATTATTATTCCTTACAACAGACACATATGCTATGTAATTATTGTACAAGACTCTGAATTCGCAATTCAAGATGAAAACATAGCCCTGGCCTGTCGGCTCAGTGGATAGAGCATCAGCCTCAATTATGGACGTCCTGGGTTAGATCTCCGGTCAGGACACACAAGAGAAATGACCACGTGCTTCTGTCTTCCTCCCACTCCCCCTTCTCTTCCTCCTCCCCTCCTGCAGCCAGTGGCTTCATTGGTTCCAGTGTCAGCCCCCAGTGCTGAGGATACCTCAGTTGGTCCCAGCACATCAAATTCAGGTGCTAAAAATAGCCTGGCTGATTGAGCATCAGGCCCAGACAGGGTTGGCAGGTGGACCCCAGTTGGGGTACATGTGGGAGTCTGTCTCACTATCTCCTCTCCTCTTCCTCAAAAAGAGAAAAAGATTAAAATGTAATTGGATACAGCTCATTAGTGTTCAGTGTTACAAGACCTTTGTCCTCAGCACATATGGCATCGAAACATACTGAAGGAGAATTTCATCCTAAATCTAAATCTGAACTTGACCTAGTCTGGGCTCAGCTAGAACAGAACTTTGCTTATTCCTCCACATGACAGCGTAGTCTATTTGGCACATCACTCACGGCTTGTTTAAGATCACCTCTCTGTTCCCTGAATTCCCCAGAGTAAACAGAATGTCACTAAATCATTCTGTTCACAAATGTTTTGTTTTGTCTCCTTGGACAAATGGTCAACTCTTTAGGGGCTTGGCACTTTCCCTGTCTCCTTTAAGTCTCCTTGCACAGAGCCAATAACAGAAAAGGATCCTTTTGAAACTGTCAACCAGAGAGAAATTGAGAAAAAGAGGAAGAGATGTGATAAGATATCTAAATGTCCCTATTCCATAAGGATATGAAATGTTATGTGAAAAAAATATTTATATACGTCACATCCAATTCTGGGGGAGAAAGATGTATATCAACTCAAAACAGAGATGAACCACCTTGAAGAACTGATGGTCATTTCTGAGCAATAGGATGTGGTTAACTTCTCTTCACTTACATATTACTTTTATAATTAGGAGAAAACTAATGTTACTTAATTTTTTGTTTAAAGAAAGAAGCTTGGTCAAGTTTTAATTTTTTTCCAAGACTTCTGATGTTAAAACTTCAGAGTTTATGTCCAGGAGAAGACTGATAAAACATTGGAAGTGGCTATAGCAAAGTTTTCTAGAATCTCTCTGAAAGATGAGTTCTCACTTTATTTTATTTTTTTTTGACAGAGACAGAGAGTCAGAGAGAGGGACAGATAGGGACAGACAGGAAGGGAGAGAGAAAAGAAGCATCACTTTGTTGTGGCTCCTTAGTTGTTCATTGATTGCTTTCTCATATGTGCCTTGACTGGGGGGCTATAGCAGAGCAAGTGACCCCTTGCTCAAGCCAGTGACCTTAGACTCAAGCCAGCGACCTATGGGCTCAAGCCAGTGATCATGGGGTCACGCCTACAATCCCATGCTCAACCCAGCGGCCCTACACTCAAACTTGTGAGCCTGTGCTCAAGCCACAGACCTTGGGGTTTGTTTTTTTTTAATTTTTATTTTATTCATTTTAGAGAGGAGACACAGAGTGAGAGAGAGAGAGAAAGAGAGAGAGAGAGAGAAAGGGGGGAGGAGCTGGAAGCATCAACTCCCATATGTGCCTTGACCAGACCAGTGCAGGGTTTTGAACTGGCGACCTCAGTGTTCCCAGGTCGACGCTTTATCCACTGCGCCACCACAGGTCAAGCCCAGACCTTGGGGTTTTGAACCTGGGTCCTCCACATCCCAGTCCGAAGCTCTATCCACTGCACCACCACCTGGTCAGATGCTGTTTTTCTTTTCCTTTTTTTAATTTTAGAGTGGAGCCTGACCAGGTGGTGGCGCAGTGGATAGAGCATTGGAATGGGATGAGGAGGACCCAGGTTCAAGACCCCGAGGTCACCAGCTTGAGCGTGGGCTCATCTGGTTTGAGTAAAGCTCACCAGCTTGGACCCAAGGTCACTGGCTTGAGCAAAGGGTTACTCACTCTGCTGTAGCCCCACGGTCAAGGCACATATGAGAAAGCAATCAATGAACAACTAAGGTGTTGCAATGAAAAACTGATGATTGATGTTTCTCATCTCTCTCCATTCCTGTCTGTCTGTCCCTATCTATTTCCCTCTGTCTCTGTAAAAACAAACAAACACAAAAAACAATTTAGAGTGGAGAGAGAGAGAAAGGGGGGGGGGAAGCAGGAAGCATCAACTCCCATATGTGCCTTCACCAGTTTGAAACCTGGTGACCTCAGTTTTCCAAATCAACACTCTACCCACTGCGCCACCATAGGTCAGGCCGAAAGATGAATTTTCAAAATTGGCAAGACAAACAGTATTCCTGTGTCATGCCCAGATGTTTTAGTATGAGGTAGCCCACAAGCACAGGGGACAATGGGCACTGGCTCTGCTCTGAAAGAGCCTTGCGGTGCCCTAGAGACACATGCTGTTAGCAGTAGCTCTGACACTAACCATGCACCTGACGTTTAGCAGGTTGTCCACCTGAGGCTTGGGTTCCTCATCATACCAGGTAATACCATCTCCAGTGCCTGAAACCCAGTAGGGTAGTTAGTCTTATCCTGATTCAGAAAGCTTTACATCAGAAATGAGAACATTTCCTCTGTTAATGCTAGTGGTATCTGACTGAGTTTTGTATTGTCAGGCAATTCAATATATACATTAATATCACATCCCAAAGTTAGAATGTTCTTACTAGAACTTTTGCTTCAATCAGTGACTCCAGCAAAAGAAGGTGAAAATGGATATGAAAATTGACTTTGTTCACTGAGAAAGCCACATGTCAAAATAGGGAAAAGATACAGGTAGATGAAAAATGGCAAAATTAACGAATTAAGTTAATTCATTAAGTTAATTGAAAAAGCACTTTAGCCTGACCAGGTGGTGGCGCAGTGGATAGAGTGTCAGACTGCGATGCGGAAGACCCAGGTTCGAGACTCTGAGCTCTCCAGCTTGAGTGCGGGCCCCATCTGGCTTGAGCAAAAGCTCACCAGCTTGGACCCAAGGTCACTGGCTCCAGCAAGGAGTTGCTCAGTCTGCTGAAGGCCCGCGGTCAAGGCACATGTGAGAAAGCAATCAATGAACAGCTATGGTGTCGCAATGGCAATGAAAAACTGATGATTGATGCTTCTCACCTCTCTCCGTTCCTGTCTGTCTGTCCCTATCTATCCCTCTCTCTGACTCTCTCTCTCTGTCCCTGTGGGAGGGGGGGGGGGAATTAAAAAGAAAAAGCACTTTAACAAGTTTCTGTCTTATCTGTGTCTTAAAAACATTTTCCTAAAGAGAAAGGCAGTCACAGTGCACCTTAACCTCCTCTGCCTAGTTGTTCTGGGAAGGTGTTAGGCAGTGGGGGAGGCAGTAAACCGTCATTATCCCAAGAACCTTTTTCATCACCTTTTGGCTGCCAGAAGAAGCAAGATGTTACTAGATGGGCCGGTCTGGTAACAAAACAATTAAGTCCTGAAAGCACAAACCAAGTCAGACCCCTTAATTCCAGGTCCTGCTCTGAGCCAGTGGAGACTTCAGGTTCCCCCTGCAGTCAACTGCTTTGATGTCTGTGCATCGCATTGTATCATGCCCACTCAGTGCAGCAAATATTGGCAGGCCTTAATAGTGTACCTTGAGACCCCAGCTCCGAAGGGAACAGATTGGAAAAGAGGAGTCAGGATCACCAGCATGACAAACATGGGCGCGGGGGTTGGGAGGGGGGTTGGGGGGGGATGAAGGAAATGCAGAGGAACATACCAGTGCTGGGATGACTCCCTGCATCATAAGGCAGGAGGGTCACTGGGTTAACTAGAGTCCAAATGAAGGTGGGGTTAGTTCCAAAACCCTCCTAGAAAATACCCTTAAGCAGAGTTTCAGAAGTGGAATGCTACCTGGATTGGTAGAGGGAGAAAAGGGGGTTTCAGGTAGAGAGAAAGTTTAATGTTGAGGTCATGACCTGCTTCTCGGATTTACCGAGAGAAGCAAAGAGGAAGTGCCGGGGGCTTCTGGGCCGCCCAGTCACCACCCTGCTTTTATCACATTGAAAACATGTCTGCTCCCACTCAGATGTGGCAGGAGTCCCTGGCAAGCCCGCGTTAACCGCGCTGCGCCGGGCACTCACGCTGTGGACTCGTAGGCCAGGTTAACCAGGATGCAGTCCGCCAGGCTGAGGTTCAGGGCGTCGCACATGCCGCGAATCTCGTCCGTGAAGGGCTGGGGCAGGAAGCCTTCCAGGTCCCCAACTGCCTTACGTATCACTGCGTGGACCCACTTGGGGACATTCCTAGAAACGACAAACCACGAGGATGTTTGAGCTCAGGGACTGGAGGGGTGCCAGTGTGTGTGTCTGGGGGAAGGGGGAATATCTAAGGCTCTCATCATTAAGGGTGAGTGCTCGGTGCCTCCCTTCGCCAGATAGCTGACAGCTCTAGTCCCGTATCACCAGATCGACAGCTTCCAGGAGGGGGGAAAAACTTGCACAGAGGAGGGCGTGGACTGCGTCTCTTACTCAGGCTGAGCTGCCGGTTCAACATCTCGCGCACCACCCTGACCTGGAATGCCTTGAGAACCGGCGTGCCACAAGTGACACAAACCTGAAAACCAAACCAGCCGCGCCGGATCATCCGCAACCAAGACGCTGCCTAGAGCAGCAGCAAACGCCAGTTCTGGTCCCCGCCAAACCCTCCAGAGGCCAGGGTGAGGGCAGTGGGGTGGAGGGCAAGGCTGTCCCAGAGTGAGGGAAGGGGGTGGGTAAGAGACTCAGTCCAAGCACACTCGGCCGCGCGCGTCTGGGCTTTCCCGCACTCGGGTCCGGCAGCCTGCCCCCGCAGACCCGTAGCGCACCCGCGCTCACCCGAGGATGTACGCCATCGCGGCGCGCACGAAGTCCAGGTCGAAGTGCTGCAGCACGGGCAGCCAGCGCAGCTCGGGGACCGCGTCCAGGCTCACGTTGAGCAGCGGCGGGGCAGGCGGCGCGGCGGCGGCAGACACCCCGGCCGCGGCCAAAAGCAGCAGCAGCACCAGCGCCTGGCGCGCCCCGTGGCCCCCGATCTGCATGGCTCGGGCTGGAAGGCTACAATTAGGACCGCAGCGGTCACGGTCCGCGCCAGGGTAGCGCTGCAGGAGGAGGAGCTCGGGCGGTGCCCAGAGCTCGGGAGGCGGAACGCTCGCGGCCTGGCCCGCCGGGTCAGCCGGCACCCGGAACAGCTAGGACAGCTAGGACGGCCGCTCCGCCCCGCTTCCCAAGTGCCCCTGTCCCTCCCCGGGGAGACTTGCCGGCCGAGACTGCTCACCCCCACTCCCCCGCCCATCTCACCCGGTGGGCCAGGAGAGTGTAAACTCCGGCCTCCAGAGGGTTAATAAAATGATTTTAATGATGACGTATGATAGACTTGTGACCTGAAATATATAATTTTATTAACCAATATCACCCCAATAAATTCAATTAAAATTAGAAAAAGAAAATTATTTTTAGTAGCGAAGAGGCAGCAGGAGAGTCCTAATGTGCCAGAAAGAGATCAGCCCCTCCCTCTCCGCCTCATTTGCTCATATTTAAATTCTAAAAAGGTTTATCTATACTGTATTTTATAAGGGTAAGGAGAGCTTATTCTGTTCAACAGGCCCCCTTCTTTAAGTTTTGTTTTGTTTTGTTTTGTTTTGTTTTGTTTTTTAAAGCTAGTCTGACCTGTGGTGGCGCAGTGGATAAAGCATCAACCTGGAATTCTGAGGTCGCCGGTTTGAAACCCTGGGCTTGCCTGTTCAAAGCACACATATGGGAGTTGATGCTTCCTGCTCCTCCCCTTTTTTCTCTCTCTCTCCCCTCTCTAAAAATGAGTAAATAAACAAATTTTTTAAAAAAGCTAAAAAGTTACTAACATTTACTGGTGGAGTATTTTTGCTGTCTCATTTAACCATCAAAACAAGCCCAGAGACAGGTTCTACTAATGCACCTCGGTTTTTCTGGCAAGGACTGTGAGGCTTATAAAGGTTATGTAACTCGCCCAAGGTCACAGCGCCGGTGGGTCTTTGCCATGGCAGTGGGACCAGGCTGTCAGAATGCAAACTCCACTCACCGTCTTTAACCTGAAGAGTCCTCACTGACTCTGCATCTCCAACAACTGGGAGCCAGAAAACTTGTCTTGGAAAATCACCTGACTTAGTAACGCCGGGACGTTTTAAATGGTTAGCAGAGTCGTTGGGTAAAATAGAGTGGGTAGAGGAAACTTGAAATGTTCATTTTTATCAGGGTTTTTCCCCCTGTCAAATAGAATACGCCATCACTACCTGGGATTTTTACCCTAGTCATATGGCCGGCATGTTACTGGGCTGAAGTTTCACGTCTTTCTTCCTGTTTTATTATTTTGCTTAAAAATTTAAGTCAAGACCCAGGTCTTAATTTGTTTACTTGCAAGCCTGAGTAACTGAATGTACCTGCTTAAGCCATGGGTTCATGAAGAGAAACATCAACAGGACAGATTCACGAGTTCACACAGGTATGCTTGCATTAAAAAAGGGGGAGAAGGACTTTCAGACACTTCCAGACTGACATTAAAAAGATAAAAAGTAAAAGCAAACTCAAGATTTTAAAAACAACCGTGATAAAATGTATTGAGTGAACAAATCTACAGTGTGGTAAAATAGGTGTTATTCCCAATTAGGCTGAGCTAAATATAATTTTATATAATCTATTTCTCAACTATTAAAAAGTTATAATATGTTACAGGACAATTTAAAACGAAGATTATAAAGGAAATCTGAAATTGCAAAACACTGAGTTGGGCAGATTTCAGAGACACGATATGCTGAGGTCATGGCTTATCTATGGACCAGATTCTACAGTTTAAAAAATACTTTTGTGGGGAATGAAAGAAGGTAGATCATTGTATCAACACCATGGGATATAACATTTAAAAAAAGAAGCTGGCATCTCATTTTGTTAAGTTTAAAAGCAATCTGGTAGTTCTAAAACATCCATATATTTTTTAATACTATTCCCTTCCAATGGGTAGCCTAATCCTCTCCACCTCCCAATATGGGCTATACTTAGTCACTTGCTTCTTATGAATAGAAAAAAAGCAGAGGTGATGATGTTGATGTTCAAAACTAGGTCACAGAACACTGCAGCCCCCTCCTTGCACTTCCTCTTGGATTGCTCACACTGAAGGAAGCCATCTGCCATGTTCTTTTTTTTCTTTATTGATTTTATTAAGTTTTAATTTTAATGGGGTGACATTGATAAATCAGGGTACATATGTTCAGAGAAATCTCTGCAGGTTATTTTGACATTTAATTATAATGCATACCCATCACCCAAAGTCAAATTGTCTTCCGTCACCTACTATCTGGTTTTATTTGTGCCCCTCACCTCCTCCAACCCTCTCCCTTTCCTCCCCTTTACCCTCCCAATATCCAGCACACTCTTGTCCATGTCTCTGAGTCTCATTTTTATGTCCCATCTATATATGAAATCATTTATTCTTAGTTTTTTCTGATTTACTTATTTCACTCAGTATAATGTTATCAAGGTTCATCCACGTTGTTGTAAATGCTCCGATGTTATCACCATCTGCCATGTTCTGAGCACAGTGAAGAAGTCCTATGAAAAAGTCCCTAACTTGAGGAACTGAGTCTTCCTACTAATACGATCACGCACCACTTAATGTTGGGTATACATTTTGAGAAATGAGTTAGGTGATTTTGTCCAGACATTGGACTATTATTCAACACTAAAAAGAAATGTGTGATCCCACCATGAAAAGACATGGAGGAAACTTAAACGCATACTAATAAGTGAAAGAAGCCACTCTGAAAAGGCTATGTACTGATATGATTACTACTCTGTGACATTCTGGAAAAAGCAAAACTTGTTAAAAAGTAAAAAGACCAATGGTTGTCAGGGTAAGAGAGGGAAGACAAAGCAGAGAAATGAGCATTTTTAGGGTAATGAAAATCCCTGTATGATACTACAGTGGTAGATAGTGTCATTATACACAGAGGTGGATTAAGGTCAGTTGAGGCCCCAGGCACAGAAAAAAATATTGGGCTCCTTAAAAAAAAGAGAGAGAGAGACAGGGAAAATAAAAACACGTTAACCATATTTTTATTTTTATTTTATTTATTATTATTTTTAAAATTTTTTCTGAAGTGAGAAGCAGAGAGGCATACAGACTCCCACATGCGCCTGACCAGGATCCACCCAGCAAGCCCACTAGGGATTGGGGCTTTGCCCATCTGAGGCATTGCTCCATTGCAACTGGACCCATTCTAGCGCCTGAGGTGGTGGACATGGAGCCATCCTCAGCGCCTGGGCCAACTTTGCTCCAGTGGAGCCTTGGCTGCCGGAGGGGAAGAGAGAAATAGAAAGGGGAGGGGGAAGGGTGGAAAAGCAGATGGGTGCTTCTCCTCTGTGCCCTGGCCAGGAATCATACCCAGGACTTCCTTATGCTGGGCCGACCCTCTACCACTGAGCCAACTGGCCAGGGCTTAACCATATTTTTAAATAAATAAAAAATATTATGTACTATTAATGTTAAAATTGCACATATGAAACCAAACTTGGTGTCATTAGGAAAAAGTGTAAAGTTGGGGTTTTGTGGGGCCCTTCAGAAGTTGGGGCCCACGGCGCATGCCTGGTATGCTCGCCATTAAATCCGCCTCTGATTATACATTTGTCCAAACCCATAGAATTTACACACCAAGAGTAAACCCCAAAGTAAACTATGAACTTGTGGTGATAATGAACTGTCAATGTAGGCTTATCAATTATAATAAATGTAACATTCTGGTAGGAAATACTGATAATGGCAGAGGCTATACAAAGGTAGGAGAGAGCAGGGAGTACTGTATATAGGAACTCTCTCTACTTTCTGCTCAGTTTTGCTATGAACCTAAAACTTCTCTTAAAAAGTCTATATTTTTAAAAGCATCTAGAACTGGTTTTTTATATTATAATTATTTATTTTAGTTGGATTTTTTTTTGTGATGGAGACAAAGACAGCGAGAGGGACAGACTGGGACAGATAGACAGGAAGGGAGAGAGATGAGAAGCATCAGTTCTTCACTGCGGCTCCTTAGTTGTTCACTGATTGCTTTTCTCATATGTGCCCTGACCAGGGGATGCCAGCAAAGCAAGTAACCCTTTGCTGCAGCCAGTGACCTTGGGCTTCAAGCCAGCGACCTTTGGGCTCAAGCCAGAAACCATGAGGTCATGTCTATGATCTCACTCTCAAGCCAGCACTCAAGCTGGTGAGCCTGCACTCAAGCCAGCAACCTTAAGGTTTTGAACCTTGGTCCTCTGTGTCCCAGTCCAATTCTCTATCCTCTGTGCCACTGCCTGGTCAGGCTAGCACTGGTTTTGAAAGTTCCCAGATCAGAAGTATACATGGTGACTTAGTTTATCACAGAGATGGCACTGACTATCATGGAGATTCTATCAACCTAAGTAATTGACATATAATTGGTATCCAGAATATACAAAGACCCTTACAAATCAGTAAGAAAAGAGAAAAACAAATGGCTATAAAACAGGGAAATCAAATGGCAAAAATTCATGTGAAGCAATCTCAACCTCACTGTTAATCACTAAAATGCATATTAAAATGATAATGTTTCATCAATAAAAGATTGTCTAGCCCTGGTTGCTTGGCTCAGTGGATAGAGTGTTGGCCCAGCATGCGGATATCCTGGGTTCAATCCCCAGTCAGGGTACAAATAAGAAGCCACCATCTGCTTCTTTTTCTTCTTCTCCCCCTCCTCTCTCTCTTATCCTCTCATCGCCATTGGCTCTGTTGGTTTAAGTGTCGGCCCAGACACTGAGAATAGCTCGATTGATTTGAGCATTGGCCCCAGACAGAACTTTTTGGGTGGATCCCGTTTGGGGTTCATGTGGGAGTCTGTCTCACCATCCCCCTACCTCTCACTTAAAAAATAAATAAAATAAATAAAATAATGTCTAAAGCTTTAGAGTCTGATAATAGCAAGTGTTGACATGGATGTGCTAAAATAAGAACTCAAAAGTTGTTGGTAGGCATGTGTAATTTAGCATTATCTGGCAAAGAAGGAGAATTATGGACCCTACAACCCAGGAATTCTTTTCCCAGGTTTCTGTGTAGACTTTCGATAAAGAAAAAACTCTGAGACATATGCCCAAGGAGACATATACAAAGACATGTATTGGGGCAAGATTTTTAAATAGTGAAAAGATGGACATAATCTAACTGCTCTGCAGAAGGGTAATGATAAATTGTGGATTTATAAATAAACAATGGAAAACTATACAACAGTTGAAATGAAGAAATCTTCATTTATTAAGAATGTACTGTTGCCTGACCAGGCGGTGGCGCAGTGGATAGAACGTCAGACCGGGATGCGGAGGACCCAGGTTCAAGACCCCAAAGTTGCCAGCTTGAGCACGGGCTCATCTGGTTTAAGCAAAAAAAAAAAAGCTCACCAGCTTGGACCCAAGGTCGCTGGCTTGAGCAAGGGGTTACTCGGTCTGCTGAAGGCCCGCAGTCAAGGCACATATGAGGAAGCAATTAATGAACAACTAAGGTGTCACAACGAAAAACTGATGATTGATGCTTTTCATCTCTGTCTGTTCCTATCTATCCCTCTCTCTGACTCTCTCTCTGTCCCTGTAAATAAAATAAAATAAAATAGAATGTACTGTTGTTGATTTAGTCTGCAAAAGAATATATACAATTATACCATTTATGTTAAATTCTAAAAGATACTGATACTGTGTAATATATATATATATATATATATATATACACACACACACACACACACACACGTACATATATTTGCACAAATGTAGTTGTATGGCCAGTAGTTGCGGCCAATATCAGGGCTGCCCGGCCCATGCTGGTTCACATTTGATTCAGACAGATGGTAATGAAACAACAGAGCCAAGAACTAGTGGGCCATTACCTTTAACCCTAGCTTGCACCCAGCAAGTGAGTAAATACACAGTGGGAAACACTTCCCTTTCCATTCAAGGCTCCCAAAGCCAATGAATGACTCATCCTAGTATTCCTAGAATCAAAGGCCCCACCAGCCTTATTCACCTCTGTTCTCCATCTCCTTCTCTTTGCACAAACTCTGCACAAACTGGCTTCTTCTTCAGCACTCCGCTATCTTGGCTGCCTCTCGTCTGCAATGTTGATGGCAGGAACCAAGAAAGAGAGAGCCTCTGGTCTGCTTTATTTTATAGTGTAAAAAATTACAGCCTTTAAGTCAATATACAAATAAGGAAGGCTCTGATACAAAGCCACTTATCTGAGGCATAAATGGGATTCTTCATAAGAGTGCACAACCCTCCATCATGCAACAGTCAAGGGTGTGGGGGAAAGCTTAGTTTTGAGAAGATCTTAGTATTAGAAGGATGTTGAAAAGATCTTAGTATTAAAAGAGTGGGAAAGGCTGTCTTAATACTAAACCTTAGGCTATAAGGACCTTACAAGCTTACAGCCTGTCTCCCACACCCATTGCAAACTATAAGCGAGCAAACATATGCATCATATTTACAAACTTATTTGACCAGTAGGCATTATTCCCAATTCAGGGCAGAAAGTCACTAGATTCCCCCCTCTTGATGAGCCCCAACCTCCCCCTCCACCTCCCCAAGGCTCCCTCTGAGCCAGAATTACCATCACTCCCACCTCTGCTGCAAACCAAAAGTATGATTGATCCATGTTTGTGTGAGGGTTTGGAGCATGGTGAAGATTGTTTTTAGGCATTCCCAGTAATCCGCCTGCCCAGACAGCTTGTTAACATGAGAATCTCCCTTTCCTAGTCTTTAAGGAATTCAGGAAAAGTATTACTGAAAATGGGTTACAAAGTACATTTACCAAGGGAACTGTAGAGGCTATAGCGGCAGGATATGAAATGACCCTGTGGGACTGGAAAGGGTTAGTGAAAGCAGTAACGCCACAGCTCAATAGTGTCTGGCTACAAGAATACCAGGACGCAGCTCAGACACAAGCTGTAGAGAATCTGAATGCAGGAGGAGTTCCAACTGGGGTCAATATGCTCACAGGAGCCAGGGTTAATGACACTCCCCAGGCTGAGGCCCACATGAACTCTGCCGCCTTTGCTCAGGTTCTTACAGAGGCTTTTAAGGCATGGGTTCAGATTCCAGATACCAAGGTCCCTATGGGCTCTTTTGTAAGCATCTATCAGAGACCTAACAAACCCTATATTGATTTCCTTAGTCACCCGGAAACAGCCATTTCACGACAGGTAGAACAAGCAGCAAAGGTGCTGACCCTACAGTTGGCTTATGAGATTGCAAATGCTGATTGCCAAAGGTCTTTGCTCATCTTAAGGGGCAGCACTCTAATACAGCAGAAATGATTAGAGCTTGTCAAAATGTAAGTACCAAATTACATTGAGCCCAGGTACTGGCTGCCACATTGTGGCCACAAACTTGTTATTACTGTGGCAAAGAAGAAAATTTTCAGAAAATTTGCAGGCAGAGCCTAATGACAACTTTGTAGCTTGGCTTTTGTATATGCCTGGAGGGGCTAATTAAAACTCAATCTGAAAATTCCTTATAAAGTTCCAGCAAAGCAGATTATAAAAAGCCATTATGATCAATTGTTATTCTGGTTGTATTTATGCAAATTACCAGGCCAAGGTAAAACCGCACTTAATACTGTAACTAGGATAATCTTAATTTGGTTTTTTAAAAAAAACAAAGGGTAATTTTAGGTAGAAAAATTATATTTCAGTAAAATCCATTAACACAGTTATGAATAACAAAAACTAAACCGGTTGCTGAATTTTTCTGATTTTCTTGAATGTTTTGGCTACAACCCTCTGAACTATTGTTTTGTTTCTTCCCTATTATTTGCCTTGAAATTATTCCCAGACCTGGGGACCCTGGAGGATCTGACTACAGTATTTTCCAAGCAGCTGCCAAGTGTGTATTTACTCGCGGAAATTCTGCTGGTTTCACCCTCCAGGGCCCTGGTCACAAAACACCCTAAGATTGGGCAGGCGTCTTTCTGGTCTGGTTGCACACTGAAACCCTGGGTTGTGATATCGCATAACAGGTTAGAGGTTCCTCTCTGGTTTGTCTGATTCTGGTTTCTGTTTCAGTTTTTGTCTGATATTGTAACAGAATGGGTAACACACCATCCATTCCTAAGAATAACCCCCTCTAGGGTGAATTCTGGCTCTTTAGTAGACCTATGCTTATACATCTATGAAATAATATCAATTTAGGATAGTCAAGATGTGGCTTTTTTGAGGCTTAAATTAAGTTCTTGTATGCAACAATTGGAAATGCCAGCACTAATATTAAAATAAGTAAAATAGTTTCATCCCTTTATTTAAATGCTCTGAGCATTGTTGCTTTAAAATTGAAATATGTTGAGCATTTTTTCATATGCCTATTGGCCATCTGTATGTCCTTTTTGGAGAAATTTCTATTGATTTCTTTTGCCCATTTTTTGATTGGGTTGTTTTGTCTTCCTGGTGTTGAGTTTTATAAGTTCTTTATAAATTTTAGTTATTAACCCCTTATCAGATGTGCTGTCGAATATGTTCTCCCATTGTGTGGTTTGTCTTTTTATTCTGTTCTTATTGTCTTTAGCTGTGCAAAAACTTTTTAGTTTGATATAGTCCCATTTGTTTATCTTGCCTTTTATTTCATTTGCCCGTGGAGATAAATCGGCAAATATACTGCTGCTAAAGATGTCGGAGAGCTTGCTGCCTATGTTTTCTTCTAAGATACTTATGGTTTCATGGCTTACGTTTAAGTCTTTTATCCATTTTGAGTTTGTTTTTGTGAATGGTGTAAGTTGATGGTCTAGTTTCATTTTTTTGCAGGTAGATGTCCAATTTTCCCAACACCATTTCTTAAAGAGGCTGTCTTTACTCCATTGCATGTTCTTTCCTCCTTTGTCAAATATCAGTTGTCCATAAAGCTGTGGGTTTATTTCTGGGTCCTCTGTTCTGTTCCATTGATCTATGTGCCTGTTCTTATGCCAGTACCAGGCTGTCTTGAGTATAATGGCCTTATAGTAAACCTTGATATCTGGAAGAGTGATACCTCCTGCTTTATTTTTTCTTTTTAAGATTGCTGAGGCTATTCGTGTTCTTTTTTTGTTCCATATAAATTTTTGGAATATGTGTTCTATATCTTTGAAGTATGTCATTGGTATTTTAATTGGTATTGCATTGAATTTATAAATTGCTTTGGGTAATATAATCATTAGAGAAATGCAAATTAAAACCACAATGAGATATCACCTCACACCAGTCAGAATGGCACTCATCAGCAAAACAACACAGATTAAGTGCTGGCGAGGATGTGGAGAAAAGGGAACCCTTCTGCACTGCTGGTGGGAATGCAGACTGGTGCAGCCACTGTGGAAAACAGTTTGGAGATTCCTCAGAAAATTAAAAATCGAACTGCCTTTTGACCCAGCTATCCCACTTATAGGAATATACCCTAAGAACACCATAGCACTGTTCGAAAAGAAGAAATGCGCCCTCATGTTCGTGGCAGCATTGTTCACAATAGCGAAGATCTGGAACCAGCCCAAGTGTCCGTCAGAAGACGAGTGGATTAAAAAGCTATGGTACATACATACTATGGAATACTTCTCAGCCATAAGAAATGATGACATTGGATCATTTATAACAAAATGGATGTACCTTGATAACATTATACAGAGTGAAATAAGTAAATCAGAAAAAAAGAAAAACTGAGAACAGCATGATCTCATACATAGGTGGGACATAAAAGTGAGAATATGAGACATGGACAAGACAGTGGTGGTTATGGGATGGGGGGAGGGAGGGAAGAGTGGGATAGGGAGGAGGGGAAGGACACAGGGAAAACAAGATAGAAGGTGACAGGACAATTTGACTTTTGGTGATGGGTATGCAACACAATTGAATGATAAGATAATCTGGAGATGTTTTCATTGTACATATGTACCCTGATTTATTGGTGTCACCCCATTAGAATTAATAATAATAAAATATATATATAAAATTAAAAAAAAGAATTGAAATATGTAAGGAGTGCTCATTTAAACTTGAAAAGAATGGAACTTTGGAGCCTAATCTGGTTTTTTTGTTTTGTACTCTTTGAAGTCTTGCCATATTAATTGCTGTGCTGTGTGTTCAGAGTTAAGGACCAAGTAGCATCTCTGCTATTAGGTTTAATCAGGTTTTACTTATGTGTCATACACATGTCTCTGTAATGTAATTGTCTTATTTGTATGTCAAATTATACTGAGGTCTGTGAAATAGGAGTCAGTTTCAGTTTGAAAGCTGTAAAGCCAGTAGCCAGGGCCACCATCAGAGCTGCCTGGCCAGTGCAGGTTCCCATTAGATTCATACAGTCGATAATGAAACACAAGAGCCAAGAACTGGTGAGCCATCATCAGCTTTAATTCTAGCTTGCACCCGGTGGGCAAGCAAAACACACACTGGGCTCCAAAACCCATACATTCAGTGCTCACAAAGCTACTGACTTATCCGAGTTTCCTAGCATTAAAGCCTTCTAGCTCACCAAATTTATTTACCTCTGTTCCCCATCTCCTTCTGCACAAACTCTACACAAACTGGCTTCTCCCTCAGCACTCTGCCATTTTGGCTGCTTCTCCTGGCCTCCATGTGGCCTTAATCTGCTCTCCTCTCTTCTACCTCATGAACCAAGAGCGCAAGCTCCTGGTCTGTCCCACTTTTTAATGTAGAATCAAAACCTTTAATCCAATTATACAAACAAGGAAGTCTCTGATACAAAGTCACCCATCTGAGGCATAATGGGATTTCTCAGGAGAGTGTACCACGCTACATCATCCAATCAGTCAAGGGTGGGGAAAAGCTTACTCTTAAAACAAAGCCTTAAGCTATAATGACGTGGCCTGCTTACATTACAGCCTTTCCCCCACACCCATCCCAAGCATAAGGGCAAATAATATCACCTGGGTGACGGGCTTCCATATGGGCAGTGCCATCTTTAACAAAGTGAGCATATTATATTTATCTGCCCAACAATCCACCCCTATGTTCACTTTACTACCCACAATCTACACCACCGGCATCCCTGTACAAGAAAATTAGGCACATTACACAAATTACAACATGACAAATCATACAATTCCAACAATTACAAAGGCACACACATTTCACCAGTTGCTGAGCACTTTGCCAAAAGTGCAAAATGTCCTCGGCCTTCTTTCTTGCCATTTGAAAGGCTTCCCAGGGCAGGGGGACGGCCTCCTTCAAAGCCACCCCCACCCCCATCAGGGTATTTCACATTGTCGAAAATCCATAAGTCCATTCAACAACTGAGCCAGTGCTCACTCTGGTCGTAGTCCAGGAAATCAGTCCACGTATATGGGGTGTTAACCTCCCCCCTCATTCCTGCCATCATGGCAGGTCTCACACTGTCCTAAAAAGAAGCATGTGCCAATGGCAGTCAGCATTTCCATCTCTGCTCTGGGGAGCATGATGGCATCCACCCCTATGTCCCAAAATCGCAGACCTACCAGCAGCTTGGCAGGCACTCCCTGCCATTTCAGCTGGAATCTCATCTTCTGGAGACTGCGGATTGCAACTCCAGCTGTATTCTCCTCATCCTCCAAAGAGGAACTGGAAACATGAGCTCCTGCTGCTGGGTTTGAGCCCCGGGCCACCACTGCCTTCTGCTCAGCAGGTCTTGCAGCTCCAGCCCCAGTCCCAGCTCCTGCTCCGGCCTCATGCCGCTGCTGGCTCTCCACAACATCCAGGGCAATCTCCAACTCACGAACCTGTGATTCCTTCTCCAGCATCAGCTCCATTTCCAGGGGAATCTCACGAACCTGGTCGACCTCCTCCTCCAGCGCTTCCTCCAGCTCCAGGGTCGGCATCTCTTTCTCCCACGTTTCCTCCAGCTCCTTCCACTGCTCAGTTTGCAGATCCCGGGCAGCCTCTTCCATAGAGCTCTCGGTTTCCTCACACATGGCTGTAAAAGTCAGCCATCCTACAGTCCCCCAAAAAACAGTATGAGAAACCATAACAGAAGCCAGTCCTCTACCATGTACCTCAAGGGTGCTGGCTCCATACCGATCTGTATCAAATCCTGCCACAGACTACGCCAAATGTAAAGCCAGTAGCCAGGGCCACCATCACAGCAGCCTGGCCCATGCAGGTTCACATTAGATTCTAACAGTCGGTAATAAAACAATGGAGCCAAGAACTGGTGAGCCATCAGCTTTAATTCTAGCTTGCACCCAGTGGGCAAGCAAAAACACACACTGGGCTCCAAAACCCACACATTCAGTGCTCACAAAGCTACTGACTTATCCGAGTTTCCTAGCATCAAAGTGTTGGGCAGGTAAAATATATTATGCTCTGTAAAGCCAGTAGTCAGGGCCACTATCACAGCTGCCTGGCCCACGCAGGTTCGCATTGGATTCGGACAGATGGCAATGAAACACCGGAGCCACAAACTGGTGAGCCATCAGCTTTAATTCTAGCTTGCACCCGGCGGGCAAGCAAAAACACACACTGGGCTCCAAAACCCACACATTCAGTGCTCACAAAGCTACTGACTTATCCGAGTTTCCTAGCATCAAAGTGTTGGGCAGGTAAAATATATTATGCTCTGTAAAGCCAGTAGTCAGGGCCACTATCACAGCTGCCTGGCCCACGCAGGTTCGCATTGGATTCGGACAGATGGCAATGAAACACCGGAGCCACAAACTGGTGAGCCATCAGCTTTAATTCTAGCTTGCACCCGGCGGGCAAGCAAAAACACACACTGGGCTCCAAAACCCACACATTCAGTGCTCACAAAACTACTGACTTATCCGAGTTTCCTAGAATCAAAGGTTTCTAGCTCACCAGACTTATTCATCACTGTTTCCCATCTCCTCCAGCACAAACTCTTAACAAACTGGCTTCTTCCTCAGCACTCCGCCATCTTGACTGCTTCTCCTGCACATGGCCTTAATCTGCTCTCCTCTCTGATACCAACCTCAGGAACTCAGGAACCAAGAGAGAGAGATCTAGCTACCGGTCCGCCCACTTTATAGCATAGATAATCCAAACCTTTAATCCAATTATACATTCAAGAAAGTCTCTGATACAAAGCCACCCATCTGAGGCATAATGAGATTCCTCAAGAGAGTGCACCACCCTACATCATTCAATCAGTCAAGGGTGTGGGGAAGAGCTTACTCTTAAACTAAGCCTTAGGCTATAATGACCTGGCCTGCCTACATTACAGCTTTTCCCCCACAGCCATCTCAAGCATAAGGGCAAATAATATCACCTGGATGACGGGCTTCCATGTGGGCAGCGCCATCTTTAACAAAGTGAGCATATTATATTTTATCTGCCCAACATGCTCACTTTTTAAAGATGGCGCTGCCCACATGGAAGTTTGTTGATATTAATGTGTGTTCTGGAACAGGCTGTGGGCAGGCCGGGTCATCATAGCCTAAGGCTTAGTTTAAGAGTAAACTCTTCCCCACACCCTTGACTGATTGGATGATGTAGGGTGGTGCACTCTCTTTGAGGAATCCCATTATGCCTCAGATGGGTGGCTTTGTATTAGAGACTTCCTTGTTTGTATAATTGGATTAAAGGTTTTGAGTCTATGCTATAAAATGGGAGAGAACAGTAGCTTGATCTCTCTCTTGGTTCTAGAGTTCCTGAGGTTAGTATTAGAGAGGAGAGCAGAGTAAGGCCACGTGAAGGCCAGGAGAAGCAGCCGAGATGGCAGAGTGCTGAGGGAGAAGCAGTTTGTTAAGAGTTTGTGCAGGAGGAGATGGGAAACAGTGGTGAATAAGTCTGGTGAGCTAGAAGCCTTTGATTCTAGGAAACTCGGATAAGTCAGTAGCTTTGTGAGCACTGAATGTATGTGGGTTTTGGAGCCCAGTGTGTGTTTTTGCTTGCCCGCCGGGTGCAAGCTAGAATTAAAGCAGATGGCTCACCAGTTTGTGGCTCCTGTGTTTCATTGCCATCTGTCCGAATCCAATGCGAACCTGCGTGGGTCGGGCTACTGTGATGGTGGCCCCGGCTACTGGCTTTACACAAAGCTTTCTAGCTCACCAGGCTTATTAATCTCTGTTCCCCATCTCCTTCTCCAGCACAAACTCTTAACAAACTGGCTTCTCACCCAGCACTCTGCCATCTTGGCTGCTTCTCCTGGCCTCTATGTGGCCTTCATCTGCTCTCCTCTCTAATACCCCAGGAACCAAGAGAGCAAGCTCCTAGTCTGTCCCACTGTTTAATGTAGAATCAAAACCTTTAATCCAATTATACAAACAAGGAAGTCTCTGATACAAAGTCACCCATTTGAGGCATAATGAGATTCCTCAGGAGAGTGCACCACCCCACATCATCCAATCAGTCAAGGGTGTGGGGAAAAGCTTACTCTTAAGACAAAGCCTTAAGCTATAATGACGTGGCCTGCTTACATTACAGCCTTTCCCCCGCACCCATCCCAAGCATAAGGGCAAATAATATCACCTGGAGGATGGACTTCCATGTGGGCAGCGCCAGCTTTAATAAAGTGAGCATATTATATTTTATCTGCCCAACAAAAGCTCTTGTCTGTTTCGTCTGAAATTTTTACTATTCTATGTGTACTAGAAATCCTCTGCCTCCACCATTTGGGTTTTGTCCCATCTAGACCTTGTAAAGGTCATTTACAGTACTGTTTAATATGAAATAAGGTTTAAAGACTAGTGTCTCAATCCCTTCTTCTAAAATTTCTTGTATAAATACCTTTGGTTGATGTTGGGCAGATAAAATATATTATGCTCACTTTGTTAAAGATGGCACTGCCCACATGCAATTTTAAGAGTAAACTTTTCCCCACACCCTTGACTGATTGGATGATGTGGGGTGGTGCACTCTCCTGAGGAATCCCATTATGCCTCAGATAAGTGACTTTGTATCAGAGACTTTCTTGTCTGTAGATTGGATTAAGGGTTTGGATTTTTACACTATAGAGTGGGACAGACAAGGAGTTTGCTCTCTTGGTTCCTGAGGTTAGCATTAGAGAGCAGAGCAGATTAAGGTCACATGGAGGAGAGGAGGCAGCCAAGATGGCGGAATGCTGAGGAAGAAGCCAGTTTGTGCAGAGAGAAGGAGATGGGAAACAGAGGTGAATAACTCTGGTGAGCTAGAAACCTTTGATGCTAGGAAACTCAGAAAAGTAAGTAGCTCTGTGAGCACTGAATGAGTGGGTTTTGGAGCCCGGTGTGTGTGTTTTTGCTTGTCTGCCGGGTGCAAGCTAGAATTAAAGGTGATGGCTCACCAGTTCTTGGCTCCGTTGTTTCATTACCGACTGTTTGAATCTAATGAGAACCTGCACTGGCCAGGCGACCCTATTGGTAGCCGTGACTACTGGCTTTACAGTTGAACTTTGTCTTTATTTAGAATTTGGTTATTATGTTATGCACCAGCTTTCATGTTGTTCATATTAAAGATTCTACTAAAAAACAATTAATAAAACAATTAATAATTCAAAGTGAGAAAAAGATCTCACTCTCCTTTCCAGACAGTAAACTCAGAAAAAAAAGAGAAACCAGGTTGTAAGGCCAGTGGACGCCGCCACGCATGGCCATGTATGTTCTCATTGGATTCGGGAAGACAGTAAAGAAATAGTGGAGCCAAAAATGGTGGGCCATTGTTGGACAGATAAAATATATTATGCTCACTTTGTTAAAGATGCTTGTAAAGCCAGTAGCCGCTGTCAGGATCACAGCAGCCTGACCCGTGCAGGTTCGCAATGGATTCAAACAGTCGGTAATGAAAAACGGAGCCAAGAACTGGTGAGCCATCAGCTTTAATTCTAGCTTGCACCCGGCGGGCAAGCAAAAACACACACTGGGCTGCAAAACCCACACATTCAGTGCTCACAAAGTTACTGACTTATCCGAGTTTCCTAGCATCAAAGCTTTCCAGCTCACCAGACTTATTCACCTCTGTTTCCCATCTCCTCCTGCACAAACTCTTCCTCTGCACTCTGCCATCTTGGCTGCTTCCTCTCCTCCATGTGGCCTTACTCTGCTCTCCTCTCTAATACTAACCTCAGGAACCCAGGAACCGAGAGAGAGAGAGATCAAGCTACTGGTCTCTCCCACTTTATACCCTAGAATCAAAACCTTTAATCCAATTATACAAACAAGGAAGTCTCTGTATAATGGGATTTCTCAGGAGAGTCCACCACCCTACATCATCCAATCAGTCAAGGGTATGGGGAAAAATCTTACTCTTAAAACCAAGCCTTAGGCTATAACGACCCGGCCTGCCCACAGCCTGTTCCAGAACACACATTATTATCAACAAACTTCCATGTGGGCAGCGCCATCTTTAACAAAATGAGCATAATATATTTTATCTGCCCAACAATGCCGCTGCCCACATGCAAGTCTGTTGATATTAATGTGTTTTGGGGGACAGGCTGTGGGCAGGCTGGGTCGTTATAGCCTACGCCTTAGTTTTAAGAGTAAGCTTTTCTCCACATCCTTGACTGATTGGATGATGTAGAGTGGTGCACTCTCATGAGAAATCCCACTGTGCCTCAGATGAGTGACTTTGTATCAGAGACTTTCTTGTTTGTAGATTGGATTAAGGGTTTGGATTTCTACAATATAAAGTGGGCCAGGCCGGGAGCTTGCTCTCTCTCGGTTCCTGAGGTTAGCGTTAGAGAGGAGAGCAGATTAAGGCCACGTGGAGGAGAGGAGAAGCAGCCAAGATGGCGGAGTGCTGAGGAAGAAGCCAGTTTGTGCAGAGTTTGTGCAGAGAGAAGGAGATGGGAAACAGAGGTGAATAAGTCTAGTGAGCTAAAAATCTCTGATGCTAGGAAACCCAGATAAGTCAGTAGCTTTATGAGCACTGAGTGAGTGGGTTTTGGAGCCCAGTGTGTTTCTACTTGCCGGCCGGGTGCAAGCTAGAATTAAAGCTGATGGCTCACCAGTTCTTGGCTCCATTGTTTCATTACCGACTGTCCGAATCTAATGTGAACCTGCACAGCTCAGGCAGCTGTGATGGTGGCATTGGCCACTGGCTTTACATTTGGCATAGTCTGTGGCAGGATTCGATACAGATCAGTATGGAGCCACCACCACCTTTGAGCGGTGGAGTAGAGGACTAGCCGCTGTTATGGTTTCCCATAGCTGTTTTTTGGGGAACTGTAGGATGGCTGACTTTTACAGCCATGTGTGAGGAAACCGAGAGCTCTATGGAAGAGGCTGCCCAGGACCTGCAAACTGAGCTGTGGAAGGAGCTGGAGGAAACATGGGAGAAAGAGATGCCGACCCTGGAGCTGGAGGAAGCGCTGAGGAGGAAGCTGACCAGGTTTGCGAGATTCACCTGGAAATAGAGCAGACGCTGGAGAAGGAATCACAGGTTCGTGAGTTGGAGATTGCCCTGGATGTTGTGGAGAGCCAGCAGCGGCATGAGGCCGGGCCTGAGGCCGGGGCCAAGGCTGGAGCTGCAAGGCCTGCTGAGCAGAAGGCAGCAGTGGTCCGGAGTTCAATCCCAGCAGCAGAAGCTGGTGTTTTCAGTTCCTCTTTGGAGGATGAGGAGAATTGGGCTGGACTGCAACCCGCAGTCTCCAGAAGGTGAGAGCCCCGCTGGGAGGAATACCTGCTACCCTCCTGGTAGGTCTGCAATTTGGGGACATAGGGGTGGATACCATCATGCTCTCCAGAGCAGAGATGGAAATGCCGACTGTCCGAATCTAATGCGAACCTGCACGGCTCAGGCGGCTGTGATGGTGGCCTTGACTACTGGTTTTACAGTAAAGAAATAGTGGAGCCAAAAATGGTGGGCCATTCAGTTTTTTAAAGTCTCGTACCAGCAGACGAGCAAACAGGCAGGGAAGACCACTTCCTTCTCATTCAGAGCTCCCGGAAAATCTCCAGTTCCTCCTAGAATCACAAGGCTCCCACTAGCCTTAGCGGAGCTCCCAAAGTCCCTCAGTTAAGGTTCCACATCTGCACTCCTTCTCTCCCTGCAAAACCCAGACTGGGGGAAAACTCCTTTTTCCAGCAGACATTAGCAATACAGAGGCCCCTCCCAAGCAGGAAGGTAATTTTCAATTTGCAATCTGTCACCCTGAGGGCAAGCACCACAGCCTTTCACAGACTACATACAGGTGGCACTGCCCAGGCCAATGCAAAATATAAGCAAGCAAACCTAAAAAACACATTTTACAAACTTATTTGCCGAACATAGGTCATTTGAATATCTTAAAGCCTTCTCCTGGAGACCTGGGAATTATTTTAACCCTGAGAACAATAGGAGAATGAACAACTATCCAGCCCCTATGAAGGCTGTAAAAATGAGAAGGGTCATACCAGGACCTCAATGTAAAGGAAAAAAGGGCGGGGGCACCTTTAAAATACAAGCAGCTCAGTAGGCCATCCCCTCCCTTCTCTTCAGTAATCCTGGAAAGCTGCCAGGACAGATAGTCTAGACTTCTCTGCAATTGTTAATAATACTGTAAAATATAAAACTATTCCAATTTTCTTTTAAACCAGATGTTCTAGAAAAGCAATTGATATTACTACTAGCTTAATTTAATTGTCTTTTAAAGTTCTTAACAAAAAATAAGTTTGTTTTGCCTGGGGTTACAAAAGGTTCCTGTTATCTGTTACAGCTTTTAAAAATATGTTTGCCAATGAAAGAACCTATCGCTAAAGGTCATGAAATATGTTCATAACAATATCAATCCAAAATTGCTATTTACTAACTTAATCCTTACTGAAAGTTAAGATTTTTAGAAATTGAGAATTCTGATTAAGTGGAGAGAAATTGTATGGTTTTAATGATAAAATTGTATGGTTTTAATTGTATGGTGTAAGGTATGAAGTACTTTTGAAAGGAAAATAGAAAGGAACCTGGGACATTCTTGGGGGCCACAGGAGCTTGAGAAATTCACCCAGACTTAACAAGTAGTGCAGAAAGAGCCAATCAATGGTCTTCTTAAGCACCAATTGCACAAATAAAAAAGGAGGAGTCAGGACTCACCCCACAAGAACAATTGTATAAGGCCATTTTCACTCTTAATTTATTGAACATTTCCTCACCTGGACTTACTGCAGCCAAGAGGCATTTTAAACCAGTCAAGCAACAGCCTAAGTCTCTCGTGTTGTACCAGGATATATTAGCTGGTCCTGAGTGGCAGAGTGCAGTCAAATTGCTAACTTGGGGGCATGGGTATGTTGCAGTTTTGTCAACAAGTCTTTTTGGGATACCAGCAAGGAATGTGGAGCCTTATCATGAGTTGGCATTGGCCCCTAGGAAGCAACCCAGTTCTAGAGATCTAGAGGCTGATAGTGAATCCACCTCCAGGAATGAACCCCTAAAGGAGGAGGAGACCTAACTCACTCCCAAGCACTCAGGGAGCACCTGATGTCACCCAAGGCACTTTGAAGCATCTAATTGGGCATGATGAAGTTTTCCAAAATATAGGCACACCTATGACCCCTGAAAACCTGTTTCTCTCTGTACCTGCTGTAGGTCAAATGTTTGTAAGTATGATGATATATGTTTGCTTGCTTATAGTTTGCATGGGGTGTGGGAGACAGGTTGTAAGCTGGCAAAGTCATTATAGCCTAAGGCAGTGGTTCTCAAAGTATGAACCAGGGCGCACTGGTGCACCCTGGACTTCCAGGTGCGCCCTATGGTATTCGAGAGAAATATGTGCCTGTTGGGGACCAAAACACCAACAGGATTTTTGGAGTTTAGATTTTTGGGGGACAGGTGTGGGGAATTGGCTGTAAGCTGACAGTCTGCCCAACCCCCCCACCTCACTTGCCTGGTTAGGTTGCAAAAGGCTGTTAAGCTGTGGTGCTGCATTGTTTACACTACCCCCCATGTTCCTGGAAGGAGTGGAGGCAAGTTTCTTCTATCCTTTGTTTGGTGTAAAGTTAAGATGATATGTATGGTGGGGGTTTTCTGCACTCAACACAATTAAGAGTAAAAAGAGAGGAATTCTTCAATGTATTGATGAGGAAATGAGAGTTTGCCTTTCAGATAGATGCGCAAACATTGAAGAACTCGCTAGGACACATCAGGCTCATGTTTCTCATAAACACAAGAATGAAAAAACTTAACCCATTAGCACCGGGACCTGCTGAATTTACTAAATCTTACTAAGAATGTATCTATACATATAAAAAAGATAACTTTTTTGTCGTTTTTTTATTTTTTAATCCCTCATTTTACAAATTCTAAAAAGTGTAACTCAAAAAGTGTAACATAAAAATGTTTTTTAATGTCAGAATAAATTTAATTTTGTCGCATTTATTTCATTTAATTACCATAAAAGCACGCTTGGACTTTATTTTTCTTTAATACTTTATTATAACGTATTTCTCAGAAATTTGTATAGAGAGAGCCTACGATTATTTGTAGGATTTTAAATGCACCCCGACTTCAAAAAGTTTTGAGAACCACTGGGTTAAGGTATCACACAACCTTCTTCACGTTAAGAATTAGACTCTTCTGAATCATCCTGCTTGACATCAGAGATGTCCAAGTTTTCCCTCACATCACTCTCTGTGCTATTAAGAACCTAGGTGTTGCAGCATCTCCTGAGTTCTCTACTCAAAAAGGTGAGGTTCCAAGATGTTGGTAATGTTCTGTCTTGACCTGGGTGCTGATAACCGTGATGTTTCCAACTTTTGGAAATTCAATGAGTTTAAGTACACTTCATGGTACTTGTACTTTTATGAAAATATTATACAATTAAAAAATTAAAAATTCATGCCTGACCAGGCGGTGGCACAATGGATAGAGCGTCGGACTGGGATACAGAAGACCCAGGTTCAAGACCCCGAGGTCGCCAGCTTGAGCGCGGGCTCATTTGGCTTGAGCAAAAGCTCGTCAGCTTGGACCCAAGGTCGCTGGCTCCAGCAAGGGGTTGCTCGGTCTGCTGAAGGTCCGCGGTCAGGGCACATGTGAGAAAGCAATCAATGAACTAAGGTGTTGCGATGGCAACGAAAAACTAATAATTGATGCTTCTCACCTATCTCCGTTCCTGTCTGTCTGTCTCTATCTATCCCTCTCTCTGACTCTCTCTCTGTAATAAAAAAAAAAAAATCATAAAATATTCAAGTTTTTTCTAGAATTTTCTTACAAGCTACTGATTTCCCTTCTGCAAATTTCAATTCAGGTCCTTGCTTTATCGTATCAGATGCCAACTTAAGATTTTTAGACTAAGTTCATGAATGTGCAGGCAATGACAATTATGTGAAGACTATCATTTGGTTGCAAAAATTTTGAGACATCCCAATTTCATTGACTAAAAAATGTCTTAAAATTATGTTATATGTTGCTTTAAAAAATAATAGCACAATATTTTCACACTATAGTATTTACCTTTTATAACTTTTCATCAGTGATTCTTTAATGGTTGGATATTCCACTTAGTAACTATATCCCAAGTAGCTTAACTATTCCCATATTTTAGTTATTTTCTTGCACCCACTTTGCCACTATAAATTACGCTGCAATGACTATTTCCCTACAAATAGTTTGTGGTAGACAGTGCTAGTTGCCTATCCAAAATCCATTTCCCTCCCTTCCTTACTAACAGAAGCCCAGTTTTGTTGGATTGTTATGGTGTATATAAGCTGAGAGGCCAACAATCCCAGTTCTTGCTTTCTTGGCTTCCCTTGCTGGTAGGATAGCCATGTAACCCAGTTCTGGCTAATGAGACCCAAGGGAAGGTTGTTACAGGGATGTTGTGAAAGCTTTTGCTTTCCTAGTAAAAGGAATATATGTGGCAATGCCCCTTCTTGTTGCCTTAAAAACAGAAGAAACCTTAAACGCTAGGAAGATAAAGGCATTATCTCCATTTTTACAGATGAGGAGACTATGACACAGGAAAGTTGAGTAACTTGCCTATAGTCACACAACTACACCAGAGTCGGCATTTGAATCCAGGGTCTGGCTTCCACACACTAAAAATGACAAAATAGAAAAGGAGCTCAAGATTCTGAAAACATCATTGAGCTCAGAACAGCAACTATCTACCTCCAGATTTCTCATGTGAGACTCCAATTTGGTTAGACTGTTTTTAGCAGGTTCTGTTACTTGCCCCAGAACAGCCCAAACACATCTCTTGCCATATTTTGGACCATCTTTTTTGATGAGACTTTCAGTCGTGGGTTTGAGTCAAAGGTTTTTTAGGCTCTGGGTACATACTACAGGTTATTTGCCTAAGACTCATACTAACATATAGCACTTTCGCTAACATAGGTTATTGCTGGGTAAAGAAAAAAGGGTTCCATCAGTAAGCAAGTGAAAGAGAGTGATTAAGAAGGCGAGACAGCCTGACCAGGTGGTGGCGCAGTGGATGGAACGTTGGACTGGGATGCGGAGGACCCAGTTTCAAGACCCCAAGGTCGCCAGCTTGAGCACAGGCTCATCTGGTTTGAGCAAAGCTCACCAGATTGGACCCAAGGTCGCTGGCTTGAGCAAGGGGTTACTTAGTCTGCTGTAGCCCCACGGTCAAGGCACATATGAGAAAGCAACCAATGAACAACTAAGGTGTCGCAACGAAAAACTGATGATTGATGCTTCTCATCCCTCTCTGTTCCTGTCTGTCTGTCCCTATCTATCCCTTTCTCTGACTCTCTCTGTCCCTGTAAAAAAAAAAAGGACAAGACAACAACTTCTCTGGCATGTCTGCACATCAATCCTTGTCTTGATTTACGTGCATTCCCCTCTAATTAAAAAAAAAAATCATGAGTGAGTCTTAAGGCACTTTTATTCTCCAGCCTCAAACAAAGCTGGTTCTTATACAATGACATAAGCAAAAACATGTACACTGTAAAATATTCAGAAACTAAAGGAGAAAGAAACCCTCACATGATTCCAACATCAAAGGAAACCATGCTTAATATTTGGCGTATTTCTTGGGCTTTTATTATTCCCCATTCTCTCACATGTAACCGGATTATACTATAAATACTTTGTATTTCCTTCTTTTCATTTATAAGCATTTCCTGTTGTGAACATTTCAATGGCTACATAACATTCCACCACATGGATATACCATAGTTTAACCACTTCCACACTGAGATTAAACTGACAAAACAATGAGGGCAGAATGTGCAGAAGGAAATAAAATGAATACATAAGGAGTGTCCTACACGAATATATGGTATTTAAATAGTACAGAATTAGCTGTGCTTTCCTTTCCGTTCTTGGTTTCATTTTAAACAAGTATAGACCAAAAACAGTGCAGAGAGAAAAGGTTATTTCCTTATAAAAGAGAAAAGGAACCACGTCAGTAACTTACCTTCCTGCTCATATTCAGTATCTTTTAAAAATCTGGTAATACATTCTAAAAATATGTAAGCAATAACTTTTAGTTTTACTTTTATAATACAATGAAAGGATGTCACTTAGCAGAAAACTTTTAAAGTGTTTATCTAAAATAGTTTACAAATGAGAGCATAGCCTTCAAGACCGGGATTGGACCCTTATAAAAGGGTCCTCAGGAAGCCAGTCACTCCTTCTGCCATGTGACATTAGTGAGAAGAGACCCTCATGGAACACCAAATCTACCAGTGTCATGATTTTGGACTTTCCAGCCCCCAGAACTGTTAGAAACAAATGTTCACTATTAAAATAGTTTAAAAAATAAAACATACCAACTGCTTAAACTCTATACTCTGGTCAATACAGTTGCCATACAATACTCTATATAGATTATAAATTTTCAAAGAGTTAGAATATTAAGTAAAAACTCATATTAACCACAACCTTTAAAAAGTTGTGCCAACTTTTAAACCATAATTCTTTCTTTTATGGTTCAATATACTTTCTACTGTTGCCCTGTTCATCCTAAGCATCAGTTTGTCAGCAAACAGGCCGCTGAAATCCCCCTTCTTCAGGATGCGCCAGCCCTAGACTGTGACTTTTTTGATAGCTCTGTAAGTGGCTTTGTATTATACAGTCATTTTGTAAGTCTATGTCGTTCATTGGATTAAAGTTTCTACATGACACAAACGTGTTTGCAACCCACACAGCCTCTAGCAGGGTGCTGTGCACATAGTGAGCATTCAGTATACATTTTTGTATTTCAAACTAAATAGTTACCCCCCAAATGGATGAGGAACAAAACAAATCTTTGTAGCAACTACAATTGTCACTTCAAGTAAATTAAGCAAAAATAAAATAAAAACATCCAAATTTTGATGAGAAAATTTACTGAGTGTTTACTTTGTGGCAAATAGCATGCTAAGTTCTTATAAATATTAGTTCTCAAAACAGTCAGTGAGGTGGGTCATGTTTCAAATATTTGCCGAGCACTGTGGATATAGCAGAGAACAGACTGCCTTTTGTGGATGGAACTCATTTTCTAACGGAACTTGCTAAGGTCAAGTACATAGCACATCAGCATTCTAGATTTATACAGTACTTCATATATATAATAAGCGTGGGCAATGGGAGTTCATCCCAGAAATGGACCCAATCAGTGCTGACAAAAATTTGAGACTGAAAAGCTGAAGCTGAGCCCCTGGTGACTCCTTTAAGGTAAAAGTTACCTTAAAGGTCACTTCCGCCTTTGCTGTTGGCATCCACCATTGTGAGGACCTAATCTTTAAATTTCTAGTAAACAGAAAACATTCTCAAGAGATTTATAAAATAAGCCTGACCAGGTGGTGATGCAGTGGATACAGCGTCGGACTGGGTGCGGAGGACCCAGGTTCAAAACCCCGAGGTCACTGGGTTGAGTGCAGGTTCACCGGGTTTGAACAAGGCTCACCAGTTTGAGCCCAAGGTCACTGGCTTGAGCAAGGGGTCACTCAGTCTACTGTAGCCACCTCCAATGCTGCTCCCCTCTGCCCCCCAGGTAAAAGCACATATGAGGAAGCAATCAATGAAAAACTAAGGTGCCGCAACAAAGAATTCATGCTTTTTATCTCTCTCCCTTCCTGTCTGTCTGTCCCTCTGTCTCTGTCACACACACAAAAAAGAGATTTATGAAATAATAAAAGGAACCATATAAAGATAACATACTATGGGATTAAAGAAATAAAACCGCGTTAAGACCGCGTCTTTGTTAGCCAGACAGTTTTCTATCTTGCACATAAATTTCAGTTAAGAGCAGGGTGGAGCCACAGCAGGAGACCACAAGTCAGGACCCAGAATGCACTTGGGTGTCTTGGCATCTAAGCGGGTTGGGGAAGGCTAGCGGAAGGATGAACTTTTCGGGCACCATCACAATTCATGCAGCAAAGCTGCTATGCCCTTTTGATTTCATTTCCCCTCTGGAGCTAGATGCAGGAGACACTCAGTTCAAAAATGCAGAAGGGAAAGAGAAGTTTCCAGTCTGAGCCATTCAAGCCTGCACAAGGCATGTTCTGTGAAATACTAAAGTTGCTGAGGTTAACTCTGAGAGCTCCCCTCACAAGGCCAGTGCTATTTCATCATTACACCTCGAGGTCTCCACAACCAATCCCAACACCTCGTGGCAAGGCATACAGTTTCATTCAAGTACAACTGAAGCTGAACTCAGAAAGTAAACAGAAGAGAAGTAGATTTAGAGGCGGCTTTTAAAGTGGGCAGAAAATTACTTTTTACTTTAAAGTAATATAGAGTAATTTTCTCAGCTACCACAGTATTATCAAAGAAATATGAGGCAGAAAGACCAAACTTTCCAAATGCAACAACTTGCAAACAGAGAGACTGAGCAGGCTTTCATGTCCCCTGAAATCTCTTCAAGCATACCTAGGGAAGGGAGACCAAAACAGCCACTCAACACATACAAAAGTATCTCCCTGATGTTAGAAACATTTTTATGGACACAGGCTGAAAATATCCCAGGGTTTAAAAAGGCTAAGGAAACCTATCTGTTTATTTTTCTCTATGGAAGAGTGAGCAGCCCAAATGATAAAGACACTCCAAGATTACTATTTATACTTAAGGTAATATAGAAAGCGAAGCTTTTACCTGGCTTTCAAAAAAATAAAATAAAATCTTTTGGATAGACTACAAGAGCTAAATTGTCTACCCCACATCAATACAGCAGGGACCTGTTCTCAGCAGGTAAGCCTATTTACAAGTAAGAACCTCTTACTCTTGTAACATTGTCCTTTTTCTTTTTTTTTTACAGGGACAGAGAGAGGGATAGATAGGGATATACAGTCAGGAACGGACAGAGGTGAGAAGCATCAATCATTAGTTTTTTGTTGCCGTCACAACACCTTAGTTGTTCATTGATTGCTTTCTCACATGTGCCTTGACCGCGGGCCTTCAGCAGACCGAGCAACCCCTTGCTGGAGCCAGCGACCTTGGGTCCAAGCTGACGAGCTTTTGCTCAAGCCAGATGGTTCCGCGCTTAAGCTGGTGAGTTCGGGGTCTCGAACCTGGGTTTTCTGCATCCCAGTCCGACGCTCTATCCACTGCGCCACCGCCTGGTCAGGCTAACATTGTCTTTTTTTAAGAGAATATGTAACCCTCATCCCCTGCAGAGTTAGCCTGTAAGGTCTCCCCTAGACCCCACAGAAATACAGACTGATCTCTACCAGGGCACCACATACACTGTGCGGCAAGCACACATGTAGCCGTCCCCACACCCTCCACGCAGGCTGTGAGGGCCTTGAAGGAGATTTTAAGGTTATTTTCACATCTACAGACATTCAATAATTTTTTCTTCGTATAGATGATAAATGAAAATGATTTTACATCACTCCTATCTACATTTCAAACATTACCCATCTCCAAAATAAAAATAGCAAACTTCTACCAAATTTACTTTGGTTTTCAAAATACAGTGTTTCTGGGCTTTTTCATGTAAACATTCCTGATTTATTAATTTTCAGAGTAATGGCACAGATTTAGCATTCTCTTTGGAATGGAAAACTTGCTTGTCCAGGTTACTTCATTCTTTTTCTCTTTTTCAGAAGTGCATCGCGTAGTGCCAACTGGAAGAAAAAATTAAATAAACACCTAAATATGATAACTCTTGGGTACCCAATTATACTAACATGACTTATGAAAGTGTACCAAAATGGAATCACTAAGTCAACAAATCATCCCCCAAAACTACAAATAGTGCAGCACTGCATAACAGATCGGATGTGTACCCAGGCTAGGGCCCCCTTCCTGCCAAGAAGCAGGCAAAGCTCTTGACTGCTGATCCCGCCTCATGGGCCAAAGGCTCAAAACAGGAGCAGCTACAGAATACAGAGACAGAGCATTACCTGTCTCCGGGATAATACAGAGCACTTCTCTGCTTATTATAACTCCTAATATTCTCGACTTGCAGGTGCAACACACAATCTAAATTAAAGCCAATAGGAAAACGGATTTTTTTCCAATCACCTTTTCCAAGATCACATACATTTCACTAAATGTGGCACATATGGACCTTATACATAGAAAAAATGCTCCCCCATTTGCAGATCTTCAAATGGGTTTGTTTAATGCAGTCAATAAACTAGGGAAAAAAACCTCATTGTTTCTTAAAGTGAGAGGAGAGGAAAGAGAAAGACTCCTGCATGCACTCCGACCAGGACCCATCCAGCAACCCCCATCTGGGGCCAGCGCTCAGACCAACTGAGCTATCCTCAGCATTCTGGCCCAACACTCAAACCAATTGAGCCACTGGCTGTGAGAAGAGAAGAAAGAGAGAAGGGAGAGAGAAGCAGATGTTTGCTTCTCATGTGTGCCCTGACCTGTGATTTAACCTGGGACTTCCACATGCTGAGCCAACATTCTATCCACTTACCCAACTGGCCTGGGCCTGAAAATTTTACAATAATTACTAACACAATCTTTATAATGGATCAAATATGAATCTTTTATAAATTTCTTTTTATTTTATTCATTTTAGAGAGGAGACAGAGAGTGAGAGAGAGAGAGAGAGAAAGAGAGAAAAGGGGAGGAGCTGGAAGCATCAACTCCCATATGTGCCTTGACCAGACCAGTGCAGGGTTTTGAACTGGCGACCTCAGTGTTCCCAGGTCGTCGCTTTATCCACTGCGCCACACAGGTCAGGTTCAAATATGAATCTTTATAATGGATCAAATATGAAGAAATTAACTCAGAATCAAAACCCTGACAATTGTGTTTTAAGACAGAATATTTACTCTAGTTACTAGGGACTAATTTGTAAGTTAATTATCTTGTGTTGGATGTGTGAACTCTGAGAAAGAAGGCACCTAAGAAGCACTTCTAGTGATTATCTGGGCCAGATAGATAGACAGTGTTTATTTGGGGTAGATGGATAAATAAATAAGTAAAATGGATGTAGTGAATTATGTATTCTAATTTGACTGGTTCCAGGCTTTAAACCCATGTTGTCCACCCCTAACCACAGGAGCTGGGTTGAAAATGAAGAGTTTAAGATCTGAAGAAAAAGATGACCGCAGGACCAATGTTTAAAGTGAACCCATGAAACCCCTTATAAAGTTTTACATTTTCCAAAAGAAAATAAACAAACTATGAAATAAAACATTAAGAATAAGCCCAAAGTTAAAAAAAAAATAACCAAATCCTGGTCTGCTGGCTCAGCTGGTTGGACCATCATCCTAATAAGCCAGGGTTACAAATTCAATCCCTGGTCAGGGCACATGCAAGAATCAACCAATGAATGCATAAATAAATGGAATAACAAACTGATGTTTCTCTCTCTCCTCCATCTCCTCTCCCTAAAAATCAATAAGTAAAAAATTTTAAATAAATAAATATAAATAAAAAATAATAACCAAGGTCATTGTACACATCTTAAGTGTGCAATGAATATTATTCTATTAAATCCCAAGCACCACTCTTGATTCTTAGACACTTAAAGCCCCCTGTCAAGACACATATGAGAAATCAATCATGAACAACTAAGGAGCTGCAACGAAGAACTGATGTTTCTCGTCTCTCTCCCTTCCTGTCTGTCTGTCCCTCTCTCTGACTCTGTCTCTGCCACACACACAAAAAGAAACTTTTAAAGTCTCTAGCTTTAGAATTTTAACAAGGTTAGTGTTCATTTGAGGAGGTGGTGGAAGTTGCCTGGTTCTACATCTAAATTTTTCAAATTTTTAATTTTAAGTTATTTACTTCTTGCCTTTAGCTAATATCTGGGTCTTGGTATTTTTTTGCAGATAAGCAGAATAGTTAACACACTTAAAGTAGAAAAAACTAACAAGTTCATTTTAACCTAATTTGCATGCCTAACACTCATCTCTTGCAAGTTCATTTTAACCTAATTTGCATTTCTCAGACTCATCTCTCGGTCTTATCTCATTTGTAAAATCAGTTTGATCATAGTACCAGCTCATATTGCTATATACTAACTAAATTAACAAGATGACAAGGAACAAAACCAGACTTCTCTATCATGCCAAAAAAGGTATGCAAAAAACAGAGGAAGTAGGAGGTGTAGGAACACCCTCAGCTAAAATTTAGCAAGGTCACAGGAACCTCATAATGAAGCAAGGCCTATCTCCACCATAGCAAGGCCTATGGTGAAGAAAATAGTAATATTTTCTCCACCATAAACTCTTACAAAGAGCTGGTGAAGGATAAACTAACGGGATCAATAAATTCAACTGAATTTAAAATGAATCGGGAAATTTTAAATATCAAGCGGCACCTTCCTTTTCACTTTAATTAAACGATTTCTATTCTAAATGCTGTCACTTTACTATTTACATAATGTTGTTAAACAGTTTGGCCCTGGCCAGTGGCTCAGTGGATTGAGCGTCGGTCTGGCATATGGAAGTCTCGGGTATGATTCCCAGTCAGGGCACACAGGAGAAATGACCATCTGCTTCTCCCCCTCTTCTCCCTCTTCCTCACCCACAGCCAGTGGTTCCACTGGTTCCAGCACGGCCCTGGGTGCTGAGGATAGCTCCATCTAACACAACAGCCTCAGGAGCTTAAAATAGCTAGCTATTCAAGCATTGGCCCCAGGCAGGATTGCCGGGTAGATCCTGGTCTGGGCACATATGGGAGTCTGCCTGACTATCTCCCTTCCTCTCACCTAAAAAACAACAGCAAACACATTTTTTTTTTAACAGGGACAGAGAGAGAGAGTCAGAGAGAGGGACAGATAGGGACAGACAGACAGGAACGGAGAGAGGTGAGAAGCATCAATCATTAGTTTTTCGTTGCCATTGCGACACCTTAGGTGTTCATTGATTGCTTTCTCACATGTGCCTTGACCAAGGGCCTTCAGTGGACCAAGCAACCCCTTGCTGGAGCCAGCGACCTTGAGTCCAAGCTGGCGAGCTTTTGCTCAAGCCAGATGGGCCCACGCTCAAGCTGGCGAGCTTGGGGTCTCGAACCTGGGTCCTCCGCATCCCAGTCCGACGCTCTATCCACTGAGCCACCACCTGGTCAGGCCAACAGCAAACACATTTTACAACTACAAAGATTAAATAGATAGTAGACTTTAAATGGCACCTTAATTTAGTTAAAACTGACTTGGCTCCCTCACAGACAGAGCACTACCCTGGAGAGCTGGTCATTGCATTCAGGCCTGAAAGTCTTGTCCTTGACTAGCATTTTGGAACATTGGTTCAGAATTTGGGACTAGTTCTCCCTTGACTGGATTCATTGGAGAGTCTTCGGAATACAGTTAGATACATTCTGGTATACCCCAGTAGAAAAAGACATTCAAATATAAAGTTTTACTATAATGAATTACTAAAATAAACAAGTCCAGCCTAAGACTAACCATCAAAGAAGAAAATGGGTAAAATGAAATTCAAAGGCCTGTAAACATAAAGGCTTTGCAAAAGGGCACATTCCAACAACAGACCTATTTAGTTTGTGCTGCTTTAATAAAACTGTTTCTGAGGTATTACCACACATAACTGCTGCTTTTTAAAAAAGTACCAGACAGGTAATAATCACTCAAAAATATTTATTCAGTTAATTGATATTATATTTTGCATAAATGTGAATTTTAGCAAGGGGATGATCTGCATGCACCCTTTTACTTACAGAGGAGAGAAACAGACCCCTTGTGGGCCACAGAGATGAATCTCAACCAAGTCGGGTCTAGGATTTACATGTCCAACTATGTGCCCTATAACTAACACTCCCCATTAATCCTAAAATACACATAATGCACGGTCTTTAGGAGGCACAATCCATCTCAAATGTAAAGGTGACTTAGAATGACAATACTATTCTAGCCAGCCAAGGTTCACGTTGAACTCACCTGCTTCTCTCGGAAGGAACGCTTATTTTTCGAGCGCACATTATGGCTATATCGCATCATCATAAAGTTTTTCTGTTTTTTCTTCTCTTTATTTGTGGAACTGGAAAATGGATTCATTTTGGTTTTCCTCCTCACAAATTCTTTTCGGTCTGTTTTTCCAGCCTACCAGCACACACACACAAAAAACACTTCAGGAGGTATTGAGTCAATACACACGTCTCCTCTGTGCCAGGTGCTCTGGAGGGTGCCGAGGACACAAGACAATTGGAACATAATCCTTGCTCCCCAGTGACTCAGTCCAGAGGAGACGGACCATGATGTACTGTAATGAGGCAAGGGGAACTCGGTGGAAGAAAGATCCTAATTCAGCCTGGTGAAGTCTGAGGCACTGCCTAGAAAGGGAGGCCTGTGCGCTGTTTTTTGCAGGATGAAGGCACTCATGATGCAGGTAAAGGAGAGGGAGGGGCAGAGCATTTCAGAAAGTAGGAATAATAGTATATGCAAAGGTGTGGAGGAGAAAGAACATGGGTTTTTAAACTTCTCTAGACAGGTTTCAGTACAGATGGAATTCAGAGGGTCATGTGGAGCCCATTTGGTGTCGGGCCTAATGAGGCAATGAAGACGAAGGGGTACAACCACATAATTCCTGTCAGCTGTTCATTAATGACCGTAAACATTCCCCCGCTTTTCTGACAACTTTGATAAAGCTGAGCTTCTTGCCACCATGAACATGTAAGAGAGCTTTCTGTGCTCTACAACATGTTTTAGAGGGTGCTTACATGACTGCCTCGTTGTTCACCTCATCCGACTGAATACCTCATATCTGTGCATTTTATTCTATGTCCAGAATACCTTGATTTCAAATGTTAAAATACTACCATTCTATGCCTATACAAGCCCTGGGTCATATTTCATTTCTTTGTTTTCTGTTTAAAGGGCAAGGGGAGGATATGCCTTACTTACCATTGCAGTTGCTAGTCTTGTCTCCTTGTCAGACTTTGGCTTTTTATGAAGGCGTTCAATGTCCCGAAGAGATAGCAACTCACCCCTGGGATGAAGGAAAAAAATGTAACATGAAAGAAGGGTGGAATCCCTCTCCCTGACACTGTCACTACCATGTGAGCTGACTGGAGACCTGGGGCATGTGCTGCTGTACCTAGGATCTTCATCACTGTCCACTTCGATATATTTCCTCTTTTGGGCCTTCCCTGGGGCAGCATCGAGTTCTTTCCTCATTTGGGCCAGACGGATTTTCTGGAAGTCTTCCTGAGTTAAGACTCGGCTGGTGCTGACGGCGGCAGCTTTGGCTTTCCGCTCCTCCACAGGCATGCTGTTCAGCTTCTTGGACTTGAGAGCGCACAACAAAGACTTACATGGTTACTAGCTCAAGTGACAGCTTAGTCCCCCAACAGGGCCCAGCATAAATTTCTTAAGTCTTCATAAACATCAGAATGATGCACTTATAGAAGGAAAAATTGAAACTCACAATTTCTTGTTGTTCTTCATCGGAAGAGTGGTGCACATCAACCCACTCACCATCGTCGTCTGCGTCGTCGCTGAGACTGGCACTTTCCCACGCATCTATGTGAGACAGCGCACACTGTTAGTCACCACTTTGTGCTGAGTACTCATGGCAAATAGAGATAAATGAAGTGGAAGTAATGTACCTGAAATAGATCTCTACGAACCAATATTTATTGAACTGAACAATATCTATTGCTAAATAAGCCGCATAAATTTAATCAATTTGAGGAATGGAAAATGAGCACTGACCAAGTATCTACCCTGAGCCAATACCTTACGGTTTCTCTAACCCTAAGGACTCAACAGAAGAAGAACAGACTCTCAAGTTAAGTAACCTGTTCCAAGTCAGTTAGAAAATGCAGACTACATTGAAATCATGAAAATCACATCTGACTCCAAAGGCCATGTTCTTTCTACCAAACCATGTACATCAGAACTGCGCTTACACAGTGATCTTGGCTACACAGCAAGTATCTAACTCTCCTTAGCACACTAATAAATGTTCTTAGAAACTTATTAGGAACAGTTATTCAGAGAACTGAGGGGGAAGATTTTGGATGTTAAAAAACCTTGCAGACACCATAATAAAGGGGTATTAGAATGACTTCAATGGAGCCAAAATAGTAGATACTTGAAATTCCAGTTGGTTCCCATGGTCTATAACACAGTGGCCCAGCCCTTTGGTATGGCATGCACAGACACTCATGCCAAGGCCCAAACTCAGTCTCCAGTCTGTTATTTGGCTATATTCCACTTTGTATTCTATACCATAACAGCTTCCTAAATTCTTTAGGACTTTGCTCATAGTCTGCCTGGAAAGTCTCCATTGTTCTACTATTCCTCACTTATAATTCAAAATACAGCTCATGAGTTACCATCTCACTGAGGCCTTTTAGAACCACTGAAATGAACCTGACATTTTTCTTGCTTTTGACCCACTCCAGCCATAAATCCTATTAATACTTTATTCTCGGCTCTTTATGAAAGGGCCTCAGGGCAGAAACCATAGTCATCTTTTTTTTTGGCAGAGACAGAGAGAGAAGAGAGAGGGACAGACACACAGGAAGGGAGAGAGATGAGAAGCATCAAGTCTTCGTTGTGGCTCCTAAGTTGTTCATTGATTGATTTCTTATATGTGCCTTGACCCAGGGGCTACAGCAGAGCGAGTGACCCCTTGCTTGAGCCAGCAACCTTGGGCTCAAGCTGGTGAGCTTTGTTCAAACCAGATGAGCCCGTGCTCAAGCTGGCGACCTCAGGGTCTCAAACCTGGGTCTTCCACATCCCAGTCCGAAGCTCTATCCACTGCGCCGCCTGGTCAGGCACCATATTCATCTTTGTATTGACAGTGGCCAGCCCAGAGCTATCACTTAAGAAAGCTTTGTTGAAGTCATGAATGAACGAACAGGAAGAAGACAGGCCTTTAGCAAGCAATGTAATAAAGGCTAACCCTAGAAATCAGAATGGAGTTAGTTCCTCAAGCATTCTTTACCAAATTCAACAAGCACTCTCTTTCAATAGGATAATCATAGAGCACTGCTAAGGACTAACCCTCATCACTTTTTTCCAGTCAACAAACTAAACAGTCATTGTCTTTCCCAGGTGACGAGCATGCCCTTGATAAGGGGCAGCCATCCTGAAGGACATGAAGATATATCTCCTGCACTACAATGCAAGCTCCTCAAGAGCAGCAATCATGCCCATTTGCTCCCCAGCACTTGTAACAGTGCCTTGCATGCAGTCATTGCTCAGTAAATACGTGCTGCATGAATGTACAAATAGCATAAAGATCTCAAGATCAATACAGATATAGGAGTGATTATATCCTGAATAAAAATGCACATTAAGCTTGACCAGTAGGTGGCACATTGGATAGAGCATTGGACCAGGATGCAGAGGACCCAGGTTCGAATCCCCGAGGTCGCCGGCTTGAGCATGGGTTCATCTGGCTTGAGTGCAGGCTCACCAGCTTGAGCATGGAGTCACTGGCTTGAGGGTGGGATCATAGACATGACCCCATGGTCGCTGGCTTGAGCCCAAAGGTTGCTGGCTTGAGCCCAAGGTCGGTGACTTGAGCAAGGGGTCAATCGGTCTGCTGTAGCCCCCTGGTCAAGGCACATATGAGAAAGCAGTCAATGAACAACTAAGGTACCGCAACAAAGAATTGATGCTTCTCATCTCTCTCCCTTCCTGTCTCTGTTCCTATCTGTCCCCCTCTCTGTCTCTTTCTCTCTCTGCCACAAAAATAAATAAATAAATAAATAAGTAAGTAAGTAAAAACGAACCTTCATCATCTTCAGCATTCTCTTCTTTTTCAACTTCCAAAATCTCTGCTCCTGGGATGTAATCTTTAGCATCTAATTCTCCATATTCATGTACTCTTGCTTCTACGGAGGCCTCTGTAGGCTTACCCTAAAGGAAAGGAAATTATTTTTAATATGGTCCTGAGATTGTAAAACATTATTCATCAAAAAGCTTTCAAGATGAAAGAGCCTGACTGGTCTATAAGACTTAGCCATTATCAAAGAGCAGATGTCATCTACAGGATATTTAATGCAATGGTATTCAATCAACTGTACTCTGATCATAAAGAATAAAACTATGCATATCACTAATGCTCATAATGTAAGCTCAAATACTAAAACTCAAACTATAGGACATTACTCCTACCTTCTGAGACCATATCCATTAGCTCATCATATGCATGCCTCACCTACCCGGAATTTCTTCTGTAACATCTGAGGATTCAGTGTTCGGAAGAGCTGAATCAAAGTCCTAGCAGACATCATTACATCTGTAAAATAATGCCTTTAATTTAGAAACCCCAGAGAAAAGAGCCTATTAAGATAAAAAATAAACCACTCTATATCCTCTGGTCCACAGCGACATGCAACTTACTCTTATCTTTGTGTGTTTTATACTGAGCCAGGTCTTGGAGAAGTTCTTCAGTCATGGCCAGAGGACATCGAGCTGTTATCTCCTTTATAGCATTGATTCTAGAAAATGAAAACTGAATTAAATAGCAATTTCATATGGTTCAATCTAAGGAGGTTTCCTAAAAAAACTAAAAAGGACCAGAAACTGGGTTTTACAGAGCTCACTGCAGCATGGTAGAAAATGTGAGGGTGGACAGTCTTAGAGGGCTTTGTTCCAGATCGTTTCCTGCCATTTCCTCCACTAGTGGAAAACAGCATCTTTGTAAAGTAAACAATGGCAGCATTTACTCGCCAACTCTAAGGGGAGAAGGAACTAGGTCAAATAAAAAAAAGCTAAAGGTCGTTAGGGCTGTTACCCCAGCAATAATTCCATAAAAAGCAGTTCTTAATATACTACTTTGTTACCAGGACAGGTTAGGTAATTGTTAAACCAGTATTCACACTCATTAGGTATTTCTGAATGAATCAAAAGGGCTACTGAACTGTCTGGGAATTAAAGAATGAGTCAATCATTTGTTCCAGGGAAAGATAAGAATTCAGAGTAGAGACAGGAGTAAAACACTTCCATTGCCAAACATTCATCTGAAACAGTAAAACTAGTAAAAAACAAAATGATTAGAAAGACAAATACCTTTTCTCTGACTCCCTCTTCGAAATTCTGACCAATAAAATAAAAATATCAAGCCTCGTGAACAGATTTAAGTATATTTTAAACTGCTCTCCCAGGGGCCACATTGCTAGCTAAAATCTTACATCTTGGTCATGTAAAGCAACCTAGTACATTAAAAACATATCCATCCCTGGCCAAGTAGCTCAGTTGGTTAAAGCATTGTCCTGGTACAGCAAGGCTATGGGTTTGGTCCCCGGTCAGAGCACATACAAGAATCAACCAATGAACGCATAAACAAATGGAATAACAAATCAGTATTTTTCTCTTCTCTCAAATCAAATTAAAAATGACAAAAAATAAAAACACATCCAGTGCCTCCAGCCACATTCTACATACCCTACTGTCATGACTTCCCCAGAGTTCTTGTCGGTAACAAAATTGTTGGCCACAGTCATGAGCAATGATTGAATGATCTGAATTGGGAATACAAGAAGAGTGCTGGTAAAACATCTTATATACTCAAACATCTAAGGATGAAGAACAATACATTATTCATAGTAGGAAAACAGCATTCCACATTGAATTTGGGAGCCGAAAGAAATTAAGACTGAGGAAGACAGATAAAACTCCACTCTGAGATTTCATCTTCTTGGCTAACTTTAGCTTAAATTTTACTCTCCTTTGCCTGACCTGCAGTGGTGCAGCGGATAAAGCTTCAACAAGGCACGCTGGGGTCATCAGAGCAAGGCCCAGAGCTTGCCTGGTCAAGGCACATGCGAGAAGCAACTACAAATTGATGCTTCCTGCTCCTCCTCCCCACCCCTTTCTCTCTCTCTCTCTCTCTCTCTCTCTCTCTCTCTCTCTCAAATCCATAAATAAAATCTTAAAAATTTTTTTACTCTCCTTTGATGATAGTTTTCAATATGGATTAAAACATTGCTTTGACCCAGGATAATCCAATCCAAATACTGTTTTAATCAAAGAAAGGAATTATCAGCTTTGAGAAACAATCAATATAAATCTGCTGATATTCTTGACCTCTCATCATAAAACTCGGCAATTAAAATCAGAATTCTCAACAATTTGTCCAAAACAAAGTTTACTTTCTATAGTAAAATATTTTCCAGTTTTTTTAACTAAACTTCTGTGTGTATTTTCTTAAGGAGTTAATGTGGGTTCCGGTCAATTGGCTCAGTGACAGGGCATCAACCCAGCATGTGAAAGTACTGGGTTCAATTCCTGGTCAGGGCACACAGAAGAAACGACCACCTGATTCTCTTCCCCTTCCCCTCCCCCTACTCTCTTTCTTCTTCTCTCGCAGCCATGGTTTGATTGATTTGAGCATGTTGGCCCCAGGTGCTAAGGATGATTCTACCGAGTCTCCACCTCATAGCTAAAAATAGCTCAGTTGTGAGCATTGGCTCCAGACGGGCAAAGCATCAGTCCCAGACAAGGGTCGCTGGGTGGATCCTGCCGGGGCGCATGTGGGAGTCTATCTCCCCTCCTCTGACATAAGAAAAAAAAAGTTAATGTGTCTTCTACTCACTTAAAAAAATGGGAGGACAGTAATCATTGTAGGAAAAGCCAACATGATATACTTAATAGTAACACTGCTATGTATCATGTACTAGATCCAGATAGAAGGTTTAAGAGTTCTCACCTCTGGCGGTACTAAGTGATGAGACGCTTGTGCAGCAAAGAGAAGGATCTTTGTCACTTCTAAAAATGTAAGAGGTCAGAAAGGTCATAGTTGGTTTATTGCTCTGCTCTCCAAAGTATAGCAAACATGGCAAGGACATTTTGGTCTTAACGCTACTGCTGCTCATTCCACATGGAACCACCAACCCCCAAAGCCTGCATGGCTCCTTGCTCCCTTCAAGTCCCTCCTCAGTTGCTGCCTTATCAAAATGTCTTTCCTAACTACATAATCTAGAATAGAATCTGCCCTAGCACCCTCAATTGTCTTTATTTTGCTTCCTCTCCCCTCAAAACTCATCTTCACCCAGACACATAAACAGCAGTCACTGAATCTCCCTCTGGAATGTAAGCTACGTATTGCTTCTCGGACTTCTAGATAAGGTCCAGTTTAGAATATAAGCTATATGAAGGTAAGACTGCTGCTTTATGTTCACTGTGGAATTCTTAGTGTCTAAGGCAGTGCCCAGCCTAGAAATCAACAAATAAGCAAATAAATATAAACATGCATATATGCTCACATTTTTCTAAAAAAAGGGCAGTATATATATATATAAAGAACAAGGCCTCTGGCAAAAGAAAGAAGTGAGGCAAATCCTAATTTGCCATTTATTTGCTGAGTGACTGGCCTGCTGAGCCCCTGTACTTTGCATAACTGAAGGGAGGATTAGACGAGATGATGTATGTAAAACACTTAGCACAGTGCTTGGCTCATGTTAGTCAATAAATGTTCAGTTCCTTCCTACCTTGGTCTAAGTTCAAAGGCAAAAGCAACTATCTCTTCTTTCCTGCTTTCATGTTGTTTTTAATTGAGAATACACATGAGGGCAATTAGAAGAGTAAGATAAAATTCTACTATCTATTACAAAATTACAGCAAAAGGTCAAACTTTTTTTTCTTTATTAAGTAAGAGGGTCGGGAGGCAGAGAAACAGACTCCTGCTTGTGCTCAGACTGGGATCCACCCAGTATGCCCACTAGAGGACGATGCTCTGCGCATCTGGAGCTGCTGCTCTGTTGCTTGGCAACTGAGCTACTTTAATTTAGTGCCTGAGACTAGGCCATGAAGCCATCCTCAGTGCCCTGGGCCAAACTGCTGGAACCATTTGAGCCATGGCTGTGGGCCATGGGAGGAGGAGAGAGAGAGAGAAAGAGAGAGAGAGAGAGAAAGAGGAGGGGTGGAGAAGCAAATGGTCACTTCTGTGTGCCCTGATGAAGAATTAAACCCAGGACTTCCACACATCAGGCCAATGCAGTACTGCTGAGCCAAAAGGCCAGGGCCCAAACTTCTTTTACAGAAATTTCCCCATGAGTATTTACATATTATAGCAATCCCATCTTATCTTATCAGGGACACAGTGGATGCCTGAAACCTTGGATAGTTCCTGACCCTCTCTATACTATGTATTTTCCTATAGACAGCTAACCCTCGAACAACATGGGTTTGAACTTCATGAGTACACTTATACTATATGAACTTTTTTCAATAAATATGATAAATGTACTTTTTCTTATGATTTTCTTTCTTTCTTGGACCTAGGGGAACATAGGTGGCTTGTCTGTCTTCTTTCCTTTCTTTTACTTTCCTTTCCTCCTCCCTTCTTAAGTTTCTGTCTAAGTCACCAAGTATCACATGGCTATGCGACTTTGCCACAAAGTTTAGGTTGGCAGTTTCAAGGACAACCTATGCTTACTAGATATTGTGGATTTTCTCACATCCCAGGTGGAGGGAGATTAGAGATAGTATGAATAAAAAGGGTACAATCTCTCTACTCTGAAAGGGCTCTCAGCCTAAGCTCCATCCCATGCAGGTAGAAGAAGAGAGAGCCACCTCCTCCACCATCCTTATAATATTTTATCTTATTAGCACGCGTGTACACTGAAGAGAGAGAGAGAGAGAGAGAAAGGAAGAAATGAGAAGCGTCAAGTCATAGTTGCGTCATTGATTGCTTCTCATATGTGCCTTGACCAGGGGTCTCCAGCCGAGCCAGGGATCCCTTGCTCAAGCCAGCGACCTTGGGTTACAAGCCAGCAACCTTTGGGTTCAAGTCAGTGACCAAGGGATCATTTACATGATCCCATACTCAAGCTGGTGACCCCACGCTGAAGCCAGATGAGCTCACACTCAAGCTGGCAATCTCAGGGTTTTGAACCTGGGACCTCGGCATCCCAGGTCATTGCTCTATCCACTGTGCCACCACCGGTCAGGCTATAATTTTCTTAATAACACTGTCTTTTCTCCAACTTAGTTTATGTAATACAGTATATAGGCCCTGACCAGGTAGTTCCATTGATTAAAGTGTTGCCTCGATACACCAAGGTTGCAGGTTCGATCCCTGGTCAAGACACAGACAAGAATCAACCAGTGAGAGAATAAATAAGTGGAACAACAAATAGATGTTTCTCTCTCTCTCAAATCAATCAATAAAAAAAGAAAAATAATACAGTATATCATGCAAGATACATGTTAATCAACCGTTTAAGTTATTGGTAATGCTTCTGCTCAACAGGTTATTAGTACGTAAGTTTTTTTAGGGTCAAAGTTTTTTTTTAAATTATTTATTTATTCATTCATTTTTAGAGAGGAGAGAGACAGAGACAGAGAGAGGAGGGAGTGAGGAGCAGGAAACATCAACTCCCATATGTGCCTTAACCAGGCAAGCCCGGGGTTTCGAACCAGCGACCTCAGTGTTCCAGGTCGAGGCTTTATCCACTGCGCCACCACAGGTCAGGCTAGGGTCAAAGTTTTACACAAATTTTCAACTGTGTGGAGCGTCAGTGCCCTTAACCCCTGCATTGTTCAAGGGTCAACTGTATACACACCTATGATAAGTTTAATTTATAAATCAGGCACAGTAAGAGGTTAACAACTAATTAATAGTAAAATAGAACAATTATAACACTGATGGTCATAAAGTTATGTGAATGTAGTCTCCTCCCTCTCAAAAATATCTTACTGTACGGTACTCCCCTGTTCACTTAAAGAAAGTACTCTCAGTACCCGCCCTCCTGGGAGGACGCCGTGCCTTTCCCCTCCCTTCTTAAGAATCTCGCAATTCTTCCCCACAGGCGTGTGTATGTCCTAAACTCTACAGTTTACAAGACTTGCAACCAGGGGAGCAGTGGGCAGCAGCAGCTCATCCCAGGCTAACCCCCGAACCTGTCTCTAAGATCCCCCTTTTCTCCAATTTCCCAATTTAGGTCCATTTCTTTCCCATTGGTTTCTAGAGGGCTAAAGTAGCCCTTCCTAGTCTTTCTCCTGCTGCTGCTACTATTCCAGGCCCTTCCTTGTCTCACCATCCCTAGCTTTAAAAAACACAGTCTCAAAATCAAACAAAAAAGAAAGGACTTTCACTTAAAGGGAATACTTTACAGCACTTTTGAGGATCACCGCCCTTGTGCTTTGGGCCATTAAGTAAAATAAGGGTTACGTGAACACAAGCACTGTGACACCCTGACAGTTAATCTGATAGCTGAGAGCTACTAAGTGACTAACGGGCGGGTAGCATACATATATAGTGCAGGCGTGCTGGAAGGAGGCATGATTCGTGTTTCAGGCAGGACAGGACGGGGCAACGCTAGATGCTACTCAGAAGGGTGTGCAACTTAAACTTATAAATGTTTATTTCTGGAATTTTCCATTTAATATTTTTGAATCTTGGGTAAATGAAACTGTGGAAAGCAAAACTGCAGATAATGGAGGGGTACTGTGAGAAAAAGACTTGAGCAACCAATTTATTGGTCCATCCTCCCTACCTCCAATAACTATTTTTTAAAGTTGATGAGCAGAACAATTAGCCCGTGGCAGATTCTGGAAATAAAATATAAGGGTTTCTCTTCCCTTCTGCGAAAAAGAACACACTTCACTCCTACCTCTTTGTCTTTACTAATTTCAGAACAAAAAACTCTGGTTATTTTAACGCTAAGGCCGCCGAAGGAACATGGCAAGTGGGAGGCTTACCTCTCTGGTGAGGCTGCAGAAACCTTTGCACAAATGGATAGAAGTTGAAGAGAAAAAGCTGTGGGGAAAATAATGCACTGACTTTAATATTTATGTAACTAAAGCTATAGGTTCATTTTCCCAAATGCAATTATATCACCAAGTTCAACTACCTGGGAATCATTTATTACCGTTTTCTTTCCTCAGTAATTCAGTGTGCTATACTAAGAAAAGGAAGGCTATGCTGCTATCCTTATTATGTCAAGGAAGAAAAAAACAGTTTATTTTGTATGCAGAATAAAACAAAGGAGAAAAAGGCGATCAAAATGCAACATTCTTTTACTTTTAAAATTGGTATGGCAGCAGAATTAATTTTTTAGTCTTCAGAGATAAAGATGCTCATAGAAAGAAAAGGCACTGATATTAAGGTTCCAAAGCAAGGAATAAAACAGTAATTCAAATCTGAATAGCATCTAGTATAATCACCAAAAAAAAGGCCACCATTCTGTTTTTATTATTAGATACCAGACCAACCACTTTGGAGGAATTACTCTGAGCTCTATTTTAGAGAAAAAACACCATCATTCTGGAGTCTACCTAATGAAGGTGACATGGGTCCACTTATCAAAACAATAGCAATTTTTTTTTAAAGTTTCTTTTTATTTAATTTATTTTAGAGAGGAGACACAGAGTGAGAGAGAGAGAGAGAGAGAAAGAGAGAAAGGGGGGAGGAGCTGGAAGCATCAACTCCCATATGTGCCTTGACCAGACCAGTGCAGGGTTTTGAACTGGCGACCTCAGTGTTCCCAAGTCGACGCTTTATCCACTGCGCCACCATAGGTCAGGCAAAACAATAGCAATTTTTAACTTCAAGAGAAACTTTAGAGATGGACTGGTCTTTTTCAAAGTTCATCATGGGAAAATAAATTAATTTTTCTATTTTAGCCACAGAGAAAACTAAAGCCAGAGAAGTAACAGGGAAGGCTTAGGTTCAATATAAGGATGGAGGTTCAATTTTAGTCAGTTGTAAAACTCTGGTATATTTCCATTAAACCACACTTAAATTACAAATCACTTTTTTTTTTAAAGCGAGAGAGAGAGCAAGAACCAGAGACAGATAGGAAGAGAGAGAGATGAGAAGCATCAATTCATAGTTGCAGCACTTTAGTTGTTGATTGATTGCTTTCACATGTGTGCCTTGACCGGGGGTGGGAGTGGGGGGTGGGGTGGGGCTTCAGATGAGCCAGTAACCCCTTGCTGAAGCCAGAGATCTTGGGCTCAAGCCTGTGACCTTGGGCCTGAAGCCAGCAGTCTTTGGGCTCAAGCCAGTGACCATGTCATCATGTCTATAATCCCACGCTCAAGCCAGCAACCCCACACTCAAGCTGATGAGCCTGCTTTCAAGCTGGTGATCTTGGGGCCTCGAAAGTGGGTCCTCAGCGTCCTAGGTTGACACTCTATCCATTGTGCCACCACTGGTCAGGCACAAACTACATTTTAAAGAAATTTTTTAAACTTTTATTTTGTTTAAGAAAGCAAAGAAGAAATAAACAAACTAGAAAACATAGTAATAAGTCAATAAAAATATGTAGGTTATGTTGGCTTAGAAAAGTGTGTATGTGAAACATAGTTGAATAAAAAGAAAGTAGAAAAAGAGAACACAAAATAGTCTGCCCATAAACTGCATATATATACAATTTAACATCCATATTTATTGATAAAATAAAATGATAAAAACATATTTTCACAGTAAAAGACTTTATTCTTTTCTAAATTGTACTGATATAAATATTTTGGGGAAATAAAATTAAGTTACTCATCTACCTTTGTGGCTTTCTTTTTACCAAGAATAGGTCTACATATTTCTAACATCCACCAAAAGAAACAATGTAATTCAAACCTCGTGAATTCCCACCAATCTGGAGATGAGGTTCATGAGCATCATCTTCACTTCAAACCTCTCCTTAGAGCTCTCTAGCTGCTTTAGTAGTTTTTCTGCAAAATCTAGAAAAGAAAGTATCAGAAGTACACTGTGGGGCCATGGTCTGTACATTAACAGATGAAGAGAAGGGCAGTACTTAGATCAGCAACTGGTGTGGCTGGGCCTGAAATCACCCTGCTGAACCCGGATGTAAAACAGCAGTATGACAAAAGGTGGAAAGACCACACACAGGTCAATACTGTTTCGGTAGTGCCCAAAGTTAAGGAAGGATTCCCCAGATTTTTAGCATCAACTTGTTGAGTGACTGTTTAATAGGTGCTTCCTTTAATATTTCTACAACTACAGCTTCTCAACTTGTGGTCCCAGCAGTAGCTGGTCCACATGGTGGCTTATTAGAAATACAGAATCTAAGCCCCACCTCAGACCTACTGAATCAATCTGCACTTTAGCAGAATGCTCAGTTGATATGTACTTAAAAGTCAGAAACACTGACTTAGAGGAGAAGCTGGTAAATGCTGCTATACATTAGAGTAGATAGAGCATTCAGAAGTCCCAATGTGCAATTCTGGTTGGTTAGCTCTGTTGGTTAGTGTCGTACCAATACACCAAGGTTGTGGGTTTGATTCCCAGTCAGGGCACATACAGTAATCAACCAATGAACGCATATATAGTTGGGACAACAAATCAATGTTTCCTTTTCCCTCCTTTCCTCTCTCTCTCTCTAATCAATAATAATGAAAAAAAGTCTCAGTACCAACTAATTAATTAGCCTCTGGAAATAACAGGATCCAAACACCATTTAGTTCATAAATTTTCTAAGCGATTCCAATTTGCATTGCAGTTTGAGAATTAGTGTTCTGGAACTGGTTTCCACAGAGCAGTTTAACAAACTAAAAGGACCAACAAGAGATTGCCAATGTTTCATTTGTTCGAGCTCAGGGTCCTACCGCTATTGTGTTGTTAAAGATAACAATTTTAGCCTGACCTGTGGTGGCGGAGTGGATAGAGCGCTGACCTGGAATGCTGAAGTTGCCGGTTCAAAACCCTGGGCTTGCCGGGTCAAGGCACATACAACAAACAATCAGTGAACAATGAAAGTGAAGCAACTATGAATTGATGCTTCTCATTCTATACCCCCCTCCCCTCTCTGTAAAATCAATAAATAAAACCTTAAAAAACTTTTTTTTAAGAGAGTTATTCTTTCATATTTTTCTCATTTTGAGATGGACTGAGAATCACTACTTCAGAACAATTTTCTAGGGTACAGCCAACTAGGAAGAACTAAGTATTTACTGATTGTCTATTAAGCACCAGGGATCTTAAATTCCCTGGTAACTCTGAATGTAGGAAACTAAACAGGGAGATCAGACCAATAAGAGCTTGAGAAGTCATAATTATAGTACCTTGGGGATCATGAATCAAGTGAATAGCTGAAAAGTTAAACACCTCTGGTTTTTTCTTCTTCTTTTGTTTCTGAAAGAAAGGGAGAGGAAAAATATTTACCTTCTGAATTACAGTAATGAGGCTATGGGGTTAAATGTGATAAAAGCTGTTACCAAGTCCACCACACTATTTAAAAAGAAAACACAAATCTTTGTTTCAAAAACCCTTTTATCAACCAGAAGAAGTACAGATGGTTTTTGTCTTTTAAGAATCACCTATTAGCATCTGTAAAACTTAAAGGAATTTGGAAAGAGAAACATTAAAATCCACACAAGGCCTGACCAGGTGGTGGCGCAGTGGATAGAGGGTTGAACTGGGACTCAGAGGACCCAGGTTCGAAACCCTGAGGTCATCACTTTGGGCACGGGCTCATCAGGCTTGAGTGCGGGGTTGCTGGCTTGAGTGTGGGATCATAGACAGGACCCCATGCTCACTGGCTTGAGCCCAAAAGTTGCTGGCTTGAACCCAAGGATGATGGATTGAGCAAGGGGTCACTTGCTCTGCTGTAGCCCCCGCCCCCCATCAAGGCACATATGAGAAAGCAATCAATGAGCAAGTAGGGAGCCATAACAAAGAACTGATGATTCTCATCTCCCTCCCTTCCTGTCTGTCCCTCTCTCTGTCTCTGTCACACACACACACACAAAAAACCCCCAAAAAAACAAAAAACACCCACATAAAGGTCAAAGTAATGATTTTCAGAATAATCATTACAAAGTATTAAATGTACTTTGTTGGTTTACTCTTCTGAGAAGACATGCATACCAAAGATACCTTAATAAAGGTCATCACAATCAGAACAAGTGAAAAGTAAATTTAAACAAATTAATTCATTCAGGCACAGCTAGAGCTGAGAACATTTACTCATGTAAAAATCAGTGCTTAGCCTGGCCTGTGGTGGCACAGTTGATAGAGCATCCACCTGGAACTGCTGAGGTCCTGGGTTCGAGACTCTGTGCTTACTGGGTCAAGGCACATACACAACAAGCAATGGACAACTAAAAGGAAGCACCTGTGAGCTGATACTTCTCACTCCCCACATGCTGGAATATCAATAAATATAAACCAATTTAAAAAAGAAAAATCGGTGCTTAAAAATTCATTACACATTTCTAAGTCTTTCAAAAATATGATTTATTTCAAATTCTTAAAAGATTTTAATAGAAACCGTTTCTACATTCTGATTCCTACCCTCATTTCCCAGGATCAAGTCTCACCTTGAGCACTTTCATAGCCTTTTCCAACCTTTTCTTGTGTTTCGAGCTTTTCTTCCCTGTGGCATACTGTACTAGCAGGTCTCTTGCTGTTGGTCCTTCATCCTAAAGAAAGACTACTTTGTAAAACTGTAAATAAGAAAAATTTGCATAGAGGCAAACATAATCATTTCAACCATTTCTTTGTATTTGTACTCTTTGTACACAGCCATTAAAAATGAACATGACTTCTAAAAAATATATATTTTCCCATGTGCACAAACAGGCACATACAAAGACTTTCACTGCAGCATTGATTTTTATTTTTGACTTTTCCTTTTAATTTTTACTGCAGTATAATATATTGACAGAATGCAACTTCATTTTTATTCAAAAATAACTGGGAACAAATACTTACCAACAGGAAAATGCTTAAACTATAATACATTCATATTCAGAAATATCATGTGGAGATTAAAAGCATAAGGTCAACCTATATATCCTAACAGAATATGATGCAGAATGGTACATCTATATGTATCGATACAAAGAAAGCAAGTTGTAGAACAGTTTGTATGTTTTAAAAAGCTACTATGCATACAAAGTAATAAACATACACACACACATAAATATATAAATGCAAAGGAAAATAAAATGGTTATTTGTAAAGAAGGGAATGGAAGTAGAAATAAGACAAGGTCAAGAAAACTTGTTTTATCTATAGTATCTGAAATGTTTTACAATAAAAATGTATTGTTTACACACCATTTAAAAAGATAACAAAACGAATTACAAGATATTATTACATATTCTAGTATCTTTTTTTTTTTTGGTGGCAGAGACAGAGAGTCAGAGAGAGGAACAGATAGGGACAGACATGAAGGGAGAGAGATGAAAAACATCAATTCCTTGTTGCGGTTCCCTGGTTGTTCATTGATTGATTTTTCATATGTGCCTTGACCGAGGGGGCTACAGCAGACCGAGTGACCCCTTATTCAAGCAAGTGACCTTGGGCTCAAACTGGTGAGCCTGCTCAAACCAGATGAGCCTGCGTTCAAGCTGGCAACCTCGGGGTCTCGAACCTGGGTCCTCTGCGTCCCAGTCCGACACTCTATCGACTGCGCCACCACCTGGTCAGGCTCCAGTATTCTTGTTATCAAAATGCTAAAATGGGAAGGGAAATTTTCTTCTCCTTTTATATTTTAATTAAAAATATATTAGTAAAGAAAATTGCATAACATCATATATCTTGATTTTTTCTTTAATTAAAGGATAGCACAATATTACTTCTCTCTGTTACCCTGCTCTGAACTTCAATGTCATCGACATTCACCTCAAAAATATGATGGCAGCAACTTACATTCTAAGTTTATATAGTGAGATATAGGTATTGCTTTGGAACTAAGAACAAGGCCGAATGAATGTAGGTTCTATTAGTTATTTTATCTTACTAAAAGTGACAAATTCTAAACAATAAAATCTCAGGTCCTGGCCAGGTGGCTCAGCAGTAGTGCATCAGCCCAGCATGTAGATGTTCCGGGTTCAATTTCCTGTCAGAGCACACAGGAGAAGTGCCTGTCTGCTTCTTCATCTCTCTTCCTCTTGCTTTTCTCTCTCTCTACCCCTCCTGCAGCCATGGCGCAATTGGAGCGAGTTACCTCCAGGCACTGAAGATGGCTCCATGGCCTTCACCTGAGGTGCTAAGAAAAGCTCAGTTGGAGCAACAGAGCAAGGGCCCCACGTGGGCAGAGCATCACTAGTGGGCTTGCCGGGTGGATCCCGGTTAGGGCGCATGCCGGAATCTGTCTCTGCCTCCCCTCCTCTCACTGAAGTAAAAAAATCTCAGCATGGCAGAACTCAATAAAGGATAAAGTTAACTTGCAAGCTTCTTTCTAACTTAAGCAGTCATGGATTTTACAATTTGTACTGAGTGCAATAATGACATCTAATAACAGTAAAATTCAGAGGCATCTATGGTTAAACTAACCTCAGATTCTGAGTCACTGTCCTGTTTCTCCTCTTCATCTTTCCCAAGGAAGAATGTCAAAGCAGCAACTAATATCTAAAGACCAATGAGAACAAAGTCAATTACTCATCCTACCTTACAACAAAGAATAAATACTTCAGTTTACACTCTGTACATGAGTACGCACTAGGACCTGAAGAAAAAAATTAAAAAGTGACAGGGATGGATTCACTTCTATTAATTTAAACAGAATGTTTTTACAACATTACTAGTCCTACAAATATATAATTTTAAAAAATCTTTAGATAAAAACATCTAGGCTCTTTCAAAAGTGCACTATGACTTTACGGACACACTATAGTTATCCACCAAGTATACTGTCATGTATGTCCACATCCCTGACACTGCAGTCCCTTTAGTAGAAAGTCAAACATATCCTTAAATTTCATTCAGCTGTGTCTGTGCCCAATAAAAGAATAATCAAGAATTATAGGAGAAACATAAATGCTAAGGCTATTATTGTTTAATACATACCATTTTTAAAAACTCATGATAATTTTGTTTGACTTCTCTAAAGCACAGATTGATGAGCTAGGAGAGCAGCCTAAACACAGAGGGCATCAGTAATATGAACCGCATATTCGCACATTCCCCATTCCCTTTGCATCGTAAACCACCAGCTTCACCCTCTATCTGAGAAGCAGACCGCTCACAGACGTGCCCTCACAGCCCTACAGGCACTCACCTTGGTGACCTTGGAGAAACACGCAGTAGTGATCACATTGACAGTTTTGGCATCATTCCTGGGAAAAGACAAATGAGTATTTTTTTTTTTTTTTAGTGACACAGAGACAGAGAGAAGGACAGATAGGGACAGACAGACAGAAAGGAGAGAGATGAGAAGCATCATTCTTTGTTGCAGAATCTTAGTTGTTCATTGACTGCGTTCTCATATGTGTCTTGACGGGGTGGGGTGGGGGGCTCTAGCCGAGCCAGTGACCCCTTGCTCAAGCCAGTGACCCTGGGTTCAAGCCAGCAACCATGGGGTCATGTCTACAATCCCACGTTCAGGCCAGCGACCTCAGGCTTAAGCTGGCAAGGCCGCACTCAAGCTGGATGAACCAGCGCTCAACCTTGTGACCTCAGGGTTTCAAACCTGGGTCCTCTGCATCCCAGGCCGACACCCTATTCATTGTGCCACCTCCTGGTTAGGCACAAATAAGTATTTTAAAGTAAATTTTCATTCTACTGTATTTGATAGCAGAGACAATGGCACAAAATAATATAAGAAATATTTCTGCCATGTTAGAATTCATAACTGTAATCTTTATTTTTTTATATACAGGGACAGAGATAGAGTCAGAGAGAGGGATAGATAGGGACAGACAGACAGGAATGGACAGACATAGCTGTAATCTTATAAAATGTTATAGGTTATTACCTAGTCAATCACAATTTGATTAATTTAAGTTAAATTTAATTAAGTTGTGGCACAGTGAATAGAGCATTGGACTGGGATGCAGAAGACCCAGGTTCGAGACTCCGAGCTCGCCAGCTTGGACCCAAGGTCGCTGGCTCCAACAAGGGGTGGCTCAGTCTGAGGAAGGCCCGCAGTCAAGGCAATGGGGGTTTCAGCTAAGCCAATGACCCCTTTCTCCAGCCAGCGACCATTGATTGGGTCATACCTATGATCCCACGTTCAAGCCAGTGACCCTGCACTCAAGCTGTTGAGCCTGTACTCAAGCCAGCGACCTCGGGGTTTAGAACCTGGGTCCTCAGCATCCCACTGCATCACCACCTGGTCAGGCTCAACACTTTTTAAAGTTTTTCTAGTTTCACTGAATTTTCAGTTGCAATAAATGATACTACATTTATAATAAAAAAGAAAAAAAGAATAAGAAAACCAAGACATGAATGAATTGGAGGCACTGTACCAAAATACATAAAGCACGGTATTTTATAAAAACAGGATAAATTAACTTGAAAATCTTCAGCGTGGCAAATTAAAAAGAGCAGTGGCTTCAGAATCAAACTGACCTGGATTTGAATTTCAGCTTTGAACTTAAACTCTATGAAAATCAATTTCATTATCTGTCAAACGGGAGTAATTCCAGACAAGCTGCATTACTTTGTTCTGAAGAACGAACAAGGTAATATAAAGTATATGTGGTGACCAAGTGCAGCCAGTCCTGCTGTCAGGTATCTGGACAGCCTCTGCATTGGCACTCCAGCTTAATATATGACAGATGTGTATTACAGAGCTCAAGATCAAGAACAATATTTTGTATGTGCTCTGTAATAATTACAAAGGAACAAAAGATTCTATTTCTCAAGAGACAAATATGTATTACCAGACGTTTCTTCTGTACAGTTCAATCATGACATCCAAAGACATCTTGGCTGCAGTTGCATTGTTGTCTCGTAACATGGTGTACATGAAATTCTGCAACACCTAAAGGAGAGGAGCAAGCAGCCTTAATACCCTGAAGGTACGATGCTGCAAACACGGAGAACAAAAGGGTACTTACTACATTCACTTTATTGTTCTTATGCTTTGCATTTATATTCTTGATATCAGTCACGATATGTGTGTATAAAGTCTAAGGAAAAGAAAACATATGCACATTAACCAACACTTCAAACTTTGCTTAATCTAGAGAAAAGTACAAATGTACAGGAAGATTTAATATTAACTACTTTTCATTTTATCACAGAAGAGACAAAAATCAAAACCAAAAGCAGCAGCTAAAATGCAAAAGGAAAACTGCTCTGAAATGGTTACCCATGAAGTTACCATATACCCAGTAATTCCACTCTTAGCTACATACCCAAGAGAAATTAAAATATATTTCCACACCAACGTTCATGCAGATATTCACAGCAGCATTATTCATAATAGCCAAAAAGTAAAAACAACCCAAATGTCCATTAAAACTGATAAATGAATTAAACAAAACACAGTATAACTATACAATGAAATAGTATTTGGCAATAAAAAGAAATGAGGAAATACTGATACATGTTACACATGGGTAAACCTTGAAAACATATGATAAAAAGCCAGATGCAAAAATCTACAACCCTGACAATGTAAATCAGTTGGCTATGATATGCCAAGGTTGCAGGTCAGGGCACATACGAGAATCAACCAATGAAGGCATAAATAAGTGGAAGAACAAATTGCTGTTTCTCTTTCTCTCTCTCTCTCTCTCCCTTTACCCTCTCTCTAGAATCAATTTAAAAATGTTTAAAAAGTTACATACTGTATGAGTCCATTTATACAAAATATCCAGAGCTTGCTAATCTGTAAAGACTAAAAGTAGATGGGTGGTTGCCCAAGGATGGAGAGATAAGGGGATGGCGAATGATTGCTAATGGGAACGGGGTTTCTTTTGAGGGTAATAAAAATGCTCTAAAATTGATTGCTGTGAGAGTTGCAAATTCTGTGAATATATAAAACCACTGAACTGTATACTTTAAATGGATAAACTATGTGTGAATTATATCTCAATAACATTGTTATTTTTACAAAAAGGAAAGTTGCTCCATTTACTGAGCCCCTAACTCCACGCAAGATGATACTAGCAATACAAGTATCACTGGTACCCAAAATATGCTCCCATAGACAACGCTCATTCCACAAGTTAGACCAACAAGTACAATTGCTAAAATCAAAAGGTGGCAGTTTCTAAACACTTTGAAAAAATAATCATTAAGTTAATGAATGTGAACTTAAATTTTTCTTCCTTAAATTTCTTTCATAAACCTTCAGCTTCTGACCTTACTTATATAAGCAAATACAAAGCCATAGGAAAATAGTAATAACAAGATAGATTAGTTTCTTGGGGGCTACGCTATGAGTGTCCAGTCCATGCTCTGATTTTAGTCAGTACAGTGTGTGGGAAAAGGCTGGGTTCTGGAGCAAGGCTGCCTGAGTTTATATTCTTGCCCCACCACTCCACATTGGTGTGACTCTGGGCATGTTACACTGCCTCATCTGTAAACTACTACTACTACTACTAATTGTAAATCTCATATTATTTTGTGAGTAAAAAAAATACTTAAAAGCTCTGAGAATGGTACTTGGCAAAAAGTAAGCATTCAATAAATGTTTATCTATTACTATCATATTGTATGCACACAACGGTCAATTCTTTTCCTATTAAAACTACTCTTAACTGGATAATAATGTGAAGCATCAAGAATTCACTCTACAAAACTGATGTCACTGCAAGAAAAACGGGATGTATGAAAGAAAAGCAACACTGCTCCTTACCTTTCGCAGAAGCTTATCATGGCAACGCAGAAGTTCAAAGAAGAGTTCCAGCAAACTTGATGGATTGAGAAGATTCTTATTTCTCAGCAAGATCAAAGCTTTGCAAAATGTCTCAGGAAGAAAAAGAAAACATAGTATAAGATAATGATAAAGTTAAGAAAATGGAGCATATATATCCCAAAAGAGCATAATGTCTTCTACTATAATAACCAGGCATTATTCTAGACATCAGAATAGAACAGAGAGTCTCTACTCTCATGGATCTTACACACTGGGGTGCAGCACAAGAAAGGATAAATAAGCACATAAGCAGGAGTATCTCAGATATGTGTCACAAAGGAAGTAAAACAAGGTAATATTACACAGGGAGGTCAACATATGACAAAACCCCAGTAATCAATGAATCACAAAGATAAGAAAGGTGGGGTAACAATAATATAACTAAACTAGAATCATCAATCAGAATTTGTGACTTTAGCCTGATCAGGCGGTGGCACAGTGGATAGAGCGCTGGACTGGGATGCGGAAGACCCAGGTTCGAGACCCCGAGCTCGCCAGCTTGAGCACGGGCCCATCTGGCTTGAGCAAAAGCTCGCCAGCTTGGACCCAAGGTCACTGGCTCCAGCAAGGGGTTGCTCGGTCTGCTGAAGGCCCACGGTCAAGGCACATGTGAGAAAGCAATCAATGAACAACTAAGGTGTCGCAACAGCAACGAAAAACTAATGATTGATGCTTCTCATTTCTCTCTGTTCCTGTCTGTCTGTCCTTATCTATACCTCTTTCTGACTCTCTTTCTGTCCCTGTAAAAAATAAATCAATTAATAAAACATTTAAAAAAAAAAAAGAATTTGTGACTTTAGAGGGCATTCTTTTGGAAGTATTAATACTAAGAATGGCTCAACAGCAGTTGAAGCCCTCTTGTTTACTACCAACTTTTATGAGTACCCTTATCGCCCAGTTTTTCTCTACAACTCTTCTCCATTGGATGGAACAAATAATCCTTGGAGAATAGTTGATTCCAAGCCTTGGAGCAGAAAAAAACAGTAAAAAAGGTTTTGTAACTATATATTTCTGCCAGAACGCAAGGATGCTTTCAAAAACATTAAGGGCACTGCTGAAAAGAGAAGTTCCCACTGGCTGGCTAGGTGGTGACAGTTTGAACACATAGTAGTAAAAATAATAATGCTTTAATAAGAAATTAATAAAAAGTATAGGAAAAGGTAGTTATAATGTCCAAGAAAGAATAACATAAAAAATTCATTTTATTGACTTAAGTAATAAGTTAATATATGTACATAGATATTGTTTTTCTTCCACTAAGAAGTCTGTTTCTGTTTGTATAAGCAGGAAAAAATAAAGAAAAACATGAGAATGATTAAAAAAGTCCTGGAAAAATAGCAAATACACTAGGAATTTGTACAAAGAAAGTCCAGAGGCTGATAGGATTGGTGGCCATCACAATAGCCAATTAAAAACAGGATCCAGCAGTGTGCTCTAAATTAGTAGTTTTCAACCGCCAGTCCACCAGAAAAGTCGTGCCAGTCCGTGAGAGAGTTAACCACCCTGATGCTATACGAAGTGGTGGTTGAAAAGCACTGCCCTAGAACAGAACCCAGTTCATTAGTAATTTGTCTGGGGTGTGCTCTTTTCTAGAAGGGAAGCAAGACAGCTGGATAGGGCAGAGAAAAGAAGAGCTGAGCAAGGAGGTGTCCCTGGCTGGAGACCAGCTTTGGTCTGATCACAAAGAAGCCCTGGAGCACATACTGCAACACAACACCAACTGGGACCCACCTTGGGGGAAGGGGCTGGGCTTTCATACCACTCCTTGATCAGGTACCAGCCGAGAGGTGCAAGGGCAACCTCCCAGGTGCTAGGTCTCCCACTTGCTGAGGACAGTGCTCCAGAGAAAGGACAGCTGGGGCCATTAAGTAAGGGAAATGGGTGCCCTGGCTTGGCAAAGGAGATCTAGGCCAGGACCCAATGTCAACCAGTAAAGTGACAATATTTAAATGTTCAAACTGGCTATTTAATGGATAAATGTATTAAATTAAGCACTATGCAAACCATGAGTTGTAATTAAGTTCTTCATGCATATGAGATTTAAATGACTGGAAGCAACCTCCTATTCAAAAGAGGGAAAAGAACATCCTGGGAGGGTTAGCATACTGGAAGAAAAGAAAGATCAGCAGAAAAGACAGTAAGATTAAAAAATAAATACATAGGAAGCATATCAAGTAGGGACTTACAGGCCATGATAAGTGTGAGTTTTACTCTAAGTATAAATAAGAAGCCACAGAAGGATTTTGAGGGGTGACACATTCTGTTTAAATTTGAAAAAGATGTTTAGTTGAGAGGCTATTTTTATTTATTTAAGCACATACACTGTACAAGCACAGCACAAGACATCAATCCAAACGCTGGTCCTACCATTCGAAGATCTGGATCCAAGACAGTGTGATTGTAGGAGAGAAGATCTTTCAGCTCTTGAGGAAAGTTATTTAAACGTTCTGGGTAGCAGTGAGCAATCTGTAACAAAGCAAAGACTCTTCTGAAGTCTCTTTCTCTCCTATAATTCAGACACACATGTTTCAGATGTTCTGCAAAAGGAGAGTAAAGGCTATTCCATAGAGGTAGACAGTTTCAAATCACGTCTTTTTCTTCTACATGACAATTTTATGACCTTTTCATATTCCCTCTAGTCTTTATAAAATATGTGTAACATGATTTAGAATCTAATTTTATAACAAATTTAATAAACTACAAAAAAAACAAATAGTTTGAAAGTTTTGCTGTTCTGTGAAATGCTTCAGCAAAATTTTCTAACTCACCATACAGAGAAAATAAAATTTGCAAAAAAGGGGGAAAAATGTTTTTAATGAAGCTACCATTCCCAAATGGAATGAGGTTGGCTACTACTGGTAAAATATTCTGCAAAATGTGTGTAACAACTGGTCTTCGTTTTATACAGAAATTACCTACTTACCTGTGCCATAAACATCACCAGCTCTGCCAGTTCTTTGCTGGGTTTATTTGGTTGTAATTTGAAAATCTCCACATTGGATTTATAGTGATTATACTGCTGTAGAAACTGGAGAAAAATAAAATTTAAATTGGTCACCTTTTATTATAGACTTGTTCAGTCATATATGACTGAAAAATTACTTAGTAAAAGTCTTTGACAGTGGCATGGAGAAAAAGGTGTGACAAAAGTATGCAGAAACACTTTCTTTTCCTTATATGAAACCTTCAAAATAAGTTTGGAAAACTACGCACATCACAGGTAATCTAAAGATTCTTTCCTTTATCATTAGAAATTTAGATGATATGGGGTAAAGAACAGTAAAGCCAAGAGTCAAAAGTTTATTCTGGCCCTATTCTGATATTGAGTATCCAAATGACCCCTAATACATTGTCTATGTATACAGAGCACGCACTAGAACATAAGTCCAAGAGAAGACTCTCACATCTGTCTAATTTATCATTGTACCTACCTCCAGTGCCTAGAATTATACTGACACACAGTAGGTACAATATGTGTGGATCTGCATATACCTATCTTAAGTGAACGAAAAAGCAATTCATGGTGGTAAAAATTATCTCTTTCTTACATATTAAAACAGGCTCAGTGATTACTACTCTCCAGTAACACAAATGGTCAACAGCAGTGCCAGAATTCAGTTAGTTTGAAACCAATGATCTAAAATACAGCACCATACAGATTCAACTTTGTCAAGGGTTGTGTACAATGCTTTACACATCTTAAGAGTCTTGCCTATATTACTTCATTTCTTTTATTTGTTCCTTACTCTTTATTTTCCTTGGTAAAGTACTCTATACTGGTGATCTAAAATAATGACACCACTGTTTGTTAAAAAGCATTCCATTAAATATTTCCAAGTGAAAAGCTGGGGGAGGAGGGAAATGAGAAAAGCAATCAAAACATGATTAGTTGTGTTAGCCCTTGAGCAACACAATCTAGTGAGGAACACACACAATTACAGCAAATGCCTAGCAAATACCTTGTTAATACCTGTCAGACAAATGGGTGTTGGAAGAACACATCTGTCAGATTAATATATTAAAATCACCACTTTCATTTTGTCGCTTCTTGGCTCAAACACCCTTAATGTTCACAATTTGTATGAGGTCAGTATACAAAGTCCCCGACAAATCTGGACCTCACCTAATTTTCAACCTCATCTTTTATGGAAGCAAATTCTGACATTCAGGTCATGTAAGGTTCCGATGAGGCTGAATACTGGTTTGAGTATATATATAAGGCTCCCGTGTCTGTCTCTTATACTTGCGAATATCACCTTCTTCCCAACACAGCCCACCGCAGAGCGCGGGCTCTCGGAAACAGAATGGGTCAGAAGCATCCTAACAGACGATTCATCAAGCGTTACCAATTAATTCAAGTTAAGAATTTCTTTAAAAAGGCTGAGAAATCTACATGGAGTTGAAGATTGGGGGCAGGCCGTTCGTCTCTTCACTTTTGTGAGGTCTGGAGCCAAACTCTAAAGCAAAACAAGATCTTTAAGCATCCATGGCAGCGGGGTCTCCAAAGCAGGTAGAAAAATCCAAACGGGCAGCAGATTTATTTCCAAGAGGTGGGGAACGAACCCTAAGGCATGTCCCTTTCCCCTACCCCTTCTCTCTTCCCGAGAAACCCCAGAACCTAACAGAACACGCGGCCACCCAAGATCCCAACTCCACTCCACGCCTCCCCAGCCCCAATGGTCGGCCTCTAGCGCCGCCGCGCCGCAATCCCACCTCCTCCACGTAGGCAGGCGGATCCCGCTTGATCAGATTCTGCAACTGCGGCAGGTTGCTGGGCAGCTTGTTGTTGTTTCTATTGGACATATTGGCTCCTGACTTGCTCTGCGGTGAGCACTTTTAGAAAAACCTAAACCACTGGCAACTACTAACCGTCCCACCTGCGGCTGGGAATCCTGCTTCCGAGTACGACCGGAAACACCACATGGATGGGACTCTCAGCTGGCGGCGCCATGTTGACCCTTAAAGCGAACTATACTACGGGAGCCTCGGAGTGTCAAACTTATTTTCACTGCCGAAATGGTCTGTGGCGCTTTTTACGATAATTTTATTTCTCGTTCAGCACCAGTTAGTACCTGTCGTTTTTGAGATATTCTGAAACGCAGAGGGCTTTTCCCCCCACACCCGTTAATTTGTTTCATCATCCGGACACCCTTCTGTGAAACAAATGAGGATTACTAGGTTTGTTTGGTTTTTTAATCGCACAGCCTAAAATCAAAAGCTACAAATATCCATGGAGAATGGATAGTTCTATCGTATTTATCTACTTACTTATCTATCTATCTATTTATTTATTTTAGAGAGGGAAATAAAGAACAAAAAGAGGGGTAAATTAGCTTTTTTGTATAATCTTAAATAACTTTTTTGTTTTGTTCTGGGTTGTTTGAACTCAACGCGACCCACATAAGGGAATAAAGGGTGTGGACTGGATAAAAGGTGGTATATTGATTGTTTTAAAATGAAAATTAATTTGTACTTAAATGTCAGTCAATGTTATAACCTTTGTAATAATCTTCAGCCAGAGTTTTAAATTCACATCCCAGTAATCCAAAGACAAATACATTTATACAATCTCACAGTGCAAAAATATATGGTGAATGAATGTATGAAATAGAGTGTTGGTAATACAAAAACACACCTGACAGGCACTGTTGCAGGCACATGGTATATTAACTCATTTAATCCTCAGAACAGCCCTCTGAAACAGGTACAATAATTATCTACACTGTATAGATGAGGAAACAGTTTCAGATAAATTGCCTAAATTCATAGCTGGTGAGGAAGCTGGGGTTTCAATCCAGGCAGTTTGGTTGTAACTAGATAAGAAAGAGAAAGAGTAGCCTGACAGCTGTCAGCTGGTGACTAATTTGGCATTAGTAGATGGACAGTGGTGTTCTCCTGCTTAAAATAATCAATTTCACAACTTCTGTCAAGGTTATCTGTGACAGAGCTGAAAACAAAACAACTCTAATCACATCTGAGCACACACAAAATGAAGAACCTGTGCAAACCAGGATTAGTTTTTCAGCTGCATTTGAAAAATGACTTCTGCCCTAGCTGGATAGCTCAATTGGTTAGAGCATTGTCCTGAAGCACAGAGGTTGCTAGTTTCATCCTGGGTCAGGGCACATACAGGAACAGATCCATGTTTCTGTCTCTTTCTCTCCCTCCATCTCTCTCTAAAATCAAAAATAAACATAAAAAAAGAAAAATGACTTCTAGTACTTAATTTTTAATTCAGTACTTGTATAGTTACTAAGAAATGTAAGCAAGGCCCTGTCTGGGTAGCTCAGTTGCTTAGAGGGTCATCCCTGTACACCGAGGTTGTGGGTTCAATCCCTGTCAGGGCACATACAAAAATAAACCAGTGGATGTATAAATAAGTGGAATAACAAATCAATGTTTCTCTCCCTCTCAAAATTCAATTAAAAAAGAAATATAAGCAATAAATCTTTTTTTTTAAACCTACTCATAGATTTAATTTTTAAAATATTGGTTAGGTTGTATTAGTGAGGGAAAAAAGCATTTTCAAAAACAAATTATGTTTAAATTATTTAATATAATTCTTGTCAAAAGTATAAGTTTATGTACTATGAATATTCATTTTGAGTCACCAAAATGTGACTTGTGATTAAAATACTCAGGCTATTTCACAAACTTTTATTAACAATCTATATATCAGGCACTAGGGCAGGTCACAGGAGTACAAAAATAAATAAAGCATGGGTATTTGCCCTCAAGAAACTCACAGATTAATAAGGGAGTCAAGTAAACACATTAAAAGTGAATAAAGGTGTTCTCACAATAAATCAGTGGAAGTAATACAGAGTACAAATCAGCCTAGAGGAATCAGGACGCTTCAGTTTTTGGTAGTATTTAATCAAAATCCTGAAAGATGAGTTGTTCTGCTGGAGAGAAAGAAAGGTTCTCTAAATAAAGAAAATAGCGTGTATACAGGTACAAAGACTTGAAAAGTCCGGTGGATTTAAGCGATGGGCAGAATTTTGGTGTGACTAAAGGTTGGATAGGGATTGTACAGCAGAAAAGAAGATAAGGAAAATGAGTTGAGTGAGATTATGCAGTCCAGAAAGACTTTTTATTGAAAGACTTTACAAGCTAATCTAAAGAGGGCACATAAGCCTGACCAGGCGGTGGCGCAGTGGATAAAGCGTTGGACTGGGATGCGGAAGACCCAGGTTCTAGACCTGGAGCTCACCAGCTTAAGTGCAGGCCCATCTGGATTGAACAAAAAGCTCGCCAGCTTGGACCCAAGGTCACTCGCTGGCTCTAGCAAGGGGTTGCTTGGTCTGCTGAAGGCCCGCGGTCAAGGAACGTATGAGAAAGCAATCAATGAACAACTATGGTGTCCCAATAGCAATGAAAAACTAGTGATTGATGCTTCTCATTTCTCTCTGTTCCTGTCTGTCTGTCCCTATCTATCCCTCTCTCTGTCCCTGTAAAAAAATAAAATAAAATAAAACATTTAAAGAGGGCACATAAATCAGCTCATTTTACCCCAAAACTGAAGGCAGGATTTTTTTTTTCTAGATGAAAAAATTAAAGCTGAGAGTGACTAACTGAATACAGTCAGCCTTTTGTGTCCATGTGTTCCTAATCCCCAGATTCAACCAACCAAAGATGGAAAATATTTGGGGGAAAACGTTGCATTGTTGCTAATATGTATTATGTAGCTAACTATATATGATAGTTGCATCTCTATTGACATGTAGACTTTCTTTCTTGTCATTATTCCCTAAGCAATACAGTATAATAACAATTTACATAGCATTTACATAAATTTAAAGTATACAAGAGGGACCCTGGTCAGGTGGTCCAGTTGGTTAGAGCATGGTCCCAACATGCCCAAGTTGCAGGTTTCAACCCTTGTCAGGGAACATACAAAAGTCAACCAATGACTGCATGAATAAGTGGAACAGCATATCGATGTTTCTCTCTCTCACTTTCTCCTCCTCCCTTCTTTTTGCTCTAAAAATCAGTAAATAAAAATAAAAATAATAAAGTATAGTCTGACCAGGTGGCGGCACAGTGGAACGCAGAGGACCTGGGTTTGAAACCCTGAGGTCACTGGCTTAAGTGTGGGCTCATCCACCTTGAATGCGGGGTCACTGACCTGAGTGTGGGATGGTAGACATGATGATCCCATGGTAGCTGGCTTGAGCCCAAAGGTCCTTGGCTTGAGCAAGGGATCACTGGCTCAGCTGGAGCCCCTTAGTCAAGGCACATATGAAAAAACAATCAATAAATAAAAAAGGTGTTGCAACAAAGAATTGATACCTCTCATCTCTCTTCCTTCCTGTCTGTCTGATACCTCTCATCTCCCTTCCTTCCTGTCTGTCTGTCCCTATCTGTCCCTCTCTCTGTCTCGCTGGCAAAAAAAAAAAAAAGTAGCTTGACCAGGTGGTGGTTCAGTGGATAAAGCATCGGACTGAGATGCGGAAGACCCAGGTTTGAGACCCCGAAGTCACCAGCTTGAGCGCGGGCCCATCTGGCTTGAGCAAAAGCTCATCAGGTTGGACCCAAGGTCGCTGGCTCCAGCAAGGGGTTACTCAGTCTGCTGAAGGCCCGCGGTCAAGGCACATGTGAGAAAGCAATCAATGAACAACTAAGGTGTCGCAAGGGCAATGAAAAACTAATGATTGATGCTTCTCATCTCTCTCCGTTCCTGTCTATCTGTCCCTATCTATTCCTCTCTGACTCTCTCTCTGTCCCTGTAAAAATAAAGAAGTATACAGAAGGACATGTGTAGGTTACTACACCATTTTATATAAAGGATTTGAGTGCCTGTGGGTTTTGGTGGAGGTCCTGGAGCCAATTCCCTGCAGATACCAAGGGACAACTGTATGTATTTAAGGTGACTAACTGAATATGCACTTTTTTTTTGTTAAATAATGGCTATATTATATGTGACATAATGTACATATGTTTAATATAAATTAGGCAGATCAATGTCATACTCATTTCTTTATTTAGTCTGGAATTGGGAAATGAAATTTTCATCTTTTTATGATCCCCAAATGATTTTTAACCTGAAATAAATTTTTATGGAGAATATCCTTTATACCTTTGCAAAAAAGACCCTATTATAATTGTAAAATGGACCATACTATATAGATTAAAATGGACTTAAATTTTCTTCATGAAGGAGCCTAGACTAGAGGGCTTGTTTATTGTCTATCTTTCTGCACTATAGTATGAGTTTATTCAGGGTTTTGTTTTGTTTATTCCTCTATCCTCCACATTTGGAGCAATGCATAGGAAATAGTAGGTAATCAGTTGTATTTGTTGATTGAATGAATGAATGAACAATCTCTAGTCTCTTTCAATCCTTCAATTGTCTGATTTACTAAAGTAAGAAATTAAAATATCTTTGACATTCACAGTTGAAATTTACCTGAAAATCAATAAGTAACTAACATGTGAATTCTTGTTATTGTCTCTTTCACTAGAAACCAATTGTATTGATTATGTTCAGAAAAGCCAGGCATGTATCAGTACTTTTCTAATAAAAATATATTGTTTACCTGAAACTTGTATCCTCTTATTGATCAATGTTACCCCATTAAACTTAATTTCTTTTTTTTTAATTTTTCTTTTTATTTTATTCATTTTAGAGAGGAGACACAGAGTGAGAGAGAGAAAGAAAGAGAGAGAGAGAGAGAAAGGGGGGAGGAGCTGGAAGCATCAACTCCCATATGTGCCTTGACCAGACCAGTGCAGGGTTTTGAACTGGCGACCTCAGTGTTCCCAGGTCGATGCTTTATCCACTGCGCCACCACAGGTCAGGCTAAATTTAATTTCTAAATAAAAATATACAAGGGGTTTTTGGGTTACAACACACTTCCATTTCTATGACAGCGACGTAACTGAATTTTGGTGTAAGTTGAAACACACCTCAGCCTAACACAAATGGAACATTTGGGCTTTTAACAGTTCAGAATGGCGTAGGTAAGCGGACGAGGGGACATCAACTCCCTCCCTCATATGCCTGTTAGTAAGGTGACCAATCGTCCTCCTTTAGAGAGGATAGTCCTTTTTTTGTAAGTTCCGTCCTCCCTTGAAAAGTGTCCTCCCGCATTTCCTCCTTTTTGATATTGGAAGGCTAATCTGTAAATGTCCATATTCGATCGATGCAGAGTCAATCCATTGCATGTGATGCGATGTATTTGCATTTGACATGACAATCAGTATAGTGCTGCAAGACGCGGTTATGAGATGCATGCGCTCCTCACAGGAGCCCTTAAGAGAGTGCGCAATTTACCAAGCGCGCAAATGACTTTGTGTACTTCTTACTGAAACATGACATGACACATAAGACATTGTAGATTCACGATTATTTCTTTCTCAGTGAATATTCAATCATAGACAGGTAAGCACAATTCATGTAAAATTCAATATGAAGGATATTTTTTGTTCAGATATTTCCAATATATTGTTACAAGATGATACATTGACAAAAATATTTATTCAATGGAAAAGTACTCATTTAGATAATATCTAAATGAGTCCTTTTTTTTTACAGTTATTAAAAATTAATAGGCATGTAAGCATTACAACATAAAATATTACAAATGTTTTTATTGTGCATTTATCATATTATAGTGTATTATTGTTGCAATGTTAAAATGTTTCTTTTATTTATGATATTATTTTCTTCAATTTATTTTTGTCCTCCTTTTCATTGTAAAATGTTGGTCACCTTACTGTTAGTGCATATTCTTCCATTGCAACCAAACTAGTTCACCCATGTAGTCCGTATGTAGGACGCTAACAGCGTAAGCCATAACACTCACATCTCAATTTTTTAAAGTTTCTATGGGAGTGAGCATCGTAAACCCAAAACATCATATGTTGAAAATTTTGTAACTTGAGGACCCCCATGTATATATTGTTTTTAGAAACTCTTAGTGTAACCACTGGAGGGAGCTCATGCTTTTCTTTTTTTAATAAGAAAATTACATCATTTTACAAAAGGACCACATACAAACTTGACAGGAAACTGGCATCAGAAGAAAATTCAGTTCTTTTCAAGGCTAGTTTAATTTTTTATTGTTCTTTCTCCACCTTCCCCCTCTTTCTAGCTACACATGAATTTTGCCCCCAATTCTACCTATCCTTTCCTCTTTGTGGACAGTGAGAACTAGTGGGTCTGGCTTTGGACAAATCTGTCAGCCCCAAGTTCATCAGGGACTAATTCCATCTTCTTTCTTTAATATTTTTTTTCTCTTAAACCATTATAGCCAAGATCTTGAAGTCAAAATGTTTCTCAAGAACCATTTAATGGTTTTATTTTTTATATCTTTACACTTAAAACCTTGAAACATAATAACGTTCTGGTTGGTTTTGACAGACTTTTTATTAATTTTGTGAATAGAGAGGGGGATAACTAGCTCCTTTGTTGACCACTGCAGAATCTGTCATTATTTAATCTCCTTAATGGGTAACAGAAACAAAAGCTTGCTCTTATCCTTTGCCAGCTTTCTTGGGTGCACTAGATGAACCTGATGCCACTCACTGCTTCGTTCTGTAAGATCTACTGTTACTACAGGAATAATTTAGACTGTGTAATGACTATTGACGTGATTGAGTTTGGGTGTTCCTGACATTCACTGTCATAGGAACCTATTAGGAAAATTCCCATCACAGGACCCAAGATCTTCTAATACCGTTATGTAATTTTTCTATTTAATGGGAAATGTAATAGGTTATGGCTAATATTTTTAAATTTTATTTCTAATTCCAGTATATAAGGATTTGTTGATCCTTTTTCAAAATACAAGTTACAATAGGGGAACAGAACATGTAATGTGTGTAAATTACCTATTTTTTCTTTGCTTATAAATCATACTTGCTTGCTTTTTTATTTCTAGAAATTATTAGGAAGAAACTGGTTCCTCTGTAACCCAAATGATATGGAAGTTGTGGTGAGATGTCTTCAAGGATCCACAACCTCAAGGATCCTATTTATTTCAGGAAAAAAATGAAAGTGGTGAGAACACCTCTCGCCCCTCCCCTGAAATGTGCTCCTGGTTATATGATCCTCGGGGATTTACAGTAGTTCTAAAAATAACAGCCTCCCCTCTGTTATCTGTCCCCAACCTGGGAGACCTACAGGGGTAACTGGATGACTAGAGATTCTTACCTTCAAGCCGAGGAATGGAGCAATGTGGGAACTACCTGGACATTATTTGGCATAGTATTTGATAGAGAATGAAGAAAGAATGAAATCCTTTTGGAGTCTTCTGATTTCCATCTCATTGTTATCAAAATAACTTAAGCCCAGAGAAGTGGCATTCTCACATTCTGGCAGTCTTAAAGTAGTTACACATGACAATTATTTTAATATTTAAACATATAAAATGAGTATAAGAAGCATCATTACAAAAGATGGCCAAGTTAAGTCATCAAGTAGCTATTAACCTACTATGGTCTACTGTACAGACCATGAAAGGGAAGAATTAAAAAATATATATTTATTGATTTTACAGAGAGAAGAGGAGGTGGAGAGTAAGAAGTATCAACTCATAGTTGCTTCACTTTAGTTGTTCCCATATGTTCACATTGGTTGCTTCCCATATGTGCCTTGATGGAGCATGCCCCAGGTTTTGAACTAGTGACTTCTGCATTCCAGGTCAACGCTTTATCCACTGCATCACCACAGGCCAGGCTGTATTGGGAGAAACCTTAAAGATTATAGTCTCTCATTCTTCAGTCTGCAGATGAGGAAACTTCTACTCAGAGAGGTTATGAGACTTGTCAAGGCTACTCAACCAATGAGCGGCAGGACCAGAAACAAACTCTAGTCTCTTAATTTCCAGGCTCTTTGTTGTATATCCATCTGCAAGGTTTCTCCTGGTGTTAAAAGTCTGTGTGTGGGTCCAAACGAGATAATAAAAAGGATAATAGCAGCTAATATTTATTGCTCAAAATAAAAATTATATATAACCTATGTAATTTGGGGTCTTTGAGAAGTAGGCACTGAGACAGAAGCAGATGCACAAGAAGTTTACTGAAGATAGAGCTCTTCTGAAAATAAAAGTGGAGAGAAGCTGAATTGGGCAAAGACTGCCTCAGACTGCAATGGAGATCTAATAAAGTCTTAGCGAACCTAAGGGGGAGCACCTGACTGAAGATTGCCCACTGAAGGAGTCCTGCATTATGCAGAAATGATCAGTCCCTAGTATTCCTTCTGTAGTTAGTCATTGGCTGGAGTCTGCTTGAAGTTGGCCTCAGCTTGAAACCTGAGCGAAGTCTCCTCTCTGGATTCGCAGCTAGAGGGAGTCAACTAACTGCTCTTCTTGTGGACTATAAAGCCAGTAGTCAAGGCCACCATCACAGCCACCTGGCCCATGCAGGTTCACATTAGATTTGGACAGACAGTAATGAAACAATGGAACCAACAACTGGTGGGCCATTAGCTTTAATTCTAGCTCACACCCGGCGGGCAAGTAAAAACAAACACTGGGCTCCAAAACCCACTCATTCAGTGCTCACAAAGCTACTGACTTATCTGAGTTTCCTAGACTCAAAGGTTTCTAGCTCACCAGACTTATTCACCTCTGTTCCCCATCTCCTTCTCCTGCACAAACTGCACAAACTGGTTTCTCCCTCAGCACTCCACCATCTTGGCTGCTTCTCCTGGCCTCCTCCACATGGCCTTTTTCTGCTCTCCTCTCAGGAACTGAGAGAGAGCAAGCTCCCGGTCTCCCCCGCTTTATAGTGTAGATTCAAAACCTTTAATCCAATATACAAACCAGGAAGTCTCTGATACAAAGTCACTTATCTGAGGCAATATGGGATTCCTCATGAGAGTGCACCACCCCACATCAAAAAGGGTGGGAAAGGCTTAATCCTAAAACCACGCCCCAGGCTAAAGGAATCCTGCCTGCCCACAGTCTGCGCCCCAACACACTTTAATATAATCACACCCATCCCAAGCAAGAAGGGCAATTAATATGATCACCTAGGCGACAGGCTTCCACGTGGGCCCCACCATCTTTAACAAAGTGAGCATAATATATTTTATCTGCCCAATATGGACCGTCAGTAAATTCTTTGTTGAAGGGTAATCCCAATAGCACACCTCCATGGCTGCTACATAACCCAGGTGGCCCCAAAGCATTTTAGCATTCTGAAGTTACATTCAATATTCAAATAAAGTTACTGAAGCCCCTATTCCACCAATGATGAGAAATCCAAAACTTTCCCCAATATTTCCAGAGGGTCTCAGGAAGGCTTACATTTAAAGCTGAGTGTTACAAGGCAGTGTTTTAAAGCTGGAGGTCCCACCACAGGAAATTTCTCACTGCTCTCCTTTGCCTTTAATCCACTGTCATCATTTTTACAGTCTCCCTCCCATATCTCTCCACTGCCTCCTCTTTTCCCTTTTTCAACTTCCCCAACAGACTCTCTGGCTGCCAGTGACAATTCCTGTTTCTTTATTATTCAGAGAAATTGAGCTCACTTTTGCTTTAACTTTCATTATATAAAAACTCCTAGCTAGTTTGACCCTAGTCAAAGGCCCCAAAAAAGAGATATCCACTATGAGGTAAAGTCTGCTGCTTTTAAGATTGCAGATGTGGCCCTGGCCAGTTAGCTCAGTCAATTAAGAGCATTGCCCTGAAACTACAAAGTTGTAGGTTCGAGCCCTGGTCAGGACACACATGGGAAGAAACCAAAGAATGCATGACTGAGTGGGATAATAAATGCTTCTCTTCTGTTGGTCAAATAAGTTTATAAATATGATATATATGTTTACTCGCTTATAGTTTGCATTGGGTGTGGGAGACAGGCTGTAAACTGGCAAAGTCATTATAGCCTAAGGCTTAGTTTTAAGACTAAGCTTTTCCCCACACCCTTGACTTTTGTATGATATGGGGTGGTGCACTCTTATAAGGAATCCCATTATGCCTCAGATAAGTGACTTTTTATCAGAGACTTCCTTGTTTGTATATTGGATTAAAGGTTTTGATTTCTGCACTATAAAATGGGGCAGACCGGGAGCTTGCTCTCTCTCGGTTCCTGAGATTAGCATTAGGGAGGAGAGCAGAGAAAAGTCATGTGGAGGAGAGAAGAAGCAGCCAAGATGGCGGAGTGCTGAAGGAGAAGCCAGTTTGTGCAGAGTTTGTGCAGAGAGAAGGAGATGGAGAACAGAGGTGAATAAGGCTGGTGAGGTACAAACCTTTGATCCTAGGAAACTCAGATAAGTCAGAGGCTTTGGGAGCCCTGAAAGGAAAAGGAAGTGTTTCCCACTGTGTGTATTTCTTGCCCGCTGGGTGCAAGCTAGGATTAAAGCTAATGGCCCACCAGTTCTTGGCTCCATTGTTTCATTACCGTCTGTCTGAATCCAATGCAAACCTGCAAGGGCCAGCTAGCTGTGATGGTGGCAGTGGCTACTGGCTTTACACTTTCCCTCTCCCCTCTCTCTTCCTCTTTCTAAAAAAAAAAAAAAAAAAAAAAAAAGTCAATAAAAATTAAGCCCTGACCGGATAGTTCAGTTGGTTGGAACATCGTCCTGGAACATGGATCTTGCCAGTTTGATTCCTCAGTCAGGGCACATATAGGAGCAACCTGATGTTCCTGTCTCTCTTTCCCTGCCTCTCTCAAGAAGAACAAACAAACAAACATTGTAGATGTGATAACTGGCAGTTCTCTTTTTAAGTAACAATGCATATATTTTATATATTTTTTCTCTCTGTTATTTGGTTTACTTTGACATTTCTCTTCTCACATTTGTGGATTTTGGTGTTTAGTTCCTCCTTCTGGATGAAGTTCAGCTTGTCTACTCCAATGGTTAAGAAGAGCTGATGGTAAGTGTTGGGCAGATAAAATATAATATGCTCACTTTGTTGGGGATGGCACTGTCCACATGGAAGCCCATCGCCCAGGTGATATTATTTGCCCTTATGCTTGGGATGGGTGTGGGGGAAAGGCTGTAATGTAAGCAGGCCCAGTCGTTATAGCCTAAGGCTTAGTTTTAAGAGTAAGCTTTCCCCCACACCCTTGACTGATTAGATGATATGGAGTGGTGCACTCTCCTGAGGAATCCCATTGTGCCTCAGATGGGTGACTTTGTATCAGAGAATTCCTTGTCTGTAGATCGGATTAAGGGTTTGGATTTCTACAGTATAAAGTGGGACAGACCAGTAGCTTGCTCTCTTGGTTCCTGAGGTATTAGAGAGGAGAGCAGATGAAGGCCACATGGAGGCCAAGAGAAGCAGCCAAGATGGCAGAGTGCTGAGGGAGAAACCAGTTTGTGCAGAGTTTGTGCTGGAGAAGGAGATGGGGAACAGAGGTGAATAAGTCTGGTGAGCTAGAAACCTTTGATGCTAGGAAACTCAGATAAGTCAGTAGCTTTGTGAGCACTGAATGAGTGGGTTTTGGAGCCCAATGTGTGTTTTTGCTTGCCTGCCAGGTGCAAGCTAGAATTAAAGCTGATGGCTCACCAGTTCTTGGCTCCGTTGTTTCATTACCGACTGTCCGAATCTAATGCGAACCTACACGGGTCAGGCAGCTCTGATAGTGGCCTGTCTCCTGGCTTTACACCATTCCTGCTGAAAAAAGTACGATACTCCTCATCTTTTTTTTTTTAAGCCATCTTCTTCATCAAAAGGGTTTCTGCAATTAGCCAGCTGACTATTGGATTAAAAGGAGGGAAGTTTACTTCCTGACCTCACAATGACCTGTGTACCTTACACATTATCCAATAAAAATTTTGTGTTGTCCTGGAGGACAGCTGTGATTGGCTCCAGCCACCCGCAACCATGAACATGAGCAGTAGGAAATGAATGGATTGTAGTACGTGAGAATGTTTTATATTTTTAACATTATTTTTTTTTATTAAAGATTTGTCTGTGAGCCAGATGCAGCCATCAATACAGCCATATCTGGCTCATGAGCCATAGGTTCCCAACCCCTGGCTTAGATCTCCACCATAACTACTTAAGACCGTGATGGCGAACCTATGACACGTGTGTCAGCACTGACACACATAGCCATTTTTGATGACATGCGGCCGCATGCGGCCGCTTACCAGAGATGTATGGGGTCACATTCCAAGAAGGACATTTCATCCTCGGCTCCTGCACGGCCAGGTGCAGTAGCCAAGGATAAAACATTTGCTGTAGTGTAGACACTCTGTGTCAGAGGTCTGTAGGCCAAAACAAAACAACAGAACTCCGGCACAGAGCATCTAGTTCTGGGACTTCCACTTAGGCTGTTTTTCTCGAAGTGACACACCACCCAAGTTATGCTCATTTTTTTGGCGAATTTTGACACACCAAGCTCAAAAGATTGACCATCACTGACTTAAAGCTTTATAATATTTAAACATATATACTTTTAGAATATTAAAAAGAGGACTCTTTGTTTTCTGGATATATATCTCATTGGAATAGAATTATCCTTCAGGATTAGGAAATAAGTTTCATTCCACATAACTCTATTAAAAATTTTATTGATTGGTTTTAGAGAGAGGGAAGAGAAAGAGGAGGGAGAAGCAGGAAGCATCAACTTTGTAGCAGTTGTCATGTGCGCCTTGACCAGGCAAGCCCAGGGTTTTGAACCAGTGGCCTCAGCATTCCAGGTCAACACTTTATTCACTGCATCAGCCCTCATAAGTCTTATAAGCAAAGGTGGATTTAACAGTGGGCACGTGCCCAGTGATCCCCAACTTCTGACGGGCCCACAAAACCCCAACTTTACACTTGTTTCTAATGACACCAAGTGTGGTTTCATATGTGCAATTTTAATATTAATAGTACATAATGTTTTTTATTTATTTAAAAATATGGTTAACATGTATTTTAATTTTCCCTGTCTCTCTCTCTCTCTTTTTTTTACAGGGACAGAGAGAGAGTCAGAGAGAGGGATAGATAGGGACAGACAAAGAGGAACGGAGAGAGGTGAGAAGCATCAATCATTAGTTTTTCATTGCCATTGTGACACCTTAGTTGTTCATTGATTGCTTTCTCACATGTGCCTTGACCCCGGGCCTTCAGCAGACCGAGCAACTCCTTGCTGGAGCCAGCGACCTTGGATCCAAGCTGGCGAGCTTTTGCTCAACCCAGATGGGCCCGCGCTCAAGCCGAGTGAACTCGAGGTCTCGAACCTGGGTCTTCCGCATCTTGGTCCGACGCTCTATCCACTGGACCACTGCCTGGTCAGATGTCTCTCTTTTATTTTAAGGGGCCCAATATTTTCTTCTGCGCCCAAGGCCTCAACTGACCTTAATCTGCCTCTGTTTATAAGTCAATATTGTTATAAAGCGTTATTGTTGAATTTCCCGTAGAGGTTTTTTTTTCTGTCCCCAAAGAGCCCTTTAAAGGGTCTCCTTGTCTTTACTTCAATTACAGCTTATCTAAGATAAAAGCAAATGATTAAAGACATGTGAGAATTTCTATTAAGCATGCAATAGTTGAGGTGTATGTTCAAGACAATAAAAAATCAAATTTGTTTCTGATTAATGGTTTCTTTATTGATACCATTGTCTTTTTACAAAGAAATTATTTCAGAGTACAAGGTATATATGCCAATACTGCTTTGAACTTAGTTATTTGCTTAAGGACTATACATGTATATATAAATGACAAGTGAATATCGTGTACCTATATGCCATAACATGTGGTTTCTGGTTTTTAGTTATACACTGTCCACTTTACCTATGAGATGCAGGGTAACTGGGTCAAGGAATCTCAAATTAAGGAACATTTAGATTTTTCAGGAAAGTTAATGGAAGGTGCTAGAGTTTCACGATTAGCTAAGACACTGTGGTGGTGGGATCACCACTGGACAGCAACCACTGAAAAGCATCTATAGTGGAAGGAGTAAAAAAAATTGGGGAAAGTAGTCTATGTTTAAATTCTGGCCAAAGACATGCTGTCCTATACAATCCACTAAACCTCCTTTTTAAGAGAGTTTCCAAGGCCTGCAGAGGTTAAATGGGCACCAGCCATGTCTACACTAGTCGGTTTTGCTTTTGGTATCTTAAAGTCTCCTTTCTTCATGAGACCTGGTGAGATTTCGATAGTCACATTACTTTAAAATCTGAAAAGTTTAATGACATTTAAAGACAATGACATTCATATTTATCTAAAATGAGTTTTCAAAAGGATGTTGGTGGCTTTCTTGTCAGATCGTAGAAAACTGAGGCTTGTTAGGAACGGTACTAAAGGAATTTTTGTATGGGGCGGGGAAAGGTCGGATACAAGCTGATTTTTAAAGCCCCTTGGAAGATTCTCATTTTAAGATTCTACGATTCTAGATACTTTGTATATTTTATGAATATCCATAAATGTTTTAAAATATCCTTTTTAACTGCCAATGAGGATAAGTTAACATTCTGTCATAACAAGACAAGGATATGGCATTATCAACCCACTGCCTTCCCCGACAATGGCCTGATGATAATAAGTCAAAGAGGTTACCAGGGGTTACTCAATATTGAGGAGCCAATAGAAGCCACTTCCTCCTACCTGTAACAGCTGCAACTAAGAAATTATTCAAAACCTAGTACCACAGTATATGAGGGATGGTGGCAGATTCAGGAAGATAAACTGTGACTCTGACCTAAAAGAGCTGACAATCTGGTTGGAGAGATAGAATAAACACAAAAAGCAATTAGAAAACAAGTGCTTACCTCTATGGTGTAGAGCACAAGTGAAATAGAAGTTTTAAGCTAATTTGTGTCCAGAGAGTATTATTTAAGGGGCCGGATTGAACTGACTCTTGGAGCCTAGGTCAAGTGAAGATGAGTGGGGAGAAGAAGGCATTCCTTTGAGGTGTTGGGGAAAGAATGAGGAAAGAGCAGACCCAGGTCAGCAAGATCATGGCCTGTGCAGTAGAGGAAGCAGGCACTGAATTGTGGTAGGACACTGAGGAACTAACTGGCAAAGGGGAACAATAGAAATAAAGTAGGGAGGAAAGAAGAAAAGAAAGAAAGAAAGAAAGAAAGAAAGAAAGAAAGAAAGAAAGAAAGAAAGAAAGAAAGAAAGAAAAAAAGAAAAGGAAAGGAAAGAAAAGGAAAGGAAAAGGAAAGAAAGAAAAGGAAAAGGAAGGAAAGAAAGAAAGAAAGCAGGATGCCTTGGTAGGCAGGATGGAGTCAGTCACATGGCCTCAAAGTGAAACAGAAGGTTCTGAAAGCTAACTGCTAGTGTGCTGTAGTGGTGGTCCCCAGAAACAACCAGCATTTACCTCTCAGATACAATTGTGTGAGGCCTGTAGGATGACTCAAATACAGATGCTGATGCCATGGCAGCTTTGTGAGATCCAGCTCAATGCCAAACTGCTTGGCTTATCAGCATGTTGACAAACTTGGGGCTTGCTGACAGTACCTCAGAATACTCTCTGGATACCACAGGCTGCGGTCTGGGGAGCTTGGGCTGCTGTCCCAGGCAGCTGGTGTGTGTGGGATGTGGTCGTGGGGGCATGTGTCCTCATGTGGGTGTTCTTAGATCATTGTCTTAAGCATGATGAAATACAGCTGACTGTAGGTGGAAGAATAAGGACAAACTATAGCCTCTAACAATTCTCAACATTTGGATTTTAAAAGCTACTTTCTGGTTTTAATTACAATTGCATAGTGATACTTTAAAATTTCTAGCCAGATCAACAAACATATGGATTAAGGTGCCATCCTCTATTGGAATTATTTCAGGAAGTTAAAAAGAACCTTTTTAACACGAAGTGCTTGTTGGTAAAGTGATCGATCATTTATGTGATCTTCTTTTGATGAGGACGTTGAGATCTTTTAATCTTCAGAAATTTCCTGCTTTTCTTATTTTTTCCCCCTTTCTTTTGCATTTTCTTTTGGCTGACCTGTAAGGAGAGGGGGAAGGGCAATATTTCTTTATTGTACCATTTCTCCTTTCTTATATTATATTTGACCTCTTCAGACTGTGTCCCCCTTCTTTGTCCTCAAAACTGGTTAAAAGTTGCTTCATTCTCAAAGGGCCTCCTTTTGATTCTCTCTACTTCACCCACTTTGAGGAGGAGATAACAGCCTTCTACTTGGTCTTCTTTTGTCACTTTCCTGGTTTATTACTATTCTCACTCCAACCTTGCTTAAGACCTAATTGTCTCATGCACAACCTTCCAAAGTTGGTAGTATTATCATCCACTTTTTACCTATGGGTAGACTGAAGCTTGGAGAGCATGACTTGCCCAAAGTTGCATAGCTAGTATGTGCTAGGACCACTATTCTGTCAGACTCTGGAAGCCTCGCTCCCGGCTACTTAGTCTGTAGCCCTCCTTAAACGTGACACCTTAGCATGTCATACAGGAGTCTTCTCACTTTGTCCTAGAATACTTTTTTTACCTCAAACCCTTAATTCAAATGCCATACACATTACTTGAATGCCACACATATTACTCCCTGAACATAGCAAGCTCTCTCATGATTCTATTATTTTTTCATGATATATTTACCCTCCTGGTGAACTATACTGCTCACAAAAATTAGGGAATATGTATGTATGTATGTATATATGTGTGTGTGTGTGTGTGTGTGTGTGTGTGTGTGTGTATATATATATATATATATATATATATATTTTGTGACACAGACAGAGTCAGAGAGAGGGACAGACAGGGATAGACAGACAGGAAGGAAGAGAGATGAGAAGCACCAATTCTTCGTTGCATCACCTTAGTTGTTCATTGATTGCTTTTTCATATGTGCCATGACCGGAGGGCTACAGCAGACCGAGTGACCCCTTGCTCAAGCCAGCAACCTTGGGCTCAAGCTGATGAGCCTTGCTCACACCAGATGAGCCCATGCTCAAGCTAGCGACCTTGGGGTTTTGAACCTGGATCCTCTGTGTCTCAGTCCAACACTCTACCCACTGTGGCACCGCCTGGTCAGGCAAAAAAAGTATTAGGGGATACTTTATTGCTTCGTATTCATTTTGAAATATCCCTTAATTATGCTCATAAAATTTAGGGGATATTTTATTGCTTTATATTCATTTTGAAACATCCCCTAATTTTTGTGAGCGTATATTTATCCTTCAAGACCCAAATAAAATGTCACCTGATATGTATGAAAAGTCTTCCTTTATAGTTTGTCCTTGCCCTTCCCTCCAGCAAAATTAATTGCTCTTTCTTCTATAACCTTCAAGTTTCTTGTACATATTTTTATATTTCACATTGTACTTTAATTTATTGTTAGAATATTTGCTACAGTAAGAAGATACTATATCATATTACATTACTATTGTCAGTGCTTACTATTCAGTTCAATACGTATTTATTGTGTTGAATAAGAAAGATAAGCTCCCTACCCTCATTAAACCCACATTCTAATGGTGTGATAGACAAGTGAGACTCTATGCAGGAATATAACAATACCTCAGTGAGGACATCATTCCAGCAACAAAATAGGAGCACAATAATATGAATTTTTTAAATGACCTTCCTTTAAAAGAACTACATAGATTTTTTGTCTTCCAAAGTTAATTTCTAAGAGAAAGAAAATTCTGTTCCTTGTTTTCACTAACCTGTTTCTCCCACTCTTCAATCAATTTTTTCACACTTGTTGAATCTGGGTTTAGACATGTTTGATAGCCATTCTTCATAGTAGCACTACCAAGAAAATAGTAACAAGATTTTTTAACTTTTTTTATTTTTTTACAGGGACAGAGAGTCAGAGAGAGGGATAGATAGGGACAGACAGACAGGAACGGAGAGAGGTGAGAAGCATCAATTATTAGTTTTTTGTTGCCATCGCAAAACCTTAGTTATTCATTGATTGCTTTCTCACATGTGTATAAGCAAAATGGAAAAGTTATCAATATACTTACTTTTCTTATAGAAAGAACAAAAATCAGCATGAATTTTGCCAAATTTTTTAAGGAAGTTACTTAAAACATGATAAAATATTATCCTAAAAAAATTAACAGATTGGTTGAATTCTTAAAATTACTCACAGCAGACTCTCCAGAAAAAATTCAAAGTCTTATTTTATCTAATTTCTCAGTATAATCTGAGAATAAGAGTAGCCATTCTACATATAATTTTTTATTTAAATTTCAAAAGACTTAAAGTATGCATATACTTTAACCTAGCAATTCTATACTTTAGAAAGGTATGACTCATAGTAAAGAATTTAAGACACAATATTACCATAATATAAGTTTGATATCAGTAGCAAAATATTGAAAATAATCTACCTCCTGGCATTGGTCATACAGATTATGGTATATTCATATAATAGAATATAATTTGGCCATTAAAGTGACATTATTAAAAAAAAAGATGATATTATTACAGAAGATTTACTGACACAAAAAATGTTCATGATATAGTGTTCATGAAAAAGCAGATTATAAAACAGTATGTAGAGTTTAATTTCATTTTCTGTGTGTATATACGTATATATACAGTGTGTCTGTAAAGTCATGGTGCACTTTTGACTTTTAACCCATCAAAAGTGCACCATGACTTTAGGGACACACTCTTTATTGTATTTATAAATATATGTATCTATATTTTGTGTCTATATATGTACACACAAAGCAAATGAGACTGATCTGGAAAACTATATACCAAGGGGTAACAGTATTTGTTACTTGAGGGTAGGATTATAAATAATATTTATTTTTTTATTTTGTATTATCTGCATTAAACATTTTCTACAATGAACATGTATTACTTTTGTAATATGTCATTCTTTGTTCTTAATCTCTACCCGAAATTGCTTGTATTTTTAGAAAAGAAAGAAGTAGGCCAGATTTATAGAGGAGCAAGGATCTAAATTTTAAGTGTCTTTATGGGCAAGCATTCCAAGGGTAATAATCACACTAAATTCAATGTTTCTGCCAATATGAAGTATATGTGTTGGATGAGATTTTACTTACATGATTTCAGTTTTTTCACAAGAAGGGCTTGGGGGAAATTGTTTAAGGTTTTTTAATGATTTTAAGTAGATCATCCCCTGGTTAGTAACAATGCAGGAACAGCGTCCCTTCCTCATCATTGGAGCTCCTAAGAGAAAGAGAAATGGGTAGCACACACCAGTTTTGGGCAATGTCTCAATTTAGGTTATCTGTCAAAATGATACATTTGACTAAGTCGTGGTTGTTATTCATTGACTAGGTTTCTAATAATCATTACCACAAACTTTTGAAGTAGTCATTACCTCCATTTCACAGAAAAAGAAGCTAAAGTTCAGAGAACAAAGTCACTCAGCTTGTAGAGGGCAGGTGAAGAGTTTGGGTTCAAAGGCATTGCTTTTAATTACCATAGTCTACAACCTTAGGAAAAAAGATTTTCACAATATTTAATAAAATGCCTATTGCAGGCAAGACACACAAATACCTAATTCATGTGTGCTATGTGGACCAGTGTTCTAAGCAATTGCCATATCCATTTATTAAATGACCTTAGTAGAATGCAATTTGTGTTGGTTCCGACAGAAAGCTCTACATAAAATAACTAGTTAGCACCACCATTCTCATCCTCCCTGCTGCTTTTCTTTTCAATAGTGCTTTAAACTTTTAGAAATTCTTTAAAACACACTACCTTTATTCCTTAATTTGTTCATCCACTCAGCATATATCTACTCAGTGCTTACTATATGCCATACATCATGAGGTAGATGAAAAAGCATAACTATAAATCTTCATTTTACAGCTGAGGAAACTGAAGTCTAGAAAGCTCACTAATTTGACCAAGGTTACAAAGGTAGATTGTATACAGATGAGGGACAGTTTCTCTGATTATTGTATCTTTAATTGGTTAAGCACAGGTATACTTATCAAGAAACAATATCATGGTGATAAAATTACCTTAGGAGACAGAATCTTTCATCTCATTATCACCCAGTTCAACAAACATTTACTGAATGCTTACAACATACCAGGAATTCACACACCAAGACTGAGAAGACATTTTTTTGATTTGGCAAGTCTAAGATATGAACTTTGGATAATCAACCACATCACTGATAAGCTTTTATGAGTGACTTATATTACTTTCTGATGCATGCAAAGCAATCACCTCTATTGGGGCAAATTAAGAGGCTTTTAAAACAATTTGCACCTCTCACTTTACAGCCTAATGTAACCCAGAACCCCTTACCTTGAGCTCCAATCAGAGTCAGGAAGATGATACCCAAAAAGAGAGGAACAATGCTTTTCTTCATAGTGGTAGAATGGAGTTCTACTGAGTTACTTCTCTGTTGGATTTCAAGCCTGAAAAATTCTTTAGAGAACATGCTGTTGGGAATTATATTTAATTGGGAAAGTCTTTTCCCTCCTAAACTCTGATTGGCTGATATTTTTAGCTGATCTAGCAAAACTAACCACAAATAATTGTACTGGGGGAAATCCTACTCTTAGATCCAAGGGAATTTCTGCATGTTTTATTTCCACTTCACATAAATGGCTGGTTTATAGTAAGGGATGTGAAACCAGTATCAATGGCAGCTGTTAGTATACTCACAGCTGCTCACCTGGGTGAAGTATAGGTTACATAATGACTATAATAATATCATACAACAGGAGTTGGAGATGTGGTTTACAGATGGAAGTATTAAAGACCAGACAAGTAATATACTTTCAAATGTTTTTTACTATTTATATATGACTAAATTTATCTTTCCTTAATTTATGATAAATTAGAAAGCATCCTAATTGCCTCCAGGACCGGATCATTTCCTACTGTGGTAAGCTCATTTGTTTTTTATGCCATCACTGCTACAGTTTTTATTATTATTATTATTATTATTTGTGACAGAGACAGAGAGAGGAACAGATAGGGACAGACAGACAAAAAGAGAGAGAGGTGAGAAGCATTAATTCTTTGTTGCGACACCTTAGTTGTTCATTGATTGCTTTCTGATATGTGCCTTGACTGGGATGCTAAAGAAGACAGAGTGAACCCTTGCTCAAGCCAGCAACCCTGGTTCAAGCTGGTAAGCCTTGCTCAAACCAGATGAGCCCACACTCAAGCTAGAGACCTTGGGGTTTCGAACCTGGGTCCTCCGCGTCCCAGTCCTAGCCACTGCCTGGTCAGGTTATTATTGTTTTTAATGGTTAGATTAATTAGAATAAAGGATCAGTTGAAAACAGACAAATGAGACTACATCAAACTTAAAAACTTCTTTGCATCAAAAACAAACAACCAACAGAGTGAAAATAACCTATGGCATGAGAAAAAATAATTGCAAAATGTGTATCTGATTAGGAGTTCATATCCAGAACAATTAAGGAAATTCCAAAACAAAACAACAACAAAATGATTAAAAAATAAGCAAAGACTCAAATAGACATTTCTTTAAAGAAGATATACAAATGGCCAATAAAAGCACATGAAAAGATATTCAATATCATAATCATAAAAAAGAAATGCACATCAAAACCACAATAACATATCACCTCATACTCATCAGGATGCCACTTATCAATAAATAGAAAATAACAAATGTTGGTGATGATGTGGAGAAGTTGGAACCCTGTGCACTATTGGTGGGAATGCAAAATAGTGCTACCATTATAGAAAAGAATATGGAGGCTCCTCAAAACATTAAATATAGCATGACCATATATGATCCAGCAATTCCACTTCTGGGAATAGGTTCCAAAGAAATCAAAGAAGGATCTCAAAAAGATATCTGCAAACTCATGTTCATAGTAGCATTATTCACAAGCCTTATTTGCAAAAATGAAGTGCCCCAACTGTCCACTGACAGATAAATGTGTGAAGAAAATGTGGTATATACATGTAGTGGAATTTTATGTTACCTTAAAAAAAAGAAGATAATCTTGTCCCATGCTACAACATGGATGAACCTTAAGGAAATTATGTTAAGTGAAATAAGAAGTGGTGGGATTCAGCCAGTTCACAATGGTTCGGCAGGACCGATACCTAATTTTTTGTTGAGTTCGGTGAACTGGTTGTTAAGATGGCACCTGTAATCAGGGTTCTAAGGTGGGCACCTGAGTAACTGCTCAATGTGAAAATCACAAATTTACATTCCTTACTCTTTTTTAATGTTCATCTGCACAACAGCATATTCTAAGCGCCCGTAGTAATGTTCATTCCGTCCACAGGGGGAAAAATTTTGACAGAACTATGGGTTTGTAATATTTATTCATTTCATAAAACTCATTATACCTTTGATGAAATACTACATTTTAATTCCTTCATGTTTGTTACTTCAGTAGGAAATGAGGACGCCAATCAAGAAGCATATGGAAATAACAGTTTTATTGGTTTTTGTCAGGTATTATTTAATATTTTTCATTAATATTTTAAAGTTCTTATAACATAATCTAGTTTTGTGTACCTCCTTTGTTGTTTCTTTTTAAGTATTAAATGCATGAAATAAACTACCTTTTGGTATAGTTCTTTTATACAAAAGACGGTCATTAGGGCAGAGAACTGGTTGTTAAGTTATTTGAATCCCACCACTGGAAATAAGCCAGTCACAAAGAGACAAATATTCAACTAAAGTAGCTACAGTCAAATCTTAGAAACAGAATGTTAGAATGGTTGCCAAGGGCTGGGGGATAAGTGTGAGGCAAAATGAGTCTTTAGTGGGTATAGAGTTTTACTATTTCAAAATGAAAAAGTTCTGGAGCTCTATTGTACAGCAATGCGGATATACTTAAGACTATTGAACTGTACACTTAGAAATGGTTAAGATGGTAAATTTGATGTTTTTTTTTTAAATCACAATAATAAGAAAAGAGTAAGGGGTCAACTCTATGTAACTGAGACCCAAAATAATAGTGGCTATTAAGATAAAAATGCATATCTCTCTGACAGAGGCAGGTGGATTAGAGTGCATATGGGTGGTTCTGTTCCATGAGATCTCCTAGGCTCTTTCTATTTCACTGCTTCACTGCCATCTCTAGGTTGCTGACCTCTTGCACATGGCCTAAGGAACCTTGCCACCATGTCTCCTTTTCAAGTACAGGATGGTGAGAAGCTGAAAAGGTCTTGTCCCTTATTTTTATTTTTTTAGATCCATTCTGGAAGTTGTATTCATCACTTTTCACCATTTCTTATGAGCCAGAACTTATTCATATGGCCACACCTAGCTGCAGGGAAAGTTAAGAAATGTGACTTTTATTCTGGTGATCTTAAAATTTGGATGTTCCATTATTGTTCTACACTAATGTAAAACAATGTTTCTCGACCTTTTATTTCATTAGTGCCTCTCCTGAGGTAAATTAAATTTAAATCAACAAATTTAAATTAAATTAAATTTCTCCCTAAAGAAAAAAATTAAATAGTCATGCACTGCATAAGATTTTGGTCAATAATGAACCACATATATGACAGTGATCCCATAAGGTTATAATAGAGCTGAAAATTTTCTATAACCTAGTGATGTTGTAGCTTTTGTAATGTCTGTAATGTCATAGTGTAAGGTTGCAAAAATCAACAAGGCTGTGGTTGAGATGGTAAACAACTCTGACCTGGATGTCAATGAAGATGACATTTAGGATCTCGTAGAAGTTATTCCTGAGGAACTGATGTAGGAGGAGTTGTTGAGACTGGGACAGGAATGCCTAGCTAGAGAAGAGGCAAGAGAAAAAGAAACTGCTTAAGAAGAAAAAGAAGAAACCTCAAAAAACTTCATAGTGGAGGGTTTAGCAGAAACTTTTGCAGACCCTACAAGTTCCTTAGAATGTTTGAAAACATGGAGCTAAACAGCAAAAGGTTTGCATTAATAGAGAGTGAGTAAGAAAAGGGTATCTGACTAAGTGGTTACTCCAACTTGATCAATAACCATTTGAGGGACCAGCCATGTACACTTTCCAACAGTTCCAACTAAAAAGATAAATGATTATAAAAGGAAGTGCCTGTTCTTTCTACACCTTGATAAAAATGGAGAAAGTATCACTTCTAAACTCCTTCCCATGACTCCAAACTCCAGGTGCTTTAGGACCCTAACTTATCTGTACATTCATCACCTTATGTGAAAGTGGTAATCCTGGAATGAATGCAAATAAAACTGCTGATGCACAGCTGTCTTTTTCTTCATTCTCCTGCCTGTGTAAGCATCCCCTTGCTTTCCTAAAGTTGGAGCATTAGAGCACTGCTTCAAGGCTTTTTGGAACTTTGCTCTTGAACATGTCCTCAAATGACCCCACCCCAAACGTTTTTTTTTTTTTCCTTTAAATCTACAAAGGTTCTTTTTTGTCAACAAGATGAATGGTCATAGTGCAGTATCTGCTTACAAGCAAATTTGTGATAAAAACAAGAAACAATCCAAGCAAACCATCATGGACATATTTCTGAAATGAGTAACACCTTAACAGTCTCAGGCAGGCCCTTCAGGAGATATTCCAGAGAAAGGCATTGTTATCATAGGAGATGACAGCTCCATGCATGTTATTGCCCCTGAAGACCTTCCCTTCCAGTAAGACAAGATGTGAAGGTGAAAGACAATGACATTCATAATCCTGACTCTGCGTAGGCCTAGGCTAATGGGTATGTTTCTGTCTTAGTTTGTTTTTTTGTTTTTGTTTTTTTTTACAGGGACAGAGAGAGTCAGAGAGAGGGATAGATAGGGACAGACAGACAGGAACGGAGAGAGGCGAGAAGCATCAATCATTAGTTTTTCGTTGCCATTGTGACACCTTAGTTGTTCATTGATTGCTTTCTCACATGTGCCTTGACCATGGGCCTTCAGCAGACCAAGCAACCCCTTGCTGGAGCCAGTGACCTTGGGTCCAAGCTGGTGAGCTTTTGCTCAAGCCAGATGGGCCCGCGCTCAAGCTGGCAAGCTCTGGGTCTCGAACCTGGGTCTTCCGCATCCCAGTTCAACGCTCTATCCTCTGCGCCACCGCCTTGTCAGGCTATTTTTAGCTTTTATACTGTATTTTTACTGTACCTATTCTATGTTTAGATTCACAAACACCATTGTATTATAGTTGCCTATGGTACTCAGTACAATAACATGCTGTGCAGGTTGTAGCTGAGGAGCAATAAGTTATACCATATAATGTAGGCATACTTCTTTTATTGTGCTTTACAGGACTTGCATTTTTTACAAACTGAAGGCAAGTCCCTCACTGGCAAAAAAATTAAATTGGGGAACAATATTTTTTCATTTTCTGTTGCATGAGGTTTTAGAACTTTTCTATATATTTCTGTATCACTGATTTCAAATCAGAAATCTGTTCTTTGGTGCATGCTCTAGTTTTTATGCAATTTTAATTTCTTTATGTTATAGTTAATGGCATGCATTGGTTTTTAAATTAGAGTTAAAGGACAACAACTCTTGGATTGAACATAACCACAAGGCAATTAAATGTTTGACAAACATCACTTTTACATAATTGCAGTTGTTTTTAAAAGTAAAAAATTATTATCAAAAACACCCTCTTATTTTGTTTTAAGATTGAATCATGGCTTCTTTGAGCAGGCGTAAATGTAAGAATAGTCCTGACATCTTCTGTTATACTATATGTGACTGTTACACACTTCAACATCAAAGGCGCAATATTTCATGATTTGTGACACATGCATATATTACCTATTTTGAAGTTCCCCTTGGTGACCAAGACAAGAATTGGGCTCCTTATATTGTGTGTCATAATTGTGAGGAAATGCTTTGTGACTGGACAAAAGAAAAAAGCAAAGGAATGCCTTTTGGCATTCCCATAGTTTGGCGTGAACCTAAGGACCACAGCAGTGACTGTTATTTCTGTCTGATCCATACAAAGGGCATCGGCAAAAAAACAACCAGCATATGATCGCATATCCTAATATTCCTTCAGCAATACGACCTATCCCACACTCTGAGATACTCCTGGTTCCAGTTTTCAATGGTTTTATTTCTTCTAAGGATGAAGAAAGTGAACATGGTGATCAAGTGTATTTTGATAAAATGCATGAGGAAATGGTTGTAGAATCTGAAGGGTCTTCTTCTGATGCCAAGCAGTCCTTAAACCCTCAGCAGTTTAGCCAACCCAAATTGAATGACTTAGTAATAGATTTGGGCCTATCAAAGAAAGCAGCTGAGTTATTAGCCTCCAGGCTTCAAGAAAAGAATGTACTTCACTGATCAGCTAAAGTAGCCCATTTCAGGAAGTGTGAACAAATTTTGGTGGACTTTTTTCCCCCCGAAGACAAATACTTTGTTTACTGTCAGGATATTCAGTAGTCTTTTCAGCCAGCTAGGTGTTACCACTTACAGTCCAACAGAATGGCAGCTATTTCTTGACAGCTCTAAATGGAGTCTGAAATATGTTCTCCTACACAACGGTAATGTTTATGCAGTGGTTCCAATGGGTTATTCAACTCATCTGCGAGAAGATTATAATGACATTAAAATTGTCCTCGACGTTCAGAAGTATGAGGAGCATAACTGGATCATTTGTGTGGATCTTAAAATGGTAAATTTCATGCTAGGACAACAGAGAGGTTTCACGAACTATCCTTGCTTTCTGTGTTTGTGGAACAGCTGAGCTCGGGAGAAACACTGGACACAGATGGAGTGGCCGAAACTTGAAGCTGTGGAAGTAGGGATGCAAAATATTATGAATGAACCTGTAGTTAATCAAGACAGGATCATTTTTCACCCACTTCACATCAAACTTGACTTAATGAAGCAGTTTGTTCAGGCTTTGAGTAGAGAAAGTGAATGCTTTCAACATATTATTTCTGCTTTTCCTGCCTTGTCTTTTGAAAAGATAAAAGCAGGTATATTCAATGGACCTAAAATTCAAACCCTCATACGTGACAAAAAATTTGCCAGGAAGATGAATAAGGAGGATAAAGCAGCATGTCAGTCTTTTGTGGCAGTTACAAAGAACTTCCTTGGCAACAAAAAAGCAGAAAACTATGAACTTCTGGTTCAAAGGATGCCGTTGGTTTTCCACGATATTGGATGTAACATGAGCCTTAAGATTCACTTCCTGAACAGTCACCTTGAGAAGTTTCCCATAAATCTTGGGATTGTTAGTGATGAGCAGGGAGAACGCTTTCATCAAGATTTGAAGACAATGGAAGAGCGTTATCAGGGGCGATGGGACAGAAATATTACGGCAGACTATTGCTGGAGCATCAAGTGAGATTGTCTTCAACAAGTACACAAATGCAAGAGCTACAAATGCAAATTTTTGCCCAAATAGAATTTAAATAAATTTTGTGTAAATTTTATGATTAAAATAAGTGGTTTAATATGTTCTTTTTTGAAATTGTAGACAAATTCTAATGCAATTGTATCTTTTATTGTATTAGTGTATTTACTGCATTATATAAGCTATTATATTTTCACAAAGATGATGCCCAAGAAGACATTCTACTCCATTACGTTAAACTAAAGGTTGAAAATTTTACAATAAGATGAAAATTTAAAATCTTGAATTGCAAAAAAACCCTGTAGCTTACAGAGAAAAGCTAATGTCAGATTTGAGATGAGCACACTCGAATTAGGTAAGAACACGTATTTTTGTGGATGCAACAAAAATTTTGTTCCCCAGTGTTATAAATCATTTAATTGTGATACTTGCTTTATTGTGGCAGTCTGGAACCCAACCTGCAATATATCCTAGGTGTATATTAGTTTTTATCATCAAGGTTTGTGTAAGTACATTATGGTGTTTTGCACAAAGATGAAATCGCTTAATCACACATTTCTCAAAATAAATCCCAGTCATTAAGCAACATATGACAGTATTAAGAAATAAGATTTTGTTGGGTAAGGGTGAACTTTGGTGTTAATATCTGAGAATTTTTTTAGTCTCCCTAAGATCCAATTTTGTCCCCATGAGGACAACGCTCCCCACCTCCCCAACTGAGAACGCATGCTGTAAAGTAAAGAAGAACAGATATTAGCATTTTCTGTTACATGGGACACATTTTTTGACTGGTTTCTAGATGGATTACTAGTGCTTAAATACAACATTACAGAAATCTTTTTGAAGAAAACTGTGGAGATACAGCTTATTCAGTTGTTTATGCTTAATTTTGGTAATGGCTGGCCATGCATGGGGTGGAGGTGAGTTCAGGTCCAACTTTACTACTTAATGACAGTGCAAAATACTTAAACTCTGTAAGACTTAGTTCCTTCAGCTGGGGAAACTATTACTGATCATACAGGTTGTCAAAATTAGCTTGACCAGGTGGTGGCACAGTGGATAAAGCATCTACCCAGATGCTGAGGAACCAGGTTTGAAACACAGGGTCGCCAGCTTGAGTGCAGACTCATCCAAGTTGAGTGTGGGATCATGGACATGAACCCATGGTCGCTGGCTTGAGCCCAAGATTGCTGGCTTGAGCAAGGGGTCACTGGCTCTGCTGAAGTGACCCTTCTCAGGCACATATGAGAAAGCAATCAATGAACTAAGGTGCCAGAACAAGTTAATGCTTCTTATCTCTCTCCCGTCCTGTCTGTCTCATCCTAAAAAAAAAAAGTGGCAATAATGTATTATTAACTGGAAAGCATCATAGAGTTTGTGACCATTCTTTTAGCAAGACAAAAACTTCTTGGAATAAACACTAAGGCCCAGCATGATCTACCCTTGCCCACCTTTCCGACCCCTTGCTGCATAACTGCACCATCACATTTTCTTTCCTCAGTTCCTTAAAGGGACAATGCTCTTTCCCATCTCACTGTTTCTGCCCATGCTGTTTCCCTGCCTGAAATGCTGTGCTTACTCTACCTCCCTACCCCTGGGAAGACTTCCCGGATTCCCAGACTTGGTCAGGTCCTCCTTCACATGCTTTCATGGCACCTTGCACCTGTCCTGGTTCAGCCCACTTCCAAGGCAACGTTAAATTTTTCTGCAATCTTCTGTGCCACAAGAGGGGTGTGTAGTAACAGGCCCTTGAGAGCAGTCAGAGCACGGAGCCTGGCACAAGGTAGGTGGTCACGAGATGTGCTTAGGAGACTGAGCGAAGGGGCCAAGGAACAAAGTCTACCAGCCTGGCTTCTACTGCGCCTGCGCCTGCGAAATACGGCCTGGTTCCCTGAGGGGCTAAGGCCCACACTGCGCATGTCCAGCCAGCCAACTTCCAGAACCTTCCGTGGGGAAGCTACTGCCACAGCTTACGCCCCTCGCGCTGCTGTCGAGCCACTTCTGGTGTCCCTGCTGCCCACGCTGACGTGTCAGGAGAACTACGTAGTGGTAAAGGTAGTGGTTGTACCCCTGGGGATCCCTCCTCCCTGTAGCCTGCTGTCCCACAGCCTCCTGCCCCGAGGAGGCCTCGCTTCCTTCGGGAGTGCCGGGAGTGGACCCGTTTTGCAATTCGCACACCAGCCGGGCTGAAGCCAGAGAGCCCGACCGCTTTAGAAGGGCCTGGTCACTAAACGGAGGCCGACGGTCAAGGCTTAGGAGGGTCCTTCGACTGTGGGCTGCAGCGACTGGGACAGAGGCCTTTTGGACAAGAGAAAGGAGGTGTTGGGGTCAGGTGTCACTCGAGGCCCCATTTTATTAAGCAGAAGAGCTGACTGTGGTGACGGGCAGGGCGGCTCCAGACGCCCAGGGGTGCAAGGGGTGGAAGGGGTGGGTGTGGTGGGGCTGCGCCCCTTTAAGCCCGGGGCGGCTTGGGCAGCTTGGCCTGGGGAAGCGGAGACCAGGGCCGTGGCCGCTCCTTCCACTTCGGCCTTTCCAGCCCCTTGTTTCCCAGGCCTCCTTCTGGAAGCTCTCCTGAAAACTCAGAGAGAAAACACGTTTCTGACTGGGCAGAAGGGCAGAAAAATCCCATGGAAGAGGCCATTTATGGCCAGGCAGGACTTTTAGGAGGAACAGAAACCTGGTGAGAAGATTTTGCGGGCATTTCTCACAGTCCTGGGAAAGGAGCCAAGGATTATCAGCCTTGTTGACATCAGATAATTGCCAATTTCCCTTTGGATACAGTTTTAACTTTTGTTGCCTGGAACAATTCCAGCTCCTGCCCCAGAGGAACCTGTACTGATATAACCCCAAAAGCCAAGCGGAGCAGGATTCTGTTTGTCAACTGCGTCCCGCCTCCGCCTTCCGTCTTTTTGGCCAGGGAGCCAGTACGGTCTGTTCAGTTATGTGCACAGCGTGAGTCGCTGTCACAGTGAGAATAAGGGTCTTCCCTTTTACTTGTGAAAGGAGAAGTTTCTCTCAGAGTGAAACCCTCAGGCCTGTGTGAATTTATTACACTGTGGGCTTCCCCTCCCTTTTGCTCGTACTGAAGGACACTGATTTGAAAAGGGTTTATTTCTTGAAAGTCTCAGAAGCTTCTGCTTAGCATTCTATTTTCCCCCTCTTCCCGTTTTCTCCCCATTCAGAGAGTCATTCCTTTCTTCCAAAATATTATAATATGATAAACTGGCTGCAAGCCAACATCGTTGTGGGCGTTTCAGGTCCTGTGTGCATCTCAGGTGACAAAGAGAAGGGAACAAGTTCTTCCGCTACTGATCTTAGTATGTGGCCTGGCCAGTTTATGTTTTTTATCTAAAGCTTAAGACTGGATGAAATCTGTGAATAAACTGTCCTGGAGTGGAATGTTGGTACATCATTTAGAGGACAGCTGTGACTAAATTCTGGCAGTAACACAATATTTTTGTTCTGTGACTTTTAGCAAGTTGGTTTACAGTCTGATGACATGTAACTATAGCCATTAAGAAGCTGCTGCCTAACTTGAAGAAAATTCTGAAAAAAGAGAAAGTACTTTTGCTTAATACTTCCATAGTTGGCCCTGTCCAGTTGGCTCAGTGGTAGAGCGTCGGCCTGGCATGTGGATGTCCTGGGTTTGATTCCCGGTCAGGGCACACAGGAGAAGCGCTCATCTGCTTCTCCACCACACACCCCACCTCTCTCTCTCCCCGCCCCCTTTTGCAGTTGGCCCCAGGTGCTGAGGATGGCTCCATGTCTGTCCTCTTCTTCAGGAACTAAAAAAAGGTTGGTTGGAGCAATGGCCCCAGAAGGGCAGTGGATCTGGTAGGGGTGCATATGGGAGTCTGTCTCTTCCTCCCCTCTTCTCAATGAATTAAAAATAAATAAATAAAATACCCATAGTTATTTAAAGACATTAAAATCACTTATATAAGTAACTGTACAAGAAAAAATATCCATGTTCTTGAAACCCTCCATTTCCTGTTTGTCATTCATTAAACTTTTATTATGATTTCAGACTCTGAGGACACAAAACGAGCAATAATCTCTTCCCCCACAATTTAGTGGGAAAGCCACATGTAAATTAACATTTTATAGAAGAAATGGTATAGAGGATTGTGCACAGTTATTGGAGGTGCAGAGAAGGCCACAAAACAGGCTGATGGGTTCAAATACACTTGCTTGGACTAGGTCTGGAAGAATTGGATGGAATTTGTTACTAGAAAAAGGTGGGGAGGAGGCATTCTGAATAGGAGGCATGAGAAAGCATGCCAGATTTCAGAAACTGCAATATCTTTCAGAAAGGTGAAGGGTAAAGTGATGATGGGGGAGTGGTGAGAAATGAAGCCAGAAATGGAGCAGAAACCAGAGGATGATTGTAAATCTCTGTGTGGTGAGGAGACATTGAAGGATTTCAATCAAGGGGACTACGTAAGGAGATTCACACACATACACACACATATGCCTCCTCGCTAAAATGTATCTTTTAATTAATTGTATTTTATATAAAGATTTCTTTTTATCTACATAGTTTTTATATTTTAAATATTCTTATATAAATATTTCTTTGTATCTACATCGTTTCTTTATTTTAAATATGGTCCTTCTTATTTGTGGTTTATTCTCTGAGTTCTAGGCATTGAGTTGTTTTTATTTTCCAAAGATTTTACTTTCTTGGGATATTTTCCTCCTTTAATTGACCATAAAGGCATAGATTTATTTCTGGGCTTTTTTACTCTGTTTCATTGATCTCTATGCCTGTTTTTATGCCAGTACCATGCTATTTTAATTTAATTAATTGATTTATTTTGTGACAGAGACAGAGTCAGAGAGACGGACAGACAGGAAGGGAGAGAGATGAGAAGCATTGATTCTTCATTGAGGCACCTTAGTTGTTCGCTGATTACTTTCTCATATGTGCCTTGACCGGGAGGCTATAGCAGACTGAGTGACCCCTTGCTCAAGCCAGCGACCTTGGGTTCCCAATTCACTCAAGTGTCCTTCCTTCTCCCCCACATCTCCGTCCCCCTGTAACCACTTCACTTTTATCTATGTACATAAGTCTCAGTTTTATATCCCACCTATATGTGAAATAAATGTCTTAGCTTTTTCTGATTTACTTATTTCACTCAGTATAATGTTCTCAAGGTCCATCCATGTTGTCGTAAATGTCACTATGTCATTATTTCTTACAGCTGAGTAGTATTCCATTCTATATTTGTACCACATCTTCTTCATCCAGTCCTCTGTTGGGGGGATACTTTGGTTGTTTTCATGTCTTGGCCACTGTGAACAATGCTATGATAAACATAGAGGTGCATGTGTCTTTATGTACCAATGTTTTGAGTTTTTGGGGTAGATACCCAGTAGAGAGATTGCTGGATCATATGCTAATTCTTTTCTTAATTTTTTGAGAAACCACCATACTGTCTTCCATAATGGTTATACTAATTTGCATTCCCACCAGCAGTGAATGAGGATTCCTTTTTCTCCACAGCCTCTCCAACAATTGTTATTATCTGTCTTGTTGATAATAGCCAATCTAACAGGTGTAAGGTGGTATCATTGTAGTTTTGATTTGCATTTCTCTAATAGCTAGTGAAGATGAGCATCTTTTCATATACCTGTTGGCCATCTGTATGTCCTCTTGGGAGAAGTGTCTGTTCAGGTCCTCTCCCCATTTTTTTAATTGGATTGTTTGCTTGTTTGTTGCTGAGCTTTATGAATTCTTTATATATTTTGGATATTAACCCCTTATCAGAGCTGTTGTTTGCAAATATAATCTCCCATTTAGTTGTCTGCCTATTTGTTTTGTTGTCAGTTTCTTTTGCTGTGCAGAAGCTATTGAGTTTGATCTAATCCCATTCATTTATATTTGTCTTTACTTCCCTTGCTTTTGAGGTCAAATTCATAAATTGTTTTCTATGGCCAAGGTCCATGAGCTTAGTACACCTATGTTTTCTTCTATGTAATTTATAGTTTCGGGTCTTATATTTAGGTCTTTGATCAATTTTGAATTAATTTTTGTGCAGGGGGACAAACTGTAGTCAGGTTTCACTCTTTTGCATATGGCTTTCCAATTTTCCCAGCACCATTTATTGAAGAGGTTTCTTTTCTCCGTTGTGTGTTTTTGGCTCCTTTGTCAAAGCTGATCTGTCCATATATATGTGGTTTTATTTTTGGACTATCAGTTCTCTTCCATTGGTCTGTATGTTTTTCTGCCACTACCATGGTGTTTGGACTATCGTGGCTCATTATTATAATTTGAAGTCAGATAGTGTGATACCTTTGGCTTCATACTTTTTCTTCAGGATTGCTTTGGCTATTTGGGTTTTTTTAATGGTTCCATACAAATCTGCTAATTTTTTGTTCTACTTCTTTAAAAAATGACATTGGAATTTTGATGGGGATTGCATTAAATTTGTATATTGCTTCGGGTTATATGCCTATTTTAACTATATTGATTCTTCCAATCTGTGAACATTATTTTAATTTCATTGAGTCTTCTTCAACTTTTTTCAATAATGTTTTGTGGTTTTCAGAATATATGGTTTTCACATCCTTTGTTAAGTTTATTCCTAGGTACTTTATTTGTTTTTGTTGCAATTGTAAAAGGGTTTTCTTTTTAGTTTATTTTCTGAAGTTTCTTTGTTGGCATATTAAAAAGCAGTAGACTTTTGTATATTGATTTTGTATACTGTGACTTTACTGTATTGGTTTATTGCTTTTAATAGTTTTTTTGGTAGGGTCTTTAGGGTTTTCTATATACAGGGTCATGTCATCTACAAAAAGTGATACCTTTACTTCTTTCCTGATATGGATGCCTTTTATTTCTTTATCTTGCTTGATCGCTCTGGCTAAAACTTCTAGAACTATGTTGAATAAGAGCGAAGAAGGTGGGCAGCCTTGTCTCATTCCTGATTTTAGAGGAAAAGCCGCCTTTTTTTTTTTTTTTTTTTACAGGGACGGAGAGAGTCAGAGAGAGGCATATATAGGGACAGACAGGAACGGAGAGAGGTGAGAAGCTTCAATCATTAGTTTCTCGTTGCCATTGCAACACCTTAGTTGTTCATTGATTGCTTTCTCACATGTGCCTTGACCATGGGCCTTCAGAAGACTGAGAAACCCCTTGCTGGAGCCAGCGACCTTGGGTCCAAGCTGGCGAGCTTTTGCTCAAGCTGGCGATCTCAGGGTCTCGAACCTGGGTCTTCCGCATCCCAGTCCGACGCTTTATTCACTGAGCCACCGCCTGGTCAGGCGGTAAAGCCTTCATTTTTCACCATTTAGTATGATGTTCGCTGATGGTTTGTCATATATGGCCTTTATTATGTTGAAGTACTTTCCTTCTATTCCAATTTTATTGAGTGTTTTAAACATAAAGGGATGTATCTTATCAAATGTCTGTTTTGCTTCTATTGATAGGATCATATGATTTTTGTTCTTTGTTTTGTTGATGTGGTATATTACATTGATCAATTTCCATATGTTGAATCACCCTTGTACTCCTGGAATGAATCCCACTTGTTTATGATGTATTATTTTTTTAATGTGTTGTATTCGATTTGCTAGTATTTTGTTTAGGATTTTTTTCATCTGTATTGATTAGAGATACTGGACTGTGGTGTTTTTTTTTTGTCCTTGTCAGGTTTTGGCATTAGGGTTATGTTGACCTCATAAAATGTGTTGGAGAGTATTGCTTCTTTTCCTATTTTTGGAAGACTTTTAGAAGGATAGGTACCAAATCTTCTTTGAATGTTTGGTAGAATTCTCTAGTATATTCTACCGCCTGGTCACAGATATTTGTTTTTGGGGGAGATTTTTTTTAAAATTATTTATTCATTTTAGAGAATGAGAGACAGAGAGATAGAAGGGAGAGGAGCAGAAAGCATCCAACTCCCATATATGCCTTGACTGTGCAAGGCCAGGGTTTTGAACCGGCGACCTCAACGTTCTAAGTCAACGCTTGATCCACTGCGCCACCACAGGTCAGGCTGGGGGAGATTTTTGATACTTGTTTCTATTTCCTTCCTGCTTATTGGTCTATTTAGGTTTTCCACTTCATGGCTCAGTCTAGGAAGATTGTATAGTTCTAAGAATTCATCCATTTCCTCTAGCTTGTTGAATTTGGTGTCATATAGTCTTTCATAGTATTATTCTACTCTGATCTTTCTTATGTCTATGATGTGTGTGGTAATTTCTCCTCTTTCATTTCAGATTTTGTTTTTATGAGTCCTTCTTTTTTCCTTAGTGAGTCTAGCTAGTGGTTTGTCGATATTATTGATCTTTTCAAAGAACCAGCTCTTTGTTATATTAATATTATAGTTTTCTTGTTCTCTATTTCATTTAGTTCTCTAATTTTTACTATTTCCTTCTGCTGACTTTGGGTTGCCTTTGTCCTTTTTTTTCTAGTTCCTTATGGTGTAATGTTAGGTTGTTTACTTGGTATCTCTCTTGTTTCTTGATATAAGCTGTAATGTTATAAACTTCCTTCTTATTTCTGCTTTTGCTGCATCCCAGAAATTTTGATATGTCATGTTGTCATTTTCATTTGTCTGTATAATATATCTTTTCATCTCTGATTTTATTTCTTTTTTGACCCTGTCATGTTTTAGAAATATGTTGTTTAATTTCCACATTTTTGTGGGTTTCTTTACTTCCGTTTTACAATGAATTCTAATTTCAAAGCCTTATGATCAGAACTATATAAGGTCTGTCCTTGGAGGGAACACCAATTTCCAAAGTATTATGGCAGATGTCAGTAACTCATTTATTCATTCAATCAACAAGTATTGAGCATTATTGTGTACCAAATACCAAGGATATAGTGGTAAATAAGACAGCTGTAGCCTCTTCTCTCATAGAACTTTGTGGGGATAGAGAATACATAGATAAAGAAGTAAGTATATAATATATATATGAATGTATGTATGTGTATACACACATACAGTAATAAAGGCTATAAACAAAATTAAAATAGGGTAAAGAAATTGAGAGTAATAGAAATGGTGCTATTTTCAATAGATTGGTGAGGAAAGCCTTCTCTAAGAAGTTAATATTGAGTAGAGATCTGAATAAAGTTCAATAAGCTATGGAAATTATGGGAATATGTTTGTTGTACTTGAGAAGCAATAGGATGCCAGTCTGGCTGGAGTAGAAAGGTGGAGATGGAGACTAGTAGGAATGAAGTAGGATAGTTATGTAGAAAAGATTTTGGATTTCATTTAATGTGTGATAGTACACTATTGGAAGGATGAGACCAGAGATCTCATTTATGGTTTAGAAGTTTTACCTTAGTTGTTTTGTATAGAATAAATGGTGGTAGGCAAGAGGATAAGCAGGAAAACTAATGACAGACACTATTATCTGGTGACCTGAAATATTCTCATAATTGTTTAATGCCTTTTAACATAGGCCATTTATTTTTAACCTAGCATGAAGAAATTCTGGTGTGTATATGACACTGTTTTCAGTACAGATCTTTCTTAGAAATGAGGAATTTGATGAAGGTCACTGAGATTGTAAATTAAAAAACTAAGATTTAGGCCCTGGCAGGCTAGCTTAGTTGGTTAGAGGATCATTCCAGTATGCCAAGGTTGTGGGTTCAATCCTTGGTCAGGGCACATATAAGAATCAACCTATGAGTCTGACTGGTGGTGGTGCAATGGATTGAGCATTGGCCCAGGGTGCTGAGGGCCTGGGTTCAAAATCTGAGGTCTCCAGCTAGAGCACAGGCTGTCACCTTAAGTACAAGATCATTGACATCCCAAGATTGCTGGCTTGGACCCAAAGATTGCTAGCTGGAAGCCCAAGGTCGCTGGCTTAAGCAAGGGGTCACTGGGTTGGGTTGAGCCCCCTGGTCAAGGCAAGTATGAGAAGCAATCAGTAAACAACTATAGTGAAGCAACCATGAGTTGATGCTTCTCATCTCTCTCTTCTTCCTCTCTCTCTCTCTCTTCCTGTTTCTCTTTCTAAAAAGAATAAAAGAAAATCAAACAATGAATGCATAAATAAGTGGAACAACAAATCGATGTTTCTCTCTCTCCCTCTCTCTCTTTCTCTCTCTCTCAAATCAATCAATAAAAATTTTTTAAAAGATGAGCATAGGCCCTGGCTGGTTAGCTCAGTGATAGAGTGTCAACCCAGCGTGTGGAAGTCCTGGGTTTGATTCCCAGCCAGGGCACACAGGAGAAGTGTCCATCTGCTTCTCCACCCTTCACCCTCTCCTTTCTCCCTCTCTCTGTCTTTCACTCCCACAGCCAAGGCTCCATTGGAGCAAATTGGCCCTGGTGCTGAGGACAGCTTCATGGGCTCCACCTCAGGCACTAGAATGGCTCTAATTGCAGCGGAGCAAAGCCCCAGAGGGGCCGAGCATTGCCCCTTGGTGGGCTTGCCGGGTGGATCCCAGTTTGGTGCATCCTGGAGTCTGTATGACTGCCTCCCTGCTTCTAACTTTGGAAAAATACAATAAATAAATAAATAAATAATAAAAGAAGGTAAGCATAATTTAGTGTTTTTGAAAATTGGTTTCTATTTGTTTAAAATTTCTTCTAATTAAAATAGTAAAGATGTTATTTGTAAAACATTTGGAAAAGAAATAAAATAATTTCTAATCCTAAGATTTAGGGACCTGGAAACTATTATGTTGAGTGAAATAAGCCAGGCAGAAAAACAAAAATATTATGTGACCTCACTTATTTGAGGAATCCAAGGAACATTGAGAACTGAGGAAAGGGATTGAGACGGAGGAGAGATCAAAGGGACAAGAGGAAAAGAAGACAGAGGGAAAGGGGAGGATAGGATGGGATAAATGGGATAAACCTGAAGGGAAGGGGGGAGGGCACTGCAGGGAGGGGGGCAAAGGAGATGTGGAGGGGAATATGCAGTCGGGGTCACCCTAGAATCTATGTAAACACAATTAAATAAAAAAAATAGAAATACTTTTTAAAAATAACTTTTTTTTGAGAGAGGGAGATAGAAGTGTAAACTTGTAGTTACTTCACTTTAGTTGTGCATTGATTCCTTCTTGTAAGTCTCTTGACAGGGGGATGGACCTTGGACTCAAGCCGAGCCAGTGACCCCTTGCTCAAGCTAGTGACCTTGGGCTCAAGCCAGTGATCTTTGAATTCAAGTCGGTGACCTTGGGATTCTGTCAGTGATCTTGGACTCAAGCTAGGAAGCCTGTGCTCAAGCCAGCAACCTCAGGGTTTCTAATTGGTGACCTCAGTGTTGTGAGTTAATGCTCTGTCCACTAGACCACTACTTCTCAGGCTTTAAATTAAGCCTTCACAGTAATTTATCTTAGCAACATTTCTGGAAGATCGCTATTTCTGCTTTTATAAATGAGAAAACAGAGCTTTAGTGACTTGTTCAGAATCATCATAGCAGTTGTCATATTCTTACTGCTCTATTGAGGTTTTCAGCCAGCCCCTCAACAGAGAGGGAGAACAGTGTTAGTCACTTACCAAACTCTAGATATGTAATAGTTAATTCACTAAGTATGGCTTGACGAAATTAATAGACAATAATTTTCTTCTTTCCATTTCTTGTAGGCCAGTGTTTTTACATCAGGTTGCAACATTTTGATCATTATGGCCATATATATACCCAGGGAAAGAGATTCTCCCCTGAGATTTATCACAAATCATATTACAGTAGATGTGTCTACTTTTCACTGTGTACATCAAATGTACTATTTTACTATATTTACTATTTACACGGTACATGGTGAACTTCCTACACACAAAAAAGAAATAATTCTTCACTTCTGATCTAACTTCCCTAAGAAGATAATCTTTTATTTTTTTAAATACCTGTCTACTCTTTCTGAGCTATATTTCTACATGAACCTTGTTTCATGGCTTCATTTTAATTTTTAAAAATCTCATTTTATTATTTTTCTATTGTGGCAGAGACAGGTACATTTTCCCTTATGTTCAGTGTCTATCCCTTGTAACAGTTAAGTAAGACAATCCTTTGCTCTGGACAAGGTAATGTGCACTGGAGCATTTAAGAGTCAATATGCCACTTCCATCCTTCTCTTTCCTGTCATGGCAACCCTCAATTGAGACAGATGGAGCTTATATTCCGGAGTTAGCATAGAGACCCTTGGTGTGAGCAAGAAGTAAACTTTTAATGTGTTAGGTCTTTAATATTTTGGAAACGTTGTTACTTTCTACAGCATAGTCTAGCAATCTTTTACATTGTTTATAATGTATGTTTTATAACATGTATATAGCTTATAGCTATTAATGGTGGTGATGGCATACTTAGCATAGCATAGAAAGGCTTTCATGATCTAATCCCTATCTGCCTCTCCAACATTATTTTCCACAATATTCATACCTCTAACTTTATACTTACATTTTTCCAGATTGAACACAACATGTCTCACACCTTTGTCTATGCACATACTGTTTCCTCTAGTAGAATTCACTTTTTTCCTTCTATCTACTAGATACATACGCATCTTTCAAATTCCAGATCTCCATCACTTTTCCAGTTTTAGTCCATTTTCTCATTCAGGCTTCCCTGATTTTCTCCATTTTCTTTATACATTTGGAGTTTTTAATTTCAGACTTATTTACTTTTAGATACGTTATTAATAGTAAGTTATAAACTTGCAATATTGTCATTTCTTATAACCTGGTATAAAGGGGGCATAAATAAGTATTTGTTAAATAAATACCCTACTTTTGAACAGAGAGCAGTTTAAATGTTTATTGGTTAATACCATCCTAAAACTTAGTTGATAAGTTAGTTGAGGATCAGATTTAGGGGGTTAGGAAGCAAAAAAAAAGAGAGAGCAGGAAGGAGAAATTCTGTCACTTAACAGTTTTGCTGTGATCAGTTAAGGCTCCCAAAGTTATATTCTATATTCATTTGTCGTATACCAGAATGTGATTGCATTCTCTCTTTCTCTCTTTTTTGATACTGCATTAGATTTTTCTTCCAGTTTCCTCCATTGCGATACAAACATTGTATTATTTTTAGGTGTACAACACAATGATTCGATATTTGTTGAAATGATTACCACAATAAGTCTAGTTAACCTCCCTTGCCAGGCATGGTTACACATTTTTTCCTTCTGATGAGAACTTTTAATATCTATTCTCTTAGAAACTTTTAAATATGTAATACAATATTATTAACTGTAGTCACCATGCTAATACATTACATCTCCAGTGATAACTCTCTTATTCCTTCATTTTGCTATGTAAAGTTGCTTGATATTCATGAAGACACCTTACAACTGGTAATATCAAAGAGTTTTTTTCTTTGTTATTTTGTTTTGCCTTTTCAGTGTAAAATAGAGCACATGTTACAAAATTAAAATGTGTGGGTACAGATTAAAGCAATGTTTTTCAACATACATCAAGCTTGTTAACTCTTTTGTGGACCAGCATGAAATTTCTGGTGGACTGATACTGGTCAGCAGACTGGTGGTTAAAACAATGGATTAAAGAACAAATTCTCATATGCTTACTACATAGGTTAAAAATAGAACTTTATCATAGTTCAGAAACCCTTTATGTGCCCCTCCCTGATTGAATTCCCTTCTCACCTCCTGAAGTAATCACGGTCCTGAATTTTATGGATATCATTTCTCTGTTTTCATTGTATATGTCTTAACTCTGCAAAACAGTATTAAGTTGACCTGTTTTAAAACTTAGTAAATGGAGTCATACTTCATGTACTTTTCTGTGACATGCTTTTTTTGTGCAAGATAATTTTTGAGATTCATCTATGTTAATGTGTATAGTTGTACTTCATTTATTACCACTGCTCTATAATATTCCATTGAATTAACATACTCATTCTATATTTATGGACACTTGGCTTGTGTCAAGAGTTTTGCTGTTATAAACAGTGCTGCTATAACCGTCTTTCATTTCTGTCCTATGCAAGAATTTGCTTATGTTATCTACATAGTAGTAGAATTTCTAGGACATAGAATGCACACATGTTAAATTTTATAAGGTAATATTGTCTTCTAAAGTAGTCATAGCTTGCCTGACCTGTGGTGGCGCAGTGGATAAAGCGTCGACCTGGGAATACTGAGGTCGCCAGTTCAAAACCCTGCACTGGTCTGGTCAAGGCACATATGGGAATTGATGCTTCCAGCTCCTCACCCCTTTCTCTCTTTCTCTATCTCTCTCTTTCACTCTGTGTCTCCTCTCTAAAATGAATAAATAAATAAATTAATTAAAGTAGTCATAGCTATTTTCTCTTTCTCCAGCAGTGGAGGGGCATTCTTGATTGCTCTGAGTCCTTCCTAACTCTTGGTATTACTTAAGTTAAAAATATTTGCTGTCTGACCTGTGGTGGCACAGCGTCGACCTGGAATGCTGAGGTTGCTGGTTCAAAACTCTGGGCTTGCCCAGTCAAGGCACATATAGGAGTTGATGCTTCCTGCTCATTTCCCCCTTTCTCTCTCTCTCTCTCTCTCTCTCTCTCACTCTCTCTGCCGCTCTTCTCTAAAATGAACAAATAAATAAAAATAATTAAAAAAATATTTGCCAGTCTTTATCAAGAAAAAAGGAAAGAGAACTCAAGTAAATAAAATTAGAAATGGAAGTGGAGAAGTAACAACTGACACCGCAGAAATAGAAAGGATTGTAAGAAAATACTATGAATATCTATATGCCAAAAAATTGGACAACCTAGGTGAAATGGATAAATTCCTAGAAACATACAGTCAATCTTCCAACACTCAATCTGGAAGAATCAGAAAATTTAAAGAGACCGATTACAACAAATGAAATTGAAACAGTTATCAAAAAACTCCCAGCAAACAACATTCTGGACCAGATTGCTTCACAGGTGAATTTTACTAAATATTCAAGGAAGAATTAACACCTATGCTTCTCAAGCTATTTCAGAAAATTTAAGAGAAGGGGAGACTTCCAAGCTCCTTTTATGAGGCAAGCATTATTCTCATTTCAAAACCAGGTAAAGACTCTACAAAGAAAGAAAACTATAGGCCAATATTTCTGATGAACATAGATGCTAAAATTCTCAACAAAATATTAGCAAACCAGATCCAGCAATACATTAAAAAATCATACATCATGATCAAGTGGGATTTATTCTGGGGAGGCAAGGCTGGTACAATATTCGCAAATCAATCAATGTGATTCATCACATAAAAGGAAGGAGAAAAATCACATGATTATATCAATATATGCAGAAAAAGCATTTGATTAAATACAGAACCCATTTAGGATTAAAACTCTGAGCAAAGTGGGAATATAGGGAAATATCTCAACATAATAAAGGCCATCTATGACAAACCGACAGCCAACATCATACTCAATGGGGAAAAATTAAAAGCAATCCCCTTAAGATCAGGAACCAGGCAGGGGTGCCCCCTTTCACCACTCTTTTTCAACATAGATCTGGAAGTGCTAGCCATAGCAATCAGACAAGAAGAAGAAATAAAAGACATCCAAATTGGAAAGAAAGTAAAACTATTGTTATTTGCTGATGACATGATACTGTACATAGAAAACCCTAAAGTCTCAGTCAGAAAACTACTAGACCTGATAAATGAGTTTGGTAGGGTGGCAGGATATAAAATAAATATTCATAAATCAGTGACATTTTTATACACCAACAATAAAATGTCCAAAAGAGAAATGAAGGAAACAATCCCCTTCACTATTACAACAACAACTAAAAAAGTACTTAGGAGTAAATTTAACCAAGGAGGTAAAAGACATGTACTCGGGAAATTATAAGACATTGAAAAAAGAAATCAAGGAAGATACAAACAAGTGGAAGCATATACTGTGCTCATGGATAGGAAGAATAAATATCATTAATATATATATATATATATATATATATATATATATATATATATATATATATATATATCACCCAAAGCAATCTATAGATTCAATGCAATTCCTATTAAAATACCAATGACATACTTCAAAGATATAAAGCAAATATTCCAAAAATGTATATGAAACCGAAAAAGAACACTAATAGCCTCGCAATCTTGAAAATGAAGAATCAAGTAGGAGGTATCACACTTCCTGATATCAAGTTATACTACATGGCTATTGTAATCAAAACAGCTTGGTACTGGCATAAGAACAGGCATATAGATCAATGGAACAGAACAGAGAACCCAGAAATAAACCCACACCTTTATGGTCAATTGATATTTGACAAAGGAGGTAAGAGCATACAGTGGAGTAAAGAGAGTCTTTTGAATAAATGGTGTTGGGAAAATTGGACATCTATATGCAAAAAAGTGAAACTAGATCACCAACTTACACCATCCACAAAAATAAACCTAAAATGGATAAACGACTTAAACGTAAGTCAGAAAACCATAAATATCTTGGAAGAAAACAGGCAGTAAACTCTGATATCTCTCATAGCAATGTTTTTGCAGATTTATCTCCGCAGGCAAGTGAAATAAAGGACAGGAAGAACAAATGGGACTATATCAAACTAAAAAGCTTTTGCACAGCAAAACACAACATGAACAAAATAAAAAGACAAACCATACAATGGGAGAACATATTTGCCAATACATCTGATAAGGGGTTAATAACCAAAATTTATAAAGAACTTGTAAAACTCAACACCAGGAAGGTAAACAATCCAATTAAAAAATGGGCGAAAGAACTGAACAGACACTTTTCCAAAAAGGACATACAGATGGCCAATAGGCATATGAAATAATGTTCAACATCACTATCATTAGAGAAATGCAAATTAAAACCACAGTGAGATACCACCTCACACCTGTCAGAATGGCGATCATTAACAAGTCAACACACAAAAAGTGCTGGAGAGGATGTGGAGAAAAGAGAACCCTCCTGCACTGCTGGTGAGAATGCAAACTTGTGCAGCCACTGTGGAAAACAGTATGGCAATTCTTCAAAAATTTAAAAATAGAACTGCCTTTTGACCCAGCTATCCAACTTTTAGAAATATATCCTAAGAATACCAAATCACTGATTCAAAAGAAGATATGCACCCTCATGTTTATGGCAGCATTGTTTACAGTAGCCAAGATCTGGAAACAGCCCAAGTGTCCCTCCGTGGACAAGTGGATTAAAAAGCAGTGGTACATATACAATGGAATACTATGGGGCCATGAAAAAGAAGGAAATGTTACCTTTTGTGATGGCATGGATGGACCTGGAGATTATTATGCTAAGTGAAATAAGCCAGGCAGAGAAAGACAAATATTGTATGATTTCACTTATATGTGGAGTCTAATGAACAAAGTGAACTGAGGAGCAGAGGGACAGCTGTCAGAGGGAAGGGGGATGAGGGGCTGGGATCAGAGAAGGTGAAGAGATTAGTGAAATTATATGTGCATAACACATAGATAAAGAAAACAGGACAGCAAATCCCAGAGGGAAGGCTAAGGGAGGTAGGGGGAGGGGGGCAAAGGGGTGTCATGGGGAACATGGGGGTGGGGTGATGGTATATTGAGTGGGACATTTGAATCCATGTTAACACAATAAATTAAAATGAATAAAAATTAATAAAAATTTGCCAGTCTGGTGGTATGAAATGGCATCCTGTAATGATTTGAATGGACATGTCCCTAATTACTAATGAGGTTGGACATCTTTTCATATGTTAAGGGTGCGTGCTTTTTTCCTTCTGTGAAATTCCTATTCACTTCTGTTTTTCATTTTTCTATTAGTTGTCTAGCTTTCCCTTTTTATCTATAGGAGTTTAAAAAATATATTCTCAATACTAATAATTTGCCAACTAAATTCATTTTAAAGATTTTTTTTTTTTTTTAATAGGGACTGAGAGAGAGTCAGACAGGAACGGAGAGAGATGAGAAGCATCAATCATCAGTTTTTCATTGCGATACCTTAGTTGTTCATTGATTGCTTTCTCATATGTGCCTTGACTGCGGACCTTCAGCAAACTGAGCAACCCCTTGCTGGAGCCAGCAACCTTGGGTCCAAGCTGGCGAGCTTTTGCTCAAGCCAGATGGGCCTGTGCTCAATATGGCGAGCTCGGGGTCTCGAACCTGGGTCCTCCGCATCCCAGTCCAATGCTCTATCCACTGCGCCACCACCTGGTCAGGCCATTTTAAAGATGTTTTTAATGACTACTTGGATATAGAAGGTGAGGATGAAGAAGGAGTATAGAATTACTACCCAGTCTCCAGTTTGGGCACGAGTGGATGATGGCGCTATTAAACTAGGACGTACAGTAGAGGAGAAGAAATAGATCTGGGGGAGAGGGGAGTTAATTTAAGATATTTTGGAGTTTGATGTTCTTATGGGACATCCACATGGAGATATCTCCTAGAAAGTTGGCAATAAGGGTCTGAAGCTTAGGACACATCAGTTATGCCACTCAGTCCTGAAGGAATCTTGTATGATGGGCCTTTCAGAAGAGTACAGGTAGAAGGAATATGGTAATTTTTAAACTCATTTGTCCTCTACCCATCCCAACTTCTCTAGGCTATGAATTCTCCAATTGAAGCTTTGTATGAAATATCCCAGTCAAATGACACACCAGACACTTCATCATAGTTGTAATTATTTTATTACCTTCCTGGTCTCTCAACAGTTAAACAATCTTTCTTAATATTTCCAGAAGAGCGCACCATTTTTATTTTGCAAAACATCTAGCATATTGTCTTATATAATATGCAGAGAAAAATATCTAGATTTTAAAATGTCTTCTGTTCATTCATGTGTAGTACTTAATTACGCAAGTTTTTCATAAACACTGAAAACAATCTAAGGAACATACATCTAAGAATCTACTTTTTATAGTCTTAAATAATACTGTTTTCACATACCTTTACAGACATTTCTAGCTGCTCCTATGTATACTGAATTTTATATATAATTTCAAGAAGAATCTGAGCCCCTTGGGAGGATGGCAGTAGAATCCCAGGGAATAAAGATCTTTCTTTAAAAAGCAGATTTGTGTTATTTTGATTGTATTCCTTTTAGTTATTTGAGATTCTAATAACTCTGGTAAACCTAGAGGTGGAAAGCTCTCTTAATAACCTTTATAAGACAGGAAAGATGAGGAAAGCAGGGCTAGGACTGGACATATTCACTGAGAATGTAGCACCTGAGCATAGCTTATAGGACAGTCCAGGGCAGAGTTATTACTGAACAGATTGGGATGATGAGCCGGCCACCTCCCTGCAGGAATAGCAGCAGCTAATTTGGTGACTGTGGTTGGTCACCTTTTAGGAGAACTACAATCCAGGGACAGTTTGAGCTTGACATATACTATATGTAAGGGAATGATGGTCCATCCTTAACAGTGCAGTGATTATGCTTCTCTCTGTGTTCAAGAAGATCTCGTAGATCTGTAAAAAGAGAAAGAGGGTGCAAAAGTGTGAAAACCTCAACTCTGGCTTCAATCTGGGTCCTACTTGAAACTTGCTGAGTTCATCGATAACCCCAAGTCCTCAGATGAAGTGTGTAGTTAGCTTTCCTGCTGCTACACACTCACTGTGAATTATAGGTGCTGCTTTTTTAAGGCCAGGGAAAGCACGAGGGACATTTGTCAGCTTTGCTTGGATAATTACACCTCTGCCTCAAGGTTGAAGTGACTTATAGACACTTTTAGAAGTGTAGTCAGGGAACTTTTGATACCACAGAGATGGCACCTTTGTATATCAATAACTGGAGGTAGAGAAGAGGATATGGTGGTAACACACTTTTAAGCCAAGGGTCCCACAGGAAAGCTCAATGCAAATATTTCTAACTTCCCAAGATCGACATTTCTTAAAGAACAGTTAGTTCTGCAAGTAAAGAGCAAACCTACCTCCTCTTGCTAAAAGATTTCAGTATATTCTTGACAAGTTTAGACTCTGGATTCAGACATCTTTTTTCCCCGTTCTTTTTCATTGTGACACTAAAGAAGTAAATAGGAGTAAAAATATTTAAAATAATATTGGTCCAATAAACAGATGCAATATATAGTTTTTAAGTTAGACATTTAAATTTTACTCTTTATTTTTCTCTTTACTATACAGAAGTCTTAGAATCATCACAAACCCTTTGCTGATCCTTTGTGATCAGTAAATATTTTTATGTGATTACAGCCAGGGAGATGATCATCAGATGATATTCTACTCACATGATCTCCACATGTGGACAAGATTGACTTGCAGTAATCACTTCAAGTTTTTCTAAGGACCTTGGATTAACAGGCTTATCACTAATCTTGATGCAGGTACAGCGTGTAGTTCTAGAGAGAGGTATTCCTGCAGAAAAAGAAAAAGACAGGTGCAGCAGGGGAGGTTAGCACAGTTGTCATTTTAGGCATTTAATGTGGATTAGGTGGTGCCTAGCAGAACCCGTATGCCCCTGTCACTACGTAGTCACTTAATCTGAGAAGGGATGATTCCATTATGAAACAGCTCTGAATGATTAGTTGATTAGATGAAAGAATGTAATTGCAACCTCTGATTTTAAGTTCATACCCTTGAGCACAGTTCATTGGTTAATTAAGCTAAGTTAACTAAGGGGGTGTCTGTGTCATCTCATTCCTTCACAGTATCTGTCCTCCCTTTTCCCTTCCTCTTCTGCTCCCATCCTCCTCTTTCTCTCATTTATTCAGTTGCTTCTTTGACTATAAATTCTGTGACCAGAGGGAATCTCTGCTCACTTACCCTTCATTTATAGCAGCCTATAAAACTTTGTAAATACACTATTTCTATATTTTTACCCAGTTCTATTTCTGATCTTACAAATTAAATATCTATTTGAACCTGACTGTTGGTGGTGCAGTGGTTGGATTGTCGACCTGGGACTCATGTCCCAGTTTTGAAATCCTGAGATCGCCAGCTTGAGTGTAGGCTCATCCAGCTTGAGCACAGGCTCACCAGCTTGAACACAGGGTTGCCTGCTTGAGCATGGGATCAAAGACATGAGCCCATGGTTGCTGGCTTGAAGCTCAAAGGTCTCTGGTTTGAAACCTAAGGTTGCTGGCTTGAGCAAGGGCTCACAGTCTGGGCTGGAGCCCCCTGGTGAAGGCACATATGAGAAGCAATCAGTGAATAACTGAAGTGCTGCAGCTACGAGTTCATGCTTCTCATCTTCCTGTCTCAAATAATAATAATTATAATAATCCTTTGATGTTCCTTACCTTGAGCTCCATTCAGAGTCAGAAGAAGGATAAGGGAGAAAATAAAAACAGCACTTTGGTTCATGGTGCTGTGACTGGAGGTTCCTTTGCAGTAAGCTCAGAATGTCTAAGCAGTTGAGGAGTGTTTTAGAAAACGTGGGGCTAAGCCACAGTATTTATTTGTAAAGGCGCCTTTCCTCTCTGACTCTGATTGGATAACATTCTACTTGATTCAGCAAAACCTGCTGGCTGTTTCTTGGGGAAGTCCCATGTTGCAGATTGAAGGTATTATTTGTCTTTATTGTGGCTTCTGAGTTACGGAATTTCCCTCCATCCTACTTTCTCTCTTTTTTTTTTTTATGAGTGAGTTAAGTTTCACTTTCCATATCATGAACTATTTCTTGAAAAACTTATCTTTATTGCATAGAGTAATACTTTTTTAAATGGATCTTGGATTCTCATTTTTAACCTACTGCAAAATAAAAATGTCAATTTAATCCTCAAATCAAATCCCTAAATACAGTTTTAAAATGCTTATGTCTTAATATTGTGTTCTGAGTCCTTCTTAATTTGCAGCAGTTAGGCATGATTGGGAATATCTTACATTTATTCACTTTATGGGTTTCAGAGATGTCATTTACTTTCTTGTTGTATCCCTATAATAACCCTGTAAGAATTTTCTTCATTTTAGATATGGAAGAATAATCTTAGAGGTTAGATAATTGTGTTGGGTAGTAGTACAAAGGTTGCCATCCATTTATTCTAACTATAATGTTTTTTTTTCTCAACATTTATTTTAAACTTCTGTAATTACTTTTAAAGGCTAAATAATTTTTCATAATTTCTCTAAGCAATTTAAAATATTATTTTTTATTTATTTTATTTATTTATTTTTTTACAGGGACAGAGAGAGGGATAGATAGGGACAGACAGACAGGAATGGAGAGAGGTGAGAAGCATCAATCATTTGTTTTTCATTGCCTTCACAACACAGTTGTTCATTGATTGCTTTCTCACATGTGCCTTGACTGCGGGCCTTCAGCAGACCGAGCAACCCCTTGCTGGAGCCAGCGACCTTGTGTCCAAGCTGACGAGCTGTTTTGCTCAAGCCAGATGGGCCCATGCTCAAGCTGGCGAGCTCGGGGTCTCAAACCTGGGTCTTCCACATCCCAGTCCGATGCTCTATCCACTGAGCCACTGCCTGGTCAGGCATCTAAGCAATTTAAAATATTCTTCAGTAATGGATTATTTTTTATCTTTTGTAGTAAATCTAATTTCTGGAAACAGTAATTTAGCCAGGCATTGCCCTTTCATCAGATACTATAATGTAATAAGTTTGATCTTCTTGGAGAAGGTTATAAATATGGAACTGGCAAGTTTCAAAGAATTTCAGAAATGTTTTTGGCATTCACAGCATCATTAGAATAAGTGAATAGCCTTCAACATAACTATTTTGAGGGGGAAAACTTGGATATTTGATATCTGGTGTGTAAGTAAAACCTTTTATGTATTACAGCCAGCCCTTGAATAAAAACATCATAATATCAAGAATGGAGTAAGAAAAGAATTCATAGTTATAATAGGATTATTGAAAAAACAAGGATGCTGTTTGAAGAAATAAATTTAAAAGAGTAGAGGGCCCTGCCTGGTTGACTTAGTGATAGAGCGTCAGCCTGGAGTGTAGATGTCCCGGGTTCGATTCCCAGTCAGGACACATAGGAGAAGTGAATGTCTGCTTCTCCATCCCTCTTCCTTTTTTCTCTCCCCCCGACCCTCACAGCTATGGCTTGATTGGCTTGATTGGCTTGAGTGAGTTGGCCTTGGGTGCTGAGGATGGCTCCCTGGCCTCTACCACAGGCACTAAAAAAATGACTTCAGTTGCAACAGAGCAACGTCCTTAGGTGGCCAGAGCACCCAGTTGGGGCGCATGCGAGAGTCTGTCTTTTTGCCTCCCTAAAAAAATTAATTAATTAATTAATTAAATAAAGTAGAGACTTGAGAGAACAGGGAAACGGAGAGGTTGATTTACGGTGAGTACATCTCTAAGAAGACTAAACTGCAAAGCAAAGGGAAAAAGTGTTAGCCACTGAACTGATAACAATGATAACTGAAATCAGGACAATTTCAACTGGATGACAAGGGCAAACTTTGTGTCTTAGCATTTAGTACTTGGCTGATTATTCACAGTAGATAATATTGGTAGAAAGTAGGTGATACACTTAGATCCTAGGGAAATATATCTGGGAGGTCTTTTCAAAGTCAGGGAAACCACAACAATGTAGAGATAGGCCAGGGAAAGGAAAGGCTTATGGTAGTGTAGGATTAGGCTAGTGCATCTGGCAAGTTCTGGCCCAAAACTTAGCAAAGAAGCCAAAATAAAAGCCCATATCTGCAGACTGGACACACATAAGACTTGGAACCTCAAATGTAGTAGCCCTATCATAAGAACAGTAAATGAATTATTGTGTGGGCTAGGCAGAAATTGCTGGATACCTCATTATAAAATGTCCGTTGTCTCTACTAGCAATTTTTGTCTGTTAGTGTAGCTACTCCAGCTCTTTTTTGGTTACTGTTAATATATCTTTTTCTGTTCTTTAACATAATCTGTTCGTGTCCTTATTTATTTATTTTTTTAGTGAGTGAGCAAGAGAGAGGGACATGAAGGGACAGACAGGAGGGCAGAGAGAGATGAGGAACATCAACTTGTTGTGTCACCTTAGTTGTTCATTGATTGCTTTCTTATGTGCCTTGATGGGGGGGCACTTCAGCTAAGTCAGTGACCCCTTGCTCAAGCCAGTGACCTTGGGTTTAACCCAGCGACCTTAGGCTTCAAGCCAGCAACCTTTGGGCTTAAGCCAGTGAATATGGGGTCATGTCTATGGCTACCCTGCGCTCAAGCTGATGGGCCCACACTCAATCTGGTAACCTTGGGGTTTCGAACCTGGGTTCTCAGCATCCCAGGCCAACACTCTATCCATTGCACCACCACGTGATCAGGCTGTTTGTGTCTTTAAATCTAAATTATGTCTTCTGTGAAAAGTGTACAGTGGGATCATACTACATTTCAAAATTCATTCTGCCAATATCTGGCTTTTGATTGGAATGTTTATTCTATGTACATTAAATGTATGTAATAATAAGGAAAGACTTACATCTTCCATTTTACTATTTGTTTTCTTAATGTCTTGTCTTTTTTGCTTCTCTATACCTCTTGTCTTTTATATTAAATAAATATTTTCTAGTACTGTATATCATATTCCATTTTTTAAATGGGTTTATTGAGATATTTACACATATACAATGAACCCATTTAAGGAATAAATTTCATTGACTTTTAGTATATTCAAAGAGTTTAGCAACCATCACCATAATCAATTTTAAAACATTTTTATTACTCCATTAAGAAACTATATATTTTTAGCTATTGTCCACCAACATCCCACCCATCTCAGCCCTAGATAATCACTAATATACTTTCTCTCTTTATAGATTTGACTATTTCATTCATGTCGTATGACTGGCATCCTTTTTTTTTTTTTTTTTTTTTACAGGGACAGAGAGAGAGTCAGAGAGAGGGATAGATAGGGACAGACAGACAGAAACGGAGAGAGGTGAGAAGCATCAATCATTAGTTTCTTGTTGCCATTGTGATACCTTAGTTGTTCATTGATTGCTTTCTCACATGTGCCTTGACCGTGGGCTTCAGCAGACTGAGCAAACCCTTGCTAGAGCCAGTGACCTTGGGTCCAAGCTGGCGAGCTTTTGCTCAAGCCAGATGGGCTCGCACTCAAGCAGGCGAACTCGGGGTCTCGAACCTGGGTCTTTCGCATCACAGTCCGATGCTCTATCCACTGCGCCACCGCCTGATCAGGCATGACTGGCATCTTTGTAATTTCTTTTACTATATATATTTTGGGTTTATTTTCTTAGTGATTACCTGGGGATTATAATTAGCACCTTAATTTCAAACAATATAGTTTAATACGAATTTAATTTCAGTAGTATACAAAAATTTTGCTCCAATATCTCCAGTATAGCTCTGTTCCTTCCCTCATTTGTGCTGTTATCAGCCCATCAGTACAGTTTTATAATTATTGTTTTATACAGTTGTCTTTAAAACAGAAGAGGAAGATACAATTATACCATCTTTTATATTTACCCAAGTAGTTATTTTTAACTGATGCTTTACTATCTAGTGTTCTTTTATTTAAGCCTGCAGGACTTCCTTTTGTATTTCTTGTAGTGCAGGCCTTCTAGTGACATTCTCTCTATGAGATTTTGTTTATCTGGAATGTTTTGATTTCTCCATTTTTAAAGTGCAACAGTTTTTTTGTGATATAACTCACATACAGTATAATTTATTCATATAAAATATATTCAGTAGTTCACAGAGTTGTACAACAGTTATCTTCTTTTGAAGGATCATTTTGCAGAATATAAAATTCTTGGTGTAAAACCAGTAGCCACGGCCACCATCACAGCCGCCTGGCCGATGCAGGTTCACATTTAATTTAGACAGATGGGAATGAAACAATGGAGCCAAGAACTGGTGGGCCATTACCTTTTAATCCTAGCTTGCACCCGGCGGGTAAGAAATACACACAGTGGGAAAACACTTCCCTTTCCATTCAGGGCTCCCAAAGCCACTGACTTATCCGAGTTTCCTAGAATCAGAAGTTTCTAGCTCACCAGTCTCATTCACCTCTGTTCCCCATCTCCTTCTCTCTGCATAAACTGGCTTCTTCTTCAGCACTCTGCCATCTTGGCTGCTTCTCCTCTCCTCCTTATGGCCTTACTCTGCTCTCCTCTCTAATGCTAATCTCAGGAACTGAGAGAGAGCAAGCTCCTGATCTGCCCCATTTTATAGTGTAGAAATCAAAATCTTTAATCCAATATACAAACAAAGAAGTCTCCATACAAAGTCACTTATCTGAGGTATAATGGGATTACTCATGAGAGTGCACCACTCCTTTACATGCAACAGTCAAGGGTGTGGGGAAAAGCTTAGTTTTAAAACTAAGCCTCAGGTATAAGAACCCTGCCTGCCCACAGCCTGTCCCCCAAACCCAATGTAATCTATAAGCGAGCAAACACATCATATTTGCAAACTTATTTGACTCACACTTGGCAATAGCATTTTTCTTTTTAGTACTTTGAATATGTCCTTCTTCTGCCTTCTTGTCTTCATGGTTTCTGATGACAACTTAGATGTTAATTTTATTGAGGCTCCTTTGTACTTGATGAGACACTTTTCTCTTGTTGCTTCCAGGATTTTCTCTTTGTCTTTGTCTTTTGACTATGATGTGTCTCAGTGTGAATATGTTGACCTTCTAGGATGTATATATTAATGTTTCTAATAAAATGTGGGGAAATTTAGGCCATTACTTTTATAACTATTCCTTCTACCCCATTCTCTTTTCCTGTTATATACATGTTGGTATATGTAAAGCCAGTAGTCGCGGCCACCATCACAGCCACCTGGCTCATGCAGGTTCGCATTAGATTCGGACAGTTGGTAATAAAACAACAGAGCCAAGAACTGGTGAGCCATCAGCTTTAATCCTAGCTTGCACCCAGCAGGCAAGTAAAACCACACACTGGGCTCCAAAACCCGCTCATTCAGTGCTCACAAAGCTACTGACTTATCCGAGTTTCCTAGAATCAAAAGGTTTCTAGCTCACCAGACTTATTCACCTCTGTTCCCCATCTCCTTCTCGCTACACAACCTCTGCACAAACTGGCTTCTTCCTCAGTACTCTGCCATTTGGCTGCTTCTCCTTTCCTCCACATGGCCTCACTCTGCTCTCCTCTCTAATACTAACCTCAGGAACCAAGAGCGAGCAAGCTTCCTGTCTGCCCCACTTTATAGTGTGTGTAGAAATCCAAACCTGTAATCCAATCTACAAACAAGGAAGTGTCTGATACAAAGTCACTTATCTGAGGCATAATGGGAGGATTCCTCATGAGAGTGCACCACCCCACATCATTCAATCAGTCAAGGGTGTGAGGAAAAGCTTACTCTTAAAACTTGCACGTGGGCAGCACCATCTTTAACAAAGTAAGCATAATATATTTTATCTGCCCAACAGTATACTTGATGGTGTTCCATACATCTCTGAGGCTTGGTTCATTTTTCCTTCTTTTTTTTCTATTCCTCTGAATGAATAATTTCAATGAAGTTGTTTTTAGGTTTTCTGATTTATTCTTTCACCAATTTAAGTCAGCTGTTGAATCATTCTAGTGAGTTTTTCATTTTGGTTATTGTTCTTTTCAAAGTCAGAGGTTCTATTTTATAATTTCTTTTTATTGATACCCTCTATGTGGTGATGTTGGGCAGATAAAATATATTATGCTCACTTTGTTAAAGATGGCGCTGCCCACATGGAGCCCATCACTCAGGTGATATTAGTTGCCCTTATGCTTGCGATGGGCATAATTATATTATTGGGTGTGGGGGACAAGCTGTAAGCAGGCAGAGTCCTTATAGTCCAAGGCTTAGTTTTAAGAGTATGCTTTTCCCCACACCCTTGACTGATTGGATGATGTGGAGTGGTGCACTCTCATGAGGAATCCTCCCATTATGCCTCAGATAAGTGACTTTGTATTAGAGACTTTCTTGTTTAAAGGTTTGGATTTCTGCACTATAAAGTGGGGCAGACAGGGAGCTTGCTCTCTCTCGGTTCCTGGGGTTAGCATTAGAAAGGAGAGCAGATTAAGGCCACGTGGAGGAGAGGAGAAGCAGCCAAGATGGCGGAGTGCTGAGGAAGAAGCCAGTTTGTGCAGAGACAAGGAGATGGGAAATAGCCATGCATGAGGAAACAGAGCTCTATGGAGGAGGCTGCCCAGGACCTGCAAACCGAGCAGTGGAAGGAGTTGGAGGAAATGTGGGAGAAAGAGATGCCGACCCTGGAGCTGGAGGAAGCGCTGGAGGGGGAGGCCGACCAGGTTTGTGAGATTCGCCTGGAAATGGAGCAGACGCTGGAGAAGGAATCACAGGTTTGTGAGTTGCAGATTGCCCTGGACGTTGTGGAGATTTCCAAGAGCCAGCTCCAGTAGGAGGCCGGGGCCGGGGCTGAGGCTGGGCTGGGAATGCAAGGCCCACAGCAGCGGCACCCCGGGGCTCAAGCCTGGCAGCAGGAGCTGGCGTTTCCAGCTCCTATTCAGAAGATGAGGAGAATTGGGCTGGAGTTGTGATTTGCAGACTTCAAAAGGTAAATGGTGGCAGCTGCAGCAGGAGGATGAACAAACATCTCGGGAGCCAGGCATGCTTTGCCGAGAGGCCACTGGGACGGCAGGGAGTGCCTGCTAAGCTGCTGGTAGGTCTGCGATTTTGGGACATAGGGGTGGATGCCAACATGCTTCCCAGAGCAGAGATGGAAATGCTGACTGCCATTGCCACATACTTCTCTTTAGGACAGTGTGAGACCTGCCATGATGGCAAGAATGAGAGGGGAGGCTAATACTCCTGTGTGCGTGGACTGATTTCCTGGACTACGACCGACCGGAGTGAGCACTGGCTCCTTTGTTGGATGTACTTAAGGATTTTGGACAATGTGAAATACCCTGATGGGGCTGGGGGAGGGGTGGCTTTGATGGAGGCCCTTCCCCTGCCCTGGGAAGCTTTTCAAATGGCTAGAAAAAAGGTTCAGGACATTTTGCACTTTTGACAAAGTACTCAGACACTGGTGAAGTGTACCTTTGTAATTGTTGAAACTGTATGATTTGTGCTGTTGCTGTAATTTGTGTAGTGTGCCTAATTTCCTTGAACAGGGATGCCGTTGGTGTAAATTGTGGGTAGTAAAGTGAGCATAGGGGTGGATTGTTTATCTGCCCAACAGAGGTGAATAAGTCTGGTGAGCTAGAAACCTTTGATTCTAGGAAACTAAGTAAGCCGGTAGCTTTGTGAGCATTGAATGAATGGGTTTTGGAGTCCAGTGTGTGTTTTTACTTGCCCGCCGGGTGCAAGCTAGGATTAAAGCTGATGGCTCACCAGTTCTTGGCTCCATTGTTTCATTACTGTCTGTCCGAATCTAATGCGAACCTGCATGAGTCAGATGGCTGTGATGGTAGCCACGGATACTGGCTTTACAGGTGAGATTTTTTTTATACTTTTAATTCTTTAGATATGATTCTTTTAGTTCTTTGAATATGTTTATAATAGCTAATTTAAAGTCTTTGTCTAGGAAATCAAATGAAGAAATTCCTAGGATTCCTCAGGGATAGTTTTTATTGACTGCTTTTTAAATGTGTGTGAGCCATACTTTGCTCTTTTTTGCATGAATTGTAATTTTTTTTTTTGTTGAAACGGGGTATTTTATATTATGTGACAACTTTGGAAATCGGAATTTGCTATTGTTGCTGTTCGTTTGTTTAATGAGTTTCCTGAACCAATTCTGTTAAGTATCTTTATTATTTATTGTGTTTAGCCACTGAAGTCTTTGTTCAGTTAGCTAATTGTCAGCTAATGATTAGACTAAGATTTCCTTAGATACCCTGAACCAATAAGCCTTCTAGCCTTTACTAAGTGACTGTATATGTGGTGGGGTATGCCTTCAATCCTTTGGCAAGAAGTTTACATTTCTACCTTAGCCTTCACTTCCTGTTTGTGCAGAGCCTCAAGGCCAGCTTAAGGTGAGAGATAGGGCCTTCCCAGGTCTTTTCTGCGTATGTGCACAGGCCTGTACATACATGTGGCCTTCTAGATTCCTAGAAATACGTTGGAGCTTTTAAAAGCATTGTATAGACATCTCATTCTTCTATTTTTCTTTTAAAAATTTTAGCCTCTTATTAGACCCAACTGGTGTAGTCACCTCAACTAACTGGTGATCAATTGTGAAACAATTGCTTCTGATTTTTTTCAGCATAAGTCCTAGGGGTAGGACTGTTTGCACCAAGTGAGCTCAGAATCAGATCAAATAAAGAAAGTCCCTGTAAGCTTTTAAGGAAGTTTTCAGATAAGTTAGTAATGATAATCATCAGAGAACTGGGCATTTGGGAAGTTGGTTTCTAGGCAGCTTTTCAGAAATATGTAATTATGAGGCTGTTTTTCAAGGTTATTGTTAGAGCCAGGAGAGAAAGGAATGAGAATATAACAGTGAAAAATGCTACAGTTTTCTGTCTTACTGAGATTCGGTTTAGATATTCTCTGGATTGCTGCAAACCTGTGGCTGATTTCCAAAGGGTTGCCAGGTAGATCCTGGTTGGGGTACATGCAAGAGTCTGTCTCACTCTCTGTCCTCCTCTCACTTAGGAGAGCATACCCATTAAGACCAGGAGTGCACACATGAAGTTTAAAGTGTGAATTGTACTTAGACAAGTGGACAGGAAGGGAAGGCATATGCAATTAGAGAAATACCACAAAAATGATATAGAGGGATGACAGCAAACAAGTCAGGCAGGTTGGTAGAGTCTTGGATGGATGGTAATACCTTAATAGGATTTTATAGGATCTGCTCCTCAGTTTTGCAGTTCCAGAAAAACTCCCATTTTTTTTCTAATCTATAGTAAACATGTTCTCAGAGTTAATTCTCCTAACCAAAGTACAAGAAACAAATATACATTTATTTTTTTCCTGAAGGGAGAAGCATCGAGGCAGAGAGACATACCCCTGCATGCGCCCGACTGGGATCCACCCAGCATGCCCACCAGGGGGCGATGCTTTGCTCATCTGGGGCATTGCTCTGTTGCAACTGAAGCCATTCTAGCACCTGAGGTGAAAGCTACAGAGCCATTCTCAGCGCCCCGGCCAACTTTGCTCCAATGGAGCCTTGGCTGTGGGAGTGGAAGTGAGAGAGAGAAAGAAGAGAGGGAAGGGAGAAGAAGCAGATAAGTGCTTCTCCTGTGTGCCCTGACCAAGAATCAAACCCAGGACTTCCACACGCTGGGCTGATGCTGTACTACTGAGCCAACCGGCCAAGGCCAACGATACAAATTTTAAAAGATAATTTATTTATATTGAGGACCTTTCAGTGAGTGGGATGGTTGGGTCTGGTATCCAAGTCACCCCTTCCCGGTATGAGAATACCTAGGAAGTTGAAGTAATAACTGGAATGTTTTCTGGTGAGCACACAATTAAAACAAAGGACCAGCCTGACCTGAGGTGGCGCAGTGGATAAAGCGTCGACCTGGGAACACTGAGGTCTCCAGTTCAAAACCCTGCACTGGTCTGGCCAAGGCACATATGGGAGTTGATGCTTCCAGCTCCTCCCCCCTTTCTCTCTTTCTATCTCTCTCTCTCTCTGTCTCTCTCACTCTGTCTCCTCTCTAAAAAGAAAATGAATAAAATAAAAAATAAATAAAAAGTAAAAACAAAGGACCCTTCTTTTGTTTTGAATGCGGATCTGCTGAGGGAGAAACTTTATAAGTGTGATCAATGTGGAGAAGAATTCAGAAAATAAATCCAGCTTTTAGAGACAATAACAAACTAACTATAATATGTTACATCCATAGCCCACTGTACACAAATCCTTTGAATAAAAATCTAAATTATAACTCTTCAAATTTATATTTCTCTAAATTTTTGTAAGACTTTTAATATATTCACTTTCTTAATATTCACTGATCTGAGTCTAGTTTTGAAAGAAAACAGGAGTTAAGGAAGTATCCCATATTTAGTTTCACTTTCCAAAGCTGTTGGTTAATCTTTAAATCTTTAATTATGGCATCAGGCCAAAGAAAAGTGTCTGCCCTGACAGACTTGTTACAGACCTAGTAAATAGTGCTTTCCGAGAAATGAATGTGCTTAGAAGAAATTCCTAAAAAGCCAGAGGACTAGTTCAGTGATTTTTGTAGCCTGGGAATCCCCTCAGCTACAGGGAGTAGTACTCCTTGGAAAGTCTGGGAGAGGAGGGCAGAGAATTTTCCCTTTCATAGTTTTGACTGAACTCCTACTGGATTCCCTTTGCTCACAGTGCCTAGAAAAAATACTGATTACATACTTTTGAATTAACCCTTCACAGCCAGTCTGAGCAAAGGCCAAAGTAGGTGGTGGACCCTTCCCGTCATCATTCTTGAGAGAACTGAGGGTAGCTTCTGGTTGGATGCATTTTAGATCATGCAGTGCTTTGTTTTTCTCTCACTTGATGGGATGATGAGATGGGCTGGGAATCTATAGAAATACAGGATATAGTTTTGTCTCTCACTTGCTCTGTGATCTTGGACAAATTCTTTGGCCTGTTTATACTTCAGTTTTCTTATCTTCAAATGTGCAATATGGCCTTGGTTGGGTAGCTCAGTTGGTTAGAGCATCATCCCAACACATCACGATTGCAGGTTCAATCTCCCAGTCAGGACACATTCAAGAATCAACAAATGAGTGCATAAATAAGTGGAACAACAAATCAGTGTTTTTCTTTCTTTCTTCCCCTCCCACCCCTGCCTTCCTCTCTCTTGCTCTCCCTCTCTCAAATCAACAAATCAATGCAAAAATTGTTTTTAAAGAATTTTTAAAAAGCCCACTGTGATAACTAACCCATCCACCTTTCAGGTAGCTCTATAAAGATGCCAAGAGATTAAAAATGTATTTTAACAAGTCTAAATGAATTTTTCACTGGCTAACATTTCACAGATACAGCCAGCTTTCAGGCCAAGTTTCAGCTTATCTGCCAGATGCAACAAATAATATTTTCTTTCTAGACAATAATGCAGTTATTTGTGTGGTAAGATGTATGTGTTAGTTTACAGCAGTCACTAGCTAAGGCATGACTCTCTTGGTAGAACTGAGGGTTTAATCATGCAGTATTTACTTTTTGAAAGAACAATTTTTAATTAAAAATTATTATTTTCAATTACAATGGAATCTAAAGAACAAAATAGGAACAAAATCATAGAGACAGAAAACAGACTGATGGTTTCCTGAGGGGAGGAGTGTTGGGGGATTGGGTGAAAAAGGCTAAGGGAAGAAGTACAAATTGCAAAACAGTCACAGGGATGTAAAGTACAGCATAGAGAATATAGTCAATAATATTGTAATATGTATGGTGCCTGGTGGGTACGTGAAATACACTATTTGTGGATGTAGGAATATGCTCTGAAAAATATGCAGAGTTAGGACAACAATTAAAGACAAAGGCACCCTAGGCCGAAAGCTCTGAGCAGACGAGAGTCCAGGGACCTCTCTGACCTGTATTGGAAACAGTGTGTGCTGGAAATAGCAACACAACAGGATAAGATTCAGTAACACAAATTTTTAGGCTCTCAGAACAGAGATTAGGAATCAGCATGTTCCTTGTCCTTTACTTTACCCTCTGAAAACTTCTACTGTCTGCTTCCTTGAGTTATTTCTACTGGCTAATAAATATTTGAGTAAGTCTGGGGACCAGGCTTCAGTCCTTCAGTCTGCAGCCTGGGGCTGTTGCCTCTCCTTGGCCCCTCAGAGCATGTCATCTGGTCTCCGAGTAGTTAGTTCATTGTTGCTGTGACACGAGTAGTTAGTTCATTGTTGCTGTGACACGTGGGACCACTTTGTAAAGTAAATGATTGTCTATATACTATATACTTGAAACTAATATAAAATAATACTGAATTCTCTTAGGAAAGGACTTACTTGGATAACCTGGCTCATCTACAGTAGATAGAAGTGCACTGTGACTTTACAAAACAAGATAAGGCTGTGCATTTTTTACTTCTTTTTATTGTATTGTAGGTACTAGCCTGGGGGAAAAAAGGCAATTAAAGCCATAAGAATTGGAAAGGAAGAAATAAAATTTTTCAGAAAAGTTTGCATAGAAAACCCAAAAGAATTTACCAAGTATTAGAAATAATTGAATTTTTCCAAGATATGATAGAAGTTTAGTGTATTATACTTTCTACATCTGTAGCAAATAGAGATTATCTTTTAAACATAAATTATATTTATAGTAGTGACCATAAATACTTAAAAACATAAAACAGGAGTTAAAGTTAACAGAGGGCAAGCAAGATTTGTTTGCAGAAAATGTAGATGTCTCTTTTAAAAATAATGTCAAATAAAAGAATATTGAGATTAAATACAGAATGATTACCCTTTTGATAAAGCTCAGCAAAGCTAAATATTTTGTTTAGATATGTATATGTAAATAAAATTATTTTGAAAAAGCAAGGGAATCATGGTTGTACAACAACATGACCGTATTTAATGCCACTGAGCTATACACTTAAAAATGGTTAAGATACTAAAATGTTATGTGTATTTTGCAAAAGCAAGGGAATAATAAATATAGAATTCAGGATAATGATTATCTTTGAGTTGGAGGAGAAGGGGAATGGGATAGGGAAGGAACACAGCTATGTTTTCTTATTTTTTTTGACAGGAATAGTAAGAGAATGACAAATAGGGACAGACAGGAAGGGAGAGAGATGAGAAGCATCAACTCTTCATTGCTACACATTAATTGTTCATTGATTGCTTTCTCATATGTGCCCTGACCCAGGGGCTACTACAGAGTGAGTGACCCCTTGCTCAAGCCAGCAACCTTGGGCTCAAGTGAGCGACCTTGGGCTTCAAGCCAGTGTTCATGGGGTCATGTTTGTGATCCCACGCCCAAGCCAGTGACCCCGCACTCAAGTCTTATTAGCCCACCCTCAAGCCGGTGATCTCAGCGTCTTGAACCTGGGTCCTCTGCATCCCAGTCTGATGTTCCATCCACTGTGCCACCACCCAGTCAGGCAGAACACAGCTATATTTTAAGTCATTGTTAATGTTCTAGTTCTTGATTTTTGGGTGGTGAGTTCATGTGTATAAATTTATGTATGCATGGATCAAAGGTGACAGTGTATGTATCATCAACTAAAATGATGATTAATCCAAATCTGTTCACTATTTTTTAGGTCCACTAAAAATTACTTTTCCATAAAATTCTCATTACAGAGAAATAGTATAACTAAGTTTTAGCTTTCTGGTTTTTCCTTTGGAGAGATGCCAAAGAAATGTAGCATAATTATGTCTCTACTTTTCTGAGTCATCTTTTAAATTTAATTTTATTGGAGTACTTTTTTATTTTAATAAGAAACATGGGAAATTTCCAAGAATCTCTATCAAATTGTAACAATATTTTGGCTTAACAGAGTGATTGATAAGTTTAAATTAGCCTGCTCTTGGCCCTGGCTGGTTGACTCAGTGTGGAAGTCCCAGGTTTGATTCCTGGTCAGGGCACACAGAAGAAGCAACCATCAGCTTTTCCACCCTTCCCCCTCCCCCACTCTTTTATCCTCTCACAGCCATGGCTAGAAATGGTTCAAGAAAGTTGGCCCTGGGCGCTGAGGATGGCTCCATGACCTCACTTCAGCCGCTAAAATAGCTCAGTTGTTGAGCAGTGGAGCAGCGCCTCCACATGAGCAGAACTTCCCCTGGTCCAGATCCTGGCGGTTGGACCACTTGTGGGAGTCTGTCTCTCTGCCTCCCTGCCTCTCCCTTGATTAAAAAAAAGAAAAATCAGCCTGCTCTTCAGAGAGGGTCACTGAGTTGTTAACCCAGAGATCAAAGAACTGAAAGTGGAGAGTTAGAAAGATTATGGTTGGTAAATTAAGTTGAATAGATGAGATGGTAGGAGATAGAAACAAAAGATAGGCAGAGAAGTAGGTGGGAATTGGTTTTCATTCTCTCCCACCTCCCACTGTGTTTCTCTTTTTTTATTTCACTCTTTATTTCTTTCTTTAACTCCCCTCTTTCTTCCACTCTCTTCTCTATATCTTTTTTTTTCTCTCTGCCCCTTTTCTTCATGTCTCCAGTAGGGTAGGACAACTATGGATTAAAATATATTGACAAATCCCAATATGGGAGGTTTCAAGTTATGAATGATTCTTAATACAAAGATTTTGGACAACTGCTACCTTCCATGTTAACTATTTGCATAAACTGCTTAGTATTAGAATTTATTTTATTAAAAATAATACATTAAATTAATACTATATGCTTTTATTGTGCTAGGCTGTGCTTTTTAAAAAAGATTTATCACATTTAATTTTGACCACTCTATAAGGTATACCTGTTATTTTTAATAGGAAAATTTAAATTCAGGTCATCTAATTTCAGAGCCTCTTAATCACTCTACTATACTATCTGAGTTGCTTTTGTCATCAGTCTTCACTGACAAAATCTATGGCACCAATCAACAGATCATCTTAAATTTATATCATGAGTTACCCCTCAGTAAGAATCAGACTCTCTTGCTGAATTAGCCTTACCAGGATCAAAAGTAGTGTGTATCACATGGGGACCTGAAAGGAAACAGGGTATATGTTCAGCTGGGATTTTGAAAACATTTTAATGACAGTTCTACTTGCAGAAGTGTGGACATGTTTGAAGGAACCAACAAGGGATGTTGAAGGTGTCCAGTGGGAAGCTATTATGATTTCTTAGAAAGAGGCAAATAAAGAAAAATGTTACTGGAACCTAATGATAAACCCATTACATATCAAACAATATTTTTATGAATAATAACTATTTTACATACCAAAAAATAACCTAGTGAAAAGAGTGGCTGGCTTAAAAGGTAGGCGGACTCTCACTACTGCACTTAATATGCTGCAATATTACATGTCATGTAAGCTCTAGGAAACTTATAAGAGAATGGGAATAAAAAAGACCACTAACATGTTAATAGTATTACAAAAATAGTTTTGACTTTATGGAATTCCTTAAAGTGTTTCAGGGACCCTAAGAGGGGAGAGGAAGGAGTATCACACTTTGGAAACTCGTGTTTTATAATATACTATAGTATAGTGTAATCTGTGTGTATTCAACGCTTTCATACTTGTTCCACATTGAACATAAAACTACTACCACAGAGCACATGTATGATATTCAATGGTTATATTTATTAGAACTCTTTTTTTTTTTTTACAGGATAGAGAGAGGGATAGATAGGGACAGACAGACAGGCAGGAACGGAGAGAGATGAGAAGCATCAATCATCAGTTTTTGTTGCGACACCTTAGTTGTTCATTGATTGCTTTCTCATATGTGTCTTGACTGTGGGCCTTCAGTAGACAGAGTAACCCCTTGCTCGCGCCAGCGACCTTGGGTCCAAGCTGGTGAGCTTTTTGCTCAAGCCAGATGAACCCACGCTCAAGTTGGTGAGCTCGGGGTGTCGAACCCGGGTCCTCCACATCCCAGTCTGATGCTCTATCCACTGCACCACCGCCTAGTCAAGCTATTAGAACTTGTAATGCAAAATAAACAAAACCCAGAACAGTAATAACAAAAGAAATTAATGAAAAAATATAAATAATTTCTCTGGTTGGTTAGAGTATTGTTCCGATACACCAAGATTGCAGGTTTGATCTCTGGTCAGGGCACATACTAGAAGCAACCAATGATTATACCAATAAGTGAAACAACAAATCAGTGTTTCTCTCTCTCTCTCTCTCCTTCACTCCCCCCTCTTCCTTCCTCTCTTGATAAAATTAATATATCAAAATATATATATATTGATTCACAAGACTATCACTACAATAAATTAGAAAACCATAAGTATTTGAAGCACATACAAATTCTGTGAGCATTATTCAATACAACACATGCCAACTACACAAATATGAAGATAACTTACTATATAACTAGAAGACCACTTCATGCAGAATCTGGTGTAAACCCTTCAGTTTCTGGTGCTTTAAACACGAAGAATTCTATTTTACTAGCAAGTATTCAGCACCTCCCAGGGTATTATCCCAGGGGTGCTACAGGAGTACAATTAAATAGATCATGGTGTCAGGATGAAAAGCCTAGTATTGTGAGATAACCATTGGCTGGTGACCATGGAAGCTCAGAAACCATTAAAGAAATCCCGTGATTGCTGAAAGAAGTCTTGGAGTCTCCTAGGAGAGGAAGACATAGCTTCCAAAAAGAATACTGTGTTTTAGTGGAGGTAGTTAGGTGGAGTGATCCATTCTAAAGTGTATATGCGTGAGGTTCCTCAGGAAAGGATTATGACAGGTAACTCAGATAAAGTTTTGAAAGATGAGTAGGTATTGGACAAGTAGATAAAGGATAAGGGCATTTCAGATAGAAAACAGCATGGAAATGGCAAATTAATATGACTAGAGTAGAGAGTTCAAGAAGATGGCATTTAGCAGCAGCATTTAGAGCAAGGGTCGGGAACCTATGGCTCGCGAGCCAGATGTGGCTCTTTTGATGCCTGCATCTGGCTCGCAGACAAATCTTTAATAAATAAAATAATAACCTTAAAAATATAAAACATTCCCATTTATTACAATCCATTCATTTCCTACCACTCATGTTCATGGTTGTGGGTGGCTGGAGCCAATCACAGCTGTCCTCCGGGACAACACCAAATTTTTATTGGATAATACGGAACATACACGGGTCGTTGTGAGGTCAGGAAGTAAACGTCCCTCCTTTTAATCAAGTAGTCAGCTAGGTAATTGTAGAAACCTTTTTGACAAAGAAGATGGCTAAAAGAAAAAAATGAGGAGTATCGTACTTTTCAGCAGGAATGGACAGAGGAATTCACCTTGTGGAGAGAGCAGGTTCTGCAGTGTGTCTAATATGCAATGATAAAATAGCATCGATGAAATGGTCAAATATAAAGCGGCCCATTGACACACGCCATATTCCATTTGCATCGAAATATCCAGCAGGGGACAGCAGGAAGAAAGCATGTCAAGAGCTACTGTGCAGAGTGCAAGCTAGTCAGCAGCAACTCCATGTTTGGACCCAACAAGGTGACTGGAATTTGGCTAGCTTTACTGGTGCTTTAGCAATTGTGAGAAACAGAAAGTCATTCAGAGACGGAGAGTATGCCAAAACATTATGCTTGATGTTGCCAGTGAACTTTTTGACGACTTTTCAGATAAAGACAAGATAAATGAATAAAGGACATGCCTCTGCCGGCAAGAACTGTTCACGATCATACCGTCATGATGGCAAATCCAGTTGAGGCAACACAAGTGAAGGACATAAATGCAGCACCATTCTTTTCTCTCACTTTGGATGAGTCAACAGACGTAAGCCATTTATCCCAGTTCAGCGTGATTGCAAGGTATGCTGTCAGTGACACACTACGTGAGGAAAGTCTTGCTGTTTAGCCTATGAAAGAGACAACAAGAGGGGAGGATTTATTCCAGTCTTTTTTCACTGAGTTTGCTAAAGAAAAAAATCTACTGATGGATAAACTTATTTCTGTATGTACTGATGGTGCTCCGTGCATGGTGGGGAAAAATAGAGTATTGGTAGCGCTTCTTCGTGAACATGAAAAGAGACCCATCCTAAGTTTGCAGTGCATCCTACATCAGGAGGCGCTTTGTGCTCAGATGTGTGGCGAGCAGCTTGGTGAGGTGATGTTGCTGGTCATTCAGGTGGTCAACTTTATTGTTGCCCGAGCTTTAAATGATCGCCAGTTTAAAACACTGCTGGATGAAGTTGGGGATAATTATCCTGGTCTGCTTCTGCACAGCAATGTGCATTGGTTGTCAAGAGGTAAGGTGCTCAGCCATTTCGCGGCTTGTCTGAGCGAAATCTGGACTTTTCTTGAAATGGAAAATGTCGAGCATCTTGAATTAGCTAACACTGAGTGGCTCCTCAAGTTCTACTATCTCGTGGACATGACTGAACATCTGAACCAGCTCAATGTGAAAATGCAAGGCATTGGAAATTCAGTCTTATCCCTTCAACAAGCAGTGTTTGCATTTGAAAACAAGCTGGAACTCTTCATCACAGACATTGAAACAGGTTGTTTACTACACTTTGAAAAACTGGGAGAGTTTAAAGATGCAGGCACAACAAGTGACCCTGCTCAACATCTTGATCTCCAGCAGCTAGTGGGCTTCACAGCTAATCTCCTGCAGTCATTCAAAGCACGCTTTGGAGAATTTCATGAGCACACTCGTCTTTTTAAGTTCATCACCCATCCACACGAGTGTGCAGTGACAGTGCCAACCTGAATTACATTCCTGGTGTCTCTGTCAGAGATTTTGAGCTTCTGACCTGAAGGCCTCAGACATGTGGGTGAATAAGTTCAAGTCACTGAATGAAGATTTGGAAAGACTTGCGCGACAGCAAGCAGAGTTGGTGAGCAAACACAAGTGGGGAGAAATGAAAAAACTTCAACCAGCTGACCAGCTGATTGTCAAAACTTGAAACGTGCTTCCAGTCACATACCACACACTGCAGCATGTGAATATTGCTGTACTGACAATGTTTGGCTCTACGTATGCATGTGAACAGTCTTTCTCACATCGAAAGAACATTAAGACCAACCTACGATTGATCACGTTTAACAGATGGAAGTCTCAACACCTGCATGAAGCTTAACCTCACCATGTATCAACCAGACTACAAAGCCATCATCAGCAAAACCATGCAGCACCAGAAGTCGCATTAATGGTAAGAAGTACTTTATTCATCATTGGTTAGCAACTGCATAACAACGTTATTAAAAATAATTCAGAGACTTATTGTACTTTAAAAGTGTTGGTCTTGTGCTCGCTTCGGCAGCACATATACTAAAAGTGTTGGTCTTACATAAAACGCACACATTTACTGTATTTAGTGCTAAACATATTGTATGACTCTCAACGGAATTACATTTTCAAATATGTGGCATTCCTGGCTCTCTCAGCCAAAAAGGTTCCTGACCCCTGATTTAGAGAGACAGGTTGAGCAAATGGACTTTATTCTGAAGACAATGAAACAGTGTTATAGATTTTAGAAGGAGAGTAATATCAGATTTGCATTTTAGTTTTTTTTTTTTTATTCATTTTAGAGAGGAGACACAGAGTGAGAGAGAGAGAGAGAGAGAGAGAGAGAGAAAGAAAGAGAAAGGCGGGAGGAGCTGGAAGCTCAACTCCCATATGTGCCTTGACCAGACCAGTGCAGGGTTTTGAACTGGCGACCTCAGTGTTCCCAGGTCGACGCTTTATCCACTGCGCCACCATAGGTCAGGCCCAGATTTGCATTTTAGAATGTGTCAGAGAAAACCACAGCTCTTTAGTAGTTAAAGCAATAAAAACAGATTTTGTTCAGGAACCACTGCAAAAGAAGTAAAGAGACCTCAGTATAGAAGTAGGTGCAGTTCTGAATACAGCATGAAATAGCAGAGATTTGTACCTGAGAAGTATGAGTGTGTGTGTGTGTGGGGGAGGTGTTACTGGTTAGAAAATAGTTAATGGAGAAGGTAATTTTTTAAATGATGTGGCAGGATTCTTGCTGAAGGCAGACCAAAGTAAATCAGAGTTCACTGGGGGATAGTGGGAGATGAGGAATTTGACCAAATGTAGAAAATGATCAGATAGCAAGGGTGGGGGATTCTTGATGAAACTGGATTCTGCAAAGATGAAGAGGAGCCCAAAGGTCAAGGCCTTGTTGAGAAGAGGGTTCAGAGATGCAAGCTTAAAGGCTGGTCAAGGAGAGTCTTTGTCAAAGGTTCCTTTGGAGCGCTGTTGGAGGGTGGAAGACTGAGAGGCCAGGAGGCTAAGGAAGCTCTTACAGTAGTCTGAATAAGAGCCAACTGAGACCTGAACTAAAGCTTTAACCATAGAGATAGGAGAGACAGGGATGAATTGAAAAAAGTGAACGTGATATGGATCATATGCTGAATATAAATGGCAAGAGGTTTCTAGTCCTTGCTTTGCTTTCTATTTTTTTTTAATGAGCTGAATGGAATATATGTGTGTGTGTGCATGTATAGAGGTATTTTTGTATTGGCATACATATTAAAAGCAATTTATTTTATTACTATTTTTTAGTGGGGGTGGGGAGGGAGAGACAGGAAGGGAGAGAGATGAAAAACATCAACTGTTAGTTGTAGCACTTTTTTTTTAGTTGTTCATTAATTGCTTCTTGTATGTGTCTTGACTGGAGGTCTTCAGCTGAGCCAGGGACCCCTTGCTCAAACCAGCAACCTTGGGTTCAAGCCAGGGACTTTGGGCTTCAAGCCAATGATCTTTGGGCTCAAACCAGTGATCTTTGGGCTCAAGCCAGTGACCATGGGATCATGTCAATGATTCCACACTCAAGCCAATGACCCTTGCTCAAGCTGGTGAGCCTGTGCTCAAACCAGATGAGCCCACACTCAAGCTGGTGTCTTAGAAGTTTCAAACCTGGGTCCCCAGCATCCCAGGTTGACAGTCTGTCCAGTCTTCCACCACCAATCAGGCTTAAAGTCAATTTAGATTATTTTATTTTAAGAATCTTTTTTTGTGTTTGTGAGAGGAGGGGAGACAGACAGACTCCTGCATGCGCTCTGACCGGGATTTACATGGCAAATTAGTCCCTCTGATTAAATCATGAAGAGTTTCAATTTGGTATTAGTATGGCTTTCAAACATCTCACTAACTATATTAATTTCCTTTTTAACAAATACAGAGCAGGCCTGATACTTCAGACCTTTGGCATACAATGATGTCTAGCTGAGATTTAGGAAATTGTATTTCCTTTTATTGTTGCATTTTATTTCTATAGCAAGTGCTGATTTCACATGTACGATAATGAAAGTTTGCTTTTATGTAAATGTACGGAAAATAAAGGTGATAACACAGGATTTGCAAAATATAATAAAGATTGATCAGAAATGTTGTAAAAACTTGTAAAGATGATATGAAAATGACTTGAAGTTTGGAAACTAGATATCTGAGCTATGGCAGCAAAGCCCTTCTCAGTCTTTCCCATTTCCAATCAACCTTCTATGCCATTCCCAGAATAATTTAGAATAACTGGGATCGGGTCATCCTTTTATTCATGAACATTTAATCCCCATTTTATAGAGTTAAATTCAAGGTTATTTAGCTAGACATCAGATGTTCTTCATCCTTTACTCCAACCAAACCAGTCTGATTATTTTTTAACCTACCTTATACCTTCCTACCTCTATGCATTCTCATGTCAGTGCTATGTCAGTCCCTTTCCCCTTAGTTTAGTCACTCCATTCTCAAATATTTTTGGGGGTTCTGATATATGCCAGGCACTGTACTGAAGGCTAGGACTACACTGGCTTTCTTATTGAACTTACACTTATGAAAGAACAGATATTAAGTGCAGGAATGATTTTTTAGTGACAATTGCAATAAATAGTGTGATGGAAAAGTACAATCTTACAAAAACAAACAGGACACCTAATCTAGCTGAGATTTAAGAGGTGGTTTAAAGGACAACCATTGCCAAAAATGTTATTTAAGCTGTGAGCTAAGTGACTAGTAGGCAGTGCTCACTTCGGCAGCATGTATATACTAAGTGACAAGTTGGCATTATCTTAGTGAAGAAATGGAGAGAGAGAGTAGTATGTTTAATGGTACTTAGGTAAAAAGGAACATGGCTTAAGTACTAGGTTAATTCTTTTATCTGTTTATTTTTCCCTGAATAAATCTAAGCATATGGTGTCTTCTCAATAATCATGTACTGGTTTATACTGTATTACTTTAAAAAAGTTATCATGTAGCCCTAACTGAATGAATTTATTTTTCAAGATACTCTTTAAAAAAATCTCTGTCAAATATTAGATCCAAGTCTTAAAACTATTTTGGGAATTTTTATGGAAGTCCTATTTCTATATAGAGATTTATGTAGATTTGATAACTAATTGTAAGGCCAGTGGCCAAGGCCACCATCACAGCAGCCTGGCCAATGCAGGTTCACATTAGATTCGGACAGTCGGTAATGAAACAACAGAGCCAAGAACTGGTGACCCATCAGCTTTAATCCTACCTTGCACCCGGTGGGCAAGTAAAAACACACACTGGGCTCCAAAACCCACATGTTCAGTGCTCACAAAGCTACTGACTTATCCGAGTTTCCTAGAGTCAAAGGTTTCTAGCTCACCAGTCTTATTCACCTCTGTTCCCCATCTCCTTCTCTCTGCACAAACTGGCTTCTTCCTCAGCACTCCACCATCTTGTCTGCTTCTCCTGGCCTCCTCCATGTGGACTTTCTCTGCTCTCCTCTCTAATGCTAATCTCAGGAACCCAGAGAGAGCAAGCTCCTGGTCTGCCCCACTTTGTAGTGTAGAAATCCAAACCTTTAATCCAATCTAAAAACAAGGAAGTCTCTGATACAAAGTCACTTATCTGAGGCATAATGGGAGGATTCCTCATGAGAGTGCACCACCCCACATCATCCAATCAGCCAAAGGTATGGGGAAAAGCTTACTCTTAAAACTTGCACGTGGGCAGCACCATCTTTAACAAAGTGAGCATAATATATTTTATCTGCCCAACACTAATATTATATATTATTTGTGTATACTATGTCTATATTTAATATAGTTACACTATATATTATAAATTTATACTATTTATTTATTTATTTATTCATTCATTTTTTATTCAGTTAGAGGAAGGGATGCAGAGACAGACTCCCACATGTGCCACAAATGGGTTCCACCTGGCAAACCCACCAGGGAGCAATGTTCTGCCCATCTGGGGTGTTGCTCCATTGCTCTGCAACCAAGCTCTTCTTAGTGCCTGAGGCAGAGGCCATGGAGCCCTCCTCAGCACCCGAAGCCAACTCACTCCAATTGAGCCATGACTGTAGGAGGGGAAGAAAGAGAGAGAGAGAGAGAGAAGCAAGAGGGGGTGGGGTGGAGAAGCAGACAATTGCTTCTTCTGTGTGCCTTGACCAGGAATCAAACCTGGTACATCCACACACCGGACTGATGGTCTACCACAAACCAACCAGCCAGGACCATACTATTTATTATATATCTAAATGTTGGTCAAATAAATTTGTAAATAAGATATATATGCTTGCTCACTTATAGTCTGCATTGGGTATGGGGGACAGGCTGTAAGCAGGCAGGGTTCTTACAGCCTAAGGCTTAGTTTTAAGACTAAGCTTTTCCCCACACCCTTGACTGTTGCATGATAGGGGGTGCTGCACTCTTATGAGGAATCCCATTATGCCTCAGATAAGTGACTTTGTATTAGAGACTTCCTTGTCTGTATATTGGATTAAAGGTTTTGATTTCTACACTATAAAATGGGGCAGACCAGGAGCTTGCTCTCTTGGTTCCTGAGATTAGCATTAGAGAGGAGAACAGAGAAAGGCCATGTGGGAGAGAGGAGAAGCAGCCAAGATGGTGAAGTGCTGAAGGAGAAGCCAGTTTGTACAGAGAGAAGGAGATGGAGAACAGGGGTGATGTAAAGCCTGTGGCCGAGGTCAGGATCACAGCCGCCCAACCCACGCAGGTTCACATTAGATTCGGACAGATGGCAATGAAACACAGGAGCCAAGAAGTGGTGAGCCATCAGCTTTAATTCTAGCTTGCACCCGGCGGGCAAGCAAAAACACACACTGGGCTCCAAAACCCACACATTCAGTGCTCACAAAGCTACTGACTTATCCGAGTTTCCTAGAATCAAAGGTTTCTAGCTCACCAGACTTATTCACCTCTGTTCCCCATCTCCTCCTGCACAAACTCTTAACAAACTGGCTTCTTCCTCAGCACTCTGCCATCTTGGCTACTTCTCCTCCACATGGCCTTAATCTGCTCTCCTCTCTTCTAATACTAACCTCAGGAACTCAGGAACCAAGAGAGAGAGAGCTCCTGGACTGCCCCAGTTTATAGCATAGAAAATCAAAACCTTTAATCCCATCTACAGACAAGAAAGTCTCTGATACAAAGCCACCCATCTGAGGCATAATGGGATTCCTCAGGAGAGTGCCCCACCCTACATCATCCAATCAGTCAAGGGTGTGGAGAAGAGCTTACTCTTACACTAAGCCTTAGGCTATGACGACCCAGCCTGCCCACAGCCTGTTCCAGAACACACATTAATATCAACGAACTTCCATGTGGGCAGCGCCATCTTTAACAAAGTGAGCATAATATATTTTATCTGCCCAACAGGTGAATAAGGCTGGTGAGTTACAAACATTTAATCCTAGGAAAACTTGGATAAATCAGTGGCTTTGGGAGCCCTGAATGGAAAGGGATATGTTTTCTCACTGTGTGTATTTTTTGCCCGCCGGGTGCAAGCTAGGATTAAAAGGTAATGGCCCACCAGTTCTTGGCTCCATTGTTTCATTACCACCTGTCCGAATCAAATGTAAACCTGCACGGGCCAGGTGGCTGTGACGGTGGCCGTGGCTACTGGCTTTACACTGTATATTATATATTATGGTATAAATATATACTATAGGTTATATAGATTTATATACAAATTCCCTGGATAACATTTTGGCTTCTCATTATTGCTTGTAAGCACCCATCAAAAAGCCAGTCAGTAACAGGGCCTGTTAGGTTCCTGGCATCCTCCTCTGCTATTTACGTTTCTATCAATTTTCTGATCTGCTTTATGATTGGCTGATATCAATGGTGTTGGGCAGATAAAATATATTATGCTCACTTTGTTAAAGATGGCACTGCTCACATGGAAGTTTGTTGATATTAATGTGTAATGGGAGACAGGCTGTGGGCAGGCCCGGTCGGTATAGCCTAAGGCTTTGTTTTAAGAGTAAGCTTTTGCCCACACCCTTGACTGATTGGATGATGTGGGGTGGTGTACTCGCATGAGGAATCCTCTCATTATGCCTCATATAAGTGGCTTTGTATCAGAGACTTTCTTGTTTGTAGATTGGATTAAAGGTTTGGATTTCTACACTATAAAGTGGGGCAGACCAGGAGCTTGCTCTCTATTGGTTCTTGCAGTTAGCATTAGAGAGGAGAGCAGAGAAAGGCCACGTGGAGGAGGCCAGGAGAAGCAGACAAGATGGTGGAGTGCTGAGGAAGAAGCCAGTTTGTGCAGAGTTTGTGCAGAGAGAAGGAGATGGGAAACAGAGGTGAATAAGACTGGTGAGCTAGAAACCTTTGACTCTAGGAAACTCGGATAAGTCAGTAGCTTTGTGAGCACTGAATGAGCAGGTTTTGGAGCCCAGTGTGTGTTTTTACTTGCCCGCCGGATGCAAGGTAGGATTAAAGCTGATGGGTCACCAGTTCTTGGCTCTGTTGTTTCATTACCGACTGTCTGAATCTAATGCAAACCTGCATGGGCCAGGCAGCTGTGATGGTAGCCTCGGATACTGGTTTTACAAATGGGAAGGATACACAAAAGATACATTAAAATTGTTCTTTTTCTGAAATAAGCAGAAATATCTTTTTTGGTAATTTTGTAACAAATATTTTTATTTTTCAAATGTATAATTATCTATAGAAAGAGTGCTGTGTCAGCTAAGGTTTTTGGTTACATGCAGAGAAATCAACTCTAGTTAGATTCAACAGAAAAATAATTTAATTGGTAGTTGAACAATCCAAAGGAAGACTGAATGTCTTAGGACTTACATTGCTACCACTGCCAGTTCAATTACTTTTCTCACTGATCATATATTGAAGTGTTAACTGGAGTTCAAAGTCTAGGGAAGGAGTGGCCTGGCTGAGACCTTGTTCTGGCTGCCAGGAAGGATCTTCTTCCTTTCACTTCTCTTTTTCAGACTCCCACCAAGACTCAGATAAAATGGTATTTGCCCCAAGTAATAAAGGGGGTTTGGATTTAGGAAGATCCTTTTAAAAAAGAGACAATTTTTCGTCACAACCTGTCATTAAAATATATTTCTAAACAAGAAGTTGTATGCTTCTTGAAAATACAAGGTGAAATTGTTAAAGGCATATCAGATTTTTGGAAGACATATGATTATTTCTATTTTACAAAGTGTGGACAACAAAGGAGCCCCATATTAAAGCTGACAAGCTCAGGGCAGGCCTGCATAACAGCTGTCACAAACTTAGAGAATGAAAGAAACCCACTTAGGATGGTCTGAAATTCAGATTTCCTAACTAAAAGCAAGTCTTGATGGGTAGTCATGTCTTGAGCCTGTATCTTCCTTGATAAAGGTCAGTCTTTATATTAACTGAGCCTGTCTGTTGTCTTTTTGCATCTACAATAACATACCCTTGAAATGTCAGATAATCTCTGCCATGAACCAGTGTGGCTAGTAATTCCAGGTCCTGAGTGGGAACTGTGCAGAATTAAGGTAACAAACTTAAAGAGAAAAAGGATGGGCTCGGGAGGACTCTTTGTAATGCAAAAAGATAGCTTGCAAGAAGCCAGCCTCCAAAAGGCAGTTCCATTTTTAATTTTTGAGGAATCTCCATAGTGTTTTCCACAATGACTGTACCAGTCTGCATTCCTACCGCCGGCCATCCCACTTTTAGGAATATTCCCAAGAACACCATATCACTGATTCAAAAAAAGAAATGCACCCCCATGTTTATGGTAGCATTGTTCACAACAACAAAGATCTGGAAACAGACCAAGTATCTGTCAGTGGACAAGTGGATTAAGAAGCTGTGGTACATATATACAATAGAATACTATGGGGCCATGAAAAAGAACGAAATCTTACCTTTTGTGACAACATGGATGGACCTGGAAACTATTATGTTAAGTGAAATAAGCCAGGCAGAGAAAGAAAAATATCATATGACCTCACTCATTTGAGGAATCCAAGGAACAATATGAACTGAGGAACGGAATTAAACCTGAAGGGAAGGGGGGAGGGAGCTGTTGGGAGGAGGGTAAGGGAGATGTTGAGGGGAATATGGGGAAGGAGGGGATGCATTCAGGGAGACACTAGAATCTATGTAAACACTATAAATTAAATAAATTAAATAAAAGCCAGCCTCCACCCCCCTACCTGCTTCATTTATAGGGCAAAGGAAGGTCATTAGCAAACCAAAGATAACATTAAAACAAAGTCACATTTCCAAGGCAACCCAAGAATTCTCCCAAGTGCAAAAAACTCCAACCATACATAACATCTTACCTTCACAAAACAAAGGATAAAAAGAAAACAGCCTCTAGTCTCTCCGAGGGACATGGAGGATAGGACAAGTAGAAACAATTCAGCACCACAGCTAACATGGAGATGTGGAGAAAAACAGCCTTGAGCTACTTCACTAAGAAAGTGATGTGGAGGTGGAGGAGAGGAAGGAGAGGGAGGGGTGGGGGGTGGGGAAGGGTAAGGGCACAAAGTAAACCAGATAGAAGGTGATTGAAAACAATTCTACTTTGGGTGATGGGCATGCAAAATAATCAAATGTCAAAATAACTTGGAGATGTTTTCTCTGAACATATGTACCCTGATTTATCAATGTCACCCCGTTTAAATTAATAATAAAAAGAAAGTGAGGTGGGGGTGTGGGCAGATTGTCAGCTTACTGCCAGTTCCCCACACCTCTTTTCTCCAAAAATCTAAACCGAAAAGACACTGTCGGCTTGTGTCCCCAACAAATCTCCTTTTCCAGACCCCTCAAGGTACAGTCTCCTACCAGAGTACAGAGCCCTTCATTTTCATCTTGTTCATACTATCTCTATGTGCTATAAATGTTTTCTTTTGTGGGTGTGTGCTCTGTAAATGTTCATTGTTAACTATCCTATACTCACCAGTGTAAATGAAGTATGATTCTTGATTTTACTTTTTTTTAAATAATTTTTTTAATTTATTGATTTTAGACAGAGAGAGAGGAAGGGAGACAGACAGAGAGAGAAACATCCATTTGTTGTTTCACTCATTTATATACTCATTGCTTGATTCCTGTATGTACCCTGACCAAGGGTCAAACCTGCAACCTTGGTGTATCAAGATGGTGTTCTAACCAAGCTAACTACCTGGCCAGGGTCTCCATTTTACTCTTTATCCAGTCTCAGAGATTTCCCCACTTTGCTTTTTCCCACCTCCCTAATCTACCACAGTGGATTTCACATAACCCTTCTTACATCTTCTCTTTTGATTGTATGTATAAAATAAGCTGCAAACTGTCATTTTCTGGAGCATTTTCTCAATGCTGAGATTTTGTTTCCCAAAAGTTATCAGTTGACTAAAATAAACTTCTTTATAGGTATAGACATTTCTTATGTCTACAAAAAGATTGTGGTACTTTATTTATTTATGTATGTATGTATTTATTTATTATTCAGTGAGAGGAGAGTAGGCAGATACAGACTCCTGCATGTGCCCTGTTGGGCAGATAAAATATATTATGCTCACTTTGTTAAAGATGGCGCTGCCCACTATGGAAGTTCGTTGATATTAATGTGTGTTCTGGAACAGGCTGTGGGCAGGCCGGGTCATTATGGCCTAAGGCTTGGTTTTAAAAGTAAGTTCTTCTCCACACCCTTGACTGATTGGATGATGTAGGGTGGTGCACTCTCCTGAGGAATCCCATTATACAGAGACTTCCTTGTTTATATAATTGGATTAAAGGTATTGATTCTATGGTATAAAGTGGGAGAGACCAGTAGCTTGATCTCTCTTGGTTCTTGGTTCCTGAGGTATTAGAGAGGAGAACAGATTAAGGCCATGTGGAGGAGAAGTAGCCAGGATGGCAGAGTGCTGAGGAAGAAGCCAGTTTGTTAAGAGTTTGTGCTGGAGGAGATGGGAAACAGTGGTGAATAAGTCTGGTGAGCTAGAAACCTTTGATTCTAGGAAACTCGGATAAGTCAGTAGCTTTGTGAGCACTGAATGTGTGGGTTTTGGAGCCCAGTGTGTGTTTTTGCTTGCCCGCCGGGTGCAAGCTAGAATTAAAGCTGATCCACCCGGCAAGTCCACTAGGGGGTGTTGCTCTGCCCATCTTGGGCATTGCTCTATTACTCAGCAACTGAGCTCTTCTTAGTGCCTGAGGTCGATGCCAGAGTCATCCTCAATGCCTGGGGCCAACTTGCTCTAATCGAGCCATGGCTGTAGGAGGATAAGAGATAAAGTGAGAGAGAGAGAAGCAAGAAGGTGAGGGGTGATAAAGCAGATGGATGCTTTTCCTGTGTGCCCTGATCAAGAATCAAACTCGGGACATCCACATGCAGGGATGATGCTCTACCACTGAGCCAACCAGCCAAGGCAGTACCTTATTAGAGAACAATAATTTTGATTCTTTTTAAAGTAAAACTATCTCAGATATTCCTAAATTGTATAGTGTAAGCATGACTTAAAAAAATAAGATTATGTATTTTCCTAAGAAAAAGAAACGGAGAAAGTAAAGGTGATTTCCAGATATGCACATATATTTCTTCTCAACACTTTCCTTGGTAGGCAAAAACAATTTTTATTTAAAATATGTCCAAAATATTTCTATAATTTATAAGAATAGATAAAACCAAAATGCACAGTAAATACACATATCATAATTGCTTCAAAACATCTCAATGAGAAACTAAGTTATTAAAATCAAATTAAGACCAGAGCTGCTAATTCAGTTATGAAGTATTTGCATTCTTACTAGTTTCCTTTAGGCTATCATTTTTTTCATAATATACTTCATGAATTACAGCCTTTTTATAAAAGATGACATGTAAGAATCTTTTTCCTAGATATACACATATGCTATATGATTTTTTGGAAAAGAACTGGATTTGCATTAAAAATTATTTGGGTAATGTTTATTATGTACATGAATGCTTTTTATTCATAAGATCTTGACCAGTAATATCTTTATTATAAATGCAGATTATAATATGGAATATAGATCAAGTATAGACAAATAACAAAGAGAAATGTTCTTATCATCACAGCAGAATAGTTATAAGCATCAAATCTTCTAGAAGATTACCTAACCTACAGATGTATGAATGTATGTGGCAGTAGGTAACGGAAACTCATTTCCCTATTGCAGAGTTCTTATCATTTCATTGTTATGGTTAAACTTGTTCTGAGTTTTCAAATCTTTTTTTCCAGAACTTCAGGTGTTTCGTTGTTTTAAAAAATTCATCCTTTCAATATTCTGTAATGAGAAAATAAGAGTTTTATAAACTTGGACTGTTCTTGTTTCCAAGTGATTAAGAGTTGACATGTAAAAATATGTAAAAAGGAAGAAAAACTAATTATAACCGAAGACCCGTTATGAAAACACTTCACAAAGGATCATAGAATCTTTCTGCAGTTGTCTATTTTTTTCAAAAGCTCTGTCTTAGATACAACATTATAAACTAGAAATAGTCTGGTAACCTACCTTAATTATATGATTTCCTTGTTTCGATCTGGGATTTAGACATCTTTGCCCTTTATGCGCTTTCAAGGTGATACTGTTAAGGGAAGATTAAATTATGGATGGAAAAGTATAAGCAAAGAAACCCTGAAATGCCTCCACCCTAGTCATCTTTAGCAGGTCCATTACTTACATCACTTCTGTTTTGTCACAGTTGTTACTTGGGTAAATTACGGAAATTTTCTCAATATTTGCCATTCTCACTGCCTTTACTCCAGAGCCTATGCAAAGACAGCGTCCCCTTTTGAACATTGGGAAACCTAAGACAGACCAGAGCATCAGTTTGTGGATCTGATTGCAACAGATAACTGTGGTTTATAATCCTGGTGAAGAATGTGAGCCAAATTCTCATTAAGGATAAAGATGCTACTTTGTCAAATAGCACTTGACACTACTGCTCCTGGGAAAGGAGCTAAAAATGTTAGTGATTTTTCTCTTTAAATTTGTAAGCAAACCACTAAAGGATAGAGGAAAGCATGAAAAAGCTTTATTGGAGATCAAGTTATTTGCCTCTTGCTTTTATGCTCAAGAATATTTCCAGGAAGCTAGTAACATTATCTCGGAAAAAAAATTTTAACAGACATTTAAAACTATTGCTAAAGGCTCTTGCCAGATTTTATGACAAATAAAAAATTCCACGGAGTTTATCATCTCCAGTTTCATTACTTATCTCTAGTGCCTCAAACTTTTCCAACATTCTGTCAAAGCTGTAGTAACTTCTAATGTGTGAAGTTAAATAAAAATTTAGAGCATATTTTAGGATAAAAGTGGAAGAAAAGACATTTGAAAAGAAATTTATAGTCTAAGAAATAAAAAGTACCACATACCTTGAGCAATTGTAGCACAGACTATCACAGCCAAGACTATAGCCATGCCCTTCACACTCATGTTTGTTGCTGCTGCTTCAGCTTTGGTACTCTTCTTGAAATGCTGAGCATGGAAGTGAATTCTTGGTTGGCATATATAGGGCATTTTATACACCAGTAGTCCTCTAATGGCAAAAGGAAAGTCCCTTCTTAAGTCATGCTCCTTTCTTGTATCCATGAGTTTCTCTTTTGTTCTTCTTTAAACATTACTGTCCCTTCTATTACAGTGTCAAAGTAACACTAATATGAAAGCACTGTTTAGTGTAAATAATAAAGAGCTATATATCCAGATGGGAACCAGCCTTCCTGGATAAGGCAGCATTTCTTAGAAATGTATTTGATTATTGGAAGTGGAGTTCTAATTGCCATTCATTCTTTCATTGAGGAAGATTGTCTTTCTATTATTATTTCTTTCATCCTCCATCCTTCACATAACTATACAAAAGAACATTCTTTAAAAAAACATTTTTTATCATTTTACTGTTGCTTTTAAGTCCTAATTCTTATTTATACAAGTCCTACATTCTTTTTTATTTTATTTTATTCATTTTAGAGAGGAGACACAGAGTAAGAGAGAGAGAGAAAGAGAGAAAGGGGGGAGGAACTGGAAGCATCAACTCCCATATGTGCCTTGACCAGACCAGTACAGGGTTTTGAACTGGCGACCTCAGTGTTCCCAGGTCGACGCTTTATCCACTGCGCTACCACAGGTCAGGCAATTCCTACATTCTTTGACATCAACTTTTATTTAACTTATTTATATTTTTACCAACTATAATTGCATATCTAAAGAAGTCTTCCTATATACTTCTGAATTTATATTTTTTAAAATATTTAACAGCTTTTAATTTATATATACTTTAGCACTGTTATTTAGCACATTAAGTTCTATGAGTTGTGGATTTTTTTTCATAATCTCTTATTTTTTATTATGCCCTTTATCTGTGCTTATAATAGTACTTTTTTCCTTTTATTAATTTTAATGGGGTGACATTAATAAATCACGGTACATATGTTCAAAGAAAACGTCTCCAGGTTATCTTATTCAATTATGTTGCATACCCATCACCCAAAGTCAAATTGTCCTCTGTCACCTTCTATCAGGTTTTCTTTGTGCCCCTCCCCTCCCCCTATCCCACCCTCCCCCCAGCCCGTAACCACCACACTCTTGTCCATGTCTCATAGTCTCACTTTTATGTCCCACCTATGTATGAAATCATGCTGTTCTCAGTTTCTTTCTGTTTTACTTATTTCACTCCGTATAATGTTATCAAGGTCCATCCATTTTGTTGTAAATGATCCGATGTCATCATTTCATATGGCTGAGTAGTATTCCATAGTATATATGTACCAAAGCTTTTTAATCCACTCGTCCTCTGACGGACACTTGGGCTGTTTCCAGATCTTCGCTATTGTAAACAATGCTGCCATGAACATAGGGTGCATTTCTTCTTTTCGAACAGTGCTATGGTGTTCTTAGGGTATATTCCTAAAAGTGGGATAGCTGGGTCAAAAGGTAGTTCAATTTTTAATTTTTTGAAGAATCTCCATACTGTTTTCCACAGAGGCTGCACCAGTCTGCATTCCCACCAGCAATGCAGGAGAGTTCCCTTTTCTCCACATCCTTGCCAGCGCTTGTTCTGTGTTGTTTTGCTGATGAGTGCCATTCTGACTGGTGTGACGTGATATCTCATTGTGGTTTTAATTTGCATTTCTCTAATGATTAGTGATGTTGAGCATTTTTTCATATGCCTATTGGCCATCTGTATGTCCTCTCTGGAGAAATTTCTATTCATTTCGTTTGCCCATTTTTTTGATTGGATTGTTTGTCTTCCTGGTGTTGAGTTTTATAAGTTCTTTATAAATTTTGGTTATTAACCCATTATCAGACGTGTTGTCGAATATGTTCTCCCATTGTGTGGTTTGTCTTTTTATTCTGTTCCTATTGTCTTTAGCTGTGCAAAAACTTTTTAGTTTGATATAGTCCCATTTGTTTATCTTGCTTTTATTTCATCTGCCCGTGGAGATAAATCGGCAAATATATTGCTGCTACAGATGTGGGAGAGCTTGCTGCCTATGTTTTCTTCTAAGATGCTTATGGTTTCACGGCTTACATTTAAGTCTTTTATCCATTTTGAGTTTGTTTTTGTGAATGATGTAAGTTGATGGTCTAATTTCATTTTTTTGCAGGTAGATGTCCAATTTTCCCAACACCATTTGTTAAAGAGGCTGTCTTTACTCCATTGTATGTTCTTTCCTCCTTTGTCAAATATCAGTTGTCCATAAAGCTGTGGGTTTATTTCTGGGTTCTCTATTCTGTTCCATTGATCTATGTGCTTGTTCTTATGCCAGTACCAGACTGTCTTGAGTACAATGGCCTTATAGTAAACCTTGATATCTGGAAGAGTGATACCTCCTGCTTTATTTTTTCTTTTTAAGATTGCTGAGGGTATTCGTGTTCTTTTTTAGTTCCATATAAATTTTAGGAATATGTGTTCTATATCTTTGAAGTATGTCATTGGAATTTTAATTGGTATTGCATTGAATTTATAAATTGCTTTGGGTAATATAGACATTTTAATGGTATTTATTCTTCCTAACCATGAGCATGGTATATGCTTCCACTTGTTTGTATTTTCCTTGATTTCCTTTATCAATGTGTTATAATTTTCCAAGTACAAGTCCTTAACCTCCTTGGTTAAATTTACTCCTAGGTACTTTATTTTTTTGGTTGCAATAGTGAAGGGGATTGTTTCCTTAATTTCTTTTGCTGACAGTTCATTGTTGGTATGTAAAAATGCCTCTTATTTCTGAGTATTAATTTTATATCCTGCCACTTTGCTGAATTCATTTATCAGGTCCAGTAGTTTTTTGACTGAGACGTTAGGGTTTTCTATATACAATATCATATCATCTTCAAATAATGACAGTTTTACTTCTTCTTTTCCATTTTGGATGCCTTTTATTTCTTCTTCTTGTCTGATTGCTGTAGTTCTGACTTCCAGAACTATGTTGAATAAGAGAGGTGAAAGGGGGCACCCCTGCCTGGTTCCTGATCTTAAGGGGATTGCTTTTAATTTTTGCCCATTTAGTATGATGTTTGCTAGGGGTTTGTTGTAGATGGCCTTTATGATGTTAAGGAATGTTCCCTGTATTCCCACTTTACTGAGAGTTTTGAGCATGAATGGGTGCTGGATTTTATCAAATGCCTTTTCTGCATCTGTTGAAATTATCATGTGATTTTTGTCCTTCTTTTTGTTTATGTGATGAATCACATTGATTGATTTGCGAATATTGAACCAGCCTTGCCTCTCCAGAATAAATCCAACTTGATCATAGTGTATGATTTTTTTCATATATTGCTGCATCCGGTTGGCTGATATTCTGTTGAGAATTTTAGCGTCTAAATTCATCAGGGATATAGGCCTATTATTGTTTTCTTTGTGTTGTCTTTGCCCGGTTTTGGGATCAGAATTATGCTCGCCTCATAAAAGGAGTTTGGAAGTCTTCCTTCCTCTAAATTTTTTGAAATAGCTTGAGGAGGATAGGAGTTAGTTCTTTGAATTTTTGGTAGAATTCACTTGTGAAGCCATCAGGCCTAGGACTTTAGTTTGTTGGGAGTTTTTTGATAACTGTTTCGATCTCATTTGCTGTAATTGGTGTGTTTAGGTGTTCTGATTCTTCCAGATTGATTATTGGAAGATTATATGATTCAAGAAATTTGTCCATTTCACCTAGGTTGTCTAATTTTTTGGCATAGAGTTCTTCATAGTATTTTCTTACAATACTTTGTATTTCTGTTGAGTCAGTTGTTATTTCTCCACTGTCCTTTCTAATTTTATTTGAGTCCTCTCTCTTTTTTTCTTGGTGAGTCTAGTTAAAGGTTCATCAATCTTGTTTACCTTTTCAAAGAACCAGCTCCTGGTTTCATTGATCCTCTGTATTGTTTCCTTAGCCTCTATGTCATTAATTTCTGCTCTGATCTTTATTATTTCCTTCCTTCTACTGGTCCTGGGCTTTATTTGCTGTTGTTTTTCTAGTTCTTTTAGATGCAGGGTCAGGTTGCTTATTTGAGCTTTTTCTAGCTTCTCATGGTATGCCTTTAGTGCTATGAACTTCCCTCTCACTACTGCTTTTGCTGTGTTTCATAAATTTTGAGTTTTTGTATGCTCATTATCATTCATTTCTAGAAACTGTTATATTTCTTCCTTGATCTCATTGTTAATCCATTCATTATTTAATAAAATGCTATTTAGTTTCCAAGTGTTTGAGCATTTTTCAGTTTTTCTTTTGTGATTAATTTCTAGTTTCATGGCATAGTGATCAGAGAAAATGCTTGATATGATTTCAATCTTCTAAAATTTATTGAGACCATTTTTGTGTCCTAACATGTGGTCTATCCTAGAAAGTGTACCATGAGCGCTTGAGAAGAATGTATATTCTACTACTTTAGGGTGAAAAGTTCTGAAGATATCTATTAAATTTAGTTGATCTAGTGTGTCCTTTAAGTCTGCTGTTTCTTTATTAATTTTCTTTCTTGAGGATTTATCCAGTGATGTTAGTGGGATATTGTAATCCCCTACTATTATAGTATTGCTGTTAATCTCGCCCTTTATATCCATCAAAGTCTGCTTTATGTATGTCGAGGCTCCTATATTTGGTGCATAGATATTTATAATAGTTATATCTTCCTGTTGAATTGTTCCCTTTATCATTATGTAGTGTCCTTCTTTATCTCTTACTACAGCCTTTGTTTTAAAGTCCATTTTCAGTCTATGTGCATCTTTTGTTTTAAGGTATGTCTCTTGTAGACAGCATATGTATGGGTCCTGTTTCTTTATCCACACAGCTACCCTATGTCTTTTGATTGGATCATTTAATGCATTTACATTTAAGGTTATTATTGATATGTAGTTGTTTATTGCCATTTTATTCTTTAAAGCTGTATTCTTCTTTTGCTATATTCTTTCCTCCCTTTGAACTTTTTTCAACAGGCCCCTTAGTATCTCTTGCAGAATTGGTTTGGTTTTAATGAATTCCTTGAGGCTTTTTTTTGTCTGGGAAGCTCTTTATTTCTCCTTCAATTTTAAACGTTAGCCTTGCTGGATAGAGTAGTTTTGATTGTAGGTTCTTGTTCTGCATTACTTTGAATATATCTTGCCATTCCCTTCTGGCCTCAAGTGTTTCTGTTGAGAAGTCAGATGCCATCCTTATGGGGGCTCCTTTGTAGGTGATAGCCTTTTTTTCTCTAGCAGCTTTTAAAATTTTTTTTTATCCCTTAGCTTTGGTATTTTAACTATGTTGGGTCTTGGTGTAGATATTTTTGGGTTTCTCCTTAATGGAGTTCTGTGTGCTTCTTGAACGTGTGGAATGTTTCCCAGCCTAATTTAGGGAAGTTTTCTGCTATGATTTGATTGAACAAAGTTTCTATTCTTGTTCTCTCTCCTCTTCTCAGGAACCCCTATGATGCGGATGTTATTTCTCTTCATGTTGTCACAGAGCTCCCTTAGAGTTTCTTCACATTTTTTGAGTCTCTTTTCTTTTTTCTGCTCTGCTTCTGTGCCTTTGTTTATTGTATCCTCTAACTCTCTGATTTGACCCTCAGCCTCATCCATTCTGCTTTTAATTCCTTCATTGTGGTCTTCAGTTCTGATACTGTATTTGTCATTTCTGTCTGATTCTTTTTTATTATTTCCACTTCCTTTTTTATACTTGCTATCTCTTTATTTAGTGTTCGTAATGACTATCCATTGTTGCTCTAATTTCTTTGAACATCCTAGCTATCATTATTTTAAATTCTGCATCTGGTAATTTGGTTATATCTGGTTCATTCAGGTCCTCCTCTGGGAATTTCCCTTGATTCATTTGGGTTGCATTTCTCTGCCTGCCCATTTTGTCTGTGTATAAGAAGGTTGTGGTCACTGGAGTCCAAAGGGTGTTACCCTTGTGTTCTCTAGGTGTGGTCTGTCTGCAGGCCCGCTACCCCCTCTGCCGCTGTCTAGGGTGGTTGGGTATGGGCGTTGCCAGTGCCGGCCCACTGCAGCTGTTGCTGTGATTTCCGCCTTTCTTCTGCGGGAGGGGCTGTGTTCTGGTGCCTGCTCTACAAGCCTCAGCCTGCCTGGGCCTTCGCCTCGCCCCCACAGGTTGGGTTGTGCACTGCACTCAAGTCACAAGCCTCAGCACCAAGTGTAGAGGTGAGCACCTTTGCTCAGCTGCGGACCCAGCCTGTTCCCGGGCTTCCTCCCAGCTCCTGCGGTCAGAGCCTGCTCGCCACATTTCTTGGGTTGGACGGGGCATCTGACATGCACTCAGCTGTGAGCCTCCGCCCATCCGGAGCTTTAGCCCCGCCCCCAAGGCCAGGGCCCGCCTGCACAGGATCGCAAACTGCTGTTTCTCGGGCGGGCGGGTCTGCTGGCGTGCGCTCAGTCGCGAGCCTTCACCTGTCCCTGGTCCTAGCCCCGCCCCCGTGGTCAGGGCGGGCTTGCGCAGGGTCCAGGGTCGCAGAGCAGATCTCTGCCCGTTCCTGGCCTCCCGCTTTTCCCCTGCAGGTAGGGCTACAGGTGGACCCACAGCTGCCGGACCCGCTTTCACGCGTCCCCTCCTCCCCTGCTGGGTTAGACTGGGCTCACATCGGCTGGGCCTCCGCCCCCGCTGACAGAACTTTGTTTCAGCGTCCTGCCGCCACCATCCCTCCAGCAAGCCCTCAGCAGTGTGGGTGGGTGCACTGCAGCTCAGACCCTAAGACTCCATACTGTAGTCCTGGAAGCTCCCTCCATCTAAGCAGCTCTGCTCTAAGTGCCGTGGGAGAGCTTGTTTGGCCAGTGTCCTGTCTTCCTTTGCTGGTATTGCTAATTCCAGGGGAAATATTCTTTGTTTGTTTGTTTGTTTTATTTTATTCATTTTAGAGAGGAGACACAGAGTGAAAGAGAGAGAGAGAGAGAAAGGGGGGAGGAGCTGGAAGCATCAACTCCCATATGTGCCTTGACCAGACCAGTGCAGGGTTTTGAACTGGCGACCTCAGTGTTCCCAGGTCGACGCTTTATCCACTGCGCCACCACAGGTCAGGCGAAATATTTTTGATTAGGGAAGTGACTTAGCCCAGGGGTTAGGGTGGCTGTCCCTCAGAGTGTTTCTCCCTGTGCCTTCAGTCCACACTCTCTTTCTGCAGCTCTGGTCCTCTCCTCTGTCCTTGTTCCCCGGAGCCCCGGGTGAGTGGTTGTGAGAGAGGTTTTCTTTGCTGTCCCTTTAAGAAGAATCTTGGGTCTGAGAAAACTGTCTCTTTCTCACAAACAGTATCCTCACTTGTTTCACAACTCAATCCTGTCCAAACGCCTCTTCTAAGCTCTGGGGCTGCAGGCTGGGGCTTTGTTCCTGGGACCCAGATCCCTCCCTCTCTGCTAAACTCTCCTCCCGTCATGTGGTTCTCTCTGGGCTGCCATTCGCTCCGGGGAGCTGGGCAGCCCTCTTCACGTTTTTGCTATTCCTACCAGTCTTAATGTGGCTTCTTCTGTGTTCCTTGGTTGAAGAGTTCACTTAGTTTAGTTCAAAGTTGGTTTATCCAGATGATGGTTCTTAAAATTAAGTTATAATCCACTTTGGTTATAGGAGTTGGAAGTTGGTACGTCTGCCTACTCCATCACCATCTTGCCGTCTCCCTTGTGTGGAGGGTTTTCAATAGATCACAGTGAGGGAGCTGCTCTGCTACCTACCAAACCTTGACCCAGAAGCAGGACGTCTACAAATGGTATTACACCAGGTTCCCCATGAACGTGTGGTCTGAGTTGTGGGTTTTTAAAAAATGATCCTCTTTTTTTATTTTTTTATGCTCTTTTTCATGTAATGTTTTTTATGTCTTGGTTTCTACTTTGATGTAAGCCCCCCTTTTTTTTATCTTTATCCTTTTCTTTTAAGCTTTCTAAATCTATCTGTTTTAAATGTGTTACTTATAGACACTAAAAAGAAAATCATACCTAAGGGATTTTTTAATGAGTAAGTGTAGTATTTACTGTATAATTGATAATTAGTAAGATTTTAAAATGCTCTCTTGCCATTTCTTTTGTCTTTATATTTTTCGTTGTTTTTTTCCTAACTTTAAATATATTTTCTTTAACATTTTTTCTCACTTGATTTGGAAGGAATAGTTTTACTTTTGCTAGTAACCTTTAAAAAATTTATGTATAAACTAAGACTTGATTCATGTTCTATGTCATATTGTTTTAAATAGGCATAATTCAAATTTTCATCAAACATGAATAACCTCTTTTCCTTTTGCCTTCATGTGTGAATTACTGTTTAGCTGGGTAGAAAATCTGTGGGTCGCAACTTTCTCCTTCAGAACTCTGTGTATGTTGTTTTATTGTCTTTCATTTCTACAGTTGTAGTACATAATATTGTAAAAACATCAGAAACTAATTTATCCCTCCTTTGGATACATGCATATATTTTTCATACATTTCCATATGCAGGGTGTATTTCCTTTTTTTTTTTTTTTTTTTTTAAGTGAGAGAGAGATAGACTGGAAGGGAGAGAGATGAGAAGCATCAATTCTTCGTTGTGGGACCTTAGTTGTTCATTGATTGCTTTCTCATATGTGCCTTGACTGGGGGGCTCCAGGTGAGTCAGTGACCTGTTGCTCAACCCAGCAACCTTGGGCTCAAGCCATCAACCCCATCCATGCTTAAGCTGATGAGCCTGCACTCAAGCCAGATGAGCCTGCGCTCAAGCTGGCAACCTTGAGGTTTCGAACCTGGGTCCTCAGCATCCCAGGCTGACGATGTTCTATCCACTGCGCTTACACCTGATCAGGTGTGTATTCCTAACTATTCTAGGAAGAAATAAGGGAGAAGAAAATAACCTTTCCTCTTTCTGTGAGGAAGACCACCCAGTAGTACATAAGGAGGGGGATGCCACTACTTGTGTATGGCCCCAGAAGATGGGGCTATTCCTACCAATGTGGATGCAGCCTTGTCTACTTTTACTCAGAACTGAATTGCTGTTTGGATGCTGAGGAAGGTTTATTTAGTTCTTCACTTCAAGTCCTCAGATACTAAATTTAAAATAATGCAGAGTTGGGAGAGGGATTGGTTTTGTATTTCAATATTTTCACCTCATTTTCTTGAGTGATACAGAAAGTGAGCCAAGACTTTCTCAATAGGTTCTGACAGATGCTAATATGGATGGAAGTCTCTACTTAACACTTTACTGCCTTTCTCAGTGTCCCCGATTTAAAGTCTACCAGAAAGCATACCCTTTTCTATAGTAGTTAATTTAATTATTCATTCATTTAACAAATATTTGTTTTAGCTGTTTCTTACATGACCGGCACTCTTGAATGTTGAACATAGAGAAGTGAACAAAACCAACCACGTTACTTTTTGTGTTCAGCTTTCTAACTAACTCATTATAGAAGATAGTCTGCCTGATTTCAGCTGTTTCTGTAGATGTGTGTTTTCAGGACTATGACTTGTTCTTGACTAAATATTCTCTACTATCACATAAGGAGATTAACTTTTTTCAGAATATCCCCTCATTTAGTGAACTTGAGAGATTCTTTCTATTCATATAATACGGTTCCTTTAGTTTTCTCTCCTTTCTGGAATCCTTTCTTTTTTTTTTAAGTTGTGATATCTTTATGAAGCCTTCTTCAACACATAGTGATTTCTTCTCCTCCTGGCTTTATAGCACTTACTGTCTTGTCTAGCTTTATCTAGTAGAAAATTTAATGCAGGCCTAATGTGAGCTACGTATTTAATTTTATTCTAGTAGCCACATTTAAAAGTAAAAAGAAACAGGTGAAATTAATTTTAACAATGTATTTATTTAGTCTAAAACATGAAAAAATTATTTCAATGAGTAATCAATATAAAAATATTAAATAAGTATTTTCAGTACTACCGTATTTCCCCGTGTATAAGATGCACACTTTTTCAAAAAATTTGGGATCTAAAAACTGGGTGATTTTTTTACTTGCATTTCATTTCTTGCTTTTTTGTGCTTATTTTTGTGCTCATTGTTGGAGACTGTGGTTCATCATCAGACACAGATGAGGACAAGCTAATGGATGGGAGTTTTGACAGTGATGAGAAGTTGTATGAATTTTATGATGAATAAAACTTGAGTTCAGTAGCTTTATGTAATACATTTTTTTTTTTCAAATTTCGGGTCCCAAAATTAAGGTGCGTCTTTTACATGAGGAACATCTTATACATGGGGAAATACAGTAAGTCTTCAAATTGGACAAGCAACATTTCAAATGCTTAGTTGCCACGTGCTTAGGGGCTACCATATTGGATACTGTAAGTCTAGTTATTTATTTGGCATTTAGCATATTATACTGCTTCGATACTTAATTTTAAATAAACATGGGGATGAAGAGGAGAGATACTGTGGTTTTTGTTTTATTTTGTTTTAGAAACTTTACTAAATCACCCTAGTCCTTTTGTTTATTCTCTCTTTACTAAGTCATTATATCGCATTATTCTTTCTCTTTGATTAAGCAGGAAAAATATTAAACTACATTCTCCATCTTTTTAGTGTTTGCTTGTTTTCTTGTTGCTTCTGGAATTGAACTGTTTCAGGTTCACTCACTCGAACAAGTTTCCCCTTGAATTTATAGGAGAATCACAAGAAATTAATCTAGTTTCTATAATTAATCACCAAAGACCATTCCATCTTAAAAACCCTACAATTTGTGATTCATCTAAAGTTTTAGTTATGATCTAAAATTATCCAGTTAATATAGATTTTTCAAAATTTTTCAACTGTTTAAAAATATTTTAAGTGGGAAGAGATTAATGCAAAACACTTAAAGATTTAATTCTCAACCCACCATTTACTAAGTGTCTGAAAAACATATAGTCTGCAAAAATAAAAAGTAATATCAAGGATATTTTCCCAGTTAAATTAGTGAAAAGTAGGTTAGAAATGGAAACTAACATTCCTATTTATTGTAAATCAATATTACATGATAGAATCCTGTTTTGTATTTTCAGAATACAAAACTCACTCCTAGGGAAGAGGTTGTCATACATGTGATAGGTACCTAAACTAATGTGACTATACTGAACAGATTGAGGTAGAGTCCTTAACTCTTAAAAGTGCAGTAATATAGTACCTGATTCTCTTTCATAAAGGGATTAAGACATTTAGGGAGCTGCCAGTGGAAATTTTCAGGAACCCCTAATGGAATCCCACTTATGTGATTTTCTTTTCTTTTTTTTATTCAGTGAGAGGAGGGGAGTCAGAGACAGACTCCTGCATGAGCCCCCACCAGGATCCACCCAGCAAGCCCACTAGGGGGTGATGCTCTGCCCATCCAGGGTGTTGTTCTGTTGCTCAGCAACCAAGCTCTCCTTAGCCCTGAGATAGAGGCCATGGAACCATCTTTAGCGCCCTGGGTCAACTTGCTCCAATCAAGTTGTGGCTGCATGAGGGGAAGAGAGAGATATATATACAAGAGGGGGAGGGGTAGAGAAACAGATAGACATTTCTCCTGTGTGCCCTGACCAGTAATCAAACCTAGGACATCCACACGCTGGCCAATGCTTTACTACTGAGCCAACCGGCCAGGGCTATGTGATTTTCTTAGAACATTGTTTAAATACTCTTCCTAGAAATCTCACAAATCCTGCAGGATATATCTAAGGCAGCCGTTAGGGACTGGGGAGGCTGTGTTTTTCCAAAAGACTTGGAGAAAGTTGTTAACACAACTAAAAAAATCATTAAGGCATTAATTGTGCATATTTCTTTACTATTTGAAAGTATTCCAAAGAGAGTAAATTTTGGAGAAGGATGTTTCTGAGTGTGTACTTGATCTGTTTCTGGAACTTGAGCATAAGACATTCGCAAAATCTGTATCCTGCTAATATAACCTGGTATTTGAGCATAAGATGTACCAGACCTCACATTTCATAAGGACACCTTCATCCTTGATATGTGACACCCTAAACATTGTAGTCTCAAGTAGATGGACAAAAGAAGGACCAACTTCCAATTGGCCACCATTGCCTTACTGACCTTCGTATGCTTGACAGAGCCACTGACAGCCATCTACCTTTCCTCTCCTCCTCAAAATGCCAGAAAGAATGAAATCAGAACCTTGTCACACCTTGTATGAAAGATTACTGAACTCTGTACCAAATTTCTGATGCTAAAGGAGAGACAGATATCTGTACTCTGAAAGATGAGCACAAAGAGAAGAAAGAAGCTTTTAGCTTACAGAGATTGAAGATCTGAAAAATAGTTACTAACAATTCAATTTACGTTGCTTTTAACTATGCCTTTTTATGCTGATCAGATACAAACTATCTATATCTTGTTTCTGGTGTTGGATAGTTTTCCATTGTCTTAAATTTACTGAAAAGGAGAGGTTTCCTGGAATAGCTAAACTAGCAGTGATTTCTTGAAATACAACTCTTTGGTTTCCCTGGGAATTAGTTATGATTTTGATCAACCATTTCTCTTCTAAAAAGAAAACGTATGTTACCTTTTTGAAAGGACTATTATCAAATAATCATTATATCCTTCTTTTTTCTCAACCTGGAAAAACACAATATATAAATACTATTTCTTTCATCTAGAACCAAATTTACTTGCCTTGGAATGTTACTTTTTGTCAAGTGAACACTGCTGAGTTGGTTTTATTTGTAATAGTATAATTAACAAAGGCCGAAGAGAAGTTACTTGATTTATTTTTACAATAATTCAGAAGGAAAAAAAATAATATGGGTTTGAAATGAATTGTTTTCCTTTAGGATTTTTGGTAAAATTTTAAAACTTCATATGTTAAAATTTGGAGCACAGAAGAAAAAACATTTAATTATGTTACCTCGTTGAATAGATTAACTCTCTTTTCAATACCTTCTATACTCTTCATAGAACATTTGCTGCCAGTTGCATGTATTTGAGCCAGGAGCAGTGGGTTGTACAAAACAGCTTCAACATCACCAGAAACTTCAGAGAAATCTTTTTTCTCACAACAAAGGCATCTCTGTGCATGGCCTTAAGTTGGCTGCCTGGAAAATGACTGCCATCGACAACTGCCAAGTCGATGTAGATGTTAATGTGCATTTTCCAAGTTGGGAAACAGCATGCTTATTGTTAGGGAATAAAAACACGTGAGAGATTAGCAACGAGCAACTTTATAAACAACTAATTGAAGAAAGTTTGATTCAGTTATATGAAGGGAAATTTGTGGTAGCTTCATTTATCACTAGTTTATTACCTTACTACCCAGAGGCTAGAAGAGAGAGGAAAGTAGTTCTTGGCTGATACTATTTCAGGGCTAATTAGAAAGAGAGCAATGCACAAAATGATTTTGACTGAAGAGATGTGTCCTTCGTGGGAATGTTAGAGGAGCTATGTATGTAAGGTATGAAGCTGCATTGGGTTTATTTGTATGTTTTTTTAATAGCTTTAGTAAAGTCTCCATTTTTATGTAACATTTCAGTATGCATGGCTTGCCAGTATGAACTAAGTGTTAAACTAAATGTAATGTTTTAAATTTTAAAGTTAGGATATAGTTAGGAATGTGAAAATAAAGGATTGGAAGGACATTAATGATAGAAATATCTTACTATATTATCTTGATACTTAGAATGACTTTCTTTTGGATTCAAAATAAGAACAGCTCCTTTAAATATTTAGATACGCTATACATTATTTTTACTTTGTACATTTTGCTAAATACTATTTTTCTTTTTAATAAAAAGCCAACAAGGCATTCTTCTCATTTTTTTATTTCTAAGATTTTCCTAACTTTCTGGTTCTGCCTTAGAATCATGCACAACCTAGCTCACTGTCAATTTTTACTTTTACTGTGTGGGTAGGTGAGCATTAAGAGATGTGGTCAGGGGAAACGTGGCTCATTCCCCAGCTCTGGTTTCCTGTCTCTCACCTTGCATCTTTACAAGTGGGGAGCTGGGTGTATGGAGGTAGCAGGCTGAGTGATAAAGACTAATAATTACTATTGTTTGTTTGGATGCCTGCTATGTGCCAGATATTATTATTGTATATATATAGTATCTCACTAGTTCTCACAATAATTCTGTAAGAAAGAACCAGTATTTTTTTTAAATAAAGAAGAAAATGAGGCCCAAAAGATTGTGTAACTCTTTCCCCAAATCATTTAATACATTCAGTAAGCAGAGTCGGGACAGCCGCAGAAAAACACACTTGAGTTCCCTTCTGTTATGAAGACTGGGGAGTGAAAAGGCCACTTTGCATGTCTGACTGTATAACTCCCAGACCCAAGGCTCCCTAAAAAAACAGAAAACTCAAAAAATGATTACAGTAGGAGATTAAGTATGGAATAATGGTATACATAGAATCTGAGGGCCCTGGTGAGAAAGTAAGTAGAAAAGCTTGAGAAAATCTAGAGCACCATTTAACTTATATTCCACTGAATAGCAGGAGGAATGATTACTGTGAGACTTCTTAAAACTTGTTCTTTTGTATTAATGTTTATCCTTTATTTCCCCATCATGACTGGCAGTAGTAACCCCTAGAAAACTTGGACAATTAATGCTTATTCCAGTGATAGAGAAAACAGGAAAAAGCCTGTGTTCTTTCTACAGTTCAGTGAGGTGGACAGAAACCCTGGTCTGAGGAAACAGTAGGCTGATTCTTGTCCCTGGGAATTTATACCAGAATAGGGCCTTAGATCCTTCCAGGAGAAACAGGGAAGGATAGAGGAGGAGGAGGAAAGGGAACTGCTGTAGGGCATCAGAGACAGTGCTGCTCCTTCATTCCCATCCCTCAAACCCACTACCTTTCTCCTTTTCTCTAGCCTATATTCTAAATCAATACATTCTACCTTCTAAATAGCTCTTATTTGCTTCCTCATCCCAGGCCCCTCCCATTCCAGAACTCTTGAAGTTTGACAACTTTACATATTTGGAAGGATGCCAGGGTTTAGCCCAGCTAGTAGATGGAGTTATTTAAGAGTTAATCTAGTGGAGGGAGAATTCTACTTATACCTGTCGAGTCATCCCAAATTCCAAAGAATGTTTAGAGTCAGAGTTGAATCAAGAAAGCCAGAGAAACATGTATACAGATTGCCAAAACAGAGGGCTCCCAAAACAAGTCTCAAATCATCAGGGATTCAAGAGTTAGGGAAAGAGAAAAGAGAAGCAGTTTTAGAGTAAGAGGGGAGCAGACCTGGGGGTTCCCAAGAACCAGCATTATGGTTAACAGTAACATAGTAATGGGATGTTGGATGTATTTAAATAGATGAGGAAAGAGGCAGAATTCCTGTTGGCCATCAGGTTGGGGACAGAATGAATAAGAGAAAGGGATATATTTCTGACATCTCAAGTTGAGACCTATAATACATTTCTCCCTAGAAAGAGAATACATATAGATTAGATTTCTAGGCTATCCTGCTTAAAATAGAATTACATTATAGGGAACTTGAAGTATAGGCTGTATCATGAAAAAAAAATTATTTTGCTATAAACTAATGAGTCTTTAAATGAACTTTTGAATTAGGTTTCATTGGTAAGTGGGGAATTAAAGTTAGCCAAACTTTGAGATCATTGCTTATAGATATTCATTAAAAAGAAAATTTACTTTTAATCATTAAAAAGTTAAAAAATAAGTGATATTTTTGAAAAGTACTGATCAGTTATTTTATAGAATGTCCCCCAGTTTTAGCTTATCATATGTTTTCTCATAACTGGAATGAGGTTATGTATTTTTGACAAGAAAACTAAAAAATGCTGTTATTTATTTTCAATATATCATATCAAGGAATCTGTAATGTTTACATGACTTATTTAGTGATATTTACTTTGATCATTGGGTTAAGTTGTATCTGCCAGGGAAAACTATGCAGACTGGGAAGAATCAGGAGAAATAACTAAATGCAATGTGGATCCTGGATAATTCTAGAAAAAGGACATTAGTGGAAAAAGTAGTGAAATTTTCTGTATGGTATTTTTGCAGCTATCTGTAAGTCTGAAATTATCTCAAAATAAAAAGTTAAAAGTAATATCTAATACTTACATAATGTTTACTATGCACCAGACTCTGCTTCTCTTAACTCTTTAATTCCTCTTAACAACCCTGTGAAGGGAACTGTTATTATCCCCGGTTGACAGATGAGGAAACTAGATACAGAGAAGTAAGAAACATGTTCAACATCACATGGTTATTAAGTGGTCAAATAGCTAGACAGTGGCTGAGTTGAATTTTAACTGAGGCATTGTGAATCCAGAAGTCCATTGCATCATACTGACTTTCAGTATGCTATATATACACATGGTTTAAAAATAACTCAGACATGCCAAAAACAGATCTATCCTCCACTGAGGCAATCTCTATTACTAGTTTTTTTCTTTAATTCTTCCGAGAGGAATTTACTCTTTAAACATTGATAGCAGCCCAGTTTGGGTTTTATCCATAATATTTTAAGCTCTGCTGTGGAAATGTTTTGTTCTCTTTTCAGAAGCTTCTCCTAGCATGCTATCATAAATAAAAATGTTGGAAACTAGGGAATCCCATCTGAGTTGGTCAGAGAGGAAACCTTTATTAAGAAACTGCTACTTGCCCTGGCCGGTTGGTTCAGCAGTAGAGCGTTGGCCCAGCATGTGGAAGTCCTGGGTTTGATTCTCAGTCCGGGCACACAGGAGAAGTGCCTATCTGCTTCTCCACCCTTCCCCCTCTTCTTCCTCTCTATCTCTCTCTTCCCCTCCCAAAGCCAAGGCTCCATTGGAGCAAAGCTGGCCCGGGTGCTGATGATGGTTCCATGGCCTCCACCTCAGGTGATAAAATGGCCCCAGCCGCAACAGAGCAATGCCCCAGAGCAATACCCTTGGTGGGCATGCTGGGTGGATCCCGGTCAGACGTATGTGGGGGTCTGTCTGACTGCCTTCCTGCTTCTAACTTTGGAAAAATACAAAAAGAAAAGTGCTAATTTTTCATTACTACTAGGTGCAGTCTGCACAATAAAATTAAGTAGAATCAGATTTCATTTAGAATTTAGCGAAGAAATTCTGCTGTCATTCTCATGAATATTTTGATTAGTGTAAATGGCTTTTTCATCTCAGTATCATTACTTATTTATTTTTAAAAAACCAAAGTTGGTAGCCATTGCAACAGTGGCTTTGTATTGTTTAAGTTATTTGGGTTTGGATTCTTTAAAATTGAAGAAAGATTATGATGTGTAGAATACTGTGGATAAGAGTTCTTTTGGAGTCTGAATTACCAGATAATGTAGAGACTGAACTTGAGCTTCCTATAACTACCAGAGGCAGAGGGTCCCACAAGGTATATATTGCTCTAAAGAAAGATTCCATCTTTGAGTGATACAGAAAGTTGATAAAATGCATATATTAACAGTTACTGATTCAGTAAGCTTTATAATTCTAGGAATCAATCATAGCCGATGCATCTGTATAGGAAATTCATTTCTATCTTTCTGTCATCTTGGGTGAAAAAAGAAAAGAAACTATTTATGTAAAAGGTGAGAAAGACAGCAGGAATTTCCTACCTATTTATATATACGCACGTACTACAAACACATCAAGCATGTAGTTGCTACAGAAACACCTTATGTTTGTCTTTTTCCATAGTTAGGGCATTTCCTCCTATGTTTTGAACTAAAATCTGTAAATAGCAGTGGTGGCTTTTCTGTCGCCTTTGGAGTCACAGTTAAGGGGAAGAATCTAAAGGTAGAAATTTGCTTTGGAAAGTACAAATGCCAAAGTTTCTTTAGTTTTCTTACTGTCTTCCTTTCCTTTTGTTTTTCTTTTTTTCCCTTCAGTATTTATTCACATCCTCAATCCTATTCTCTCTCTCTCTTTCTTCATTCTTAATTTTTTTCATTGCTTTTATTAGTGCTTTATTAATGTTGCATAGAGCTATAAAACCCTCCATATCATAATTTTCACTAATACATAAAATGTAAATAAAAACAAACTACTTTCAAATAATTAAAAAATATTTTAACCAAATATTGATGGACTTTTTATTAATTAAGTATATGTATAGTTTGAAACAAATCTAAAGCTACAAAAGACTAAACTTTATGATTAAATCATATTCTACCATAATATAGTCATTTATCAAAGAAAACTAATATGCATTTATGAATGTTCTTTATACTTCACTTACTGTCATCATTCTTAATACCTGACTTCACACTGGAGGAGGAGGAGTAGGACATAACTACGCCCCATACTGAGCCTGGTTCTTCTGAACTGTGACTCTGGGCATGACAATCAGTTGCATAATTATCTGAGGTTACCCTGAAGAATTCTTCAGATCTGTTAATAATCATTCTTAAAACTACTCTAGCAAGGCTTTTTTCTTTCTAGAAATACTGTCATTCAAACCATGTTATTTCCCCATTCCAAGCTCTTCATTCTCTGTGACAACTTCTCAGGTGCTTATAAAGCTTCAGATGGCAAGACTTCTCAGAAATCAAAGTACAGTGGTACCCTGAGATATGAACAGACCAACATACGAATTTTTAAAGATATGAGCTGTGACTCAATCTGTATTTTTGTTCGAGATTTGAGCAAAATTTAAAGATACAAGTTGTGATTCAGGAAGCTGCTGCTAGTTGGCACATTGGCACATGGGTCCAGTGTCAGCAGTTTGATTTACAAGTTGACAGACTTACAAGCTCTGTTACAGAACGATTAAATTTGTATCTCAAGGTACCACTGTACTCATAAGCTCAAAGCAATTAGGTTATTTTATAATCCTTGCTACAATGAGAAAACAGGTACAAAAAAATGATGAAGTGACTTATTAACAACCTCTGACATTTGTTTAGCATTTTGACTTTAGGGATTTCGATGTATCATACAATCTGATGTGCAAAATACAGTTTTTGTGAGGTAAGACACTGAGATTCAGACATGTATCACTTGGGTAGGGTGGTACAAAAGGTAGAATTTGAACTCAGATCCTTTGATTCCCAGCCCCCAGCACCTCTCCTTGTCACCACAGTGGCTTTCACTAACTTGAGCACAGTGAGAAGCAGTGCACCATACTTAGCACCACCCACTAAAGCTTGATTCAGTGTACACTAGGTAGATGTTTTTGAAATTTGAGGAAAATGAGTACTGTTCCCTTGGAAGCACAATCTGTGTATTGTTTCCAGTGGTGTTCTAGATAGTCCCAATTAGCTTAATAAATGACAACTGGTGTGTGAAAAACTATGTAATTGCCATAATTCTAAATACAAGTATAGACATAGACATAATGGGAAGACAGAGAAGTGCAATCTAAATGAACAACAAGAGAAACCCCCAGAAAATGAACTGAGTGATATAAAAATAAGCAAACTACTGGATTCAGAGATTAAAATAATGATTATTAGAATGCTGAAAGATCTTAGAACAACAGTGGATGGACACAATGAGCACATAAATAAAGAGATTACAAGCATCAAAAAGGACATTGAAATAATAAAGAAGAACCAGATAGAAATGACAAATACAATATCAAAAATGAAGACTACACTGGAAGCAATTAAAAGCAGGCTGGATGAAGCAGAGGATTGAATCAGTGATTTAGAAGACAAGATAAAAACACAGAAGTGGAGCAGCAATAAAGAAGAGGCTGAAAAAATCTGAGGAAACTCTAAGAGAAATCTGTGTCAACCTAAAGAGAAACAACATCCACATCATAGGGATTCCTGAAGAAGAAGAGAAAGAACAAGGGATAGAGACCTTGTTCAATGAAATCATAGCTAAAAACTTTCCTAAATTGATGCAGGGAAAAGTCACACAAGTTCAAGAAGCACAGGGAATTTCATTAAAGAGAAACCCAAAGAAATCTACACCAAGACACATCAGAAGTAAAATACCAAAGCTAAGAGATAAAGAGAAAATATTAAAAGCTGCTAGAGAAAAAAAGGCTATCACCTACAAAGGAGCCTCCAAAAGGATGATATTTGACTTCTCAACAGAAGCACTTGAAGCCAGAAGGAAATGGCAAGAAATATTCAAAGTAATGCAGAACAAGAGCCTACAACCAAGACTTATTTATCCATCAAGGCTATCGTTTAAAATTGAAGAAGAAATAAAAAGCGTCCCAGACAAAAAAAAAAAAAAATCAAGGAATTCATTATAACCAAACCAATGCTGCAAGAAATGTTAAGGGGCCTGTTGTAAACAGAACATATAGGGAAAAGAATATAGTAAAAGAGGAATAAAGCTTCAAAGAATAAAATGGCAATAAACAACTACATATCAATAATAACCTTAAATGTAAATAGATTAAAAGATCCAAACAAAAGACATAGGGTAGCTGCATGGATAAGAAAAGTGGACCCATACATATGCTGTCTACAAGAGACACACCTCAAAACAAAAGATACAGCCTGACCTGTGGTGGCGCAGTGGGTAAAAGCATTGACCTGGAGTGCTGAGGTCACTGGTTCAAAATCCCGGGTTTGCCTGGTCAAGGCACATATGGGAGTTGATGCTTTCTGCTCCTCCCCCCTCCTCTCTCTCTTTCTCTCTCTCTGTCTCCTCTCTCTAAAAAATGAATAAATAAAAAAAGTCTAAAAACAAAAGATACACATAGACTAAAGATAAAAGGATGGGAAAACATTTTATGCAAATGAAAATGAAAAAAATGCTGAGGTAGCAATACTTATATCAGACAAAATGAACTTTAAAACAAAGGCTGTATAGTACGAAATAAAGAGGGTCACTACATAATGATAAAGGGAGCAATCCAACAGGAAGATATAACCATTATAAATATCTACACACCTAATATAGGAGCACCTAAATATATAAAGCAGACTTTGATGGATATAAAGGGCGAGATCGATAGCAATATTATAATAATAGGGGATTTCAATACCCCACTAACATTACTAGATAGATCCTCAAGAAAGAAAATTAACAAAGAAACAGCAGACTTAAAGGACACACTAGATCAACTGGTTTTAATAGATATCTTTAAAACCTTTCACCCTAAAACAGCAGAATATACATTCTTTTCAAGTACTCATGGTACAATCTCTAGGATAGACCACATGTTAGGGCACAAAGGGGTCTCAACAAATTTAAGAAGATTGAAATCATATCAAGCACTTTCTCTGATCACAATGGCCTGAAACCAGAAATCAACCACAAAAGAAAAACTGAAAAATAGTCAAACACATGGAAACTAAATAACATGTTATTAAATAAGGAATGGATTAACAATGAAATCAAAGAAGAAATAAAAATATTCCTAGAAACGAATGATAATGAGCATAAAGCAACTCAAAATTTATGGGACATAGCAAAAGCAGCCCTGCGAGGGAAGTTCATAGCACTACAGGCATACTTTAAGAAGCTAGAAAAAGCTCAAATAACCTAACACTGCATCTAAAAGAACTAGAAAAACAACAGCAAGTAAAGCCCAGAGGTAGTAGAAGGAAGGAAATAAAAATCAGAGCAGAAATAAATGACATAGAGGCTAAAGAAACAATACAGAAGAAGATCATGAAACCAAAAGCTGGTTCTTTGAAAGGGTAAACAAGATCATTGGACTCTTAACCAGACTCACCAAGAAAAAAGGAGAGAACTCAGAGAAATAAAATTAGAAATGAGAGTCAAGAAATAACAATTGACACAACTGAAATACAAAATATTGTAAGAAAATACTATGAAGAACTGTATGCCAAAAAATTAGACAATCTAGGTGAAATGGACAAATTCCTTCAACATATAATCTCTCAAAAATCAATCTGGAAGAATCAGGAAACCTAAACAGACCAATTGCAACAAATGAGATTGAAACAGTTATCAAAAAACTCCCAACAAACAAAAGCCCTGGGCCACATGGCTTCACAGGAGAATTCTACCAAATATTCAAAGATAAACTAACTTCTATCCTTCTCAAGCTATTTCCAAAAATTCAAGAGGAAGGAAGACTTCCAAGCTCTTTTTATGAGGTGAGCCTAATTCTGATTCTAAAACCAGGCAAAGACAACACAAAAAAAGAAAATTATAGCCCAATATCCCTGAAGAACTTAGATGCTAAAATTCTCAACAAAATATTAGCCAATCGGATCCAGCAATACATTAAAAAAAATCATACATCATGATCAAGTGGGATTTATTCTGGGGAGGCAAGGCTGGTTCAATATTCGCAAATCAATCAATGGGATTCATCACATAAACAAAAGGAAGGACAAAATCACATGATAATTTCAATAGATGCAGAAAAAGCACTTGATAAAATCCAGCATCCATTCATGATCAAAACTCTCAGCAAAGTGGGAATACAGGGAACATAGCTCAACATGATAAAGGTCATCTATGACAAACCCACTGCCAACATCATAATCAATGGGCAAAATAAAAAGCAATCCCCTTAAGATCAGGAACAAGGTAGGGGTGCCCCCTTTCACCACTCTTATTCAACATAGTTCTGGAAGTCCTAGCTACAGCAATCAGACAAGAAGAAGAAATAAAAGGCATCCAAATTGGAAAAGAAGTAAAACTATCATTATTTGCAGATGATATGACACAGTATATAGAAAACCCAAAAGTCTCAGTCAAAATACTATTGAACCTGATAAATGAATTCAGCAAGGTGATAGGTTATAAAATTATTACACAAAAATCAGAGGCATTTTTATACACCAACAATGAACTGTCAGAAAGAGAAATTAAGGAAACAATCCCCTTCACTATTGCAACAAAAGCAATAAAGTACCCAGGAGTAAGTTTAACCAAGAAGGTTAAAGACTCATACTCGGAAAATTATAAAACATGGATAAAAGAAATCAAGGAAGATACAAACAAGTGGAAGCATATACCGTGCGCATGGTTAGGAAGAACATCATTAAACTGTCTATATTACCCAAAGCAATTTATTAATTCAATGCAATACCAATTAAAATACCAATGACATATTTCAAAGATATAAAACACATATGCCAAAAATTTATATGTAAAAAAGAACACAAATAACCTCAGCAATCTTGAAAAAGAAGAATAAAGTGGGTGGTATCACACTTCCTGATATCAAGTTATACTACAAGGCCATTGTACTCAAAATAGCTTGGTACTGGCATAAGAACAGGCATATAGATGAATGGAACAGAACAGAAACCCAGAAATAAACCCAAACCTTTACGGACAATTGGTATTTGACAAAGGAAATAAGAGGATACAATGGAGTAAAGACAGTCTCTTCAACAAATGGTGTTGGGAAAATTGGACAGCCACTTGCAAAAAAATGAAACTAGACCACCAACTTATACCTTTCTCAAAAATAAACTCAAAATGGATAAAAGACTTAAATGTAAGTTGTGAAACCATAAGCATCTTAGAAGAAAACATAGGCAGTAAGCTCACAGACATCTCTCGCAGCAATATATTTGCTGATTTATCTCCACGGGCAAGTGAAATAAAAGACAGGATAAACAAATGGGACTATATCAAACTAAAAAGCTTTTGTACAGCTAAAGACAGTATGAACAGAATAAAAAGACAAACCACACAATGGGAGAACATATTCCACAGCACGTCTGATAAGGGGTTAATAACCAAAATTTATAAAGAACTTGTAAAACTCAATAATAGGAAGACAAACAATCCAATCAAATAATGGGCAAAAGAAATAAATAGACTCTTCTCCAAAGAGGACACACAGATGGCCAATAGACAGATGAAAAAAGGTTCAACATCACTAATCATTAGAGAAATGCAAATTAAAAGCACAATGAGATACCACCTACACCAGTCAGAATGACGCTCATCAGTAAAACAACACATGATAGATGCTGGCAAGGATGTAGAGAAAGGGGAACCCTCCTGTACTGCTTGTGGGAATGCAGACTGGTGCAGCCACTGTGGAAAACAGTATGGAGACTTCTCAAAAAATTAAAAATAGATCTGCCTTTGACCCAGCTATCCCACTTTTAGGAATATATTCCAAGAACACCATAGCACTGACTGAAAAAAGAAATGCATCTCCATTTTTATGGCAGCATTGTTAACAATAGTGAAGATCTGGAAACAGCCCAAGTGTCCATCAGTGGACAAGTGGATTAAAAAGCTGTGGTGTATATATATATGTATATATAGAGAATGGAATATTATGAGGTCATGAAAAAGAAGGAAATATTACCTTTTGTAACAACATGGACTTGGAAACTATTATGTTAAATGAAATAAGCCAGGCAGAGAAAGAAAAATATCATATGACCTCACTCATTTGAGGAATCCAATGAACAATGTGAACTGAGGAACAGAGTTGAGACAGAGGAGGGATCAAAGGGAACAGAGCAGAAGAGGACAGAGGGAAAGGGGATGATAGGATGGGATAAAACTGAAGGGAAAGGGGGAGGGCACTGTTGGGAAAGGGGCAAGGGAGATGTTGAGGGGGATGAGGGATGCATTTGGGGCGACACTAGAATCTTTGTAAACACAATTAATTAAATAAAATAATAAAAGAAAAAATTTAAAAAGCTACTATTCGCTAGAACAGTGGTTCTTAACCTGGGTTCTATCGAACCCTACGGGTTCGATGAGTCAGTCTGGGGTTCGGAGAAGCCTCTGCTGCGGAGGCCAGAATAAAGTAATACCATAATTTGTTGTGAGTTCATGCACTTTGTTGGTTTTGTTCTCTGAGCAAGGTGATGTTCATGCACGGCTAATTTTGTGCATCAGTGTAAAAAACATATACCTATGTCTTGAATTTGGAAAAAAAAAGTCATATTTTATTTATCACTAAGGAAGGGTTCGGTGAATGTGCATATGAAATTGGTGGGTTCGGTACCTCAAAAAAGGTTAAGAACCACTGCGCTAGAACATTTCTCTGAATAATTATTAATGAAATTCTATAAAATTTCAAGGTTACAAATCCTCTATTTTCAAAGGATAATTTTAAAAATAAGAATACAATCAAAGTTTATTAGGTTAAATATCCTTCAGACTAGTTCTTCCTTTTGCTTTAATACATACATACATACATACATACAAACAAGTATAAATGATAATAGATTGGAGAAAGCTACCAGAATGTTGGGTATTAAAATAGTTTCAATGGGTCTATACATTATTCAACTTTCAGAAACACATATTAAAGAACAACTTTGGTTAAATTATCAATACACCTGATTTCCTATAAGTTTTAAGATTTTCTTGATTAATTTTTTTAAGGAAAACTTCCCTCAAAAAGTCATATTGTTCTTTTTAAAAAAAAATTTGATTGACTGATTGGAGAGAGAGAATCATCAACTGGTTGGTCCATTTACTTGTACACTCGTTGATTGCTTCTCATATGTGCCCTGACTGGGGATTGAACCCGTAACTTTGGTGCCCCAGGACTACACTTTATCCATTGAACCACCAGGCCAGGGCTTCATTAAAGTTTTTAAATTATTTGTTTGTTTTAGCTATCTCAAATTTTTCCTACTATAAACAATTGATTTTCTCTTTAAAAATTAATATCTTGTGATGTTTATTCTTGTGACATTCTTTCCTTTTTAATTTTTTATTTAGAAAATTAAATTTAACAGTGACATTGATCAATAAGAGTACATAGGTTTCAGGTAAACTTTTTTATAGCATATGAACTGTTGATTACTGTATTTCCCTATGTATAAAATGCACCCTTTTTCAAAAAATTTGGGGTCTAAAAACTGAGTGCATCTTATAGTACAGTGTTTGTGGCATCAAATGCCATAGATGGAACTGATGACGAGGCAATATATGAAAATAGTGATTCATCATCAGACACAGATGAGGACAAGCTAATGGATGGGAGTTTGACAGTGATGAGGAGTTGTATGAATTTTATGATGAATAAAACTTGAGTTCAGTAACTTTATGTGATACATTTTTTTTTCAAATCTCAGGCCCCAAAATTAAGGTGCATCTTATACATGGGGAAATGTGGTATGTTGTACACCCATCACCCAAAATTAAATCATTTTCCCTCATCATATATTTGCCTTTCTTTACTCCCACCCTTTCCCCACATTCCCCTTCCCCTGGTAACCACTTTACTTCTGTCTATGTCCATGAGTCTTAATTTTATATCCCACCTATGTGTGAAATCATACATTTCTTAGGTTTTCCTGATTTACTTATTTCACTCAGTATAATATTCTCAAGGTACCCATGTTATAAATAGCAATATGTCATCATTTCTTATGGCTGAGTAGTATTTCATTGTACGTATATACCACATCTTTTTTATCCAATCTTCTGTTGAAAGTGTCTTGTTGAAAGTTGTTTCCATGTCTTGGCCACCATGAATAATGCTGTGATAAACATGGGGGTGCATGTGTCTTTACACACCAATGTATGTCTTTCAGAGTTGTTGCTGCAGCTTTGTTCTCTCTTTCCTTTTTATTTCTGGCCACAAGTCACTGCAGACCTGTACCTGACTCTATTCTAGGGCAGGAAGAGTAAATTGTAACAGTTAGGATTTCAGGAAAACCTGGTATTTGCAATAGACAATGAAGGGGAGGCATAAAATAATCGGAAATCTCAGTATCTTTCTGATTAGTGAGCTAGTCTTTTGATGCTGAGATGGAATGTAAAGGATGTATAATAATAGTCAGTATACTAAAGGTGCATTAGGATTAAATAATGGAGGAATCTTGAATTATGGAGTCAAATAACTATTTTCAAATTTTATTAGCATTGTCATATAGTCTGCTTAAGTCTTTTATTGATAAATGAGAAGTCTTCATTCATTCTAATGCTACAAAAGTTTAGGAAGGAAACTCTTAAATAAAAATCTTCAACTATTTATCCAGAGACTGGGATAGACAGTGTGAAACAACTGGAACGTCTATAAATATAAAACAAACCAAAAAAAAGGTGATGTTTTTCACTGGCTTAAGGAGTAAATGAAAATGTCAAAGCCTAAGAATTGTGAGCCACATAAGTAGGTTTTTACATGAAATTTTAGAGTGTTTTTTTCCTGGATATTCTAGGGACAACATTAGATAGCAGTGTTGTTGAGATAGTTTAATAGTAGCCTTTGATCAGTTTTATCTAAAAGCTAACAAGCGAACATTTGAATTTGGTATTTGTGGTAAGAGTAGGCAGGAACTCACTGAAAAAATTACTTCAGAAGAGAAAGCCATTATAGATGATGCAACAATGTAAGAAAGCTACCATGCTCTGGTAAGTAGCTCAGTTGGTTAGAGCATTATCCCGATGTGTCAAGTTTGTGGATTCAGTCCCTGATCGGGACACATACAAGAAACAACCAATAAATGCATAAATAAGTGGAACAAAAAGTCGATGTTTCTCTCTATCTACCCCCCCCCCCACACACACACATACAAACACACTTTCTTCTCTCTCTAAAATTATCAGACTAGTGGGCAGTCCAAGATGGTGGCATAGGAAGATCCTGAACTTATCTCCTCCTGCAGTCACACCAAATTTACAGCTTTATGTGGAGCAATTACCACTGAAAAAGACGTAGAAAACTAGCTGGACAGCTCCTCTATGGCGGGTAGGAGATGCAGAGAATGGGTCTTGTTACAAATCCCATCCTGACCAGGCAGTGGTGAAGTGGATAGAGCATCGAACTGGGACACAGAGGACCTAGGTTTGAAACCCCGAGGTTGCCAGCTTGAGCACAGGGTTGCTGGCTTGAGTGTGGAATCATAGACATGACCCCACGGTCAATGGTTTAAGCCCAAAGGTCACTGGCTTGAAGCCCAAGGTTGCTGACTTGAGCAAAGGGTCTCGGTCTGCTGTAGCCCCCCAGTCAAGGCACATATGAGAAAGCAATCAATGAGCAACTAAGGAGCTACAACAAAGAATTGATGTTTCTCATCTCTCTCCCTTTCTGTCTGTCTTTCCGTATCTGTCCCTTTCTGTCTCTCTCTGTGTTTCTGACACACACACACACACAATCTCACCCCTAGTTCAGTGAAGCACAATAAGGAGGGATTTCACAAGTCTGGCATTTCTCCCTGAGGAGCAAAGTGTTCATGTTCTACATCAGGTACCCCAACTTTTGGAACATGCACTGGAGAGACAGGCCCTAAAAGTATCTGGCTTTGAAAACCAACAGGGTTTATATCCAGTGGACTCAAAGGGCTATAGTGATTTAAAATACTCTTTTTAAAGGGCTTGCTTTTGGATTTGCTCATTCTGGGAACCAGCGCATAAGCAGCAGCTGAAAAAGTGCCTAGACTATCTGTAAAGGAGAGTATTTACTAATTTCAAAGTGTCTGCCAGAGGGGCAGGGACGAGTTGGGATTTTCTCTAGTGAAGGAGGTGTTGGTGGATGCCATTTTTTTGCACTCTCCCTCTCCCTTGCTAGTTCTGACAAATAGGCACAGGCACAGCATTCGCCTACTACCTGGCTACAGCTTGTGGGCATTCCCCACCCCAAAGCTTTTCCCCAGCCTTGCTACAGCCATAGATGTACCTCACTATCAGGACTTTCCCTTTGTTGTTGATGTTGGTGGCTGAGTGCCATTAACATCAACACAGGAAATACCTCTTGATTGCCTGACCCTGGTGGCCAAGGCAGGGCTTACATTCCTGGGCCGCATGGGATTGTAATAATTGAAAAGACAGTTCTTGGAAGGCTATCATATGCAGGGCCCTGCACAAACAGAAGACTAAAACACACCCTTAGCCTTCCTGTGAAAACAATCTATTTATTAGTCCTGGGACTTCAACTTAATGGATAGGCTTCAGATTTGCCACACATCTCGAGGGTATGGAAGCACTCTCAGGGGACATAGGCAGGGACTCTACTTTGGTCTTAAAACAGCTGACTGGTATCTCCAAAATGGAGCTTATATACTCATCTGAAGCCCTGATTTTTTCAACTGTCCCCTAGGGACATCTCCAGATCTCCTGATCTGGGGGTTCAGCAGAGTTTATGATTGTAGTCCTACAGAACTATATATATTTTAATGCTTTAAAAGCTGCTGCCTGAGGGTCTGGCTTCCAATCAGTCTGAAACTATGTGCTGGTTGAGATCCCTCCCTTGGAACACTGACAGGTCTTGGTACACTGTCAACAACTGGGACCTATCAAGAATAAATTAGGCTCATTATACAATCACAAAGGTTAGAGAGACAACCAAGAGCTAGCCCAATGTTGAATGATAAGATTCGTTTCTTATACAAGGTCACTCCTTTAAGTCTGAGAGCAATAGCTGTTTCACTTAACACATAGAAACAAACACAGAGAGTCAAGAAAAATGAAGAGCCCGGGCCGGAAGAGCGTCGACCTGGTATGTGGATGTCCCGGGTTCGATTCCCGGCCAGGGCATACAAGAGAAATATCCATCTGCTTCTCTACCCTTCCCTCTCTCCTTTCTCTTAACTCTCTCTCCCCTCCCACAGCCAAGGCTCCATTGAAGCAAAGTTGGCCCAGGCACTGAGGATGGCTTCATGTCCACCACCTCAGGCACTAGAATGGCTCCAATTGCCCCTGAGTAATAGCTCAGATGGGAAGAGCATCGCCCCCTAGTGGGTATGCTGGGTGGATCCTGGTCAGGTGCATGCTGGAGTCTTGTCTGCCACATCCCCCCACCCCCAACTTTGGAAAAATGCAAAAAAAAGAAAAATGAAGAAATACAGGGCTATGTTTTTTCATGTTGAGAGGAGGGGAGATAGATTCCTGCATGCACCCCAACTGGGATCCACTGAGCAGCTCCTGTCTGGGGCCGATGCTCTGCCCATTTGGGGCCATGCTTATAACCGAGCTATTTTTAACGCCTGAGGCAGAGGCTACATGGATCCATCCTCAGGACCCAGGGTCAATGCACTCGAACTGGTTGAGCCATGGCTGCAGGGAGGGGTAGAGAAGCAGATGGTCAATTCTCCTGTGTTTAGTTCCTGACCAGGAATCAAACCCAGGACATCCACATCCTGGGCTGATGTTTTACCATTGAGCCAACCAGCCAAGGAAGGGATATGTTTTAAACAAGAAAATAAAACACAATCTCAGTAGAGACCTTAATGAAATGTAGATAGGTAACATACTGATAAAAAGTTCAAAGTAATGAATTTAAAGTAATGGTCATGAAATTGCTCACTGACCTCAGGGGAAGAATAGATGAACAGTCTAAGATATTCAACAAAGAGAGAAAATATAAGAAAGTACCAAATAGAAGTCACAGAGCTGAAGCATACAATAACTGAACTGAAAAATATATTACAGGGGTTCAGACTAGATAAAGAAGAACAGATCAGCAACTCGAAAGACAGGATGTTGGAACTTACCCAAACAACAGCCAAAAGAAGAAAGAATTTAAAAACATGAAGGTACCTAGGCCTTGGCTGGTTAGCTCAGTTGGTTAAGATCATCATCTTAAAATGATAATGTTGCAAGTTTGATCCCCAGTCAGGGCACACAAGGGAAGCAACCAATGAATGCATGACTGAGTGGAACAACAAATGAATGCTTTCCTTCCCCCTCCTCTCTCTTTGTCTCTCTAAGAGTCAATCAATAAGTAAAATAAATTAAGCCCTGGCCGGATAGTTCAGTCGGTTGGAGTGTTGTCCTAGAGTGCAGAGGTTGCTGACTCGTTCCCCAGTCAGGGCACATACAGAAGCAGCTTGATGTTTCTGTCTCTCCTTACCACTCTCTTTCAAAAAATGAAAGAAAGAAAAAAGATATTTAGGGAATGGGCAAAGAATTGGGTGGTTTTCCTTGTATGTCCATTTAATCTTTTCATTAATATTTGTAAACAGTAAAAAGAAAAAAGAAGAGATAGATTAAGGGACCTCTAGGAGGGCAACATCACATGGAATAACATTCACATTATAGTGTCCCTAGAAAGAGAAGGGAGAAAGAAAGAGAAGAAAACTTATTTGAAGAAATAATGGCTGGAAATTTCCCTAACTTGGGGAAGGAAACAGACATTCAAGTTCAGAAAGCACAGAGTTCCAAATATAATTAAAGAGATCTAAATCAACACACATTGTAATAAAAATGTGAAAACTTAACGATAAGACAAAATCCTAAATGCAGCAAGAGTAAAAACAAGTTGCTATGTACAGGGGTACCTCCATCAGCTGATTTTTCAGCAGAAACTTTGCAGGCCAGATGGAAGTGGTATGAAATATACAAAATGTTGAATGGAAAAGACTTCAAGAATATCCTACCCAACTTATTGGTCAGAATTGAAGGAGTTTTCCAGATAAGCAAAAGTTAAAAGAATTTCTAACTAAACCAGCCTTACAAGAAATGTTAAAAGTTCTTCATTAAGCTGTAAAGAAATGCACTAACTAGTAACATGAAAGTAAAAATCTCACTCATAAAGGTAAATATATAGTAAAAGTTGAGGAACAGAGACTTCTTAACTCCAGTGTTATTATGGTGGGACATCTGATAGAAAAGCTTCTACCTTCAAGGAAGTCTGTGGGCTGCACACACCAGGCCTAGACTAGGCATGAGGCACATGATGGATAAGGATGGGAGCACCAGGTCAGACCAGGTCCCCAGATCTCCTCACGGGTCCAGGCCAGGAGTTGGTAGCTATCCTAGCTTCTGCCTTGCTCCCAGGGAGTGTCCCTGCACCTGTCTCCAGAAACATGCCTCACTTGCACATCAGCCCAAGAAAGAAATCTAAACTTAATGCTAAAGAAAGTCATCAAACCACAAGGGAAGAGAGCAAGAGAAAAAGAAAAGACAGAAACTACAAAAGCAGCTAGAAAACAGTTAAAATGGCAATAAGTATATACCTAGCAATAATTACTTTAAATGTAAAAATAGGTTGAATTCTCCAATCAAAAGACATAGAGTGGATGAATGGATTAAAAAACAGGACTTATTTATGTGCTGCATATAAGCAAATCCCTTCAGATGTAAAGAAAGACACACATATACTAAAAGTGAAGGGATGGAAAAAGATATTCCATGAAAATGGAAATGAAAAGGAAGCTGGTGTAGCTATACTTATATTAGACAAAAGAGACTTTAAAACAAAGACTGTAATAAAGGACAAAAATGGGCATTTCATAATGATAAAACCGTCAATCCAACAGGAGAACATAACATTGTAAATATTTATGCACCCAATGTAGAAATGCCTAAATATTTAAAGGAAATATTAACAGGTCTAAAAGGAGAAATTAATAGCAATAAAATTATAGCAGGGGACTTTAATATCCGACTTATGTCAATGGATAAATCATCCAGACTGAAAATCAATAAGGAAACATTCACCTTAAAGGACACATTATTAGATCAGTGGTTTTCAACCTTTTTACACTTGGGGACCGATGAAAATAGCATTATTTCAGGGACCACTAAGGCAGAAATTGAACATAAGCAAATTCTAAAATCATTCCTTACAGAACTAAATTAAAAAATTGTGTGGAAACACAAAATACCCCTAAAGCCAAAACAACCTTGAGAAAGAAGAACAAAGCCGGAGGTACTAGTTACCTTGATTTCAGTCTATATTACAAAACTATAGTAATGAAGATAATATAGTAATGGCATAAAAACAGACACATAGATCCATGAAACAGAATAGAGAGCCCAGAAATTAACCCACACATGTATGGTCAATTAATTTATGGCAGAAAAGCCAAGAATATACAATGGGGAAAGGAGAGTCTTGTCAATAAATGGTGTTGGGAAAACTCGACAGCCACGTGTGAAAGAATGAGACTAGACCATCATCCTACACCATACACAAAAATGAACTCAAAATGAATTAAAGACGTGAATGTAAGCCCTAAAACCACTAAAGTCCTAGGAGGAAACATAGGTGCTCATCTCCTTAACATTGGTCTTGGTGATGAATTTTTGGATCTAACTCTAAAAGCACAGGCAACAAAAGCAAACATAAACAAGTGGGACAACATCAAACTAAAAAGCTTCTGCACAGCAAAAGAAACTGTCAACAAAATGAAAAGGCATTCCTCTGTACAGTAGACAATAATTGCAAATTATATACCCAATGAGAGGTTAATTTGGAAAATATATAAAAAACACAAATAACTCAGTTGCAAAATAAAAAAAGAACCCCAAACAATGCCATTAAAAAATGGACAGAAGATCTGAATAGACAGTTTCCAACAGGCACATGAGAATATGTTCAACATCACTAATTATTAGTGGAATGCAAATCAAAACCACAATGAATTATCTCACACCTGTTAGAATGGCTAGAATAAAAAGGACATAACATAACAATTGTTGGATAGGATTTGGAGAAAAGGGAGTCATTATACACTGTTCATAGGAAGGTAGATGGGTTCAGCCACTATGGAAAACAGTATTGAAGTTTTCCAAAAATTAAAAATAGAACTACCATATGATGCAGCTATTTCATTTCTGGGTATTTATCTGAAAAAAAAAAACACTAATTTGAATACACACATACGTCATGTGTTCATTGCAGAATCATTTACAATAGCTAATAAACTATAGGAAAAAACCTAAGTGTTCATTGATGTATGAATGGATAAAGAAAATGTGGTGTATATACTATTCAGCCAAAAAAAGAAAAATCTTGCCATTTGCAACAACATGGATGGACCTTTTATAGTGTTGTTTTAAGTGAAATAAATCAGAGAAAAATGAATACTGTATGATTTCACTTATAAGTGGAATCTAAAAGCCAAAACAAATGGACAAAACCAAGAAAACAAAACTAGTCTTATAGATACAGAGAACATATTGGTGGTTTATCAAAGGGGAAGGGATTGGGAGTGGACAAAATGGGTGATGGGGGTCTATTGTGTGGTGAAAGAGGTTAACTAGACTTGTTGTGGTGATCACTTTGTAGAGTGTACAGATACCAAATGATTATGTTGTACACCTGAAACTAATATAATGTTATATTACAATTCTACCTCATTAAAAGAAAACAAGAAAGCAAACCAAAGCATTAAAAAAAGAAAGAAAAAGGTACCAGACCCATTTATGTAATCATCAATTCTTTTCATTTACAAGAGGGACTACCCCTTTTAGTTTTGCTTCCCTTTCTTTAAAAGCTAAGGTTTCCTGTTCCAGAAGGGAGTAGGATTACATTTAAAAGCATAAAGTTATCTTCAGTTTCCTTTTAAGTTTGAATGATGTTCCAATAATAGTTACTTAATGGGGATTTCCAGCTTTGGGAGAAGAATAACTAAACTCTTGATTGCAACATTAGCCATGTTCAGGGACAGAGCTTGCTCTGATCTTCATGTTACAATGATTCTCACCTTTTTCATAGTGTTTGTTCATCTATGCATTTAAAAAGGAAATGTACAGGTCTATAAGAAAAACTCCTTTCTCTTTTATTCCCCTCTCACTTAGGACTGCATATTGCCACAGGGCCTTCCCAATCAGCAAATCAAACCCTGTTTGCCCATCTGGGGTCCCTACTCCACAAGATCTCACGCAGTTGTGGAGCCCTTAGAGTTGATAAATTAATGGAAACAGCTTTTTTCCATCCCATTTGGAAGCCTTTTTTCTCCCTAAACTTATGTTAAGAATCAATTTTGTGTTGAGTGGAGAAAAATGCAGAAGAAAATACAGCTATTGCTTCAACTTCTCTTAAAAAATGAAATCTTAGTAAAAAAAATATATATGGCCATTGCACAGATACTAATGATGATAATTAAATTATCCATAGTATAAAAAAGGAAATACATAGCCTGACCTGTGGTGGCGCAGTGGATAAAGTGTCGACCTGGGAACACTGAGGTCGCCAGTTCAAAACCCTGCACTGGTCCGGTCAAGGCACATATGGGAGTTGATGCTTCCAGCTCCTCCCCCCTTTCTCTCTTTCTCTCTCTCACTCTGTGTCTCCTCTCTAAAATGAATAAAATAAAAATAAAATAAATTTAAACATTTTCTTTTTTAAAAAAGGAAATACACAGAGCTGTTTTTGTTTTCCTTTTTTTTTACTATTTGAGGAGAAGCAAGTTTGGATGGAAGGAGGTAATGAATCAGAGAGGTGTGGAGAAAAAATGAAAGAATGATGGACTTGCTCTGTCTTGTAACTACTGGAGTCTCTATCTGTGGGTCTGGCATCATGGGAATAGGATTAGCCTGCTCTCTAAAAGTTGTCTAGGACTGCCTACTGCCAAGACTTTAATGAGGCTTGATTATAATTCCTTTCTTACCTTCATCATACCTTGTGGCTTGATATAGTACATTGATTGGCATGGTAAGAGTACAAATGTATAGCCAAATGATTTTCTAGAAACTTCTGACAAAAGAAGTAGAGGTTACAAGTGTTAATTGCACCTTCAATCTTGCAATTTTAGTCACTGTCATTGTTATCATAGAAAGACTGAAAAGGTATTTGAGAACCTACATGGCATGGACCCTTTCACTCTCTGATTTATCATCTACTGTATTGTACGTACTCACTCATTCAGTCACTCACTCATCCTCAGCCCAGTTACGTCTGAGCCATTCTGGTTTTCCTCAGACATAGCAGGAAGGCTCCCTATTCTTGCTAGCTCAATGTTGTCCAAAAGTAAGCTATACATGTAATTTTAAAAATTTCTAGCATCCACATTTAAAAAGATAAAGAAGCAAGAGAAATTAATTTTATTAATGTATTATATTTTACCCAATATAGTTAAATAAGATGCTTTAATTTTTTCTCCTTACTATGTGTTTGAGATCTATTGAATATTACACTGATAGTACATTGCATTTGAGCACTGAATTTTTTTATCAGAAATACTTAATCTGTATTTAGATTTTATAAAATTTATGGTTGTAATGTATGTTTACATACCTGAGTTGATGCAAACATACTTAAAATTTTAAAATAAATAAAGGTAACAGTTTTTAAATTTAAATAAAGTGAAATGAAATAAAATTGTTTTTTAGTCACCAGTTCATATTTCAATTGGTCAGTAGCCATAGGTGTTATTGGACTGTGTGGTTCTAGCTGTTCTCTGTAAGGTATGCTTTCTTACAGATAACCACTTGGTGAACTAACTCCCTCACCTCCTTCCAGCTTTTACTCAAATCTCACCTTCTCAGTGAGGCCTAGCTCCCCACATTCCACACTTCTAACCAGCCTTACTCCACTCTCCTTCATTATATAATTGTTAGGTTATTATTTTCATTGTCAGTTGCCTCTCTCCCTTTTCTTCACTACTTGAAAGATCTAAGCTTTTCAAAGACAGGGATGTTTGGTTTGTTCACTGATATATCCCAGCACATAGAATAGTGCTTGGCCTATAATAGCCAAGCACATTTAAATTAAATTTATTAAATGAATGAATCATTATTTAAACTTGTTGAAAATATTAATATGTATACATACTATATTCTAGTATAATTTAGAATTAAAAGCTTCATTTGCCAATCCTTCTTAAATGCATCTTTTTTTTTTTTTTTTTACAGGGACAGAGAGAAAGTCAGAGAGAGGGACAGACAGGAACGGAGAGATGAGAAGCATCAATCATTAGTTTTTTGTTGCCGTTGCGACACCATAGTTGTTCATTGATTGCTTTCTCACATGTGCCTTGACCGCGGGCCTTCAGCAGACCGAGTAACCCCTTACTGGAGCCAGCGACCTTAGGTCCAAGCTGGCGAGCTTTTGCTCAAGCCAGATGGGCCCACGCTCAAGCTGGCGAGCTCAGGGTCTCGAACCTGGGTCTTCCACATCCCAGTCCAACACTCTATCCACTGTACCACCGCACCACCGCCTGGTGAGGTTTAAATGCATCTTGAATGTATTCTCTGTATTGTTTTTTGTTTTGTGTGTGTGGTTTTTTTAGCAAGAGAGAAGGTGGGGAAACCAACAGGGATCAACAGACTGGAAGGGAGAGAGATCAGAAGCATAACTTATAGTTGCAGTACCTTAGTTGTTCATTGATTGCTTTCTCATATGTGCCTTGATGTGGGAGGGGCAGGGGCTCCAGCAGAGCTAGTGACCCCTTGCTCAAGCCAGCGACCATGGGTCATGTTTATGATCCCGCGCCCAAGCCGGGGACCCCGCACTCAAGCTGATGACCTCAGAGTTTCGAATTTAGGTCCTCAGGGTTCCAGTCCAGTGCTCTATCCTCTGTGGCACCACCTGGTCAGGCCCATTCTTTGTACTTTCATGGTGTTTTAAGATGGAAATAATGAGGAGTACAAAAAAAACTTATAATCAGGTAGGAAGACAAGAATCACAAAAAGAGAAGAGAAAATAAGGAAAATGCTTCATTCTGTTGAAGACAGCAAGAGAATTGGCTAAAAATGTGGAGTCTCTGCTTGTGTTTGTAAATTCTTCGGGAATTTCCCAGTAAGTATTTAAGTAGTTATATGTTTATATATCATTAACTATTTGACAGAGACTTGAGGAACATGACAAATAGAAAAACTAAAAGTATCTAAAACCTATAATTGAAAACTAGTTGAAAACAATGACAATGAAAAAGGATAATTTCAGTTCTAAAAGTTACACTTAACTAAGATAGTCTTTTTAAGAAATGGTGTGATAATTGTTAGTCTGGAAAGCAGTTGGTCCAGATTAAAACTGGGCTTTAAGATCAACTACAAAATGGATTCCAAGCAATAGAAATAGGAATAGTTTAAAGATATGATGGAGACAAACATTTTTTTCTCTTAACTATAACAAAGGCATTCAGAAACTCAAGGAAAAAATAAAATATTGTAATTCTGCAAAAATAAAGCAGACCAAAGTAGGACATGCTTTCAAGTGATTAGTGGAGCATATTCCACTAGGAAGGGTTATGCATTTGATTGTGACATAAAATGCTTTAATTTGAATGTGATAGTGATCATGACATTGAAACAGCAGAGTTGGAAATAAAATTTTACTGTATTTCTAGGCTTTTTACTAAAGAATATTTACATGGTTGCAATATAAAAACAATATTTTTTATTTTAGAATAGATGTATAACCAAAGCATAGAAGATTTTGTTATAGCTGTAGAACAGAAAAAAATGCTGTTAATTGTAGCAATGTACATTGAAGGGCTGACAGATGTTGGAAAGTAGAAGGCAGAAATGAGATGAAAGGAGGGATAAGAGTAGCTAATGTCCTCCAATTACAGAATGAGTACGAGAATGTTGAAAGCTGATGCTTTCTAAAAGATACTAAAAATACCATTACAATTATTAATATAGGGAGGAAGAGGAATTTAGCGTAATGTGAGTAAAATGTTTATAATAGTAAAAAGTCAGATTTGTTATCAAGTAAATACACTAGTAGTACAGTAGTAGTATAAGTAAATATTACTAGTATAAACCAAATAGCTTAAAATAGTTAAAAGTGATTTCTGGGAACCAATGGAGCAAGGGTTGTTGCTTATTATTGTTTATTTTTATAAGCCCTCTGAAATATTTGATGCTTGAACTATACATAAGAATTACTTGTATAAAAATTTTTTTAATTTTATTATTATTAATTCTAATGGGGTGACACCAATAAATCAGGGAACATATGTACAATGAAAACATCTCCAGGTTATCTTATCATTCAATTGTGTTGCATACCCATCACCAAAAGTCAAATTGTCCTCTGTCACCTTTGATCTGGTTTTCCCTGTGTCCCTCCCCTCCTCCCTATCCCACTCTTCCCTCCCTCCACCCATCGCATAACCACCACTCTCTTGTCCATGTCTCATATTCTCACTTTTATGTCCCACCTATGTATGGAATCATGCTGTTCTCAGTTTTTCTTTTTTTTCTGATATACTTATTTCACTCCGTATAATGTTATCAAGGTACATCCATTTTGTTATAAATGATCCGATGTCATCGTTCCTTATGGCTGAGTAGTATTCCATAGTATATATGTACCATGACTTTTTAAACCACTCGTCTTCTGACAGACACTTGGGCTGGTTCCAGATCTTCGCTATTGTGAACAATGCTGCCACGAACATGGGGGCGCATTTCTTCTTTTCGAACAGTGCTATGGTGTTCTTAGGGTATATTCCTAAAAGTGGGATAGCTGGGTCAAAAGGCAGTTCGATTTTTAATTTTCTGAGGAATCTCCAAACTGTTTTCCACAGTGGCTGCACCAGTCTGCATTCCCACCAGCAGTGCAGAAGGGTTCCCTTTTCTCCACATCCTCGCCAGCACTTATTCTGTGTTGTTTTGCTGATGAGTGCCATTCTGACTGGTGTGAGGTGATATCTCATTGTGGTTTTAATTTGCATTTCTCTAATGATTAGTGATGTTGAGCATTTTTTCATATGCCTATTGGCCATCTGTATGTCCTCTTTGGAGAAATTTCTGTTTATTTCTTTTGCCCATTTTTTGATTGGGTTGTTTGTCTTCCTGGTGTTGAGTTTTATAAGTTCTTTATAAATTTTAGTTATTAACCCCTTATCAGATGTGCTGTCGAATATGTTCTCCCATTGTGTGGTTTGTCTTTTTATTCTGTTCCTATTGTCTTTAGCTGTGCAAAAACTTTTTAGTTTGATATAGTCCCATTTGTTTATCATGCCTTTAATTTCATTTGCCCGTGGAGATAAATCGGCAAATATACTGCTGCTACAGATGTCGGAGAGCCTGCTGCCTATGTTTTCTTCTAAGATGCTTATGGTTTCACGGCTTACATTTAAGTCTTTTAACCATTTTGAGTTTGTTTTTGTGAATGGTGTAAGTTGATGGTCTAGTTTCATTTTTTTGCAGGTAGATGTCCAATTTTCCCAACACCATTTGTTAAAGAGGCTGTCTTTACTCCATTGTATGTTCTTTCCTCCTTTGTCAAATATCAGTTGTCCATAAAGCTGTGGGTTTATTTCTGGGTCCTCTGTTCTGTTCCATTGATCTATGTGCCTGTTCTTATGCCAGTACCAGGCTGTCTTGAGTATAATGGCCTTATAGTAAACTTTGATATCTGGAAGAGTGATACCTCCTGCTTTATTTTTTCTTTTTAAGATTGCTGAGGCTATTCGTGTTCTTTTTTGGTTCCATATAAATTTTTGGAATATGTGTTCTATATCTTTGAAGTATGTCATTGGTATCTTAATTGGTATTGCATTGAATTTATAAATTGCTTTGGGTAATATAGACATTTTAATGATGTTTATTCTTCCTAGCCATGAGCACGGTATATGCTTCCACTTGTTTGTATCTTCCTTGATTTCTTTTATCAATGTTTTATAATTTTCCGAGTACAAGTCCTTAACCTCCTTGGTTAAATTTACTCCTAGGTACTTTATTTTTTTGGCTGCAATAGTGAAGGGGATTGTTTCCTTAATTTCTTTTGCTGACAGTTCATTGTTGCTATATAGAAATGCCTCTGATTTCTGAGTATTAATTTTATATCCTGCCACCTTGCTGAATTCATTTATAAGGTCCAGTAGTTTTTTGACTGAGACTTTAGGGTTTTCATTATACAATATCATATCATCTGCAAATAATGACAGTTTTACTTCTTTCCAATTTGGATGCCTTTTATTACTTCTTCTTGTCTGATTGCTGTAGCTAGGACTTCCAGAACTATGTTGAATAAGAGTGGTGAAAGAGGGCATCCCTGCCTGGTTCCTGATCTTAAGGGGATTGCTTTTAATCTTTGTCCATTTAGTATGATGTTTGCTGTCGGTTTATCGTAGATGGCCTTTATCATGTTAAGGAATGATCCCTGTATTCCCACTTTACTGAGAGTTTTGAGCATGAATGGGTGCTGGATTTTATCAAATGCCTTTTCTGCATCTATTGAAATTATCATGTGATTTTTGTCCTTCCTTTTGTTTATGTGATGAATCACATTGATTGATTTGCGAATATTGAACCAGCCTTGCCTCTCCAGAATGAATCCCACTTGATCGTGGTGTATGATTTTTTTCATATATTGCTGGATCCGGTTGGCTAATATTTTGTTGATAATTTTAGCGTCTAAATTCATCAGGGATATAGGCCTATAATTTTCTTTCTTTGTGTTGTCTTTGCCTGGTTTTGGGATCAGAATTATGCTCGCCTCATAAAAGGAGTTTGGAAGTCTTCCTTCCTCTTGAATTTTTTGAAATAGCTTGAGGAGGATAGGAGTTATTTCTTCTTTGAATTTTTGATAGAATTCACTTGTGAAGCCATCAGGCCCAGGACTTTTCTTTTTTGGGAGTTTTTTGATAACTGTTTCGATCTCATTTGCTGTAATTGGTGTGTTTAGGTGTTCTGATGCTTCCAGATTGATTTTTGGAAGGTTATATTATTCAAGAAATTTGTCCATTTCACCAAGATTGTCTAATTTTTTGGTATATAGTTCTTCATAGTATTTTCTTACAATGCTTTGTATTTCTGTTGTGTCAGTTGTTATTTCTCCACTGTCCTTTCTAATTTTATTTGAGTCCTCTCTCTTTTTTTCTTGGTGAGTCTAGTTAAAGGTTCATCAATCTTGTTTACCTTTTCAAAGAACCAGCTTCTGGTTTCATTGATCCTCTGTATTGTTTCCTTAGCCTCTATGTCATTTATTTCTGCTCTGATCTTTATTATTTCCTTCCTTCTACTTGTCTTGGGTTTTATTTGTTGTTGTTTTTCTAGTTCTTTTAGATGTCAGGTTGCTTATTTGAGCTTTTTCTAGCTTCTTATGATATGCCTGTAGTGCAATAAACTTCCCTCTCAGAACTGCTTTTGCTGTGTCCCATAAATTTTGAGTTGATGTATGCTCATTATCATTTGTTTCTAGAAACTTTTTTATTTCTTCTTTGATCTCATTGTTAATCCATTCATTATTTAATAACATGCTATTTAGTTTCCAAGTGTTTGAGTATTTTTCAGTTTTTCTTTTGAGGTTAATTTCTAGTTTCATGGCATTGTGATCAGAGAAAATGCTTGATATTATTTCAATCTTTTTAAATTTATTGAGACCATTTTTGTGTCCTAACATGTGGTCTATCCTAGAAAACGTACCATGAGCGCTTGAGAAGAATGTATATTCTACTGCTTTATGATGAAAAGTTCTGAAGATATCTATTAAATCAAGTTGATCTAGTGTGTCCTTTAAGTCTGCTGTTTCTTTATTAATTTTCTTTCTTGAGGATCTATCCAGTGTTGTTAGAGGGGTATTGAAATCCCCTACTATGATAGTATTGCTGTTAATCTCGCCCTTTATATCCATTAAAGTCTGCTTTATGTATGTCGGGGCTCCTATATTTGGTGCATAGATATTTATAATAGTTATATCTTCCTGTTGAATTGTTCCCTTTATCATTATGTAGTGTCCTTCTTTATCTCTTACTACAGCCTTTGTTTTAAAGTCCATTTTGTCTGATATAAGTATTGCTACCCCTGCTTTTATTTCATTTTTATTTGCATGAAATATTTTTTTCCATCCTTTTACCTTCAGTCTATGAGCATCTTTTGTTTTAAGGTGTGTCTCTTGTAGACAGCATATGTATGGGTCCTGTTTCTTTATCCATGCAGCTACCCTATGTCTTTTGATTGGATCATTTAATCCATTTACATTTAAGGTTATTATTGATATGTAGTTGTTTATTGCCATTTTATTCTTTAAAGCTGTATTCTTCTTTTGCTCTATTCATTCCTCCCTTTAAACTGTTCACAAGAGGCCCCTTAGTATCTCTTGCAGAATTGGTTTGGTTTTTATGAATTCCTTGAGGCTTTCTTTTTCTGGGAAGCTCTTTATTTCTCCTTCAATTTTAAACGTTAGCCTTGCTGGATAAAGTAGTCTTGGTTGTAGGTTCTTGTTCTGCATTACTTTAATTATATCTTGCCATTCCCTTCTGGCCTCAAGTGTTTCTGTTGAGAGTCCGATGTCATACTTATGGGGGCTCCTTTGTAGGTGATAGCCTTTTTTTCTCTAGCAGCTTTTAAAATTTTTTCTTTATCCATTAGCTTTGGTACTTTAACTATGATGTGTCTTGGTGTATATCTTTTTGGGTTTCTCTTTAATGGAGTTCTGTGTGCTTCTTGAACGTGTGGATTGTTTCCCAGCCTTAATTTAGGAAAGTTTTCTGCTATGATTTGATTGAACAAAGTTTCCATTTCCTGTCCTCTCTCCTCTTCTTCAGGCACCCCTATGATGCGAATGTTGTTTCTCTTCATGTTGTCACAAAGCTCCCTTAGAGTTTCCTCACATTTTTTAAGTCTCTTTTCGCGGGTTTGGCGGGGCTTTTGACGTGCTCTCAGCTGTGAGCGTTTGCCCGTCTGGAGATTTAGCCCCGCCCTCGAGGCCAGGGCCCTTCTGCACAGAGTCGCAAACCCAGGTTTATTGGGCCCGGCGTGTTTGCTGGCTTCCGCTCAAATGCGTACTTCCGCTCGTCCCGGACTCTACCCCGCCCCTGCGTTCGGAGCCCGCTCGTGCACATATGAATGCAATCCGTGGTTTGTCCGGCCGGGCGGGGATAGTAGCGTGAGCTCAACTGCGAGCTTCCACTTGTCTCGGGGTCTAGCCCGTTCCCGTGCTCGGAGCCCGCTTGCACACGTATACTGGCCAACCGCGGTTTCTCCGGCCTGGGGGGGGGGGGCTGGTAGCGTGAGCTCAGCCGCGAGCCCCTGCCCGTCCCTGGTCCTAGCCCGGTCCCCGCGGTCAGGGCCGGCCTGCACAGGGTCGTAGAGCAGATTTCTGCCCGTTCCTGGCCTCCCGCTTTGTCCCCGTAAGTGGGGTTAAAGGCGGGCCCGCAGCTGCTGGTCCGCTTTCGCGCGTCCCCTCTGACCCTCTGGGCTAGACCGAGCTCCCACCGGCTTGGCCTCTGCCCACGCCGACAGAACCTCGTTTCAGCGTCCTGTCACCCCAAACCCTTAAGCAGCCCTCAGCAGAGTAGGAAGGGACCTAATACTCCACACTGTAGGCCTGGGAGCTCCCTCACTTGTTTCACAGCTCAAAACTGTCCAAACACCTCTTCTAGGCTCTGAGACTGCAGGCTGGGGCTTGGTTCCTGGGACCCAGGTCCCTCCCTCTCCGCCAAACTTTCCTCCCGCCCCGCAGGTCTCTCCGGGCTGCCGTTTGCTCCGGGGAGCTGGGCAGCCCTCTTTGCGTTTTCGCTATTCCTACCAGTCTCATTGTGGCTTCCTCTGTGTTCCTTGGTTGAAGAGTCCACTTAGTTTCGTTCATAGTTGGTTTATCCAGATGATGGTTCTTTAAATTGAGTTATAATCCACTTTGCTTCTGGGAGTTGGAAGTTGTTACGTCTGACTACTCCGTCGCCATCTTTCTTCCCCTCTAAAATTTTTTAATTTAAAAAATTAACTTCATGAGGCCTTAGATAAATAGATAACTTTGAAATTAATGTGTTTGGAAGAAGAGGTAGTTTTAAGCCAATATTCTTTGGAGGAAAAGTGAATTATATATCTATATCTATATATATATATGTGTGTGTGTGTGTGTGTGTGTGCATATATATATGTTGTGTGTGTATGTGTGTTCATATATATATATATATGCATGTATGTATGTTGTTTTTTTCCAATTGAAAAGAGGGGAGATAGGCTCCTGCATGTACCCCAACTGGGATCCACCTGGCAACCTCCATCTGGGGCCAATGCTATGCTCATCTGGGGCCATGCTCTCTACGGAGCTATTTTTAGCACCAGAGGTTGAGGCTCCTCAGAGCCATCTTCAGCGATTGGGCCGATGCATTCAAACCAATTGAGCCATGGCTGCGGGAGAAGGAGAGAGACAGACAGACAGACAGACACGGGGTGGAGAAGCAGATGGTTGCTTCTTCTGTGTGCCCTGAGCAGGAATCAAACCTGAGACATCCACATGCTGGACCCACACTCTACCACTGAGCAAACTGACCAGGGCCAAATTATATGTTTGTAAGAACGAATTTGCTTTTTATAGAGATTTCTCTTTTCTTTCCTAGCAATATCATGATTCTCAAACTTCCTCATCTTAAATTTGTTATCACCAGACAGTACCTTGAGGCTAAGGACTCTGTCTTAAAATTTTTTTATTATAACTATTATTATTAAATGAGAGGTGGGGAGACAGAGACAGACTCCCACAGGTTCCCCAACTGGGATCCACCCAACAAGCCCCCTACCAGGCCATGCTCTACCTGTCTGGGCTGCTGCTCCATTGCTCATCAACCGAGCCATTCCAGCACCAGAGGTGAGGCCGTTTAGCCATACTCAGTGCCCGGGGCCAACTTTGCTCAAACTGTTTGAGCCATGGTTGCAGGAAGGGAAGAGAGAGAGCTAGAGACTTGGGGGTGGAGATGGGAGAAGCAGGTGGTCGCTTCTCCTGTATGCCCTGACCGGGAATCGAACCTAGGACTGCATGCTGGGCTGACACTCTACCACTAAGTCAACTGGCCAGGGCCTGTCTTAAAGTTTTTAATGTCTCTCATCTGACCAAACACACAACATTCATTCAATAAATATTTGTGAGTTACGTGTTTGTATAAAACTTGTGTGCAGTTAAGGTTCAGGTTACTCTGTTTAGAAGCAAGAATGAAATATAGAGATACCACATTCACTTGGTTTTTGTTTCTATCCAGTACCTCAGAAAATACTCTCCAATATTTCATTGCTTCCCATTTGCAAGTATTCCACTCACAATGGTGATGAAATAAATTTGTGAATATCAGAGCATTGACATTGAACTTTATGATTTGGTACATAGTGGACAACTCAAGTATTTTTTTGAGCAAATATTTGAGTGAATGAATGAATGAGTATCTTTGCAGAACCATATGAATACAGCGAATCCCACAAAATCTAATCTCTGGAGTGGCCTGTATAATCAGTTACCCGAGAATGGACCCTTGCCTGGAGAATTCTGATGTTGACTTCTGTGTGCTTTATTCTTGCATCTGCTTTTTCTAGATAATATCGTTTCAGTATCTTCCTAGATTATTAATACCTTTTCTGAAGTACTTCATGAGCACAGGGGAACTTCTAATTTTAGTAATGTCACATTTCAGTTCTTGGTTTTCTACCTTCCTTAGTGTCAACATTGTTCTCAGTCAGAAGTTTCATTTATAGTAATTGTCTCAAAATCTTGCTTTGCATGGTTTGGACGTTTCTTTCTGAAAGGATAGAGTGCAAGGGAGAACTGTCACATGCCCTTATTGCTTTTCCTCAGTGGTGATTTATTGTCCAAAATCAGTGATTAATATATGAGAAAGCAAATCTTCAACAATTACCATGGGTCATTCATACTTGGTTCAATGATGTCTGTTTACAGCAGCAGTTCTCAACAAGTGTGCCGCAAGCATTTTTAAAATATACAATACCTGACTCTTTAGTCAGGGGCACTGACTTCTTTTCCATTAGATTGTCAAATCAAAAAGATGAGCCTGACCAGGTAGTGGTGCAGAGAATAGAGCATCGGACTGGGATGCGGAGGACCCAGGTTCGAAGCCCCAAGGTCACCAGCTTGAGCTCGGGCTCATCCAGCTTGAGCACAGGCTTGAGCATGGGATCATAGACATGACCCCATGGTCACTGGCTTAAGCCTAAAGGTCGCTGGCTTGAGCAAGGGGTCACTCAGTCTGCTGTAGTCCCCCACCCCCCATCAAGGCACATATGAGAAAGCAGTCAATGTACAACTAAGGGGTCGCAATGAAGAATTGATGCGTCTCATCTCTCTCCCTTCCTGTCTGTCCCTATCTGTCCCTCTCTCTGTCAAAAACAAAAAACAAAAGTAACATAACAGCAGCCAACATAGCAATAGCTGTCCTGTGTGAATGAATCAAAACTGTACCTAATTATTTTGTCATATCAGAAAATAATATATTTTAGTAGTCAGTTTGTGTGCCATGAGATGAAAAAGGTTGAAAATCACTGTCCTAGAGCATTTTGAGTGCTCAATAAAATGTTTCCCTAAATAGCTTTTAAAAATTGTAATCTCAGTTACTTTATTTCTGTGGTGAATGCATGTGGGTTGGACTCTAGAGCTTTGCTTCACAAAAGAGAGAATTGCTAACTTCAGTGTCTTGGTCTGGATTTCTTGAGAACCTACCAAGTTATATGATTTAACTGACATAAAGGCTGACTATAGATTTCAATGTAGTAGAAAATTTCTGAGGTGAACTCTAGGGCTGCAAGGAGATTTGTAAGACCATAATGGTTATCTAAAAACAGTTACAATTCACTTGGCTTCAGCTTCCGTCCAACACACAGGAAAATAGTCACTGGATAACTTAGATTTTCCCACCTGCAGGTGCTCCTGTCACAATGGTGATTAAGTTAATTTATAGATATTAAAGGATTGACATTGAATAGTATGTTCTGGTACACAGTGTTGTATGTGAACTTGTGGCTGAGTGTGCCTGTGTAACAGGGTCTAATAGTACAAGGCTACTAAGTCATAGGGTATATAATTTGAAGTCAATTCATCTAAGTGTTCAGTGAGCCAAAATGAAAAGTTACAGTGACCCAAAATAGGACACCTTATCACTTTCACTGGAAAGTCCCTATGAATAAACCTTCTTCTCAAGGAAGTGGACACACCAACTAACTATTTGCCCTTATGCTGATACTGTTCCTGCTAATGTTTATCCTGGAAATCTTTTGCTTAGTAGGGCTACTTAGTTTCTTTCCTTCTTCTCTCCATCCCTCTCTTTCCTTATGAAGTGCCTATAGTATGAAAAACATACTAAACATTCTAGTTGATGTGAAGTTATGTTAACATATGAGTGACATACGTGAAATTTCTGAATGAGTGTCTTTTGAAAACCATACCTCCCACGCTTTAATATAACCCACTCCTCAAATGCACATGAACACTTTGAAACCGTTGCCATAGGGACCTATTGTCCTTGTTAAGAATGTGTGTGTGTCACTGCAGTAGGAAAAGAAGTTGAGAATTAAAGCCTACTAACTTAAACATCTACCAACAGAAAAATGTTCACAAATATATTACATTATAATCATTATGTATTGAATGTTATAAGGATAACATTCTGAATTCTTTTGAAAATACTAAATTGATACGCTTTTCATTCCCTCTATGAAGTCTGTTTTGTCTGTATGCTGATCACCACTGAGATTAAGTCCAAGGGCAGGAAAAGTTAGATAATGCCAGAACATATTGGTTCATAGGATAGAGGAGAAGGAACTAGCATATGGAAAGTACCCCAAACTGGACTTGGGAGTAGAAGAATTGATCCCAGAACTGAACGAAAAGGATAAGGAGAAAAACCCAATAGGTTTCAGGAAATCCTAGAGCAGTGGAAATTATTTTCTTTGCCTCTCCCAGGGCTATTTTTGAGGTCTCTTAGAAAAGCACCATATCTAATGTAGGACCACCCAAGCAATAAGTTGGGATAGCAAAATGGCAGAAATATCTGGGAGTAGACATAGATTCCTCTCCAGTTTTCTGTAAAATCAAGGTAGTGATATAAATTCCTAGGTTTTGCTTTGGGTTTAATGAAGGTAACCGGGCACAAGCAGCTATGATCTATAAGATGTTCAGCAAGGCCAAGCAAGCTTATCTTGGGTTTAGGGGAAGACCACCTAATAAGGTGAGAGGACATAGAAATTGTTCTTTAGAATACCCAATGCAGGCAAGGGTTCCATGTTCAGGGGTTAGAGAGAGCACTTGTAGAATACCCAATACTGGGAGGCTCTGATTGGGGGACTTTATCAATTGAGCCCCCCAAATCTGTAGAAAGTACTAAGTTATTGAACCAGTAATTAAATGTCAGCATTTCTAGAGAAAAGACTAACTACAGTTTTCCCCAATAGCAGGATATCACAGTGTAGATGAAGAACCACATGCAAAAAGGAAACTATTTCTCTGTATTGGAGATCAACTTAATTCACAAACCATCATGTCCACTTATGGTAGAAACAATCTTTCCAATTAAAATTTAGTCACTTAGGAGTTTAAACAGTCTTTTTAAAGTAAACATTTAAATTCAAAATTCTTCTCTTTTCTCTCCTGACCTCCCAAAGACCGACTAATCTGCTGTGCTTTTGGATAGAGGTGTCATGTTCTGGTGCTGACCTCTAGTGGTCATTTGCCTTCAGTGAGTGTCTGATCCTTCTTGGTTTTTGGATGAGGGTAATTTATAGTCACTGCTGTAATATCTTAATTTCGCTTCCAGGCTCTACAGTACACTATATACTGTATGTACCTTACATTACCTTATCACAACTCTAAGCTCCTTTGGATTTTTTAGCCTCTCCCATGGGCCATTACAACATTTCAGATGCATTACAATGGTGGTCTAAATCGAGATACAAATATCTCTGAGGGTACACAAAGACATTCCAAGGAGTATGTGGACAGATTCTTTTTTTATCACTTAAAATACTCAAATGTATTTAGGTATAACTTATATACATAAAATTCACCAATTTTAAATGTATAATTCTGTAGCTTTTGGAAAATGTCTGTCATCATATAACCACCATGCAATCATAATATAAAACATTTCATCAAACTTTCATGTTCTTTGTGGTAATCTCTTCCCTCAACCCAAGGCCCTGGCAATCACTGATCTGCTTTCTGTCACTACAGTTTTGCCTTGTCTAGAATATCATTTAAATGTTACCTTACAGTATGTAGCCGGTTGTGACTGACTTTTTAGCATAATATTTTTGAGATTCATCTTTGATGTTGTATGTATCAATAGTTCATTCCTTTTTTAAAAACAGCATTGAGATGTAATTCAGATACCATACAATCCACCCATTTAAAATGTACAAGTGAGTAGTTTTTAGTATATTCATAGAATTAATGCAACAATGACTATAGTAAGATTTTGAACTACTAATCTAAAGAAGGAAGTTTGTTTCTTTTTATTGCTAGGTAGAATTCTATTTGTTTTTCATTGACCAGTTGATGGAAACTTTGGTTGGTTCTATCTTTTGACTATTATGAATATTGCTGTTATGAACATTTGAGTACAAGTCCGTGTGAACATATGCTTTGCTTTTTCTTGGGTAAATATCTAGGATTAGTATTACTGGGTCTTATTGTAAATATTAATATATGTTTAACTTGATAAAAACTGCTAATTGTTTTTTAAAAGTAGCTGTACTGTTTTGCATTTCTACTAGCAGTGAATGAGAATTGCTTCATGATTATCCTCATCAGCATTTGATGTTGTCAATCTTTTTAATTATAGCCATTCTAGTGGTGACTATATCGTGGTTTTAATTACATTTATTGATGCCTAGTGATGTTGAAGATATTTTCTGCTTGTTTGTCATTCATACATTTTTCCTGGTGAAATATCAGTTTAAATCTTTTGCCCACACCAATCATTAAAATCAATCTTCCCCTTGCTTGGAAAACCTACAGTGTTGGTTCAACTCAACTTTGGCTATGCCACACCTACACATGGAATGTAGCTGGAGAAAAACACAGTGGTATCATTCTGAATTCAAGTGGGCCCTTCATGCAGTCCAGCAATCTTACTTCATTTACTCTTCTATTTTTCTTGGTGACTATTTTATATCTTCTCCAATCTTATCAAATCTCTACCGGTTCAACCATCATTTTTTGTTATGATTGTTTTTTAAGAAAATTGAAACAATTTGGAAAGCACCCTCAGCATCACAATCACTACTTTCCAGCATCTGTCAGTAGACTGTGCCTTTCCTGCCTCCTGCTCTCATGTAAGGCTACCTCATTTACTTGCATGCTAGGTCCCGCCCCCTTTTGTCTACTCAAGAACTTTCTTCTATATTATCAATTTTCTCCTTCCTCTCCCATACTACCAATTTTTACCTTCTCTACTGAATCATTATTTAAACATGCTATTATTTTTTATCTTTAAATTTTTCTTTCTCTTGGACCCTCTTCTTTATCTTTTCTCCAACCTTGCCATCAATCCACTGTCTCTTTTCTTCTTTATAGTAAAACTTCCAGAAGAGTTGAGTATTTGGCTTTTCTCAATTTCTTTTCTTTCTATTCTCTCTTACGCCATTTCAACCAGGCTTTCATGCCCAGTATCCATTAAAATTACTCTTTCCAAGGCTGTCAGTGGCCTCCACATAGGTAAATCCACTGATAAATTCTTACAGTGGTCTACAAAGACATGTTCTTTCTAACACCCTGCTTACCTCCCTGACTTTACCTCCAACTGTACTCTTCCCTTACCTACTAGTCTTCTGTTCCAGCTATATTGGACTGCTGGAATTCCCTCTGCCTGACCACTCTTCCACTACAGTCTTCATAGATGATCTCCCCCATTTCCTTCAAGTCTTTGCTCAAATGTTACCTTTTCTGTGAGTCCTCACTGACCATCCAATTTAAGTTGCAAACTCTCTCTGCACTCCTAATCTCCATTTTACTATTTTTTTAAAAAAATGAGTACTTACTATATTTTAATATATTTATATAACTTATTTATTTTAATTATTTGACTGTCTTCTCCCATGAGAATATATATTTGAAAAGGGCAAGATGTTTATTTTGTTCATTGGTATACTCCTAATACTTAAAACAATGCTAGGAACATTGTGAGGACTCGAAAATTTGTTGGATGAATGGTACCAAAATTCTGGCAGATAACAGGCCCTGACCAGATGACTCAGTGGATAGAGTGTCATCCCAGCACACCAAGGTGGCAAGTTTGGTCCCTGGGCAGGGTACTTAGGAGGAGCAATCAATGAGAGCACAACTGAATGAAGCAACACACTCTCTCCCTCTCTTCCCCCCCCCCTCTCTCTCTTTTCTCAATTTCTTTTCTTGGCCCCAGGCACTGAGGATTTCTAATCAATGGAAAAACTTTTTTCAAATGTTTATTTCACTGATTTTAGAGAGAGGCAGGGAGAGAGAGAGACAAGAACATCAATCTGCTCCTGTATGTGCCCTGACCAGGAATTGAACTGGCAATCCCAGTGGTTCAGGATGACACTAACCAACCTAGCTCTCTGACCAGGGCAATGGGAAAACTTTATTTTTTAAGGTTTTTGTTTATTTATTTTAGAGAAAGGATAGATAGAGGGGGGGGAGAGAAAAGTGAGGGGGAGGGCAAGTGGGAAGTATCACCTTGCAGTAGTTGCTTCCTGTATGTGCCTTGAACCAGGCAAACCTGGGGTATTGAACCAGAGACCTCAATATTCTAAACTGATGCTTTATCCATTGTGCCACCACAGGTCAGGCAGAATAAACTTTTAAAAATTAGAAAAAGGGGGAGCGGGACCCTGGCCAGTTGGCTCAATAGTAGAGCATCAACCCAGCATGTAGATGCTCTGGTTCAATTCCCAGTCAGGGCACACAGGAGAAGCGACCATCTGCTTCTCTTCCCCTCCCCTTCCCCTTTCTCTTTTTCTCTCTTCCTCTCCTGCAGCCATGGCTGGATTGATTCAAGTGCATTGGCCCCAGGCACTGAGGATGGCTCCATGGAGCCTCTACCTCAGGTGCTAAAAATAGCTCGGTTGCCAGCATGGGACCCAGATGGGCAGAGCATTGGCCCCAGAGTAGGGGTCATCAGGTGTATCCTGGTTGGGGTGTATGTGAGAGTCTGTCTCTATCTCCCCTCCTCTCACATAAAAAGAAAAAATAGAAAGACAAAACTGGAAGAAAACAGGAGTGGAGCAAAGGCATACAGTATTGGGAATAAACAAGGAAGAATACCTTGAACATCATGCAGTGTTTATGTTCTTTTTGGTGAACTCAGTCTTTTGTGTTATATATAGATGAATCTGATAGGTTTGAGAGGACCAAAGGCAGGAAAACCCCACTATCACATTTCCTATAGGCCCACATGCCTGGAACTTAGAAAAGAAAATTAGAGGGTAATATGTTGGTTTCCAGAGGGAAAGGGGAGGGGAGTTAAGGAGTCCAAATATATGGTGACAGAGGATGGTTTGACTTTGAATGATGAGCACACAATGCAATATACAGATGATGTATCATAGAAATGTACACTTAAAACTTACATGATCCTATTAACTAATGTCACCCCAATAAATTTAATTTTTAAAAAAGCAGGTCAGCATAAGTATAGGCCTGAAAACATGTACAAACATTCTTTTTTCTTTTTAACCAAACTGCATTTTTTTAAAAATGATACTATTTCTAGGAGCATATTTAGTGTATGTGATATTAAATTGCTTAGCCAGTAAGGTGGGAAGAGGTTAAAGGTTTTGAAGAGTCTGAAGAGGAGAGAGAAGCTTTGTAAAAGTGGATGCATTTCATGATAATTTAAAATGTCTCATTGAATAATACACTGCTCATAAAAATGAAGGGATTAGGGTCCGTGCAGATACTCTAGTACTTCCAGCCTTTTATATAGTGCATTTTCACCAATGAAATAAAAGTTGGTTTTACATCTCATTTGCATAATTGAACAACTTACAGTACTTTGACTTGTCTTTTGCTTTTCTGATGTTCTTGTTTAATAAAAAAAATAAAATGCTTCTCTTTTTTTATTGCTTCATATTCATTTTGGAATATCCCCTAATATATATATCTCACAAAAACACAGAAAAATACACATAATTATATAAGATGTTGAATTTTCCCAAACTGAATATCAATGTAATCAACATCCAGAACCTAAGCAGCATCCCAGGTGCTCCCCTTATGCCTCATGTCTTCCAATTACTACCTCCCACCCGGAATAACCACTTGTTTTAACATCTAACACTATAGATGTGTTTTGCCTGATTTTGTACTCTATGTAAAATAAATCATGCAGTATATGCAGATGTGTATCTCTTTTGTTCATAATACAGTTTGTGAGATTTATTCTCATTTGTTATATGTGGTTGGGGTTTATTCATTTTTAATGCTATACAAAATTCATTTTGTATAAATAGTATAAATATACCACAATTTACCCATTCTTTTATTGGTAGGCATTTGTACAGTTTACAGTTTTTGGCTATTATGAATAGTGCTACTATCTAATACATTCAGTTAATGTATTTTTATGTACATTTGCATGAATTTCCTAGAACACTCAACAGTTTTTTATCCCATCAGTGAACTCTTGAATGTTCTTTAGCTTTGCAGCCAATATATTAACTGTGTGTACCTCACTCAGATGAGAGTTATAGTGACAGGTATTACCAAATCTTTCTTTTTTTAGTTTTGTCACTAGGCTTTGTCTATACTTAAGATGCTTGACATGTATTCTGGTTAAATATGTATATTCATATCTTTTATTAGATTGCCATTGTACTTTACTTACTTGTGTATCCCAGCATTAGACACAGTACCTGAAATATAGTAAGCTGGTTGAGTGATGGTGATACCATCATCATTGCCAGCAATTAACACAGCAAGTCCCCTTAGTTATGTGAACCATCTAGCTAGGGTAAAGTCTTGCTTTAGTTTGACATCTCAGAGTCAAGGGGTTAGGTAGGAATAGGAAATGATCACTCTTTGAGAAGCCCAGAACTGAGGGCTCAGAACTGAATATGCTGTGTGGTTAGAGGGAATTGCTGTGGCTTTACAAGCCTCTTGGAGATTTCATGTGTTAACAGCCGTGATTCCAAGGGCTAGTGTGGGGGCCAGATATAAATAGCAGAACACAAATGGGGTAATGTGCCACTGCCAAGCTACTGCTGGGGGTGTTTATAAAAAGAAAAGCATTCCCTTCTCAGCTCTCACTGTCAACAAGCTCCCATTCTGAAGACACGCTCACCACAACTGAGAGAGTGGGGAAACAATTTGAGACCTAGCATCATTTAAATGCAGAAAAGCCAGGTAAACATTTTTATTTATTTACACTCAGACTACAGAAGTGAAGAATTAAAAAAAAAACACAAGAAAACACTGTTATCTGAGATTTCTTGGCACATACTGCCTTGGGACAGTTGTCTGCCAAGTCTTATAGACCAAATCATTTTTAGAAAGGGAAGTTTAAAACAAAAGTGGCATTTTGGTATTATATTTTAATATCTTTAGCAAAACAAACAGCTCCTAAATAACGGTGGGAATCTAGGACCAAAGGGAAGACTGCCTCTTTCCCTCTGTGCTTTTTTCCCCATATTCAGATGCCTGAATATTGTGTTGATAAGACAAAATAGAGATTTTAGTTCAGTTCCAGTATGTCAATTGTTTTGTATGTGGAGAGAATTGTAGACCACCTTTACTTGAATTATTTAATGACTCTGAGACAGCTTCAGCCTTATGGCCTCTTGTCCCCTCATAAACTTTGGGAGAATATTGGGCAATCAGCCAGCAGTTAGAGCCAGCAAAGTTGTATAATCTTATTAGAATTGCTACATACCCAGTTCCTGCTTATTCTCATCCTGCCTTCAGAAAGTTATGCAAGACACTTGTTTTATCCTTGGACTTCTCTTGAATGTGAATGTCTGAGGGAAGGAGGTTCCCTTGGATAGCCTTCTGCGTTGTACCACCACTGGCTTCATCATCTCCTTCACCCACCCAGATGGGTATGGTTTGGTTTGCAAAGAAGATAGAAGAGTGGATGAAGTACTGGGCCCTAATTCTTGGAGGATTCTTAGAAACTGGGAGTTGAGAGCACAATTTTGAAATGTTTTTGTTTTTGTTTTTCATTACCTTGGTGTTAATTTCCTATGTGTGCAGAGGGGGGATATAGTGATAGCAAGAAAATATGAGCACCAGGGGCTGTGGTGGGAGAGACAGTATATCTGGCGGAGAATGGAAATGGATAGACTCAATCTGAAACCATTTCCTGAAGTTTTCTGAGGTTTTGTTTCCTCATCTGAATGGGGGTGGTAGACCAGTAGGCAAGATCCAGGCCCTCTATCCATTGGAATTTATTGATAATAGCTTTCTGAGCATCATGATGATACCCACTTTCACCCAGAATGCAAATATATGTTGTGTATCTTCCATAAGCTCTTTTTAAAAGTCTACTAAATTGGAATTTCTTCATTTTAATTTAGAAGAGAAAAATGAAGACAGGACATTTTGAAATGATCGCCATGCTGCTGTCAGCTATAATGCTAGTGGATATCTTCCAGGTAATGTTGGGAATGGCAAGCATGGTCATTGGACTAGGAACTCTTAATATAACGTAACTTAAGGCATCTGTGTGGGTTCGTGATGCAAATGAGAGCAGACAGAATGGATAAATCCGTTTTTTCAAGTTGCTTTCATCTTTTCATTTTATACATTTGATACATGTTAATTATGGAGAGTTGAAAAAATTAAAATTAAGTGAAAACAGGAGAGTAAAATGCATCTACAGTCTCTCTACTTAGAAAGACTCAATCTGTTGGTGTATAGTGTTCTCGGCAATGTTACGTGTGTGTATGTTTGGGTGTGTGTATTTAATTTACAAAATGGGTTTATATAGTACATATATATTTTATCTTTTTAAGTTAATACTGTGCTACAAATGGCTGCCTAGGTCATTAAATATCCTGAAAATATGTATCTTTTCCAAATAAGATAATATTGCTGTGTTTGGTTGCATGTTTTTCATTAAATATTATATAAGGACCATTTTCTCACATTCACTATTTTTTTTTATGATAGCGCCTTTATTTTAATTTTTGCAGTTGAATCTTTAAGTATTCTATAACATATTTTTATATAAATTATGAGCTTGGTATCTCACTTAATTTTCCCCACACATTATTAGCTGTCATATCACTACTGTTTGTTTACTGATTTGAGTTGATGCTTTTAAAATATCTTGAATTGATAAAATTTTATCCACTTTTGAATTTAATATTCTGATCCCTTGTCTATAGAATAATCATGTATTCTGTTGCCTGTATTGTGTGAATTTTAATTGAGATATAACTCACATATAAAAATTACCATTTTAAAGTGCACAGTTCAGTGGTTATTTTAGATTCACCGTGTTGTACATAGTTTCACACTATCTCATTACAGAACATTTCCATCAACCTCCCCCCAACAAAATCCTGTAGCTTTTTGCAATCAGTTGCAATTCCTTCTTCCCTGCATCCCCTGGCCATCCCACCTATCTGTATTCTGCCTCTATGGATTTGCCTGTTTTAGACATTCTGGACATTTCATCTGAATGGAATTAGCAACATCGGTCCTTTTGTTTGGCTTCTTTCGTTTATGATAACATTTTTAAGCTTCATCTGTGTTGCATTTATTAGTACTTCGTTCTTTCTTATACAGAATCATACTCCATTGTATGGTTATACCACATTTTGTTTATCCATCCATCAGTTTATGGACACTTAGGTTGTTCCTACTTTTTGGCTCTTATGAGTGAGTAGTGCTGCTATGAACTTTCATGTACAAGTTTTTGTGTGAACATATATTTTCAATTCTCTTGGTATATACCTAGGAGTAGAATTGCTGGGCTATATGGTGACTCTATGTGGAACACTTTGAGGAATTGCCAAATTGTTTTTCATAGTAACTATACCATCTTAACATTCCCTCTGCAATGTATGGGGGTTCAATTTCTCTCCATCTTGCCAACACTTAATTGCCTTTTTTTTCTTCTTAATATAGCCACCCTAATGATTATGAATTAATATCTCATTGTGGTTTTGATTTGCATTTTTAATATTCTTTAGCAACATATAATTTTAAAATATTTTATAAATTTCCATAATTTCTTTTCTTGAACATTTAGATCATTTCATCAGTATTGGCCTTTGTTTCAATGGATAAATTGGAGGAAGAAAATATAATCAGTGTGTTCACCTAGCCTTTTGTATCTGTCCCTTAATGTCCATTCAGTGGTCCCTGAATGGTGTTGGCATTTCTGAACTTTTCCGCTGTTCAAGGCACTCGCTGTCCAGAACACACAATCAACTGTGGCCTTGGGCCAGAAAGACTCGATGTCTAAAATTAGACATGTGGAGACTGGCTAGAAGCATAGGAACAGACAGGAACACATCGGATCAACTCTGATGTGATATGAGGAATGTGGCAGGAGGTGGTGGCTTCAGGGTATGATGTCGTGTAATATGTTGAAGTCTTAAAGATAAATCAGGCATTGGTTCCCAAGATACCTTCAGTACATTCTGTGCTGCAGGGGAAAGTGAATTTCTTGGCTAGGAGAGCCATGATTTAGTTTCCTAATGCTCAAATTCTGTCTTCAAGAAACTGACCTACAGATTCAGTAGTATAGGGTTGTTCCCAGCAGAATATTCTGTGGCTGATAATCAAGAAAAACAGCTTGTAAAATGGTGTAATGAATTGTCTGCTCAACTTTTGTAAAGGTTATTCTTTGTTCTTTTTGTGACAGAGACAGAGAGAGAGAGAAAGAGAGAGAGAGAGAGAGAGACAGATAGGGACAGACAGACAGGAAGGGAGAGAGATAAGAAACATCAATTCTTTGTTGCAGCTCCTTAGTTGTTCATTGACCGCTTTCTTATATGTGCCTTGACTGGGGGCTACAGCAGACTGAGTGACCTCTTGCTCAAGCCAGTGAACTTGGGCTCAAGCTAGTGAGCCTTGCTCAAACTAGATGAGCCCATCCATGCTCAAGCAGGCGACCTAGGGGTTTCGAACCTGGGTCCTTCGCATCCCAGTTCGACACTCTATCCACTGTGTCACAGCCTGATCAAGCTAAGGATTATTCTGAGAACAAAATAAAGCACTTTGAAAAGTGCTACATAAATTTCAATGGTCTCCATCATTGGAAACAACATTTGATTAGAGAGACAGACTTTGTAGCTAGATTGCCCAGTTTAAATATCAATTTCAGACAAGTTACTCAATCTGTGTCTAGAACTTAAGATCACGGGTTGAGAGGGTAGCTTATGCAACCAATGTGCCATAAAAGTAATATAGAATAGTGGAAAGAGAGAATGATGTGAAGGACATTATCCTTTTATTTGTGGAACCCTTAATTGGTGTTCCTGGGTAGATTTGCTCATCCTATTTTTTCTTTTATCAGTATGCCAGTGTACAGGATTCTTATTTAATTAACTTGAATATGTAGATGCTTGGACTTTGAAAGATAAATATAATGCAGATCCTGTTCTTGAGGAACGTACAGTGTAATACATATATTTCTATCACAAAATAATTAAAAATAACTACAGTTTGTTGAAGGCTTGGTATGTGCCAGGCCTGGAGCGAAGGCTTTGCATATATTCATTGTATCATTTAAGCCTTACATCAATTCTATAATTAAAATGTTATTTCCTTACTTTATTCTCATTTTTCTATGAAAAAAAATTGAAGCTCAGAAATGCCAAGTAACTTTCCCGTACCTAATTAGTACCTAGTTGTCAACAGAAATAGAACGGAAACCTACAACTGTCTTTCTCCAGCTAGAGTTAATTACATTCACCCTTGCTGCTTACATGTATCATACAAAGGTGGGTTAAGCCCTTTTCATTTGTAAATGGCAGAAATGATGCAAACTTGCTCAAGCAAATAGGGCATTTGTTGTTTCTTATGACAAACTGAAATACAGCCTTCAGGTACAGCCAGACCCAGGGCCTTACGTAATGTTGTCAGGGCCTCATCCCTGTCCACCTCTCAGCTCTGCAAGCCTAGGATTCTCCATGGGACAAAAAGCTTATGGTTTTAGAGAAAGAAAGAGTGCTCTGGATTTTGAGCCAGATTTATCTCTTCTTATCACTGGGGCTGAAGGTGCAGAATCAGTTCTACCCAAACCACATAGACAAGGAAGAAGATGTCACTAAAAGAAAAGGGGTAATATTTGCCATTATGTCTTTATCACATTTGGTATTTCATGCATGATATTTCATATTCACTCAACAATTTTGAGGGGTTGAGTAAATCTGGCTAAGAATATTTTCAAAGCCAGTACTGCCACACGTTTCTTTAATGTTATACTCATTGTTTTCTTCCTCTGCACCACAAGGTTTCAATGAATGAATTACAGGCATAATCATGTCCATATCTCATCCTCTAACATTTACTCTTTGTGTGTATACAAATAGGTCATAGTTGAGGAAAGCTTCCAGTAGCAATGGAATGTACTTCATAAAAACATATCGAAAGTTGGTTGTAAGTAAGGAAGAGATTCCAGCAGGGCATGAGAGTAGGGAGGCAACAATGTGAGAGAAAATGACACCAAATTTCAAGAGTATTCATTTCTTTTTCCTTTGAAGGTGAAGGCTAATATGTTAGGTATGGCTGATAATGCATTTGATGACGAATATCTGAAATGTACTGACCGGATGGAAATCAAATATGTTCCCAAACTGCTCAAGGAAGAAAAAGCAAGCCACCAGCTTTTGGAAGATGTGTGGGAAAATGCAAAAGCCAAATGGGAAGCTCGGAAGACTCAGCTCTTTCTCCCTCCGAGTTTTAAGGATAACCATGGAATCGCCCTGATGGCATATATTTCTGAGGCTCAACAGCAAACTCAGTTTTACCATCTGTTCAGTGAGGCTGTGAAGATGGCTGGACAATCTCGAAAAGATTATATCTATGGCTTCCAGTTCAAAGCCTTTCATTTTTACCTGACAAAAGCCCTGCAGTTGCTGAGAAGACCTTGTGAGGACAGTTACAAAAATGTGGTGTATAGCATAAGCCAGGGGACTTCATTTACCTTTGGAGGGCTCCACCAAGCCAGATTTGGCCATTTTACCTTGGCATATTCGGCCAAACCTCAGGCTACAGATGACCAACACGTTCTGTTAGCCATTCACACATGCTTTGGAGTTGCCATTGGAAAATTTTTTGATAAAGAAAATGAAAGCGAAAGAATTATCTTAATACCTCTGAATGAGGTTTTTCATGTGTCACAGGATGAGGCTGGCAATAACTTTATCCTTCAAAGCTTAAATAAGACCTGCAGCTATTATGACTGTGCATTTCTAGGAGGTAAGTGTCTCCGTTCTGTGTTTGTCTGGGAGGGAAGGTCAGGAAAGAAACTGAGAGATATTTGAAATTAAAAATGACATTGGTGGTCTCTTGCTCCTTTCACACTGTTAGTTTCTTTTTCCAAAATTTAATTTTATCAAAGTAGCATGTTTACAGTATTATTGAAAGTTACGAAATATAAAATAGTACTATACAGCAGTCATTCTCAACCAAGAGCAGCTTGTCCCTCAGGGTCATTTGGCAATGGCTAGAAACATTTTGTCACAACTATCCCTAGTTGCTACTAGCATCTACTGGGTAGAGGCCAGGGACAATATTAAACAATGCACAGAACAGCCCCCCACAACCAAAAAGTACCTGGCCCCAAGTGCTACTATAGGGCTACAGTGGAAAAGAGCAGCCCCCCATTCCCATTTGCCACTCCTTGGTTGCCTCCATTTTAACTTTTTAAGCTATTTTTTCATGTACTTATTGTCATGTTTCTAAGTAAATAACATACTTCAGTATGTTGTTTCTTGATTTTTATCTATTGACTTCATAGTATAGAGCAGGGGTGCTCAATACGTCGATTGCGATCTACTGGTCGATCGCGAAGGAAGTGTGGGTAGATCGCATGACATTAAAAAGACATTTGTTTTTGATTGGCATACAGAGTAGCCAATCTGACGTCAGAACTTTTGACACCCTACACATGCACGTTAAACCGCCCTAACTTGTTCAGTTACATTGCTGCGTAGTTAGCCTTCGATTTATTTAAACTAAATACAACAAAGGGTATAAAAATGAGTGCCGTAGCTGGTCCAAGTAAGAAGCCTAAAATCTACCACTTTCATACAGAATGGGAAGAGAGTTTTTTCACTATGTCATATTCTAAGTGCTTTTGCCTCATCTGTCTGTGTGCCATTGCTATTCCAAAGAAGGGAAATGTGGAGCGGCTTTTTCGGACTGTTCATAAAAACTATGACATTGACTTTCCTCCGAAAAGAGAGCTGAGAAGGAGAAAGGTGAAAGAAGAATGCACAATATTAAATAGTAATAATAGTAACTTAAATAATGATAATACAGAAGAAATAAATTTATGTTTTGCATTTTTATTGTAGGTAGATCATTTTGACTTGGTCATCTTATAAGTAGCTTGCAAGCTGAAAAAGTGTGGGCACCCCGGTATAGAGAATGGGTATTTAGCTCTCTCCTCAGTACTATTCTGAGAGCTCCTTTTGCTTCTCTCCTGTGAGGAATCCCCTATATCTGGATTTCTTCCTCTTCTGAGTGATTCCTTTTTCTCTGGAAGTTTTCTGAGAAGAGACATTGAGGCAAATTTTCTTTTTTCAAAAATTTTTAAAAATGATTTTAGAGAGAGGGGAGAGAGAGAGAAATGGTGAGGGTGTGTGGTGGGGAGCAGAGCATCAATTCCTAGTAGTTGCTTCTCGTATGTGCCTTGACCGGGCAAGCCCAGGGTTTTGAACCAGCAACCTCAGTGTTCCAGGTCAAAACTTTATCCACTGCACCACCACAGGTCAGGGAAAATTTTCTTTTTTCAAACTACATGTCTGAAAAATGTACCTTTAGGTTTGAATAATAGTTGGTGTAGATTTTTTATTTCTTTGAGAGAGAGACAGGAAGGGAGAAAGAAGGTGAGAGGCATCAACTTGCAGTTGCTTTCACTTTACTTCTACATTGAACTTCTCTTACATGCCTTGACTGGGGCCATGCCAATGTCCCCTTGCTCAAGCCAACGATCTTGGGCTTTTCATACCAGCAGTAACCTTTGGGCTCAAGATGGCCAGCTTGAGGATCATGTGGGCAATACCCTGTTCAAGCCAGTGACCCCACTCTGAGGAGCCTACACTCAGAGCTGGTGACCTCAGGGCTTTGAATTTGCCACCTCAGCGTCTAGGTCAACATTTCACACACTGTGCAACCACCAGTCAGGCAATTTGTATTTCTGTTTCAGAAATTATTTTCCTAAGAATTTTGGAGATGTTCCTCTACTATCTTCCAGTTTCTGGTGCTGCTGTTGAAAAATGTGAAGCCCTTCTAATAACTAAAAATTTGAATTAGACCTTCTGTTTTTTTCTCCAGAAGGTTTTTTTGTTTGTTTTTTTGTTTGTTTGTTTGTTTGGTTTTTTTTACAGGGATAGAGAGTCAGAGAGATGGATAGATAGGGACAGACAGACAGGAACGGAGAGAGATGAGAAGCATCAATCATTAGTTTTTCATTGCCGTTGTGACACCTTAGTTGTTCATTGATTGCTTTCTCATATGTGCCTTGACTGCGGGCCTTCAGCAGACCGAGCCACCCCTTGCTTGAGCCAGTGACCTTGGGTCCAAGCTGGTGAGCTTTTGCTCAAGCCAGATGAGCCCGCGCTCAAGCTGGAAACCTCGAGGTCTCGAACCTGGGTCCTCTGCATCCCAGTTCGATGCTCTATCCACTGCGCCACCGCCTGGTCAGGCTCTTCAGAAGGTTTTAAGATGTTTTCTTTATCCCCAACGTTCTGAAATTTTATGATGTTGTGCCTTGTTGTATGTGAAAATATTTTGTAATTCCTCCTATGAAATTGGCCTCCTGTTGATGTTCTAGCACTTTTTCTCTAAAATCTAGAAAGGTGGAACGACTAATGGTAAATTTAATCCTTGATTGGTAACATGCATCTGATCTAGGAGGATTGGGAATTAATTCTAAATACTTGGGGGGAAGCCACGGTATTGGGATTTCCTCACTGTATTGTGACATACCCAGCTGTTCTTGCTGAGTCCTGGAATTACATTTATAAACTGGTAGAAGAGATATTATCTCTGTGACAGATTTGTAGCATAAGGCTACTAAGTTAAGATGGTTCCTGCACCTATCTGTGTAGTCTTGTTTCCTTATAACTGAGCATCATTCTGGGGGCTAATAGCCCTGGACTGTTCTAAGGAATGGCATGGAAGGGATGTATCTCATGCTGTCCTATTGCTCAACAGTATGCTGTGTCCCCTGCCTTGCATTCTTCTGAAATCTGGTGAGGTGGCGGCCTTTGGAGGTCTTATTAGTGTGATTATCTATCTGAACTCTAAACCATGGCTGCTGGTCCAGCAGACTGAGTAAGGCAGTACGGCCTCAGAAGTGGGATGGACATTTAGATTTTTGACTCAATGTGGCCAAGGCCCTATGAGATAAAAGAAACTAGGTGGGGAAGTGCTGATGAGACGTCATGCCTGAGTGATTTCTGATCCACTTAGGATGTAATGCAGTGGTTCTTAACCTGGGTTCTATCAAACCCTAGGGGTTCGATGAGTAGGTCTCAGGGGTTCAGAGAAGCCTCTTTCGCGGAGGCCAGAATAAAGTAATACCATAATTTGTTGTGAGTTCATGCACTTTGTTGGTTTTGTTCTTTGAGCAAGGTGATGTTCATGCACAGCTCATTTTGTGCACCAGTAAAAAAACATATACCTATGTCTTGAATTTGGGGAAAAAAATCATATTTTATTTATCACTAAAGAAGGGTTCAGTGAATGCGCATATGAAACTGGTGGGCTTGGTACCTCAAAAAAGGTTAAGAACTTGCCTGACCAGGCGGTGGTGCAGTGAATAGAACATCGGACTGGGATGCGGAAGACCTAACGCGCAGTGGATAGAACATTGGACTGGGATGCGGAAGACCCAGGTTCGAGACCCCAAGCTTGCCAGCTTGAGCGTGGGCCCATCTGGCTTGAGCAAAAGCTCACCAGCTTGGACCCAAGGTCACTGGCTCCAGCAAGGGGTTGCTCGGTCTGCTGAAGGCCCGCGGTCAAGGCACATGTGAGAAAGCAATCAATGAACAACTAAGGTGTCGCAATGGCAATGAAAAACTAATGATTGATGCTTCTCATCTCTCTCCGTTCCTGTCTGTCTGTCCCTATCTATCCCTCTCTCTGACTCTCTCTCTGTCCCTATAAAAAAAAAAAAAAGTTAAGAACCACTGATTTAATAGCAGAAGCTATGTAGTCGTTCAGGTGCCTGTGACACAAAATTTAAGGAGACCCTCAGTCACAGGGCGGTACACTTGCAGCATTTGTACTTGCACGATCCTGAGAATGACTGCTTCCTCCAAGTTTGCCCTTGGCACCTCATTTGCTTCACCCTGATTCTGGCCCTGAGTTGCAAGTAAGTGAGACTACTCACCTTGAGGGGCAGATGATGATTGTAGTGAGTACTTGTATAGAGAGGAAAGGTGCCCATACCCCTCACCAACCATATATTAACTAACCAAAAAGCAAGTCAGTGGGAGGCAGCTCATATCAACTTATGGAAATTGATTGTGGGCATGTATCTCTTCCCAGTTTCTCTTACATCACAGTAGCTTGAAATTGGCCACGGCTGAGAGTTATACCATAAAAATCAGCAAACACTACAAATCAGGATCACCAACCCCCACTGCAGAACTTGTTCAACTTTACTAGCACATCATAGCTAGAAACCCAGTTGCATATGGGCTGACAAGATGATGCCACTTTTGGTGTTCTTGATGCATTTAGTCAAATGCCATTTGTGGAGGCATTAGTTATACAGTAACCCTGGCTGTAGTAGCTATAGGTCAGATCAATCACTGGTATCTGGTTGATTGACAGAGTGGACAATTAAGCCCACAAGGTTCATATTTATGAGTGGGATTATGATGAACAAAAGGGGTGGAGCCATTGTGTTGAACCAGAATGATCTGGGGCTCAGACCTGCATGGGCAAGTGCATTATGAGTTCCATGTAAGGAAGGGGAAAGGGAAATGGGCACACCTCTGTGGGCATGCCCACAAGGTTGGGTAGAGGATACACGGTAGGTTAATGTTCAGACCAGTCCCAAGGGGAGACCTTTGTGGAAGCTCACTTGCACTGTTTGTTTGGAGAGCTCTGACAGTGCTAGGTCACTGCACTTTTGTGTTGATTTAAATCCAAATTGAAATCTAACCAATGTCCTCTGCTGCCATCTACAGTTAACTAATGGGAACCAAGGGCCAAAAACTTGATCATTAAAGTGAGGCTGTTTGAAACACTATCAAGGACAATAACTAGAGCTTTTATTTTATTTATTTATTTTATTTATTGATTAAGCTAGAGAGGAATGGGGAGAAACAGTACTATTGATCTGTTCCTGTATGTACCCTGATCGAGGATCAAACCAGCAACTTCTGTGTTTCGGGACGATGCTCTAACCAACCAAGCTATCTAGCCAGGGCTATAATTAGAGCTTTTAAAAGCAAGCCAGAAGGATATAATAAGAACCTTCTTCCATTGTGACTATAATTTTGGATGGAAAAAGACAATGTTTCTAAAAGAGATTAAAAAGATGTACTGTACTAAATTTAGTGCTAACAGTCCTGTGTTATTGTTTTGAATTTATGATTTCCAAGATAAAAACGTGTTGTGGGCCTTACCTTACAAACATGAGTTAGCTATAAAAACAATCAGAAAAACAACCCTAGCTTAGTTGGTTAGGAAGTGGAGAGAATACCAATATCCCATTAGATAATATACTGCTCACAAAAATTAGAGGATATTTTATCGCTTCATATTCATTTTGAAATAGCTCATTTTTGTGGGCAGAATACTATTCCTGGTGGTCAAAGATACTAAACATGGTATTAATTCAAGATAATGGGACAGAACTATGCATAAATGGTAACGAAACCTTTTATCCTTCCTCATTGGGGAATCACTACAGGTTAATCTTCTATACTATTTTCCTAGAAAAATTGGTAAAACTGGAATGTCAGCTATGTAATTAGGCTACATTCCTTATTGAAACATGATGCAGCTTGCTTCACCAGAATGAGCAAGAGAGAGCAAGAAGCAGTGCCAGCCAGCCAGTCTTTTGCAGCCTAATAATGGGAGTGACTATATTCTGTTTGCTGGAAGCAAGTCACTAGGTTCAGTCCACACTAGAGAGGAGAGGATTACATAAAGTGTGAATACCAGGAGGCAGGATCTTTGGGAGCCATGTTAGAAGCTACTTACCATAATCCCAACCCACTTTACTCCATTACCTCCCCTTGGGGATGATCCAAAATTGGCTATAGTTTTTCCATAACAATGAGTTCTATGGTGACTTCTGTGAGCAGAGTAGTATAGCCACAGAACCAATGAAAGCAAAGTCAGCCATCAGTTTTATATACTGGTGTTTTTGATCTGATTAATATGAACAGTCTGTTTACTGGTAATATGAAATATATATTAATTTTCTAAAGTAAAGTAATAGCAGGTATTATGTGAATGTCCGTCTATCCACAGAAGTCAGAACAAGCACACTCACACGAAAAGAAAGAATATAATCTTCATTCAATTCCCTTCATTCTCCAACCACCAATTCCTTGGTGCTGGGAACTCAAGTCAAAGCAGAGGTTAGCATGATTGTGGGCAATTTATCAGTAAGTGAAGACAGCCAGACCAGTCAGTCCTGTAGAGATTGTCACTGGGGAAGCCCGTAGAATTTTTCATTTGAAGTCATAGTTCTTTATAACAATTTCCTTACTGTGGTAGATTATGGAGGCAGAGCTGTAGCAGGGACAATGTCTGCACATGCTTGATTTGCTTGGTTTCCCAAGCACTTGAGGCAATGTGGGAGACAAGCTATGTAAACTGACAAAATCCTTACAGCCTAGGGCTTAGTTTAAGACTAAGCTCTCTAATACTAAGATCTTCTACATACCCTTTTAAGACTAAAATCTTTTCAACATCCTTCTAATATTAAGATCTTCTCAAAACTAAGCTTTTCCCCACACCCTTGACCAGGGGTCCCCAAACCACAGCCTGCAGGCCGCATGCGGCCCCCTGAGGCCATTTATCCGGCCCCACCGCACTTCTGGAAGGGGCACCTCTTTCATTGGTGGTCAGTGAGAGGAGCACAGGATGCATCCGCACCCATAGTTCCTATTGAAATACTGGTTAGTTTGTTGATTTAAATTTACTTGTTCTTTATTTTAAATATTGTATTTGTTCCCGTTTTGTTTTTTTACTTTAAAATAAGATACGTGCAGTGTGCATAGGGATTTGTTCATAGTTTTTTTATAGTCTGGCCCTCCAATGGTCTGAGGGACAGTGAACTGGCCCCCTGTGTAAAATGTTTGGGGACCCCTGCCCTTGACTGTTGCATGATAGGGGATGGCATACTCTTATGAGGAATCCCATTTATGCCTCAGATAAGTGGTTTTGTATGAGAGACTTCCTTATTTGTATATTGGTTTAAAGGCTTTAATTGTCTACACTATATAATAAAGCAAGACTGGGGGCTCTCGCTCTCTGATCTTGCCATCAGCATTGCAGAGGCCTCCTGATCCCATCCTCTTTTCTTGGTGAGTCTATTTTCTTAATTCCGCGCCGTTCTCCCTCAGGACCTGGAATTACTAGTCATGCTGGTTTGCGGCAAGGCAACATTTTGTAATTGTCTCTAGAACTGTTTTTTAAATGTCTAGTCTAGCCAAACACCTGAGATTAGCCTCAGGGTACCATCAGATTCTAACAGAACTGTACCAATTCCTGGACCAATAGAAACTGGATTAAGTCACCTGGATTCTTGGTTCACACTGCACAGATGTAGCAGGATTTGAGAGCAGCTCATAGAAAATCACAGCTCGTAGTGTAGCCAGGCCTTTCAGGAACTCCCTCATCTTAGATGGAGAGTCTTATCCTCAGATAACTGTATTAGCCAGTCATAGAGAAGAGACCGTAGGATACTAGACCTTTTTGTGGCATTATAGGACACCCTCTATGGCTCGTGCTGGCACTAAATCTAAGCACCCTTTCACTGACCTTCTTGCCTTTACTGCTACTGTTGGGCAGGCTAACAGATTTCCCTTTACGTCAAGTCTGAGGGGAACTGCTGCTACATTGATGATTTTTTTCCAGGGCATCACTAGCAAGAAGGCTCTAGGACCTTGTAAAAGTATACTGTTAGATGCCATGTTCCTGTTCTCCAAAAACCACGCATTTCCTTATACAGATCAGTGTTTGGGGGCAGACCTACTCTGTTTCTCCATACGCATGTGAAAGATCTTTGTTCATATATTCAAGGATCTTGAAGCTCTGGTTGAGATTCTTTTTCTCCAATGGATAAGAATTGTCATAGTAAAGGCATAGATTTACTGTTGAGAACATTTAGTATGTGAAGAGAAGATTAATTGAACAGATAAGTAAATTTTCTCCTAACTTTTTCAGACTAATCATAGACCAGAATCATTAAGTGTTAGATTTAGATGGGCTTTTGGAGGTCATTTGAAGCAGTCTCCCACTAAAAGATACAGATAAGGAAGCTGAATTTCAGAAATGTTAGATGCTTTATCAAAGATTATACTGCTGTTTGATGGCTATAGTATGAATACAAAAGTGTTAGCTCTGGCCAGTTAGCTCAGTTGGTTGGAATATCTTCCCAAATGTCAAGGTTGCAGCTTTGATCCCTGGTCAGGGTAAATATGGGAAGCAACCAGTTAGTGCACAACTAAGTGGAACAATGAATATTTCTTCCACTGTCCTTTCCTTCCTTTTCTCTCTTTCCCTTCCTCTCTCTGTCTCTCCAAAATCAATAAATTTTTAAAAAATAATTAATTAGAAATGTAATTCTTCCACAATGTGCATTGCACTAACTTATGAGTCTGATAGAGCTGCCAGATTAATTACTAATAGCCACAGACCAGTTTGAAATCTTTACTAGGATAGGTTGTGTCTAATAAAGCTTTTTCTTTATGTTTCAGGACTAAAATCTGAAAATTGTGTTGAGAACATGGGTAAGTGATGCTTTCAAGTATTATCTCTACCATGGAGGTCAGAGGCATCCAACCATACTGCCATACTGTCAGCCGTCATTTTCTCAAGGCAGAGTTGTGCTCCTTCTCCTTTTGCAGGTGGAAGGCCCAGGAGCCTCTGCTGGTGGCATCCCTCTCCCACCCCTACCCCAGCCTTGCCTGTGGCTGTCCTCTCAAACACTGCATTTATCTTGGGCATGTGGTACCATTCCACTGTCACCCTAACCTATCCTTGCAGGAGCTTAAGGACTCCTGAATGGCCATACATGACGTCTGTGTACAGAGTTAGAATTATAACTCTATGTTTTGATATCTTAGGAAATAATCTTTGGGAGACTAATGAAGGAATAGAGTGAACGTGGCTCAAGGTGGGAGGGACATAATGGTAATACAGTCTGTTTTAGATTCCTCAGGGAAAAATAGAAGGATGTAACAAAAGATAATCTTGCTTAGAGGATCATGGGAAAGCTTTGGGTAGGTAAACAGGAATGCTAAGAGCATTCAAGAATAGTATTACTAGATAGGCCCAAAAGATTTGAACCAAAGTTGCCAGAAAATAGCTTGGGCTCTAATGCATGCTTTGTGTGGTTTTTGAAGATTTTCTCATTAAGAGGTTTGAAATAAGGGTCTATTTCTAGCTGTCTTCCTAGCTGGTTTTCCTATGAATTCTTCTTCATGCAATTGAAATGAATACATTTGCATTTTCTTTTTTTTTAAATATATATCTTTTCTGAAGTGAGAAGAGGGGAGGCAGAGAGACAGACTCCCATATACGCCTGACCAGGATCCACCCGGCATGCCCACTAGGGGATGATGCTCTGCTTATCTGGGGCATTGCTTTGTTGCAACTGGAGCTATTCTAGCGCCTGAGGTGGAGGCCATGAAGTTACTATCCTCAGTGCCCGGGCCAACTTTGCTCCAGTGGAGCCTTGGCTGCAGCAGGGGAACAGAGAGATAGAGAGAAAGGAGAAGGGGAGGGGTGGAGAAGCAGATTGGTGTTTCTCCTGTGTGCCCTGGCCGGGAATTGAACCAGAACATCCACATGCCAGGCCAACGCTCTACCACTGAGCCAACTGACCAGGGCCACATTTGTTTTTGATATTGAATATTTTGTATTTCTCATCTCACCAAATTTTGTATGTATCTTAAATGTAAGCCAATTCAAATTTTTATCATTAATAAATGTTTAAAAATAGACTGAACCTTGACAGTCACATCTGAGCATAGTACTGTATAATGAAAACATGTTTATATTTCAGATTATTTTCAACCCATCTATGTCTCCAGCCCGGGTAAGTATGCTCTCATGTTTAAAAATCATCCTTAGCTGAAGAAAGAGAGTATTTTGTAGATATGAAGGAGTAACTTGGCAGATATGAGGGAAAAAGGAAAGAATCAACTCTGGGGAAATTTGCCTCTTTCTAAATGAGAGGATTGGCACTCTGGAGAGCTGAACAATATGAAAACATTCTAGGGAATGAGACTGGTGGCACCTGAAGAGTTAATCCCTCTTGAGAGATCTGAGGGCTCTATATTCAGTCACCTGTGTGACACCATTCAGATGAAAGTAGAAAAGTTAGTCATTTGCACCTCCGAAATATGCTGATGTTTGGTATCATCTGACTAAGTATCTGAGTAATAAGATGTTATTTCCCCTGCGTTTGCAATTATGGTGACATGGCCCAAATCACTTCTGTGCATTAAGTTTCCCTATGTGTTTGGCTCATGTTGCTACAATAAGATTTTCTTTACTGAAGAGAGAAAGTTATCTGGGCTTGCCTTAAGTATGCAATTTACTTGATGTTTGGAAGATAGTCTCCTGTCCTAATGTGAAGCATTTCATGCCCCTGAGGACTTGCTTGGCAACACTTCTTATTGGCCCAGTGCAGCCAAAAGTTTTATTGGTCACTTTGCAGAGACCTCAGCTAACTCTTTAAGACAGACATTTTTCTAGCTCTTTGAGAACCCCCAGGAGATTTATTATATGTGATCCTTTTTCTTGAGATACCAGAGGAAGGTTACAGTCCAATTAGGCCAAGTGCATTTAGATTCTGGCTGACACTTAAATTTAGTAGCACTAATTTACTGATTGATGTACTAAATGGTTCTTTATGGCCATATTACCTGAAAATAGTTTTGCTCTACCTATACTGACTTCCAATGATTTTATTCTATCTTTAAAATGGAAAGTTGTTTTTGGTTTTTTTTTGTAACTTAGGTGATAAAAACCGGAAGCCTGAAGACCCTGGTAAGACAATTTCATAAACTCTGGGGCCTTACATTTGCAAGACAGCTAGCTCCCTTAGGGGTGGGAGCTGGTGGGCACGGCATGGTAAGAAACAGTGGGAAGAGGGAAGAACTACTTTAGCTTGCTAGTTTGATATATCAGAGACCCTCCTGAGTTTCTGGAAGACTTCTTTATAAAGATGGTACAGCAGCTTCTCTGTGTCTATTAGCTGACAATCTTTAGGTCATCATTTTTCCAGAGGGGAATTACATCTATTCATAGAACCAAAACATCCGACAGACGTGGGGCAGCAGTGGAGAGGGAAGGTGGGCAGGGCTAAGTGTCCATGCACAGCCTTATAGGCCTGGGGCTGGGAGGTGCTGGGGTGGGGGTGAGAGAATAGTCTTTCCTCTTTGCTGAGGAAGAACTAATTCCAGTGAACCTATTATTTTCTGCTTTATGCTGGCAGTTACATGGATAGAGGAAGGTGTGGCAAATTATTCCACAAACTCTTGTGACCTAGGGTGTTGGGCAGGGGCATTAAAAAATGACATTACTTTTCTTTCTAAATTAAAATTATTTTGTTTATTTCTGCTTCCAGCAATTTAACAAATGCTGTTAGCTATATCTACTTGATTATTTAGTATATTCCCAAGATTTTGGTTTTGTCTTTGTTAAAAATAATATTATTCAAATGTCTTCAAGGGTGCTAGGACAGGAACACCCATAAATTACTGGTGAGATTATAAATTGGAACTTTCCTGGAAGACAGTTCGATAGTATTACTAGCTTTAAAAATATTCACACCTTTTAACTCAGTTATAACACTTTTATATATTGTCCTAAAGAAATAATCACAAATATTTGTGTATAAAATGTGTATAAAAATATTTACATAGTGTTATGGTTTCTAAAATTTATCAATAACCTTACTGTCCTACAGGTGGCTATTATTAAATAAAATGCCCATATTATGAAACACTGAACTGAAAAATCAGTTTTGAAAAATATTTAAGAATATGAGAAAGTACTCATATACAGTAGCAAATAAAAACAGGATATGAAACAGCTATATAATGTATAATATTGATTTTTGTTTTAAAATGTAGAAAAGCAAAAACTTCCATTTGTAACCTAAATAAGTACTGAGGATTTGATGTACAACACGGTGATTGTTGTTAACACTGCTGTAGGGTGTATTTGAAAGCTGCTAAGAGAGTAGATCCTAAAAGTTCTCACAAGAAAAAAACAGTTGTTTTTCTTTATTTGTTTTTTTTTGTATCTATATGAGATGACAGATGTTAACTAAACTTATAATTATTGCACAGTGTATATAAGTTACATCATTATACTGTATACCTTAAACCTATAGTGTTGTATGCCAATTATATCTCAATAATAATGGAAAATATGCTAAAATTGTGTATGTGGATATATGTATCCATAGCAGAGATATTGAAAGGAAAGATACCAAAAATGTTAAGCACGAGTAACTCTGATATTTGTGATTAAGAGTAATTTTTAATAATTTCCTATATTTTTCTGAATTATCTGTAATTATAATGTTATATAATCAAGAAATTTTATTTTAAAAAATACATCATGACAAATATAGGTTGGAGAGTCTTTGGACTGAATCTAAAGAAAGAAAGAAAGAAAGAAATCCACAAGAGCTGTTTTACTTAGTCTGGGCAAGAGATCCTGGGGTCACTGGCTATTGTTCTTACCAAAAATTAGTCAGGCTCCAGTGGATTAAATCTTCTCTCCTTGACTCTGTTCTCTGTCACGTCTCAAAGCTGTTAAGAGTTTTTCACTGTATAAATAGTCATATAAATATATGGTTAAATTGATTTTCAAGCCAAACGCATTTTTCATTAAATACATAGTTTCTATTTTCATCTTTAGGAATGAAAAACCAGGAGTCCACTGTCTTACCTGGTAAGTAATCTTTTTTTTTTTTTTTTTTTTTTTAATTAAGTGAGGCGGGAGACAGAGAAACAGATTCTCACATAGGCCCCGACTTGACCGGAATCTACCTGGCAAGGATCCATCTGGCAAGCCCCTTACTGGGCGATGCTCTGCCCATCTGCAGTTGCTGCTCCCTTGCTGGCAACTATTTTTATGCCTGAGGTGAGGCCATGGAGCCATCCTCAATGCTCGGGGCCAACTTGCTCAAACCATTCAAGCCATGGCTGTGGGAGGAAAAGAGAGTGGGGGGGGAGGTGTGGAGAAGCAGATAGTCACTTCTCCTTTGTGCCCTGACTGGGAATTGAACCCAGGACTTCCACATGCCAGCCAATGCTCTACCACTGAGTCAACTGGCCAGGGCCATAAGTAATCTTTTTACTCACTCTGTGAGACTAGCTACAAGCTTAAGAGGAGGCATAAGGGCTCCTCAGACCAAGGGCATTACTGGGCATAGACAGTTTGAGGAATGAGTTAAGCCAGAACAGAAGGACTCCATTTACTGAGTGCTGTTATGTTTCATGTGGTGTAGTAAGCAGTTTTATGATGTGTCTCCTTTAATCATCACTTACTACAAACCTGCAAGGTATGTATTTCTTTTGCATAAATAAGGAATTGAAGGTTAGAGGGATTAAGAAGTCTGTGTAATCACAGAGCAAATAACTATAATGACAACAGAACCAAACCAAGCAGTCTTACACCCAGTACTGTTTCATTTAAAAGCCGATGTACTAAGACTGCCTTATGAATATAAGGTGGGAGACATACAGGTCAGATCACAGGGGGTCTTCAAGTCCAAGCTAAGGAGCTTGAACTTTGTCCAGTTGCAGAATGAAGAACCATCTAAAGGTGTTTTTGTCGTTACTGTTTTCTTTTCTATTTTTTTAAAGGTTGGAGATGGGCGACCTATAAACAAAAGGAAGCATTAACAATGCAACATAATTACTTAACATTAACCAATATTCATTTCTGTCCTTAGGTATGAAGGGCCATGAACCCATCCAAATACCCGGTAAGACAGATTTCTGTTCTCTCTCTGAGCCCAAGTACAGTCATCCCTCACCATATCGTGGTTCACTTTTCGTGGTCTCACTGTATCATGAATTTTTAAATTGTATTTATCTAATTTTGTATCAAAGGTATCACAGGATTTTGTGGTATATAGGTATTTTTATATATTTATTATTTTAATTATTTTTTGTGGCAAAATAAGCGTGGGAAAGGTTAATAACAGTGTGGGAAAGGTTTATAAGGTGTGGGGAAGGTTTATAAAGCCTTAAAATATATGTAAATAATAAAATAAACATAAGGTCGCTACTTCGCGGATTTTCGCCTCTCGCGGGAGGTTCTGGAACCTAGTCCCTGTGATAGACGAGAGACCACTGTATGAGGTGAAACAGATTCCCCTTGGCATTAAGGAGAATATTATCATGAGACTTGTTATTCATAAGCATTTCCTTTACAGCTGCCTGCCAGTCATTCTACAAAGACTTAGTTGGGGAAGAGTGTAGAGAAAGTGCCTTTACTCTTGTTCCTAGAGCAGTAAAGTTAGCTCTCTTGGGGGCACCGCCAAAGGGCAAGACTGCTGGAACCTGGACACATGCAGTCTAGCACCTTCTAGGTTCTTAACTAAAGTTACTCCGTAGAAACTTCAACGTCATCCAAAAGCTGACTGGTGGTAGCTTTTGGCTAACATCTCAGCATCTAGGATCTCCAGGTAACAAAATCTAGTATTCTCCTGGTATAGAGATAGACTCAGTGAGCCATGGCAGAAGCTTGGTGTGGATTTGCACAGTGAGGGTTCATGTGAACCTCTAACAGCACTGATGAGACACCTTATGTGTGCACACCTCTTTACTTCATTGGACCTGAGGAGCATAGTACTCTCAGAGGCACCTTACTAGGCACAGCTTCTGAGCAGGTGACAGAGGGACTGTGTAGACAGAGAGACCCAGCTTCATGAAGTCTCTTCTCTGCCATTTTTGTCTGGGTAACTTTGTGGTTTGTTTTAAATCATGTTTATTTTTCAATTACAGTTGACATACATACAGTATTATATTAGTTTCACATGTACACCTAGTGATTAGACATTAGATAACTTACTGTTTATCCTGATGTCTCGTACCTATCTGACACAATACATAGTTTTTAGAATATTATTGACTATTCTCTATGTATACTTTATATTCCCATGACTATTCCATAACAACTAATTTGTACTTCTTAATCCTTTCCCCATTCTCACCCACCCACTCACCCAACTGTCGTCCCATCAGGCAACTGTTAAAATGTTCTGGGTAGCTATGACTCTGTTTCTGTTCTGCTAGTTTATATTGATTTTTAGATTAAATTGTTGATAGATATGTATTTATTACCATTTTATTGTTCATGTTTTTTATCCCGTCCCCCCCTTTAACATTTCATGTAATACTGGTTTGGTAGTGATGAACTTTAGCTTTTTCTTATATGGGAAGCTCTTTATATGTCCTTTGATGCTAAATGATAGCTTTGCTGGGTAATCTTGGTTGCAGGTCCTTGCTTTTCACCACTTTGAATATTTCTTGCCACTCCCTTCTGGCCTACAAAATTTCTGTTGAGACATCAGCTGACAGTCTTTATTTTTTTAATTTTTATTTATTTATTTTTATTTTATTCATTTTAGAGAGGAAACACAGAGTGAGAGAGAGAGAGAAAGAGGGAGGGGGAGGAGCTGGAAGCTCAACTCCCATATGTGCCTTGACCAGACCAGTGCAGGGTTTTTTGTTGTTGTTGTTTTATTTTATTCATTTTAGAAAGGAGACACAGAGTGAGAGAGAGAGAGAGAGAGAGAAAGAGAGAAAGGGGGGAGGAGCTGGAAGCATCAACTCCCATATGTGCCTTGACCAGACCAGTGCAGGGTTTTGAACTGGCGACCTCAGTGTTCCCAGGTCGACGCTTTATCCACTGCGCCACCACAGGTCAGGCCCAGTCTTTATTTTTAAGCAAGAGAGAGACAGGGAGAGAGAGAGATGAAAAGCATCAACTCAGAATTGCGGCACTTTAGTTGTTCGTTGATTACTTCTCATACTTACCTTATTAACCAGGGGGCTCCAGCAAAGCCAGTGACCCTTTGCTCAAGCCAGAGACCTTGGACTCAAGCCAGCAACCACAGGATCATGTCTAAGATCCCACACTTAAGCTGGTGAGCCTGTGCTCAAGCCAGTGAGTGACCTTGGGGATTCGAATCTGGGTCCTCAGAATCCCAGATCGATGTTTTATTCACTGTGCCACCACCAGTCAGGCTTAGCTGACAGTCTTATGGAAGCTTTGTTGTTGTTAATGAGCTGCTTTTAAGATTTTCTCTTTGTTTTTAACTTTTGGCATTTTAATTATGATGTTTCTTTCTGTGGGCCTCTTGAGTTCATCTTGTTTGGAACTCTCTATGCTTCCTGGATTTGTATGTCTATTTCCTTCATGAGGTTAAGGAAGTTTCTGTCATTTTTTTTGAAATAGGTTTTCAATTTCTTATTCTTTCTCTTCTCCTTCCAGTACTCCCATGATATGAATGTTGGTACACTTGAAGTCCCAGAGGCTCCTTACACTATCCTCATATTTTTGGATTTTTTTCTCTTTGCTGTTCTGATTTTATATTTTTGCATCCTTATATTTCAAATTGATGATTTGATTCTTGGCATCATCTACTCTACTGTTGATTCCCTGTAAATTGTTCTTCATTTCAGTTAGTGTATCCTTCATTTCTTTTCTTTTTTTTTAAAGTATCCTGGGGACAATTTTTTTTCTTTTTAATTTTTTTTTTTAGATTTATCCATTTTTAGAGAGAGAGAGAGAGAGGAAAGAGATAGAGAGAATCGGGGGAGGAGCAGGAAGCATCAACTCCCATATGTGCCTTGACCAGGCAAGCCCAGGGTTTTGAACCGGTGACCTCAGCATTCCAGGTCGAAGGTTTATCCACTGCGCCACCACAGGTCAGGTGTATCCTTCATTTTTGACTGGTTCTTCTTTTATAATTTCTATGTGCTTTTTCATGCTGTTGAAGTTCTTACTAAATTCCTTGAAGTTCTAAGTTTCTTGAGCATCCTGATAACCATTGTTTTGAACTCTGTATCTGGTAGTTTGCTTGCTTCCATTTCATTTAGTTCTCTGGAGATTTTTCCTCTTCTTTCATTTGGGACCTGCTTCTTTCTCTTCACAGTTTGGCTGCTTACCTATGTGTGTTTTATGTGTTAGGTAGACCTTTTATGTCTCTCAGGCTTGGTAGAGTAGTCTTGTGTAGTGGGTATCCTGTAGGGCCCAGTGGCACACCCTCCCTAGTCACCTGAGCTGGGCGTTCCAGGTGTGCCCCTGTGTGGATTGTATACACTGTCCTGTTGGAGTTGAGCCTTGCTGCATTTGGCATCACTGGGAGAGACTGACCCCCCCCCCCCAAGCTGATTGGCTGTGAGGGCTGGCAGCACCTATAGCAAAGGAGGTGCTGTGTAGGAGTCGTCCCAATGAAGCAGGACTTACTGCGTAGGGACTTTGATGCTCACCAGTTCACACCTTGTGTGTCACTCATGGAGGTGTTAGGGTTATAATCCGGGTGGTCTAAAGCTGTCCACTGGGTACACTGACTCTGGGGCCTCCTGGGATGTATAAGGTCAGCCACTTCCTGGGGCCACTTGGCATGACCTACAGAGTGATCTGCAAATTGTGCTACTTGTGCTGGGTTTGGAGGTGACCAAAAAGAGGCCAAGCTGCTAACCAAGACTGGCTGCCACTAGTGCCAGACCTGGGGCCACTTAGCAAGAGGTACAGGGTACACAGGGAATAGATGCTGCTTGCTTGAGAGATTTTAGGAAAGTCCAAAGCATGAGGCAAAAGAGACCAGATGTATGGAAAAGCCACTGGAAACGGTTTGGGTGGGCCTGCAAGTTGGTTGGGGTGGGTCTCAGGGAATAAATAACCAGGACAGGGCAAAGTGTGAGCCAGGTTGATGGAGATTCTGATGTGGTGCCTGTCGGCTAGCTCTGTGGGGGAGGGGGCCTCATAAAAGGAACAGTGACCTCTCCCAGCACTTTTGTCTGGAAGGAAATTGCCTCCATTCCTGCCCCACCAGATCACCCTGATGTTAGACAGTTCAGTTCCTCCCAGTATGTCCCTGGTTCCTTTTAAGCCCCACCACTGGAGTTCAGAGGGAGTAAGTCTGTGTGTGGGCCCTTTAAGAGGAACTTCCTGGGACTCCAGCAGCCCTCCATCATCATTCAGCCACAATCCCCATTGGTATTTAGAGCCAGAGGTTATGTGGACTTTTCTTCCCCATACTACTCTACTGGCATCATCTACTCTCCTGTTGATTCCCTGTAAATTATTCTTCATTTTAGTGTATCCTTTATTTGACTGGTTCTTCTTTATGGTTTCTGTGTGCTTTTTCATGCTGTTGAAGTTCTCTTACTAAATTCCTTGAAGTTCTGAGTTTCTTGAGCATCCTGATAACCATTGTTTGAACTCTGTATCTGGTAGTTTGCTTGCTTCCATTTCATTTAGTTCTTTCTCTGGAGCCTCTGGAACCCTGGGCTGGAAGTTCTGGTGTGGGGCTGAGACTGCTAGCTCCTCAGCGGCTCCTCCACAGCCAAGATCTCTCTCCCAATTCTAAACTGCCACGTGGGTGTGTGGGACCAGCCAGTTCTTCATCTTCACCCCTTCTACCAATCTCGATGTGGCTTCTTAATTTCCTAGTTGTAGGGCTTACTTTCATTGAACCGGGTTTCATGTAGTTCTGTGAATGATGGTTGTTCTGTTGGTGAGTTGTAATTTTGATGTGGTTGTGGGAAGATTTGAGTACCTCATTTACCTACGCTGCCAGTCTCTTCTGGGTAACTTTTATAAGTTATTTTAATTTTCTGTACCTCTCCTCCCACATCTGTAGAATCAAGAAAACTTGTAGGACTGATTCAAGTCCTAATGAGATAAAGTATAGGCAAATGAAGAGCAGCTTAAAATAGTAATAAATGGTAGCTGTCGTTATTATCAACTGAAAACTTTTCTCATTTAGGAATAAAACTACTGGCTGAAAAACCTGGTAATAATTTTTTTTATTGGGGGTGGAGGTGCCACAAGGTTTTGAGTCCTTTACTGTAATGATCAGGAGTCTGGGAGGACACCTGGGCTGTATAGCTTCTGGCATCCCAGTCTGCAAGCTAGAAGGGGGAAATGTTAAAAACTTTCTATGTGAGCTATTATGGCTCTCTGGGCCAAGCAGAGGAAAGGGCGACTGACCTGAAACTGGAACAGTTGGCTTCCAGCTACACCTGTCTCTTCCAGAACAGAGCCGGAGGCTTCCCAGGGTGAGCTGGCTACTGTGAAGGAATCTGTAGTCACAGGAATAGCATCATCAGAGGTGTATATGAGAACTGTACAGAATGGGACCAGACATTTCATGGTTCTGTCTCTCCATGTCTGCCAACAAATATACTGCTCACAAAAATTAGGGGATACTTCAAAATGAATATGAAACAATAAAATATCCCCTAATTTTTATGAGCAGTGTAGGTTGTTTAGGGACTGTTTTGTATTGTCCCCTCTCCTGGAAAGCTGTGTGTAGTGCATGCTTTTTTCTTTTTGTCGAAACATTTACACTGAATCTCATTTAATCCAAGATAAAGACTGTTTTTGCTATTTTAGAGATGAGGGTATGGAATATAGAAGGGTTAAGGAACCTGTAAAAGGCTAAAAAGAGATAACCAGGACTCAAACTTGTCAAGTTTTATTCAATTTCTGTGATATAATACTTGTTTTTCACCCAGATGGTTATAAAACTCCTTTATCCTGGGCTCCTAGAACTGAATTTGGCTTCAAAGTTGTCAAAATATGGTAACAATATTTCAATGCTAGGCACACTTGGAGGTAGTATTATACAGTATATAGGAACAGAGATGTTGAAATCAGACATTGGTACCATTGATTACCTCTGATTTTAAGTTTTGAGGAGCATCTTTATAATAGTGATAACCGTACCTACCTTCTAGGACTGTAAGAAATAAAGGTGGCAATATATAAGAAAGCATTTCTATGACAGTAAGCACTCAAAGTGTAGGTAGTTATATTGTATTTGGGAATATAAATTCAATATGCAAACATTTTTGTAATAAATTTTAATAATTCTTTAAACGGAAATATGTATGTGATAAAAAAGAAAATCCAGAGTGCAAGTGATAACAATTAAACCCTTCCCCCGTCACACATACCTCTAACCCTAACACCCTACTCCTCAAGCCCACTACCAGAAATGACCAAGTTTGCTTAATCATTTAATCAGATTTTTCTTTTCTGGATAAATAGGTATACAGTGCAGTTAACTCAAAATTCATATTCTAGAATATAAAAGACAAGAAGATATCAACAACCCTAGTAAGAAATATCTCATTTCCTTACTGATGTTTGATTTGCAATATAGAAAAAGTTAGAAATTTATTTTTTCTTAAAGGAACAGTTTTTCAAGAACTTAAGGCATTATAGCAATATAATGTCATATACTAATGCTTATATGTGCATATATGATGGGGGCAACCTGACCTTTATTATAGCAGTCATTTTTAACTGTGTATAGAGAGGACTTCTTAGAGCAGTTGTTCTCAGCACTGTAACCCAGTTCTCCCTTTTTATGACAAATATTTTATAAAGCTCTTATATTATCTTGAAATAAGATTCACAGATAAGACCTACCTGCACCCATAAAAATATCAATATAACATCCTGACTATAATTTGTAACATTATATACATTTTTGTGTGTTAATGCCTAGACTATACTAGAAGACATAATGTAGTATACAGATGATTTTGTTTACTTAGCAAATAAATTTGGATTTAAGAGAAGACTGGAAGCTCTCTATGTAAGTGTAAGAAAATGAAAGTGTAGAAATACCATGGGTACTAGATAGAAACTAATGTTTATTAAAACTTTTAAAAATACTTTGTTTATATATAAAATTGACTTAAGTTCTGGGTTGAGCATTAAATAGCAGTGCATTTGAAATTTGTGTGGAAGTGGGTCGATTTTTCATAGTGCAAAATTAACCATCTACTTCCACCTCACCCTGTGACAATCAAAAAACGCCCTGACAGCTCTGGCCAGGTAGTTCAGTTGGTTAGAGCATCATCCTGGTAAGCCAAGGTTGTGGGTCTGATTCCTGGTTGGGGCACATACAAGAATCAACCAGTGAATGCATAAATAAGTGGAACAACAAATTGATGTTTCTATCTCCGTTCTTCTCTCTCAAAAATCAATCAGTAAATAAATTAATTTTTTAAAAATACCCTCACAAATTTCCAACTGTTCCTTAAAGGGCAATACTGCCTCCTTGAGAACCACCGCTCTATAATAACAAACTAATGTATGAGTCCATCTGCCTGTCCACTTCTCTGTATACGTGTAACTGCATGTTTGTAATTATGGCAAATAAGTTGACAAAATGAATCAAGGGTTTTTATAAACTTTACTTGCTGTTTCTCTTTGCCTCACAAAAACCGAGTGGTGATCCCAGTTGGACACTTCTAGTCAATCCCCCGTTGCACAGTCTAAGCCAGAACACAGCTGCAAGTCAGGGATCTGGTTTAGGGGCAGTGTGAAACGTCCTGCGATGGATGGGCTTCACTGTTCCTCTCCACTAGTTCAACTGGAAGGGAAACAGTTTTCTCCAGAGCGGAAAACTGTATGTATGAGGGAAAAAAATTAGTTTTTAATGAGCTTGCAGGACTTAGTGTTATTTATTGTATTAGTTTCCATCCATACAACTGTAAATCTACTCTTGCCCCCATCTTGTATATGAAAATGTAGCCTGAAATCTGTAATGAATGACACTTATTTGAAAATTGTTCCTGCTTAGAAGTATTTCAGGTTAGTTTCTAATGCAACTTCATCTTTAGGATGTATGGTATATAGGTGGACAAACTTCATGTTAAAAATACTTGGCAATGACTATGTGTTCTTGTTAACAGCTCCAGGTCCAGCTCCAGCTCCAGCTCCAGCTGCAGGTCCCAAAACCCATCCCTCTGCATCCTCTGGCAAAATGCTCCTCCCACCATTGGGGACATTCATCATTTTCATCAGTGCTTCTGCTATGTATCTCGTTGTTGCTCTGTAGTCGGATATATTCTTTATTACTTGAAATGCACTACAGGGATCCCACAGGAAATGATCAAAAGGAATGTTATATTTTTCACTTGTTGGCATAAGTCAATTGATAAAATGTGAACGGCCTGTTAATCACTTCGCAAAATTAGAAAGTTCATCAAGTCATAAACTCATTTTCCCTTATTTGTATATTAATTTTATAATTACAAAACACTATATTCCTGATTGAATTCAATAAAATATTTAAAGGTTATTATATATAATTTCAGTAGACTTGCCAATACTGAAATATCCAATGTTAGTGGTTAACATGAATTTAATTCTTGAATTAGAATTTGAGCAGGGGGGATTTTTTGTTCCTTTTCAATTAGTTTGTATTCATCATTATTCTGTATATTAGCTTCAGGTGTATAGCATAGTGGTTTGACAATTGTATACTTTAAAAAGTATATGATTCCCACATTTCAAGCACCCACCTGGCCCCTTACATAATTAATATTGACTATATTCCCTATGCCATAATTTACATCCCTGACTCTACCTACCAATCAGTACTTCTTAATCCCATCACCTTTTAACATAATCCCCCTCTGGTAACCAACAGTCTGTTGTTTGTATCTTTGAGTCTTTGTTTTGTTCTTTAAATTCCACATATAAGTTAAATCATATGGTGTATCTTTCCACCTGACTTACTTCACTTAGCATAAAATCCTCTACATCTACCACACTCTTACAAAACTGAATTAGAATTTTAATGTTCTACTTATCTTTGAAGGATTAGCCTTTGACTTCATATATTATCATCCCTCAATATATGAACACTTTATATTTCTGTAAACACAACAGTTTACTACTAAGTGTTTCACAAACAGTCCCCAACTTGAATCTCATGTTAATCCTAGAAGATAGATAGTACTCTATACATATGCTAAATAAATAAGCAAGGGAAAATGAGGTTTTTACAGTATAGTAACCCTTTCCCCCAAGGTATTGTAGTGGTTGAACAGAGACTGATTTAGGCATGGGGCATTTGGTAACTGACAGTTGTTTACACTTTGTCAATGTTTCTAAAATAGGATTTAAAGCCACTTTCAAAGATACATAAAACTTATGTAAACTCAAAACCAGTGGTTTTCAACATTTTAACACTTGGGGACCAGGGAAAATAGAATTATTTCAGGGACGGCTAAGGTAGAAATCACCAGAGCATAAGCAAATTTGACTTAAGATTATTTGGTCTATAATCTTCATACAACATCAGAATGGTCAAGTCGTTTGTGGACTGGCGTGAAATTTCTCATAGAATTGTCTGCAGCCCCGAGGTTGAAAAACACTGATCTAAAACTGAAAAAAAGTCTAAGTTCAGTGTTCTTTAATTCCACCATTTACCTCTGTTCATGCTTAGAATTTTGAGTGGACTCACCACAAGAACCATTAGCCAGCCAGTTGAAGACTTAAACATAGAACTTCTGTAAATTGTGCTGGAGAACACCAACTTCATGCTGAGCCTACAGTGAGCCTTGTTACCTCCTACTCACCCAAATCTAGAATTTGGTTACTATCTGCCTGGAACATATCTGTAGTATAGATCAAGTCTACCTTACACATGCAGTAAGTCACCAGTGGGATCAAAACTTAGAAGGCCCATTGGGCCTACCTTTAAAAGGCAAACCCTGTGCCCTATTTAGGTGTATTTATCTTGTGAAATTAGGAACCTAACAGTATCAGAACACAAAAAGTAAAACGCTAGAGAGTGAGTAGTGATTTGTTCTTCAGGGAATGTGGCTCAGTGTGTTAACAATTCTCATCAGTTAGATCAACCCTTCCTGTGGTAAGGGGGTGTGCAGAGGAACAGATACCTTCTAGTCAGCTATGTGGATGAGAAGGATGGAAATGCCTATCTTCTGGCCCAAGGAGGAAAAGAACTTTCTCTCCCAAGATTATTGGAACTGTAACTGAGGAAAGTAGGATGAAAGAGGGTGGTATACAGAGCAGTATAACAAGTTTGCATGCCATAAATTTGGGGAAAGTAGCTGCAGACTTCTAGCAGCTAACTTGGAAATCAATCATTTTTAAATTCCTAGTCTCCTACATAACTGTTACCTAGTCTACAGCTGGACAAATACTCCTTCAGTGGGGTTGCAGAGGTTGGCCTCTGGGTAGGTATGCAGTGCACACTCCTCATTTATCCCCATAATAAACACAGTGGCAAGGCTCATGCCAAAGCATCATACAGAAATGCTAAGTTAAAGCATTTCCTAGAGGAGCAAATGTGATGCAGCCAGGTATGCAATGTGTAGTAAGAAAAGTCGTTTAAAATTATCTGGTTGTGAAAGACTCACTATTTCACATTATGATGTCTAATTCAGGTTTTCTAGTGTTTTTAGATCCAAACGATATATGAGGAAATTATCTACCTAGATGATACCTGAAGTTTTTATTTGCCAAGTCAAATAAGCAGCACTAATCTATTTTCCTTAGGAGGGAAAAATAAGACTTTAAAAGACTAAAATTCTTGAATTGTGGCAGACATGAATGGCCATTCTTCCAGAGCCAAAGAAAGCACCAGACGGAATTATATAAAAGTAATTACAATCAAGAATTTATTTGTTTTCATTTCTTTTAGAAATAAGAAGGTTTAAATAAGAGTTGCAAAAATGATAAAATGTAATTTTGTCATATCCTAATTGCTTACGTGTGTTCTGTAAATCCCAAACAAGTAAAATAATATAAAAATATATTTTCAAATCTTTATAGAATAAAAAGAAAACCACATTAATCATTAAATACTCTTGGATTTTCTTTACTCTTTCTACAGATGAGTTCACAAATATAAAAACCGATGTACATTTATATTCTGAAGTACAAATCTCCAACAGCCAAGTAGTCATATGTTTTATGTGCAAAGGAGATAACTGCATATTTACTTGCTATGGAAAGCAGAGTACAGGCTCAAACGGAGAATAATCATTAAACACTGATTATTTTTAAGAAATTCTGTTGTAAAAATGTACAATAGTACATATTTTTGGTAATTTATGTACTTCTCAAAGTAAATAACAGCTTTTAGATACAATCTTTTAAAGGCTGTCTTTGAAGAGCTGTGAAGTGACTTATTTCAAATCTGAAGAACAATAATTTGTCAGTAACCTTCTCAAAAAACCCAAGCCAGGAGACGATTTTCTTTTTTTCTCCACTTGGTTAGTTTCATTTTTAGGGAAGTACTGATGGAGCAAGAAGATGCATTTCACAAACCTTTACCACAAGTTTATGATTTGTCAACTAAAGACACCACTTCTGATGTGGATGGTTTCATTCAGTCCATGTTCTATCAACTTTATGTCGTCTAGGTCATCTTTTATGATACTAATCAAGTGGCCAAGGCCTTCTTGTTGTTGCTTCAAATGCTAGAAGGAATTAAATATTAATACATTATTAAACTGCAAGCTACTCACAGGAAAAATGACTACTTTTCACTGTTTTACCAGCAACACAGCACTCAGTAGATGCTCTAAATATAGTGAGCATACACAGTGATTTTTTGCTAATACTTTTTATATTGCTTATGTTAAAATACATACTGTAAAAAAACAATAAAGTCAAACAAATTTAAGGAACAATATCTTCAACAGAAATTTTACAGAAGATGCAGGTGTTTTTTCAATTCCTTTTCCCAACCTTTGATAATCAAAGGGTATAACAGTAAAACAATGCAAGAAGGTACTCAAGTACAGAGGACTAGCAAAATAATCATTCTGAAAACTGAGAATTTTCATATTTTGGGGTACCGGGTATACAGTGATTATAATACTGAGAACACTTTCAAGAGTCATTCCCAGTTATTAGGGCAATTTGAAGAGCTTCGTAGGTATTAACGCATTTAAAATTTTTTGAGCACCATTTTTGTGCACATTATCTCCTTTACAGATAAAGAAACTGAGGTGCCGGTAAGTAACTTGCTCAACATCATAAGCTAGCTCAGGGGCCCCGATTCAATCCCAAAACAATATACTTTTCATCATTTTAGGTAGGTGTTTCTATTATTTCCCATTTCACCACATACATAAACTCTTTAACACGGTTCTTCAACATGCTGGAATCTCTCAGTAAATTTTATTGCAAATACATATTTACAATGGAATATAACTGAGTGTATGCATAGTTTCCAAGAACCTAGGAACCAAAAGTTTTTAACTGCATAAAATGGAAATATCCATTCTAAAATACATAATAAACTCAGAATTATTGATGACATTTAAAAGCACCTAAAACTCTCAGTGCCGTGCTAACCGTCTTAGATAGAATGTTTCACAAAGTTTACCATCTTAATATATTTTCTTTACACACAGTCAGTGGTTGAACAGCTTGCATTAAACCAATCTGTATTTATACTCATGAAAATGAGCTAGAGCAGTACTTCTCAACTTGTTTATACAATGTGAGCCTTAGACAAAGAGTTGGAGGTTCTGGCTGGCCCTGCTTTCAGGACCCTAAGGGCTGAGGGGATCAGTAACTACATATATTTATAATTTATGTGGCATACAGGTTGGAAAGATATGATATAGAGCTATTCTTAAACTTTAATGTGCATATAAATTACTTTATAATCCTGATAAAATGCATATTAAGCAGGTCTAGAGTAAGGACAGACTGCATTTCTAATGACCTCGAAGGTGCTGCTGCCACCTACACATTGAGTAGGGTCTAGGGAACTTGGTGTCTCTATTACCCCACTCATTTTTGGGGCGGTGGGGGAGATAATGATTTACTTATTTTTTATTATAGTAAAATATAATAAAAATGCCCATTTTAACCATTTTTAAGTAATTCAGTAACATTTAGTATACCAACAGCATGAAACAATCATCTACCTCTAAAACGTTTCATTCTTTCCAAACTGAAATTCTGTACACCCTTTAATCACTAACTCTCCATTTTCCCTCCCAGTGAGCCCCTGGCAACCACCATTCTCGTCTATGAATTGGACTACTCTTGGTACCTCGTAAATGTAGAATCATAAAATATTGGTCCTTTTAAACTGGTTTATTTCGTTAGCATAATGTCTTCAAGGTTCATTCATGTTGTAGTATCAGGATGTCCTTTCTAAAGGTTGGATATTTCACTATATGTATTTTGTTTACCCACTCATCCATCTATGGACACTCCAGATGCTTCCACATTTTCGCTATAGCAAATAATGCTGCTATGAACACGGGTATACAAATATTTGAGTTGCTGGTTTCAATTATTTTAGGTATATACCCAGAAGCAGAATTGTTGGATTATACGGTAATTCTGTTAGTTTTTTAAGGAACTGTGTTCCACAATGGCTACATCATTTTACACTGCTACCAGCAATGCACAAGGGTTCCATTTTCTCCACATCCTTGTCAACACTTATTTTCTTTTTTTTTTTTGTTTGTTTTGGATAATAGCCATCCTAATGGATGTGAAGTGGTGAATTCACCTTTTTAAAAAGTACACTGTGACCCTGGCTGTTAGGCTCAGTGGTAGAGCATCAGCCCAGTGTGGGGATGTCCCAGGTTCGATTCCCAGTCAGGGCACACAGGAGAGGCAACCATCCGCTTCTCTACCCCTCCCCCTTCTCTTTCTCTCTCCTCTCCCCTCCCCTCCCGCAGTCATGGTTTGATCGGTTTGAGCGCATCAGTCCCAAGCATTGAGGATGGGTCTGTGGTGCCTATGCCTCAAGCGCTAAAAATAGCTTGGTTGCGAGCATGGCCCAAGATGGGCAGAGCATCGGCCCTAGATGGGGGTCACTGGGTCAGGCATATGCAGGAGTCTATCTCCCCTTCTCTCACTTAAAAAAAAAAAAATGGTGCACTGTACTGCAAAACTTACCTGCTTGATTTCTCTTAACAGATCTGCATCTATATAATATCTTTCTTCAGATTTGACTGCTCCAAAATGATTCTGCATCCTGATTTGGGACATCAGTTCATTTAGTCGGCCCTAAAAATAAGACTAAGTCAAATTACTACTACCAAAAATAACAACCACTTCTAAAAGAGAATGTTTTCTTTTAAAAGTATGGTTCTGTATTAAAAGGTGTATAATTATCCTTTTGTACACTATTTGAAATGTTAATATAAGCCAAAAACATGATTAAGAGTCTACTTTAAAAAGGAAATTGATTAAAGAGAACAAAATACTTTAAAAAACTTTACAAAATTTCTCTAAGATCAAGTTGTATTTTTCTGTAGATCCACCTGAAACAAATCCTACCTTTATGGTCATTTAAGTGCTTACCTTAAATTGAGTAGGTGCATTTAGTTCACACTGAATTGTATCAAGCTGAACTCGTAATTGTTCTTCATCAGCCTGAATGGCATACCCACTTTTCCTCTGAATTTCCTGTTTGATTAGGACCTATACAAGAATACCCACAATACCAACAGAATCATTTCTTTTTAGTTAATGTAAGTAATTTTACTATAATCAGTTGCTGGAAGAAATCAGCTGAATAATTCATTAACAACATAGTGTGAATCTTAGTTCAAGATTTAAATTGTCCATTTTTATTAAGCAATTTGCATTATTAGTACAGTGATATTTCCAATGGCCAAATAAATTTTCATGCATTATTAACCAATTTATTGCATCCCACTATTGAGGGGCATATATTTTGTTTCTAGTTTTGACACTATGAACAATGCTACAATAAACATTTTGGAATATGTATCTTTACTTACTAATATAAGCTCAAGAATGAGATTGCTGGGTTTAAAAAGTATGTGTTTTTAGTCTAACAGAAGCTGCTAGATTGCTTTCTCAAAAGAACCTAAGAATTTAAATTCACAAGCCACACGAGAGTACATTTTTCTGTCAGCAACTGGCTGTGGTGGTTAAATTTTTCCAAACCTAGTGAGTGTACAGGTAGCTCACATTTTCCCTCTAATCTGCATTTCCACATTATGAACTGCCTTAGCACATTCTTTGCCTATATTTCAATTATTTTTTTCATATTATAGAACTTCCCCCTGCCCCTCCAAGTGAGAAGTGGGGAGGCAGTCAGACAGACTCTAGCATGCGCCCAGCTGGGATCCACCCAGCATGCCCACTAGGGGGCGATGCTCTGCCCATCTGGGCAGGTTGCTCTGTTACAACCTGAGCCATTCTAGTGCCTGAGGCGGAGGTCATGGAGCCATCCTCAGTGCCCGGGCCAACTTTGCTTCAATGGAACCTTGCCTGCGGGAGGGGAGAGAGACAGAGAGGAAGGAGGGGAGGAAGGGTAGAGAAGCAGATGAGTGCTTCTCCTGTGTTCCCTGGCCAGGAATTGAACCCGGGACTCCAACATGCCAGGCCGACACTTTACCTCTGAGCCAACCGGCCAGGGCCAGGACTTCTTTGTATAATGTGAATATTTATACTACAGCCAAAATCTGTGCTGTATCTAAATTCAAATTTTTTTTCTGAAATTTATCACTTAACTATTGACAAGTGGCTTCTTTCTGGTATCTTTTGCTATACAAAATTTTCTAATTTTTATGTAGCCAATTTTGTTTTATACTTTCTGGCCAAGTCTCCCCCATACCTAGCCTCATAAATTTCTTAGAATTAAGTCTTTAACCCACCTTATTTTGGTGTATGATATGATACAATGTTCCAATTTTATTTTTTCCCAGATAGATAGCCAGTTACTCCATTTATTAAATAAACCGACTGAATTGAAATCCAACTTTTGTTATATTAAATTTTAAGATACACTTGCATCTAATTTCTAGATTCTCTATTCTGTTTTATGGGGCTTCATGTCTAACTATACGCCCATCCCATGTTGATTTGACTACAAGAGCTTTAACACAGGATCTAAAATTTGTGTAAGACAAGTCCCTGCACTATTTATTTTCTGTTCCTCAGAAACTATTCTTAAAACCCTTACCTATTTATGAAGTGAAAGATTATTATCAGTATTTTAAAGTTCAAATTCATTTTAAATTTCATAAAGTGGATTAGTTTACTCATCTAGGAACATAGTTTATCTATCTTCTATTTATAGATACTATTAGATTTAAAATTTTCCTCATGAATATATTCCTAAGTATTTTACAGATTTTTTAATCATAGTGAATAGAATATTTTCCTGTTTCCATATAAAACAGCAATTACGTACATTTATTTTGTAAATAGCCATCTTACCACATTCTATAATTTATTCTAGACAGTCATGTCATCAGCAAAAAGATAATCTAATCTCCAATGTTTATATGACTTAATTACCTGTTTATTATATTAATGAAAACCTCCAAGATAACACTAATAGTACTGGATATAAAGATTTAGTTTCCAAATGTGATTTTGGTGCTTTGCTTCTTGCAATATTTGCTGTTAATTTTTAGTAACAGTCTATACTGTGTATTTTTCCTTTAATTTATCTTCTTCTTTTTCTAAGTAAGAGAAGGGGAGATAGTCTCCCACATGCACCCCAACTGGGATCCACCTAGCAACCCCCATCTAGGGACGATGCTCTGTCCATCTGGGGCCATGCTCACAATGGAGCTAATTTTAGTGCCTGAGGCAAAGGCTCCCCAGAGCCATCCTCAGCATCCGGTACCAAAGCACAAAGCAGTCAGAGCCATGGGTGCAGGAGGAGAAGAGCGCGCGCGAGAGAGAAAGGGGGGTATGCATATAGAAGTAGATAGTCACTTCTCCTGTATCCCTGACCGGGAATCGAACCCTGGACAACCATATACCAGACAGATGCTCTACCACTGAGCTAACCGGCCAGAGTGCTTTTAATGTTTTAATATGAATCAAATGGATTGATTTCCTGTTATAAAACCATCCCATATTTCTGAAATCTTATTTATTACAGCAAATTCCTTTAGATTTTGATAAATAATTGGATTCTCTTTGGTTTTATTTCATTTAGAATTTCTGCATTTTGGTCAGATTTATTGTGGTATAATTCACATATAATCTCCAGTTTTGTATTTAGCATAATGTCATTATGAATGGAATCATGCCATATGTAGCCTTTAAATCTGGCTTCTTTCACTTAGTACAAATTGCATCTCTATTACAAGTATGTGTTTATAGGTTTTTATTTTGAGGTACTAAAAAACAGGGATGTAGCATGGTGCAACTGGTTTAAAAAAGTTTAGCAGGTCCTTAAAAAGTTAATGGAAGAGCTACCATATGATCAAGCAATTCCAATCCTCCTAGGTTACCCAAGGGAAATGAAAGTATATGGTTATGCAAATGCTTGTACGCAAGTGTTACCAGTGACATTATTTATAATAGCCACAAGTGGAAACAACCAAAATGTTCACCAACTGATGAATAGTTAAGTAAAAATGTGGTAAACAGTAGAATATTTAACACTAAAAAAGGAATAAGCTACTGTTATATGCTGTAACACAGATGAATCTTGAAAACATGCTATGTAAAAGAAAGCAGTCACAAAACCCCACATATTATGATTCCATTCACTTGAAGTGTCCTGAATAGGCAAAACCAGAGACACAGAAGGTTGGGGGGTTTTGTTTAGAATGTGGAGTGATGCCAATGGGTATGGAGTTCCTTTACAGGGTGATGAAAATGTTCTAAAATTGTGGTGATGGTTACAGAAGACAATACACTAAAAACCACCGAATTATATACTTTTAAATGCATACATTATATAGTATGTAAATTATATCTAAAAAGAGCTATTTTTCAAAATGGGAAAGCTGACTATAATTTTCGTTTTGTCTGAAATACTTAAAATAACTTTGGAATTAGCTCTTTAGTGATGAGACAAAATCAGCAATAAAACTATCAGGCTTTGGCCTGACCAGCCGGTGGTGCAGTAGATAGAGCGTCGGACTGGGATGCGGAAGACCCAGGGGTTCGAGACCCCGAGCTCGCCAGCTTGAGCGCAAGCCCATCTGGCTTGAGCAAAAGCTCGCCAGCTTGGACCCAGGGTCGCTGGCTCCAGCAAGGGGTTGCTTGGTCTGCTGAAGGCCTGCAGTCAAGGCACATATGAGAAAGCAATCAGTGAACAACTATGGTGTCGCAACACCAACAAAAAACTAATGATTGATGCTTCTCATTTCTCTCTGTTCCTGTTTGTCTGTCCCTATCTATCCCTGTAAAATAAATAAATAAATAAATAAATAAAACATTTAAAAAAGAAACAAAACTATCAGACTTTGGTATATTTTCCCAATTAATAACTTTCCCAACTGCTGCTTCTATGGTATTTGTCAATTTAAGATTTTTACCTCTCTGTAGATTAATTTTGGTAGTCTTAATTTTGCTAGAAAAATAATCTATTCCCTCTAGTATCCAAATTTGTTGCTCTGAATTTTATGCAGTATATCTTTGGGAATGTTTGCTTTCTCACTAGTTTTTTTTTCCTTCTTCAGATTTATTAGTCTCTTTTTTCCTCAGATTTAGGAGATGTTTAGACATTTTAATGGTCTTTCCAAAGAAGCAGCTTTTCAATTTATTCTTTCTATTATGATTAATCATTTTTGTTTTGCACATCTCACATCTTTCTCACTGGTTTCTTTAGGCTTTAAATGAGTATTAAGTTCCTTATTATTTGTATTTATATTGTAAAAATGATGTTTTAAGGCTATATATTCTACTCTGGATACAGCGTTTGCTGTACTCCATTGATTCTGACATGTTTCTGTTTTCACGATAGTTTATAATTTCAGTTTTTGTTGATATTCATTCTTTTATTTCCTTTTGTTAATTTGGAAGTCCTATTATTGTTTTTCATCCTTTAATGGTTATACTTCCTTTTCTAGCACTCAAAATCAAAAATGTATTTTTCTAATTTTATGAAAACAAGGTATTAATGTTCTGATGCATGCTTTCCTTGCATCAAGATAATTTATTTTTTACAGCTCCCTCACCCCCCAAGAGAGACTGCTCCTCCAATTTCCAGGTTTTACTGGGAAAGTCTGCTGCTTTCAGTTTCAGATCATCATTATTATTATTACCTTTTAGTCTGTTTATTCTATTGCAAAAAATCCATATTTAGCACTTTTATCATATATATAGTCTTACAAATGTTGAAAAAAATATATAGATTCCTACCTGTAAGGTTCTGTGGGAAAGGTCCATGAGTTTCCTCTTGTATTGTGCAATTTTGGCCATAGTTGTAGTTTGATTCTTCTGTAATTCACCAATATCCTCAGATATAATCTGTTTAAAAAAATTTTTTAAGGTAAATCAAGTATAGATATCACAACTGTTTATTAGGCTCACCTATATACTAAGCCTAATTTCTAAAATAACCTTGAGAGTCACCTTTCTCTTTGTATCTGTCTTTATATTTCTTCCCCTTTGTATAGCTAAATCTTAAAAGGTATCATTCAAAAACTTCTTTGGAGCTCCAAGAAATTTATTGATGAGGCAAAGTGTATAGAAAAATAATACATATACATCAGAAATAATTAAGGAATTTAAGGCAATAGTATGAAAGAGAGCTGACAACCAGGCCATGAATGGGAAAAGTTAAGATCTATGAAGTGACATTCAGGATATGGGCCTTAATAGACAAGTAAATCTAACTATTTGTAGAAAATGTGGTATGGTCCAATATTAACTGTTAACAAGTACTTTGGAGGGAGTGATCAATTTAGAGGGGGGAGGAAAAGGGGTATTAATTATATGACCAAACACATTTTTATGCCTTGGATATCTGATTTGCTCTTTGCTTGACCTGAAATCCCAAGGTTCTGCCTGGAAGAATTAGCCTTACAGACTGAGTTAAAATTCTATTTCATTAAAGTTTTCCAATCAGAATTAATCCTGCAATTGTTTCTATCATAATTAATTATTCTACGGCACTGGCTTATACTGAGATATTAAAAGAAGGATTTTTAGCATGGCCACCTGCACATGTCACCTTTTAAGGAAACTTCCCAATATCAGGCCATTCCGCAAGAATAAAATTAGATGGCCAGGTTTTTTATTATGTAACTTAGGCACCCTCCAAATCCTAGTTTTAAAAAGCTTGGGAGGGCTTCTGCACACTAGAGTCATTACAGTGTTTTATACCAGCACTAACTGAGAAAAGATCAAACCGTTACCATTAACAGTATTTAGAATTAACCCAAGAAAGGATGCACAAGATTTTTAAAGAGAGTATTTTAAAATTGTTTCAAAGGATATAAAAGACCTCAACAAGTAAAGAAACATAACAGTAAACCATTCAATATGAACATGTTAAGATTCAATTCTCGCCGTGGCTGGCTGGCTCAATGGTAGAGTGTCAGCCCAGCATATGGATGTCCTGGGTTTGATTCCCAGTCAGGGCACACAAGAGAAGCACCCATCTGCTCGTCTCCCCCTTCTGGCTCTCTTCCCCTCCTGCAGCCAGTGGCTATATTCAAGCTTCAGTCCTGGGCACTGAGGATAGCTCAGCTGATTGGAGCATTGGCCCCAGACAGGGGCTGCCAGGTCGATCCTGGCAGGGGTGCAACACATCGGAGACTGTTGCTATCTCCCCTCCTCTCACTTAGGAAAACAAAATTGGAAGTACTATGAGGCTACAGGAATCAAAATTGCATGGTAATGGCATAAAAAAAACACAGATCAATGGAAAAGAACAGAGAGCCCAGAAATAAACCCACCACACAGAACAGAACAGACTAAAGAACCCAAAATAAACCCAAATAATATATAACAAAGTAGGAAGGAATAGATAATATGTAAAGACAGTCTCTACAATAAATGGTGTTGGGAAAATTAAACAGATACATGCAAAGAAAAAAGGAAGGGAGGGAGGGAGCAAAGGAGAGAGAGAAGGAGGGGAAAGAAAGCTGACCTCCTTACAACATATATAAGAATAAATTCAAAATGGTTAAAGACTTAGATGTAAGACTTGAAACCATAAAACTCCTAGTGGAAAACATAGGCAATAAAATCTCTGACGTTTCTCTTAGCAATATTTTTTCTGACTTATCTCTTTGGGCAAAAGAAACTAAAGGAAAAATAAAAAATGAGACCACATTAAACTAAAAGTTGTTGCACAGCAAAGGAAACCATTAACAAAATCAATTAACAACCTACTGAAAGGGAGAATATATTAGCCAATGATACATCTGATAAGGGCTTAATATCCAAAATTTATAAAGAACTCATACAACTCAGTAACAAAAAACTCCAAACAATTCAATTAAAATATAGGGGAAGGACTTGAATAGACACTTCTTCAAAGAGAACATATAGATGGCCAAAAGACATATGAAAAGATGCCTCACATCACTAATCATCAGAAAAATGCATTAAAACCACATGTGATATCACCTCACACTTGTTAGAAGGCTATCGTCAAACACAAGTGTTGGCAATGATATGGAAAAAAGGTAACATTTGTGCATTGTAAGCGGCAATGCAGATTGGTGCAGCTTGTAGAAAACAGTATGGATGTTCCTCAAAATCTTAAAAATGGAAATGCTTTATGACCCAGCGATTACACTTCTGGGTATATATCTGAAGATATATACCAAAACACTAATTCGAAAGAATATTTGCTCCCCTGTGCTCACTGCAGTGCTGTTTACAACAAACAGCCAAGAAATGGAAGCAACCCCAAGAGCTCATCAATAGATGAGTGGTTAAAAAGTGGTGGTATGTATATAAAACGGAATATTCCTTGCCCATAAAAAAGAATGAAATCTTTTTTTTTTTTTTTTTTTAACAGGGACAGAGAGAGAGTCAGAGAGAGGGATAGATAAGAGACAGACAGACAGGAACAGAGAGAGGTGAGAAGCATCAATCATTAGTTTTTCGTTGCCATTGTGACACCATACTTGTTCATTGATTGCTTTCTCACATGTGCCTTGACCGCAGGCCTTCAGCAGACCGAGCCACCCCTTGCTGGAGCCAGTGACCTTGGGTCCAAGCTGGCGAGCTTTTGCTCAAGCCAGATGGGTCTGCACTCAAGCTGGCAACCTCGGGGTCTCGAACCTGGGTCTTCTGCATCCCAGTCCGATGCTCTATCCACTGCGCCACTGCCTGGTCAGGCAAAAAAAGAATGAAATCTTACCATAGCAACAGCAAAGATGGACCTAGTAGGTATTATGCAAAGTGAAGTCAGACACAGAAAGACAAATACACTTACATATGGAATCCTAGGAGCAAAATAAGTGAACAAAGAAAATAAAAACCCAATAGACACAGAGATCAGAGTAGGGGGCTGTGGGCCCGATTAAAATGATGAACTAGTACAAAGTCATAGTCACAAAATCGTCACAGGGATGTAAAGTATAACATTGGGAATATAGTCAATAATATTATATTAACGTGTATGCTGCCAGGGAGTACCTGACATATTGGCAGAAGCACTTTGTAAAGTATATGTTGTCTAACCACTGCACTGTACACCTGAAACTAATAGAAAATATTGAATGTAAATTGTAATTGTAAAAAACAACAGCAGCAGCCTGACCTGTGGTGGTACAGTGGATAAAGCATTGACCTAGAATGCTGAGGGTGCTGGTTTGAAACCCTGGGCTTGCTGGGTTAAGTCATACATGAGAAACAACTAGGAGTCAGTGCTTCCTGCTCCTCCCCGTTACCCAGCCTTTCTCATACACGCTCTAAAATCCATTAATAAAGTCTTTAAAAACAACAACAGTATGCTGCACTATGCCAGCAGCAGCCACCTGTCTCTTGCTTACCAAATCTCCTGATTAGATAATTTTCTCTTGTGCTTGATTTAGTCTTAAGCACATTGTTGTGCGCAGTAATATACTATGCAGCCTTGTAGCCCAGAGCAGTAGGCTGTACCAGACAAATACAGACTAGGTACGTAGCAGGCTATACTATCTAGGTTTGTGTAGTATGCTCTGTGACATTCAAAGATAAAATGTGCCTAAGGACACATTTCTCAGTGTCACATGACTGTAGGTAGGTTGAAAGTAAAAGGATGGAAAAAGATATACCATACCAACTTCCAAAGAGAGCTAGACAGGTTTTATGTTAATATCAGGGAAAGTAGACTTCAGAGTCAAGAAAATTACTAGGGACAAAGAGGACATTACATAATAAAAGGTCAATCTGCCAAGGTGAACATAACAATCCTAGATACTAGATACGTATGTACCTAACAGGCCTTCAAAATGCATGAAGCAAAAGCTGATAGAACAAAAAGGACAAAAAGACAAATCAACATTTATAGCTAGAAACTTCAACTCTCCTCTCACAATAGAACTACTAAACAGTAAAATTAATATAAAAACTATCAACCAACTGGATTTCACTCACGCTAATAGAAAACTCTACCCAAGAACAGCAAAATACACATCTTTTTCAAAGGTACGTGGGTTAAAAACCTTAACAAAGTTAAAAGAATTGAAATCATACAAAGTTCTCTGTGCGTAACAGAATTAGAGTAGAAACCCAAAACAGAGTAACAGGGAAAACCTCCAAATACTAATACTTGGGAATAAAAATACGTCTAAATAATCCATGAGTCAAAAAATCCAACAGTCAAACAGAACTCTTAAGGGAAATTAGAAAATGTTCTGACTGACTCAAATATGAAAACACATTATCAAAATTTGCGGGATTCAAGTAAAGCAGTGCTTTGAAGGAAATTAATAGCACTAAATGCTTATATTAGAATAGATAAAAGGTCTCATATTAATAACCTAAGTTGCTACCTTAAGTAACTAGAAAGAGAAAAATACACCCAAAACAAGTAAGAGCAGAAATTAATGGATCCATGTAAGAAAGATAATTTGTATTAATTAGAGCTAGCTGACAGTGAAATGGGTTGCTTCATAAACAGTAATCTTTCCATTACTGAAACAATCTAAATGAATATCTCATCAGGAATTCCATTTAGTAAATTTGGAGGTGACCTTTAAGAACCTCTATGTTACCGATAACAAGTCTACTTTTATAAGTCTAATTAGTTTTCTAAGCCAACAATTTTAAATTCATCGTTGAAATATACCAAATCAGATTTATGTGATTTTGGCGCAGCTCAACAAGAAAGGTATATAAAACTGTAACTGTTACTTTTCAGTATATACCATATGGTTCCCTATAAGACAAAATAATAACTAACACATGGTACAAAGAAATGTCTATGATCCCTTGTACTACGCCCAGGGTCAGAGAATGAAGGTAAATGCTTACATCTAATCTGGTCTGATGCTGCTTCGTCATCTGATCTTGAACCTTTAGTCTCCGAAGCAGTTCTTTGAAACCCACCATGGGTACAGGAATTAACCTGAAGAAATGCAAGTAGTCAATTTTCAGCTTATCTATTATTACAAAATAAATGTTAATACAGTTTTCATAACATATAATTTCACATTAAACTCCTATAGTTTAAAGGCAGAGCTCTGACTACACAATCAACAGTGTCACACCATAGAGATTTCATCCAACCACCCTATTTTACAAGTGAGGAAATATTGTTCAGTAAAAAGTTGCATTTATTAAATGCAAATATAATTAGGGTACTGGTACTCATATTTCAATGTTTTCACATTAGGCTGCCTTACCATATTCAACATTCTTTAAAAAGCAACAGAAATGAAAATAAACTTACCTAAAATGTAAGAATTATAATTAGTATCGTGCATTTGTTTGCTTCCCTAAGAGAAAGTATTAGTTCTTATACGAAAATAAGATGAGGATACACTTACTTTTCAGAATCAGGGTTATCCACCTTGGCTTGTTCCCAGATAATAGGATCAACACCTACCACAAAGAAATATTTTTTCTAAAAGAACTATTTTCCATTTTTGTAATATTTTTATGAAAGACATTCCTAGAGTAAAACACAAAACCCATAAGCTGTAATGAAAAATGACTGTCAAATATGACTACAAAAAAAATTTTTTTAAGATAAAGCTAAAGAAAGGTATAAATACAGTGTGTCCGTAAAGTCATGGTGCACTTTTGACCAGTGCAAAATATAAAGTGCACCATGACTTTACGGACACACTGTAGATAGGAAATACCTATATTATATGATGTATTTCAGAATATAAAAACTGCTTCTATTAACCAGAAGACAAAGAAATCTAAAAAAAAATGGGGAAAGGATATGAATCTTTTTTTTCCATTGATGAGAGAGAGAGAAAGGGGGGATGGAGAAAGATTCTTTGATGATGAGAAAACATTCAGGTTTTAATTGAAGACTCATTCAAACAGATAAATAAAAAAAATAAATCAAAATATTAAGAGTAAATTACCTTTGGGAAGATGAATTATAGACTATTTTTCTTTAGTTTATTATTTCCTAAAATTTCTAAAATGTTAGCTATATAATTATTTAAAGATTCTTTTAAAGATATTCATTTTAGAGAGGAGAAGAAAAAGAGAAGGGGGGAAGAGCAAGAAAGGGGGACCAAGAGGGAGGACGAAGCAAGCCCAGGGTTTCAAACTGGTAACCTCAGCATTCCCGGTCAACGCTTATCCACTGCACTACCATAGGTCAGGCTAGCTAGCTATAAAATTTAAAAACAAAAAAACTATACAAATGAATAAAATTAAAAAATTCAAAACTATGACCCAAATAAGCAAAAGCGATAAATAAGCTGACATTGGTTTTATTAACGTTAATAACCATCCAGCACCCCCCAAATGCAGAGAGCATGTATTTCTAAGTCTTTTATCTCAAGTGTATGGGCACAGAAACATACCAGCAGGAGGATTCTGTAAAAGCTGTTTGATCTGTGCAGGAGAAAGTTCTGTTCTAGTCATAGAAAGGGTTACACCAAGTTGCTGCAGTTGTGTTTTTATATTGCTTTGTTCAAAATGGGAATATAGTGTTGTAGCTGGAACTCTTCTTGAAGTACCATTTGGAGAACGCTCAATAACATAAATGACAACTTCTGTCCTGGGGGAAAATATAAACAAGTTATAAAGTATGGAGCATATTCCTCACAGTCACAAATATCAATGCAGCATGTGATTTTAAAAGGGCACTAGTTGAATAAAGAAATGGCTGCTTTGTAAAAGAATTAAAATATTTTTTTCTTTAATCTTGAACAATAAGAACTCTCAATGTTCTGTTCCACTTATAAATCAACTTAAATGATAATAAAGTTAAAACGAGACAGGCAAATAATTTTATAAAAGGTTTGCTTAGCTGCAAAGTTCTATGTAATTATTATTTTTTCTAGATTCAAGAAGTACTTTGGAGATTCTGTTAAAGCTTATGGGTTACTTTACTGCAAGTAAGAGCAAGAACTAAAATCTGACTTCAGTTATTATCCGAAAGTAAATGTCTTGCCAGTAAGTATGAAAATTATAGGAAAGTTAATCATATTTATCCATAAATGAACATGAATAGTAATCAGTTAAAACCTTCCATTAAAGTCATTGTGGCACTTGATGTGCATTCAGCCAGGATTAACGTTTCTTCCTGTTTCTAAGTGAAAAATCTAAAAAATGATTACCATCTAATAAGTTATAAAACCCAAGATTAAGAAAAAAGCTTTTGAATGTTTCTATATAAATATTGAAAAATCAATAACTAATAAATAACATTCTGCTCTGAAATTTAATTGGGGCTTTAGCAACAAAAACACTTGATCACTCTCTGGACGAAGGCACTCAGAAATAAGCAGTATATTACTATATACTTACTGATCATCTGGCAATGTTTTAACACCCTCTACGTTTACTGTAAGGGTCTGGTTTCCTCCCAAAACTTTATGCAACGATTCTACCAACTGCTGTTGCTGGCTTCGAATATCTGTTTCTTTTTTGTTGAAAACTAAAACCACTAGTCCATCTTCATCTTTATTATTGGGCATACAACTGTAACCTACTGCCTGTGGGATGACAAAATAAGTGGTATCAAGAATATGTACATATCTTTTTTATTTTTTTTACAGGGACAGAGCAAGAGTCAGAGAGAGGGATAGATAGGGACGGACAGACAGGAACAGAGAGAGATGAGAAGCATCAATCATTAGTTTTTCATTGTGGCTTTTAGTTGTTCATTGATTGCTTTCTTATATGTGCTTTGACCGCGGGCCTTCAGCAGACCGAGTAACCCCTTGCTGAAGCCAGCAACCTTGGGTCCAAGCTGGTGAGCTTTTTGCTCAAACCAAATGAGCCTGTGCTAAAGCTGGCGACCTCGGGGTCTCGAACTTGGGTCCTCCGCATTCCAGTCCGAGGCTCTATCCACTGTGCCTGGTCAGGCTGTACAGATCTTAAATTCAGTATTTAATGTTAATAGTTTGATAGCTGCTAAAATTAGAAGAACAGGTTAATGTCAGGTAGTGAAGGAAATAATGATTCTTACCTGCTTGTGCCCTACAACGTTACCATTATAAAGAAATATTTTTAGCCCATAATAAACTTATAGAATAAAATTAAAAATTCCTTTGCAACAGAGTAAGTAGCTTTTGTCTCTGAAAAACTTCCAATAGCCGTTGTTGTTAGGTGCTTCTACACAGCTGAAACAACTCTGAATGTCATAAAAAATAACTGCAAAAGTCATGGCCCAAAGTGTAAGTTATTTTACTATATATTAGACTCATGTAATCTTAAGTTCTAGCTATGACAAACTATATTTTTTAAAGCCTTTTCTTTTGCTACCACTTATAATACAAGTTTATAAAAAGAATTTAAATTCACTCTAAATTAGTTCATTATGCATTTTAAAACCATGTTATCAATTTTTTTAAAAAATGGAAAAAATTAAATTGTTATAATCAACCTATATCTACTGTATACATCTTACTCACTAAATAAGGGTATTAACACACTCAAAAACCCTTTCTTTTTGTCAGAGTGATAAAGAGATGTTCTCTAACAAGAGTAAGATCAGCTGGCCACTTTTTGTTGCTTAACCATGTTCAAGGGTCTGAGTCTAAGCTTTGCAGCTCCAAACACAGGCTTAAGTATAAATCAAACAGAAAGGCTGAAGTAAACTGGATTGCAATATATTACTTGCTTGTAAAAAATACACCACAGGTTGACTTAAATATCTTACTGGCTGATGGAACAGAATCTGAGAAGTCAAATTCAAATAAGCTTGTTTTATTAGGCATGGAATCAGAACATCGTACAGACTACATTGTTTTAATGGTTTTGACACCCAGCTATAGTAGCGACAATAGGATTACATATGCCAACTAGAACAGATAATACTGTATGCTGGTTAAGGTGTATTTTCCTGGACAATGTTAAATAAACTCCACTAAATTCTAGTTTTGTCTCCTTCTAATAGATGTCAAGCAGACCATTCCCCTTCTGTTAACATTTCTTCCTCAGTCATAAATTACATTCTAGTTGCACCTCCTTTCCGTCATATTCTGGTCACCTCAATCGCCCATATATATGTAATCATTTCAATTTTACAATTATTTTTATTTTTAAAACAAAAGTATAATTGTTTCAGAAGTAATTATTTTCTTGGTATTATTTTAAACCCAAAACCATATTCTCCCTCCTTCACACTCTTCAAGTGAAGATCAAAGTTGTACTGATACCTTAAATCGGCAAAAGGGGTTTTCTTGTGTGAATTCCACAGGTGGAATGTTATTGTTGAAATATCCTTTTCCTGTTCCCCAAAAGGCCTGCAGTTGATTCCATTTTGCCAAAATGGCATCTCTCTCATCTCCTAATAGCGTTGGAGCTGAAAGAGCACTTGCAGTGTTTATCAGTTGGTTGGACTGAGCAGGAGCTTGCGTAGGCTGACTGAAGAGACCACCTAATGCTAAAAATATACCCCAAAATTAGTACTTCAAAAAAATGAAATCAATTCAGATCCTAGGAGTTGTAGTAGAACAGAGACCCCTTCCCCAAACACACAAGATGTCCATCCACATCCTAATCCTAACCTGTAAATATGTTACCTTATACAGCAGAAGGGACTCTGAAGATTTGATTAAGAGATTAAAGTGAACCTGACCAGGTGGTGGTGCAGTGGATAAAGCACCAGCCTGGGACGATGACCCAGGTTCGAAACCCTGAGGTCACCAGCTTGAATGTAGTATTATAGACACTGACCCATAGTCACTGGTTTTTAACCCATGGTCGCTGGCTTAAGCAAGGGGTCACTTGGCTCTGCCGGAACAACCTGGTCAAGGCATATTTGAGAAGCAATCAGTGAAAAACTAAGATGCCCCAACTCTTGAGTTGAAGCTTCTCATCTCTCTCCCTTTCTGTCTCTCTCTCGTGTGCTTAAAAAAAAAAGAGATTAAATTGAAACTATCCTGGAATATCAAAAAGGATTGAACATAATCATAACGGTCTTTAAAAGGGAAGAAGGAAGTCAGCATCAAAGTGAAATCTGTAGACAGAAGAATAGGCTATAAGCCAAGAAATCCAGAGAGACTCCAGAAGCTGGACAAGGCAAAGGGACAGATTTCCCCCTAGAGCTGTGATGGCGAACCTGACACGCATGTCAGCACTGACACACGTAGCCATTTTCAATGACATGTGGCTGCATGCGGCCGCATACCAGAGAAGTATGGGGCTGCATGCCGAGAAGGACATTTCATCCTCGGTTCCTGCACGGCCAGGTGCAGTAGCTGAGGATAAAACATTTGCTGTAGTGTAGACACTCTGTGCCGGAGGTCTGCAGGCCAAAAAACAGAACTCCATCCAGCACAGAGCATCTAGTTCCGGTTAGGCCGTTTTTCTCAGAGTGACACACCACCAAGTTATGCTCAGTTTTTTGGTGAATTTTGACACACCAAGCTCAAAGTGTGTGTCATCACTGCCCTAGAGCCTGCAGAAGCAGCACAGCCCTGCTGACACAATGATTCAACCTGGTGAAACCCATTTCTGGATTTCTGATGTACAGAACTGTAATATAATAAATTTTTGTTGTTTTAAGCCACTAAATTTGTGACACTTTGTTATAACAACAATAAGAAATTAATATACTAGGACAATCCTTCTAATGTTAAATTGCTTTTCTAATGATATCATTTTAATACAATTCACTCCATTACCAGAACACAAAGCTGGCACCACGGTATTATACCCACACCAAAAATAAAAAAGAACATGGATATGGAAAAGTAAATTTTGTGAAGTTGCAAAATTATCTTTTAAACAGCCTTTATTGGTGTTATATTTATGTAATAAATATAAATTGGAGTACACAAACAATAATAATCATTATATCAATGTTTTCCAAGATTAGCTTTATAGACACTTTTCCTTCTCTTATTTCAAAGAGATTAATAGAAAAGAATTAAAATAGACTAACAATCAGGATTCTAGGATAAAGCTGGCTGTGTAACTTTGGGCAAGTTATTTAACCTCTCTATGCTACAACTTCTCCAACAGAAAAGAGGGCAAATTTGCTAGATCAGATCAATATTTCCAAAGTGCAAGATAAGTAAGTACCCCTGGTACATGACATAAGCATCAAACAACAAACAGCTAATTCACCTAACATGAAAGTCTCTCTTAATTATCTGACTCAGCCCTGGCTGGTTGGTTCAGCAGTAGAGCATCAGCCTGGCCTGTGGCAGTCCCAGTTCCATTCCCAGTCAGGGGATAGACAGCGATCATCTATCTGCTTCTCCACCCCCCCACCCCGCCCCCTTCTCCTACAGTCATGGCTTGAATGGTTTGAGCAAGTTGGCCCAGGGGAATGAGGATGGCTCCATGACTTCGCCTCAGGCACTAAAACAGATTGGTTGCTGAGCAACAGAGCAGTGGCTCCAGTAGGGCACCTGCCAGGTGGATCCTGGGACATATGCAGGGTCTGTCTTTCTGCCTCCCTGCCTCTCACTTAATAAAAAAGAAACTAAAAAAAAAATAAAAATACATTAAAAAATTTTATCTGATTCTATTTCCTAAAAATGGCTCAGTTTGGTGTCAGTATGCCATTAATGTTTCACAACTGCTTATCTCACTTTTTAAATAGCGTTAAACAAGTCTAAGGCTCAGAGCTTAAGGCTAAAAGGTTTCTAGCTGGAATTTATTTTTTTAGAGAGAGACAGACAGACATGAAGGGAGAGAGAGATGAGAAGCATCAACTCATAGTTGCAGCACCTTAGTTGTTCACTAATTGCTTTCTCATATGTGCCTTGACTAGAGGGCTCTAGCAGAGCCAGTGACCTTGGGCTCAAGCCAGCAACCATGGAGTCATGTCTATGATCCCACCCTCAAGCTGGGGACCTTGGAATTTCGAATCTGGGTCCTCAGCGTCCCAGGCCTGCGCTCTATCCACTGTGCCACTGCCTGGTCAGGCTGGCTAGAATTTATGAACCCTATTATATTTTCTTTCTACTTAATGTTGATCTTTTCTTCATAGTAAATGATACTGGTTTTCCATTTATACCAAGATATACAGGGGACAAAGGAATATGTTAAATTTTACCACAGGATTGCAATCAGTAAAGTCCTGACTGAAAAGCTCTATAGAACAAATGAGCTAATTTCAACAAATTGAAAAATAAAAAGCTAAAAAAGGAACTTAAAGAGATTAAAGACAAAGCAATACTGTCGATACACATAAGAGAAATGATCATCATAAAAGAAAAAAGGACTCTATAGATCCTTTGATGGGCAAGTGATTAGGAGGGGAATGTAGAGTGCTTCTGAAGTGGCTGGCCAGGGTCCACCTCCAGATCCTAGGCAGTGGTTACAAGGGTGTTCACCTTATACGCTGCTCACAAAAATTAGGGGATCAGGGAACGTGCATATACTCCAGTAGTTTCGGCCTTTTTTATAGTGTATTTTCACCAATTAAATAAAAGTTGGTTTCGCATCTCATTTGCATAACCGAACTTTCTTTGACTTGTTTGCTTTTCTGATGTTCTTGTTTAATAAAAAAAAATTACAACGCTTAATAAAAAAATAATAAGATGTTTCTTTTTTTTATCGCTTCATTCTGAAATATCCCCTAATTTTTGTGAGCAATATATATTATTCATTAAGCTATTTTTGTGCAGTTTTCCATATTTGTGTATTTGGGGGTTGTTTTTCTTTAGCAACAACAGAAATTTAAATAATATTAAACACAGAGGATTTATAATCCTAATCATGTCAATCAGTCTTCTCCCCAGTTACCATCATACATACACACAAAAAACAGCTTTTGGAATCCTGTGGAGCAGGGGTCCCCAAACATTGGGCCAGTTCACTGTCCCTCAGACCGTTGGAGGGCCGGACTATAAAAACAAACTATGAACAAATCCCTATGCACACTGCACATATCTTATTTTAAAATTTATTTTATTTTTATTTTATTCATTTTAGAGAGGAGACACAGAGTGAGAGAGAGAGAGAGAGAGAGAGAAAGGGGGGAGGAGCTGGAAGCATCAACTCCCATATGTGCCTTGACCAGACCAGTGCAGGGTTTTGAACTGGCGACCTCAGTGTTCCCAGGTCGACGCTTTATCCACTGCGCCACCACAGATCAGGCCACATATCTTATTTTAAAGTAAAAAGACGAAACGGGAACAAAGACAATATTTAAAATAAAGAACAAGTAAATTTAAATCAACACACTGACCAGTATTTCAATAGGAACTATGGGTGCAGATGTATCCTGTGCTCCTCTCACTGACCACCAATGAAAGAGGTGCCCCTTCCAGAGGTGCGGTGGGGGCAGATAAACGGCCTCAGGGGGTCGCATGGGCCCGTAGTTTGGGGACCCCTGCTGTGGAGTATAATATTTATAACTCTTTAAAAATAGTAATTCATTAAAGTGTTTTGAACATGCACTCAAAAATGTTAGCTATTTTGTTCTAATTTTATATTGGAAGACAAAAACCTCATACTTACTAGTTTGTTGTTGCTGCTGCTGCTGTGTATTAAATCCTCCAAATCCCAGTCCAGTTCCCAAACCAGTACCTAAACCAGTACTACTTCCAGTTGTTGTTCCAAAACCAGTACCAAATCCAAACCCTTTGTTCTGGGTACCACCGAAGAGTCCTTTGAATGAAAAATTGAAACTGCCTAAATTTAAAAACTCTGACCTCTACCACACTTACTTCTACAAATGACTCAATACTGTTCTCTTACCAGTAGAGCCTGTGTTAGTCGGAGCAGAAAAGCTGAACGCAGAACCTGCTGTGGTAGTAGCTGCTGTCCCAAATCCTCCAAACCCACCTAATTATAAGTGGATAAATAAAATAAAAGGAAGAGGTTTTGTATACATAAGGTAACTTCTTTTTCAAATTATTTTATAAGTAACTGCTACATATAATGACAAAATATATTGATCTAATTTTCATTTTTCTACTTTGAACATCTTAAAAAAAAACTATTCTACTAATCAAGAAGTCAATGTTGCAAGAACTCCGCAACTAAGTAATTTAAACTAGAATACCACAATGCAGTATATACCTTTCAACTAAAAGGGTGATTAACAGTTACAGCTGACAAAATATATTAAGCCTACTGCCATTATGTTTAACAAACTCTAAAATGACTATGTATATAGTCTGCTCACAAAAATTAGGGGATATTTTATTGCTTCATATTCACTATGAAATATCCCCTAATTTTTGTGAGCAGTATACTTCTGGAGTAGGGATTGCAAATTCAAATGTCTACAAGATTTAGTTACCATGATAACATTAATGAGTGGTGGAACTGTTCAATATGAACTATGTTTTTAAAAATGGCATCAGTTCCTAAATTCCAGCATACGACTGATGCAGAATGGTAATTTTGCAGTGTTATATATATTCCCATTTTCTTCCAAAAGAAATAGAAGATCCAGATTTTCAACATGAAATTTACAGAATTTTTAACCCTAATTCAATTGGTTTTGTTTTGTGTTTTGGTTTTTTTTTTTGCAACTAATTCAAATGCTTTTAAAACAGTGTGCCAAACATATCATAATAGCAGTGTATTGTCAATTTGCAATTATCTTGGCTTTGGTCAATTAATTTATATTCTTTTTTAGCTTATATTCCTACTTAGTTTCCACTGAGACTAAGCAGCTTTTCAAAGAAAACATATCAATACACTGATCTCTATACAACATGAATGTGTTTCATGAAGGAAGATAGAATAAAAAAGCCCCACAAGTGGCTATCACAAGCCTCTGCGGTATCTGTCAGTTTGGCAACTCGGAAAGATACAGAAATTCCTTTTATTTGTGTAAGTCTAGAAACAAAATTAATCTTACCTATATCTAACTTGACATAGGAATGGAATGAAATACTAGCTAATCTAAAACTGTTTTATGTTGTTCCCTTGTCAGTCTTTACCTGATTACCAATGTGATGCCAAAAAAACTTTTAAGACAGATGTTTCAACCATTAGTGTGCTCTGAGCTCTTCTGCAGGTTTTCTGGAAGTCTAACTTTTAGTTTCATATATTTTTGACATAAGAGACAGAGATTCATCAATACTGCAACACAGAAGATATTAGGAGGAAAAAAGCCAACCCTTTGATATTTAACATATAATTCTGATACGGAAAATTAACTCAATAGACTGCATGTTGTATGCAGGCACAACCACTCTATTTACTTGTATATTCTAGTGCAGTACTGAAAAACTAAACATTTTTTATTCTGAACACTGTTCTTAATCTTTTTCATTACTCCTCACTTCCACAGAAAAACAAGAACATACTCTGAATTGGCTACATGATTAAAAATATCAGCCATAATCATATCATGTATTTTATCATGTTTATTATGAATAGTGTATCTGCAAGGATATAAAATTAAAAAGCAGACAAAAATTTCTATCAACCCTCTGCTGAAGGCAAAGTTAATGAACATACGTATATAAAAGTAATTAAAACACAATTATATTATCACTGCTCAAAACTTAACAATGATAACTCCAAATGAACATGAAATCAAGCAAATACCAACATATTTACTTATTGTTGGTGAATTACAACTGCGTGGTTTTGTCAGGAAACAGAAATTTGAAAATGTTTGTTTTACCCAGTGCCAATTTTAAGCAATCAGGGAAAAGTAAATATACCAAATGATAGTAATACATAATCACTTTAAATATATCTTAATAATTGATTATTTCATCTTTGGAATTTTTAAGTATTCCTTAAAATGTTTTCAAATCAGATGCTAAGATGATACATTACAGTAATAAGTGACTGCACAAAATACCAGGCTTCCCAAGTAAGTTTCAGGGAATAAATAAGTTTGAAGGAAGTTGACCAAATGCATATAATTGGCATGGGCGTAAGTGGCATAATGTAAGAGAATATGGACAATAAATTCATATACGAGCAGCTGAGGAATAAGATTTTTCTGTCGGGTTTTTGTCTGTAAAATACCTATTTTAAATTTATACTATACACACACTTCACCTTTTGTGTTTTGCAAATTTTACAATGAGCTTCAAACAATCCATCTAGATAGTAAAATCTTCATAATTATCTCTTTTAATGCAAAGATGTGTAGACTACCTTTTAGAACTCAATGCTGACAATAAATTAAATTGCACTGATCATTTCTTAAAATTTTTAGGAAAGAATTGGGGGTTCTTTCTATAATTACATATCTTACAGAAGTGTATACTAATCTGCTGAGTTGAACAAAGAAATGCCTAATTATTATACATGTTAAAAAATAAAGACAGGTTACTGCTGTTCGTATAAGACTTCTTCTCTTGGAAAACACAAGGACAATCAAATGAAATTCCAATGAAAGATGCAGAAAAAAATGGGGGAGAAAAGTGACTGCAGGAGTCCAAGAATCCCAGGAAAATGGTCCTGATTATTGAGCTTTTACTTTGGAAGAGGTATCTAATAATTTGGAAGATATGTTCTATTCAGAAATAATAATCCATTCCAAATGCTTACCACTTGGACATTATATCCTGTTCAATTTAAGTACGAATTTAACAAAGGAATAGTATGACTTGCGTGACAACACCAAACCAAATCTCTTAAAACAGTCAAAAAACTTCATACAATTGTTACTGATTCCACATTAGGGCATAAATTTCCTTTTCTTAACAGCCAAGTATCTGTTCTTTACCAAATTTTAAGAATCACAAAATGTTCTTGGACTCCAGCTCCCAGCATTCGTCACACATACGACCCGCAGTATCTACCTGCACTTGCCAGACTGTTACCAAAATTGAACGGAGTCGCCGAGGTAGTAGGAACACCGAAATTCCCAATATTAAAGTTCACTGCAGGATTAGCAGCTAATCCGAAACCCCCAAAATTAAACCCACTGGCGGTGGAGTTGGCAGTCTCAAGCCCACCAAATCCTGCTAGGCGTGTAGGCAAAGAAACAAACAAACAAACAAACAAACAAAATATAAAAGGGGAGAGGGGAAAGGAGAAGAAGAAAAGAAAGCAAGACAGGATTAGAAGAGTCTGTAGGGAGTTTCACAGAAGTGAACAAAAGACAAACCTTTACTTCGCTCCAAACGAGTTAAGAAAGCGAAGATGGAGACAGGAGGGAGGAGCAGGAGCGAGAAGTCCTCTAGCGAGGGCCTAAGGAGCCGGGGCGAAGGCTCCCGCCCCTCGGAGGCTGGGACGGAAGGAGCCGTGGGGCAGCGCCCGGGACCCCAACCCGACACCCTCGGGGCCCAGCTCTGAGAGCCTTGCGAGCGTTCCCGCCAGTACGGGAAGCCCAGGTGCGGAGGAGAGGGCGGGTCTCCGGTCTCTCTGAGCCCAACTCCCCAGCGGCGGGAAGCGAACCCTCGGAGGGCAGGGCCCAGCGGCGACCACGCGCAGCGTGCGAGCTCCGGGTTGGGCCTCGAGTCCCCCGCGGCCGCCTTAGGGGCCGCCCCGGCCGGCTCTGCTGCCGCCCGCCTTTTCCAAAGCCCTCAGGTCTCCGCGCCTGCCGTAAACCCCAGAATCCCAAAGCCCGAGTTTCAAACCGAGGTGGACCACAGGCCTCCCTCCTTTCCAGGAGAAGGTCTGGGGGACTCACTCACCCGCGGGGGCTGCGGGGGCTGCAGCGGTGCCAGAGGTGCCTGAGGGAGCCCCAAAGTTGAAGGCCATGTCGCGGGAGCAAGGGACCGAAAAGCCACTCCCGAGACACTCGGGGTACTGAGTATTTAAGTCCGGCGGAGAAACCTCCCCCAGGTCTCGGAGTTCCGCCTTTTTCCTGGCCTAGCCTATGAGGCCGGGACGCAGGAAAGGCGCAGGAGGTGGGATGGAAAGGGAACGCCCCCGGTCCTGCTCGTTTCCGGGCGGCTTCCTGTGGCGTCTAGCGTCACAACCAAGGTGGAATGCTGTACTCTTAGCCGAGTTGTGCCGCCTGGGAGCCCTTAGAAACCACCTTAGGAAGGGCTCTTGGGAAGGGTGTGTAATGAAGACGGTGTAGGAAAGAGCCAGATCTTTATCCTCCATAGTGGGAAGCCAATGGATAATGCTAAAACTGAAAATTTAGGCAGCAGTGTGTCATGTAGAGTCATGGGAATAAAAAATTTTTTAAACTGGGGGGCTAAAAGTAGTGCCTCTGAAAATGATGTCTCTAGGTTTTTAAAAATATAACAAACCCTGTAGAATTATTTGATTCTTTGTATGCTTGTATAACTTTAATAAAAATAAATTAAAAAGCCATTGTACCTATCAAAATGACAAATGTCCTTGAAGCTCGAAACGCTATCTTGTAAATTATTTTACCAAGATTATGGAACGCAAAGTTATTCGTTATAGCATTGTTTATAAAAAGAAATTATTGGAAAACATGCTTAAATCGTTAAATTATACAAAGAAATACTAGTCAGACAAGAAACGTGAACTATAAATTACAGGAAAAACAATTTACAGACAAGAAACGTGAACTATAAATTACAGGAAAACAATTTACAGACAAGAAATGTGAACTATAAATTACAGGAAAAACAATTTACAGCACTGTATCTGGTATACTAAAATTTAGGTGAAAAAAATGGCTAGACTATATAGTACACATACTTGTATAAAATATTACTGGAAAGATAACATTTTAAAAAATGAGTAACACTGGTTGCCTCTGAGAAGACAAATTGAGTAGCTTGGAGAGGGGTGTAGGAAGACTTCCTTACATTTTGGATATGTAAATTGATTACCTATTCAAAAAATTAAATAATGCTCAGTTGTAATTGCAGGAGCCCAGTGAGAGCTCTGATATTTGGGTGAGGATCAGAGACTGGGGAACATATGAAGCACTTTATGATTGACAGGATGTGGAGGGAAGGGAAAGGAGGAGTCCTGCAAGAGCCCTTGGTTTCTGGCTTGCACAGCTGGGTAAATTGTAATGCCATTTCCCAGTAATGGGAATTTGGGAAGAAAAGAAAAGATGAGTTCCTTTCTTTACTTTGAAGACAACCTAGCTGAAGATACCCATCAGGTGGTTGAATATGTGAGGCTGAGGTTGAAAAGAACAAGTCAATAGGATTGTGAGGGAGGGAGTATCTAGTGAGAAGAGGTTGGCACTGGGAACCGGTATTAAGAAGTGGACAGAGTTAAGAGAAGAACCAGAGAGCAGAATCACAAAGTGTGGATGTAAAGGAAGCTAGATCAGGGATAATAAAAAATGGGTGAATATTTCTTTGATAAGAAGTCTCTGTTGGGCAAACAAGTTGTAACAAGTGTGTTAGGCTGGCTTGCTTGTATTTTGCCTGATTGGTGCAAGAGCACAAGGCAACACCATGTGTGTACAGATAGTCTATGGAAGACTGTGGGTGCTTGCCTTCAGGGCAGCAGATTGCAGATTGCCTACCTGCTTGGGAGGGGACCGGTGTTTGCTACTGTTTACTAGAGAAGGGGTCCCCATCTCTCCCCACCACTGCCTGTTTTGCTAGAGAGTCCGGAGAGAGAGGGGGAAGCGGTTATCCCTGCCTGCTTGCTTGTCTGTAGTTGTGAGACTCTTAACAAATGGAAAGGCCCACCAATTTTTGGCTTCACAGTTCCTTTACTGTCCGCCTGAATACAATGAGAACCTTTAAGGCCATGGCCACCGGCCTTACCCGTTCCCAGGCTGCTCCTGTCACTCTGGCTACTTTAGTATTCTTAGCACTTACCATCACCTATTTATTTATCCCCTCCCCCCAATTTAATATAAGCTCCATGAGGGCAGGGAACTTTTAGCAGTTATATCCCTTGTGCTGGCAGAGTGCCTGTCCCTGTGATAGGCCCTTATGCAACATTGTGAAATGAATGAATGAGTTCCTTGTCAGGTTTCTTCTCCCTTGCCTTTCCCATAATCATCTCCAAGTCATACATATTTTATCTTTTAAATATTTCTAAAATACTTTATTTCCACTGCCATCTCCCTGATTCAAATGACCATAATCTCTTGCCTCGACCAGGGATCAGCAAATGACAGCCCACAGGCCAAATGTGAGCTGCTGCCTATTTTTGTAAATACAGTTTTATTGATACACAGATGCATTCGTTTATCTGTTGTCTATGACTGCTTTCTTGCTAGAAGAACAGACCTAAGTCACTGTGACTGAGTGGTTTGCAAAGCCAAAAACTATTTTCTATATGGCCCATCTCAAGAAAACCCCCCAAACTGCCAACCAATACCTAGACTCTAAGTAGCCCCTGCACTGCAAAGAGCAGGACTGTTGGACTATGACCTGGCAGTTCATTCTAGCTTGCCTGGAGAATGAGCTAGTTGTGGCTGGGGGTTCCCCCTTCCCTGAGGATGTAGGGGGAAGGGGCTGCACCCAAACTCAGGCCCCACGAACCAGTGTCTTGTTCACCCAAGTAGTGGAAATTGTAACATTCCATAGATAGATGGCATTCCCAGATGTAAGGCCATTGGTTGTGGCCATGCAGGTTCACACTGGATTCAGGCAGATGGTAAAGGAACTGTGGAGCTGGAAAATGATGGCCTCTTCCATTTATTAGAGTCTTGCAATGACGGACAAGCAAGCAGGCAGGGAAAACTACTTCTGTCTCTCTCAATGCTCACAAGCAAATAGGCCTAGGGGAAGAACCCCTTCTACAGCAAACAATAGCAAAAAATGGCCCTTGCAATGATGGCAGGCAATCTACAATCTGCCGCCCTGAGGACAAGCACCCGCAGCCCTACACAGACTATATACACGTGGTGGTGCTGCCCTGTGCTCATGCACCAGTCAGGCACAGTACAAGTGAGCAAGCCTAACTCATTTGTTTGCCCAACATTTCACCCCTTTAGAGTTGCTCACTTTACAATCTACATGACAGGTATCTTTCGTGCTGGTCCCTGTGTGAGGAGTGAGGTATATTACATAAACAGGCTACAGCAACAGCACAAGTTACATAATTACAATAATTACAGAGGTGCCTTTTGCAATGTCCCCCTGAGCACTCTGCCCAAGGTGTTAACTGGAGGCCCATCTCTAGCCCCCTACCCTACAGTAGGTAGGAAGACCTGTATAGTCCAGTGTTGTGTCCATGGAAACCGTAATGTGTCCTTGGTGCATTTCTGCAACTGGATGAGAGCAGCTTCCCAGTGCAGGAGGGCCTCCACAGGTGCCATGATGCCCCCCCATCAGGGTTTCTCATACTGTCCAAGAACAGCATGTCCATCTAACAAGGGGACCGGTGCCTGCCTCTAGTTGCAGTCCAAGAGTCCATTATACTGCTCAATGATCAGTCCACAATGCTGTCAGTGCAAATCACCAAGGTAAAGGTCCACTACGTGCAACTAGGCAAAGAGCTCTTTACTAATGGACTTCAGTGCCTTTCTGTAAGCACTCTGTCCATTGCCACAAGCCCCGTTCAAACCCCTCAGCAAGCTTACAGGGTCTGGTGTAGTCAAACATATTCAAGGCCTGTGCCACCTTGATAGTTCTCTTATTTGTTGCTGCTGCCATTGCAAAAAAAAAAAAAAAAAAAAGTGCACCTATTATCTTCTAATGCCAATACCTGCTGCACATTGGAAGGTAATCAATAGACTGTCAATTTCACATGGGGCCTCAGGCCTCCCTGCCCATCCCTGTTAGGTGGGTCTCTTGGCCTTCCCCCTATTCAAACTAAAACAGTGGGTCTAGCAGAGGATCCTCCTCTCCCTCATCTGTCTCCAATAAGTAATCCTGCAACCATGCAACCTGAATGCCAGCCATTTACTTGGCAGCTGCCAAGGCCACCCACTCACTAGCCATTTTATTGGTGGCTGCTGGGGTCTTTCATCTCAGTGGCTAGAATCTCTGTTCTGGTTTAGACTGCCGCCAAAGCTCCAAAAGAACTTTATTAGACTTGCTATCTAATTTCTCCCTATTTGCCCCAGCCGCAATCAAAGCTACCTACAGGTGTGTTCAGGTAACTTTTACAGGCCCATTTCCCTTGTTAGTTGGGCGGGAAGGCATCACAGGCAGCAGCCCTCACTGCTTTATGATCCTGTGCTGCCTCCAGCCTTCCCAAATCTGCTACCATCTGCATAACTGCATTGATGGGCTTCCCCCATAGGGGCCCAAGATAGCCCCTAGTGACCCAAAAAGGGCTAATGGGGCACTGCAGAGAATGAGGGCCCTCATACCTGCCATAAACACTTCCTCATCTGGCCCACGGGACCTCAGGTTAAAAGCAGCATTCTTTATACTTAGTTCCCCAAGGACATTGGTTAGCTCACTATAGCATTGCCTGCCACCTACTCACTGCTCCTGGCAAGTCTCTGGCATTCTGCCAGACTATACAAATGGCAGCCATCACCCATTCCAATATGGAATGCTTTCCTAGGTTGTCATGGCAGTTCTGAAGACACTGCCTTAAGGAGTACATGATAATGACGGCCAATTTCTCCATCTCTGCTCCAGAGAGCATGATGCCATCCACCCCCTATGTCCCACAACTGCAGCAACCAGGCAACCAGGGGCTCAGTAGATTTCTGCCTACATTGTGCCCTCAACTCCATCAGCTCTGCTTAGGTGTAGGGCTAGACCACAGAGTACTCCACCACCTGTGAAAGGGGTTGTGCCTGCACCTGAGGGACTCTTGGCTTATGGGTTTTATCTTGTGCGTGATCACTGGCCAGGCTTTGAGTCTGGATGGAGTCTCAGCCCAAACCTTTTCAGAAGAGTCAGAAACATCTGCTCCCACTGGCTCAGAGCCACTTTGTCTGCTCAAATGCATCTCCATCTTCAGTACCCGCTTTGGCTCCTGCAGCTGCTGGCTCTTAGCCTGCCAGCATTCCACTTCCAGGGCAAACTGGAGCTCACAAACCTGTAACTCCTTCTCCAGAGATCACTCCAGTTTCAGGCACTGTTGGTGTTCAGCCTGCATCTAACACTGCAGCTCTCAAACCCACTCGGCCTCCTTCTCCAATGCTCATTCCACTTCATGCCATTGCTGGTGCTTGTTCTCTTCTCCTAGGGCTGTAAAAAACACCCATCCCATAGCCCCCAAAAGGAGAACCATGGGGAGCCATACATTGGAGAGCAATGACCACCCTTCAAGGGTGTTAGTGGCTCCATACCAAACAGTTCTGAATCCTGCCAGCTGCACCAGATGTAAGGCTGGGGGTTGTGGCCATGCATGTTTGCACTGAATTCAGGCAGATGGTAAAGGAACTGTGGAGCCAGAAAATGGTGGGCCATTCCATTTATTGGAGTCTCACAATGGTGGACAAGCAAGCAGACATGGAAAACTGCTTCTCTCAGGGCTGATGAGCAAACAGGTCAGGGGAAAAAAACCTTTCTTCAGCAAACAATAGCATAAAACGGCCCCTCCCAGTGGCAGCAGGTGATCAGCAATCTACAATCTGCCGTATCACATAGACTATACACAACTGGTGCTGCCCCGTGCTCATGCACCAATCAGGCAAAGTCCCAGCAAGCAAGCCTAACACACTTGTTTGCCCAATACCAGACAAACTCTATAAACCACTGGCATCCCAAATCCAAACTGCTTGTAACTCAGCACCTTAGACAAAACAGTGTCTTCACACCTGCCCTATAAAAAGCGATACTAAATGGTGGATATGTCCTTATTGAGACCAAACAGTGTTCCAGCCCATAGGTTGCCTCCCTACAGGATGATGGGAGGATGAAAAGTCTCTGCCTTTTTTTCTCTAGTTGTCCTGTCTGTATACATTTTTGTTTTCCACAATAAAGCCCATTATTTAACCCATGCTATTTGGCTTTGTGGAACTCATAATGAAAGCAGGTGAATGACACCCAGACAAGATCTGCATTAGACGACAGTGAGGACCCAAAGAGACAAATCTAACACAGTAGCCTCCCAGCTGACCTCCCTGCATCCATGTTGACTCTTCCAATTTATCCACTTTACAGCTAGAGTGGGTCTCTTGAAACAAACCTGTCATGTCTCCCATCCTGCCTCCCCCAACACAGTTTACAACACTTCAATGGCTTCCCTTTTGTTTTAAAATCAAAATTGTTAACATGGCTTATAAGACCCAACTTGGTTAGATCCCCTGCTTTTCTTTCCAGCCTTATCTGCCACTCTTCTCTCTCTGAACTCCAGCCAAACAACATTTTTTCAGCCCCTTGTAAACACATTCCTTTCTGCTCCTGGACACATCCATTCCATCTGTATGAAATGCTTTGCTTTGCCTAATATCTATTCTTCAGTCTCAGTAGTCAAATGTTACCTCAGTCCTGTCCCCAGAGCAACTTGAAACTAAATAGAAAATTTACATTTATGACGATTTGGTTGCTGTTTGTTTCCCCCACTAGACTAAGAACCTGATGTCTCTTTTTGGTTACTAGTTGTCCAGCTGATAGTGCCTGGTATCAAATGGCTGCTCAATAACATTGGTTGAGCACATTATTTCTAAGTATAATATAAGAAGAAGGCAGGTCCTGAAGACCTCATGTTATATGATTCTGTTTATATGAAATGTCCAGAAAAGGCAAATGTATAGACAGAGCATAGGTTAGTGGTTGCCTGGGGCTGGGGCGGGAATGAGGATTGACTGTAAACTGGCTTGAGGAATTTTATTGAGAAGATAATATTCTGAAACTGCAAAACTCAGTAATTTACTAAAAATTATTGTATTGTATAGTTAAAATGGGTAAATTTTATGGTGTGAAATTATACCTCAATAAAAGATTTAAAAATAAAAATATATTGGGCCCTGGCAGGTTGGCTCAGCGGTAGAGTGTCAATCCGATGTGTGGAAGTCCTGGGTTCGATTCCCAGTCAGGGCACACAGGAGAAGCGCCCATCTGCTTCTCCACCCTTCCCCTTCTCCTTTCTCTCTATCTCTGTCTTTCTCTCCCACAGCCAAGGCTCTATTGGAGCACAGTTGGCCTGGAAGCTGAAGATGATTCCATGGCCTCTGCCTCAGGCACTAGAATGGCTCCCACTGCAAAGGAACAATGCCCCAGATTGGCAGAGCATCGCCCCCTACTGGGCATGCTGGGTGGATCCCAGTCAGGCGCATGCGGAAGTCTGTCCGACTGTCTCCCTGCTTCTAACTTTGAAAAAATACAAATACATATGTGTGTGTGTGTGTGTGTGTGTGTGTGTGTATTGAATAAATGGAAGACTATAGTTATTCTTGGAAATGGGGATGTGAGGGCCATTTATCTGTGATATCTGTCACCCCATCGATTGCCAGGGTTGATTCGGCTGATCTGGCTGGCTAAGCGGGTGTCCCCTTCCTGCCTCACTGCTCCATAAGTGTCCCTCCCAAAGCTGCACGCTGGGTTGTAGAGGACAACCTTCCCTGACAGAGGAGAGGACTATTCTTCAGTCAAGTGTATATGAGTGGCTGCGCTCCCCTGCTAGAACCTCCAATCTCTCAGGGAAATGGGACCTCTATCTTGTGTTACATGTGTTTCCATATTTCTGGGCTTTGTAGTCTATACCACTCATTCTATAGCATATGTTTTTGACTACTGTTCATGGGTATATGTTGTAATACTAGGCAGTACAGGTCACCCCTTATTAGTATTCTTTTAAATATATTTTCTGGAATTTTTTATTCCTTGTTTTGAAATAATTATGGTTGGTATGTTCCAGGTTTCTCTTTTTTTAAATTTTTTAAAAGATTTTATTTTTATTCATTTTAGAGAGGAGAGAGAGAGAAAAATGGGAAGGAGCAGGAAGCATCAACTCCCATATGTGCCTTGACCAGGCAAGCGCAGGGTTTTGAACCAGCAACTTCAGCATACCAGGTCAACGCTTTATCTATTGCGCCACTGTAGGTTAGGCCCAGGTTTCTGTATATACCTTTGAATAAGCAGAAATAAGTACAGGAACTTCCCTTATGACATAAACCTGCTAAAATGAGATCTGGGATTCCTAGGAAGCACTTATACTAAGGATCAAGTGTCCTTAATCCATAAGGAAGGACATTTGTATCACTAAGCTAAATATTATATGACTGACCTGGATTCGCTCTAATTTCAGAAATAAGATACAATAGTATTGGCAAGGAAATGGTTTTAAAGGTAATATAAATTTTGGACTAGTCACTTTAGCGCAACTATTCCCAGAAACAAAAGTCCAGTACCTGTCCAATAGCTCTCTGATCCTACTGAGCCCTTCTGGGAGGACTTGCCCGCATTTTAGTTTGCGTTTACCTGGAAGCAGGCCTGAATGAGAAGGTTAGTGCAGGTAGATTATTTGGAAGGAAGCAGCGTGAGGGGGCGAGGACAGTGAGCCAGGGAATGAAGAAATGATAATGGAGCAGTTCCTACCCTCACAGTCCTAATGAAGGAGTCTTGAGGAATGCACGAGCGCTGTCCCTCTGAGGACTGGAATAGTTATCACTTTACTCTTGCCCCTCTGGTTAAGCGTGTCCCTGGGGTATTAACTCCCCAAGCTCCTGAGGGGCTTCGGCTGCTGGAGAAAGCCTGGAGGTAGAAAAGCACACCACGGGACCTTCCTGAAGTGGGGCTTGTCTGGCTGCCTCTAACTACCACAGTTGAGCTGCAATCAGAGGTGGCCCACAGGGTGTGACTTAGGCCTGTGGCAGAAAAGAGGGCAGGGAGCATCTTTCAAATAAAATTCCATAGACAACTGGACATCTGACGACATAACATACAATTTCCAGTGCAATTTTGTATAAATGGTTTTTTATTAGTGAAATACTTCATTGCATTAAGGGTAGAAATAAACATGTCAAGAATCACATGAAATGAACCAACTATACAACCTACATTAAGAGCATTCAGGTCAGTATCAGTATCCTCTTTAATAGCCATAAGCAATTAACTCCAGTAGTAATGCCCAGAGGGCCAAGCATGAAAGTCACCTTTTACAGAACTTACATCTCAAGCAATGTAAATAAGAAAATTAGCCTCCTTAAGTAAAAACCCCAACAGGGGTAAGTCATATACTCCTCGCTCCACTTGACCATTCCTTAGTGACCTTTCTAGAAGTGAAGGAATAAAGCCTAGGGGTAAAGCCTGGAGCTAAAAGTGGCCAAGCAAACTTCTTGTCCTTTGTTCAACTCTCAGTTTTCCCTGAGAGAAGTGAAGTAACCTCTCTCTGTTCGGTTTCTCCTCAGTTGAGTAGCATAGTACAGGACACAGGTGTTCTGTGATTATGACAATCACAAAATCTTTGGGGGCCCTTCCGGGAAAATGGCTCCAAGACAGTGAGCATGAGAAATAGTTTGTTCTTATCAATTAAAAGCCAAATAGGTAGTACACTCAGTCTTTTTAACCAATCTATAATCTTGCCTGCAGTTGATGGGTTTGCTACAGACTTCTCAGGAGGAAAATATCAAATGTGATTTTAGGCCAAGTAATTATTAAGAATCAGGTCGACGCTTTATCCACTGCGCCACCATCGGTCAATTATTAAGAATCATACGGAGCCCAGATTGATGTTTCTGTCCTTTCTTTCTCTCCCCCTTTCTTTCACTCTAAAATCAATTTTAAAATATCCTATGGAAATTTTATATTGTTTTTGGTCTCCCTGTCTGCATGGGATTCAGTCTAAAGATATATTTAATTAATTTATCATTTATAGTATTCAAAAATTTCCTCCTCACAAATGATTATATTTAATAATAGGATAAACCAGTGAGTATGCAATGGTTTCTCAGTTTTATTAAGTGTGGACAAGTGGGTGCATAAAAGACAAAGATATTCCAATTATCTAGTTAAATATTGATAAATTCAAAAAAATCTAGCTATTTGGCATTATTGAAGACAAATACTTTTAACTTAGTTTTTCACATTTCCTTGATTTGGGATAACTATAGGTTCTATCTTAATTCAGAGAGATGTTGAGATTTTAATGAACTGGCCGTTAAGGAGAGAAAACACATTACATATTGCGTTAGTGCAGAGAGAGAGAAAACTGGGTCAAACTAAAGCAATTTATCTCTCCCATTCAGGGATGAGAAGCTATATAGGTGAAACCCATGGCTTTTTTCCCTTCATTTGTTTACACTGAAATACAGTTTTAAACAAACCATACTATAGAATTATTCAGTTGTTAAGATACTTTATGTGCACTTTGCCAGATAATTGTATAGGTTTCTCAATCAAAAATGAATACTGAACTATGAGAATAAAAAAATTTTTTCCCTTATGCTTGAATTCTGTGACATATGACAGTTCCCACTCCTCTGATGTAGGTTACACTGAAAACCAAGAGGTCTTCTGAAGAATGGGGACACTGCTCTGGTCCCAAGGGACTGTTAAAGCACTCTCTGTGCAGTGTTTTACATCACTGTCACATTGTCAGGAGACGATTGTCACAGGAAATGTAGGGCACATTTTTTTCTATTCAGTGAGTGACAGTGGCCGCACAGCATCAAAAGGAACTGAATCTGAGGAAAGAATAATTTATAAAAACAATTTCAAAGTTACCAAAAAGCATGGGCCAGGAAGAAAATGCCTCTAACTTCCTCAAATTTATGTGCAACTTAGGCTGTGGATACATGGATTTCTTATACTCGTAAATAATTTTATAAATAATCACTTAATACAGTGTATCATTTTTGGCAAGGGTGATTGGGGGGAGGGATCAGTTTTTTATTATATTCTTGCAGGAGTACCTTTCCACATCAAGATCATTTCAATTTCAACTAAAAAAAAATAACAAACCATCCACAAATCTCAGAACTAGCATTAAGTTCTACTCTATATGAAATACCAGCACTGTCCTCACCAACACTATGTATGCATTCTTTCAATTCACAAAAGTGCCAAGTAAAGAATCCTCAGGTGCTTATTGCTGCCAACTGATAGGTGCCTCGCTCCACCCAAGCCCTCCCCACTTGATTTCTACCTTGTATAAAAGTAGCCAGAAGATCAAATCACTTTCCTGGGGGAATTATGAACTGACAATTAGCATGAAATGCAATATATAACTTTTTAAAAAAGGAAATTAGATGCATTTGAATGATGTACTGAATGAGGCTACCATTTTTATCCTGGGTTCTGAACTTAATTACTTCTGGTTTTAGGATGATATGAATGGAGGAATACAACCAAAAAATGGTATCTCTGTGTTCTGAACACAAAGTTTGGTGAATGCAGCGTACAGAATAAGGTTAGACCAAGTAGCATTAACACGAGATGCAGAGACATTATAACCACAACAGTGGTCACGAAATTCTGGAGTGACCAGTACCCAACAACACAAAAATTACTATACAAGAGTTTATTAAATACTTGCTAGACACATGAAAAACAAAACATGTTGTCAGGGACCACAGGAATTGATAAAGCCTGATGGCCAACAGGTCAGCCTGCTCTTTAAGGTCCGGCCGGAATGCTCTCATCACCTGCCGGCTCGGGCTCTTCCTTCCTCTCACAACAGGCAGCCAGCATGTGAGGGTGCGGACGGCTCCCCATGTCTGTCTGGTCCAGGTCAGGGCAGCCCAAAGCGGTTCCTTCACCAAGCTCAGGCCATGGTTAGGTTCGTATGAGGGGCGCTCTTTCATCTGCAGTTCCCTGTGACTCAGAACAGAGAGGACCTAGAAGTTAGGTGTTCATGCCAGAAACGTCTATGTGGGAAGTTGGGGCAGGGGGTGGTGGAGGAAGCGGTAGGAGGTGAGGCTTCTAGAAGGTAGTCAGCCTACTCACCTCTCTTCTCTGCACCTGCTGCTTCTTGCTCTTCCTTTAACATTTCGCCCTAACTCTCTCAAGGAGGCCTGCTCTGACCATGCCACCCCGGATCCCAGAGCAGTCTCCTTTCCTATGTTGACCGGGACTGTGACCCTTATCACACTTGACTGAATTTGTTTCCTTCCTGTTTTGAAACCCACCAGAGAACAACATCTCGGAGGTGGTGGTGGGTGCTCAATAATTGTTTGTTTGTTGAATACGTGGAGATAATTAACTGCAGGAGCAGTGCTCACATTTACATGGGCTTCCATCTGTGCTTATGAAAATCTCAGTGACTATATGATGTTAAACCAGAAGTTAAACTGGAAGTGACATCCATAGAGACAGAAATGGCAAAATATGGGGATTTAAAGTACAGCATAGGGAATATAAGTCAATAATATTGTGATAACTACGCATGGTGCCAGGTGGGTCCTGGAGAGATTGGGGGATGCACTGCAAAGTATATATGATGGTCTAACCACTATGCTGTACATCTAAAATGAATACAAAATAACATTAAATGTGAACAATTGTAAAATAAAATTAAAAGAAAAATGGAAAAAGAGTTGCCTCACATCTAATTCACTGTAATGTGATAGAGGAACATAGAAGATGGGGAAGTCTGGACTGACATTATTCTCAGGGTTTCAACCTACTTCACTTCCTGCCTCGCATGTGCCTCAGACAATTAGTTGAGGCAGCTGGGGGAAAAATAAACAGCCTTTGTTGCAAACAGGGAAGCTGCAGAGGATTTAAGAAAGGCCCCTACAGCAAAGGTTCATTGAAGGTATTTAGACCACTAGGTTGGCCTGCTTGTCACTTAGGAGGCCTGTCTAACTCTGCTTATCCCATGCATTTGGGGTTGTTCCCATCCCTCCAGGAAAGTAACTATAAGCCCTGTGCTAATCATTTATGAGGCAATGACGTCTCAGTGGTAGGTATCTTTAATATTATATCACAGAATTTTTTTCCAGCAGGTCCTGCTAGCCTTGCCCTATAATCTTGGAGTTGTTTTATTATATAACTAATGTTTATTGAGTTATTATTAAATGTTAACACTCGACCAAGTACTTTATGTTGACTACATCATGTAATCTCACAAAAAACTCCTAAAGGAGGCTTGAGTATTATCCCATTTTACAAATGATGAAACTGAGGCACAGTGTCTAGGGTCACACAGCTTTTATGTGGCAGTACTGGGATTTGAACCTACGCAGTCTGACACCAAATGCCAGCTGCTTAGCTGTTAAATATTCTTTCCTTTCTTTCAGGTTATTTTCAAAGACATAAAGCTTATTTCCAGGGACTTCCTACCACGAGAGCCCCAAACACTGGACCATACCATTCCATTACCCCTCGTTGCTTCTCAGTTTGTCCAGCAGTAATATAACCATGAAATCACTGTGCCCAGCATCAAACCTCAGAATCCACCCTAATGAGCCAGCTGACAGCCCTTCGATAAAGCCCACTTGAATTCCTCAGGCAGAGTTATCCAGTAAGAAAGCAGTCCCCCTAGCCACTGCTCACCTCATCATCCATGGACCCCTGTCCTCGGCACGCGAACCAGGTGAAGATCAGCCCAAAGAACACACCCAGCGCCATGACAATGTAGGGTATGTTGGTGACAATCAAAGTAGTGTTAATTACAGACTTCAGTCGACTTGCAGTCTCTTTATCAATTAGGACACTCTAGGGAAGCAAGGAAATAGTGTTGCCTTGATTACTAAATATCCAGGGTATAACTTTTTTTTTTTTTTGCTATTATCTTTCCTCCAAATCATTAAATATAATTTGGGTATGTCCTCCTGTCAGCAAACCAGAGATACTGAAAATCCACTGATAAATCAGAGTAACCAGAGGGGGCACTTATTCATTAACATCTTCCCTTTTCTCTTGAAGACATGTTTTATTCCAGAATAGGTTGGAAGGAGGAGTAAAAATTATTTTAAAATACTCAAATGTCATCTTTTGTTTTGTTTCAGACAACTCCAATTCATCCTTTAAAATCCAGCTCAGCTTAACTTCCTTCCAGAAGTTTTCTCTGGCCACCTAAGTCCTGATTAAATGGCCCTTTTTATTTTATTCATTTATTCTTTTCCATTTCCAGCTCACTTTTTTTTTTTTTTTTTGTATTTTTCTGAAGTGAGAAGCAGGGAGGCAGAGAGACAGACTCCTGCAAGAGCCCAACATGGATCCACCCAGCATGCCCACCAGGGGCGATGCTCTGCCCATCTGGGCCATTGCTCCATTGCAACCAAAGCCATTCTAGTGTCTGAGGCGGAGGCCATCCTCAGCACCCGGAGCCAACTTTGTTTCAATGGAGCCTTGGCTGTAGGAGGGCAAGAGAGACAGAGAGAAAGGAGAGGGGTACTAGCGGAGAAGCAGATGGGCGCTTCTCCTATGTGACCTGACCAGGTATTGAACCTGGGACTTCTACACGCCAGGCCAACGCTCTACCACTAAGCCAATCGGCCAGGGTCTCCAGCTAATTCTTTAAGATCCTTCATCACTGTCTTTACACTCTGCATTGTAACTCTGTTCACCTGCTGGTCTCCTTGTGACTGTGAGGTCATCTCAACAATGGGTATAGCACCCTGCACACAGTGGGTGCTCAACTAATGTCAGGAGATTTAATGAATGAGTGAAATATACCAACAATGGTGTAGGGAAAGTATAACTTCTCTCCTGGTTAGAGCTACACTAATCAGGACCAGAGGTCTCAACAGAAAGTGTTCAGAGGAAGTCTTGAGTCTAACCAGAATTCCAGAGGGTATTCTAACTATGGAAATGTTCTAGAAGAACACTTTCTGTATACAGGGCAAAAGTATTATCACCGTAAACTGTTACTGGTGAGGTATCCAAAAAGTTTAATTCTATAAAGTTGATTTGCAACAAATGGGACTTTGGGATTAATTTGGGTTAGGTTTGCACTGAGGCAGGGTCTAGGGCTGGGTTTGCAGTAACTGGCCCTGGACTGTCAGCGTCAGCGTCTCCTCCTCTGGAAAAAGGGAAGGGGAGAGCAGCCTCCACGGTCACTTCCAGGTCTCCCTGAATTCAACCTGGTCTTTTTTATTCTTTTAGAGAGAGAGAGAGAGAGAGAAGAAAGATGGGGGAGAAGCGGGAAGCATCAACTTGTCGTAGTTGCTTCCTTTATGTGCCTTGACGGGGCAAGCCCAGGGTTTCGAACCAGCGACCTCAGTGTTCCAGGATGACGCTTTATCCACTGTGCCACCACAGGTCAGGCTCAACCAACTCTTTAACAAAAAAACCAGAGCACAAGTTTGAGTGGAGGGGACTTCAGTTATGCCACAACTAACATATGCTGTCAGAGCAGAGCCATTCCTCATTTACAAAAAGCCCTGCTTTCACGCTCCTCCCCACAAATAATAACAATGACAACCCAGGAGTGACTACATAAAGGTCCTACAAGATGATAAATATTGCCTGGGTTTTTTCTATGAAAAAATAAAAGCCTTGTCTTAGCACTGTCATCATAAATCCTTTAAAGCTTATAAATGTGGCTACCAAAGTAATGCTAAATTTAAAAAAGAAAGAGCGTTGGCTTGGTGCTTCCCAGTCGCTCCCCAGTCAGGGCACACAGGAGAAACGACCATCTGCTTCTCTTCGCTTTCCTCATTCCTTCTCTCTCTCCTCCCCTCCCACAGCCACTGGCTCTATTGGTTCGAGTGTCAGCCTCAGGTGCTGACGATAGCTGGGTTGATTGAAGCACTGGCCACTGAAGGGAGTTGCTGGGTGGACCCTGGTCAGGGTGCATGTGGGAGTCTATCTCACCTCCTCTCAAATTTTTTTTTTAAAGGATAGAAAACTGTAACTACAGTATGGTCTCAATTATGTAACATCAAAATCAAAATAATAGCGAGGCAACACAAGCAGATGTCAACAGCAATTTTCTGTGAGGGACGAGCTTACCAGTGCTTCACGTTAAAAAAAATTTTTTTTTTTTATTTACGAAGTGTTCTACAAAAAGCACATATTAGTTTTACAAAACGTAAACCATTAAGTTATTTTTCACAAAGTTATTACTGGAAAAACTTTTATAACACACTGGTGAGGAAAATAAAGCAAGTTAAATACAATATGTCAGTCTGATCCAGGTTTTGTGAAAAGTGACTTCGATTGTTTTCCGTTTCTTGCTAATCTGTTATTAAGTTTTCTACAAAGAACAAGTATTTTGGGGAAAGAGAAAAACAAAAAGTTTTAAAATGCTGCTGTTAAAAACAAAAACCAGCCAACTGGATTTATTACTTCCACAATTTTCCCCTAGAAACTGGGTGAAGAGAAAGGGAAACCGAGGAGACAGAACTATAGTAAATGTGATTCAGAAAAATATTGATCACAGGAGTTTTAAACAGTGAGTACTTTCTGAGCTTTCAGAATATGCTTTTATTAACAAAACTTCGATTTATACCTAACATTTAGAGATAATATTTCTGTGGGTACACTGTGAAGAAATATTTCTTCAGGGAAAATCCTTTTGTTTGAACTGAGATAGGATCTGTTTCCTACAGTTCACAATATGTGTATTTACCAGAAAGGAGGAAAAACTCTATGCTATGCTGAGGGCGGAGACTGCCATGTACAACTGAAATTAATGGGCATTCCACTTTTTATTTAACCATTTCTTTTACTGCCTCACACAAAGCATTTATTAACGTTGCCAATCATTTTAATTTTACTCTTTTCCTCCTCCTCAACTGATGAACAGTAAGCCGACGACATTTTACAAACTGGTTGGGTTTCGATGGAGGAGACCCAAAGAAAGGTTTGATTGGCCATCTGTCTGCATGTTGGTTATTGTTTCCTCGGGATGTGACATCGCTTCATTGACCTCTGCATTTTGTTCCTTACACAACCACTTTCCTAGAAGGGAGTTTTACCCAAATAATGTTCTCGAGAAGGGAAATCTCTTTCTGTCATTTTCAAATCACAGACATAAGTGGCTTCATGTAAACACATAAACACGTTTTCTGAGGACAAACAGGTTTTTAAAATTCACCTTTCCCCGCACTGCTCACATCTCAAATGATATATAACTACAACAGTAGACATCATAATGGAAGATTGCCAAGCTTCCACAGGTAAAATATACCAGGACTCACCTCATTCACATGCATCACTGGGAAAACCATGGTTCTAATGTTTCCTGTTTCACTACAATGACAAAAGATGAGATCATTTTATAGACATCCTCATTGTGATGGCACACTGGTCTGGAGAGACACACATTTATTTCATTAAATTACCCCCAATTTTTTCTTTTTGACAGAGACAGAGAGAGAGACAGAGAGAGGGACAGATAGGGACAGAAAGACAGAAAGGGAGAGAGATGAGAAACATCAATTCTTCATTGTGGCTCCTTAGTTGTTCATTGATTGCTTTCTCATATGTGCCTTGACTTGGGGGCTCCAAGTTGAGTGAGTGACCCCTTGCTCAAAAACACAAACTTGGGCTTCAAGCCAGTGACCATGGGGTCATGTCTATGATCCCACGCTCAAGCCGGTGACCTTGGGATTTTGAACCTGGGTCCTGTGTCCCAGTCCGACTCTCTCTATCCACTGCACCACCGTCTGGTCAGGCTAAATTACTTGGAATTTAAAGGGACTTCTTTGTTATCTATGCAAACACACATCAATCAGAAGTTAGAGTCTAATTGGTCAGTGCAGCAATTCCAAATGTTGCACATTTATGTAAACTGTTTTTATCAAAACAAAATGCTGGTCCTGGCCAGATAGCTCAGTTGATTAGACCATCATCCTGATGGGCCAAGGTTGTGGGTTTGATCCCTGGTCAGGGCACATACAAGAATCAACCAATGAATGCGTAAGTAACTGGAGCAACAATTTATATTTCTCTCTCTTTCTCTCTCTCTCAAATCAGTAAGTAAAGTTAAAAAACAAATAAACAAAGATGCTGAAAGCAAATTCATCAAAATGATTAGAATTTTCCCAAGAATCAGAGTGGAGGCTACAGCTGGTAACACAATGTTGCCAGTCCTCAGCATGTTTTGTAACTAGGCTACTAGGTATCACCTTCAGGAGAGCCTAGAGCATGCACCAGCTGCACCGGTGTTTTGGGGACATTATCTCATTTAATTCTCAGAGTAGTCCTGAACAGTAGATATTATTCTCCCAGGTTTAAGAGAGGAAATTAGGGCTCAGAGTAATTTGTCCAGGATCACCAGAGTGAATGGTAGAGCCAGGATGGTACTGTAATTCCATTTTGATTCTAAAGCAGTATACCATAATAACTAAATTACAGTGCCTCAGAATACACACGTGGGTGAAAAATGCATCTGTGCAACCCACATTTGCCTTCTAGAAAGATCCATGATTGTGGGGTTAATCTGGCAAATTCAAAGGGGGAACCAACCATGTTTTATAGATAGATGGATGGATGACAGAAAGAACAGATAGATGTGTATTATGTATAGCTCTGTATACAGTTTTTTTCCATTCAATATTAAATCATAAGCATTTTCTTATAGCCAAAAAATCCCCATTGAAAAGTTTGAGCAGGATTCCTTAATTAGGAATCTTAATTAAGCAGTGGTTTTTAGATGGAGTGTGGGGAAGATGAGGTAGACTCAAGAGTCCATTTTTAACTATCCAAGTGGAGCTTGTGGCCGGCCCTGGGTGGTAGCAGTGGGAAAGGAAGGGACAGCCAGAGTTATGGCGAGGGATGTGCTGAGTGGAGTTGGTAAGAGCCAACTCTACAGCCTACCTAGCTGTAGTTAGATTCTAGCCAGTTAGCTTCTCTGTGCCTCATTTTCCTCGTCTGTGAAATGGGATAATACAGGGTTATTATGAGGAATAAATGAGTTAATATATGTAAGGTACTTAGAACAATGCCTGATCCATGGGAAGCATTCTGTAGGCATTTGGTTTAAAGAAAATAAGTAAATTCCAAGACCAAGGCAGCCCAAGAAAATGCTGGTCATGCCTAATCCCACCGGAAAGTCAGTGTAGGAAAACTACCTTTGCCTGTGTAGAAAGAAACAGAACTTACATAAAACTATCTATTTTTTCAACATAAACGTTGATTTGGAACCTCTTGGCCCCTCTTAGGATGACTCCAGTCAACTGCAAATCAGAGAAATGGAAAGAAAACATTATTAAAATCAAAAACACAGTTTTATTTCAACAGAGCACCATTTCTGTGTGGTTCTGACCAACAGGGTAACCACTGCCATGCCTGATAGGCAAGGGACAAGGGAAACACTGACCCCAGAACAAAATGACAGATATGGATTATTTTTAGGTGCTGGTAGACCAACGTTCCTCAAACTTTAATATGCATGTGTGTTCTTGTTAAAATGCAGGTTTTAATTCAGTGGGTCTGGGCTGGGGCCTAAGACTGGGCATTTCTAACAAGCTCCGAGAATGCTGTCACTTTGAATAGCAAAGCCCTAGAGGACCATGGCAGAAGGGAGATCCAACAGATCCCTGTTGGGGGAATGGTTGTCACTGCCACAGAATAATGCCCAGGTGTGGTCACAGCCCACCCAGGAGGAACAGCTGCAGCTGTCATCTAAGTTTATGGGCCTGTGCCCAGCACCTGCTAACAGTCTGGCTGATGAAAAGGAACTTACTGGTGGTTAAGAGAGAAAAGGGAGAAAACCACATCAAGACCACTGATTTCTCAAATACAAATGCACTGAGTGTTACTAAGAGTGAAGTCCCCCTAAACTACGGTGCTAAAATAGTATTTTTGCTTCTATCTTATTGTGCCATGTTTTCAAAAGCCAAAGAATGAAGGTATATGACCTTTGATTCAGTTCCTACAGTAAGAGGCTGTCATATTGTGAAACGATACCCATCCTTTTAACATGGTTTTCGTTTTTCTCTTCTATGAATATAGGATTAAAGTGTATGTATACCTGGTGGCTTTTAAATGAGTAATACGTAATAAACTCTCAAAAGTACCTACAGAAAGAGGTCTGCCAAAAGTGACTAAAACTGCCCTGGCTGGTTGGCTCAGTGGTAGAACATCGGCCCAGTGTGTAGATGTTCTGGGTTTGACTCCCGGTCAGGGCACACAGGAAAAGCTTCTGTCTGCTTCTCCACCCCTCCCTCTCTTGCTTCTCTCTCTCTCTCTCTTCTCTCCTCCTGCAGCCATGACTCAATTAGAGCAAGATGGCCCTGGGCGCTGAGGATGGGAGGCTCCATGGCCTCCACCTCAGGTACTAAAAAATGGCTCTGGGTTGCAATGGAGCAAGGGCCCCAGATGGGCAGAGCATCGCCCCTAGCGGGCTTGCCGGGTGAATCCCGGTTGGGGTGCATGCGGGAGTCTGTCTCTGCCTCCCTTCCTCTAATAACTAAAAAAAAAGTGACTGAGACTAATATATATACTTAAATTTTAACCAAAACATTTCAGGCAGTAAAGAGGGGAACGTCTTCAATCTTGCTAACCTGTTCCCCCAAGGGAGAAATGTCTGTATGTTCAGCTCCAGTCTTGGTGACAGAAGATTGACCAGGTTACCTGGATCTAATCTCAGTTGTTTTCAATGATGGAAGTTTCACTGTTGCTTTTTTGTCAAAGCAGGTTTGCTGGTGTTTCCATATATTAGATCTACAGAATTCAGCCTTCCGGATGAGAGAGTAGGAGGCTGTGCATTATATTGCATGGAGCTGAGTTTCCTACATTTGACTGTATATGACAGAAAGGCAGTGGACTTAAGAGAGCTAAGGACTAAACCAGATGGACGGAATGAAGTGTTTGGTCTTTTACCAGACAGAGGGTATACTTACAGGATTAATGTCCACAAACGTCTCATGATACTCCTTATTTGGATGCATGCCTCCTATGGCAGAAACAAACTTCTCATCTGCTTGGTAGAAGTGTGGGAAAGATAAAATAATAGGTGCACCTGCATTTTAAGGAAAACAGAAGAAATGAGTGATGTGGTTCTGAAAAGTCTAAGAAAAATGTAAACCACAAGCCCGATTCGTAAGAGGAGAAAAGCTATAATAAGTAAACCTGGGTTGGAGAGGGCAGGCTGAAATTCCATTCTGCACCTCCTCGTTCAGGATTTATATTTCATTTCCTGACATCTCATTATTTTATTCCGCAGTACATACTGAAGTCCTAGCTAAATTGTTTATTCTTCAATAAGCATTTCTTCAACCTATAAAGGTAAATGCTTTATACACATTATTTTAATAAATGTTCCCAGCAGCCCTATGAAGTTAGAACTATTATCCTCATTTTGCATTTGAGGACAGTGTGGTTCAGAGAAGTGACAAAATTTAGTCAGGGACATCCAGCTCTCAGGTGACAGAGGCAGACTTCTAACTCAGTAAAGGATGTTTTAGCTCAAAGCACTTAAAGCAGTTGTTTCAACTACAGTTCTCTACTAGTAAATGGCCTTTCTCTGTCTATCTCTCTTTCTCCCTCTCTCTTTCCTTCTCTCCCTCCCCCCGTCTCTTTCTTTTGCTTGCTTTTCTGTTTTTAGTTTTTCTAAGACAGGCTTTGCTCTCCTGCATCTGTCGATGCAGAATTTTTTAAGACTGTGCCTGGTCCTGATCTCTGCCGGCCTCTGACCAGAGCAAGGCCCGCCCACATGAAGACCCTAGGTTTTTTTTTTTTTTAAGAATTTTTAATTTATTGATTGATTTGAGAGAGAGAAACATCGATTTGTTGTTCCACTTATTCACTGCATTCATTGCTTTTTTTTTTTCTTTCTTTCTTTTTACAAGGACAGAGAGAGTCAGAGAGAGGGATAGACAGGGACAGACAGACAGGAATGGAGAGAGGTGAGAAGCATCAATCATTAGTTTTTCGTTGCCGTCGCAACACCTTAGCTGCCCATCGACCGCCCTCTCACATGTGCCCCGACCGTGGCCCTTTAGCAGACCGAGCAGCCCCTTGCTGGAGCCAGCGACCTTGGGTCCAAGCCAGCGAACTTTTGCTCAAGCCAGATGGGCCCACACCCAAGCGGGCAAGCTCGGGGTCTCGAACCTGGGTCCTCCGCATCCCAGTCCGACGCTCCATCCACTGCGCCACCACCTGGCCAGGCAAGACCCTAGGTTTTTGCAGTTGTTCTATTTTGTTTTGTTTTTGCCTTTTATATTCATTTTAAGAGACAAATAGGGAAACAAATTATTTTTTTAAAAAACCTATGCTAGATTTTGCTATTGAGGAGGAGAGAGGGACTCAATATTCATCACCAGGAAAATATATTTTTGAAGAAATTAGCTTATTGGTAAGTAATTTCATTCTGCTTCCACACCCACCAGCCCCCTGGCTCCACACTCACATCACCTGTCACACATGCAATTGTTTTGCTCTTTACGCCTAAACAGTTTTACAAAGCCATCCTTTCCTTCTTTGTAACCTACAGTCATGTTTAAAATGTACTTCTAAATATTTATTGAGGGTTTAATAAGGGCCAGACACTGTCTCGAGTGTTTTATATTCATTACTGCTAACCGTCACACAAGTGTCCAAGGAAGTTATAGAAATATAACACCCCCACTTTTATGGATGAGAAAACTGATGTCTAGAACCCTTTTTAATCAACTGTGCCAATTGGCTAACAAATAGAATAGGACTCAAACCCACATCTCCCTGACTCTAGAACACTCACTCATCCCACTATCCATATGTGACCCTGGGACATTCAAAACACTTGAAGATAATCCTGGTGAGTGAACATTTCAGTCTGCATTCGGTAATACACAGGAGGCAAGAGGGAAAAAATTGTAGCTAGAGGTTTGGCTGTTGCTAAGTAAAATCTTCCTGTTGATGCTGACATCAGTTTCTTGAGGTAGCAGAATATAAACAAAACAGAAATACATCCACATTTATGCCTGGAGCTAGGGGCACAGGGGCTGAGTGATCAGGGGACTACGTCAGGACCATTCTCCCACTAAGACAGTGGGAGAGGTCCAAAGTAGAAACCTGTTCTCATTCACCTTTGGTCTTATCCCCAGGGAAGGGGTGCCGTGTCCCCTGGCACAGTCCTGCCCAAATACCCAGGCATCATCTTCATGAGGATCACCTGGAGCTCATGTTTAAAATGCAGACTCTGGGGCCCTAGTATTTGGGCCCTGGGACAGATATTTTTAATGATTCTCCAGTTAATCCTGCATGGCCAGTTTGGGGAGGCACTGCCCCATCAGACAAGGACAGGAAGGATACTGCTGACCTCAGACTTATCTCAAAAGGAGATTTTCAAACCAGTTAGGAGGCAAAAGTTAGCACGTTACTTTATTCAGAAGAAAAGGACAACTTGATTTAGGAGAAAGGGGTTACAGTGTTTCTCAAGAGAAACTATAAAGGGGAATTGTAGCCTAAGAAGAAGCACAGTCTAAATATAAGACCTTTGTTCCAACCAGGACTTATTGAGAGATAAGGATTTGATAAATACCATGTTCCCTCTCTTATCCCTGGGTTTCACATTTACAAAAAGAGGTCATTTAGGTATCTCTCTAGTAAATGGTGTTGTGAATAATTATGCAACATATGATTGTTTTTATTTTCCTTCTTTTCCAAGTGAGAGGAGGGGAGATAGAGAGACAGGCTCCCGCATATGTCTCGACTGGGATCCACACCGCTACTCCTGTCTTGGGCCAATGCTCTGCCCATCTGGGGCCATGCTTGCAACTGAGCTATTTTTAGCACCTGAGGAGGAGGCTACATAGAACCATCCTCAGCACCCAGAACCAATGTGCTCAAACCGATAGTTATGAACATGAAATCAGTTAATGCTTCACATGCATTAACCACATAAATACGTAAAGCACTTAAAACAATGACTAGTGGCGCTCTCCCTCCCATGAGCATACCCACACCTTTCTTCTCTCTCAGGCTTACATTTCCTAAACTCTAAGAGTCCCAGGAGACTTGCAACCAGGGGAGCAGTGGGTAGTGGCAGCTGGTCCCAGGCTAATCCCCTGAATCTGTCTCCAATGTCCCCTTTTCTCTGACTTTTCAGTGAGCCAACAGTAGCCTCACTTTGGCTGACTTCTGTCACTGTGGGACTTACTTCTCAGCCAAAGCAGCCCTACCTTGGCTCACTCACTTCTTTGCTTTAAAAGTTCTAGAGCAGGGGTGCTCAATACTTTGATCGTGATCTACTGGTCGATCGCGAAGGAAGTGTGGGTAGATCACATGACATTAAAAAGACATTTGTCTTTTGATTGGCATACAGGGTAGCCAATCTGATGTCTGAACTTTTGATACCCTACGCATGTGCATTAAACCGCGCTAACTTGTTCAGTTACATTGCTGCATAGTTAGCCTTCAATTTATTTAAACTAAATACAACAAAAGAATAAAAATGAGTGCCATAGCTGGTCCGAGTAAGAAGCCTAAAACCTACCACTTTCACACAGAACGGGAGGGATTTTTTTCACTATGTCATATTCTAAGTGTGTTTGCCTCATCTGTCTGTGTGCCATTGCTATTCCAAAGAAGGGAAATGTGGAGCGGCTTTTTCGGACTGTTCATAAAAACTATGACATTGACTTTCCTCCGAAAAAGAGCTGAGAAGGAGAAAGATGAAAGAAGAATACACAATATTAAATAGTAATAATAGTAACTTAAATAATGATAATACAGAAGAAATAAATTTATGTTTTGCATTTTTATTGTCATCTTATAAGTAGCTCGCAAGCTGAAAAAGTGTGGGCACCCCTGTTCTAGAGAGACAGAGCAGAGCACTGCCTAGCCTCCCTCCTGGTGTCTTCTATCCTAAGCCCTTCCCTGTTTCACTGTCTGCAGCTTTAATAAATGTACTCTCAAAACTGAAACAAAAAAACAAAACAAAACAAAAATAATTGACTGGTACTAGTAAGTTCTAATAAATACGAGCTATTATCACTATTAAGATTTCTAAACTATGGTCCACAAAAAAACACAACATGGCATTCTAGCAATAGAAACCATCACAGAAAAGCCAGTATATATATATTTTCTACCATTCTATAGCCATGTTATGAAACATTGTTCATGAAAGCTCAGAAATGCTTTCTGTTGGGCTGACAACGTTCTTTGTTGAAGAACACCGGTCCTGCATTGCAGACACTCAGAATCACATCATCGCTTACCGTTCTTGCAGACGCTGACATTCAGGACGCCTGAACCCAGGCAGTTTCCCCTCGGGATACAGAAGCCGGCATTGTCTGATGTATTGGCTAGTATTTCTACAGGTACCTTGAACCGAAAGGCGGGCAGTCCCTGTACACTCTCAAAGTCACTAAAAGTTATATATAGTGACCTGTTAGGAAGTAAGAACAAAATGTCAGTGTGGGCTCTGGTCCGCACAGCCGGGCCTGAGCCAGTAAATTAGCAACAGTTTCCAGGTACAATAGCACTAGAAGCTTAGAGCGTGAGTGAAAAGGGAAGACGACAGAGGAGGCATGAAAGGAGCCCCACCCACTCACAGTGTAATAAAGTAGGAGGCGACTTGTAATAGATATTGAGGAGGTAGCAACTGTGGTAATATTCAAACAAGGCCAAGATAAAAATCCGTAATCTGTGCTAGAAAATTAAGAAGAAGATGTAGGATGGAGACGCACATAGAAAGAAATGAGAGGTGTAGACCAGCAGAATGGTTGACTGGAAAAATACCAGGTCAAATTTCATGCTTGATGGAGTACATCATATTAACTAACTGCCAACACTTAATTTTATTTACTGTGTGACAGGCCCTAGGCTAAGTGTTTTACTAACAATAATTTGTTTATCCTCATAACAACTCTCAAGGTATGCAACTATATAGTATTTTTATTCTTATTTTACAAATAAGTGAGGCACAGAGTGGTTAAATAACCTTCCTAAGGTCACACAGCTGTAAGTGGTAGAGCTGGTATTCAAACCAGTGCAGTCAGGCTTTGAAGGCCATGCTGTAAACCACTACTCTATGCTGTCTCTCAATATGCCGTCCTCATTTATCACTGATTAAACAGGAATATCCATGCCTAACAAGTGTAGCTACATATATTCCTCACGCTTTTGGTGGTCTTGCAGTCAAAGATATTGTTAAAGTCCTTACCGGCAAAAATCAGATGGAAAGACATAAAGGACTTCATCTTTGGTTATTAATGGGTGAAAAGTGTCACCATCAGTCCCATTAATCATATTACACTTCTCTGTTGTCCACCAGCCAAGTGACCTGTAATTGATAAGCACAAGAACGAAACAAGAGGATCAAATTTTGTTTTAGATTTCTTTTTTCAAATGATCAGGTCTTAAAGAATTAACTAGGAGTTGGCTACCCATAGAATCTCATTCATATGCAGACACAAGGTGATACTGGTTAGGGATTGAATCAAGGTGGGGAAAATAGGCTTTTGACCCCAGAGTCAATTTTGATAGAAGCAATAGCCCAAAATCCCTTTTTCCTTCCTTGAAAAAGGGTACTGTACACAGAAGTTTAGAAACATCCATTTACTTAAAACAGTGATCCAATTTAGCATTTATAATAGCCTGATAGACAAGCTTGGATAAATAGGTTCAACTCTTTAATATTCATGATAGAGCATTAACTCTGTCTTCCCTCCAAACAGTTCTCTGTTACAAAATTAATGGGGGTCTTCTCTTGGGTGTCAAGAAAGCTTAATATTGAATTCACTTCATACTCACTAAAAGCACATGTGAGCTAGTGAGTTCCCAACTAAGATAATGATGCAAATCAACATTATTTTTTTAAAAAATGAAAGAAACTTATACTAAGAGACATGTAACAAAATCAACAAGGAAAAGATGAATTCACTATAAAAGAAAACAATTGAACAATTTGGCTAATACCTTAAATAAATATATATGTTATGTAGTACCTACCCTTAAAGAGATAAATGAAAGAATGAAATAACATCCTCAGAAATAAATGATAAATTATTTTAAAAATAAAATAAGGTTAGAGAGAGCCATAAAAAAGAAAAATTAGATATCATGGGAATAAAAATAGTTTCTGAAAGAAAAACTTAACATATTTAAAATTCTTGACTGTATATAATTGGAGAGAAAATTAGTTAATTGAAAGATATTCTAAAAAATTTATACAAATACTGTATAAGCTGAGAAAAATATTAAATGAAAGGATTAAAATACGGACAATAGATAGAGAAGCTCCAAAAAGATGTTTAATAGTTTTTTCTTTGAGGAGGTTGTGGTGGTGAAAATAAAGCAAATACAGAGAAGCAGTAAGTTAAAGCATAATTTCTGAAAGTTGTTCTTTTTATTTTGGACAGAGACAGAGAGAATCAAAGAAAGGGACAGATAGGGACAGACAGAAAGGGAGAGAGATGAGAAGCATCAATTCTTTGTTGCAGCATCTTAGTTGTTCATTGATTGCTTGTTCACTGATTGCTTTCTCATATGTGCTTTGACCGGGGGGCTACAACCGAGCGAGTGACCCCTTGCTCAATCAAGCCAGCAACCTTGGGCTCAAGCCAGCAACCTTGAGCTTCAAGCCATCAACCTTTGGGCTCAAGCCAGTGACCATGGGGTCATGTTTATGATCCCATTCTCAAGCCAGTGACCCCATGCTCAAGCTGGTAAGCCCGTGTTCAAGTCGGCGACCTCAGCATCTTGAAACTGGGTCCTCTGAGTCGCAGTCTGACACTCTATCCACTGCACCACCGCCCGGTCATGCTGAAAGTTTTTTAAAATTTAAAAAAGATACAATGCCTTGGATTGAAAGTATGTCCCAAAGGCCAAATAGGATAAATACAAATAAATTCAAATCTGGATATGGGGAAGTAAAACTGCAAAGGCCAAGAAAAAAGACAACAAACATCAATGGAGTAATATCTTCATAATTCCAAACTGTCAACCTAGAATTCTATATCTAACTAAAGTCACTCAAAACTGAGAGTGAAATTTAGACATCTTAAAACATGCAAAGTCTAAGAACGGTTACCACCCACAGATCCTTACTGAAGGAACTATTGATGCAGGGTTTCTAGACCCATTAACGTTTAACCTGATCGTTCTTCATGGGTAGACTCTCTTGCACACTGTAGGATGTTTAGAAACATTCCAGGTTTCTACCCAGCAGATGCTGGTAGCATCTCCCAGTTATGACAACCAAAAATGTCTCCAGATGTCACCAAGTTTCCCCCGAGGGCACAAAACCGCCTCTGGTTTAGAGCCATTGTCCAAATAGATAATTTTTGGTAAGAAAACTAAACCCAGGGGGAAGGCTTGAGAAGGAAAAACAATTAATAAAATATGATGGCATTTAGTCATGTATTTACCATAAAAAATAAACTTTTTACTTATATTTGGCTTCTTAAGAAGGTAAAACAAGTTGTAGACAAGAATAACTATGTGTGTTAAGAAATGAGTAATGTTATTGTCCTATTTGGAAGAAGAGAGATGATAGATTTAGATTTTGTTAGAAAAACATTGTTAAATATGAATCATAAAAATCTGATAGAATAGACATAAACCAAAGAAAAAATAAGTCGAAATATGTTAAAGTAATATATAATTATACCATAAATGTATCAGTAATTATAACATGTATATAAAAGGATAAAACTCTCCCATTAAACAGCTGGGAAAATAATAGAATAGGTTTTGTGGTTTTTCTTTTTGTTTTTTTTTTTTTAGAGAGAGAGACGAGAGAGATGGGACAAACAGGAAGGGATAGAGATGAGAAGCATCAACTCATAGTTGCGGCACCTTAGTTGTTCATTGATTGCTTTCTCATATGTGCCTTGATGGGGAGGCTCCAGCTGAGCAAGTGACCCCTTGGTCAAGCCAGATAAGCCTTTGCTTGACTTCGGGATTTCAAACCTGGGTCCTCAGCGTTCTAGGCCAATGCTCTATCCACTATGCCACCGCCTGGTCAGGCAATAGAATGGGTTTAAAACAAAACTCAGCTACATCTTGTTTTTGAGTATATTTCCCTCCCAGCCCAGTACAAGTCATCTAGTTCCCCCAGGAGAAGTAACACTGTTGCCAGTTTCTTTCAGGGATCTTATCTACTGCTCACAAAAATTAGGGGATCAGGGAATGTGCAGATTCCCCAGTACTTTCAGCCTTCTGTATAGTGCATTTTCACCAATGAAATAAAAGTTGGTTTTGCATCTCATCTGCATAATCAAACAACTTTCTTTGACTTGTTGTTTGCTTTTCTGATGTTCTTGTTTAACAAAAAAAATCAAATGCTTCCTTTTTTTTTATCGCTTCATATTCATTCTAAAATATCCCCTAATTTTTGTGAGCAGTATATTTGTGTGTGTGCTAGTGCTTATAAATATGTTTATGTGTGTGCTTTTTAAAATTTAAATAAATTTTTTATTTACAAAGTTTGATATTTACAGAGAAGTTGTGAAGATGGTACAGAGAATTTCCTTATATTCCGTGCCAGTTTTTTTTGCCTTTATTTCTGGGAAGCTTAGAAGTAAACTTAATAATGTTGAAGAACAGAATTCCTCCTCTAACCTCACTCAGGAGTCCCTGAAAAATGAGCCTCATTTTCTCTCAAAGGTTTCTAATTTCTCTAGCTTTAAAAAATTATCTTGTTTTATAGCAGTGGTAGTCAACCTGGTCCCTGCCGCCCACTAGTGGGTGTTCCAGCTTTCATGGTGGGTGGTAGCAGAGCAACCAAAGTATAAATAAAAAGATAGATTTAACTATAGTAAGTTGTTTTATAAAGATTTATTCTGCCAAACTTAGCGAAAATCCAACATAAAGTACTTGGTAAGTAATTATTATTATATGCTTTAACTTCCTGTAACTCTGCTTTATAAATTTTATAAAGTAAAGTTACTTCCCTACTTTATAAATCACCATTACTGTGGAACCGGTGGGCGGTTAGAAAATTTTACTACTAACAGAGATACAAAAGTGGGCGGTAGGTATAAAAAGGTTGACTACCCCTGTTTCATAGGTAGTTTTATTGAAAGCTACCTCAGCTCCTTTTAGGAAGTAATTTGTTATAAATGCTAAAATAAAAAATATTTTTGAAATACTATCATCCTGAAATCAAATGTATTTTAAAAATTTTACTTATTGATTGATTTGAGAGAGAGAAACATCAATTTGCTGTTCCACTTATTTGCTATTCCACTGATTCTTGTATGTGCCCTAATTTGGGATCAAAGCTGCAACCTTGGAGAATTGGGATGATGCTCTAACTAACTGATCTACCTGGCCAAGGTCACGCAAATATATTTCATCTTTTGAAAAAATAACATGCACAATCCGCAATCACTAAATTAAATTAGAAAGAGAACCTCTTCCATCCTCCAAAACAAGCAATGGCTTGAAGAGCATCGGTGCTGCAGCTGCACGTCATGCAGTGACCACCAAGTGGGAGAGTGAGACTCACTCGCTTGTCACTCATGGCTAGCCACGGTACAGCCACAGCCACAGCCACAGCCACAGCCACAGCCACTAGCATTCAATTAGTCAAGTGCATTATCCCCATTTTTATTTATTTATTTATTTTAATTTATGATTTTAATTTGTGTTTACATAGATTCAAGTGTCTCACCGAATAAATCTCCCCCCACTTCATTATTCCCCTTGCCCCACCATACCTCTTCCCCCACAATGCCTTCCCCCCTTCCCTCCAGGATTTGCTGTCCTGTTCTCTATAATGCTGTGTTATGTATATATAATTTCATTAATCTCTTTATAAAATAAGAATTCTATTTTGCATATTTATAGATTTTCACCCAAAAATGAGTGTTAAAAACTTTTTAAAAATAATATATAAATAGACATTCAGTTTAAATGAAAATTGAAAAACAATGACAATGATGAATCGTTAGACTTACGTTTTTCCATTCCATTCCACAATCTTTGAAAAGTTAAGGTAATTGTCTTCTCCAGTTAGAAAAACATAGTCTCCATCATTAGTCCCATTTTTCTAAAAATAAATGAATATGATCATTTAAAGTAATGTGATGGTTAATTTTGTGAGTCAACTTGGATGAGCTATGGCACCCTGTTGTTTGGTTAAAGCCTAGATGTTACTGTAATTTGTAGATGTGGTTAACATTTACAGTTGACTTTAGGTAAAAGAGATTACTGAAGATAATACAGGTGGGTTCTTGCAATCAGTTGAAAGCTTAAAAACAAAATCTGAGATTTCCTGGAGAAGAAATGAAATCTCAAGACTGCAACAGAGATTACTGACCTGAGTTTCCAGCCTGCCAACCTGTCCTATGGATTTCAGACTTGCCAGCCCCCACAATTGCATAAGCCAACTCCTTCATAAAAACCTCTCAAGACAGATAGATGTAGACATAGGTATATATTTTCCATTGATTCTGTTTCTCCAGAGAACTCTAACTGATGTAGGAATTAACACATTTAACCTTCATGAAATGGTCCTAACTGGGCCTACATGCTATCTGAGACTGAACCAGAGTGAGGAACTGCCAAACGCAAAATTGCCATATGACCCCCAAATCCCACTCCTATGCATATAGCCCAGAGAATTGCATTTCAAGGTACATATTCAATGTCCATACAGAAAACTTGTACACAAATGTTCACAGCAACATTATTCATAATAGCCAAAAAGTAAAAACAACCCAAATATCCATCAACTGTTGAATGGACAAAGTGTGTCATATTCATACAAGGTAATATTACTTGGCCATAAAAAGGAATGAAGTGCTGATACACGCTACAACATGAATGGACCTCGCAAACTTTATACTAAGTAAAAAAAAGCCAGAGCACAGATCATATATTTTATGATTCCATTTATATGAATGTCCAACTGCCAGAGATGGTTCTAACTCAGAGGTGGTGCCTCTTGGTTCCCATTTGTATAGTGTGCATGTATGTCAAGTTTTTTATTTTATTTTATTTTCCTAACAAAGCCACGTTGTGGTCCTAAATTTCTCTTCTCTCTGGCTCTGAGGGAGCTCCCCATAGGCAGAGCTTGGCTTCTTTCCTCCCCTTTTCTTCCCCAGCCCAGCCGATCAGACACCCACAGGGGCAGGGGACAGGTGGGGGATTACTTATATTTGTTTCAAACAAAAATGAAACCTTACATTTTTATTACAAAAGCAATCAAGGAAACCAAAAAAGATAACAACCTTTGAATTTATAAAAAATAATAAATAAAGACAGAAAGTGGTCACCAGCAGTTGGTAGGAGGGGAATGGAAGTGACCTAATGAGTATGTGTCTTTTGTGGGAAGGATGATGAATTAGAAAGTGGTAGTGGCTGTAAAACCTTGTGATTAGACTATAAAACCACTAAATTGTATACTTTAAAATGGTGAATTTTATGGTAAGTGTACTTCAATAATAAAAAATGTAAGAAAGCATAAGTACAGGGCAAGGATCCGACTATACAACAGTTACACAAGAAGAAAGTGGCATTATTGTAGGCCCATTTTCCATTTGTGTTTCTTCAGTTGTATACTCTTTCCAAATTGCACTTCTTAAGGGCACATACACTCTATACATTCTGACAATTCTTTAACTGGGGATGAAGCTTTAATTTCTGGGAAATAACACAGGTACTAGCTCCTCATAACAATAAAGTAATAGGAGCTAACAGTTCTTGAATATTTGTAATATTTCTGGCACTGGTCTAAAATTTTTCTAAGAATTATTTCATTCAATCCTCATAACCATGATATTAGATAGTGTGCAGACAGAATAATGACTTCCAAAGACATTCAGGTCCTAATCACAGAACCTGTGAAAATGTTACCTTATATAGCTAAAGTGACTTGGCAGATTGGATTAAGTATGAGAATCTAGAGATGGGAAGATTATCTGGGATTATCGGTGGGCCAGTATAATGACAAAGAGGGAGACAGGAGGGTCAGAGTCAGAGTAGTAGATATGAGGACAGAAGCAGAGGCCAGGGGGAGAGATTGAGATTGAAGATGTCACACTGTTGGCCTTGAAAATGACAGAAAGGGCCAAAAGCCTCCAGAAGGCACAGAGCCCAGACAACAATTTGGGGGCTACTGACATCTAAAATGGTAAGATAAATTTGTGTTGTTTTAAGCCACTAAATTTGTGGTCATTTGCTAATCAGCAATGGGAAACTAACACAGACATGGACTATTTTATCTTCATCATATAGATGAGAAATCTGAAGCAAAGAGAAGTTAAATAACTTACCCAAATCACTCAGCCAGTAAACGGTAGAGCTGGGATTAAAGTCCAGACTATGCAACTCCACAGTCTACAGGTGGATCCTCTCAGCCAATAGGCTGTGATATTCATTCATTTACCAACAAGCCCTTATTGCCTGCCATGTGTTAAGCAGTATTCTAGGTGCTGGAGATGGATCAGTGAACAAAACATGCAAAAGTTGCTGCCCTCTTGGGGCAAACCTTCTCCTACTATTATAATTATTTACATTCTTTTATTTTTTTATTTTTACTTTTTTAGCGAGAGAGAGACAGACAGGGATAAACAAGGAGGAAGACAGATGAGAAGTATCAATTTGTACTTGCTGCACCTTAGTTATTCATTGATTGCTTTCTCATATGTGCCTTGACTGAAGGGCTTCAGTGGAGCCAGTAACCCCTTGCTCAAGCCAGCGACCTTGGGCGCAAGCCAGCAACCTTGGTCTTCAAGCCAGCAACCCTTGGGCTCAAACCAGCAACCACGGTTATGTTTATGACTTCATGCTCAAGCCAGAGACCCTGCACTCAAGCTGGTGAGCCCACATTCAAGCCAGATGAGCCCACACTTAAGCTGGCAACCTCAGCGTTTCAAACCTGGGTCTTCAGTGTCTTAGGTTGATGCTCTATCTACTGCGCTACCACCTAGCTAGGCTATTCTATCTTTTTTCTTTTTTTGGAGTGAGAGGAAGGGAGACAGAGAGACAGACTCCTGCATGCGCTCCGACTAGGATCCACTCAGCAATTCCCATTTAGGGGATTTCTCAGACCAACTGAGTCACTGGCTGCAGGAGGGGAAGAGGGAGAAAAGGGGAGCAGGTGGGGAAGAGAAGCAGATGGTTGCTTCTCATGTGTGCCCTGACCAGGACGTCTGTATGCCGCACCAACACCCTATCCACTAAGTCAACAGGTCAGACCTTGTTTCCATTCTTTTAAATGTTTACTACTAAATGCTTATTATGCAACAGGCACTTTACAGTATACTAAGAATAATAGAATAACCAAAGACTATTCTATTTCCACTGCTCTAAGTGAACTTTCAAGCTTTGTCACAGATGTATATTTGGGGTATTAACACAGATGTAGTTGGGGGTAACTGAGGCCTAGTACTTGTGTTCTGCTTTCTTTTTAAAGTGGGGTTTTCTTCTGATTATACATTATTCTGATTATAAAAGTTATAAATTCTTATTGAAAATACAGAACAAGCCCTGGCCAGTTGGCTCAGTGATAGAGTGTTGGCCCCGCACGTGGATGTCCTGGGTTTGATTCCCAGTCAAGGCACACAGGAGAAGTGACCATCTACTTCTCCACTCCTCCCCCTCTCACTTCTCTCTCTCTCTCTCTCTCTCTCCTCCTTCTCTCCTGCAGCCATGGCTTGATTACAGCAAGTTGGCCTTGGGCACTGAGGATGGCTCCATGGCCTCCTCTTCAGGCGCTAAAAAATGGCTCTGGTTGCAATGGAGCAAGGGTCCCAGATGGGCAGAGCATTGCTCCCTAGTGGGCTTGCTGGATAGATCCTGGTCAGGACACATGCAGGAGTCTGTCTCTGCATTCCCTCCTCTCGCTAAATAAAAAAAAATTTTTTTTAATAAAATATAGAATGATGTACAAAAAAATATCAATTCTTCATCCTCCCAACTATTATTGGGAGCTCCTAGTAGTGTTTAGTCTGTTTCTTTTCAGTCTTTTTACTACACAAAATTTATTTATAGAACTAATATATGTTTGTATGACACACACACACACATATATATATATATATATATATACAGTAAGTACTAATATATACATATATATACAATTGTGATAGACATATAAAAATTTTTTACATAAGCATAAAACATATTTCCCATGTTATCAAAAGTTCTTTAGAGATATAATTTGACTCCATAACATTATGTGAAAATAATTTAACTTAACCATTTTTTATTGTTGAATATCACACAACACATAAATAATGTTGTGTGAATATCTTTATGCCTAAAACCTTTTTCAGTACTCTTGTTTTCTAAACATACCACTAAAAATGAAATTACTAGGTAAAACAACATGAACATTTTTAAGCCTTTCGATATATATTATCAAGTTGCTCAAGGTCCCCCAGCTGGAAAGTGGTGGAAATAGCAGGATAAATTAGCTTACATCCCCCAAATGACTTTTGTCAAACTTTGCTAACTGGAGGAACAAAAAATGGTTTCTTGTCTCTTTTTGCCTTTCTGTATTCACTCTTCTTTCATTCAGCTATATACCTCAAAACATGTATACCCTTTGTATATTATCTTTTCATGGTTTTTGCCTACTTGGGTTTTTTTGTCACCCAACATTATTTTGCCCACAATGTCAATATATCAACATGGCCCACATACACAGTGGTCATATCATGTTCCACGTGTAAAATTTTATGTGACTTTAAGAAATGAGATTGGACTCTTCTTTAAGAACAATTGTGAACATTACAACAAACTTGGCTTGAAAATTCAAATACCCCACGTTAAAAATGCTGAACCACCAATTTTGAAAAAAAAAAGTATATATATCACTTCTTAAAGTCCTCCACTTAACTCAGATGTGGCCAAGCTAAGTGGTTAAGCATTTAAACACTTCAGAGTAACTCAGAAAGGGTTCTCCCCAGCTGTTATCTGCCCATGAATGAGACACTGAATATGATACTTTTCTGTTTCTTGCTAGAACTTCTGTTATTTGAGGATAAGCAGGGATTAATAGGTTTTGTGTTACTGAGGTAGAGATGTGAGTTGGTTACAAAGGTGCACATTACTGCAGGAGGCTGAAAAATGTTCGGAGGATACGACCACAGCATTCATACCACTAGCATAACATAAGCAGCATCCTTCCTTCCTGTAGAAATGGCTAGACTGGCTGACTTCTCAATCATACTTTCCAACAACTAGAATTTTTATATATCAGAGGACCCACACTCACTGGGAAGTGCCTGAATTCCCGTATGTCAACAGAGGTACCCTAAAATCAGTGGGTACAGCTTATGCTGATTGGCCTTGCAATATGCAAATAAGAATATATAATACTTAACCATTTCTCTTTTTTTAAGGAGCCCTGTGAATTCACCTCATCCTATCCCTCACATCCTGTCCCTCCGATTCATTGTTCGTTTTTTTTGTCATTAAAGTCTTTGAAGGAAAAGTGACGGTGTTAACTAAGGTGGAACAGGTGGAACAGGCATACAGCAGGCCTAGTCTATCAGGGGGCATGCTGGCAGAACCCGCTGGGATTAAGGAAACATCTGAGGCTGGGACCGGGCGGGTGCCGAACAGTGGGTGCCAGTGAAGGTGCCCAGCTTCTCAGCCTATCCTGGTCGCTGAATGGGCTTTTGTGTTCCTGGGTAAAGAGTTAGTATTTGTTCAGAGCACATGAAAAGCTGAACCAAAAACATTGCCTTTTTTTTTTTAACCAACAACACAACAGAGAGTTTATTAGGCTCCAAAATAAAAACATATACTAGTCATTTATATTATTAATTCAGGGTCATTTTTTGAGCCAGTCATTAGGGAAAATAGAATAATGGTTCCTGAAATGGGTACTGTAGCTAACTCATAGTTTGAGGAGTATTTTTATGGACTTCTCACTCAGCCTTTTCCAAACAACCTTTCAAGTGTGGGTACTTCCAGTCTCAAGTTAGAAATGATAAGCCTGACCAAGCAGTGGCATAATGGAAAGAGTGTCAGCCTGGGACGCAGAGGACCCAGGTTCAAAACCCCAAGGTTGCCGGCTTGAGCCCAAGGTTGCCAGCTTGACCTCAAGGTCACTGGCTTGAGCCCAAAGTCGCTGGCTTGAGCAAGGGGTCACTGGCTCTGCTGCAGCCCCTTGAAAAAGGCACATATGAGAAAGCAATCAATGAACAACTAAGGAGCTACAATGAAGAATTGATGCTTCTCATCTTTATCCCTTCCTGCCTGTCTGTCCCTCTCTCTCTCTCTTGCTAAAAAAGAAAAAGAAAAAGAAATGATGAAAGGGAGGTTCAGAAATTAAATGGAGAAGTCAAAATGCAAATCTAAGCCCTTTGATTCTAAGTCTCATGATTTTTCCCCTGGATGTAGGAAATCCATTGAAGGTGCTAATCTAACTGAGTGATGGTACAGGGCTTTCCACTAATGGGGCCTTGTAGAGAGACAGTGATCCCCAAATCATCAAAATGAGACTGGGCATGGAGCACTGGGACGTGTGGCGCTCTGCAAGGCTGCCCAGGTTAGCGGTACAGCCGCGCTGCACATGGTCAGAGCGACACTCATCTGCAGCCAGTGCCGGTGGCGTGCTGGGAGAACTCCTCCCTACTAACACACTTTCTTATTTTTCACATACTGTACAAGACATCTAGAATTCCAGGCAATTCTGGTCTTCTCCTAGAGGAAACGCAAAGTAAAGATAAAATCTGGCCTGTGGTGCCCCTCAGCTGAACAAAGAAGCTTTGAAAAAGAATAAATCCACTTACCCCATAGTACAAGCCAAAATAGGGAGAGATGTCAGGTCTGAAAGGGTGGATGAGGGACAAGATCTCATCTTTGTAGCCCCAGAGCAAATCGTGGACTGTGTGCATCACAAAGAACTTTTGCTGATAAGCCTTTAGCACAGCCTCGATGATCATCTGGATGAAGCCTTGGTGGGCCCACGCCATGGCGGTCTGAGGAGCACAGGCAAATTCAGACAGCAGTGCACCCACCCCACTCTCCCACTGAGCCTTCAGCAAAGGGAGCTGGAAACTCACATGTTGAGATTAAATAGTTTAAACAGTAGCCAGTGAGCTCCTCTCTGGCTCTGTGTAAAATAATAAAACTCTTCAGTTACTATTTTTTCTCAGTTTTACATTTTTAACTGTGAGTTTAGCATCCCCACTTGCCGCCGTTATGTCCCCACAGGGCAGGAGGAAAGGGGAAAGTGTTTGTAATTACACTGGCATCTTTGGCCACAAGGTGGTGCCATCTTCCCCCTGATTGGGGCCAGGTTCTGGACCCTCAAAAACTGCACACAACTAGGCAGCAGTGCAGGGTCAGATGTTTTCTAGGTCCTGGATCCACTATGAGTGTCCAGCTGCATATGGGGCAGTCACACAACAGTTAGAGTGGGAGAGCGCGGTGTGGACAAATAGGAAAGTTTCCTGGGTGTCAAGAGTGTTCGATGGAATTGCCATTATAATCAGAGCTCAGCGAAATCACTCTAGCCTGTAATCAACAGCCCCGTCTCTATGATCTGGAATTAGGAAAAACAGTCAATGTATATTTTGAGAATTTGAAAAGCTAAGGTAGAAAGCTAAACTAATGCAAATTCTATTGCTAGAGTGCCTGAACCCAAAACAAAGAGCAAATAAAAAATTTTAAAGTTACTTGCTACTCCCAAAGTCCTGGAGATGTATTTGTTTATACAAATGCTGATCCTGAACACATAGCAAGAAATTATAAACAAACAAGCAAAAAAAAGAAACCCACCCTATACTTTGCATTTGTCACCATTCCAAAAGAGCTTGTTTGAGACTTCCGAAAAACATCTAAGATAAACTTTAAAGAAGGGAAGGGGGAAAAGGTATTTTTCTTTTTCTATATGTATATTTTTAACATAACTTAATAGCTCCTAAATGTAAAGGCATAATAGCCTCAAGTTAGCTTTTTCTTTCTTCTAAAATCCAGGAAAATGGTACTTGAAATGCTTACTTACCACTGCAGGAATGTTTACTGTTCTAATTAAGTCAACTTCAGCATCTCCGATAGACTGGTCTCGCACAAAAACATAGGCCTTGTTGCTCACAGCAGATATTGTTGTTCCATTATCTCCAAACTGAATATCTGTTTTGTTTCTGATTTCCCTAAAAGAAAGAAATTGAGTTTGTTTGAAAATACTCTGCTTCTAAACAGCAATATTCTCCCCTTCTCTCTGTATCAAAGTTATTTTCAGTATACTATTCCCAATATAACCATTAGAAAGAGAGACTGCAGATACTGATCCTGTGAAAACTGGAGATGAAAGCTATAATGTGAGAAGGAAATGAGGCCTAGGATAGATAGAGTCTTTTAAAAAACTGTTTTCATTCTCCCCCCCCCCCACACACACACAATTTGTAAAATGCAATGGTCAAGGGTCACCTGACCAGGGAATCAAAGCCAATGAACTCTCTTCTGGGTTATGGGTTGGTCCCAAAATAAATTCACAAGGAATACATACAAAATCTGACAAAGGCTGTCCTGTTAAACACTTGTGCAATTTGCAGTTAGGATATCTGCGGCGGACTTTTGCTTGTTGGACATTCACTCCCCCTTGCCCCGATTTCCTGTCTTCTCCTGCACTGGGCCGTGGTGTGCTACCGGAGCTCCACCAATTCTTTCCCCTCAGCCTCCGACTCTTGAGCGCAGAACTTCCAGATAGAAAACATGGTTGAAATACCAGTTTCTTCCAGGGGGCACACAACGCAAAAATTCTTGTGTTCAAGCTGCGTCTTTCTTCCCAGCACAGCTTGGAATCAGTAACCGACTTTATAACCTTCAAATAAATTTTATTTTTATTAAATTGGCCAGAGTTAGTTTCTCTTGCTTGCAACCAAAGCCCCCTCATATAAAAAGCATAACCCAGTCTTTTTACAGATGAGAAAAGGGAGATTCCGATAAAATAACTAGCCTAGGACTAACCAGGAGTGGCATAACAAGGTTTAGAATCCTGGTCCCCTGACTTCACATCCAAGGTTTTCCTTGACGTGACAGAGAAGTTAACGCAAAGTGCTTAGTTAGAAACAGGAGACGAGGAAATTTCAAAGGCAAATTCCTGCCTCTGCCAAGACTGGTGCCTGCAGAGGGGCATTCCTCCTCACTCACTTCCCACGCCAGAGCTTCCCTGCAGCCAAGGTGAGGAGGGAAAGACTTCTCTGGGGGTACCTGTTTATAACCAGGGCTCAGAAACCCACAATGGCCTAGCTGACCACTAAGGAGCTAGAAATAGAAAACGTGACCCCAGGGTGAACACCAGTTTGCACGCAAAGAAAGCTAGGCCAGAGAGCGAAGAGCTGGGCTTCAACGTCAGTCCAGAAACCCTGGGATCAACTTGGCCAAGTTTTCTGACTAATGACGAAAACTGATGACCTTGCTAAGACTTTGTTTGATTTTTCACTGAACCTTGGGTCATGAACCCAGAGGCCTGAATAGTTCCAAGCCCAGAGCCTGCATCATTTATGTTTATTTATGTGTACTGACTTTGGAGATGACTTTTAAAATGTTTTCTTTATGGCTTACCCTGTAAGAACCTGATGTTTTAATTTTAAAGAGAAACTGAGCATGGGGGTTCCAACTGCTTTCAGCCTCGTAACTTGAATTGGTTTTTCAATCAATTTCATCAGAAAGTCAAAGCCATGGTTTCTCAAACCACAAAAATGCTTAATTCACGTGGTAGACACCAAGGGTCTATGACAGTTCACTCACAGCTAAACCACATGACTTCCTTCAATCATCAGCCACCCTAAGGCATGACTGACATGAGGCCTTTGGAGAGCAGTCTGTCTGAAGGAAGACAGTGCCACTGGGTTGTTGGACATGGCCTCCCGCTCTGCAGGGCCAAGAAAACCAAGGAGAGAGATGGTGAGAGGTCTCCTTCTCAGAACAGCATGCAGTCACATAGTCAGAGGTAACCCCAAATGGTTCTCCTTCGAAGCCCTCCTGTCCTTCTGGCAATCCTAGGGAGGCCACAGCGCCAGCAAGTCTGGTTACCTACACCTCTCCCACAGCTGGTCCCCCACAGCTGGTCAACAACTGCGAACCAGAAGCAGGGCCGTCTTCTGGTGAACAGCGGACTAATAGCAAGAAGTGGTCAATCATTGCTTTACAGCAGTGGTTCTTAACCTTTTTTGAGGTACCGAACCCACCAGTTTCATATGCGCATTCACTGAACCCTTCTTTAGTGATAAATAAAATATGATTTTTTTCCCCAAATTCAAGACATAGGTATATGTTTTTTTACTGGTGCACAAAATGAGCTGTGCATGAACATCACCTTGCTCAAAGAACAAAACCAACAAAGTGCATGAACTCACAACAAATTACGGTATTACTTTATTCTGGCTGCCGCGGCAGAGGCTTCTCCGAACCCCTGAGACTGACTCATTGAACCCCTAAGGTTCGATAGAACCTAGGTTAAGAACCACTGCTTTACAGTATCTGACAAGACCAAAGAAGCTTCTAGAAATAGAAACAAACATCTTGTCTTTAATTGTTTTAAGGCAAAGTGAATCTCAGGCCTAGACAATTAATTAAGGAACCATATTTGAAAGTGTCTGGTATGCTCCTTGGTACTTAATAGCTGCTAATGAATCCTACCGATACTGAAGGCCCCAACACATCACAGGCTCAGACTACAGCTTAATAATTAATAAATACAGTTATTTATAGTGGTGGCCCCACTCATTAACAAAAGGTTGAGTTATGAACTATTTCATCAGGCAGGAAAATACCTGATTGATTTTAGAGATACTTCACTTTAAATCATTTTTTTTATTCTTACTTTTTAAAAGAAAAAAACTTTTTAACTCCTGAATGCTTAAATAAAATCTCAACATCACAAGAAGGCAAACAATAGTCTGAGATAAGAAAACCAAAGGAATGATTTTAATTAGTTGAAAAATGAACATTTATCTGTGCACTACCTTGGAGATTTTGGATAAATTAGATATAGATGATGCTTTCATATAATCCTTATCCTTATCCTTCAGTCATTTTAATTCCTCATTCATCCAATGCTCTTTGCTGAGGCCCACTAAGTGAAGTGACTGAGCATATTGGGCGGCGTGTAGGTTCAGATGTGACTGGCAGGCTTTGCATTCAATTCTGGCTTCATCTGTTACTAGCTCTATGACTAAGGAGAAGTTACTCATTGCTTCTGTGCCTCAGTTTCCTCATCTGTAAAATGGCGATAATAACATACCTTCCCTGCGGGGCTGTTGTGAGAATTAAATTTGCATAAGCTTGTCATCCAGTTAGAACACTACCTGGCACATATTAACAGCTTAGGAAGCATCAGGGGCTTGTGCTCAGCTCCTGTGATGTCGACATGTTAAGACCTGGTTCCTAATTTCAAAGAATCCATAACACTGGGAAACAATATTTTTTTAAATTTTCCGTTGCATGAGGTTTTAGAACTGTTTCTATATATATCTGCATCGCTGATTCCAGATCTGAAATCCATTTTTGGGTGCATGCTCTAGTTTTTATGCAATTTTAATTTCTTTTTGTTACAGTTAATGGCATGCATTGGTTTTTAAATTGGAGTTAAAGGGCAACGACTCTTAAATTGAACATAACCACAAGGAAATTAATGTTTTACAAATATTACTTTTACATAATTGTAGTTGTTTTTAAATGTAAACAAATTATTATCTGATAAAAACATCCTTTTATTTTGTTTAAAGATTGACTCATGGCTTCTTTAAATAGGCGTAAATGTAAGAATAGTCCTGACACCTTCTGTTACATAAGTGGCTGTTAAACACTTCAACGTCAAAGGCGCAGTATTTCATCATTTGTTACATGTGCATATATTGCCTATTTTCAAGTTCCCCTTGGCAATCAAGACAAGAATTGGGCTCCTCATATTGTGTCATAATTGTGAGGAAATGCTTTGTGACTGGACAAAAGGAAAATGCAATGGAATGCCTTTTGGTATTCCCATGGTTTGGTGTGAACCTAAGGACTACAGCAGTGACTGTTATTTCTGTCTGATCCACACAAAGGGCATCGCAAGAAAAAACGGCATACGATCGCATATCTTAATATTCCTTCAGCAATACAACCTATCCCACACTCCGAGACACTCCCAGTTCCAGTTTTCAATGGTTTTATTTCTTCTAAGGACGGAGAAAGTGAACATGGTGATCAAGTACATTTTGATAAGATGCATGAGGAAATGGTTGTAGAATCTGAAGCGTCTACTTCTGATGCCAAGCAGTCATTAACCCCTCAGCAGTTTAGCCAACCCGAATTGAATGACTTAGTAATAAATTTGGGCCTATCAAAGAAAGCAGCTGAGTTATTAGCCTCCAGGCTTCAAGAAAATAATGTACTTCAGCGGTCAGCTAAAGTATCCCATTTCAGGAAGCGTGAACAAATTTTTGTGGACTTTTTTTCTGAAGACAAACACTTTTTTTTTTAATGTCATGATATCAGTAGTCTTTTCAGCCAGCTAGGTGTTACCACTTACAGTCCAACAGAATGGCAGCTATTTCTTGAAAGCTCTAAACGGAGTCTGAAATGTGTTCTCCTACACAATGGTAATGTTTATGCAGCGGTTCCAATTGGTTATTCAACTCATCTGTGAAAAGATTATAATGACATCAAAATTGTCCTCAACAGTCTGAAGTATGAGGAGCATAACTGGATCATTTGTGTGGATCTTAAAATGGTAAATTTCCTGCTACGACAACAGAGAGGTTTCACGAAGTATCCTTGCTTTCTTCTGTGTTTGTGGGAGAGCCGAGCTTGGGAGAAACACTGGACACAGATGGAGTGGCCGAAACGTGAAGCTCTGGAAGTAGGGATGCAAAATATTGTGAATGAACCTGTAGTTAATTGAGACAGGATCATTTTCCCCCCACTTCACATCAAACTTGGCTTAATGAAGCAGTGTGTTCAGGCTTTGAATAGAGAAAGTGAATGCCTTCAACATATTATTTCTGTTTTTCCTGCCTTGTCTTTCTAGAAGATAAAAGCAGGTGTATTCTATGGACCTCAAATTCGAACCCTCATACGTGATGAAGAATTTGCTGGGAAGATGAATAAGGAGGAGAAAGCAGCATGGCAGTCTTTTGTGGCAGTTACAAAGAACTTCCTTGGCAACAATAAAGCAGAAAACTATGAACGTCTGGTTCAAACGATGCTGTTTGGCCTTCCGCGACATTGGATGTAACATTAGCATTAAGATTCACTTCCTGAACAGTCACCTTGATAAGTTTTCCGAAAATCTTGGAGCTATTAGTGATGAGCAGACGACTGCTGGAGCATCAAACGAGATTGTCCTCAACAAGTACACAAACACAAGAGCTACAAATGCAAGTTTTTGCCTGAATAGAATTTAAAATAAGTTATGCACAAATTTTATGATTAAAATAAGTTTTAATATGTTCTATTTTGAAATTGTAGACAAATTCTGATGCAATCATACCTTTTAGTGTATTAGTGTATTTACTGCATTATATAAATTATATTTTCACAAAGATGATGCCTAAGAAGACATTCTACCTCACTATGTTAAACTAAATGTTGAAAATTTTACAATATGAAAACCTAAAATCTTGAATTGCAAAAAACCTGTAGCTTACAGAGGAAAACTAATGTCAGATTTGAGATCAGCACACTCAAATTAGGTACGAACAAGTATTTTTGTGGATGCAACAAAAATTTTGTTCCCCAGTGTAATTAATATAGCACGGAGACTTCCATCTAAATGGCTACCTCACACCTGGAAAGTGCTCCAGTGCTGACCTCTGGGAGCTGGCAGACCCATGTTTGGGCTGGTTCTGGAAGGAGTAGATTTCCCCAGGGTTGGGAGGTTGGAGGGGCTTCCAGGGCAGGCAGCATAGCTCAAGAGCACTGGACGTGTTTTAGAAGTGAAGGTGTGAGCCTGGCCAGGAGGTGGCGCAGTGGATAAAGCGTCGAACTGGGATGCGAAGGACTCAGGATCTAAACCGCGAGGTCTCCAGCTTGAGTGCAGGTTTATCTGGTTTGAGCAAGGCTCACCAGCTTGAGCTCAAAGGTCGCTGGTTTGAGCAAGGGTCACATGCTCTGCTGTGGCACCCCGTTCAAGGCATATATGAGAAAGCAGTCAGTGAACAACTAAGGAGCCGTAATGAAGAATTAATGCTTTTCATTTCTGTCCCTTCTTGTCTGTCTGTCCCTATCTGGCCCTCTCTCTGTCTCTGTCACACACACACACACACACACACAAAAGAAAAGAAGTGGAGGAATGAGGAAACCAGTCATGGTAGAGGACAACACACTGCAGGTGGTTTAGAAAGAACAGCCTGTAGCTCAGGGCGAGGCTGGACTGAATAGACACATCGATGGAAAAGTGAAGTCACAAGATAGATGACCCAACCAGGAAGAAAGGGAGGGAGCCAAGCTACACCTGGACTTAACATTCCATCACTACTGCCTTGTCAACTAAGTGAGAGACTCTGTACCAGGAGCCCAAAGCAGGGCACTGAGAAAAAGCAAAGGGCAGGCGGGAAGACACACTTGTTGGGGGTATGCAAGAAACATCTTCGTTCCTGAAGATGGAAACTGTCCCCGTGCTGGAAGTGTTAACCTGACCCACCTGCCTAGTGCAGACAAGTCACTCAGAGCTATCATGGCTATTTAAAACTTACAACTACCTGGTCATTGCCTTTGTACAGGACAAGAAGGTGAGGGGGGTCTTTTTCTATTTTTCTTACTTTTGAGCAGTTCAAATATTTTTTTAAAAACTTACGTAAAGACACTCTGTTTTGTCCCTGGTGGGGTTACTCAGCGGATAGAGCATCTTCCCAAGGCACCAAGGTCACAGGTTTGACACCCCCCCCCCCCCGGTCAGGGCACATATGAGAAGCAACCCAGGAGTGCGCAACTAAATGGAACAGCTAAGCGGAACAACCAGTGGTGCTTCTCCCCCGCTCCCTCCTTTCCCCCCTTCCACCCCACCCCTCTAATCAATGGAAAGAAAAAATAACGACACTCTATTTTAAGAAATAAATGATATCAAAGAGTGAGTCAGGTACAGAAAATATTATAATAACGGAAACAATAACCATGGAATTTCTAATATTTCCGTCATCTCTTTGATAAGCAAAAGACTTTATTCGGCTTGGCTCAGAGATGAGTAAAGGATCAAAGGGCCAACGGGGACAGAATGTGAAAGTTTAAACAAAGTTCTTACCTTTGCTAAACTGCAAGGAGACAATTAGATCCTTAGGAAATTAAATGTAAAAAAAAAAAAAATAGAGCTACAACAAATAGGCCTGAATATTAAAAATTTGAAGGCAATAGGACTTTTAATGCTCAGGGGTCAAACCGGTGACCTCTGCACTGCAGGAGGATGCTTAACCAGCTGAGCTATCCGGCCAGGGAAGACAAATTAATTTTTTTTAAATTCTTGAAATGTTAAAGAGTAGGCAAAAGAGGAGTAGAAACCAGGCAAAATAAAAAATAAATCTCAAAAAAGCTGCGGAAGCCGCTTAGGTGGGATACACATTTTTGGCAAATATGTCACTAAGCAACAGGAACATTAAGCAGATTAGCTTTGTGTCAGCAGGCCTATTCCAGGGCTACTCCATCCACAGCTTTCCCTAAACCCGCAATTTCACGTTTGGGTTTATAGCTGAAGAAAAGAAATGCTAATTTGCAAAGATAGGCACACCCTTATGTTCACTGCAGCATTATTTATAATAGCCAAAATATGGAAACAACTTAATTGTTCATTAATAGATGACTGGATAAAGATGATGTGATACATATATACAGTGGAATACTACTGGCCACAAAAAGAATATAATATTGCCATTTGCAACAACATGGATGAACCTAGAAGGTATCATGCTCAGTGAAATAAGTCAGACAGAGAAAGACAAATGCCATATGATTTTACTTGAATGTGGAATCTAAAAAAGAAAAGCAAACAAACAAGCAAAACAAAAACAGACTCAGAAACAGAGAACAAATTGATGGTTGCCAATGGGTTGAGAGTAGGAAGATGGGTGAAAAAGGTAACGGGAATAAGAGGTACAAAGTTCCAGTTACAATCGAAGTCACGGGAATGTCATGCACAACATAGTGAATATAGTCAATATTATAATAACTTTGCACGGTGAGAGGTGGTAACTAGACTTAGTGAGTTTATTCTTAGTGATAACATCGTAAGGTATATAAATGTCAAATCACTGTGTTGTACACCGAAACTAATTAATATTGAATGCCAACTATAATTTTAAAAAGATACTACATACTACGCAGCTTAAACCAGATTGACTGTTTTTTATCTATATGTGCAGGTGCCAAAATCTTTCTGCAAAAACATTACTATTCTGAACTCATCCATATATGAAAGTTTTTGGAAAACATGCCACTGTAAATTGTGTGTCAAGTTTATCAGGCCCTCCACAGCCCACATGGCCTTTCCCTCATCTCAGAGACTCCTACCCAAGGCTGATCCTCATCACCCAGCCACGGGCCAGCATGCCCTCCCTTTCTGGGCACCTCCAGACTCTCCGCACACAATGGAAAGAGTCAGCCGACTCACTGGGAGCGAAGCCATGGAACTATCAAACACTGGGGCAGGAGCTACTGGAATTTTTGTATGTTATCTAGCTAGACAATAGCATAATTAAGTCACAGGCAACAGAAATCAGACTTACTAAATGAAAGCAAAAGGCCTGCCAGAGGGGCAGTAAGTCTCCCTAAAAAGACACATTTTCCTACAAATCCCAGATCTCACAACCCACTCAACGCCTGTAAGAATACTTGGTAGTTTGCACTGAATATGTGAGTGTCCGTTCCTGAAGGAAGTCATTCATTTTCAAAACCTTACTGCCCCTTTCCTAAACCTACCCTTGGCCCCTGTGGTTCCAGCTGAACTATCTGTGTCCTATGGATGTAAACAATTTATCCTCCTGTGTGTCCTATGGATATACATAAACCATGGCTGAGGATGCTCCATCCAGTATTCCACAGATATTCACTAAACACTGGGTGTTCAGAGATGAAAGGACTTGGTTCCTGCCCCTCATGGAGCCTCCAGTACATTGGAAAGAAAGACAGATACACAAAGTAATGGTTAAAATGCAGCTAGACAGTGTCTTAGCAGACACACACCCTAGGGAGAGTGCATGCAAAGTCAGGGAAAAGTCAGGAGGAAGCATTTGAGCAGAGAGAGGTGGCAGTGACGAGTTCATTCTTTTCTTTTTTTAAAAGAGAGAATCTTTTATTGATTTGGGAGGGGAAGAGAGGGAAAGAGAGAGCAAGAGAGAGAAAAATGTTGATTTGTTGTTCCACTTATTTATGCATTCATTGGTTGATTCTTGTATGTGAAATCAAACCCGCAACCTTGGTCTATCAGGGTGATGTTCCAACCAACTGAGCTGCCTGGCCAGGGCATGTTCATTCTTGACAGAAATAACAGAATGCATATTGCAATGGTAGTATGGGGACTTACAAATAAGTAGAGTACAGTTTGAACTGTGGTGTCCAATATGGTAGCCATTAGTTACATGTGGCTGTTACACACTTGACCGTCGCTAGTCCAAAATTAGGTATGCTATAAATGTAAAATACACAGAGGATTCCAAAGACTTAGTATGAAAAAAAGGCATGTAAAGTGTATTAATAATTCTGAATATTGATTACATGTTGGAATGATACTATTTTGGATGGGTGGTATTGGGGTAAATAAAATGTTAAAATTAATTTCTCCTCTTTTTACTTTTTTAAGTGTGGCTACTAGAAAATGTTAAATTACATATGTGGTGCATGTTCAACTTCTGTTGGATATTTCTGGTCAGAGCATAAAATTCTAGGTTCAATGTGCCCCAAAATACATTAAAATAAAATAAAGGGGTTAGCTATACAGAAGGAGTCAGATCGCTCAGGCCTGGGACATCACACAGGGACAGTCAGTAGGATCCTGAGCAGGGAAGGGAAGGAAATGTCAGATGTGTCCTTTGGAAAGTCACTCTGGCAGTAGGATGGAAGAGAGACCAGTGCAAGGAGAAAAACCAGAGGCAGGAAAATTCCGATGGTCAAAGATGAAAGTCAAGTGACCAATATGCCTTCCAGCCTCCCGGATATGCTCTCGGGGGTTCCTCACCTTCCCTGTGCCATGGGTCCGTATGTGTGGTAAAGCCGATGGACCCTTGCTCAGATCAATGTTTTTACATACAGAAAACAAAATACCCAGGACTACAAAGGAAACCAATGATTGAAATACAGGTATCATTTTAAATATGCAATACAGCGATATGTGTGCTTCTTTCTTGGCACTTTAAATAAAATGTAACAGCAGGGCTAACCATTCCTGTAATTGTGAAGTATCTGTGAGCATAAACAAGTGCAACAGTATCTGTACTTCCATTAGCGGTGAAGCCGTGGGTACTGCTAACACTGCTATGCTTTGCTGTCTACATTTATATTCACAGAAAATGCTAAATTTTTATGAATGGTTAGTGAAAATAAAATGTAGTATTTTTTTCTCCACCCAAATTCCAGACCACCTTAAATTGTATCTGGGTCCCTTAGGGGTCCATGGTTCCTAGGTTAGGAACCCCATAAAAGACATTCCCAGGCTTTCCTCTCCAGTTAAGTACAGGTCTCTCTAAAATGGGAACACGGAAGGTGTATGCTAACATTGGGCACCATTTCACTTCTAGGGTTTTATTCCCATGAATAAACATATTAAGGCAGTGAACATATTGGCTTAGATGTTTTAATGAAAGCCTGCTGGGTTTCTTTGAGTTAGGATTAGAAGCCATGTCTTTTTCTCAGGAGATGAGGATCATGACCACACGCATAGGCACAAGTGACCCAGAGAGAAAACTGTTAGGATTTTTCTCTTCTAATTTTTTAAAATTGGTTTTGGAGAGAGAGGAAAGGGGAAAGAGAGAGAGAAAGAGGGAGGGAAGGGGAGAGAGGGAGAGAGTGACAGAGAGAGAAAGAGAGAGATATATCCATTTGTTGTTCCATTTATTTATGCATTCATTGGCTGATTCTTATATGTGCCCTGACCAGGAATCAAACCCACAATCTTGGCATATTGGGACAACACTCTGACAAACTAAGCTACCTGCCCGGTCGTATTACGGTTTCTCTTTAGTTCTCAATTCACCCAAAGGAATTTAGTTTAAAAAGACAAAAACAGCAAGAAGACAAATACTATATGATTGCACTTACATGAAGTATTTATAGCAGTAGTTCTCTAGGGGTGGGGGTGGAAAGGAAAGTGATTCAGTGGATGTAGGATCTCAGATCTGCAAGTTGCAAAGTTCCGGAGCTCTGTTTCAGAACAATGTGAATGTAACTAACACTGCTGAACTGTATACTTAAAAGTGGTACATTTTATATCATGATTTTTATCAAAATTAAAAAGATAGTTAAAACTGAAAAACGAACAAACAGGACACTCAAATCCTAGTTCAACTTCTATTGTCCCTGAGTGGATAGACCTGCTCTACCCGGTACACAGTCTCTTTTTCTTTCTTTCTCCCCCCCCCCCCCCCCCATTGATTTGAGAGAGAGAGAGAAGCACAACTAATTCTACTCAGTTGTGCACCCACTGACTGCCTCTCATACATGGCCTGACAGGAGCTCCAGCTGGCACCCTTGGAGTAGAGCTGGTGCTCTGGGGACAGAGCCAGCGACCCTGGATCAGGCCTGTAACCTCGGTGCTCCAAATTACGCTCTATCCACTGTGCCACTGACAAGGGCTACACAGTTTCTTTACGCATAAAAAACACATACCAAAAAATGCTTTCTAAAGACCTAAGAGTTTTGTTTGTTTATTTTAGAGACAGAGAGAGACAGACCAAGACAGACAGGAAGGGAGACAGATGAAAGCATCAACTCATAGTTGCGGAACCTTAGTTGTTCATTGATTGCTTCTCATATGTGCCCTGACTGGGGGGCTCCAGCTGAGCCAGTGTGACCCCTTGCTCAATCCGCTGACCTTGGGCTTCAAGCCAGTGACCTAGGGGTTATGTCTATGATCCCACGCTCGAGCCAGCGACCTCATGCTCAAGCAGGATGAGCCTGCGCTCAAGCCAGTGACCTTGGAGTTTCAAACCTGGGTCCTCAATGTCCCAGGCCAATGCTCTATCCACTGTGCCACTTATTTGTTAGGCAAGACCTAAGTGTTTTTTAAAAATTCTTTTATCTAACAACAGAGCTCATCTTTACAATTCTATATATTGATTTATATAGACTAAGACAATCCACTAAGACTAATAATAATAGCAAACAATTAGTACTGATCGTGAACTAGCGCTAGCCTAAGCACTTCATACTGACCCACTGCCTCATTTAATCCTAACAATCTGTTGGTGGAGGCCCTACTTTTATCTCCACTTTATAGATGAGGCAACCCAGGCACAGAGAACGAGTAAGTGTCAGAGGCAGATTCAAAACAGGCGACTGCACTCGGGGCAGGGACCACGGTTCTGATCTCTGAATTCCAGCACTTGAGAATGCTAGTGATGCACACATCAAGTGAATCCGTCAGAAAGCACTTGTTGAGCAATCGATTACAACAGAATTGTGAGGGATTTGTACCATTTTGCAGAAGAAAGGTCTTGCTGTCTGCTTCCCTCTGCTATTTTTTTTTTTTTAACTCAGTAAGGAGCAACTTTACAGGAAAGATTACTGCAGTGTAATCTTGGGGCTATGGTCACAGTGGGAGGAGGAATCCTGCAGTAGGGAAAATGCTCTGACCACAGGATCCCTAAGTGCCTCCCTCTACTACTAATCTTTGAAAAAACAATTAAAGCAGCAATCCTAATTTCCGAGCATTTGGAGGTGGTGCTGATGGCCAAAGACCCCTAACCACACTGCCACTGCTCGTTCTCCTGTACCCAGGAGGGTGGGGGAGAGAACAAAGAAGAGGCTGGAGATGTTTCTGGAGACCAACAACAAATTTCAGGAACTGGTCTTACACTAGCGGGGGAGGAAAATAGGGGAAGGCTCTAGAAGTCACCACAGAAAATCACAAGGTGACCTTGGAAGGGCTGGGGATGAGGAGCAGCTCTTCATGGCTCAATAAGCACATGCTGCCAACTCAGGAGGAAGCAGCTGCATTGCTAACCATGACAGGCTGAAACATAGCTCCAGGCCACACAGCTGTAATCACAGCCTGTGCTCCCCACGCACCTCCCAGAACATGCTCGTGGAAAAAGACAAGGCCAAGTGGGGTCACTCTGTATTTGCAGAACGGCAGGGAGGCAGTCCAGACTCACCTGTAAGTATATGGCCCCACCTCCTCTACCCGGGGCATCTCCCCTCTGAGGATCTCCTCTGGATTGGTGACATTGAAGAAATAGAACTGGATGTACACGGGCAGCGGGGGCTTCTTCCAGGAGTCAAAGGTCTCGGAACCATTCTTCAGCACAATATTCTAGAGGTGGGGAAACCAAAAGGGGCTTACAAAGCGTCAGGCAGCTTTGAACACAGAATCAGAGAGAAGGATGCTCCCTATTCTGACCTCCTGACTTGCTTATGTTTTTCACAGGCATGCAACTGCAGACCCGAGAGCTGGGCCATGCCCTCTGCCAATAGGAAGCTCACAGTTCTGTTAAACTAGAAAAGGTCAACGGAAGTATTTGTGGTAATGGAAGGATGCTGGAGCCACAGCTCATGGATGAAAACATGGTGTTGTTACAAAGGCCATAGTTTTTCTTTTAATAGCCACAAAGTTTATTTACAGTTGGACACTTCATAAAAGATATTTATGAGACAACCACTTTTACACATTGGAAATGGTATCAAAAGTAATAATTACAACACAGACAATAATAGGAGATGCACCTAAAACAAAGCTGAAGTGGACAGATAAGTAATTTCTCTTTTTAATGAATACGTACGAGCTTAAATTTTGTGAAAGTACCCAAAAGGTCCTGTTGGTTTTGTTACAAAGATTCCACCAATTGATTGTGCAGCTGCTGAGAAAGGCCATTCTGAGAGGGCCCACACATTCCCAGTTCACTCACGGAAACAAGAACAGAGAGACAGACCCAAAAACGCTAGCTTTGGTCCTTCCATTTGAGGGAGAACCACACCCTTCCCTATAGCTCCACCAACAGGGTCTTGAATTGTCTTTTCTGATTCAATCTTCAACAGAGATGCTTACCCTGTTTTACAGAGGAGGAAGCTGAGTCTCACTTGTGCCTGGGGTAGTCTTTGTCCATAATCCTTCCTTCGTTTTCCCCTTTACTGTGTGCCAGTAGCTGAATTGTGTCCCCCCAAAATTCGTATATGGAAGTCCTAACCTCAGAATGTGAGTATATTCAGAGAGGCTTGAAAGTGAAATGTCAGGTTAAATGAGGTCAGGACTGTAACCCAATCGGACTAATGTCCATATGAGAAGAAGATAGTAGAACAAATAAACACAAAGGAAAGTGCATGTGAAGACACAGGAAGAAGACAGCTGTCCACAAGCCAAAGATAGAGAGGCCTCAGAAGAAATCAACCTTGCTGACACCTTGACCTTAGACTTCTAGCATCCAGAACTATGACCCAATAAACTGTTGCTCAAGCCACCAAGTCTGTGGTATTTGTTAGGGCAGTTCTAGCAAACCCAAACTGATACAACATGCCACCCCTAACCCCATGAGAGGAGTATTCTTTTCACCTTACTGACTCAGGCTTGGCCAAATGACTTGACTTGATCAACAGAATGTGGGCAAAGAGGCAATGGCCCAATTTTAAGCTAAGATCTAAAGATCATGGCCATTCTCCACCAGCCACCCTGCCAAAGGAAGTGCATGCCCCAGGTAGCTGCTGGTCCTTTAGCCAAGGTCCTAAAATAGCGACATGTGGACAAGACATGAAGCCTGAACTCCAGCCTCGTCCAGCTGAGCCAGCCAAGCTCCACTGCAGCCAGCCAGCACACCAAACTATGAAACAAATGTCACTATTATAAGCCACTGAGTTTTGGGGACTGTTACCCAGCATGGCAGTAAAAGTCTGATTGATATCATGCCCAGAACCTAATATCTAGTAGTTCTAACCATTTTCAACTTTTCAGTGGAGAAAAACTACATGTTTTTCAGTAAAAAGTATTGAAGAACACAAGAAAAATAAAAGCACAGACCACAAGATAAACCAAAATGTGAACAGTAACTCTGAGTGTTGGAAATCTGGGTCATTATTATTTTCTCCTTGATGAGATTTTGTATTTTGTATAAATTTACTCAGTAAATTTTTGTACTGAGTAAAAAAATTAACATTGAGAAAATTATAAAAAAGAAAATCAAAAGAGGAAAATGGGATCTACCAAAACAGACAATGCAAGGCCACTTGTGAAACAACCGATTCCAAGAGAAGCATCCCCTGACATTACCTGTCACTCCCCTTGCAGTGAGGATTTCAGTGACAATAAACAAAGGGACTGGCTTCAAAACATGTTAGAAACCACAGGCTAAAATGTACTGTAACACAGCTAGACCTGTGGTGGTGCAGTGGACAGAGCATTGACCCAGAATGCTGAGGTCCCAGGTTCAAAACTCCAAGGTTGCTGGCTTGACTGTGAGCTCACTGGCTTAAGCATGGGATCATAGACATGATCCCAAGGTCGCTGGCTTGAGCAAGGGGTCACTTGCTCAGCTGAAGCCCCCTAGCCAGGGTACATATGAGAAGCAATCAATGAACAACTAAGGCCACAATGATGAGTAGATGCTTCTCATCTCTCTCCCTTCCTGTCTCTTTCTCTCTCCCCTCCTGTCTCTCTCCTCTCTTTAAAAAAAGTACTGTGATACAGCACAAAACAGGATGTCAAATTTTAGCAGACCACGCCTTCGATTTAATAAAAGCAATGTTGCAAGGGATCCTAATGATATGGCTCTATTATTAAATAGAAACTATCCCAAGAATCTCTGTAAGAAAAAACAAAGTGACTGTGGAATAAATAAATATAGAAAACCTAAGCTTGGCAAAGCAAAGCTGGTCATCTGGAGGGCTGGGAGGAAAGGCATGTCCACGAGCTGGCCATGTCAGTGGGCTGGGGATCACTTGTGGTTTGGGATTAGTTTAGAACAGGGGTGCTCAATACATCGATCGCGATCTACTGGTCGATTGCGAAGGAAGTGTGGGTAGATCGCATGACATTAAAAAGACATTTGTCTTTTGATTGGCATACAGGGTAGCCAATCTGACGTCTGAACTTTTGACACCCTACGCATGTGCTAAACCGCGCTAACTTGTTTAGTTACATTGTTGCGTAGTTAGCCTTCAATTTATTTAAACTAAATACAACAAAAGAATAAAAATGAGTGCCGTAGCTGGTCCGAGTAAGAAACCTAAAACCTACCCCTTTCATACAAAATGGGAGAGGATTTTTTTCACTATGTCATATTCTAAGTGCGTTTGCCTCATCTGTCTGTGTGACATTGCTATTCCAAAGAAGGGAAATGTGGAGCGGCTTTTTCGGACTGTTCATAAAAACTATGACATTGACTTTCCTAAAAGAGAGCTGAGAAGGAGAAAGGTGAAAGAAGAATACACAATATATTTTTTTAATTTCTTTTTATTTTATTCATTTTAGAGAGGAGACACAGAGTGAGAGAGAGAGAGAGAGAGAAAGAGAAAGGGGGGAGGAGCTAGAAGCATCAATTCCCATATGTGCCTTGACCAGACCAGTGCAGGGTTTTGAACTGGCGACCTCAGTGTTCCCAGGTCGACGCTTTTATCCACTGCACCACCACAGGTCAGGCACAGAAGAATACACAATATTAAATAGTAATAATAGTAACTTAAATAATGATAATATAGAAGAAATAAATTTATGTTTTGCATTTTTATTATAGGCATATCATTTTGACTTGGTCATCTTATAAGTAGCTCGCAAGCTGAAAAAGTGTGGGCACCCTGGTTTAGAACATCTACTCATGAGATTTCTACCTAGACAGCACATTATTAAAAGTCTCTTGACCTTTACTACCAGAACTGATTTACTGATGTGAAATCAGATTGATAAGACAGAAAATTTTCAAGATAAACCATGAGATCCCCAGAGCCAGCTCAGACTCTGTCCTTGGTGAAGCCCTCCTCTTCCCAGTCCTCACAGTCACCGATCTCTCCCTGCCCCAGTCACCCAGCAGCCTAATCAGTTAGTTTTGGCAGTTGTGGGTTTTTTGTTGTTGTTTTGGGGCTTTTTTGAGAGAGAGAAAGAGAGAGAGAGAGAGAGAAGAGAGAGAGACAGTCAGGGAGAGAGATGAAAAGCATCAACTCATAGTTGTGGCACTTCAGTTGTTCATTAATTGCTTTCTCATACATGCCTTGACAGGGGTGGGGGCCTCCAGCAGAGCCAGCAACCTTGGGCATCAAGCCAGCGATAATGGGGTGATGTCTAGATCCCGTGTTCAAGTTGGTGACTCCATGCTCAATCCAGATGAGCCTGTGCTCGAGCCAGCGACCTCAGGGTTGCAAACCTGGGTCCTCTACGTCCCAGGTCAATTCACTATCCACTGCACCACCATCTGGTCAGGTTAGGCAGTTTTTAAAAAAGAGCTTCGTGATCTTTTATTTCATTTCCTAAATAGGAGTCTTGGCTACCTGCGGAGGAGCAAGGGAGGGAGGCAGAGAGTGAGAGGGCCCTAGAACTGGGAATGCCCTCCAGCTGATCAGGTGTAACCCAGAGGCCCTGGGCAGAAGGGCAAGAGACTGCCTGAAGGTCACACAGCTAGTGAACCTGAGGGCCAGGTCAGGAACCCAGGGCACTTCACTCTCCTACCCTGCCTCATACTACTTTAATAAAGTGGGTATAAATATATCACAGATTTTAGTTTGACAGATTATAAGGTAGAGTTCTTCCTCCATAAGGTATACATATAAGTACCTAGAAACAACTCAGTAACATAATTTAGCCTACCTTAAAATTAATATAACTATGTATGAGAAAGATAATATGTAAATAATAAGTTGTCTCCTAGAAGATTTTGAAAACCCAAAAATACTTTAAAATTTGTCTGATTTCATTGATATAAGGACTTCTTTTCCTTGTCCATAAACTTCCAGAAAAAAGTAGAGCAATAATTTTCCCTCCTCTTTGAATTTCTTCAGTAGCTCCCTTAACTGCACGGATCCTTTCAACCCCATAACACACTATATGGAAAGGCATTTCTTAGAAAAAAAGTGGTCAAACAGGAAACATCTTCTAAAAATATAAGATGTCATAATCTACATGAAGCAGGTGATATGAGCAACTGAAAATGAAAAGGAAAGTACAGCTACTCAATACAATAGCATATTAGGTTCACGTTGGCTTCTCAGAACAGAATGTGAAGACCTATACATAGAGAGGTATTGTGTTTTTTCCCTTTGATCCTCCCCATAGTGTCTAGAACAATGCAGTTCCTGGAGAAATAACTGTTCAATCAACAGAATATACACAAGAACACATACACACCAGCTCCCACTGACTTTGCTTAGAAGATGGTGGGAGAGAAGAACTTACCGTATTTCCCCATGTATAAGACGCTCCCATGTATAAGACCCACCTTAATTTTGGGGCCCAAAATTTGAAAATAAATGTATTACATAAATTTATTGAACTCAAGTTTGAGTTATCATAAAATTCATACAACTCCTCATCACTGTCAAGACTCCCATCCATTAGTTTGTCCTCATCTTTGTCTGATGACAAATCACTGTCTTCAACAATGAGCACAAAAATAAGCACAAAATGCGAGAAATACAAGTAAAAAATCTACAACCGCTGTATAAAATGCACCCAGTTTTTAGACACCAAATTTTTCGAAAAAGGGTGCATCTTAATCATGGGGAAATACGGCAATATGAGCCATTAAAAGCAGAGCAGAAGAAAGCCATGACCAGTCAAGCCACAGGGCCAGGCCTTGTAACAGCAGTCGGATAGCTACACATCCAAGGAGCCTTTAAAGTGTACCCAGAGGAAGTGGCTATTCACTGGTCATTTTAGTCACACTCAGATACAGAGACAGCTGCATTAGAATCACTGAAACATGTAGATCTAACACCTATTGGGTTTGTGTATCTTATCGGTAATCCAGCGCCCTCAAGAGCTAAATGTAGCCAGTTCCTTTTGTGGGTGGAAAAGAAAATCTGTGTCTGTTTTGCTGACAACTTTTTAAAGCAGTGCTATCTATATACGTGACTTTCTTGCAAAATACAGAACTATCTTGTAAATCATGGAAAAACTGTATGTGCAGGGCATTTTAGGAGAGACCCAGCAACACAGACATGGTTTCTGCATTCCAGGAGCTACCCTCTATTTAGGGGACTATTGATACACACATGCAAGATCATCAACAATATAAAGTAGCATGTGATAAATGGCAAGGAGTATAATAGTCTTGGTAGTGTTCAGATAACGGATTCTATGAACTGAGATGGAGAAAGGCTATATTAAAGAGAGCCAGGAAAGCCTGACCAGGCAGTGGTGCAGTGGATCGAGCGTCGGACTGGGATGAGGAAGACCCAGGTTCGAGACCCCGAGCTCGCCAGCTTGAGCACGGGCCCATCTGGCTTGAGCAAAAAAAGCCGGCCAGCTCCAACTTGGACCCAAGGTCGCTGGCTCCAGCAAGGGGTTGCTCGGTCTGCTGAAGGCCCACAGTCAAGGCACATGTGAGAAAGCAATCAATGAACAACTAAGGTGTTGCGACCGCAAAAGAAAAAAAAAGAGAGCCGGGAAAAGAATGAAAAGAAAAAAGAAATAAAGTGAGCCAAGAAGAATGAATAAACATTTGGCAAGTAAAAGGAGGTCAGTCGTGGGGGTGGGTGCTTGATGGACAACCAGGGTTGATTCACCATCCTGTCTGGCTGGACAGAGTGAGCCTCCCTTTCTCTGCCTGCTCCATGTCCATCCTTCCTGGAACCCCCTGCTTAAGCAGAAAGATTAGTTGTGGGAAATGAGACACTAACAGATACAGAGACGGAACAGTGTTAGGTGTGACTGAGTGTGAGTTTTATAGGGAAGAGGGAGATTCACTAAGACAGGTAGGTTGAGGTCATAGGAGTCTGGGTGTTATCTGACGCACAGTGGGGAGCCATGGAAGGTTTCTGAGATGCAGAATATTATCAAGAGTCAAGCACTGTGTTGTCACTTTATCTCATCTAACCCCCTTAATGGTCTACAAGGTAAAAATTATCTTCCCAATTTTACACTTTGGGTGACTAAAGCTCAAAAAGGTCAGGAGAATGCCTAAAGCTTGCTAGAAGGGGGTGGAGCTAACCTTCCACTTCAGGACTTATTGCAAACCCACGCTCTTAGCAAAGAATTTCCCAGAACCCCATGCTCCTGGAAAACAGCAGTGGTTTAGAAGCCCCTCTTTTTTGTGTTTGGGGAAATGGCTTACCACAAAGAAACACCTTCTCCCATAGGCCTTCGCTAAGATTTATAGATGGCCCCCTTTCTTACCTAAGACAAGGCCAGGTACCTCTAGACTCCCATTCTTTGCCTCATAATTGACCAGATGAACTGCTTGTTTCCACCAATCAATGGGAACAAAGTGTTTATTAATGTACAGTGTGGTGACTATAGGTAAATAATACTGACTGTTGAGCCTGACCAGGTGGTGGCGCAGTGGATAGAGCATTGGACTGGGATGTAGAGGACCCAGGTTCGAGACCCCGAGGTTGTCAGCTTGAGCGCAGGTTCATCTGGCTTGAGAAAGGCTCACCAGCTTGGACCCAAGGTCGCTGGCTTGAGCAAGGGGTTACTTGGTCTGCTGAAGGCCCACAGTCAAGGCACATATGAGAAAGCAATCAATGAACAACTAAGGTGTCCCAATGAAAAACTGATGATTGATGCTTCTCATCTCTCTGCATTCCTGTCTGTCTGTCCCTATCTATCCCTCTCTCTGACTCTCTCTCTGTCCCTGTAAACAAAACAAAACAAAACAAAAAACACCTCACTGTTGAAAGTTGCTAAGAGAGTGTCACAACACCACACACAAAAAGGTAATTCTGTGAGGTGATGGATACATTAATTAGCTTGATTGTGATAATCATTTTACAATGTATATGCATATGAAACATCATAGTGTACATCTTAAACAATTTTTTTAATTTTAATTTTTATGTTTTGTTGTTTTTTTTTTGAGAGCGTGAGAGACAGGAAGATAGCAGGAGGGTAAGAAGCATCAACTCATGGTTACTTTCACTTTAGTTGTACACTGATTGTTTCTTGTATGTGCCTTGACTGGGGCGAGCCAGTGTGTCCTTACTCAATTCAGCGACCTCTGGGCTCAAACTGATGAGCTTTGGGATCATGTGGATGATTCACCTGCTCAAGCCAGTGACCGCACAGTGAGGAGCCCACGCTCAGAGCCAGTGACTCTGGGGTCTTAAACTGGCGACCTCAGCATTCCAGGTGGATGCTTTATCCACTGCACTACCACTGGTCAGGCAAACACATATAATGTTTATTTGTTAATCATACTTCAATAAAGTTGGGGGAAAATGCCTGTGAGTAAAACTTTGGTTAAGTTCCTCTCCTTCCCAGACCTATTTACTCCTACCTGTAAAAGAAAAGCCCTTGAGGCTCCCATTGATCATCCAGTCAGAGATTCTCCCTGTTGTAAGCCCTCCTCCTCCTATTGCAATTGTCCTGCCTCCTTTACAATAACCTTTTCAAATAGCCTCTCCTTGCCTAAATCAGATTTATTTTTATTGGACACTAACTATTTCTATTGCATATTTTGAGTTAACACAGGCAAGAGGTGTTTTACAAGGTTACACTGGCACAGTAGAGAAGGGGTTTAATCAATGGCGACTATGATTTCTATTATTGCCATCTTCAAGTTGGGGATGAAAGAGTTCTAGGATCTGGTTTGAATTAAAAAGGGGATCTTGTCACTCTCATTAGTATGCTCAAGTACAGACAGCCCAGCAAATGTTAAACAGTAAAAGAGGAAAACAAAAAACAAAAACCTTAGTCATTATCCTCTCTTCCAGTCCTATATATAATTCAGTTTAGGTTGAAACAACAAGGATTGAGCATAAAATTGGAAATAACCAAAATGTTGAACAGGAAAAGAATGATAGTAAATTATGATAATTCACAGGTTGGAGTAGGATGCAACCATCAAAATTATTAACAAAGAAACATGCTTATGATCCATGTTAAATGGAAAACGCAGATGATGTAAAGCATGTGTATGTGTGGACAAGACTAGCAGACAGAATACAAACATGAAAACGGGAGTGAAATGTAGAGAAGCATTTCAGTCTTTTAGTTATGCTCAAAATCTCTAAGCCTCCCCACTAAACATCTAATAGCACGTGTCTCCTTGGAATAGGATTGTGAGTCTTCCATTCTCTCTGTTAAGTTTTTCTGCATTGTATGAATTTTTTATAACTGAAATGACTTCTATAAGCAGAAAAAAACCTGTTCTCTTAAGATTTTTTTAAAGTGAAAATCTAAGAAAGAAAGTCAAATACTGGAAAGTGTTATTAATATTCCCTAAGGGAAAGAAAGAGTGGATACAAAAAGAATCAACTTCATCTAAGCTTTCCCTCTGTTCTTGCAAAACAAAGGCAGGCTGATGCCTCATCACTGTGGTCAGCTCCCCTACAAAAGCTCCAAGGGCCCCTAAACCCCACAGAGGGCTTTATTTCTTTTCCTATTATTGTCAGGATGGTTGATTTAGCATTGTGTATCCCTCGCTGGCATTTCCTGACAAGCATCACAGTGCATGGAGAACTCTAGAGTGAGAAAGGACTTGCAGTTTCATTTACTTATTAAAGAAAATCACCTCAGAATTATAAACCCTGGAAGAGCCCGTATGTGTGAATGAACAGATGGTAACTGCCCGAGTTTACCTTGCCAGGTTTGTATTCAATTCTCAGGCAACCAGAAGTCCAAAGACAAACAGAGGAGTTTCCATAAAAGGGGGTGGGGGCAAAATCCTCTCCAGAGGGAGAATAAAACTGGCTGTTCTTCCAACAGTCTGACTTGAGCCTCTTCCTCCAAGTTGACTAAGAAAGTTTCGGGGTAGAAATAAACATTTAGTAGATTTGAGACCTTAACTTAAAAAAAGCTAATGAAAACCCTAACAACAACAACAAACGATCCTTAACAGCTTGCTGGAGTCACACTGATAAGCAAATGTTTTTACAACCTGGGTTGTCCTCACTGTCTCCACCCTGCCGGTCTGTTACCCCGCCCACTCCTAGTTGAGTCGATGCCCAACATTCAATCCCACTGAAATCTCACGTCACCTTTTATTTCATTCAAATCTCACCCTCAGGAGGGTTGCCTTTTCCTGACCTTAATGTGTCTCTTTTCCTCCACCTTCTATGGCTGGACATTTGTCAAGGAACCCACTGTAAATCTCAGAAAAGACAGCATGGTTGTGTGTGTGTATGTTGGGGGGAGGGAGAAATAGAGGGAAGTTCATAAATATAGCTGCCAACATTTCTAAAACTGTTGCTTCTTTATTTTTATTTCTTCCCCCTGCCTTTTAGCTCAGAGAAGGACAACTGCCATTATCACCATGCCAGCAGCTACTTACTTACTGTGAGCCTTCAGGAGTCAGGTGCTGTGCTGGGCTGGAAGGGCTCTAAGCCTTAAACTGGCCCTGTAGGGTCCCATTTTGCAGATAAGCTAATAGTAGCACTGGCTTTTCCAATCTCACAGAGCCAGCAAGTCACGTCAAATCTGACCAAGTCCAGGTCCGTGGGTTTGCAAAGCCCATGCTTGGCCACTCCAGCAGTTACTGCATGCCACACCCTCAGGGCAGAGCTCCAGATTCGGCTAATAAAAATATGGGATGCCCAAGTAGCTCCCAAACACTGCACTGGCTTTGTCAAAAATGTTTTCATTCTTAGGTGACACATGCTGAAGGATTTGGGGGCAGAGTGTTCTAATGTCTGCAACTTGCACTCAAACAATTGAAGAAAAAGCACACATCGGACAGAAATGAAGTAAATATGGCAGGATGTTAACAACTGATAAATTGAAGTGAATCAAAATACTGCATGAGACATACTAAAATAGTATTCTTTGTTTATTTGAAATTCAAATTTAAGTAGGCACCCTGTATTTTATCTGGCAACCCTACAACAGAGAGACTATAACACTGCAGAGCCATACTTGGCCTCTGAGGCCTTCCTGGGGAGCCAGCCTTCCATCTAGAGATAAAGAAACAAGGGCAGCTGTGTGAGGTCATGGCGAACACCCTGCTGGACCTGACACGTGAGGGAGCGAGAAAGAAAGAATGAGCTCTAGAGTTGCCAGGTGGCTGCTTCACCCAGTTTGCTAACGTATCCAAAGGCAGCACCTCAAACTCCTGCCACGAGATGGTCCAGAGAAGGGCTGCATTTGGACCTTAAACTTCTAATTTCTACCCCCAGATCCTGAGAGCTTTCAATTATGTACATCCAGGATCTTGCTCTACAAAGAAAGGACTCAGAAACTAACAAGTAAAAACTCTAACCTCGAGCCCAAGAATGTTTGGCACAGAAGTCATTCATTCCACTGGGTACAAGGAGCCAGTTTCCCTGGTTCACAAGGAGTCCTTTGCTCAGTCAAAACAGAAAGCTGTGGCTTAAAAACAACTGATCCTCCCCCGAGGACTCCGCTGTGGTGGTGACACCAGACAAGCCCTGTAATCAGTTGAGTCTTCCAGTTACACTAAACTAAAATCAACATGAAGTCCTCAATCAGTTTTATAATGTGATTTTGGATACTTTATTAATTTTAGCCAAGCAGAGCAAGATAAATTTTTCCAGGCATAATACTGTGGGCACTGCCACCAAAAGAAATATTGGAATGATTATTGAGGTATGTGGTGAATATGCAGTGTCAACAGCCAAAACAATCATTTGGACTGAAAAACTGAGTTTTCAGTTAATTAGACAATGTGTGTGTGTGTGCGTGTGCGCACTTTTGATGTACCCAACAGGCATAGGTGGTGGTCTTAAGAAGAAATATAGCTAAGGACACAAAACAAACATGCATGTAACTGAAAAATTATGTGCAAGGCTCAGCAATTCAGCCCAAAGAAAGGCTTATGATTCAAATTATTTAGATCATTTCAGTTGTATGAATCCATTGTAAAATTCCACGTGGTCATCTCACAGGCTCCCCAAGGTCAACGGGATCAAAAATGGACTCATGATTTTCTCCCCTAACCAAATCACTAAGTCCTACTGATTTTACCTCCTCCTCTTCTCCTTTTCTGTTCCTGTGCCCTCCGCACCACCAGCTTGGACTGTGGCAATACTGTAGGTAGTCTCCTACTTGGTCTCCTTCTCTCTGGCATTATTCCTTTCAAATCCATTATCAACCTCAGCCTCGAGAGAGTTCTATCAGAAATGTCTATCTAAGCAGACACTCCCCAGTGCTCATAGGATAAAGTCTGAGGTCCCCGACCCACTGTATTAAGTCTTGCCATGACTTGACGCAGCCTGTCACCTGTCTTCACCTGTCATTTCCTGGTAGACACATTACGCACTAGCAACACTCAACAGATCACTGTTCAGGTATACAGGCTGGATTAGCTGCTTCTGCCAAGAGCTGACAGGACCTGATACAGTCACAAGACACAATACATTCAAGTTAACCTGTAGAGCTTGTTTGGGAAGGCAACACAAGGAGGGTTCTTGAGTCAGCTGTCCTGGTAGAAGCCACTTTCAAATGATAAAAATAAGCACTCAGAGAACTGCATTGGGCTTTGATGGGAATAGGAAATAGTTCTAAGGAAACTTTCAGGACTCAAGAGAACCGCTGATTGTTCTTTCAGTTCAACAGAGTGCATTTAATAATTAAACAGAACTTCAGTATCCATGTTGCCATCTACACAGTCTAAATCAGGGGTCCTCAAACTACGGCCTGCAGGCCGCATGCGGCCCCCTGAGGCCATTTATCCGCCCCCACTGCACTTCCAGAAGGGGCACCTCTTTCATTGGTGGTCAGTGAAAGGAGCACAGGATGCATCCGCACCCATAGTTTCCATTGAAATACTGGTCAGTTTGTTGATTTAAATTTACTTGTTCTTTATTTTAAATACTGTCTTTGTTACCATTTTGTTTTTTTACTTTAAGATATGTGCAGTGTACATAGGGATTTGTTCATAGTTTTTTTTATAGTCCGGCCCTCCAACTGTCTGAGGGACAGTGAACTGGCCCCCTGTGTAAAAAGTTTGGGGACCCCTGGTCTAAATTCACCCAGCGAGAAGGCAGACCAGCTTTGAGAATCTGGCCTCACAACAAGTAGATAATTCTTACTGGAGTCCGGGTTAATAAAGCCCACCAAATATCAAAACACCAGTTGGTTTGCTTTGTTAAGTTTCTCTCTGAAATTTAGCAAAACCAATCTACATTCTTTTAGCAATATAATTTGCACTACTTATCTTCTTTATTTCTCTGTTGAAATAAAAGAAAATAAACAGCCGTTAACATTCTACCCTTATTCTCTGACCTTATTTTAAAACAGGAACAAATGCATTGACATTCTCTTTTATTTTTGATGTCACTGTTGTTGAATTAATTTTGCTTTATTTGCAACAAAAATAATTTCAGCTAATGTGATCTGACACTTGAAATTCAAATGTGAGTTCATGTGTAAGCTGCTCCTCTGTCTGTACATTACACACAGGACAAAATGAGGAAACAGCTACACCAAAAAAGCTCCTGCTAAAAACTACCCACTAGGATACTTTTTAAAAGCTTCTAGGACCCTAGCCAATTGGCTCAGTGGTAGAGTGCCGGCCTGGTGTGTGGATGTCCTGGGTTCAATTACCAGTCAGGGCACACTGGAGAGGTGGCCATCTGCTTCTCCAACCCTCCCCGCACCCCTTTCCTCTCTTTCTCTCTCTCTCTCCCCTTCTCCTGCAGCCATGGCTCAATTGGTTCCAGTGAGTTGGCCCTGGGCACTGAGGACGGCTACCTGGAGCCTCTACCTCAGATGCTAAGGATGGCTCAGTTGCCAAGCAATGGCTCCAGATGGGCAGATCACCCCCCAGTAGGGGGCTTGCCAGGAAGATCCCAGTTGGGGTGCATATGGGAGTCTCTCTTCCTCCCCTTCTCTCACTTAAAAAAAAAATCTTCCAGGTAATTACAAATGTGAAACCAAGGTTGAGAACTGCTGACTTAAAGGGAGAGAAAAGCAGCCACCAGATGGACCCTTAATCACAAGGACCGGGTGAATAACGGGGAACTTTATGTGTATGTGGTTAAAGGAATGGAGGAGAAAGAGAATTTGAAGATGTGAATAAATAAGACGTGTGGCCATGAAAACGGTACCCAGATTCCGTGTGTAACTTATGGAGCCAGGTATTACTTTGCAACCTGTTTGGTTGTGATTATATCTCTCAGAGATGAAAAAGTGATGTTTTCGTTGCTTATTTATCTATGTCTCTTCTTCCTTATATTAGTCTTGATTATTGGAGTACAGTGTTTAAAGCAAATATCCTTAAAATGGGACTTGGAAGAATGAGTACATTACTTTAACAATGGCATTCTGCCTCTCTCTCTCTCTTTCTCTCCAGGGTATAAAGCTCAGATGCCAAATCGTCAGGTGGGCCAGGTAAATGAGTGAAGTGGATGTGATCTTGTACGTCTGTTGGCCCATGAAACCAAAGCAACAGTATTCACTTCTACACAGTAATATGCATTCATTTTTGTTAAACACCTGACCCTCTCAGGCCTATCTTTCATTCTTCTTCTTTTGGTAAAAGGGGTCAGAAATAAACAGATAGGTCTCTACTCTAAGACAAGCCACAGAGTAAGCACAATGACAAGGACACATTCATCGAGCCTGGGATCAGAAAGCCATCAGGAGTGTGAAGGACAGCGGGAACAAGGAGGGAGGTGCCATCTGAAGGGCACCCTCTATTCTGCTCGGACTGCTGTCACACAGGGCTGCAGTGGGGCCCACACTGCAGAGCCCCCTATTTCAAGAGAAGCTGGAAATATGGATTTTTTGATGAAGTTTCCAGATTTTAAAGGTATAAATATTAGTGAGGCAAATGTGACCACTGGCCTACAGAGTGGAACAAAAAAGTATTACTAAGCAACAAGAACAACATTATGCAAATACAGTCATTCCTTGGAAATATAAGTTTTTGTCTATCCATTCTCCCATTCATTCAAGCAACAATTACTGACGATCTACTTTGTCTGGCATTGTATTTGGCAGTAAGGGAATATGGTACAAAGCTACCATGGCCGGACCCCGACCTTCACAGAAGGCTTTCAGGCTAGCATTAAGCACCACATTCTATCCTATGGGTTGACAACCCCTGCCAGGGCTGAGGCTGGAGGGGCATCACCGAGTAATTCAACTATAGGGATGCTAATATCCTAGTCTACTTCGACCATCACACAAGAAAAGACAGGATATTCCCTGACCTGCATCAGTGATGTCACAAACTACTAAAAGGACATTTCACATTTAACATGTTAATAAAAAATCCTGCTGGTTTGAAAACAGTAATAATACAGTTTCCAAGCTGTTCTTACAGGAATATAACAGTTATTTTTTTAAGTTATTCTAAAAATCAACGTAATTAATGAAATGAACTACATTAGCAGTTCTCAAAGTATAGTCTGAGGATCCCTAGGGGTCCACAGGTCAAAACTATTTTCATATAATACTAAGACATCATTTGCCTTGTTCGCCTTCTTTCTCTCACGAATGGAGAACAGTTTTCTAGAGGCTACACAACCTGTGATGATGTCATTGCTCTGACAGCTGATGGTATATTTAAAAAAAATTTATCAGGTTTAAATTCTAATATTGTAAATATTAAAAAAAATACAACACAGAGGGATGTAAGTTCTTTGGGGTCCTCAATAATTTTTAAGACTGTAAAGGGGCCTGAGGCCAAAAATGTGAATTAGATTATAAAATCTGTAAGAATAGAAACAGTGTCTTGTGTAGTATTGTAGCCATAGCGCGTTGCCTCACAGATGGTCCACATTCAGTAAATATTTGCTAAATGAATGAATGACTATATATCTAAGAGTGCTTTCAGATATAGAGAACAAACACTAAAAGTTGCCTTTATTTTCCTCAGTTGCTTTTGACTAGCTACTAGCTCTGCTTAGAAGGGGGCCCTTCATTGGGGGTCCGTTCATGAGTGTGTGCATGTGTGTATCTTGATGATAGACCATAAATGACTAGTCATTTGGCCAACACCCTGTGTTTTCATTAATGATTTTATAATCCCACCTGCCAATTCCTTCCTGGAACCAAGCAAACGTCTGGCAGAACAGATGGTCCCGTTGCTGTGGCCTGACAGAATGAAATCTTACACTTCATCCAACAAGAAGGCAAAAATGGTGTCCACAAGCAAGAACCTTCCCTTCCCCCTGATCATTCTTTTAATGTAATCTTGCAGAATAATAGTAATTAGTAGTAGTAGTCTCAACTAGAATTGAGACTACATCTCTTTTCTATGTCAATTATACCTCAATAAAGCTGAAATTATAAATAAAAAGTGGGATTAGAAGCACCCCATTTTTGTAAAGTGTATACATAAATAAGAAACAAGAAAAAGAATTTTGCCATCGTAAGGAGTGAAGACATGGGCTAAGAAGTCACCATCCAAACCGGTCATGAACTTCATAGATAGCTCCGTTTCCTGTATGTTGTTCCTAAGGAGTCTCATTCAGCAGGGCTGGTTGGCTCTGTATTTTTTTAAATCTCCTTAAATGATATGGATGCAATTCTGAAAGTCTAGAGACTGCAGTGAGAAGTACTGGTTTGTTCCCTTGTCTTAATCATTACTAATGAATGCACTCATGGTCACCATGAATTACTAAGATGTTGAAAGAAACAATATGATTTTGATATCACAAGACCACATTTCTAAAACCCAGAGAGGAGTCTCATACTTTTGCTTAGGAGTTAAAGAATCTTGCAAAGATACTGCCTCTGTTTATAAATCTCCGAGTGCTGCTTGTGCTGAGCCAATCCCATTGCTCTGTGACAGATTTGGAAAGGAAAAACTAAGAAATGAGGCATGTTCATGGGAGGCTCAGCAGTTGGAAGTTCACAAAGGGTTGAGGCTGAGGAAGCCCCAGATGAGCAAGCAGCCTGGGCCCAACAAGGAAACAGAGGAAGTTAGTTGGTGGGAAGCAGAGGCAGGAAGGAGACACACAGAGTGTGATGAGTCCTGCTGACTTTCCAGTTTCCACTGCACTCTGAGGAGCCTTACTGTACTATGGTTCTCATGCTGAGATTTCTGTGAGTTTCCTCTTGCAACTTCAGAAAAAGAAAAAAAAATCCTATCTTTCTTTAGCTAGCTTGAGTGGGCCTCAGCTCCTTACAGAGCATTGCTCTTCTTTAATGCCAAGAAGTGGAGGACAGTGTGATGTATAAGGATAGAACTCATCGTCCAAATCAGGGATCTTTTGAAATGAAAGAGGGTGCTAGTAATTACACCAGGACAATGGTGTAAATAAACCAGAATTGTCACCTGCAATGAGATGTATGGTCGTCCTGGGGAAGGGAAACATGAATTAGGAGACCCAGCTGACATACCTCACCCTATCCCTTCCTTTTCATTTGGCCACTTATCTATGTTTATAGTGTCATATAAACAAAAAGGCTATTTGATACCTACCACCATCCATTTACAAATGAACACAGTCTCAGGTTCCTTGACTATAAAATAACAGATTAAGGGATGCCTAAGGTTTTTTTTTCTTATTCTAAATTTCTAAGTCTTCATAACTCTAAAAAAAGGCAATTTGGGAGATGAGGTAGTTATGTAAGACGGAACCCTTTAAGATTTATATAGTTGCCCTGGTTGAATAGCTCAATTGGTTGGAGCATCGTCCCAAAGCACAGAGGTTGCTGGTTTGATTCCCAGTCAGAGCCCATACAGGAATAGATTGGTGTTCCTGTCTCTCTCCCTTCCTCTCTCTAAATCAATAAAATAAACATTAAAAAGATAAAGATTATATATAGTTGAGTGTTTTTGCATCAACAACAATGGAGATACTTCACTAACTTGACTTTTGAAAAAAAGGTCTGTACATATTCACTAATCAATGTTATCTGGTTAAATTATCAATGATTATATGTCTTGGGCATCAGCAGAGCAGCTCCACAGTTGCTATGGTTCCCCCAAGAGGCCAGCTGGGACTCACTTGCTCAGAGCCTCTGGCTCTGGCAAAGGCTAAGTGTATTTGTCCTGCTCATCTTCCCCCTGAGACCTAACGCTATCATCCTTCCTTGGCCTGTAGGAAGCAAACAGGAAGCAAACCATGAGCCATCTCTTTTCCTCTCACTGCTTCCCTTGCCAGCCCATCTTTGGCCAACTCTGCACCCCCACTTCTGGGAGGTGTTCAAATGTCAGCAAGTCTACGGTCAAATTTAGTATTTTGAGCTGCACTGATGCTCTCAAGCAAAAGTCATATGCCCATGTCATAGAAAGTCAAAATTTTGGAGCTAGAAGGAAACTTATCTACTATATAAGCTTCAGTTTCTAGATGAGAGAAGAATAACCAGAAACTATAACAATTGATAATAACTGGGCTTCATAGAAGGGACTGTGCTAGATGCTTTATACCAATCACTTTAATTTATTCTTGTAACAACAAAGAATAAAGGAGCTATTTTTATTACCCCCAATTTCAAAATGAGGAAACTGAGGTATTAAAGGGTTCAGTAATTTGCTACTCGGCTTGTTCAATTTAACCCAAGTATTTGTTAGTGCCAGAAAAAGGACTTTTAACCATGTTCTGCTGATTCTCAGGACACTGATTGTTCTTTCAACTAAAATGATCAATAGTGAGGCAACCGGCATTCATAATGTACCTACCGTGTACCAGGGACTGTGCCGGGCACCAGGACAATCAGTTACCAACTGAAACGGAATGCATAAAATCCTGCCCTTGTGGGCTCTACAGAGGAAAAGAGATTGCTGGGTCTGTGCAAAGCCCCATCTTCAGGGAGGTCAAAGTGCTTGATAAAGGAGGCTGCTTAGTTCTCAGAATTTCCCCCAGGATGTGAGTGTGGGCAGACAAGGAGGGAGGCATCACTATTCCTCGTCTGCATTTGAGAAAAGTAGAGCAGAAGCAACTACAGGGTTCGCCCAACGCAGGCCAGGAATCAGTGAGGCCAACTAGTCTTGGCTCCTTCCACTTTATGCATTGGCCAAAATTAGAATCTCCCTGCAATCACCTCTGATCATGCAGGACTCAAGGACAATTATCACTTGAGGTAAATCTTCTGACAGGAATTATAATAAAAAACTTCTCACATAGCTGAACCTACGCATTAGAATTTCATCCCTTTTCTCTCTTCTCTTTTTGTATAAACCAGTCAGAGCATGAAAACTTTCAAATGATGTAACTAAGAATGGGGAATATCAGGGTGGATTATATTACAAGTATATAAATGTAAAGCTATGAGTGAATTGTTCCATAATAATACTACTGGATATATAATAATACTATTGGAATATCCCATAATAATACTATTGGAAATAATGACAACACCCATAATTGATTGCCTATTCTGTGCCTGTTACTGTGCTGAGTATTCTACACAGATGACCTCAGTCTCACAATAGCACCCATAGAGGCAGATCCAGGGTTTGTGTGAGGCAGCCTTCCTAACATAAAGAAAATCTTGTATGCAGAATTAGGCATAGGGTCTTGGAAGGACCTAGGCAAGTGAGTGGCTTAAGCTTTATGAGTTTCATGGTAAATGCAACATTGTGCCCAAGACAGCTTAACATTCTTGCTTTTTCAAGTAATGAAATTAAGGCTCAGAGGAGTTAAGTAACTTGCCCAAGGTAAAAAATGTTGTAAATAACAAGGCTAGGATTTGAACACAGGTGCCTGACTTGAAATCTCATATATACTTTTCTTGGCTTATGTAGCTTCTAACAAAAAAATAAAACTGTTATCATTTACAAAGCACTATCTATATCCCATGAAAATCTACCCATTTTCCTTAAGGATTCTTAAAACTTTTCTACTTACATGAGTCACTGGTATTCCCATTCACAGACGGGCAAATCAAGACACAAGAAGGGTTAAGCACCTACCTAGCAGAAGGTCACCCAGCTAGTACATTCATGCCCAGGATTCATGCCCAGGAGTGCTGATCTACAGAATCCTTACTCTTGCCCACTATTCTATGCTACCACCCTATACGGGATCCAGGAGAGCAGGATAGTAGTGATGAGAACATGTAACCTCTGCTTGATACAGTATTCCCCTATCTGTCCTCGGTCATTTGGTGTTTTTTTTTAATTTTTTTTTATTTTTTATTTTTATTTTTCAAGGACAGAAAGAGAGAGTCAGAGAGAGGGATAGATAGGGACAGACAGGAACGAAGAGAGGTGAGAAGCATCAATCATTAGCTTCTCGTTGCCCTTGCGACACCATAGTTGTTCATTGATTGCTTTCTCACATGTGCCTTGACCGTGGGCCTGCAGCAGATGGAGCAACCCCTTGCTGGAACCAGAGACCTTGGGTCCAAGCTGGTGAGCTTTTGCTCAAGCCAGATGGGCCCGCGCTCAAGCTGGCGAGCTTGGGGTCTCGAACCTGGGTCTTCTGCATCCCAGTCCGATGCTCTATCCACTGCGCCACCGTCTGGTCAGGCTGTCATTTGGTTTTATACACATTGTACAGTTTCTTCCTTAATGGGGTTGGGCAATTCTGAAAACACACTTATCCTATAGTATTTGTTGGATCAGAGCCCAATTCCCATGGAGAAAACCATGTAAAAAGCCAATCACCAAATAACAATGCAAACTCAAGCCCCAGCCTAAGATGCCTTACAACTACCCCTATACCCCATGAAGTACAGACCCACAGAGCATCTCATGGCAAGCTGTTTAAGGATTTTCAGGTGGACAAGAGTGAAGAACTGGTTCAGTTTTTTCTTGAATATGGGTGCTCAGGGAAAACAATGATCCTTAAGAAGTTCAGATAATGGGTTTCATCTTCCCTTGGCAATGTGAACTTTAAAAAAATTAAATTATGCTTTGCCATTTTTTTTAAAGTTGCATTTAACTGTCAGATTTCAAGTAATTGATGGTGTTTGGAAACCTCTATTAAAGGAATATGCCTGTTGCCACCTGGAATGAGACAACTTTACTAACGGAGTGCGTGCAGTGATCATACTGGGCAAGGCCAGGGATGTTTTATCCAGTCAGCAGCAGCAAGTGCAAACCAGAGGTAGAAATTAAGCATGCAGTTAGGGGTGCTAACAAGAAGGGCTGCTCAAAAAAGAAAAAAAAAAGAAAGGAAAAGGACTGCTCCAATGATTTTTTTGAAAGGAAAAAGTGATTGCACTAACTCTCTCTTATTCCTCTTCCCACACGGATTGGTGCATGTGGGTGAAAGGGCAGAAGAAATGACCATCAGTGAAGTCAAATGCTAGAGAAGTTTTCCAAAACAATTAGCTAGCTCTCCAATCCATTCACATAGGGGGAAGAGACAGAGTCAAATTCAAGAGTCAATAAATGCAAAAAAAAAAAAAAAAAAAAAAGAGTCAATAAATGCATCTTTGCCGGAAGCTTATGACTGAGAACAGCGAGAATCAATAATGAGGCAAAGCAACACAGATTGTTGGAGCAAGACACCACCCTGCTAAGCAGGAGGGTAGGCACAGAACTCTGATGGAGTGTCACCCAGGCCAGAGGCCTGGCCTGGCTACCAGCTGCCCTGCCTGGCCCAGGAAGGCAAGAACACAATAGACTGCACACCCACTTCTCATCCCCAGCCCCATACCACTACAAAGGCCACAGCAAGCTGCCAACAAACTTGCCTTTTTTGTGGTGTCTTTCATTTAGTTTTGTTTTTTCATGAAGTGGGAGAGGAATGAGTTTGGGGCCAATAGAGATCAGGGTGTAGGGAGGGTGGGGGTATGGAGGGGATGTAAATGATAAAATATAAGCGAAAGCTTTTTCTCAGTCTATATCCACAGTCTTATTTATTGCTACAAAGGAAGCACTGTCATTTCCATGCCTCTCCATCCTTCTTTAACTCTCACCTAACCAACGAGGAGAAGGCAGGGAAGAAAGGAAGGCTCTAAACCTCAGGGCTTGCCGAGGTGCGGATCTTGCCTGCACAAGGTTTGGCCCTGGGAGAGTAAGCTGGAAGCGGACACGCGGACACACACACGCACGCTCACCTTCTCGATCGTCTGGTCCACGGCCTTCTGGAAGACCCGAGCCACTAGCAGCGTGACGCTGGTAACCAGCAGTAGCAGGGACAGCGTCCCCACCGCGTAGAAGCAGCACCTGCCCATGCTGCCCGTGGCTCACAGGCAGGGTGGCGACCGAACAGGGAGGGAGGCTGCCGCTGCGGCCGCCGCAGGAGCTGCAGCGAGACCGGAGCCTCGGGCTCCGGCAGGGCGCCGCGCGCGTCTCCGCGGTCCGCGATGGGGCGAGGGGGCCCGCGGGGCACCTGGCCGGCCGGGCCGCCTGGGAGGGGAGCGAGCCTCTTTGGTTTCGGTTTCCGCGCTAGGCCGGCGGCGGCGCCCGCCCGGCGCAGCTCGGGTGCCGGAGACGGAGAGCGCAGGCAGTGACGCTTGCCCGCCGGCTCGCCGCACACTCGGGAGGCGACAGCTAGCAGCTGCGCGGGGAGGCGGGCGGGGCGGAGGCTGAGCCCGCAGTCATGTGCCCCGCGGCGGAGGCGGCCATTCTGCCCGCGCGGGCAGCGCCTGTCCCCGCGGCTCTCTGAGCCCGGCCAGGGCCCTCCGCGAACCCGCCGGCTCGCTGTAGGCCCCGCGGTCGCCCCCCCGCCCCAAATAAAACCGCCTGTCCTTGGCTCATTCCTAGTCTCCACATACGTACTGCGGGCCTACCGAGTGCCGAGCACTGGGCGTTCAGGGTGGAGACCACATTGCCCCTGCTCTAGGCAAGCGAGCGGGACACGGTTGCCGCAATTACAGGGCAATGTAACAGTGCTTTTAGGAGGTACGTGCGGAGATCAGGGCCAACAAGCCCGTGCTACCCTGTGACCTAGGACCACACATTGAACTGTGTTTGCGGGATGTGTAAGGGTTTGTCACGTGAGGGGTGTGTACAATCGAGGAAAGAGGCACTCTAAGGAGAAGAAAAAGATGTGCTAAGACACTGGAAGTGAAAGAGCCAGTGTATAGGAGGAGAGAAGGAAGTTTCTTTTGATTACAGGTTCAGGTGTGCAGTGTGTGGAGTGGGAGGTGTTGAGGCTTCCTGGGCGGGGTCAGACTATGAAATGCTCTTTGTATCCCACAGAAGAGTTGAGACTTCAACTCTTAGCACTGGGAGTCAACAAGAAGCCTCTAGCACGCGGCCACGGCCCTGGCCCTGACGTTGGCATCAGCTTTGCTCACCATTCTGTCCCAGGCACCCAGGCTAAAGCTGCACACAGCAAGGGCTCAATAAATATTAGGGGAATGAACGGCAGCTCTATGCCAGGCCTTGGCTAGGTGCTTACATACACCCACTTATTTAACACCCACAGCAGGTCCTGTGACTATGTGTCTGTTTGTCCCAGTTCCTCAAAGGCAGTGTTATACAGGAGCATTGTGTAAGAGATTTATGAGGAATATGGACAGAAAGCTGGACCTGGGGTGCTGGTGTGATCCTTGTGAAGGAGAGAGGCAAGGAAGGAAGGTTGGGTGGATGAAGCATCTTATACTACAGTACAACTCTGAGAAAGTTCAGCAAGGCCCTGGAGGATCCTGGAGCCAAACTCGTCTATCCCAGGAGTCCAGCACTTTCCAGGTGTAGGCCTCTGTGCTTGGTCATGGGCTGGGAACAGCCCTGGGAAACTGGCCTTGGCAGCAACAAATGAACATCAGAGAACAAATTTCAGAGCCCAGCAGCTCAGGCAGGACTGTTGGTCAGTTATGCTCTGCGCTGGAGGATCTGAGAAGTACACTTCGTTGGCCACTGTAGAAATAGTATTCCCATTTTACACACAAGGAAACCATGGCTCCACAAGAACCCGAACAAGCTCAACCAGTTGCAAAGTGGTGGATCCTGCCTGGAGCAGAATGTAGGCCTACTGATCTCTGAAACACTCACTTTTCCTATCTTGTGCGTTGCTCCCTCCCAACTGCCCTCAGAATCTGAGAACAGGGAATTCAGCTGGGAGACTTTGCTAAGGACTCAATGAGATGCTGTGATGAAATAAACACGGGGGCAAATCCTTTGACACACCCACTGAGAGGCGAGGTTTATACCTTTTCCCTTTGAATTTGTGCTGGATTTAGTTATTTGTTAAATCAATAGAATACAGTTGAAATCACCCTTATCCTGGAACTTCTGAAGCGAGATGGCAAATGTCTTGCACTTTCTGCCTGGGGCACTGGAAATCATTGTTCTTGGAGCCTTGAGCCACTACTAAGTCAGCTATGCTGGGACCTCCATGCTGGAGAGAACACGGGAGAGACTGCAGACATATGTCTTGAGCTTACAGGAAAAGAGGGGACCTGTTGGCCCTCCAATGTCATCAGACATTTGAGTCATGGATCCCAGATTTATGCCCAGAGTGATCCCTCCTTGCCCTGCCCAAAATGCAAAATAAAGGATTTTTGTTTTTAGCCACTAAATTTTGGCATAGTGTGTTACTCTATTTTAGATAACTGGAGTAGATTGTGAGGGAAGGGCTGAGCCTGGGACATTAGCAGTGGCAGTGGCTGCCCACTCCTAGCCCTTCCCAGATAAAGCTTTTGAGCAGCAGCCCCAGAGAACCACACCTGGGTGGGTCTGGAATGATTCAGGTCCTCTGAGTGTGGCCACAGAGCCTGGGTGGCGCCCTGACCTCCTGTATCCACAGTCCACAGCCTTTCCTTATCCCTGATTTTGCCCCGTCACTGATTTTAGACTCCCGCTATCTAATTAGGCTCCGCCCTGTGCCCCAGTTTGCTCAACGGGCCATGCTAGCCCACTCATCCTCACCATCCCCTTCTTCGGCATTAGTGGGGGTCTTCTGCAGTCTCTGTGTGTCCTCTCCTTCATTAACTACTGTATTTCTCCATGTATAAGATGCACCTTAATTTGGGGGCCCAAAATTTGAAATAAAACAGTGTTACATGAAGTTATTGAACTCAAGTTTTACTCATCATAAAATTCATACAACTCCTCATCACTGTCAAAACTCCTATCCATTAGTTTGTCATCATCTGTGTCTGATTATAAATCACTGTCTTTAACAATGAGCACAAAAACAAGCGTGAAATGCAAGTAAAAAAATCTACCACTACTGTATAAGAAGACCCAGTTTTAGACCCCAAATTTTTCAAAATAAGTGCATCTTATACATGGGGAAATATGGTAGAAAAAAGATTTGGAAAACAGCCTGCCTGAGTATTTGATACCTAGCGGTTCAGGCTTAAATTGAACCCCCTGACCCCCATCTCCTGACTAAGACCAGGTTTTCTGTTTGCTGGTTCCCCTCTTGGGAGCAAACTCCACCATTAGCCACCTGTGGCAATCTGGCACCAATCCCAGTTCAGTCTTCCATCTCATTGTTCATTGAGGTCCCTTTCTGCGTCTTGTCTGATCCACTAGGGCAGTGGTTCTCAAACTTTTTGAAGTTGGGGCGCATTTAACATCCTACAAATAATTATAGGTGCACTATATACAAATTTCTGAGAAATGTGTTATAATTATTAAGTCAAATATTAAAGAAAAGAAATATAAAGTCCAAGTGTGCTTTTATGGTAATTAAATGAAATAAATATGACAAAATTAAATTTATTCTGACATTAAAAAACATTTTTATGTTACATTTTTTGAGTTATACTTTTTAGAATTTGTAAAAAAGAGGGGTTAAAAATTTTAAAAAGTTATCTTTATATATATATATAGATAGATACATTCTTAGTAAGAATTAGTAAATTGAGCAGGTCCCGGCACAAATGTGTTAAGGTTTTTCATTCTTGTGTTTATGAGAAACATGAGCCTGATGTGTCCTAGTAATTTCTTTAATGTTTGGGCATCTATTTGAAAGGCAAACTCTTATTTCCTCTTCATTACATTGAAGAATTCCTCTTTTTTTACTCTTAATTGTGTTGAATGCAGAAAACCCCCACCATTCATATCATCTCAATTTGACACCAAACAAAGGATAGAAGAGACTTGCCTCCAGTCTTTCTGGGGAACATGGGGGGTAGTGTAAACAATCCAGCACCACAGCTTAACAGCATTTAGCAACCTAATCAGGCAAGTGGGAGGTAGCGGGGGTTGGGCAGACTGTCAGTTTACAGACAATTCCCCACATCTCTGTCCTCCAAATATCTAAACTCCAAACACCCTGTTGGTGTTTTGGTCCCCAACAGGCAGTTATTTCTCTGGAATACCATAGGGCATACCTGGAAATCTAGGGTGCACCAGTGCGCCCTAGCACACTGTGAGAACCACTGCACTAGGGAGTAACAGACTATGGGGAAGGCGGGAGAGACCCAGATTTGATAAATACATTTCTATGTGGGGAACAAAAATCTTCAACCCAGTAGCCCTCAGTTTACCCTCCCTTTGAGGCTGCTCACTTGGGTAACACTACTCTGTTATGTCAGGCAGTTAGTAAGCTGCTTTCCCTTTAAAACTCTGGTTCAAACTGAGGGAAGTTGCCAAAAACCTCTTTCTTGGTTCCTTTTAGCACAGCTGACCTGACCAGCATTTTCAAAATGTACCAAACAGTAAGAACAAAATAGATCTAATTACAGAAAATACAAACACCTTTAAAAAAGAAAAATGAAAAGAAAACCTATGTCCTCAAAATAACAGCCTGTGTGATCCCACTGTAATTTCTGTAGTATTATTGCAAGGAGCTGACACAACTCTTTAGCACCTGGCCTCGCTGTTTTTCTGTTCAGTTCCATCTTCTTCTCCACCCCATAATAGCTCCTGACAGGGACTTTACCCAAAGCCCCAGAATTCTCTTACCAGCTTTCCAAAGCCCCTTGGTACCTCCTTCTCCTTTCTGATTTAAGGATGTGTCACCTTCACAGCTAATTGGCCACTATGAAGTCTCTTTTTGTGTGTGTCACAGAATCATCTCACCTTGCAAATGAGACTCTACCTCCTTATACAGGCAGTGGCTGCTGCATGACGGGTACACAGACTATATAGCCCTTATTGCACTGTACAGGGGCTGACCATGTGGGAGGAGATTAGTGCCTCTCCTAGGCAGGTAGGGAGCCTAACGCCCTGGCAGGAGACAATCAGGAGTTTTCCCTATGACCTTGCTATACCTACATTCAGAGGAACAAGAACTTTGAGAAAGACAAGTGCCCTTAGGAATGAATGACTGACTGTTGGTGCCTGTTACAAATTACAAAATCATTCAGGACTCAGGAAGAGAAAGAACTTCCTTCACAGACTCTAGTACAGGCTCCAGGACAACAGACTCTAGGAGAGAGGGAAGCAAGAAGGGCTCTTTGGACCCCGCCTTAAATTGAGAATATTGATATTAAATTCAAAGGAGGTTCATTATATAGTCATTGCGTACTTTTACATTAAAAGTGTTCATGTGTTAAATATTTAAAATACATTACAATTTTTTGCAACCTTCAAATATGACAGTCAACAACTCTTCCTTTCTTAGTAGGCTCCTGCTGCTTCTCCAATCAAAGGCGTTTACTCTCCTCCCCTTAAATCTGGGCTGGCCCTGTATCCTGCCTCAACCAAGAAAATGTGATGGAACTGATGACAGCAGCCAGATCCAGATCTAGGCTATGAGAAGCCTAGCAGCTCCTTCCTTTACCTTCTTGGGATCCAACTGCCATGGAAGAAGCTTGGATTCCCCCACTGGGTGAATAGAGGCCATGGGAGAGAAAACTAGAGAATGAGAGGCCATTGGGATGTCACAGCCTATCTGACTCTCAACTGAACACAGTCATGAGCTAGATAGAACAGAGAAGACAAGCCTTCCCTGCAGAACTCTGCCCAAACTGCAGAATTGTGAGCAAATGAATGAATAAAAGTTTTGGAGTGGTTTATTATACCACAATAGATAAGTGAAACACCATGTTTTGTTATTTATTAATTTGTTTAATATGCCAGGAGCCTAAAAAGGAATGGAAGTGACCCTACACCTTGTTTACATTATGACTGGCCTGTCTCCAAGAGGTCTCTAGGAGTCACAGCTTTCTTACTATTATTTGTAGGTGATCTATAAAATGTACCCTCACACCCTAGTGACTTGATATTTGTTATTTCTAAATGTATAGGGAGCATTCTTAAGCCTGAGCAATGCAGGATCCATAAGAAAAATTTTCTGTTTATTCCCTTCTGATCTGACCAATCAACCAAACTTCTTGCGTTTACAGAGCATCTTTATGACACAAGTTATAGTTCTCTAGAATGCAACTTCTTTACCATGTACATGACATTACACTCATAGTGTGCCCGGGCAGAGGGAAGTTGCCAGGATCCTGTCTACTGCCTCCTCCCACCAGGAAACCCTATGGCCTCTGCCCATAATCATCTTTGTACCCTAAGCTAGAGGAATATATTTTAGTTTGTTTGGTTTTGGTTTTATTCTGCTTGAGTTGTAGGAAAATGAGAATACCCTTCTTCAAGTTCTTCTCTTTTTTGTTCCTATATGGATGCAGAGCTTTTGAAGCACAAGTAGGATGAAACAACCTATTTTTCTTCTCTCTCTCTCCTGAAGCCACAACGCAGTCTCTTCTAACTGACAGGATAGGGGGAGTGGCAGGCCAAGGAGCAAGGGGGAGAAAAGAAACAGTGGGCACGTGGTTAATGTGTCAACAATATTATCTGCTGCTTGTACATGTGCCAAGCACTGTGCTGGACACTGGACTCACATTAGTTCATTTAACTCTCACAATGCCCTGTGAAGTAGAAACTCTATCTCTATGGATGAGGAAAATGAAGTGCAGAGAGGCTGACAGTGTAACCCAAAGTCACATGGCCAGTAAGAAACAAAGTTAGTACTGAAACCCAAGTCAATCAGATACTCTAGCTGGGTTCTTAACTTCTTAATCACTGCTTGGGACTTCTGACCTTGCGTTTTCTGAAAGAAAAAAGACAAAAGAGTGAACATTGAAGAAAAAGCTGTGTCATACCAACATCCTTGGTGACATGCAGTAGCAGAGTCAGTTGAGGCCCCGGGCGCAGAAGAAAATATTGGGCCCCTTAAAAAAAGAGAGAGACGGAAAATAAAAATACATGTTAACCATATTTTTAAATAAATAAAAAATGTTATGTACTATTAATGTTAAAATTGCACATATGAAACCAAACTTGATGTCATTAGAAAAAAGTGTAAAGTTGGGGTTTTGCGGGGTCCCTTTGAAAGTCGGGACCCAGGGCGTGTACCTGGTGCGCCTGCCGTTAAATCCGCCTCTGGTGACATGGGCAACCAAGAAGGGCAGTGGGCTCAGCATTAGTTGTTTAAGAGAAGGAATACTTCTGGTCCTGATGTTGGACTAGAATGGCGAGTCTGTAAGCTGCTGGTTCCCCTCGCCTCAAGGTGCTAAACATACCAGTTCCAATGTATGCTGTGATGTGAACATTAATCCGTTCTCCCTTGAGGTAGTTGGATGGCACTTTCTAGAAGCAAATGGGGCTTGAGTAGTTTATTTAAATAGCCATTCAACTCAGTGTGGAAAGTCAGCATATTATGAAATATCAGGGCAGTTTGATTCCTGCACATTATGAAATCAGGGCTGAATAAACAACACAAGAGTTTATGGTTGTTCTTTAACGATTTATTGCATGGGTAGAAGTTGCTTTAAATGAGGAAGTCAAGTTTGCTTAGTATCTATTTCTGGTGGGGAGAAAGGGGCAGTGAGGAATGAAGAGGGGTCTACCTGAGGGTCAGGACAGTCTTGTCAACCTTGAGTGATGGGGAGAAAGCATTCTGCTGGGGACGAGGTAAGGATAGTGGTGGGGGTTAAGATATTAGACCATGAAAAGGTTAAAAATAAAAATAAAAACATGCAGTGCTGAACAAGAAGACTGATCAACAACCAAAAAAAAGAGTAGAATATTATGAACCAAAGACTTTGAGGTAAATGATGTATTTCCATTTTTCTAAATAACGTATTTTTAAATATTTTATTTTTCCATTTTATTATGTTTTTTTAAATGCCTTTTTTTTTAAAAAAAAAAATCTTTTCCTGTGAAGTTGATTTATGGGTAGTTGTGCACTAAAAAAGTTTGCAGTAAAAATATTTATGGCAAATGTGCTTGCAACATAAACATCTGATACACTATTATATATCTCCTAGCACAAGTATAAATATTTTTGGATAAGTTATGTCTAAGAATAGATATTTCAGTTTTGAGTTTTAAAAATAATGCTTTAGTTTTTCCTTCTTTCTTGTTATGTGATTTTCAAATCTCTCTCTAAGTGTTATGCTTTATGTGTTTTAACTTATACTTCTATTCTGTATTTCCTCATATACAGTGAGTCAGCATCATTACATCAACATTTGGTGTGTTCAGTTACATCGCATGTATTCTAGTGTAAAATCATTCTTGTATCAGTTCCCTATTGTCATTGTAATGACATGGAACAAACAAATTTAAAGACTTACTGAAGAGTGAATATAACAATAAATGTTTATATGCCCTTCTCAGTAGAAAAAAATAAATAAGTAAGACCTGCACCACTAACTCAGTGCCAACAGGACCCCTGGCCACCAACTACACTAACCTTATTCCCTGAACCTCTTTGAAATGATTACCCTGAAGCCTCCTGTACAGATTCACTTCAAAGAAGATTGTTATTCAGTTAACTTTACAACTTTTGGTTTAGAAACATTTCCAGTTCTCCAATAAACAACAAACACTATCTCTTTTTATCCTTAATGAAGAATGTTTCAGAATATTCATGACAGGCCCTGGATGGGTAGCTCAGTTGGTTAGAGCATTGTCTTGATATGCTAAGGTTGCTGGTTCGATCTCCGGGTAGGGCCCCTACAAGAAGCAACCAATGAATGCATAACTAAGTGAAACAATAAATCGATGTTTTTGTGTTCTCTTTCTCTCTCTAAAATTAAAAAAATTATAATAATAAAAGAATATTCATGACAAGTGATTGCTCTAATTGCAATGCAAACTAAATTGAGCAGCATTGTTTTCCTGCATTTCTAATTACATCAGAAGAGACTAAAATACCAATCATGTCTCTTCAAATACTTAAACATAGACTTACCATATGTTCCAGAAATTCCACTTCTACATATATATCCAAAAGAACTGAAAACAGTTATTTATTGATTTATTTATTTTTGTGACAGAGACAGATAGGGACAGACAAACTGGAAGGGAGAGAGATGAGAAGCATCAATTCTTCCTTGCAGCACCTTAGTTGTTCATTGATTGCTTTCTCATATAAGTCTTGACTGGGGCATTACAGAAGAGCGAGTGACCCCTTGCTCAAGCCAGTGACCTTGGGCTCAACCTAGTGAGTCTTGCTCAAACCAGATGAGCTCGCACTCAAGCCTGCAACCTTGGGAGTTTGAACCTGGGTCCTCCGCGTCCCAGTCCGATGCTCTATCCACTGCGCTACTGCCTGGTCAGGCGCAAAACAGGTATTTAAACAATATTTATACACAAGTGTCCAGAGCAATATTATTCACAATAGCCAAAAATGGAAACAATCTACATGTCTACTAGCCCATGAATAAATGAACAAAATATGATACACACACACACACACACACACACACACAATGAAACAGTATTCAGCCATAGAAAGGAGTTAATTACTGATACATGCTACAACATGAATGGAACTTATAAATAGTATGCTAAGTGAAAGAAGTCAGTTACAAAAGGTCACATATTGTATGATTCCATTATGTAAGATATTCAAAATAAGTAAATCCTTGGAGACATAAAACAGATTGGTGGTTGTCAAAGACAGGCATAGGCGAGAATAAGGAATGATTGATAGCTTAATGGGTATGGGGTTTTCTTTTGGGGTGATAAATTTTGGAACTATTGTGGCTAAAGACAGTGGTTATACAACAGTATGATTATATTAATGCCACTAAAGTGTGCATTTTAAAATGGTTAGTTTTATGTTATGTGAATTTCACTTTAATAAAAAGTATAAATCATAGGAGAATTTTATAAGAAGGAGACTATGAAAATGTATAGATAGCAAATGCTCTTTTTTGTCTCTGTATCTTTTTTTCTTTTCTTTTTCATATACTGTTTCTGATTTGAGTGATAATCACTTTTAGAATATGATCTTTTGAAAAATTCAGTAATGGTACGACAATTCTAGAAAGTTTTAACATCGATTTTCAAAGAGAGAAAATAAAATGGATAACCAGTCATAGATATATTCTCTGTTATATTAGAAGCAGGATAATCTAAGAATGACTGGGTGTTCATCTGGGATCACTTGGGACCCCAGTAGCTCCCTCATTCTCTCAGCAGAGACAGCTCCCTCGACCAGCTTCCTAAGGCACTGGTGACTTCCTCTCAGCCTTCCTTACCTCCTCATGGAGCACTGTATGTCCCACAGGCCCCAAGAGCTCCAGGTATAGGGCAGCTGGCATTCCTGATCAACTGCTATGAAGAGTCAGCACCCTAAATCCAAATTTCCTGGCATTAAGATATATGTTTACTCCCCTATAAACAAGGCCAGGTCCACTTTCTCACACTTGCCCTGCAGGAAGGGAGATCCATGATAAGAACGACCAGGTGGATAGAAAGCTTTCTCCTTTAGAAATGTTAGTGGCAAAATGACACCACATGTTACATCTTGGTTCAGTAACTTTGGTACTTGAGTTTGGCAAAGAACAAATTCAGAAGAAGAAACTTTATTTAGAAAATCACAGAGGTAGAAAGAAGTGAGCCAGCTGGGCTGTGTGGGCTCAGGAAAGAAGTTACAGAGGCAAAAGAAGAGCCCTTGGAGTTTAGGAGACAAAAAACACAAAAGTATTATGCCTGGGGAAGAAGAAGAGGAGAAGGGTTTGGAGGGAGGATGGGGGGGAGGGAGGGAGGTAAAGAGAGCAAGAGAGAGGAAGGGAGAGAGAGAGAGGAAGGGAGAGAATGAGAGGGAGGAAGGGAAGGAGAAAGAAAGGGAGGAAGAGAGGGAGGAAAGAAGGGAGGGAGAGAGAGGGTGCTCATGTAACAATCCCCAACCATGCCACCCTAATGGTTTTTATACCCTCTCTAAAAGCAAGGATCTTAGGGGACATCCCAGGGGAGGATTTCCATGGAATATTCATCAGCTTTTCCAGGGTAGTTTTTTTAGGGTCATAGTCTCTACTACAATTAAAAAAAAAATCTCCTGCCAACACAGGAAACCTTTCCACAAAAGAGAAGAGAAAGTAATCAGTTTTATTATTGAATATGCATTCAACCAGAATGCGATGTGGATCATAGGCAATCTGCTAAAGAGATGAAAAAGGCAGAAAAATGTCACCCTCCCTGTTATATATACAGGCAGATATAACCTATTCCATACATGTTCTTGAGATGAAGAATAACTAGTTCTCAAGTAAGAGAACTTGGCAGCACAATTTGTCACACACAGTTCATCCTATATTTGCATGGTAACTTGACACCCATCTGGGTTAGCAATTATCCAAAGGGAGGAAAACCCTCTTAGTATCTTTAGGACAGGAAGTATTTTTGCAACTTGGAGCCAGGCACCTGCTCCCACCCTCCCACAGGAAGTGGGATATAGACATGCTATGTTTCTTGATGATTGCATATCAAAGAGATGTTCCCAATTCTGAGAGAAAGACATTCCTGAATCGTAAAAATTTAGCTTTGAAAAAGATTTACATACATCTCAAGGGATAGAGAGAGAATTTACAATTCCAAGTTTTCTAAAGTAAATGCTCTAAGAAATGCAGGGGTAGGGGAGTCTCTGTTATTGAACCAGGGAAAATTCATTTTTTTTCTCCATTTATATATGTCCTTAGGATGAAAACCCCTCTGCCCCCAGTCCCACACTTCCCAGAGGCTAGTTTGACTATGTCGTTTTAGAGGCAGGTGAATTTGGAGAAAGCAGATGGGGCAAACCAGTTAGTTGGTCTGGGCAGGGCAGAGATGGAGAGAGCCAGCGGAAGCCCAGGATGATTGAGCCGTGCTTGCCTCGGGCGTCTGCACTTTCTGTCCATCTCAGCTGTCTTCTATCAGTAATTGCCTCTTAACAAGTGGACACAGCTTCTGATAAAAATAACTCATGGTTAATATAAATTAGACTTCAAAGCATAACAACAATTATTATGACTGTAAAATATACTGACTAAGGCTAAAGACCTTGCTAAAGGAATGACGTGTCTGTAAATCGGCTGTGATTTTGGTAATACAGGACAGACAACAACAGACACCTAGATAATTATTGTTGGTGACATCAGTACTCCAATTAATGACCTTGCCAATATTTATTCCCCTCGTCTAGATATTTCTCAAATTTGTTTTAAGTAAGAACTTTGTTAAAATTGCCTCAAATGACACTAAAAATAATTTGTTTTGTCTACCATCATGATAATATTAGAAGAAAAGGTTTTTCTCTGGATCTTGAAAAATGAATGAATGAATAAATAAATAAATATAAATTTGGATACTAATAGTACCAGATATGGTGCTCTTGTAAAAATGAGATGAAGATCTTTGAGGTGTGTCCTCGATGTCCTTTCTGGAAATTGAAAGCAAGTGTCATGCAGAACCTTTCTGTGTTGTGTGTGCATCTTACTGTTGACATTATAAAAACAGAGAAACCAAACAAAGAAAGATTCAACCATGAGATTATTTCTGCAGGGTCTGGAAGAGTTTCTGGGACACAGGAGGCTCTTAACATTTGAAAGTTGAATATCAAACCTTTGACTAAGTTCAGGGAGGATGAAACTTTTTTTTGCCATCTCTACACTCGGTATTACTTGTTCTAGAGTACTCCATATGCAGCTGCCCTCATGCAATGTCCTTTCAATAAGCAGTTCTACACAGAGCACTTTAGAGTGGAATACAACTAGATTCAAGCTCCATTTCTGTGTGAACCCTGCAAGAGCAAGACATGAGTTTTATTTCTGTACCCTAGGAGTGGTATAGTGAAACACAGAAGGTACAAATGCTGATTGGGAATTTTGCTAAAGCTGTCTATTGAGATCCTTTGTATTTTCTAAAATTTTGAAACATGTGGGGTTGACGCTTTACCACTGAGTCAACCGGCCAGGGCCTCTTACAAGATTTTACACAAAGAACCTTTCAGAATTTGAATGATTTGGATTAGGAAACTCACACCAACTCTAATTATAAAGGCAAAGGAAAATAAAACCTAGAACCATGGGTAAGTGTTTCTTTCTTTCTTTTACATTTATTTTATTGATTTTAGAGAGAGGAAGGGAGAGAAAAAGAGAGAGACAGGAAGGAACTTCAATCGGTTCCTGTTCGTGCCCTGACCGGGGATCAAACCAGCAACCTGTGCTTCAGGATGCTGCTCTAACCAACCGAGCTATCTGACCAGAGGTATTTCTTTTCTATTATTGTCTTATTTCAATTTAATTATACTGGTGAGAATACAAGTCCTTTGTAAGACACTCCAAATGTTCCCTGTTTCTAATTTTTTAGAGCATATATTGATCACAGCCTAAGCCCAACTTGAGAAAACAGCTCACCCTTATTGATCATAGCCTAAGCCCAACTTGAGAAAACAGCTCACCCTTTGATGCCACAATTGACTCTTAAAATCTAAAAGCAGGATTCTTTTGCTCTCACTTATATTCAGATGGGACACTACATATCCTAAACTCAGCTCATATCTGAGAGCTACTAACAAGAAAGTCGGACGCCCTAGCATCCTCTTCAACTAGGCTCACGTAAAATTGCCACAGAACTTTGAAACACTCCTGCTTTATCCAGTACTGGTCATTGGCTCTGGCTCCTGGCTTCATCATCTGTTCCATGTTTCTGTTCTTATTTCTGAAAACTAACTTGGTTGGTTTTGGAACAGGTATTGTTTCATAATCCACATGTTCTCTAAAATTATATCTCACTGCTAAGTAGTAACAATTTTTCTGGAAACTTCCTTTTCAACTTCACACACAGCATGTTGGTTAATCTTATTCTTTAATTCATGGCAGTCCATCAGTTGGGTGTGCAAGACCCTCACTTATTCATTCATTCATGTCATCCTTTCATCCTCCTTCCTTACTTCTGTTCCTCTGTCCTCTCTCCATAGGCAGTCATTCTCGAGTGTTCTCTGTATGAGTTCTTATAAAATGTATATTTCTGTTTTTGTGCTTGCATTTTATAAATTTATGTAAATAATCTCATGGCAAAAATCTCATTCTGTTTCTTTCTTCACTCAGCACTACATTTTAAAAAGTCTAACCATGTTGCTGAATATCTATCCAGACTGTTGTTTCTAACTGATGTCTAGTTATCCATCTATTTTTACCCATTCACACCACAGAAATGGACATGCACATTGCTTTAACTCACCAATACTACCACAAACATCTATATACATCTTTCCTTACAGGTGAGAATTCCTCTGGGTTCCTATACAGGCACTGGAAATGCCTGCTCGCAAGTAACATATGTATCAATCAGGGTCCTACCTGAAGAACAAAAGCTGATCTGTATAAAATTGAGGGGTTTTAATGCAGGGAATAGATCACAGGGGTGATGGAAGAACTGGAAGCCAGATAGGGAATCTGAGGTAACAAAGATTAGCAAGAGCAGAAAGTCCTACCACATCAAAACTGCAGGAATTAGTTGTAACAGGACCCTGAGTCTGATGGAAGCTGGAATCATATGGCGGCTGCCTGGTGGCAGGTGAAAGAAAAGAAAGAAATACAGTGTGTCCGTAAAGTCATGGTGCACTTTTGACCCGTCACACGGTCAAACATGCACCATAACTTTACGGACACACTGTATATAGATATCCCCTTGGAGAGAGAGGAAGAGAGAGAAATCTCCTGACTGTCCCCCGCCCACCCCCAGTTTCCTATCAATGCCTTCTACTAGCTGAACCCACCCCCAAATGCAGCCTGCAGGTGCCTGGGCTTTTCTTTGGGTTTATTTGACTATTTTTCTAACTCGTTCAGTTGGATTCCTAGCTCATTAATTTTCATCCCCCCTTTTTATGCATGTTTTACAATATTTAAAAATTGTGGAAAAACAAAATACAAACAACATAAATTTGTGATTTTAACATTTTAAGTGAACAGTTCAGTGCCATTAATACATTTATAACATTGTGCAACCATTACTACTAGTATCTATTTCCAAAATTTTTCATCATCCCGAAGATAAACTCTGTATCCATTAAGTAATGTCTCCTTCTTTCTTCTCCCACCAGTCCCTAGTCACCTCTAACTTACTTTCTGTCTCAATGAATGTGCCTTATCTAGATATCTCATATAAGTGGAATCATACACTATTTGTCCTTTTGCTTTTGGCTTATTTCACTTCATATAATGTTTTTAAAGTTAATTCGTGTTGTAGTATGTATCAGAATTTCAATCCTTTATGGCTGGATAATATTCTACTATATACACATCTATTTTTTATATATTACCCATTTGTCTGTTCATGGATTCTTGGTTTGTTGCCACCTTTTGGTTATTATGAATATTATGAATATTACCATTGATGAACAAATATCTGAGTCTCTGTTTTCAATTATTTTGGTATATATCTGGGAGTGGAGTTGCTGGGTCATACATTAAGTCTGTGTTGCACTTTCTGAGGATGACAAACTGTTTTCACAACAGCTCTACCATTTTACATTTCTATCAGCAATGCACCAGGGTTCCAATTTCTCCAAATATTCACCACCCCTTGTTGTTTTCTTTGTGTGTTTGTTTATTTACTTATTTATTTGTTTATTTATTTATTTAATTATCACAGCCATCCTAGTTGGTGTGAAGTTGTATCTCACTGTGATTTTGATTTGTATGTCCCTAATGACTAATGATGTTGAGCATCTTTTAATTTGCTTGGTGGTCATCTGTATATCTCCTTTACAGAAATGTTTATTCAAGTCCTATGCCAATTTGTTCACTGGGTTCTTTTAGTATATCTGATATACTGACTGGTTGAATCACTATATCACTTTGAATATTATTGTCATATTAATATTAAGTCTTCTAATCCATGAATAGGGGACGTCTTTCCATTTATTTAGGTCTTAACCTTTCCTCTTACATAGTTTATTTATTTATTTATTTTTACAGAGACTGTGTCAGAGAGAGTGATAGACAGGGACAGACAGACAGGAATGGAAAGAGGTGAGAAGCATCAATCATCAGTTTTTTGCTGTGACACCTTAGTTGTTCATTGATTGCTTTCTCACATGTGCCTTGACCGCAGGCCTTCAGCAGACCAAGTGACCCCTTGCTGGAGCCAGCAACCTTGGGTCCAAGCTGATGAGCTTTGTTCAAACCAGATAAGCTTGTGCTCAAGCTGGCGACCTCAGGGTCTCGAACCTGGGTCCTCTGCACCCCAGTCCAACGCTCTATCTACTGAGCCACCGCCTGGTCAGGCCATAGTTTAATAATTTAAGGTCATTTTATTCTACGTATCATTTTAGCTGTGTCCCACAATTTTTTGTATCTTTTACATTTATTTTTAACTTTCCATTTTGAAATCTTCCTGATCTAGAATTTCTTTGTATTTTATTTTATTTCATTTCTTTCTTTCTTTCTTTTCTCAAGTGAGAGGAGGGGAGACAAAGAGACTCTTTGAATGCACCCCAACTGGGATCTACCCAGCAAACACCAATTGGGGCCAATGATCAAATCAACTGAGCTGTTCTTAGCACCTGAGGCCAATGCTTGGACCAACCCAGCTATCCTCAGTGCCTGGGAACAATGCTTGAACCAATCAAACCACTGACTGCGAGAGGGAAGAAAGGAAAGGGGGAGAGGAAGGGGAAGCAGATGGTTGCTTCTCATGTGTGCCCTGACCTGTAATTGAACCTGGGACATCCATATGCTGGGCTGATGCTCTATCTATTGCAGTGGTTCTTAACCTTTTTTGAGGTACCAAACCCACCAGTTTCATATGTGCATTCACCAAACCCTTCTTTAATGATAAATAAAATATGATTTTTTTTCCAAATTCAAGACATAGGTATATGTTTTTTACTGGTGCGCAAAATGAGCCGTGCATGAACATCACCTTGCTCAAAGAACAAAACCAACAAAGTGCATGAACTCACAACAAATTAACAGTATTACTTTATTCTGGCCTCCACGGCAGAGGCTTCTTCGAACCCCTGAGATCGACTCATCGAACCCCTAGGGTTTGATAGAACCCAAGTTAAGAACCACTGATCTATTGAGACAAACGATTAGGGCCTTGTTTTATTTTGAAATAAATGCTTTTATGTATGTTATGGATATTTAACTTAATTGCATTGTGGTAAGTGTGTGTGAGTTAAATGATACCAGTTGAGATGTTGAAATTTGCTTTATGAAGGTACACATATAACTTTCTACATGTCTTGAAAAGAAGGTGTTTTCTCTAATTGTTGGATGCAAATTTACTGTTTGGGGATTATATTATTGATTTAGAAGTTAGCTTTTAGTCTATTTACTTGTCTTTTCTTAGTAAACCATCTTTCTATTTGCCTACTTTTAATGTCAGCTATTTGCCTTTTGTATTCATGGTGCAGTGCTGTATGAGTTTTTATTCTTATTATTCTGATTTAAGGTCAATTGTTCCTTCTGAAATGGAGGATTTGTATCTTTAATCAAATTTTGAAATTTTTCAGCCTTTATATTTTATAATATTTTCTCCTTTCCATTCTACCAGCTCCTTATGGAAATCTGATTAGAAGTATGTGAGACCTTCTTTCTCTTTCCTCCATATCTTCATATTTCTTTTCTTCCATCATTTCTATGTCTTCACTTATTTAGCTGTACTCCAGGCATTTATTCAGATTGATCTGTGTTTCCTAATTTTCACTTGAGTTGTTTTAATCTATTGTAAACCAGACCACAGAGTTCTTAATTGCAATGACTGTATTTTTATTTCTATAAATTGTATGTGCTTCTTTTCCAAATCTATCCTTAAATAATAGTTTCTTATACTTTGCTGATAATTCCAATTCCCTCTATCATGTTCTAATCAAATTAAGCATGCTTTTTTATGTATGTAAACATATATGCTTATACATAACTAATCACATTTATTTATATTCTGCATCAAAACATTCCAATATATAAAGGTGCTATAATGTGATCCCCCCCTTGTTATTTCTAGTCATTGTGTGTTGTTTACTCATAGATTTTATTAGTTTTCTTGGTGAGATAATGCGTTTTGAATTTACCTGTAGAAATTTTGTGAGAATTGGGTTGAGGGTAAGATTGTCTTGGCTAAATGTAGTCCCAGGGATGATTTGTAACACTTTGTCCAGAGGCCAAGGTGTTCTACCAATGCAAGTCCACTTTATAATTAGTCAGTTGAAAGTTTTGTTGCTTCTGTTCTTGAGATGCTTTATCTAGAAAGTATGTGAACTAAGTATTGTGGATTAAGTTGTAAAATACTACAGAGAGAGTAAATAGTTCTTGACTGAGAAAAATGTAGGAATAGTTTTTGGAGAACCTGTTAAAGGTATTTGAATAATTTTATTTGGAAATGGAATGCTCACACCCCATAGCAATAAAGCCAGATAAACACCTGAAACATCATCATCTTTATTCTCAAATAACATCTACCCATTAGATTACTATATGTAACACATTTTTCTTTTGAGTTGTAAAGAGAAAGACAGAAAGAAGAAATGAGAGATTCCCTGAGTAATGGTTTAATTAAAGTATGGAGTGTGGTGAAATAAAAAGAATGTTAGTTGTCTCCGACCAGATATGGAGACAAAATTACTATGTGGAGAAAATATTAACTTGTGAGGATACAAATGAAAATAGGTGCTTTTTTCTTAATTTATGCAACAAACACTGGAAACTGAGTACCAAGATAACAAGAATCAAATCTTTTTATTCTTCCCCATTGTGTAGCACCCCAGTGCCCAGCATGGTCATAAGAGAGAATAGTTGTTGAAAGAGTACCTACTGCGTGCCAGGCACAGTACCAGGAGCAAGATGGACATGGTGCTTACCCTCAGTCTTAAGGAGGAACCCTACTTCATCAAAGTAATTAAGCTTGAATTTGAAATCAATCAAACTCTATCAAAGATAATATCAAAGATAATAAAAACAACTAATCAGCCTTTTTATAATGACCACATGTGTACATTTCTCATTAATAGATCCTATAACAACCCTTTAAAGTTGGCAGTACAAACACACTGATCCCCAGTTCCCAGCTGAGATGATAGTACTCACCAGTTACTGAGGGATCGGTATTGCCAGCATTGTGTTAAATGCTTTACATTTATTAGCTCATGCAATCCCCCAATAACCTTATAGGCAGATACTGTTATTTTCCCATTTTCAGGCTAGTAAATGAATGAAGCTTAAAAAACATGTGAGTAACTGCCCAGGAGTGCACAATTATTAAGTGGCAGAGCAAGGATTCAGCTAAGGTGGCGGGGCTCCTGGGCTCTCCCCTGAGTGCAGAGAAGGCAGCTGAACACACACAAGCGAAGATGCTGAAAGTAATCTTTTAGGGCACCTTCTATATGGTCCAGACATTTAATAGATTCCCAAAGGTGGAGCTAATTTATTCCTAGAGAGTCTGTAAATGAGAAGACATCTTTAAATGACTATAAAATTATTCTGCCATGACAGACAATTTAAATACTGCAGTAATTTGAATACAGGAGAATGCTTTGCTGCTATTTTCTCTGAGAGCAATGCTCAGTATTTAAATCAGAGACACTCCAAGTAGCAAGAGAACTTAGGAAAACCAAAGCATCCTCATGCAGTCCATATATATACATGGGGGGCTGTTCTTGATTAAAAATTTGGTCTATATGGAGCAAAAAAATTTTTCATAGAATGCAAAAATAGTATTGTAATATATTTTTTAAAATTTTAACGTAAGTATAATTTACAAATATAATACATTAAAAATTATGGATAGTATTATTTTATTCTTTGGCATATTTCTCATTTGAGTGAATTTTTTTTTAGTAGGTTGCAGTCGTTTTAAAGGTAATAAAATTTTTCACAAGAATTTGTTAAATTATATTTGACACATAAAATGGCTTTCAAAGTCTCAACACTTAATTGTGATTTTTCTGATTCCACACTTTATTTACCGTAGAAGAAATGCGTTCAGTCGCAGCATTAGTTGCTGGTAAAGACAGTGTGTATTGCATAATTTTTAGTGCATTATTGTATGGAACATGGTTTGTTTCAAAATGATGAAATATTTCTAACCATTTGTTCTCTATTGTGATTTTTGCTGGTGCCCAAGATTTAACCTTTTCCTTATCAATCTACTTTTTAAAATAATGATACCTTATTAAAAAGATCATTTTCAGAACTATTACTATATGGGAAATTTTGAGTGAGTCAGAGTGGCGCGGAGGAGACAGGAGCCCCACGCTGGCAGACGGGGTATATGAGTAGTTAGGGGACTTGACAGCCGCTGCCCAGCAGGTACGTCCTGCCCAAAGTTCTTTGTTTTGGGTCTCACTGGTCAGCCAGCTCTTGCGGCAGTGCAGGCGCTTCCAGGTGGAGGCGGGGGTCTCCCCAGCAAAAAACATATATTCCCTTCCCGTTCTCCTGCTGTTCCCTAGCTTTCTGTGCATTCTTTCCAAAAATCAGGATGTTTTTAAAATGCCACGGGACAAATTGTTAAAAATCAGGACTGTTCCGCCAAAAGCGGGACGTCTGGTCACGTTAGTTAAGGCAAAAGAATCAAATAACACATGGGTCAGAAAAGAGTCTGGAAATCAGCAGTGACTACACAGCAGTGTGCTGCCATGACTGCAGAGCCTGTGATGTCCAGGCGGCAGTTTCAAAACCTCCAGGAAAACATTTCAGGCGAAAAGGACGTCTCACCATTAGACATCAGTCTATTTACCTTTCCCTCTTTTTTCTCTCTCTTTTTCTCGTTTGCTACTTCTCCAGCTGCCTTCTCTTTTCTTGCCTTCAACAAACACTTTTTTGAAAAAGTAGCTAGCACAACAGACATAGCCCAGTTTACGTTAATTTCAGTGGGAAGGTGAAAACGCCGTCTGAACAGATTCAAACATAATTAGACCAAGGACCTGGTACTCTCCCTTCCTTCGCCATGGTCCAGTCCCCGGGGATCTGAGACCCCAGCTGCGCGGCGGGTTGAACATAGCAAGGGCGTTTTCCCGGGGAAAGCCGGGCTTCGCAGGGGGCGCACCGGCTGCCAGTGCTAGGTGCGAATCTGCATAGCGCGGGGCTGCGTGGTCTCCTTGCGAATGGATTAACCAAAACCCACAACCGCCAACTTCCCAGCGCTCACTGCAGAGCTAGTGCTACTATGGAGAACTGCGGGCGTCGATTTTGGCTTAGTACGCAAAGCCGGGTTGGCTTGAACTGCAGGCCCTCGTAAGCGCCGCGGGTGCCGCGTGGTGGCGCTTAGAACCCGTCCCCGCTTAGGCTGGGCCTGGAGCTGGGTCTGGTGGTGGTCTGGGGGCCAATGCCTATGCCGGGCTGCGCTACAGACCGCCTCCCTTTCCTTTTCAAGGGCTCCAGAACCTAAATGATTACGAAATAAACAGCGCTGGACGCTGCTCATCGCAAAGGATATTATTTTTCTGTTATCCTTACAACCACCAGGAAATGTGTATTAAAATACCTATTCTAGATGGAAAATAATAGCCAGAGTCCTCAGTGGAGACTGGTTTAGCCCATGTTTCTCCCTTCTCCGGATTAGCGCACTGGATCCCTGGATCCCTTGGGAGGGGTCTGCTGCACCTGGAGCCTTGGACCAACCAGAGGATGACTGTGGCAAGCTGAGCCTGTATTTGGGGGACTGTCTCTTGTACTGAGGCATTCTGCTGTCGCTGTGAATGGGCGGTGTCCCAGCCACAGGACGGGAATCCAAGGCTATTTGCCTTTGTTGATTCCTTGAGCTGATAATGAGGACGGAATTCTGCTCTCTTGGAAGACTGGACCATGTGGTGGTAAAGATCCCAAAGGCTAGATATAGGAAGTCTGGAATCCAAGGCCATTGCTCCTTACTTGCAAGGTGACCTTAGACAAGTTAATTGCTCTTTCTGGGCTCAGATTTCTTAACTGTAAAATAGAGACAATAGGAAGAATCAGTTTTATAGGATTGTGTGAGGAGTAACTGACATCACACATGTAAAGCAGTTGCTGGCACATAGTGTGCACTCTGTACATATTAGCAATTATGAAGTCTTTTGAAATACTCCCAATTTCCATTTTCAAACTTTGTTTTGAAATGTTTATAGACTGGAAATACAATATGGACACTGAGTTCTCCTACTGGAAACACTGGAATTCTCTTCCCCTGAAGGTCTACTAGTCTCTTTTGCCGGTGGCATTTCTTGAGCTGCAACAAAGCTGGAGGTGCGAAGAATTGCTCAGTCTTCCTGTATCACTTAAACGTGGTTTCGGGAGGTGTCCATAGTACTTACTAACCGGTAAGTATAAAGCATAAGAGGACATGAAAGGTCACAGAAAATTTTCATTAAATTATCAGGTTAGAGCTGGGTAGCATCTCTGTTATGTCACCATGGTCCCAGACATCTTCTGGCTTTCAGCTCCATTATCCTCAGATAGAGAGAGAAAGGTGGAGGGAAAAAAGGGAAGCATCAAGTCATAGTAACTACTTCTCCTGTGTGCCTTGATTGGGTAAGTCCAAGGTTTCAAACTGGCGACCTCATCATTCAAGTTCGATGCATTATCTACTGTTCCACTGCAGGTCTGGTCTGGTACTCATAATTATAGAAATTACCTTATAGTGGTAAAATACTATGCACGTTTTCTTGTTTGTTTTTTTTTATTTTTCCTAAGTTAGAAGCGGGAGGCAGTCAGACAGACTCCTGCATGTGCCCGACTGGTATCCACCCACCATGCCCACCAGGGGGTGATGCTCTGCCCATCTGGGGCGCTACTCTGTTGTGGCTGGAGCCATTCTAGCACCTGAGGTAGAAGCCATGGAGCTGTCCTTAGTGCCTGGGCCAACTTTGCTCCAATGGAGCCTTGGTTGCAGGAAGGGAAGAGAGAGACAAAGAAAGGAAGGAGAGGGGGAGGGGTGGGTGCTTCTCCTGTGTGCCCTGACCAGGAATCAAGCCAGGGACTTTCACACACCGGGCCGATGCTCTACTGCTGAGCCAACTGGCCAGGGCCTATGTACATTTTAATTGTTATAACTAACCATGATATACTAGTCTTTATAATATTGGTAATAAGAATGAAATTTTTGAAATCAAAATAATTAGTGTAAACTTTCAAGAAACTGTTGTAAATACTTGTTTCATGATTCTTTTTTTCTTCAAAATGCTGTTGGAAATCCACTGGGCTTCATGGTGGCTCCTCTTATAAGTCTTTGGTGAACCCATTACATGAAATGGATTTGGTCCAGGAAGAAAATCCAAGCCAGAAATAAAATGTATGCAAGGCAGTTAATGACTTCTGTACCTCAGCTGCTAATATTTTAAGTTAGTAGTCATATAACTTTTTAAATTCAAACTCTAAGTTACTTTGATTACAAACAATATTTGTATATAATAAGTCAAATAAACCATGTCATAAAGGAACCAACCTTCCTTCTCGCCTAACCCCAATATCAAGTGTAGGTAGGCTTTGGGAAAGTCAAGAGTCACACAGAATTTTCAACTGTTCTGGAGGTCAACACCCCTAAACTCCATTTCGCCCTCCCCCTTATGGTTGCTCAAGGTTCATCTATACTTCCTGTTCCCAATGAATGCTGACGGAGCACTTTCTACCTTTCCACCAAGTTACCTCTTCTCCACCCTTCGTCAGGTACCTCCCTTAGATTAAAGAAGAAAACAAGGAGTATTTAATCCTTTGTCCTTGATTTATGCAATGTGATATTCCTCCAGGAAGTCTGAAGATAGACAAAGACTTTATCTTCAAAAAGTTTAAATTGGAGATTGAGAATCCTAGGATTAACATGACTAGTACAATACCAGACAACAGTGAGCCCCTGGGAAGAAAGAATAATGTGGGGCTGTATACACCAGGGGAGTCAGAATTTTTTCAGAAACCTCAGGTAATTGCAAGAGGGAACAAGAAGAAAAAGAAAATTTAGTTGTATTAAAATCTTAGCTGTTCTTGAATTCTGGTATTACAAGTGTCACCAGTCTTTTTCAGTAGAATTCGTGAAGTCTTTCATGTTTAATAAATTTTGTTAAAAGAGTGTATATTTAATACATATAAAAAGATAGTTATACAAACAAAACATGTTCTTTGGAATTATTGTTAATATTTGAGGATTCATTAATTATTCTATTTGCTTTCTATGTTAACATAATCTTTTTATGTGTTTTATAGGTTGAACACATTTCTTTGTGTTTTATGTGTTGAAATTCTAACAGCCAGTGGAAAAATGTATGTGAACATTTATTACTGAAACAGTAAAATGCTGCAATTAATGATTGCAAACTCTGTTCATTTTCTGCCTAAAGAATTCTTGACTTTTCACGGGAGTCAACAGAACACAATGCATCATTTCTGACTGCATGCCTGCCTGATCATTAATACCTTGCTCAGTGTCCCAATTACAATGTCCTGTGAAGATAGAACAAAGTAACAGAGAGGGGAAAAGACATGCTATGTTCCAAAGGGAAGTACTCTGGGCCCCTAAGTACTTTTCCCCCTTTACACAGTGTGTTATTGCAAATATATACACAAGTCAAATGTGCCAGTCGGACAGGGGCTGAGTGCCTACAGGGAGTTGGGGGTGGGGACGTGGAGAGAGCTCCATTCTCTGAGAGTGAAAAACAGTATCTTATCTGTACTCACTCTTTGCATTTTAAAAGGTTTTTTTTTTTATTTTTTATTTTATTCATTTTAGAGAGGAGACGAGAGAGAGAGAGAGAGAGAGAGAGAGAGAGAGAGAAAGAGAAAGGGGGGAGGAGCTAGAAGCATCAACTCCCATATGTGCCTTGACCAGACCAGTGCAGGGTTTTGAACTGGCGACCTCAGTGTTCCCAGGTCGACGCTTTATCTACTGCGGCACCACAGGTCAGGCAACTCTTTGCATTTTACATGTTATCTTTGATACCATATTTCCAATATTTTGGACATATTCACTTTGTTCTTTACAGTTGAACACAATTAATTGACTTCTTTTTATGTATGTGATATTTTCCATCCTGATTCTGTGTGTGAGGTCTAGGTCTACTACACATTCCATCAGTAATATCGGCTGTTTAAATTTTTCATTTTCTTCTCATTTTTCTAAAGGGTAAAGTGCAAACCGATGCTGGACAAAAAAAATTATGTCCATCACACCTGTGGCCTGAATCCGGGCTGAATGAAAATGCTCAATTCCTGTATTTACAAATAATAGCTCACATGCTTCTTTCTAAACCATTGTGGTTATTGCCAAAATTGAACTTTTGACTGGCAGATGGAAGGTCACTGTGCACAAGTTCAAAGTATACAGTGTGTCCGTAAAGTCATGGTGCACTTTTGACAGGTCAAAAGTCAAAAGTGCACCATGACTTTACGGACACACTGTATTTCCACATGGCCCATCTGCCTGTTTCTTCTGTTTTTTGGCTGTTACTGGTGGGAGGGAAAAAATCTGTTTACCTTGCTCCAGAAGTAGAAGTCCCCATGTTTTTCTTTTTACCTCACATACTCTCAGGCCAGCTATAGGCTCTTTTTTTATGGTGTTTTTTTAAAGTTTTGAGGTTCCCCACTACCTTACCTTTGCTCATAATAGTCTCTCAGCCCGAAGTGCCCCTCTTCCTATGTCTACACACTTATATCTCCTGTTAGATGCAGTTCATATGACATTTTTTTCCAGGGATTTTCTCCAGGTCCTGTGGAGAAAATCTATGGGGAAAGTGGTGCATTATTGATTTTAGAGAGGAAGGGAGAGAGGGAGAGGCAGACAGGAACATCAATCTTTTCCTGTATGTGCCCTGACTGGGGATTGAAACAGCAACTGCTGTTCCTGGAACTATGCTCTAACCAACCAAGCTATGTGGTCAGGGCAAAATTGGTACATTAATTTATTTTTACTTCACATTTCTCCCAACAGCTTGTGCCTCTATTATACCATATTTCTCTTTAACCTTATATATTCATTCATCCATTTGTTCATGCTTTCATTCAACAAACAATTCTTAACATCTACTACCATGTGCAAAAACATGTTGGGAGAAAAGAAAAGGCTGTTTCTTGCACTTAAGAAGCTTAGAGTCTAGGAGGACCAATAGGTAAATGATTAACTGCAACAAAATGATGTCATGGTTTGTACAGGGCAGAGGAAATAATCAATTCCACCAAGCATGGAGTGAAGTTAGGTACATCGTTAAGACATCAGAGAAGAAATTATGTCTATGCTGAGTCTTGAAAGAACACCAGTTGCCCAACAACATAAGATATTCCAGACTTCAAGTTCTTCAGTAGGACAGTGGTGTAGATTCAATTCTTCTGCCCTTCTTACCTCTCTTTCCTCACCTCCTTCCCTTTGATCAGTGGTTCTCAACCAAGGATGATTTTGTCCCCACTCCACGCCAGGATATCTGGTGTCTGGAGATGGCAGTTTTGGTTTTCCCAATTTGTCGTATGCTGCTGGGTGATAGAGGACAGGAATGCCGCTAAACATTCTACAGTGCATGAGGCCATTGTCCCCTCCCACACAGAGAATCAGCCAGCTCACATTGTCCATAATGCCAAAGTTTAGGATCCTGACTATAATGGAACAAATACCTATTGAGAACCTGTTATGTCTTAAGTATTGTCCTAGATGCCAGGGGATGTAGCCCAGAGCAATCTCATCTTACATTCAGATGGTGAAAAAAGAGACAGACAAATATCAGAAAAATATACAGCATTTCAAGTGGTGATATGTGTTATTGAGAAAAATGAGTCAGGGAAGAAAGATAAGGACTACTGTGAGGTGGTTACAGTTCTTTTAAATGGGTGGTCAGAAGATCACTGGACATTGGTAAGGGAGTAAGTCATGTGGGTATCTTGAAGAAAAGCATTGTAGCAGAAGGAATAGCAAGTGCAAAGACCCTGAGACAAAAGCATGAAGGGAATGCTCTAGAAATAGGAAGGATCTCAGAATGCTTGGAATGAAGGGATCACAGTGCTGAATCAAGCTCTGAGAAGAGAGATTCCCTCCCCTCTCCTCTGTTGCATCGTCCCTACTTTAGACAGGTGTATCTAGCTTGACCCTTGAATGCTTGACACACTGCACCTCATAGTTTAAATATGAGTGAAAAGAAAGGCAGAAACTTTGTGATTCTTGTTTCTTTGTCCCTCCTAAGCATTAGACCCCCCTCTTTGTGAAGAGACAATATGTGGGTGTTGTATCCACAGTATCCGGCTATGAACCAACAGATGTACTACTAAAGAATGAGGGAAATAAAGGAAGGACATCTATTTTTCCTTCTCTTTCTAACAATTAAAGATCAAGAAATTGACGTTGCATAACATTTGATCAAAAAGTAGTGTAGCATATTAGCTGAGCACACCTGGGCTAATAACTTATCATTCTGGTTGACCAAACTTGGTGAAAATGAGGTATGGAACTTGGTACCTGAACCCAAAACTCTGGAAGAGCCAAAGAACAGACAAACCTAGGTTGACCCCCAAGGTCTTAGATAAAGGTTAGAATTTCAAAAAGGAGCTATAGAAAGACAGCTATATACTGGGTGGAACACAGTATATAGGCTTACAGTTGTGAGTATGTGAAAGAGTTTGTTCCTGTATTAGTATTTACTTATCATATTATTATTTGTGTTACAAGTGTAAACCTAGTTTTGCCCACCCCTGTATTTACATTTTCTTTTTTTCAACATTTGTGGAAGCTAAGATATGAGTTTTGGTTCACATGAGAAACTACAAATAGCACCAAGTCTCCTGGCTTTTGAGGCTGCCTGCCTGGATGCCAGCTCCCATGCATATTTGGGCTAGCTGACTCAGCTATGGTCCCCAAGCATCTCTAAGTCAGCTGCCCAGAAGACTGCCTTGTAAGGCATGGGTAGCTAACACAGCAAGTTGACATTACCACACCGATGTAATGGTTGATGTAATGTTGGTACCCTGCCGCCATTGTCTGTAAATCCTATATATTCCCCTGCCTGCACTGCTACCTGAGGAGCAGCATAATGAAGCAAGAATAAAGCCTTGATGCACGCACCATTTGCCCTCCCCCCCCCCCCCCCGGGCTTCTCGGGCATTTCTTACCTTGGAGATCTCATAACCGAAATTATCCCTTGTGGAGCAGGTGTGCTCTGCCAACATTCTATTGTATTTTGTAATATTTATTTGTTCCCTGTTATCTGAAATGTAACTTTTAGAATTTTCTCAAGTTTTGGTCTGCTGATGGTAAATTCTGCCTTTCTTTTTGTTGCGTCTGAAAATATTTTTTGAGCCCTAATATTGAAAGATAGTTTTGTTAAATATGAAGTTCAAAATTGATGGTTCTTTTCACTCAAACCTTTATTACTTTACTGTCTTTGGCTTCTATCATTGCTTTAGAAGTTAGCTTGTAGTCTATTTACTTGTCCTTTTGTTAGTAATCTATTTTTTCTATTTGGCCAATTTTTTTCAAGAATTTCTTTTTTTAAAAAAAAGATTTTATTTATTCATTTTAGAGAGGAGGGTGAGAGAGAAAGAAAGAGAGAGAGAAGGGAGGGAGGAGCAGGACGCGTCAACTCCCATATGTGCCCTGACTAGGCAAGCCTGGGCTTTCAAACCAGTGACCTCAGCATTCTAAGTTGACACTTGATCCACTGTACCGCTACAGGTTAGGCTATTTGGCTCCTTTCAATGTCAACTATTTGCCTTTTGAATTCATGGTAAAGTGCTGTATGAGATTTTATAATTATTTATCTTATTTGAGGTCAATTGTTCTTCCTGAAGCTGAGAATTTGTATCTTTAATCAAGTCTTGAAAATTTTCAGCCATTAAATTTTATGATATTTCCTCTTTCCCATTCTCTTTACCATCTACTTAGGAAAATCGGATTAGAAGTATGTGAGACCTTCTTTCTCTTTCCTCCATATCTTCATATTTCTTCTCTTTCATCACTTATTTAGTTTCTTTCTTCACTTATTTAGCTGTACTCCAGGCATTTATTCAGATTGATCTGTGTTTCCTAATTTTCACTGGAGTTCTTTTAATCTATTGTAAACCAGACCCCAGGATTCTTAATTGCAATGATTGTATTTTAATTTCTATAAGTTGTATGTGGTTCTTTTTCAACTCTATCTTTAAAAAAATAGTTTCTTATACTTTGGTCATATTTCCAATTCCATTATTTCTTAATAAAATTATGCATGCTTATATTAATTTTTTGCATCTGAACATTCCAATACATAAAGTTTGTATAATGTGATTTTCCCCCATTGTTGTTTCCACTGACTCTAGTCATATTGTCTTATTTCCTCATGAATTTTGTTATTTTTCTTGGCAAGTTCAATGCCTGTTTGAATTTACAGGTAGAAATTTTTTGAAAACTGGGTTGAGAGTAAGATTGTCTAGGCTTAATGTAGTCCCACAGGGATGATTTGTAGCACTTTGTCCAGAGGCCATAGGTTTCAACCAATGCAGGACCACTTTATACTTTCTCAGTTTATTTCTTTCTTTTTAGGTGAAAGGAGGGTAGTCAGTGAGGCAGACTCCCGCATATACCCTGATCGGAATCCTCATGGCAACCACATCTAAGGGTGATGCTCTAGTACTGAGCTACTTTTAGCACCTGAGATTGATGTGCTTCAATGGAGCTATCCTCAGCACCCAGAGCCATACTTGAACCAATCGAACTGCTGGCTGTGGGAGGGTAAGAAAGGGGGAAGGGGAAGAGGGAGTGAGAAGAAGCAGATAGTCACTTCTTTGTGTGCCCTGTCCGGGAATCAAACCTGGGATGTCCATACAACAGGTCAACACTCTATCACCTGAGCCACCAGCCAAGACCAATTTCTCAGTTTAAAGGTCTGTTGTCTTTGTTTTTCAAATGTTTTCTCCTGAGAATTCCTGTAAATTAAATTGCTGAGTATGTTGTAAAATGCTACAGAGAGAGTAATTAGTTCTTGAGTGGGAAAGGTAAAAGAATATTTTTTGGCGATCCTGTTATAGGTATTTGAATAATCTTATTTGGAAACAAAATGGTCACACTCCCTGGCAATAAAGCTAAACATCTGAAACATCATCCTCCTCATTCTGAAATAATATCTACTCATTAGATTATTATATGCAACTCATTTTGCCTTGTGTTGTAAAAGAGAAAGAGAGAGAGGAAGATACAAGTGAGATTTCCTGAATAATGGTAAAATTATAGTATGCAGTGTGGTGAAATGAAAAGAATGTTAGTTGTCGTCTACCAGAAATGGAGATAACATTACTACGTGGAGCAAATATCAACTTGTGAGGATGCAAAAGTCATGAAAATAGGTGCTTTGTTCTTAATTCATGTAACAAACACTGGAAATTGAGTACCAAGATAACAAGATTCAAGTCTTTTTATTCTTCTCCATTGTGTATCATCCCAGTGCCCAGCATGGTCATAAGAGCAAATAGTTGTTGAAAGAGTACCTATTGCGTGCCAGGCACAGTACCAGGAGCAAGATGGACATGGTGCTTACCCTCAGTCTTAAGGAGAAATCCTACTTCCTCAAAGTAATTAAGCTTGTATTTGCAATCAATCAAATTATATCAAAAATATTATCAAAGATAATAAAAACAACTAATCAGCCTTGATATAACGATCACATGTTTATGTCTCTCCAGTAATAGATCCTATAACAACCCTGTAAAGTAGGCAGGGCCAATACACCGATCCCCAGTTCCCAGCTGAGATGATAGTACTCAGCAGTTACTGAGGGGTTGGTATTGCCAGCACTGTGTTGTGCTTTACATTTATTAGCTCATGCAATCCCCCAATAACCTTATAGGCAGATACTATTATCTCCCCCATTTTCAGGCTAGGGAATCAATGAAGCTTAGAAAATGTATGAGTAACTGTGCCCAGGAGTGCACAATTATTAGGTGGCAGAGCGAGGATTCAGCAAAGGTGCTAGGGCTCCAGGGCTCTCCACTGAGCTCAGAGAAGGCAGCTGAACAAGTGAAGATGCTGAAACCAGTACCTCTCAGGGCACCTTCAATACGGTCCAGACATTTAACAGATTCTCAAAGGTGGAGCTAATTTATTCCAAGAGAGTCTATAAATGAGAAGACATCTTTAAATGACTACAAAATTATTCTGCCATGACAGACACAATTTAAATACTGCAATAATTTGAGTAGAGGAGAATGCTTTGCTGCTATTTTCTCTGAGAGCAATGCTCAGTATTTAAATCAGAGACACTCCAGAAGTAGCAAGAGAATTTAGCAAAACTAAAGCACCTCATGCAGTCCATTATACATGGCCTTCTGCCTCCCAGCGCCAACTGGATGGTAATTTCACTGCTGGTTGTGGGTTGAGGCAAAAGAATCAAAAAACACACAGGCCGGAAGGGAGTCCGGAAATCAGCAGTGACTACACAGCAGACTGCTGCCCACGGACTGCAGAGCCTGTGTGTGATACCCAGGCGGCAGTTTCAAGACCTCCAGGAAAACATTTCATGCTGAAAGGCCGTCTCACCATTAGACATCAGTCTATTCCTTTCCCTCTTTCCTCTCTCTCTCTCTCTCTGTCTCTCTCTCTCTCTCTCTTGCTATCTCTCCAGCTGCCTTCTCTATTCTTGCCTTCAACAAACATCTTTTGAAAATGTGGCGACCAAAACAGACATGGCCAAGTTTACGTAATTTTAGTGGGAAAGTGAAAATGCCTTTTGAACGGATTCAAACATAATTAGACCAAGGACCTGGTACTCTCCCTTCCTTCGCCATGGTCCCCTCCCGGTGACCTGGGATCCCAGCTGCGCAGCCGGTTGAGCGTTGCGGGGGCGATTTCCCGGGGAAAGCCCGGCTTCGCAGGGGTGCCGGGGCTGCGCGCCGGATGTGTGAATCTGCATAGTGCGCGGCTGCGTGGTCTCCTAGCGACCGAAGAGGCCAGAAGGCACAAACGCAGACGGCTCCGCCACTATGGAGAAACGCCGGCGTCGGTTGCGGTTTACCAAGCGAAGCGGGGTTGGGAGGAACTGCAGACCCTCGTAAGCGCCTCGGGTGCTGCGTGGGGGCGCCTAGAACCCGATCTCGCTGGGCCTGGGGCAGGAGGTGGTCTATAGCTATTCCTGGCTGGGCTGCAGACCGCCTGCCTTTGTCAGGGGCCTCAGCTCCTAAATGATATCAGTATAAAATATCCACCAGTGCTCGACACTGGTCATCGCAAAGGATGTGATTTTTCTGTTATCCTTACAACCACCAGGGAATGTGTATTAAAATACCTATTCTAGATGGAAAATGATAGCCACAGAGTCCTCAGTGGAGACTAGTTTAGCCCATGTTTCCCCCTTCTCCGGATTAGCGCACTGGATCCCTGGATCCCTTGGGAGGGGTCGGCTGCACCTGGAGCCTTGGACCACCCAGAGGATGACTGTGGCAAGCTGAGCCTGTATTTGGGGGACTGTGATTGTACTGTGGCATTCTGCTGTCGCTGTGAATGGGCGGTGTCCCAGCCACAGGACGGGAATCCAAGGCTATTTGCCTTTGCTGATTCCTTGAGCTGATGATAATGAGGACGGAAGACTGGACCATGTGGTGGTAAAGATCCCAAAGGCTAGATATAGGAAGTCTGGAGTCCAAGGTCAGTGCTCCTTACTTGCAAGGTGACCTTAGACAAGTTAATTGCTCTTTCTGGGCTCAGTTTTCTTAACTGTAAAATAGAGACAATAGGAAGAATCAGTTTTATAGGATTGGGTGAGCAATAACGGACTTAGCCCATGTGAAGCAGTTACTGGCAGATAGTGTGCACGGTATACATATTCACAATTATGAGGCCTTTGGGAAGTTTTGTTTTTCTGCCCACCTTCAAACATTTTATTTTGAGGTAATTAAATGGAGATAAAATATGGACGCTCAATTTTTCTCTCAGTGTTTCTAATAAAACTCAACTAGTCCCCTTCTATGGTTTTAGAGGAGATCTTAGACTCTGGGCATTAAATTTTGGTGATCTTTTCAATGATAGATTTATCTATACTTTTGCCCTTGTTGGACTTTGTATGAAGTCATGCGGACCACGTTTGACAGTGATCCAGAGTAAGTAGCAGATCAGTTTGTGGAACCCACTGACGAGTGGAGATGAGCCCTAGACCTGGACAAAGTGATATTTCTTGGACACAGCCTGAGTGGGTTCTTGGCAGCTGCTTACTCACTGAAATACTTGCCAATGGTAAATCATCTCATTTTAGTGGAGCCTTGGGGTTTCCCTGACCGACAGGATCTTGCTGATCAAGACAGACCAATTCCAATTTAGATCAGCACCTTGGGAGCAACAGAATTGACTCCCTTTAACTCTTTAGCTAGCCTCAGGATGATGGGACCATTTGGTTAATGTCTAGCACAGCGTGAAGGCCTGATTTCCAACTGAAGTATTCTTCAGTGTTTGAAGATAACTGTACCATAATACATGTACCACTGTAATGTACAGTCTGCAAGGGGTGAGACAGCATTAAACAATATCAGTGCTCTTTATGGATGGGCAAAAAAGCCAAAGCTCCAGCGAATTGGCAAAATGAACCTTTATAATACTGCCCTTGGTAAATAAATAAGTAACAGAATAGTACTATTTATGTAAATTACAAACACATGCACACAAAGTGATAGCACAGATATCATAAAAATGTGTACAAACAAAGGATGCATTACAAATTCATTAGAGTGGTTTTGCTTATGCAGGTGACAGCAATGAGAGTGGGTACGGGAAATACATAGAATAAAGAAAACAGGAGAGGGGCCTTGTTCAGACCAGTGATAATGTGCCAGGAACCAGAACTAGGATTAGCTGAAACTTCTGCATGTGAACTCCTCTTCCCCCAAGTCTTCCCCCTGAAAGCCTCCTTACACCCTCCTCCTCCCACCCAATCTTATGATCCGTACACTGTGTGTGTTATCTTTCAGATATGGAGAGAATCTGCCTTCTGAGTGCGGCACAGAACCCAGGGACAGCCCACCAGTCCACACCTTCATGAATACGAAGCGGTGGGTATTTGTGAGAAAAGGACTGGATGACTTCAGATATGGCTGCCCTTCTTGCGAAGGTATGATCACTCGGGGCCTTCAGGAGCACCCTGTTCCGCCGATTTATCCCAGAGCTCCCCGACTTGCCCCAACAGGGAGGCAGAATAGGCTGCCCAAGGATGCAGCCCTATTTTCCAAGCTCTCACCAGCCCAGCAGGCGCGGAGGGCATTCGTGGAGGACATTGAGGCCAAGCTGATGTCACACCCTTTGTGTCATTACCGGAATCTGGAGGAAGACCTGCCTGCAGAGGTGATCTCCGGTCCTAGGGGGTGGGAAGGCTCTCACTGGGGCCTAGAAAAGAATTCTTCTCAGCTGTCTAGGGCGTTCCCTATAGGGGATTACATGCTTATAGGAGGAGGGGAAGGGAATGTCTCCCCAGGGGGAGAGATTTCTTGTGGGTTGGAGCAGCCCCATTTCAGCAGCATTTCCCTGGGCTTTGTATGAGGCTGCACAAGGAATAAAGGTCCAGTGCACTGGGAACATTGGAGTTCTTTTCCCCTGAAGGTCTACCAGTCTCCTTTGCCTGTGGCATTCTTTGAGCTGGAACAAAATGGGATGGGGGGGGGGTGAGAAGGGGTGAGGAGAATTGCTCAGGCTTACTATGTCACTTAAACCTGATCTCAGGAGGTGTCCATAAGTACTTACTAACTGATGAGTATAAAGCATAAGAAAATTCACCAAATTATTAGGCAAAGGTTGGGCAGCAGCTCCATTATGTCATCATGGTCCTAGACATCTTTTGGCTTTCAGCTCCATTATCCTCAGCATATGTGTCTAGTTCTTCCATCTCAAAATGGCTTCCACACCTGTAGGCATGGAGTCTTTCAAAGAAGAAGGGAGAAGGGGCAAAGTTGAAAGGGCACATGCCAACTGACTCTGTCTTTTAATTAGGCAAACACAGGTGACCCTTTAACAACATTGAACTGCATGGGTTCACTTATATGAGGATTTTTCTATAAATACATTCAGTTCTTCCTGACTATGGTTTCACTTGAACAGATTAACCGCATACAGAAAATAGTATGTTCTCATTTCTAACTGCGGATCTAAAATACTGTTTGTGTCTGTGGTTAGTTGAATCCACTATAGAGTCAAACATCCTACATGGGTTTTCAAGTGTGCAGGGGTCTGTACCCTGAGTCCTCTGTGTTGTTCTGGGTCAATTGTGATAGCTTTGCCAGTAAACAGCTCATTTATCGGACCACCCCTAGATGCTAGGGAGCCTAGAAAACTCGGACATTTCAACATTGAACAAAAGACGGAACAAATTTGTGAGATTTAAAGAAAAGGAGCCGAAAGGATATTGGGCAAGGAACTAGTAGTGCCTGCTAGCCCATGCCACCCAGCAGTCTGTTCCCTACACAGTGAGCATGACAGTGGCTCAGCAAGGTATACTCCTCTGCAAAGCCCCCCAGCGGCCCCTTCTCCTTCAGAGTGAAGTCTTGGCCTCAAGGCCCTGCCTGCTCTGCCCTCTACCATACCCCCTGCCACTCCCCTCCCTCCTCACCTCCCACTCCTCTACTGTCACCCACTGCAGCCACTCTGGCCTCCTCCTGCTCTGTAAACATGACAAAGGTTTCTAGTTCAGATCTCTGGTCTTTGTCTGGGACACTTGCCCCAGGTGTCTGCCCAGCTCGCTCCTTCACTTTCTTCAGATCTTTGCTGGAATGTCTCCTACTTCGAGACTGTTAAAATAATATTTCCCTTCCACCTTCATTTCCTATCCCTGACCTCGATCTATCACTGGGCTCCTCACTAGAGGAGCTTTTACTAGAATAAAAGCTCTGCAGAGCAAGGACTTGGTGTCTTTTACTGTGTACCAGCAGTACCTGACACATGGTAAACACTCAAAAAATGCTTGTGCATTATCAATGAGTGAAAAAATAAATGATCAATGACAGAGAAGTCTACAGATAAGACAACTGGACTTTGGAATCACTAACTGTCCTTGTGGAGTTTTCTGGCACTGTCTCCTGCAGGCCAGAGCTTCTGTGTCCATTAAAAATAGATGGTTTCACATACTCTCAGATGGCACATGGGATTGTAGGCCTTATTTCCATGTGTGACCTCCCACTGGGTGTGTTGGCATTTTTGAGGCCAGATCTCTCTTTATGGTGCTATGATGACCATCAGCCGTTCTAGATATAGATTTTTCCCAGATAATGAACAATTATTTTTGCATAATCTCAACAAAATTTTATAGCTTAATTCCTGTGGGTTCAACTTTGGTTATGTGCCTGTTCTGGAACCAGTAAATGGCTTTGGTCCTGATAGGACAGGCTTACCCTAGATGTAGAATGGCATCAGGTTGATTCAGACCATGAGGACTGAGAGTAGAAAGAGAGGTGGTTCTCCAAAGAAAAGTCAGGATACTGTCATTGTGCGAGGAAGAATGAATGCTGGATTTAAAAACCACCGAAATTCTTTAGAAGTGTTCAGTGGGGCAGTTGGGAAGTGGGGCCAACCCAGAGGCAGCATTCCGTCTAGATGAGACATTATTGCAGTACAAAGGTGCCCACCTTGTGTTCTTGTGATGGTGTATCACCTACCGCACCCAGCCCAGGATCTGAATGGATACTGACGGAAGCATTGACTGGTAGGAAAGAAAAAGCAAAATAGCAGAATGGTCTGTCCTGGTGTAGAGTGAAGGGGCCCCATTGTCAGCACATTCTTCAAACCTCCAAAACTGGTTTCTATCTGTAGCTCTTATTAAAGGTGCTAGAAGTGCTGGATCCTGACAGGAAACTGGAGGACACATGGGCTCGTTGTGAAGGCGTCAAGAAAAACACAAAGAACCCCATGAAACGTTTTAAAAAATGTTCCTCCCAAGTCAACCTGGGACAGTAAGTATTGGTCCTTCCTATGGCTGGATGCAACATTCTAGGAGCTATCATCTCAAAGCTCCTCATCTTTAGAATAATTTAGAAGACCCAAATTAGCTACATTTTCAGGGAGCAGGGGAAGGAGCCTTGAGTCCTGTTCTAAGTAGGGTTTTGTTACTAATGGACGTGAATTACCCAGCAGTGGGACAAACACGGGTGTGTGAAAGTGACTCTGAGAGCTGTGAACTTGATTAATGGGCCCACATGGCTCTATGGATTATGTCAGAAGCGCTTTTATTCACATAATTGGGACTAGTATTCGGTAGGATAACCAAAAATAAAAATAAAAAAGAAGAAAAGGTTAATGCAGGGAATTATGAAAGATGACACTTAGGTACTTAGAACATCTTATTTTAGCCTAGAACATAACTGTACATCATACGCTAGTCTTTTTTTTTATGACAGAGACCGAGAGAGAGTCAGGGAGAGAAACAGATAGGAAGAGAGAGATGAGAGGCATTAATTCTTCGTTGGAGCTCCTTGTTCAGTGATTGCTTTCTCATATGTACCTTGACTGGGGAGACTACAGCAGAGCGAGTGACCCCTTGCTCACGCCAACGACCTTAGGCTCCAGCCAACAACTTTCAGATTCAAGCCAGCGACCTTTGGGCTCAAGCCAGCAACCACGGGGTTATGTCTATGATCCCGCGCTCAAGCCGGCGACCCCACGCTCAAGCTGGTGAGCCCACGTTCAAACCAGATGAGACTGTGCTCAAGCTGGCGACCTTGGGGTTTCAAACTTGGGTCCGCCGCTTCCCAGTCCAATGCTCCATCCACTGTGCCACCACCTGGTCAGGTCACGTACTTGTCTTTTAATGTAAAGCCTTCTTTTCAGTGAGGGTTCACTGCTTGGATTCCCAAGTCATCTTTTTCCCATAAATCGCACCATTAATGACACCTTCTTTGAATCTCCCAAAGCACTAAGCTTAATTTTCATAGAAACAACTCTCTTTTGTACCACATTCTGATTTTCCCAACTTATGTAATATTTAATTAAAATATAAATGCAGTGAAATGTTAATTATACTTGACATAAATGGATAATGGATATGCATGAGTTCTGAAATTAAATGGTGTCACTAGCCTGCACTGAAGAGTGTGTGCACTAGAGAGAAAGCCATTCATAGCATCCAGGCCACTTACGGAGGACCCAGAACCATGCTCGGGGTGATGGGAAGGGGTTGTATAGAGCTTTGCTAGTCACACGACTCACCTAGGTGGAGGTGGATTGAGAGAAAAGCCACTGTATTAAATTATACATGTTTCTTAGGGTGAGACACAAAGGTAACCTCTGGTAAATTTGGGGAGAACAACGGAGCATGCTGATTTCATCGCTGCCCTCATTTCACTGGGAAGCAAGATGACCCATGGGGAGCACAAGCTCTACTCTGTTGTTTTCTTCTTGATGGAAGCCCTGCCCTGGGCCACCCTGACCACACTCCTGGAGTCTCCGAGGGGACCCCTTCTTATAGCATTGCTCCCTCTTCCTTCCCAGTTTTGAGCAACTTGAAAAACAATACAAAAGGCATAGATGAAAACCAACATTTCAACTTTGTTACTGACAGCAGCCACATTGGAGGACATGGGTTTAGGTGCAGGATAACTTGTTCATTGCAACCCAGAAATGGGAAGGAAGAGGGAGCAATGCTATAAGAAGGGGTCCCCTCGGAGACTCCAGGAGTGTGGTCAGTGTGGTCCTGAGAGCATCTTTAAATTATTGACTCTCAGCGAACCATTACTACTAGTTATGATGCTGTTAATTTATCTCAATTCTTGAAAAGAAGCCATTGAAGAAGGTTTAATTGAGGATGAAGGGTGGCTGCATTTGATATGAAGAGATTTGTATTTAGAGTGACCATTTTGGCTGCAGTTTGGAGAACGAATAAAGGATTGGGGGTTGGGGTCTGAAGAGAAGACTTAGAGACATCAACGAGGAGTGTATACAGCAATCTAGAGAAGACAGACTCAAAATCTGCCAGAGTTATGAATGGACTGCTTTTTAGGGATGACAGACACAGAGGCCAAGGATGTCTCCTGCTTGTCTAGATAGTCTGAGGCTTTGCCAGACCCCGCACATATTATCTTGTGGAGCACATGCCTTACTTAATACCTGGTACTCGTTATTCTTTTTCTTAAGGAATTTTTCTTTTTTCTTTTTTTTACTTAGTTTTTATTCATTGATTTGAGAGAATCAGTGAATAAAAACTAAGTAAAAAAAAAGAAAAAGAGAGAGAGAGTGGTGGAGGGAAAAATGGGAAGCACCAACTCATAATAGTTGATTCTCCTATGTCTTTGACTGGGTAAGCCCAGGGTTTCAAACTGGCAACGTCAGCATTCCAGTTCAATGCCTTATCCACTGCTCCACCACAGGTCAGGCCTGGTACTCATAATGATAAAAATCGCCTTATAATGGTAAAATGTCTTAATAAGTGTACCTAATTGATATATAAGTTTTAAGTGTTATAAATACTCATGATATACTTTATGATATTGGTAATAGGAATAGACACTTTGAAAAATCAAAATAATTAGTGTGAGCTTGCAAGAAACTGTTGTCAGCACTTGTTTCTTGATCTCTTTTTTCCCCAAGATACTGTTGGAAATCTACTGGACCTGACAGTGGTTCCTTTTGTAAGTCTTTGGTGAACCCATTACATGAAATGGATTTGGTCCAGGAAGGCGAGCTGTGCCAGAAAGAAAATGTATGCAAGGTAGTTGATGACTTCTGTACCTGGGCTGATAATATTGTAAGTTAATAGTCATATTATTTACTATTATTATTATTGTTCTTATTATTAAGTGAGAGTCAGGGAGGCAGACAGACAGATTCCTGCATGTGCCCTGAGCGGGATACACCCAGCAATCCCCCTACAGGGTGATGCTCTGCCCATCTGGGGCCACTGCTCCGTTACTCTGGCAGCCAAGCTATTTTATTGCCTGAGGCGAGACCATGGAGCCATCCTCAGCTCCTGGGGCCCACTTGCTTGAACCATTAGAGCCATGGCTGCAGGAGGAGAAGAGAGAGAGAGAGAGAGAGAGAAAGGAGGGAGACGGGCAGGGGTGGAAGGCAATTGTCAGGGCTTTTGTGTGCCCTGACTGAGAATAAAACCCGAGACTTCCCATGCAGGGCTGATGCCAATCAGCCAGGGCCAATCATATAACCTTTTAAAGTCAATCTCCAAGTTACTTTGATTAAAAACAGTATTTGGGATGCAGTTGGGGTTACCCTAGAATCTATGTAAACACAATTAATTAAATTAAAAAAACCCAAAAAGCCTGACCTGTGGTGGCGCAGTGGATAAAGCGTCGACCTGGAATGCTGAGGTTGCTGGTTCAAAACCCTGGGCTTGCCCGGTCAAGGCACATGTGGGAGTTGAAGTTTCCTGCTCCTCGCCCGCTTCTCTCTCTCTCTCTCTCTCTCTCTCTCTCTCCCTTTCCTCTAAAATGAATAAATAAAGTGATTTCAAAAACCCAAAAAAACAGTATTTGTATTTAATACTTCAAATAAACGATGTCATAAAGGAACCAACCCTCTTTCTTGCCCAACCCCCAATATCAAGGGTAGCTAGGTTTTGGGGGAGTCAAGAGTTGCACAGGATTATCAACTCTTCTGGAGGTCAGCACCCCTAAGTGCCATTCCTCTCCTCCACCTTATGCTTGTTCAAGGTTCTTCTGTACTTCATGTCCCCAATGAATGCTGACTGAGCAGTTTCTACCTTTCCTCCAAGCTCCCTCTTCTCCACCCTTGGTCATATACTTCCCAAATTAAAGAATAAAGTAAGGAAATTTAATCCTTCATCCTTAACTTATGCAGTGTGATATTCTTCCAGGGAAATTTGAAGATAGACAAAGACATTATCTTCAAAAAGTTTAAATTGGAGGTGGAGAACCCCAGGAGTTACACAAATAGAACAGTATCAGACAACCAGGTGTCCCTTGGAAAAAAGAATAATGTGAGGCTGTACACACCAGTGGAGCAAGAATTTTTTCAGAAATCTCAGGTAATTGCAAGAGGGGAGAAGAAAATAAAAGACAATATAATTGTATTAAAATCTTAGATGTTCTTGAATTCTGGTATTACAAGAGACACTGGTCTTTTTTAGTAGAATTCTTAAAGTTTTTGATGTTTAATAAATTTTGTGAAATGAGTGGATATTTAATACATATAAAAACTCAGTTATACAAACAAAGCATGTCCTTTGGAATTATTGTTAATGTCTGAGGATTCATTAAATATTTTGTATGTTTTCTGTCTTGACATAATCTTTTTATGTGTTTTTCAAGTTGAAACACATTATTTTGTGTTTTGTATGTTGAAATTCTAACAGTCATGGAAAAATGTATGTGAACATTTATTACTGAAACAGTAAAATGCTGCAATTAATGATTGTGAACACTGTTCATCTTATGCTCAAAGTATTCTTGACTTTTCACGGGAGTCTAACAGACCACAATGCATCATTTCTGACTGCATGCCTGCCTGATCATTAATACCTTGCTCAGTGTCCCAATTACAATGTCCTGTGAAGATAGAACAAAGTAACAGAGAGGGGAAAAGACATGCTATGTTCCAAAGGGAAGTACTCTGGGCCCCTAAGTACTTTCCCCCCTTTACACAGTGTGTTATTGCAAATATATACACAAGTCAAATGTGCCAGTCGGACAGGGGCTGAGTGCCTACAGGGAGTTGGGGGTGGGGATGTGGAGAGAGCTCCATTCTCTGAGAGTGAAAAACAGTATCTTATCTCTAGTTACTTTCTGTATTATACACGTTATCTTTGATACCATATTTCCAGTGTTTTGGACATACTCACCTTGTCCTTCACAGTCGAACACAATTGACTGACCTCGTTTTACATACATGATGTTCTCCATCCTGATTCTGTATGTGAGGTCTATGACCACTATGTATCCATCACTAGTATCAGCTCCTAAAATTTGCCGTTTTCTTCTCATCTTTCTAAAGGGTAAAACGCAAACTGATGCCAGACAGAAAAATTATGTCCATCACACCTGGGCCCTGAATCTGGGCTGAATGAAATCGCTCAATTTCTGTATTTACAAATAATAGCACAAGTACTTCTTTCTAAACCACGGTGGATATTGCCAAAATAGAACTTTTGACTGGCAGGTAGAGGGTCGCTGTGCACAACTTCAAAGTATATTTCCACATGGTTCTTTTGCCTGAAGGACTTGCTTTCACATTTGTGGAGATCTACTGGTGATGAATTCTTTCAGCTTCTGTTCATCTGAAAATATCCTATTATGTTTTCATTATTGAAGATCTTTATGTGGGTATATGGTTCTAGGTTCACAGAGTTTGATTTGTTTGTTTGTTTTCAGAACTTTGTAGATGTTGCTTCACTCCCTTCTTGGATATATTGTTTCCGATGAGAAATCTTCTGTCCCTCTTATCTGTGCTTTTCTGGATGGGTTTCATTCCTTGGCTGCTTTTACCATTTTCTCTCTGTCTCTGGTTTGGTGTCATGTAATTTTTACTTACCTTGGTGTAGGTTTTGTCTTGTTTTTATTTTTATTTTTTTGTGCTTGTGGTTTGCTAAACCTCTTTGATCCATGGGTTTATCATTTTCCTCAAATTTGGAAAGATTTAGACCATTATTTGTTCAAATATTTTTTGGTCCCTGCCCCAAAATTTGGTCTCCCAGGACCGTAATTACATGCCATTAGGTTGCATAGCGTTGTCTCACGGCTCATTGCTGCTCTGTTCAGTATTTTTACTCTCTTTTCTCTCTGTTTCTATTGCTGTGTCCTTACATGCTCTAATTTTTTTCTCTTGCAACATCTAGTCAGCTGTTAATCCCATCCAATGTATTTTTTAAATCTCATGTATATGATTTTCATCCTAAGAAGTTCAACTGGATTTTTATTTTAAAGTAGATTTTCTTTCTCTGTACTTAATCTTTTGAATGTATAGAATATTATTGTAACTATTTTGACATGCTTGTCTGCTAATTCTAACGTCTGTACTGGTTCTGTGTGAGTTGGTATTAATTGCTTTATTTCCTAATTGTGGACAATGCTTTTTGCCTCTCTTCATGCCTGGTGGTATTTTGAATGTTACCTTATTGATTGCTGCTATTTTTGTGTCCTTACAAACTTGAGCTTTGTTCTGGGATGTAGTTTTATTGGGTCTTGCTTTTAAGATCTGTCGGGAAGAAGCAAAGTAATGTTCAGGCTAGGGCAGGTTCTCTATTTCTGAGGCAAGAACTTTCAGTGTATTGTACCCAGTGTACTTTGAACCATTGAGTTTCTAGGAAGAAATGGACATTGTCGCTGAACCTGTGTGTAGGCTGAGCACTGATCCCTCTAATCCAGTGATTCTTAACCTTTTTTGAGGTACCGAACACACCAGTTTCATATGCGCATTCACCGAACCCTTCTTTAGTGATAAATAAAATATGATTGTTTTTTCCAAATTCAAGACATAGGTATATGGTTTTTTTTAACTGGTGCACAAAATGAGCCATGCATGAACATCACCTTGCTCAAAGAACAAAACCAACGAAATGCATGAACTCATAACAAATTACGGTATTACTTTATTCTGGCCTCCGTGGCAGAGGCTTCTCCGAACCCCTGAGACCGACTCATCGAACCCCTAGGGTTCGATAGAACCCAGGTTAAGAACCACTGCTCTAATCCTTTGGATGCTTTCTTTACAGACCTCTGAAAGTTTCCTCCCACACATACACAGAGACTCTGAGCAAACCTCAGCAATGCCCTTTCTGTGCAGCTCTGCTGCATAACTTGAGCTGCCTTAGTCTTCCTTGATTTTCAGTCCTGTCTTCTCAACTCAGAGAAACTACTAGGTATGCCCTGGGCTCCTCCCTGTACTGTGGCTTAGAACATCTCTTCAGGCAGTGAGCTGTGGCAGTTATGGAGTGTAGCTTGTTGGTTTCCTGTCCCAGTGGATCATTGACTTTTGTTATTCAATGTCCAGTCTTAAAACCATATTTTTCTTTTATCTTTTCTTTTAAGTGAGAAGAGGGGAGGTAGAGAGACAGACTCCCACATGCGCCCATACTGGGATCCACCCAGTAACCCCATGTGGGGCCTATACTCAAATCAACTGAGCTGTCCTCAGCACAAGGCACCAATGCTCAGACCAATTGAGCCACTGGCTGTGGGAGGGGAATAGGGAGAGACAGAAGGACACCCATATGCCATGATGACACCCTATCCACTGTGCCACCATCCAGGGCACATTTTTTTCATAAATACTACCGTATTTTCCCATGTATAAGACACTTCCATGTATAAGATGCATCTTAATTTTGGGGCCCAAATTTTGAAAAAAAGAAATGTATTACATAAAGTTATTGAACTCAAGTTTTATTCATCATAAAATTCATACAATTCCTCATCACTGTCAAAACTCCCATCCATTAGCTTGTTCTTATCTGTGTCTAATGACAAATCACTGTCTTCAACAATGAGCTCAAAAATAAGTGCAAAAAGCCGGAAATGCAAGTAATAAAATCCACATCTACTGTATAAGACACACCCAGTTTTTAGATCCCAAATTTTTTGAAAAAAGGTGCGTCTTATGCATGGGGAAATACGGTACATTTTTTGTTTTTTGACTGTTACTGGTGGGAGGTAAGATCTGTTTACCTTGCTGCTGAAGTGGAAGTCACCGTGTTTATCTTTTTACCTCACATTCTCTCAGGCCTGCTGTATTCTCTTTTCTTTGGTGTTCTTTAAAGCTCTGAGCTTTCCCACTACCTTACCTTTGCTCACAATTATCTCTCTGCCTGAAGGGCCCCTCTTCTTCTTCTTTTTTTTTTTTGTATTTTTCCAAAGTGAGAAACCCGGGGAAGGGAGGACAGAGAGACAGAGAGACTCCTGCATGAGCCCAACTGGGATCCACCCAGCATGCCCTCCAGGGGGCGATGCTTGGCCCCTCTGGGACATTGCTTTTCTGCATTCGGAGCCATTCTAGCATCTGAGGCATAGGCCATAGAGCCATTCTCAGGCCAACTTTGCTCCAAGGGAGCCTTGGCTGGAGAAGAGGAAGGAAAGGGGGAAGGGTAGAGAAGCAGATGTGAAGGGCCCCTCTTCTTATGTATACATATTTATATCTATTGTTAGATGCAGTTCATATGCCAATTTTTCCCATGAATTTTCACAAGGTTCTGTGTTTGATATTAACTTATTTTTCCTTTTCATGTCTCACAGCTGTCTGTGCCTATATTGCAGCATCTCTCCCCCACCCCCTCTCTTATTAAGTAAGAGGTGGGGAGGCAGAGACAGACTCCTGCATGCACTGTGACCAGGATACACCCGGCAAGCCCACTACTGGGTGATGCTCTGCCTATCTGAGGCTGCTGCTCTATTGCTTAGCAACTGAGTTATTTTAGCTCCTGAAGCAAGGCCATGGAGACATCCTCAGTGCCTGGGGCCAGCTTGCTCAAACCGAGCCATGGCTGCAGACCACCTGTATATTCATTCATTTGTTTATGCTTTCATTCAACAAACAATTCTCAGTACTTACTACTGTGTGCAAAAACGTGCTGGGAGAAAATGAAAGGCTGTTTCCTGCCCTTAAGGAGTTTAGAGTCTAGTACAACCAACAGGTAAATGACATGAAATGATGTCATGGTTTGTACAGGGCAGAGGAAGTACTGTAATCAATTCCACCAAGTATGAAGTGAAGTTAGGTACACCATTAAGACATCAGAGAAGAAATTATGTCTGTGCTGAGTCTTGAGAGAACACCAGTTGCCCAAAAACATAGCATATTCCAGACCTCAAGTTCTTCAGTAGGACAGTAGTGTAAATTCAACACTGCTCCTGCCCTTTTTACCCCCCTTTCCTTCCCTCTTTCCTTTGATCAGTGGTTCTCAACTAAAGGTGATTTTGTCCCCCAAACCACCCCAGAATATCTGCCGATGTCTGGACATGGCAATTTTGGTTATCCAAGTTTGTGGGATGCTGCTGGCTGCTGGGTGATAGATGACATCAGGAATGTCGCTAAATATTCTATAGAGCATAGGGTAGTCCTTCTTCCCCCGCACACAGAATCATTCAGCTCAAAATGTCCATAATGCCAAAGTTTAGGATTCTGATTATAATTGAATAAATACTTATTGAGCCCCTGTCATGTCCTATGTATTGTCCTACATGCTGGGGGATGTAGCCCAGAACAATCTCATCTCAGAAGCTTACATTTTAGACGGTGAAAAAAAGAGACAAACAATCAGAAAAATATACAGCATATCTAATGGTGATAAATGCTCTATAAGAAAAATGAGTCAGGGAAGGAAGACGGGACTGTTGTGAGGTGGCTACAGTCTTTTAAGCTGGGTGGTCAGGAAGTATACTACTGAGAAGGTCAATCAAAAGAGGTAAGGGAGTAAGTCATGTGGGTATCGTGAGGCAAAGCATTATGGCAGAGGGAATAGTAAACGCAAAGGTCCTGAGACAAAAGCATGAAGGGAGTGCTCTAGAAATAGCAAGGAGTCAGTATGCTTGGAAGAGAGGGATCACAGCACTGAATCTAGCTCTGAGAAGAGGGATTCCCTCCCCTCTGTTCTATCCTCTCTACTTTAGACAGGTGTATCTGAATTGACCATTGAATACCAGACAATTTGCAACTCATAGTTTAAATGTGAGTGAGAAGAGAGAATGGCAGAATCAGTGTGGTTTTTGTTTCTTTGTCCCTCCCAAGCATTAGACCCTCCTTTTTGAGGAGGTAATATATGTCGTTGTATCCATAGTATTCAGCATGAATCAACAGATGCACTATTGAGGATTAATAGAAAGAAAGGAATGATATATATTTTTCTGCTCTTTTTTTCCAATTAAAGAGGCAAGATATGGATACTGAATAATATTTTGAACAAAAGTAGTATAACATTTACAAGGCAGAGCACAATGCTGGACTAATAACATCATTCTGGTTCACCGAATATTGTTTGAGGTCATTATCCTTTGGTGAATTAGGTAAATTCCCCATGATTTCGAGCTGCTTTACATAATTCATTCTTAAATGTTTCCAACAACCCTATGCAGTGGACACTGCTATCTTACTTCACAGGTGAAGAATTTAAGTAACTTGCCCATGGATATATCTGCTAAGTGGAGGAGGCTGCATTTGAACCCAGATCTATCTAACCATGCTTAACCACCACAAAAATTTCTCAATTATGAACTTTTCATGTTACTTTTCTAAATCAAAGCATACTGAAACTTCCTAAAATACTTTGGCAAGGATCACTCATAAACTCACGACAGAGGATACTGCTTTTATAAACTAAAATATTTATCACAATGACAAACCAAAATGCTAGTGAAATTGGGAATTACGTTATTTTCTATAGAATCCTTCTAAACCAGAATTGGTGAAGATGAGGCGCCGAGCTCAGTGCATGAATTCAAAACCCTGGAAGAAGCAAAAAGCAGGAGAACCTTTGATTGACTCCACGGTCTCCCATAAAGATGCGAATTTGAAAAGGGAGCTACAGAAAGAGGTATGCATATAAGCTCTGATATGATCATCAGAGCTAAACATTATCATAGTGCACCTGCTACCTCATAATTGAAGCCAGTGTTCCTGAAATAATGCAGAGGCTCCTGACAGTCTTATAGTTTGCATGTTGAATCTCCCAATGAGAAAGCCAAGTCAATAGATGGGGAATGTGTAACAAGCAAAACTTGAAACCTCTTGGCTACATGGTATATGCAATGTCTCCAAAATGGGACAAGCACATACTGCACTCCTTCCATTCTTGGTTTGGTTCCATGGAAAACTTGGCTGTCCAAAGGGTGGTGTGAGCTGGTAAGCCCACCTCAGCTCTCAGAGTGGATGTACTGTCATGGGTTCTCTGAGTAACTACATGTAAGGCTTTTCTTTTTTTTTTTTTTTACTAATGATGAAGCTTAAGGAATTTCAAAATTGTAATCTGGAAACTTATTCAGTTCAGTAGAGTTGTAGGATCTGAGAGGGAAGGAATAAATGTAGCTATCACAAAGCAGCAAACATGCACAACAAGAATGTGCTCTGATCCTACTGCAAAGACACTCTGCTGATCTCTTGTGTACAAGTATCTAATGAAAATAAGATCCTCAGTGTAGTCCTGACAACTTGGAAATACTGATGCAACACCTGTGCAAGATCTAATGAGAATATCTGTAAAACTCTTTTCTTGTGCATCTGATCCAAAATTCCTCCCAGACCTAAACATGAAAACACTTTGGAAAAGTAAAATGCTGTATACATTTGGCTACTCATTCACTTAGAAATCACTCATCGGCTGCCTCCTTCAGACTGGAGGAAGGATGGTCATTTTTGTCTTTTCTAGTTCTGGGTATGAAATTCTTTTGAGATATGAGATGTGACAAAAATTTGTGAGTACAAGAAGCTTATAGTATGAAAGCCTCAAAATAATGTAAATAATATTCAGCAGAATTCTTTGGTATGTGGTTTTTGGAACTGCTTATTTAAATTTATGTGCATTTCATATGTAACAAAACTATTTCCTTAGCAGGTTTTAAAAATAAAACATTCTCAATTCAATAATTTACAAGAAAAATAGCTAAAAACTTGTGTTCTGAAGTGTCTCAAAATTCTCTTTTTAGAAATACATGCTTAAAGAGTAATGGTTAACAATACATAATTTTCCAAAATATTTTATTTTGATGGCTAAAGCTCATAACATTGTTTCCCAGAATGATGATGGTCAGCTGATAAAAGTGGTAAATATGGCTCTTATGACTATGACAGTCAAAGACTATCAGGCAGTTTAGACAAACGAAGATTGAAAACAGTAGTTATTTTTTTATATATATATATTTTATTATTATTAATTCTAATGGGGTGACACCAATAAATCAGGGTACATATGTACAATGAAAACATCTCCAGGTTATCTTATCATTCAATTGTGTTGCATACCCGTCACCAAAAGTCAAATTGTCCTCTGTCACCTTCTATCTGGTTTTCCCTGTGTCCCTCCCCTCCTCCCTATCCCACTCTTCCCTCCCTCCCCCCATCCCGTAACCACCACTCTCTTGTCCATGTCTCATATTCTCACTTTTATGTCCCACCTATGTATGAAATCATGCTGTTCTCAGTTTTTCTTTTTCTCTGATTTACTTATTTCACTCCGTATAATGTTATCAAGGTACATCCATTTTGTTATAAATGATCCGATGTCATCATTTCTTATGGCTGAGTAGTATTCCATAGTATATATGTACCATCGCTTTTTAATCCACTCGTCTTCTGACGGACACTTGGGCTGTTTCCAGATCTTCGCTATTGTGAACAATGCTGCCACGAACATGGGGGCGCATTTCTTCTTTTCGAACAGTGCTATGGTGTTCTTAGGGTATATTCCTATAAGTGGGATAGCTGGGTCAAAAAGCAGTCCGATTTTTAATTTTCTGAGGAATCTCCAAACTGGAAAACAGTAATTTTTTATCATGCTTTTTATATATCACTCTTTTGTAATATGTGAAGATTGATTTACTTGTGCACTTTAGGTGGTGCCACTTGGTTATGGCACCCCAGTTCACTGAACAGAGGCCCAGTGGAGTGGTGATAAGGGACAGTCACTATGACGACATGACTGTCTTTCAGGTAACACATGAATTTTGACAGTGATTGACTGAGTTTTAGTTTGGAAGGTGAAATGGTCTTAACTGAATTACAATAATATACTCTTATACATTCAACTTTTTTCTTTTTTTTACAGGGACAGTGAGAGAGTCAGAGAGAGGGGTAGATAGTGACAGACAGAAAGATGAAGAGAGATGAGAAGCATCAATCATCAGTTTTTTGTTGCGACACCTTAGTTGTTATTGATTGCTTTCTCATATGTGCCTTGACCACGGGCCTTCAGCAGACTGAGTAACCCCTTGCTCAAGCCAGCAACCTTGGGTCTAAGCTTGCAAGCTTTTTGCTCAAGCCAGATGAGCCCTCGCTCAAGCTGGCAACCTTGGGTCTCAAACCTGGGTCCTCTGCATCCCAGTCCAGCACTCTATCCACTGAGCCACCACCTGGTCAGGCTACATTTAACTTTTAAATTCAAACAAATGAAAGGAAAAACCAAATGAATGCATGAATACCCACCCCAAAGGTATTAGGTCTGGATGAAGTTTTCTTTGATAATCATTTTTATTCAAGTTAAAAATCTAAAAATTGTGACTATAGAGGTGAGTAGAAAAAACACTACTGTTTCTTCTTTTGTGTCTCTCAGTTCTGGTCACCAAATGTGTCAGGACTCTTTCCCCCACGCCATGAAATTCTATGATTCTCTAGATACCAGCTGGGTGTCCTGCAATTGAACTCAGTTCTGACATTATCTACCTGGAGAATGAGTCAGATCCCACACATTATGGGCTCAGTCCCGTGAAATTGCTCTCACTCCACATGCTAGTCTCAATTCCAGGTTGTTACTGTACTTCTGAGTAACAGGCTCTATACATCAGTTCCCACAGCCCCCTCCTCTGGTTTGATCATCTGCTAGAGCAGCTCGCTGAACTCAGGAAAACAGCTTACTTACTAGATTACCATTTTATCATAAAAGGGTCGTCTCAGGAGCAGCCAGAGGGGAGAGATAGAGAGGGCGAGGTATGTAGGAAGGGTATGCATGGAGTTTCTATGCCTTCTCCAGAGGTACCCCCTCCCAGAACTTCCACATATTTACCAACCTGGAAGCTCTGGGAGCCTCATCCTTTCGGGGTTTTATCAAGGCTTCATTACACAAGGAATATTGAGTGTTGCCCATTGGGAGGTGGGGTTTGAAAATCTCATCACTTGGTTGGTTCTTCTGGTAACCAGCCCCCAATATGTGGCTACCTATATGATTACAGAAAATTGCCTCACTAAGATAAACTCCTGTGTACTTAAAAGGATTTGTTATGCATAAGAAAGCACTTTCCTTTACCTTTGTGTCCCTTATCACCCAGGAAATCCAAGGGTTTAAGAACGCTGTGCCTGTTATAGAAAGAAGACCAAATACATATATGTAGATATACTTTTATTTTTTTAATTAAATTTATTGCGGTGACATTAATTTATAAAGTTTCATAGGTTTCAAGTGTGTAATTCTACAATGCATCATTGGTTTATTGCATGGTATGTTTACCATAAAGTCCAGTCTCTTTCAATTGTCATATATTTGACCATCTTAAGCCTTTACTACTCCCCACCCCCTTTTCTCTGGTCACCACCATACTGTTTTCTGTGCATGAATTTTTGTTTGTTTGTCTTTTCTTTTCTTTCATTTGTTGCTTTCCCTCTTCTATCCTATATATGAATGAAATGAAATGGTTCTTGATTTTTCTGTCTGGCTTATACCACTTAGCATAATATTCTCAAGTTCCATTCACGTGGTTACAAATGACAGTCTTTTATCTTTCCTTGTGGCTGCGTCGTTTTCCACTGTCTATATGTACCACAGCTTCATTATCTAATTATTTTTTGAGAAGCACTTTGATTATGTCCATGTTTAGGCCACTGTGAATAATGCTGCAATGAACGTGGGGGTACATATATCTTTGCAAATAATGTAAACCACGATATCACAATTGTTATTCTTCAGTTGGTTAGATTCCAGACATTTTAGGTCAGTATTTGTCTAATTACTACAATGTATGTCATATCTTTAATATAAGGGTTAGAAGAAAGTGTAGGAAAAGTGAGAAAGTTGTACACCTTTTGAAAGCCTTTACAGTCATTACCTTATAAACATAACCTATACACATATTTCCAAATGAGGAAGAGGTATAAAATGAGGTATTTTCTAGAGGGTCAAATGCTTCTAGTTAGGAAAGTATGAACTCAAGCTTCTGACTGTTGACAGCTTTTTAAAAAAAAATTGTGGACCATTTTTTAGGAGGAGTTATTTGCCGAACTTCAAGGACCAGTTGCCTTTAAGGAATTCATTCTGAGGAAGGGATGCAGGATGCCAAGAGTGAGTACAAGGTCGTTTCAGCAAGACCTGCGGAGGGGCTCACAGCAGTTCAGGGGAAGGTGGCCACATGCTGACAAAATGAAAACACTTCTCTTCTGGCCGCTCACCTCGACCAGGGCCCTGGAAGCAAGGGCATGCTTTTCCCCAAACCAAGGCCAAGATTAGGACTTGGCATTTTTCTCTTTTTATTCTGCCTTCATGGTTCCTGCGGTCAGAGGTGCTTTTTCCCCACAGATGCACCTGTCTTGGGTTGGGCCTTAATAGCACCAAAGTAAAAAGGAACCGTGTACAGACAGGGCTTGTGCCTTGCACACTCTGACTGCTACTGAAAAACTAAATTCTCCACGAAGTATTTAAGTTTCCTTGGCTTCCATATCTAAGGGCAAAGAGCTGTGCCTTGTATCATTATTGTCAGGCTCATATGGAAATGGACCAGGGTGAAAGTTTACTTTCAAGGGTCCCGCCAGGGTTTTCTGTCTTCTCCCTGCTTTCTCCTTTTGCCCTTCTCCTCTCCCTCCCTTAACTGTGAAGCTGGCTCCGTCTCCTCCTACTCCTACTGGGAGCAGAGCAGCCCCTTGGAAGACGTCAACATGTAATGGGTGCAGTGGGAGGCTGGCAGACGGGACCACAGAGTGGGAAGTTCTGCACCCAGACCTGCCCCGTTACCAGCAGGAAGCCAGCTAGGCACCGGGCCAAGTTTGGAGCTAGTGAGAAGTCCCGTGCTTGCCCAGTATCCTCTACATACACATCCCATTTGTCTTTGTGGCCGTGCAGCCTAGATGGCCCAAGTTCCTGGAAATGGGATACAGAATTTCTCTTTTTTCCGAGTCATAAAATTAACAATAGCTTATACTTACTGGCAAATAAATACAGGATAGGGCAAAGTATAGTTGTGACAGGAAATACAGATTTTATTCTTGTATTATTAGTTCCTAATTATTGGAATGATTTTCATACAAACAACTCTAAGCCTATTTTTGTTATACCCTGTATATTGACCAAGCTCAGATTCAGGCTGGTTTCTTTGAAAATTAGACCAAGAGGGGAGAGGTCTAAAGCACGAAGCAGAGACGGGACAGAATGTCTCCATTACATAACTGGGATGAAATTTCTCCTCTACCTCAGCAGCAATGACAGACCTACCAGATATGTTTAATATACTTAAATGCATTTATGTACTCATAATAACTACCTAATCCATATAAGGGTCACATAAGTATGTGTATATATCTTCATGTGGATGATATATAAAGTATGCTTATATATGTTTATATAATTGCGATTTTGTATATGATGATATATTTATGTCACATGTAAATATACTTAAGCATAAGTATAATTATGTGATGTATAAATTGGTCTGTATATACACACATATATTCCTCTTGCCATAGCTATGTATCTATATTTATACATAGATTTATACTTATATATATATATGTACTGTTTATATATAATATCATTTCTTGTTCTCGACATTGTAATGACTAAGTTCTATCTTAACATTCTTAGGAGCAGAACACGTGTTTTTTCATTTAGATTTGTCCCCTGTAGGGTTAGCCCATTCTATTGGTGAACACTGGGCTCAGTGTCGGGGAGAAGGAAGGCTGCCTGACGTAGTGGCTGCACTCCTCTAGCTGCTTTAGTGATAAGGTTTCAACCAAGAGAGAGGAGGGAGTCTATTACAGTGAAGTTTTTATATATACACACACTCATATAATATCACACACACGCATACACACACACACATACAGTGTCATTCATTACTTATTAAAATTTATGTATGAGCATTCATTCTCTTTTACCTCCTATAATGTCTGTGTATGTATGTATACACACAGTCATATGTTACATGAGCATACACACTTATATACACATTCTAGTATCTGCTGCTGGGTCATCTGCTCTGTGCTTTACCATCACTTTATTATGTCTGCTTCACAGAGAAGAGCCAGGTTCAGTAGCAGGGAGGAGAGCACAAGGCTGTGCCAAGCTGGGCTGGGCTGGACTTGGGCACCAAACAAGTGTGAATTAGATCTACATGTTTCTGATGTTTTCAACTACCTTCCAAAGTGCAACATCTGTTAAGGTCTAATTATCAACAGGAGATTTTGAGATGTATGAGGTTATATGTTACAGAGTGTGAGAGATTGTGAATTTGGGTATGGTTGTGGTTGTGGGCAGCACTGGGCAATATTTGTTTGCCAATCTAATTAAGTTTCTCTCATCTTTTTTTCTTTCAGTTTCTTGAGAAGATACAAATCAAGAAGTAGTATAAATGCAGGAGTAATGAGGCTCCTATTAAATAACTCAGCATAAAGAATTTGGGAAAATGATTAGATAGATTTTATTTACTGTATTATACTGGCTATTTTTCTCACTCATTAAACATTAAAGAGAATTTATGATGCATGTCTCACCATGGATGCACAGCTTTCCCTTGAAGATATCTGGGAATTTTATACCTAATACCTGTGAACATTTTACAATGGACTTCTGTTTTCATTGATAAATATTTTATATACTTCTGCTAAATGTGAGGTCAATTCACATAGAGTCTTTTAATATAGTTGTAGTGTTGTTTTTTTTTTTTTACAGGAACAGAGTGAGAGTCAGAGAGAGGGATAGACAGGGACAGACAGGAACGGAGAGAGATGAGAAGCATCAATCAGTTTTTTGTTGTAACACCTTAGTTGTTCATTGATTGCTTTCTCATATGTACCTTGACCATGGGCCTTCAGCGACCGAGCAACCCCTTGCTCGAGCCAACGATGTTGGGTCCAAGCTGGCGAGCTTTTATTCAAGCCAGATGGGCTCTGCACTCAAGCTGGCGACCTCGGGGTCTCAAACCTGGGTCTTCCACGTCCCAGTTCAATACTCTATCCACTGCGCCATCGCCTGGTCAGGTAGAGTTGTAGTATTTTCAATGTGATGTAGTTATACCAGGTACTTGTAAAAATAAATAAAACCATAAATAAAACTATAATTATCCTTTGCTTTTTCTCAGAGTAGTACTTTCCTTGGTTTTGAGTGATTATTTCTTTTATTCTTTCTTTAGAATAAAAGTTTGTTTCACTTTGAATTAAGTTTAAGGAGGTCCCCCCCCCTTTTTAGGCATATTAGTCTTGATAATAAATGTGTACCTATAACCTAAGGTCATAGATCATAAAGCTTAATGGAAACTCAAGATGGCATATGTATTTCAAAATAATTTTTTAGTTATTTTTATTTAAAATGTTAATGCTGAAATTAAAAAAAAAAAAACAGAATACTTTACTTCCCCATATATAAGACACACCTTAATTTTGGGGCCCAAAATTTGAAAAACAAATGTATTACATAAAGTTATTGAACTCAAGTTTTATTCATCATAAAATTTATACAACTCCTCATCACTGTCAAAACTCCCATCCATTAGTTTGTCTTCATCTGTGTTTGATGATGAATCACTGTCTTCAACAATGAGCGCAAAAACAAGTGCAAAACAGCGGGTAACACAAGTAAAAAAAAATCTACAACCACTGTATAAGATGTAACCAGTTTTTAAACCCCAAATTTTGTTTTTATTATTATTTTTAAATTAATTTTAATGGGGTGACATTGATAAATCAGGGAATATATGTTCAGAGAAAATATTTCCAGGTTATTTTGCGTCACAAAGGAACTGCTGAGCTAAAACCAGCCCCATTTCCAGGTTATTTTGACATTTGATTATATTGCGAACGCATCACCCGAAGTCAAATTGTCCTCCGTCACCTTCTATCTGGTTTTATTTGTGCCCCTCCCCTCACCTACCCTTTCACCTCTCCTGCCCCCCCCCCAGGTAGCCAGCACACTCTTGTCCATGTCTCTATGAGTCTCATTTTTATGTCCCATCTTTGTATGGAATCATATAGACCCCAAATTTTTTTTAAAAGGGTGCATCTTATACATGGAAAAATATGGTATATAGATTAACAAAAATAATGTAGAGAATTCAAACAATTCCTAAAGAGTCAATAATAACACTGGGGAGCAAAATTTTTGTTGTATCCACAAAAACACTTGTTCTTACCTAATTCAAATGTGCTGAACTCAATTCTGACATTAGTTTTTCTTTGTAAGCTACAGTTCTTTTGCAATTAAAAATTTTAGGTTTTCATCTTATTGTAAAATTTTTAACATTTAGTTTAGCATAATAAAGTAGAATGTCTTCTTGGGCATCATCTTTGTGAAAATATAATAATTTATATAATGCAGTAAATAATACACTAAAAGATATGATTGCATCAGAATTTGTCTACAATTTGAAATAGAACATATTAAAACATTTATTTTAATCATAAAATTTGCACAAAACTTATTTAAATTCTATTCAGGCAAAAATTTGTGTTTGTAGCTCTTGTGTTTGTGTACTTGTTGAGGACAATCTCGTTTGATGCTCCAGCAGTAGTCTGCCATCATATTTCTGTCTCATCGCCCCTGATAACACTCTTCCATCAATTTCAGATCTTGATGAAAGCATTCTCCTTGCTCATCACTAACAGCTCCAAGATTTTCGGGAAACTTATCAAGGTGACTGTTCAGGATGTGAATCTTAGCGCTCATGTTAAATCCAATGTCGCGGAAAGCCAACAGCATCTTTGAACCAGAAGTTCATAGTTTTCTGCTTTTTTGTTGCCAAGGAAGTTCTTTGTAACTGCCACAAAAGACTGCCATGCTGCTTTCTTCTCCTTATTCATCTTCCTGGCAAATTCTTCATCACGTATGAGGGTTCGAATTTGAGGTCCATTGAATACACCTGCTTTTATCTTCTAGAAAGACAAGGCAGGAAAAGCAGAAATAATATGTTGAAAGCACTCACTTTCTCTATTCAAAGCCTGAACAAAGTGCTTCATTAAGCCAAGTTGGATGTGAACTGAGGGAAAAATAATCCTATCTCAATTAACTACAGGTCCATTCACAATATTTTGCATCCCTACTTCCAGAGCTTCACGTTTTGGCCACTCCTTCTATGTCCAGTGTTTCTCCTGAGCTCGGCTGTCCCACAAACACAGAAAGCAAGGATACTTTGTGAACCCTCTCTGTTGTCCTAGGAGGAAATTTACCATTTTAAGATCCACACAAATGATCCAGTTATGCTCCTCATACTTCAGAAAGTCGAGGACAATTTTTATGTCATTATAATCTTCTCACAGATGAGTTGAATAACCAATTGGAACCGCTGCATAAACATTACCATTGTGTAGAAGAACACATTTCAGACTCCATTTAGAGCTGTCAAGAAATAGCCATCATTCCTTTGGACTGTACGTGGTAACACCTAGCTGGCTGAGAAGACTACTGATATCATGACAGTAAACAAAGTGTTTGTCCTTAGAAAAAATAAAACCATTGAAAACTGGAACCAGGAGTGTCTCAGAGTGTGGGATAGGTCGTATTACTGAAGGAATATTAGGATATGCAATCATATGCCGTTTTTTCTTGCTGATGCCCTTTGTATGGATCAGACAGAAATAACAGTCTCTGCTATGGTCCTTAGGTTCACGCCAAACCATGGGAATACCAAAAGGCATTCTTTTGCATTTTCCTTTTGTCCAGTCATGAAGCATTTCCTCACAATTATTACACACAATATAAGGAGCCCAATTCTTGTCTTGATCAGCAAGGGGAACTTGAAAATAGGCAATATATGCATGTGTCACAAATGATGAAATATGTGCCTTTGACGTTGAAGTGTGTAACAGCCACATATATAACAGAAGGTGTCAGGAGTATTCTTACATTTACGCCTACTCGAAGAAGCCATGATTCAATCTTAAAACAAAAGAAGAGGGTGTTTTTATCAGATAATATTTTTTTACATGTGAAAACAACTACAATTATGTACAAGTGATGTTTGTAAAACATTAATTGCCTTGTGGTTATGTTCAATCCAAGAGTCGTTGCCCTTTAACTCCAATTTAAAAACCAATGCATGCCATTAACTGTAACAAAAAGAAATTAAAATTGCATAAAAAATAGAGCATGCACCAAAAAATTAATTTCAGATTTGGAATTAGTGATGCAGGCATATATAGAAACAGTTCTAAAACTTCGTGCAACAGAAAATAAAAAAGAAAATTGTTCCCCAGTGTAATCATTCTCCACTCATTGGAATATATCCTTCTAGAACTTTCCCTATGAAACGCACACTGGACAAATTAATCAAATGGAATTTATTAAAAATATATTGGGTCCCAACGTTTCATTAGTACCACATCTGTCTTCAAATAGAATATCTCTGGGTGATGAACTCACATCATCCTGCTCTGTCATGATCCCATCTCCATAATCTATATGCCGGACTGACTACAGTTAGTTCTGTGAGTGAGTCTTTACTATACTCACCGTGAGGCCAGACACATTAGGGTGATGGAGTACATGATAGTACCAGTGAACCCCATATAGTTAGTCTATTGCTGTAAAATTAGTTTCTTAGCAATAACCAGTGTTGGGTGCAATCCCATGTGGTGAATAAGCATTCCAGAAGTCTGTGACTCTTGGTGTATGCAAAAGTTTGTTCAATGGGAGAGTAAATCCAAATCCAGAGTAAGTTGCTATTCAAATAAAGCCACTTTTCCCTGGCGACCTGGATGTCTTGGTTCATCACATATGCTCATACATTTGGTACGCACATGAGCCCCAAAGGGAGACCTGCTTCCCCTGCAAGCCCAGAGGAGAAGGCAACCAGTTCTAGTAGGCCAGCTCGGGCAGGATTTTGACTGCAGTCCCAGCATTCTGACACTAAAGTGCTGAGCAGGAGATGGCAGTGGCAGTGGCTGTGTGAAGAGAACCCATTTCTTTTCCTGGCCTCATTGTTCCTGGCTTTGGTACATTCAACCCTGATTCACAGCAGGGATTTAAGTTTTGTTTAAATCGCCGGACAAGTATTTGTTCACCAGAAACAGTAGCCAGATCATCTTTGGTGAGGGGAAGTCCAAGTTGCTGAAGGCGCACACAGATGCATTTCTGCTTTTGTACCCACTCTGTCCGTGAGCTCACTGGGCAACATCAGAGTGCCTAGAGAAAGAAGCAAGGCTGACCGACACACAGAAGGTAGGCCAACCTCTCCCCCAATTACTGAGTGCTTCCTGTTCCGTGGAGGCCTGTGGGTGGTTATTCACATAGAATCAAATATCCTCATGCTCTGGATCCAGTTGAGAGATTCCCTGTATACCTCTTTCCCCCAATATGCTTGTCATCAGCACTACATTCTTGATCCTTCCCAGATTCTGTCTGTTGAGCTAAACCAGCCACTACTGTCATAAGTACCTCAGAACATTTTTTCTTTCAAAGTAGTCAACAGGGTGAAACACTTAAAATTTTGTCTGCTGGAAAATTCTCTTAGTTGTTCTTCAGTCCTTCCTTTAGTTGGGCTACACTGTAGCTGTGGTTGCCAAACCGCGGCTCACTCACGAGCCACATGCGGCTCTTTGGCCCCTTGAGTGTGGCTCTTCCACAAAATACCACGGGCGGGCACTACCTCAATAAGGAATGTACCTACCTATATAGTTTAAGTTTAAAAAATTTGGCTCTCAAATCATTGTGCTGTTGATATTTGGCTCTGTTGACTAATGAGTTTGCCGACCACTGAGTTACACAGTGTTGTGTCGGGCCACCTGTGCTGGTGCCATCACATTGTGCCAGTTGTCTGTTCTGTCCCCTGAATTTTGAGAAGCTCCCAAGGTCATATGTGTAGGCTGAAGAAGAAAGGTTGTGTGGTAGGAATGATCACACCATACCGTCTGTTGTGTCTTCCATTCCTGATCACACCCAGTGCTATATGAAAGACTTTCACTTGATCATGAGCAGCACTATAATCTGGTAGTTAAACATAGGGACTTCGGAGCAAAGGGTTTGGGTTCAAATGAAGCTCTGCTAGTTATGAACTATATGATTATGGGGCAAATTGCTTATCTCCTTTCTGCTTGAGGGTTCTAAATTGGGGATCATAGTAATAGCAGTACTGTCTGCCAGAATTGTGGGGAGGCTGAAAGGAAATGTTTCAAGTAAAATGCCCAGCACGTGTGCATGCACACTAAATGTTAGTTGACATTGTGGCTTGGTGGACCAGGTGACCTCAGGTTATGATGATTACCAGTTGCTTAGTTACCTAATGTTTGATGAGCAAAGTTCTGTATTTGCTAGTGCCATGCAACAAACCAAGATTGGTTTCTCCAATAAAGAACTGTTCTCTGCTTCAAAGTTCATAGCTCAGCTGACATCCCCTGGGGCCTGTGCTCTGATTTGCTTTTTGAACCTGCCAAAGCAGGCTGTGTGCCACAGGTGCTCCAAGCCCACTGGATTCACTGGGTCAGAGGGCAGAGCTTTCTGGGCCAGCTAAAAGCTTTCTTTTGCTTCAAGCTGCCCTCAGAGCTTGGCAACCTATCAGTTCACTAAAGAAAAGTGTTGACACAGCACATCTAAATCTGGCCTCCAAAATTCAAAGAGAAGTGGAAGTAGCACACTATTCTAGGTTACCTCCTATACCCAGATATAATAGGTATAAATTACCTCAAGAGTATAGAGAATAGCAGGAAGCTATTAATCACTGGGAAATGATGACTTATTGAATTTTTATCACCTTTGGTTTTCAAGTAATTTATTTAATTGTAAGAATATTTAATAATGGTTGTGTTTACCAACCAACTTAACTAAATTCCTGTAAATTTAACAGTTAGCCTTTGTGAGGTGATACAAGCTGTCTATAGCATATTACTGATGGTAGGGTTCAAGGCAATGAGGGATGTTAGGGATAAAGAGTGAAGATAATTGGCTTCCCCAACACCTACAAGGTTATTTCCACAAAGGTCATTGCAGAGTTTCTATGAAGGTGGGAAAGCCTCATATCCAAGGGAATAAGAAGAATTTCTCTGAAAAGGAAGGCTGTATATCACTTCGAGTAATATTGTCATCTTAATATTAAGTCTTCTAATCCATGAATATGGGATATCTTCATTTATGTGTAAATAAATATATTATTAAACTTTTTTAGTTTAATAATTTAATGTCATTTCACTCTAAGTATTTTTTAGCTGTATCCCACAATTTTTTACATATATTTTTAAATTTCCATTTTGATATTTCTGACCAATAAATTGTGTTTTATTTCCAGAGTTCTACCTATATCCATTCAATGAAGCTTTAATTTTTTGGTACTCACTGATTTTTTGGTCTGATTTATTACTGAGAGTTGTAGTAATATCTTCTTAATAGTTATGAATCCGTTTCTTTATGTGGAGCTATCAATTTTTCTTTATATTTTATGTTTTGAGATGCATATAAGTTTAGAATTCTATATCTGTCTAGTGTGTACATGTGTGTTTGTAAATTGAACCTTTTACCATTATGCATATTATTAGTAAACTTTATGTATCTTAAATGATCTTTTTTGCCTTAATTGTAATCTGATACTAATATAGTTATATCAGGGATTTTTTTGGTTGGTATCTTTCTAGTAAATCTTCCTTTATACATTCTAATCAATATATTTATCATCTTCTCAATTAAATAAAAATTAAGGCATTTCAGAAAATTCCATTTTTGTTAATCTCCACTAATTAGATGTTCTTGTTAGTTTATACAATCTACTTTTCAAAAATGGCGATATACTGGGTGGGGCAAATGTACGTTTACAGTTGTATATGAAATGGAGTTTTTCTTATATTATATATTAATTATTTTATTATTTATTTGTATTACAACTGCAAATCAACTTTTATCCACCACTGTATTTACATTTTTAATATTGTACTTTATTTTATAATATTAATTTTTTTCTCTTTTACCTAAAGTGCAACCTTTAGAATTTTCTCTAGTTTTGGTCAGTTGATGATACATTCTGCCATTTTTTGTCTGAAAATGTTTTTAAGCCCTATTATTGAAAGATAGTTGTACTAAATATGAAATTAAAAATTGATAGTTCTTTTCACTCAAACCTTGACTACTGTTTTTGGCTTCAATAATTGCTTTATAAATTAGCTGTTAGTTTATTTACTTGTTCTTTTCAGTAATCTATCTTTTCTATTTGGCTACTTTTCTTTTTTTGCAAGAGAAAGAAAAAGAGGGAGAGACTGAAAGCATCAATTCTTTGTTGTGAAACCTTAGATGTTCATTGATTGCTTTCACTTGTGTACCTTGATCACATGGCTCCAGCAAAGCCACAGTGAGCCTAGACTCAAGCTGGCAACCTTGGAGTTTTGAACACGGGTCCTCAGCATCCCAGGCCAACACTCTATCCACTGCACCACAACCTACCTGTTCAGGCTCTGTTTGGGTACCTTTAAAGTCAGCTATTTGTCTTTTACTATCAGGGTAAAATACTGTATGAGATTTTATTTTTATTTATCTTACTTGAGGTCAATTGTTCTTCCTGAAACTAAAAATTTGTATCTTTAGTCAAGACTGGAAAATTTCAGCCATTATACTTTCAAATATTTCTTCTTTTCCATTCTCCCTACATCCTCTTTGGAAATGTGACTAGAAGTATCTGAGACGTTCTTTTTCTTTCCTCCATATTTCATACTTCTTCTCTTCCAAAGTCTCTATTTCTTGTTTTACTGTAATCTAGGAATTATTCAGAGCTATTTCTGTTTACTAATATTCTCTTGAGCTGTTCTAATCTATCTTAAACCAGTCCACAGGTTTTTTGTTTGTTTTTTTGTGACAGAGACAGAGAGTGTGACAGATAGGCACAGATAAACAGACAAGAAGGGACAGACAGAAAGAAAGGGAGAGAGATGAGAAGCATTAATTCTTCATTGTGGCACCTAGTTGTTCATTGACTGCTTTCTCATATGTGCCTTGACTGGGGGGTGTACAGAGGAGTGTGTGACCCCTTGCTCAAGCCAGAGACCTTGGGCTTCAAGCCAATGACCTTTGGGCTCAAGCTAGTGACCATGGGGTCATGTCCTTGGTCCCACACTTAACACAGAAACCCCACGCTCAAGCTGGTGAGTCTGTGCTCAAGTTGGCAACCTCGGGGTTTTGAACCTGGGTCCTCCATGTCCCAGTCTGATGTCTATTCACTAGGCTACTGCCTGGTCAGCATTATTTATTTTTATTTTTTTAATTTGTTCATTCATTTTGAGAAGGGAGGAAGGGAGAGGAGAACCATCAACTTGTTTCACTTAGGTGTTCCATTTACTTGTGCACTCATTGACTACTTCTTGTTTGTCCCATAATGGGGGATTGAACCCACAATCCCTGGTGTGCTGGATCAATGCTTTATTCAAGAAGCGACTCAGCCAGGACACCACAGTTTTTAGTTGCAATAATTATATATTTCTTTCTATAACTATTATGTGGTTCTTTATCAAATCTTTCAAAAATTGTTTCTTATACAGTACATCACTCATATTTCCAATTCCCTCTATTATTTCCTAAATACATTAAGCGTGCTTATTATTAATTAGTTCTTGAGTGGGACAGATAAAAGAATATATTTTGGCAATCCTGATATAGGTATTCAAATAATCTTATTTGGAAACAAAATGGTCACACTCCCTGGTAATAAAGCAAGATAAACATCTGAAATGTCATCACCCTCATTCTAAAATAATATCTACTCATTAGACTACTACTCTATGAAATTTATTTTGTCTCTGCATTGTAAAAGAGAAAGAGGGAGAGGAAGATAAATGTGAGATTTCCTGAGTAATGGTACAGTATAATTAAAGTATAGAGTGTGGTGAAATGAAAAGAATGTTTAGTTGTCTCCTACCAGATATGGAGACAAAATTACTATGTGGAGCAAGTATCAACTTGTGAAGATAATAAAGTCATGAAAATAGGTGCTTTGTTCTTAATTCATGTAACAAACACTGGAAACTGAGTACCAAGATAACAAGAATCAAGTATTTTTATTCTTCCCCATTGTGTAGCACCCCAGTGCCCAGCATGGTCATAAGAGAGAATAGTTGTTGAAAGAGTACCTATTGCGTGCCAGGCACAGTACCAGGAGCAAGATGGACATGGTGCTTACCCTCAGTCTTAAGGAGGAATCCTACTTCCTCAAAGTAATTAAGTTTGAATTTGAAATCAATTGAACTCTATCAAAGATATTATCAAAGATAATAAAAACAACTAATCAGCCTTTTTATAATGATCATATGTGTACATCTCTCCAGTAATAGATCCTATAACAACCCTGTAAAGTAGGCAGGGCCAATATACACTGATCCCCAGTTCCCAGCTGAGATGATAGTACTCAGCAGTTACTGAGGGGTTGGTATTGCCAGCACTGTGTTGTGCTTTACATTTATTAGCTCATGCAATCCCCCAATAACCTTATAGGCAGATACTATTATCTCCCCCATTTTCAGGCTAGGGAATCAATGAAGCTTAAAAAATGTATGAGTAACTGTGCCCAGGAGTGCACAATTATTAGGTGGCAGAGCGAGGATTCAGCGAAGGTGGTAGGGCTCCAGGGCTCTCCACTGAGCTCAGAGAAGGCAGCTGAACAAGTGAAGATGCTGAAACCAGTACCTCTCAGGGCACCTTCAATATGGTCCAGACATTTAACAGATTCCCAAAGGTGGAGCTAATTTATTCCAAGAGAGTCTATAAATGAGAAGACATCTTTAAATAACTACAAAATTATTCTGCCATGACAGACACATTTTAAATACTGCAATAATTTGAGTACAGGAGGATGCTTTGCTGCTATTTTCTCTGAGAGCAATGCTCAGTATTTAAATCAGAGACACTCCAAGTAGCAAGAGAACCTAGCAAAACCAAAGCATCCTCATGCAGTCCATTATACATGGGCTTCTGCCTCCTAGTGCCAACCGGATGGTAATTTCACTGCTGGTTGTGGGTTGAGGCAAAAAAATCAAATAACGCACGGGCTGCAAGAAAGTCTGGAAATCAGCAGTGACTACACAGCAGACTGCTGCCCATGGACTGCAGAGCCTGTGATGCCCAGACGGCAGTTTTAAGACCTCCAGGAAAACATTTCATGCTGAAAGTCTGTCTCACCATTAGACATCAGTCTATTTCTCGCATCCAAGTACTAACCAGGCCTGACCCTGCTTAGCTTCCGAGATCAGAGGAGATTGGGCATTCAGGGTGGTATGGCCCTAGACAACACCAGTCTGTTCTTTTCCCTCTTCCCCCCCCCCCCTCTCTCTATCTCTCCAGCTGCCTTCTCCATTCTTGCCTTCAACAAACATCTTTTGAAAATGTGGCGACCAAAACAGACATGGCCAAGTTTACGGTAATATCAGTGGGAAGGTGAAAATGCCTTTTGAACGGATTCAAACGTAATTAGACCGAGGACCTGGTACTCTCCCTTCCTTCGCCATGGTCCCGTTCCCCGGGACCTGGGATCCCAGCTGCGTGGTAGGTTGAGCGTTGCGGGGGGGGGGGGGGGCGGGGGGGCACTTTCCCGGGAAAAGGGGGTGTCCCAGCTCCTCGTGCCAGGTGCGAATGCGCATAGGGCCTGAGTGCGTGGTCTCCTAGCCACGGGAGAGAACAGAACACATAACCTCCAACGGCTCTATGCTCACTGCAGAGCCAGTGCGACTGTGAGGAATCGCCGGCGTAGATTTCGGCTTACTGTAAAAAGCGTGGTTGTTATGAACTGAAGGCTCTCATAGACTCTGTGGGTGCTCGTGGGAGCGCCTAGTACCCGTCTCCGCTTAGGCCAGGCTCGGAGATGGAGCTGGGGTTGAAGGTGGGGTGGAGTGGGGTTGGGCTGGACGTTGCCTATGGCTGTGCCAGGCGAGACTGCAGACCACCTCCATTTCTTTTTTAAGAGTCCCAGCCAGCACCTAAATGATTATAATATAAAGTAACCAGCGCTCGACACTGATCATCGCAGAGGACATTTTCTGTTATCTTTACAACCAACAGGGAATGTGTAATAACATATTCCAGATGGAAAATGAGAGCCAGAGTCCTCTGTGGAGACTCGCTTAGCATGTTTCACCCTTCTCTGGATTAGCCAACTGGATCACTGGATCCCTTGGGAGGGGTCTACTGCACCTGGAGCCACTGACCACCCAGAGGATGATTGTGACAAGCTGAGCCTGTGTATGTGTGGCTGTTGGGCAGATAAAATATATTATGCTCACTTTGTTAAAAATGGTGCTGCCCACGTGGAAGCCCGTCGCACAGGTGATATTAGTTGCCCTTCCTGCTTGGGATGGGCGTGATTATGTTAATATGTGTTGGGGGAGGGCTTTCGCACCAAAAGGTTTTAAAAGGAAGAGAGGTCATGTTGTTCTGGGGGGAGAGTGATTACGTTCTAGGAGAAGCCCACGCTTTAGGAGAGCAGAGAAAGGCCACATGGAGGAGAGGAGAAGTAGCCAAGATGGCGGAGTGCTGAAGGAGAAGCCAGTTTGTGTAGAATTTGTGCAGAGAGAAGGAGATGAAGAACAGAGGTGAATGTGACTGGTGAGTTTAGAAACCTTTGATTTTAGGAAACTCGGATAAGTCAGTGGCTTTGTGACTGAATGACTGGGTTTTGGAGCCCAGTGTGTTTTTACTTGCCCATCGGGTGCAAGCTAGGATTAAAGCTAATGGCTCACCAGTTCTTGGCTCCGTTGTTTCATTACCGTCTGTCCGAATCCTATGTGAATCTGCATGGGCCAGGCGGCTGTGATTGTGGCCATGGCTACTGGCTTTATAATGGCTTTCTCTTGTACTGGGGCATTCCACTGCCATTTTGAATCTGTGGTGGGTGTCACAGGTACAGGACAGGAATCCAAGGCTGAGACTGTTTGTCTTTGCTGATTCCTTGAGCTGATTATGAGGATGCAATTCTGTTCTCTTGGAGACTGGACCATGTGGTGGTAAAGATCCCAAAGTCTAGATTCAGGAAGGCTGGAGTCCAAGGCCAGTGCTCCTCTTATTTACAAGGTGACCAAAGACAAGTCAGTGGCTTCCTCTGGGCTCAGTTTTCTTAACTATATAATGGAGAAAATAAAATCAGTTTTATAGAATTGTGTGAGGCATAGCTGATATCACACATGTAAAGCAGTTACTGTCACATAGTGTGTACTGTGTACACATTAGCAATTATGAAATCTTTTGGAATACACCTTTTTGCCCATTATGAAACTTTGTTTTGAAATATTTATAGACTGAAAATAAAATATGGACTCTGAGTTTTCTCACGGGGAGCATTGAACTTCTTTTTCCCTGAAAGTCTACCAGTCTCCTTTGTCTGTGGCATTTTTTGGTCAAGAACCCAATGGGGCTGGGAGAATTGCTCCGTCTTCCTGTATCACTTAAATCTGGTGTCAGGTGGTGTCCCTAAGAATTACAGCTGATGAGTATAAGGCATATGAGAAGCTGAAAGGTCACAGTGAAAATTCACCAAATTGTCAGGCTAAACTTGGGTAACAACTGTATTATATCACCATGGTCCGGGACATCTCTTGGCTTTCAGTTAATTCCGTTATTCTCAGCATATGTGTCTTGTCCTTCCATATTGAAATAGCTTCCACACCTGCAGGCATGGAGTCTTCCAAAGAAGAAGGGGGAAGGTGTAGTAGACTGCAAGTGGCAAAAAAGCCTTTGTAAATTCGAGGCTTAGCAAAAGGCTAAGTTCTCCCCCTCCCCCTCCATATTGGCTATGATGCTGAGTATTTGCACTCACTTCACTTGCTTGCTTAAGTAGTTGGAAGCAATTTACATGCCCTTCCTCTCACTCTTTGTTTGTTCAGATGTTGGTTGATTTTGCTTATGCATGGTGGGGGGATTCCTGTTTATGCCTTGGGAGAATTCCTGTTTTTGCCTCAGATGTGTAACTTTGAATCAAAGATGTCCTTATTTGCATATGGTTATATAATAAAGCAAACTGGGGCTATGGTGCACTCGGATATTGCTATCAGCATTGAAGAAGCCTCCCGATCCCATTCTTTTTTCTTAATGAGTCTCTTTTCTTAATTCCGCACCATTCTCCCTCCGGAATTATGAGCCACCTGGTCCGTGGCATATGCCAGCTGACTCTGTCTTTTAATTAGTTAAATACAGTTGACCCTTCAATGAGATACAACTGCACAGGTCCATATATATGAAGATTTTTCTGCAAATATAGTCAGCCCTTCCTAGCTATGGATTTCACTTGTACAGATTAAAACAACCACAGATTGAAAACAGTATATCCTCATTCCTAACCGCAGATCAAAAATACTGTTGTGTCTGCGGTTAGTTGAATCTACAGATGCTAAGGGCCTTCTATAGAGCCAAACATCCTACATGGGTTTTTGAGTGTGCAGGGGTCGGTACCCCGAATCCTCTGTGTTGTTCTAGTTAATTATGATAGTTATGCCAGTAAACACTCATTCATCGGACAGCCGCTAGATGCTGGGGAACCTAGAAAACTCAGTTGGGCATTTCAACGTTGAATAAAATACAGAAGAAATTTGTGAGATTTAAGGAAAAAGAACCGAAAGGATATTGGGCAAGAAACTAGTAGTGCCTGCTAGCTCATGCCACCCTGCAGTCTGTTCCCTACACAGTGAGCATGACAGTGGCTCAGCAAGGTGCACTCCTCTGCAAAGTCCCCCAGTGGCCCCTTCTCCTTCAGAGTAAAGTCCTGGCCTGCAAGAAATAAAACCATTGAAAACTGGAATCGGGAGTATCTCAGAGTGTGGGATAGGTCGTATTGCTGAAGGAATATTAGGATATGCAATCATATGCCGTTTTTTCTTGCCGATGCCATCTGTATGGATCAGACAAAGATAACAGTCACTGCTGTGGTCCTTAGGTTCACGCCAAACCATGGGAATACCAAAGGTATTTCTTTGCGTTTTCCTTTTGTCCAGTCACAAAGTATTTCCTTACAATTATTACACACAATATGAGGAGCCCAATTCTTGTCTTGATCAGCAAGGGGAACTTGAAAATAGGCAATATATGCACATGTAACAAATGATGAAATACTGCGCCTTTGACGTTGAAGTGTTTAACAGCCACATATATAACAGAAGGTGTCAGGACTATTCTTACATTTATGTCTACTCGAAGAAGCCATGATTCAATCTTAAAACAAAACAAGAGGGTGTTTTTATCAGATAATTTTTTACATTTAAAAACAACTACAATTATGTAAAAGTGATATTTGTAAAACATTAATTTCCTTGTGGTTATGTTCAATCCAGGAGTCGTTGCCCTTTAACTCCAATTTAAAAACCAATGCATGCCATTAACTGTAACAAAAAGAAATTAAAATTGCATAAAAACTAGAGCATGCACCCAAAACAGAATTTCAGATTTGGAATCAGTGATGCAGAAATATATAGAAAAAGTTCTAAAACTTCATGCAACAGAAAATGAAAAAAAAATTTTTTCCCTAGTGTAATAGGAATGCAATCTTTGAAATATCAAAATAATGTGAGCTTGCAAGAAACTGTTGTAAATACTAGTTTTATGATCTCATTTTCCTCAAACTACAGTCTGAAATCTACTGGGCTTTGTGGTGGCTCATATTATAATTTTTTGATGATCCCTTTACCTTTAGTCCCCCAAGGAATCTTCTGTCACATTTAGGTCAATTGGTTTGTGAAGAGAAGCTGCCAAGTGAAATGGATTTGCTTCATGAAGATGGTCCTTGTCGTAATGAAAATCTGCACAAGTCGGTTACTGACTTCTGCACCTGGGCTGTTAATATTGTAAGTCAGTAGTCCTACAACTTTTTAAAGTCAAGCTCTAAGTTACTTTGATTGAAAAACAGTGTTTGTTATGTTATTTAAGTCAAAAATCAAAGTCATAAAAGAACCAACCTCTCCTTTCCCAAATATCAAGGATTTGGGGGAGTCTAAAGTTACACAGGATTTTCAACTGTGTTGAAGGTCAGCACCCCTCAGTCCACCCCCCCTCATCCTTATTCAAGGTTCACCTGTACTTCTTGTCTCCAATGAATGCTCACTGAGCTCTTTCTACCTTTCCTCCAAGCTCCCTGTTCTCTGACCCTGGTCAGATGCTTCCTTTAAAGAAGAAAGCAAGGAGCACTTCACCCTTTGTCCTTGATTTATGCAATGTGATATTCCTCCAGGGAAGCTCAAAGATTGACCAAGACTTTCTCTTCAAAGAATTTAAATTGGAGATTGACAATCCCAGGAATTATGTGAGCAATACAATGCCAGCCAACCAGGTACTTCTGGGATTAAAGAAGAATGCGGGGTTGAATATACCACGGGAATCAGAATTTTTTCAGGACCACTGTGAGCTGAAACCTCAGGTAATTGCAAAAGGGCAGAAGATGAAATCAAAGAAATTTTACTTGTATTAACATCTGAAATGTTCTTGAATTCTGGTATTACAAGAAGCACCTGCCTTTTTTAGTAGAATTCTTGAGTTTTTTCCCCCTCCTTTGTGGGAGTTTATTTCCAGGTCAGAAGAGGAGAAGCAGGGACAGGTTCTAGTGCGTTCCAGTTGTTGGCTGACCTAGGAGAGGTGGGAGGCACAGGGGCTGGATGCATCTGTGCAGGCTTGGATGCACAGTTGCTGTGGCTAGGTCTGGGAGGGCCTGCTGAGGATGGTGGCAAGGAGCTTGGGAACAGAAGCACAGGTCAATGGGCCCAGAGGATGGCATCTATGGAGGGAACAAATATTGACAGGGTTGGCCTGCCACTCCAGGATGTCCACCTATACGGGACAAGTGAGGTTTGGCCACTGGCTTTGCCTGCCCAAGGTTCTCTGTTGGGGCTCAGGGTTCTGGGCCTAGGTGCTGCCCACTGGGACAGAGAAGGCAGGTGTAAGGATATCCAACCTCTCAGGACAGGAGGCAACTGAGTTTTGGCGATTTGGCTTTCCCCACACCTCTGGAGCTGTCCCTGGCTGGGGGAGTGGTGAGGGAGGAGGCTGGCCAGACCCTGGCAGGCTGCAAGCAGAGCCATCTTGTCCTATACCTCCTGGGTCAGGGGACTTCAGATGCAGAGGCACGTACCGAGGATGTGGAGTAGGGAGACCACATGCTCATGCAGACACAAGTCTTAGAGGTTAGTGACCACCCCCACAGCCCACACTTCCACATTTTAAGGCACCATGTTAGACAGTTACAGCCAGAAATAGATGATGTTTTTACATACATGATGTTTTCCATACTGATTCTGCATGTGAGGTCTATGACCACTATGTATTCATTCCATCACTAGTATTAGCTCTTAAAATTTGTCATTTTCTTCTCATGTATCTAAAAGGTAAAATGCAAACTGATACTGGACAGAAAAATTATGTCCATCACACCTGGGGCCTGAATTTGGGCTGAATGAAATAGCTCAATTCCTGTACTTACAAATAATTGCTCACATGCTTCTTTATAAAGCACTGTGGTTATTGCCAAATAGAATTTTTGACTAGCAGATGGAGGGTCACTGTGCACAAGTTCAAAGTATATTTCCACATGGTTCATCTGCCTGTTTTTTGTGTTGTTTGGCTGTTACTGGTGGGAGGGTAAGTCTGTTTACCTTGCTCCAGAAGTGGAAGTTCCCGTGTTTATCTCTTTACTGCACGGATTCTCAGGCCTGCTATATTCTCTCTCTCTCTATCTTTGTTTTTTGTATTTTTTAAGGTTCTGAGCTTTCCCACTACTTTACCTTTGCTCATAATAGTCTCTCAGCCCGAAGTGCCCTTCTTCCTATGTCTACACACTTATATCTCCTGTTAGATGCAGTTCATATGACAGTTTTTCCCAGGGATTTTCTCCAGGTCCTGTAGAGAAAATCCCTGGGTAAATTGGCACATTCTTTATTTTAGAGAGGAAAGGAGAGAAGGAGAGACAAACAGGAACATCGATCTTTTTCTGTATGTGCCCTGACAGGGGATTGAACCAGCCACTGCTGTTCCTTTGGAACGATGCTGTAACCAACCAAGCTATGCGGCCAGGGCAAAATAGGCAAATTAATTTATTCTTATTTCACATCTCTCCCAACAGCTTGTGCCTCTATTGTACCATATTTCTCTCTAACCCTATATATTCATTCATCCATTTGTTTATGCTTTCATTCAACATGCAAATCTTAACATCTACTACCATTGGCAAAAAAGTGCTGGGAGAAAACAAAAGACTGTTACCTGCACTTAAGAAGTTTAGAGTCTAGCAGGACCAACAGATAAATGATTAACTGCAACGAAAAGATGTCATGGTTTATACAGGGCAGAGGAAGTAATCAATTCCACCAAGCATAGAGTGAAGTTAGGTACATCGTTAAGACATCAGAGAAGAAATTATGTCTATGCTGAGTCTTGAAAGAATACCAGTTGCCCAACAACATAGCATATTCCAGACCTCAAGTTCTTCAGTAGGACAGTAGTGTAAATTCAACACTGCTCCTGCCCTTTTTACCTCCCTTTCCTTCCCTCTTTCCTTTGATCAGTGGTTCTCAACCAAGGGTGATTTTGTCTCCCACTCCATGCCAGGATATCTGATGGTGTCTAGAGATGACAGTTTTGGTTTTCCCAATTTGTGGGATGCTGCTGGCTGCTGAGTGATAGAGGACAGAAATGCTGATAAACATTCTACAGTGTGTTGGGCAGTTCTCTCCCCCCGCCCCGGTCCCCACGGAATCATCCAGCTTATAATGTCCATAATGCCAAAGTTTAGGATCCTGACTATAATGAAACAAATACTTATTGAAAACCTGTTGTGTCCTAAGTATTGTCCTAGATGCCAGGGGATGTAGCTGGGAATAATCTCAGAAGCTTACATTTAGACGGTGAAAAAAGAGACAGACAAATAATCAGAAAAGTATACAGCATATCAAGTGGATGGCAGCTGGTCCAGAATCAATTACATCCCCTACAGCAGGAGATAGGAGTGGCACATTTCAGTAAGGTTGGGAGTTTAAGGAATTGAAGTCATCTGAATCTTTCCACATGTTCCATTTCAGCATTTAGTGTCTTGCATTTTTCTAGTCAATGCTCTTATCTTCACATAAGGACTGGTAAAACTGTGAATTCAAATGTTATTTTAATTCAGCCAATGAAAGAATCAATTTCCCCCCTTTCTCAGTTCAACAGCTGCAAGACAAGAGATAAAGTGTCCTAAAGAGTTACTGACACCTGACCTGTGGTGGCACAGTGAATAAGGCATCCATCTGGAACTCTGAGGTTGCCTGTTGGAAAATCTGGGCTTGCCTGGTCAAGGCAAATATGGGAGTTGATGCTTTCTGCTCTTCCCCTCATCTCTCTCTTTCTTTCCTCTCTCTCTCTAAAAAAGTTACTGATTTGTAGAAGGAAAATCTTTCTTTTATGTCCACAAATTATTTTATGCTTCTTTTTCCAAAATTTGGTGCCTAATCCTTCTCCCTTTGAGTCTGGGATATACCTAGACTTCATTTTAAGAAATAAGAATGTAGCCTGACCTGTGGTGGCGCAGTGGATAAAGCGTCGATCTGGAATGCTGAGGTTGCCGGTTCAAAACCCTGGGCTTGCCTGGTCAAGGCACATATGGGAGTTGAAGCTTCCTGCTCCTCCCCCCCTTCTCTCTCTCTCTCTCTCTCTCTCTCTCTCTCCCCCTTTCCTCTAAAATGAATAAGAAATAAGAATGTGTGTGTGTGTGTGGGGGGGTAAATTAATAAAACACAGCAGCAGCAACAACAACAACCAAGAAAGAAGAATGAGGGAGATGTAATGAGGTGTGATTTCTGAGACTAAATCATAAAAGATATTGTGGCTTCCTTCTTGTTCTCATATGGCTTGTTTGCTCTGAGAGAGACTAGCTGCCATGTTGTGAATATGCTCAAGCTGCCTATAGAGAGGTCTGCATGGTGAGAACTGAAGCTTTCTGCAAACAGCCACATGGATAAGCCATATTGGTAGTGGATCCTCCAGCTCCAGTTTAGCCTTTAGATGAGGCTGCAACCCTTGATGACATCTGACTGCAACCATAAGAGAGATCCTGAGCCAGGACCACCCACCTACATTGCTTCTGAGTTCCTGACCCACGAAAACTACTCTAATAGTTGTTGTTTCAAACCATTACGTTTGGAAATCATATGTTATGCAAGAATAGATAATTAATATAAATTTTGGTGCCTGGAGTGGAATGTTGCTATAACAATAATGTAAAATGTAGAAGAGAGTGGTAGAACTGAGCATGGGCTGAAGTTGGAAGAACTTTGAGAAGAGTGTTAGTGAAAGCTTAACAAGCTTTGAAGAAACTGTTAGCAGAAGCCTCATAGACTTTGAAGAGGCTATGAGTGCAGGCTTGCAGGAAAATGAGGTAAGTGCTATTGGAAAATGGAAGAAATGCTCTCTTCATGTAATAGCAGGACGGTTACCCACGCTGTCACTTGAAGTAACAGGAAAAGTAGAAACGGTACTTAATGAACTGGGTGATATAACTAAGGACATTTACACTTCAATCAAAGTACTTCCAGGTTTCTTCTTGCTGCTTATAATCAAATGTAAAAAGAGAGAGATAAGCTAAAAAGAAGGACAGTTAAACAAAAAGGAACAGGACTTGATAGTTTTAAAAATTCCTAGCCGCTCAGATGACAAATAATGTTTAAATTAAAAAATAATTTGGAGACTAGAGCAAATCAAAAAGGACACTTTCAGGAAAACATGGTCTAAAGGTGAATCCAAAGACATAAATGTTGAACTCCCTTGATAAGACCTCAGAAAGATCAAAGGTAATGCCTCAGAGTACCATTCAGTTAGAAAAAGGTCCTACTAATATTTTTAAACTGTGCTTCACAGACTCTCTAAGTTAAATAATAGAGTTCCTAAGGAACTAAAGGATGTTGTTCTTCAGCTAAATCTCAAGGTAGAGAAGGGCTTATCTTGAGGAGATTTATGGGTTTCCCTTTTGAATTATGGTATGGACCTGATAAGACTGAGAGAAGACCTGGAAATTTTTTTGAAGAATTTTATTGGCATAAATACTGTCAGCATGACCAAAAGAAAGGGTCTGGTAAGGGTATAAGTATATTTTGCATATGAGAGGAATGTAAATAATTTATGTCGGGAGGATAAACTGTGCTCATCTTCAGATAGCTCATTTTTGTCCTGGGGCATGAGCAATGTCCACTCACAAGACTCACTTTCTCTGTTGACAGAACAGACAGTATTTACTGCCCTGCTTTCCTCAATACGCTTCCCAGGCAGGTGTCTAGTGTGTTAAATTCTTCCATTGGAAACCTATTCTTGCCTGACCTGCGGTGGCTCAGTGGATAAAAGAAATGACCTGGAAGGCTGAGGTTGCTGGTTCAAAACCCAGGGCTTACCTGGTCAAGGCACATATGGGAGTTAACTCTTCCTGCTCCTCTGTCTCTTCCTTCTTTCTCTCTCTGCTCTCTAAAAAATAGATTAAAAAAATCTTTTAAAAAATGTATTCTTTCAGTTGTTCTCTTTGTAAATTTACTTTAAAATGTCAAGCAAATACCCTTTAAGGTGTTAGTGACACATCAACCTTTTTTTCTTTTTTGACACATTAACAGATAACAATACTCAGTGCCATGGTCAGGAAGGGGGGAGGGATCAGAAGCAGTTGAAGAATAATACTCAAAAGAGAAAAATAACAGAAACAGGACTTAAGATCCACCCCAAACTTTGCCCTCATCACAGTTTTGGTTAGGTCGTTTTATTTCTGATTGACCTCACTCTTTTCCAAGAAGGTAACTGTTAATTCCTTTAAAAAAACTTTTTTTAGACATTTACCTACCTCCTATATTTTGTTAATACATTTTAGTGTTTCACTATTCCAGATATTCATTCATTCAATACATATTTTGAGTCTATGTAAGACTCAAGACATGCTCTAGGAAACCTAATAATTCCCTGCCCTAATGGAACACACACTCTAGTAAGGGGAACACACCATTAATGAATAATCAAAGAAGATGACATGGTGAATGGTGTGAGATCTAGTGACCATCAGTGGGGTGTGGGATGGAGAATACCAGGGGGCGGGCCAGCTGGAGGTGGTGGTGAAGGGATGGCTTTGAATAGAGGAATTGGAAAAGACCTCTCTGAGGAGAATTCTGACCTACATTTTCTTTAGTCACAGTTTGCACCTGGTAGATATGGAGAGTCTTTTGTTCTTTTCTACAATTACTTGAATTGTATCCACTTGGGTGAAGAGTTGGTGTGTGTGGCATGGTCTGGCATGACTGACTCCAAGAAGCAGAGAGGGCTCGATCCCCTACTGGCTCTTCCCTTTGTGTGTTCTAGACCCACTGCCCCTGCTCTGGAGACCCTGACACCACCCTTAAATGAGATCTGTTTTTCCCTCTCTCCCTTCCTCCCGTCCTCTTTTAACCTTCTAGGTCTGAATTAACCTAACTCCTAGTGTCCTTGCTACTTAAAGTGAAGTCCAGACTAGCACTATTGACTGGCAGTTTATTGGAGAAGCAGAAATCCAGGCCCACCCCAGGACTGCTGAATAATAATCTGCACTTAGCTATTATCTCCAATGCTTCCTCTGCCTGGTTAAGTTCGACAAGCTCTTGTTCAGAACTATTATCTTCACTGGTCTAAGTAAGACCGTTCTCTGGTTATTTATTCATTCTCCCTTTTTTCCAATACACAGTCCTATTCTTTTGCCCACTGTAGACACTCTCCTTTAATCTGTTTAAGAATTCACCTTAAATATGTATGCATGTATCTTTAAAACTTAAGTGGGGTTATTTGAGTGTGTATGTTTTTTCAATTTACATGAACACTATTGTACTAAAAATATTATTGTTTTTTTACCTTTTAGTCACCATTATGTATTTCAGATTTAATTACATCACTATTTGTAGATCTAGTTTATTGTTCTAACTACTACACAGTATTGCACCTACCATGTTTACTTAGTTAGTTATTTCACCCAATGGGCAGCTAGGTGGCTTTGAACTTATCATTGCTCTGGATATCATTGTGTTTCCCTTCATAGTCATGTGCAAAATTTTCTCTTGGCCATACAGTAGATGTTTAGAAGTAGGATTGCTTAATTTCACAAAATTCTTCCAGATTGTTTGTAGCATTTTACTTTCCCATCAGCACATCTTTTTTCTAATATTTGCCTTTCTGTTGGATGTAAAATGGTGTAATATCACTTTTAATTTGCATTTTTCTGATTACCTGTGAATTTGAGCGTTTCTGCATCTTTTTGTTAACCATTCATTTATTCAACCCAAAATTACTGTGTCTATTATATTGCAGGCATCCTTCTATGCACCAGAGAAAGATGTCCCATGTCCATTTATATTGGTACTCATGACTTTTTATTTTGGCAATTTATAATAATAGTTCATTGCATATCTACATATTAGTCCTTTGCCAGTTTTTTTTTTTTTTTACAGTGACAGAGGGAGAGTCAGAGAGAGGGACAGATAGGGACAGACAGACAGGAACGCAGAGAGATGAGAAGCATCAATCATCGGTTTTTCGTTTCGACACCTTAGTTGTTCATTGATTGCTTTCTCATATGTGCCTTGACCATAGGCCTTCAGCAGACAGAGTAACCCTTTGCTTGAGCCAGTGACCTTAGTCCAAGCTGGTGAGCTTTTGCTCAAACCAGATGAGCCTGCACTCAAGCTGGAGACCTTGGCGTCTCAAACTTGGGTCCTCCGCATCCCAGTCCCACGCTCTATCCACTGCGCCACCACCTGCTCAGGCCCTTTGCCAGCTTTAATAACACTAAAACCATCTCCCTGTGTGGATCTACTTGCTAACTTTGTCTATGGCATCCTTCAATGACCAGATAGCCTTATTTTGATGATGTCAAGACTTTTTGTTTTAACCTCTTATGTTATACAGTATCATAGTGATTGTCTCCTAGAATTTGTCTTATTAGCTTTGCAGTTTGCCATTTATATTTAGGACTTTATTCTATCTAGAGCCCACCACCTTATGTGGTACAAAGTAGTAGTTTAACTTTACTTTTCTCTATAAAATGAGCAAATTCTCCCAGCGCAGATGTTGCTTTTCTCTATGGGTTTCCTCATTTAACATAAGAGATCTTCGCCTTGAGGCTATTCTGGAACAGAGATGAGTCAGAGTTTTGCAAACAGGCACAGTGAGAAAATGTCTCTGTGAAATATGAAACTGGGCTCCATGTGACTGCTTTGCAGAAAGGTTTCATTTGCGGTTAATATGATGTAGAGTAACAGGAGCCAGAAGCTTGACAGCAGTAGACAGGTGCTGGTGATGGTGAGTAGCCCTCCCTAAGGAGGCCTGGGCGCCAGGCCTGGTGGAGAGAGGAATTACAAATCAAGAACAAGGCTGAAATTTACCATAAATCTTGGAATACTATCAGAGAGGTTCCAGAGAACCCTTCCAAATTCACGCTCTCACTTCTAAAATTTATGCTTTGAAATTTGGTTTAATAGTCATTAGGATTCAGGGTAACTACTAGAGTTTCAAGCATGGTTTATTGAAGGTCAGAATACTGGGTTCAAATCCCAGCTCAGTCACTTATCAGCTGTATGACCTTGGGCAGATTACTTCTCTCAGGGTATTACATGAGAAATCCCTGTAAAACATTTAGCTTAGTATTAGTATATATTAGGTATTCAATGAACATAGATAGTAAAAAGGCCTGTTAGGTTTTAACCATTATATTCCAGGGACTACAAAGAATAAACAAACCCTGATCTTCAAGAAACTTATAATTGAATATGGGGATGAGCAGAACTACTGTAAGAGAAAATCTTATATTTTGCTTTAAGAGAGGTATAACATGTAGTCAGAGTTCAAGGAAAATGACATGTCACTTTAAGGCCTGGGGACCATGGGGTGGGTTTGGAGGCTGGGGAAAGTTTCATGGAAGGAAGTGGCTTTTAAGAAGTGTCTAGACCAGTAAGTGATGGTTCTACTGGGAGAGTCCCACCTTGACTGGAAGGCAAATAAATGGTAAGAGAAAGGCCAGGAGAGGTCATTGGAGCTGTGTGATACAGACCTGGAAAGCAAATATAGGGTTGATTTTGATCTGGTAGACAGATGAGATGCCCTGATCGAGGCTGTGTGTTAGGAGGATTAAATCACAAGAGGTTGCGGAGTAGGCCACAGCCAGAGGGGAAAGGGGTGTAGAGCTGAATTAGGAAGCTATTCCATTGTCTAGACTTGATGTCTATGGCATCAAGTTTTAGTCTGACAACAGAAGATAAAACAAATCTAACATTTTTTCTACAAAATTCTGATTTTAAAAATTAGATTTATAATCACCTTAAAATTTAATGGTTAATTAATAAGACAGGTTCCATAATAAAAGTAGAGCCCGTAAAAGACAGAGTCCACAAAGAGAATGTTTTATATAGCGACATTCACTTTTTAAAAAATATAGCTTTACTACCATTTTTTATTATTTTCATACTCATCTCAAGATTGCTTTCATTATCTTAAAGCCACCTGAAGTGAGATGCATGGGTTGCTGTCAGTTGTTTTAAATTTTAGAGGTCTTTAAAAAGTCTATCACTAAATCCTTAACTAGTTTAAGACATGAAACCTTGACAAAAAAGTAACATCTACCTTGTATTAAAAATACAAATAGGATCTATACAAAGAAGGTGACAATAATGTTTCAGATGGGGACTATATGGAGCTTTTAATATTCTCACTCAACCTGTACCTTTTAAAGTACCTCTGGAATGTTCTTAGGTGCTGGGAATTCATCAGAGAACAAAGGACAATAAACCTTGCTTTCATGTAGTTTACATTCTAAAGGGAAGAAAGAAATTCAACAGAGCAAATCCATGGATGAAACAGTATATTAAAAGTGATGCCCTAAATGCCAAGAAGAAAAGTAAAGCAGGGGAAAGGTAAGGGGAGTCAGGAGTTAAAGTTATAATTGGGTTATCAAGGAAGGGCTCACAGGACAGATGGCACTTGTGCAAAGATCTGCAGAAGGTGAGGGAGAGAGGCTACATATCTGGATGGATATCTGTAGGAAGGATGACTCTCGTCCAGGAAACCAGTGTAGCTGGAGGAGGGACAGATGGATATAAGCTCAGAGAGGATTAAAGGTCACAGGGGACAGATCCTGTAGGATCTAGGGGTTTCTGCCATGACATGTAGAGCAATTGGAGGGTTTGGGGCAGAGAAGCAGATTATGAGAGTTTTTTAACAAGATCATTCTGACTGAGGCTTTGAAAGTAGCCAGGAGGGGCTGAGGGTAGAAGCAGGGAGAGCAGTGAGAAGTGACAGCAATAATTCAGGTGAGAGATGATGATGGCAAACCATGGTGGCATTTGCTGTAGAAAGAGGTAGAATTCTGAATATATTTAGAAGGAAGAGTGGCAGAATTTGCTACTTTGTACTGCAAGAGGGAATTAAAGGAGAGTCAAGGATGACACTAAGTCAGTGATGGGCAATCTTTTGAACTTAGTGTGTCAAAATTCACCAAAAAACCGAGCATAACTCGGGTGTTGTGTCACTTTCAGAAAAACGGCCTAACCGGAAGTCCCAGAACTAGACGCTCTGTGCCGGAGTTCTGTTGTTTTGACCTACAGACCTCCGGCACAGAGTGTCTACACTACAGCAAATGTTTTATCCTCGGCTACTGCACCTGGCTGTGCAGGAGCCGAGGATGAAACGTCCTTCTCGGCATGCAGCCCCATACTTCTCAGGTATGCGGCCGCATGCGGCTGCATGTCATCGAAAATGGCTACCTGTCAGTGCTGACAGCGTGTCATAGGTTCGCCATCACGGCTCTATGTTGATGTTTTTTCAGCAATGGGAAAGGATTTGGTTGCTAGTTCCTGTGGTGAGGAAGGCAGGGCAAGTAGTAGCAGGTTTGGGCAGGAAGCTCAGGAGTTCAGCTTTGAGTAAGTTCAGTCTGAATTTTCTATTAGCATCCAGGAGGGAATGCCGAGCCTCTGGTCTCCTTTCGTACATCTGCACTCCCTTATAATAGCAGGAGTTGTGACCTGCACCAAGGTATGTACCAGCCCTCCAGTAACTCCACCAGCTGAGCCACGCATCCCATTACGGATTGCCATCTGATCAAGCTTGGGCACATTTGAGTCATTTGTTTTACCAGAAGGGGTCATTTTAGTAATTATTCCAAGGCAGCCATTTGCAAGCTGTGGCCTTAGCAGTTGGATGTAGGAGTGTGTAGTTCAAAGCAAAGTCTCACTCTGCAGATATAAATGTGAGAATCATTAACTTGAACGTGGTATGTGAAACCATCAGCTCAGCAGAAGAATGAATTTAGAAAGTGTTAAAAAAGAATCCACAGGGCCAAAATGGCATCCCTCTTGCTAAAAGCCCATGGTACCAAACCTAGATTTAATACCTGATCTAATTGCAGTTTCAACCTCTCCTGGAAGCCTAATCTAAATAACCAATCCGGAATTTTCTGGCCCAGCACCATGAGGTAATCTGTCATATAGGCCACTTTATTCCTCATGGAAAAGAGAGGCAAACTACATAATAAAAACCCTTCTCTTTCTCTTCCCTCAAATGATGTCTTAGCTCTAAAATAATCCTTCCTTTTCATCCTTTAACAGCTCCCTTGTCACACCCTTCTTCTTATAAGACCCTTCCATTTTGTACCCTTTCAACTGTAAGATGGGTTGATGTCCAACTCATAAATCGCTTAATGAAGCTAATTAAGGCCCTGGCCAGTTCGCTCAGTGGATAGAGCATTGGCGGGGAGTATGGACTTCCCAGATTCCCGGTCACACTTGAGAAGCGACAATCTGCTTCTCTTCCCCTCCCCATCCCGCTTCTCTCTCTCTCTCCCCCTCTGGCAGCCAGTAGCTTAGCTGGTCCCAGCGTCCTCCCAGGAGCTGATGGTTGCTTGGTTGGTCCATCTGCCTGGGAGCTGAGGATAGCTGGGTTGATTGAGAATGGCCCCCAAACGGTGGTTGCCAGGTGAATCCCGGTGGGGACGCATGCGGGAGTCTATCTCCCCTCTTCTCACATAAACAAATAAACAAACAAAAATAACAAAAACAAAACCAAACACCCTCCCCCCCCACCACAAATCACACATAAAGCCAATTAAATCTTCAAATTTACTAGGTTTAATTTTGATTTTTCAACGAAAGAAATCTCTGTAATTCTTAGCTCACAGGGTGTTTGTGAGGGTCAAATCAAATGCAAAGGTTATATACCTGGCACACAGCGCTCAAGAAAGAGCGTTTCTATTTTTGTTAATAAGCCCATCTGGAGAAGTTTGTCCTGGGCAACATCCAGTCCACACCAGAGGGTGTGCATTTTGCAACAATCACACACCCCAAAAAGAGGTCGAGGAAGAAGCATCGACTGCAAGTGGTTGAAATGACTGGCATTTATAGATGACTGGCTTTCAGTTCAATGGGCAGGCTAAGCTCCCCTAACCGGTGGTGGACTCGGGGTTTCCCCTCCACTACAACCGCAGTGCTCCCGGCTCCCTCCACCCGCCGACCGAGCTAGCACTCCAGCGGGAGCCTCAGTCTCGCGTGTCACGGACACACAGAGCCCCTGTGTCTAAATTCCGGGAACCTCCCACCTCTAGCTAACCGCGCTGCTGGCCGTGTGTCCCTGGGGAGGAGAGCTGGCGGCGGCAGGGCTGCCCAGCCCGCAGTAGAGTGAGAAGGAAAGGTGGTGGAGCTGGACCGGTTTTGCGCGCGGTAGCTGTGCGCACTTGGGTTCTTTACGCGTGCGAAACACACGTGGGATGAGACACCGCGTGCATTCAACCCTGAGACTGGTGGAGTCGAAAATGGAAATCGTTGTTAAGGGAACAAGTCACTCGGCCGGAGCCTGGGGCTGCAGCCCTGGGGCGGGGCTGGGAAAGTTGAATTTTAGTCGCGGAGGGTTGGGCTCCGCGCGGTAGCTCCAGCCAACAGGGACCGTAAAAGGCTGTAGCGGGCGATGTAGGTGTGGCTCTGACTTCGGGTCCCGAGGCCCCCCCACCCCGCCCCTCCCTGCCGCGGTCATCCCCTACAGCTGTGGCCTCTCAGCCATGGGCGCCGTCTGGTCCGCCCTGCTGGTCGGAGGGGGTCTGGCTGGAGCGCTTTTGATCTGGCTTTTGCGGGCCAAGGGAAAGAAGGGAGACGCGGAGCAGAATGACGCCGCTCCTGGGGAGGCTGCAGCTGCGGAAGGCGATCAGAGTGGCGCCGGTGGACTGAGTCCGGCACCTTCCAGGCGGCAGCTGGTCACCAAACCAGGTATTCTTCCTCTCAGCGTCCCCAGGGCAGATCTTTCAGGGGGCTTTGACATTCACAGAGGGAGGTAAATGCCCGTCGGAAGCGTTCCTAGAGGCTCATTTCCAGAGACTAACTTTCCTACCCGAGGTAGGACCCTCCCGACGCCCAGTATTTCCCAAGCTGGTGCGCACGCGCAGGACAGGTTTCTCGCCCTCTACCGAGGCCCTAGAGCTGTCCTGGCAGTTCGTCTGAGGGCGGCGCGGCGCCTCGTCTCTGTCCCCAGCACCACCTGTCCCCAAGGACCTACCCCTACCCCTCAAGTGGGGGTGCAGTGCAGGCAGCTGCGGTAGTGCCGAAGTTTAAGGGGACCCTGCAAACCCTCTTTGACCTCTGACCGAGCAGTGATAATTTCCCAGTCTCAATTATAGAGTCATGTCCTGCCATCTCTCACCCCGTGGGAAAGCTGGGTTTAGGAACACCCGAGGAATGGGCGCCTCCCGTTATCTGGATGCTCCTATGAGGGAGGCAAAGTTCAGGTTGGTCTCCGGCCTTGAAGGCCTCTGCAGTAGCCCTGGGGCTGCACGCTGGCCGCTAGTTTCAGAGCGGTGGGCCCTCCCGCATGCTCACCGCGGCAGCGTAGGGTTGTCCAATCCCCGGGGAAAGGACGTACGTTATAGATTTCTTAACAGGGAACCCAGCTCCGATGAGTAGAATTGACAACTAGGCCTAAACCTCCACATTTTAGAGAGGGCATGCTAGGCAAAGTAGGATCACTGGCACAAGCTGTCATGAATCCAGCCTCAGGGTGAAAATGACATCTGTGAACTTTTGGTGGAATGCTGTTTGTGTGTAGCAAGTAGAAAATCTGCCCCTGTGCTTTTCCTGCCATCGGTTTGGGATGAGCAGAGAGCTCATTTTTCTTTATTTGATCTTAAATTTTAGGTTGAAACATTGGGGGAATTCAGAGTAATATTTGCTTCCATCTCTCTTCCAACACCATTGAAGAGAAAGTGAAAGACAGCTTCCCAGAAACAAAACAAAAACCCCACCCTACTCCCCAGAAAATCCATCTGTGATGATTGCATGACTTTGATATTGTAGGGAGCAGATTAGACTATCTGCACGGTGAGCAAGAAGGAAATCGAGTCTTTAGAGAGTTTGGATTATGTGCTTTTAAGAACATTATAAAAAGTGTAGGGGGGGGAGATGTAAATAGTCATGGTTTGCGCCTGACTAGGCGGTGGCGCAGTGGATAGAGCGTCCGACTGGGATGCGGAGGACCCGGGTTCGAGACCCCTAGCACACCAGCTTGAGCGCAGGGCCCATCTAGCTTGAGCAAAAAACTCGCCAGCTTGGACCCAAGGTCGCTGGCTCCAGCAAGGGGTTGCTTGGCCCACGTTCAAGGCACATGTGAGAAAGCAATCAATGAACTAAGGTGTTGCGACTGCAACGAAAAACTGATGATTGATGCTTCTCACCTCTCTCCGTTCCTGTCTGTCTGTTCCTATCTATCCCTCTCTCTGACTCTCTGTCCCTGTAAAAAGAAAAAAAAAAGTTATGGTTTGCTGAAGAGCTTCCCGACACACATGGGCTTGGCAAGGAGAAACCAGCCGTCTTCTGACATGCGCATCCCCAGTGCTGCCCAGTGACGCACTGCTGCCCTTTGTATTCTCCCACAGAGACAGCTGCTGCTGATGTGCCCGCATCCGCGAGGGCTGAGCCCTGGGCTGCCCACAGCTCCTTAGAGCACAGGTGCTCTGCTGGTTTGTAGGGTAGCCACCCAGCCCTCACCCTGCAGGCTGTACAGCATTTTTTGATAATAGGAGCCAAACAACTTGACTTGGTCACATGCCAGTATGCCCTGGAATGAGGAAATTGAGGACCATGACAGGTTACATTTCTGCCTCTACAAGTTGGTACTTCATTGAGACTCCTGGGTGTGCCTTTTGTGTGTGTGTGTTAGATACAGAGACAGACAGAGAGAGGAACAGATTAGGGACAGACAGACAGGAAGGGAGAGAGATGAGAAGCATCAGTTCTTCATTGCAGCACCTTAGTTGTTCATTGATTGCTTTCTCATATGTGCCTTGACGGGGGTGGTGGTAGGAGCTACAGCAGAGCAAGTGACCCCTTCCTCAAGCCAGTGTGACCTTGGGCTCAAGCCAGCGATCTTGGAGCTTCAAACCTGGGTCCTCTAGTGGCTGGTGCGATGCTCTAGCCACTGCACCACTGCCTGGTCAGGCCCGGGTGTACCTTTTATTGTTGGATATACATGGATACTCTTAGCACAGAGTATTGGTTCAGTGTCTGAACTAAGTAATTAAGTACTTAATTTTAATAGGGGTGGATTTTGTGAACTGCAAATAGATGAGGGTCAAGTCTTCAATGACTAAACCTATTTTCTCAGCCCAGCTTACTTTTTTTCTCATGAGAACTGCCTGTTATATTCTGTTTTTTTATAGAGCATCTTCAAGAAAGTGATGGATGTTTGGTTTCAGAGCCCAGAGGCCCTGGTAATGTACAGGATAAAGCACGGAGACAACAAAATCCGGGAGAAGATGGTGACTGTGACAATTCAAGACAGCGTGTTCCTTTTGGATGGTTTCCAGACACAGAATCTCTAGTTACATCTGCAACTGGTTACTCTAGGGGTTACCTTGATGCTTCAAGAAATGAAAGCCATGAATCTCATGTAGGAGAATGGGGATCCCAAACGGGACAAGAGACACCTGCTAAAGCAGCTCCACGTTTTGTGAAGTTGTCTTCTAACAACCTGCTCACGGACAAAGCTAAAGAAGAAGTGAGTTTTGCACATCTGGACAGGCAGGACTCGGCTGACCAGGAGGACTGGGAAATGGTGTCCAGGCACTCATCTTGGGGAGATATTGGTTTGGGTGACAGTCTTGAGGCTCCAACATTAAGCCCCATACAGGGAATGGACAATGGCAGAAACACTCTTGTAGAAACCAGAGGTCAGGAAATAGATGTTAAAACAAAAAGGGTCGGCGCTATGACTTCAAAGTCTCAGCAAGTTAATGTCAGGTTCCAGGTCCATTATATCACAAGCACTGGTGTGCAATTCATTGCAGTAACTGGAGACCATGACAGGCTTGGGAGATGGAAGACGTACATCCCACTCCAGGGTAGCAAGGATGGGTTTTGGTCCCGTTCTATCCCCCTGCCAGCAGATACCGTGGTGGAATGGAAGTTTGTGGTGGTAGAGAATGGAGCAGTTACTCGCTGGGAAGAATGCAGCAATAGGTTCCTAGAAATTGGCCATGAGGATAAATTCGTTCACAAGTGCTGGGGGATTCAGTGATTCAGTTTGTAAAGTATTGAAGAAGCTGTTGTATGTGGATGAGGTTGAGGTTGTGCTGAATGTGGATGAGGTTGAGGTTGTAGAGCACACTTAATTTAAAAGAAAGTATAACTCTCAAGTTTAACTGAATTCAGATTTGCTAGTGATTTTCGTCTGTGAAGAAATATATGTAGCTATAATAGTTAGATAATGCTTCTAGTGAGCATGGACTTTTTCTCTGGCATTGATGGATGGATTTATGCAGATACATCAGTACTTTAGGGCTTGGTCCTCTTGGAGAATGACTTGGCTAAGATTCAATTGTGGCCTGGTCACGGAGCACAAAAGCTAACCAGCTGCACAGGGTCCAAGCTTGAGCCTTTGGGTGATCCTTAAACCAAGGGAGTGAAACAAGCTGCATTCAGCTGGTTTCCTCATGGTGCAGCAGAGAAACATTTTCTTTACTACGTGTACACTTTATGTTTAAAAATAGTTAACACCGTATGGAACTGTGACCAGAAAAAAACTGGTTACATGTGATTAGAAAGGCTATGAGACTTTCCAGTGTTTTTGGCTTGATTTTACCTACCTGGTGTGGTTTGAAGGTAGCAAGTATGTCTTTGTTTTGTGATGGAAGGCTAGTATAGAAACAAGGGGCCTAATCAGTATCTATTATCAGAGCTAGCCCACAAAGAAAGGGAACAGAAATGGGGTGAGGCTTGGGCTAAGCCAGGTGGTCTGAATGTTAGCTCTTAGAAGGCTAGGAGTACAGGTAGGTCCACCTGACTGCAAGGAGTGACACACCCATCATTTAGTCCTGGAGTCACTATAGAGCCCTCTCTGCCCACCGCATGGACTGGCAGCCAGGCTGTCCCACAGTGGTCATTTCACCCTCTCCCCCTTCTTTCAGGCCAGTAGCATCTTGGGTAACCAAACTGGAACAGGACAGTGACAGAGAAGTACATCTTTGTTCTGAGAAGAAATAAACATTTAAACTTTGCTATTATAACTGAAAAAATAAAACCTGAGTTTTAATATCTTTATTAAATGCCTGAATTATTTGTCTAAATCTTGGTGCCATGATAACTTAGATGTAAAATAAAGTACTAACATTTTCCTCCATTAATAACAGACATAAAAAAGGCAAAAATCAGGAGGCAGAGAAATGTTTTCCTCCTCCCTTTGGAGACAAAGTTTTAGATCATTTCTTTTAAAACTACTTTTGGAAAGATATTACATATGCCTATATTTGAAAATGAATGTGTATATGTTAAAACAACTTTTAGTAAGTGTAACATATTTTGGTGAAACATTGTTTAATTTCTTTCTTCTTTTAAGCGATAGGGACAGATAGGGACAAACAGGAAGGGAGAGAGATGAGAAGCAACAATTCTTTGTTGTAGCACCTTAGTTGTTCATTGATTGTTTTCTCATATGTGCCTTGACTGGGGCTCCAGCTGAGCCAGTGACCTCCTTACTCAAGCCAGCGACCATGGGGTCATACCCATTATCCCATGCTCACGTTGGTGACCCGCGCTCAAACTGATGAGCCTGTGCTCAAGCCGGTGACCTTGGGATTTCAAACCTGGGTCCTTTGCATCCCAGGCCAACATTGTTTAATTTTGGTTAAAGATGTCTGCAGAAAAAAGCTTAAACCCTACTAAAGATAGTGTTAGAAAGTGCTTAAAAGAACTGTGTTTGAGCCTGACCAGGCGGTGGCGCAGTGGATAGAGCATCGGACTGAGATGCGGAAGGATCCAGGTTCGAGACCCCAAGGTCTCCATCTTGAGTGCGGGCTCATCTGGTTTGAGCAAAAGCTCACCAGCTTGGTCCCAAGGTCACTGGCTCCAGCAAGGGGTTACTCGGTCTGCTGAAGGCCCGTGGTCAAGGCACATATGAGAAAGCAATCAATGAACAACTAAGGTGTCGCAACGAAAAACTGACGATTGATGCTTCTCATCTCTTTCCATTCATAGCACTTTTATGTTAAATTGGTGTGTACTTCATAATGAATTTAATATTCTACCAGTGAGGTTTTCCAAAAGCATTTACTGTTACTGCCCAGAATGACCAAGCATTTCTATCAGGGAAAATAATCTTTAGAATTCTGTTATTAAACATTTTATAATTACCTGATGAAATAAAAATCAGTAAATCCAATTGATTAAAGAGATACATGTAATACTAAATTTCATACTTAAAAAGTAGTTATTTAGGATTGAATGTGCCTAGAGTGCTAACATGAGGTTTTTGTGTGCCTTGCACTGGCCAAGGCTAACACCGCTGCTGTCTCAGGCAGCGTCCATGTCAGAGGGCTGCAACAAGCTCATTTCTTACTAACCAGTCAGCAGTGGGTTTTCCTGGCAGGAGGGCAGCTCTTGCAGAGATTGTCACCCAGGGTCCTTCTGTCCTATAATCCCCTAGGACTTTACTGTCCTCTGTAACCAGCCCAAGCAAGAGGAAATGAAGTGAGGGAAAACCACAAACAATTACTTAAACTTTGGCCAGACAGTGCCATTGGGTGGAGGGGAGGTGGGGCTGGGAAACATCTGAGCCAGGGATAGCTAGACTTTTTTGGACAGCCAGCTTTCTGCCACATTGTCCCTATTGTCTCTGCTACAACTGAAACATTTTTGTGCACGTTGTTGTCTCACCTTGTTTTGTTCACACGTGGTATAATATGGCATAATAAATATATTTGGTCTTTGTCCCAGTTTCCTGGGAATTTGTGCCTTAAACCCTTGGGATTTCTTGGGGGATGGGAGTATCTTTTGTTATTCATAATGAGGCTTTTTAGATCACATCTGAGTTTATGCTAATGAGGTGATTTATGGTGGTGTCCCAATAGAGCCTTGAGGTGACCAGAAAGACCTGGTGATTTGAGGTTTGGAAGTTTCAGCTCCACCCACCAATTTCTGGAAATGTGTAGGGGACAGGAGATTAAGCTCTAAAACTCTTGACAGTTTAAAAATTTTTCCTGTTTAAAAACAGTAAAATGTCCAATAAGGATTGTTTGACCAACAGACAGAACTGGATTACAATAGAGCTGAATAATTTCTATTACCTAGTGAGGTGGTAGCCACCCTAACATTGTACCATGGCTCACATATTTATGGTGATGCTCCTGTGGACAAACCTATGGGACTCCAGTCATATAAAATTATAGCACATACAATTATGTATAATACATAATATTTGATAATGACAACAAATGACTATCTTACTGGCTAATGTATCCACTACACTACTTTTTATCATCACTTTAGAGAGTATTCTTTCTACTTCTAAAAAATGGTTGCTGTTGAGAGTATGGCCTGTTACCCTAGGAATAGTCTCATCTTGTGTTTACCAGATCTCTTGGCTGCATCATCTTCTATTGTTTGATTTAATCTCATGTTGTTTTATAAATGTAGTGTAGTCTAAGTGTCCAGTGTTTATGAAGTTTACAGTAGTGTCCAATAGTGTTCTAGGCCTTCACATTCACTCACCACACACTCACGGACCCACCCAGAGCAGCTGCCAGTCCTGCAAGCTCCATTCATGGTAAGTGCTCTCTATCAGTGTACCATTTTCTATCTTTTATATTGTATTTTTGCTATATCTTTTCTATATTTAGATATACAAGTACTAACCATTGTGTTATAATTGCCCGTAGTACTTGGAACAGTAACATACTGTCTATGCTTGTAGCCTAGGGGCAATAGGCTGTACATATAACCTCGGTGTGTAGTAGGCTATATTTTCTGGGTATGTGTAAATGACCTCTGATGTTCACACAACAACAAAATTGCCTAACAACCCATTTCTCAGAACATATTCCTGCTGTTAAGTGGCTCATGCTTGTAAGGAAGTTTAATGAGCTTCGGGGTTGGTGAACACATCATGTTACTGACAGGGTGGTGCACCCTGAGAGGGCACAAAGGTGTCATGCACCAGAACCCCATACCGTGTCCTGTGCATCTCCTACATTTGGCTGTTCCTGAGTTATTTCTTTAGAATAAACCATTAATAGTAGCTAAAGCACTTTCCTAGTTTTGTGATCTATTCTAGCAAATTACTGGAACTCAGGAGAAAGTTGAAGGAACCCCCAATTTATAACCTGTCAAAAAATAAAAGAGATCTGGGAATTTCAATTGGCATCTGAAGGAGGGGCAGTCGTGTGAGATTCAGCCCTTCAGTCTGTAGAATCCGATATTAACTCCACATAGTGTCAAAACTGAATTGACTCGCAGAACATCCAGCTGGAAGCCACAGAGAACTGGTTACTGGTGTTGGGAAACACTCCACATACAAAACTCCTTAATTTATTAAAATCTAATTAAGGCAGACTGAATCCATTCAGTCTGTGGAAGCTACCCACTGACTGAAGAGTAACATGTATTTTCTTTCTTTTTTTTAATAGCAATTGATGTGTGAAAGAGAAACTTTTCCAAAGGTTTTGATTAGGAGACCCATTGATATTGACAGGGCAAACAGTGAGTTCAGGGTCACCAAGGAGTCCCTGGCAGGATGGTGGAGTTTGTCCTCATCTGGGCAGTACATCTCATCTCTCACTTCCAGGGCAAAGTTGTTTTCTAAATTGAAAAGAACTATTGCCTCAGCACCAGTAAAAATAATAAAAAACACATAGTTATTCCAACACACTAGCATGAATTAATACTATATAAGTTATAAATACTTTCACATCTAGCTTGAAGTTTTACTGGGAGGGCATTCAAGAATAGTTTATTTCAAAATAGAGTTTATAGGACAGGGTATCTTTTATTAAATTTTCACATAAAAAGAAAAAGTTCACAGGGCACTAATTATAGTAACACCACAATTAATTGGGCATCATCTCTCTGTAAAGAATAGGCAAGCAATGTGTCATTTTAGTAACAATTTTTCCTGGTCTTTCACTTTCTGTATCCTCTTTTCTTGATTTCTGATCATGGAAGACATTGCTGAAAATGTTGACAGAACAAAGTTAGAATAGCAACATTTACTGAGGCTTTAATTCTACTTTATGGTTTTTTTGTTTGTTTGTTTTTGTGACAGAGACAGAGAGAGGGACAGACAGGGACAGACAGATAGGAAGGTAGAGAGATGAGAAGCATCAGTTCTTCATTGCAGTACCTTAGTTGTTCATTGACCGCTTTCTCATATGTGCCTTGACGGGAAGCTCCAGCAGAGTGAGTGATCCCTTGCTCAAGTCAGCAACCTTGGGCTCAAGCCAGCAATATTTTGGCTCAAGTCAGCAACCACAAGGTCACGTCTGATTCCACACTCAAGCCAGCGCCACCACGCTCAAGCTGTTGAGCCCGCACTCAAGCTGGATAAGCCCATGCTCAAGCTGGCAACATCGGGTTTTCGAACCTGGGTTCTCTGCATCCTAGTCTGACGCTCTATCCACTGCGCCACTGCCTGGTCAGGTTCTATTTTGTGCTTTTAAAAAAGCCAGCTTGTCACTATAGAATACATACATTCTTAGCTCAAGAAGTTCTTAAAAATTGAAAGTAGCATATTTTTTAAAAGACATGTTATGGAATAGAGCTAAGAATAAATCTTTATTGTTTCAGCTATTTTAAATGAGCATAATAATTATTATTATAGAAGTAATACACATTAATTGTAAATAATTTGAACAACTCAGAAGTGTATAAATTGAGATAAAGTCAGTTTTTGTCTTCATTTGCTGACTTCCCCCTCAGAGCTCATTCATCACTGTAAACAGTCTGGTGAATATCTTCATGTACACCCCCCCACACACACACACAAGTTTTTTCTTTACGTAATTGTAAATGTAGTATAAAGTGATTTTTAAATGTTTTTTTCTTTTATAAATTGTTCTGTAGCTTGCTTTATTCGGTTAACAAAATGTTAACATCTTCCTAGTGCAGCTCATGTTTTGTTATGACAGCACAGTATTCCATTAGATATATGAACATGTTAGTATATAAATTTTGAAAAGTTGCTTTTTAGTTATGTTTATAAACAATGTTATAGGAAATACTTTTGTAAAAAACTCTTCTGCATTTGTGCAATTATTTCTTATAGAACAAATTGTTAAAGAGGAATTTCTGGATCAAGGCATATATTCACTTTAAATTTTGATAAATGCATCCAAAATTCTCTCCAAAATATGTTTCATATTTTCCAAGAGACATTTCATCTGGACAATGTATTTAATATAAAGGTCTTGTTATTTATTTATTATTATTTTTAAAAATATTTTCTGAAGTGAGAATCAGGGAGGCAGAGAGAGACAGACTCCTGCATGCGCCCGACCGGGATCCACCTGGCATACCCACTAGGGGTTGATGCTCTGCCCATCTGGGGCACTGCTCTGTTGCAACCGGAGCCATTCTAGCGCCCAAGGCAGAGGTCCATGGAGCCGTCCTTAGCACTTTGCTCCAATGGAGCCTTGGCTGTGGGAGGGGAAGAGTAAGATACAGAGAAAGGAGAGAGGGAAGGGTGGAGAAGCAGATGGGCACTTCTCCTGTGTGCCCTGGCTGGGAATCAAACCCAGGACTTACACACCAGGTCAACGCTCTACCCCTGAGCCAACCGGCCAGGGCCAGGTCTTTCTATTTTTTAAACAAATGCGATGTCTCTTATTTGGACGCTTACATGGTGGCATTACTCAGATAAACTCAGAAATATAAGTCAAAGTGTGATTAAAACGGCCAAGAAGATAATGCATCTTTTGTAAAACAACTCACATTAAACTTAAAATTGAAGATTTTTCCTGATATTTATATACACAAGGACCTGGAATTATAATAAGGGATTTAAAATTTTCTTTAATAACAATTTCATATAGTAAAATATGTGAATTTTAGAGTTAGAAATTCAAGATCAAGCCCCATCTCTACCATTCAAGTGACTCAGAATTTATTGACTGATTGTGATCTTATCTGCAGTGTCTCATTTTCAAATGACTTAACATTAGTGCCTACCTCCTGGTGTGGTAAGGCTCACGAGAAACTTCTGTAAAGTTCTGAGAATAGAACCTGATAAAGAGCTGGTAAGTGCTCTATAAATGCTAATAGCAACAATTATTATTAATAAGACTAAATTTATTTTATAAGAATTTGTTCTTAGTAAAATATTTATTATCCTTCATCTGAAACTTACTTCTCTAGAGCTGGAAATATGGAATAATGTGTATATTCCAAAATTAATTTCCCTCTGAGAAAAGGCTCCAGAGTATATAAATTTATATCAGAAAAGCATAAAATGTCATTCCCCTCCCAACCCCCTGGGAACAAATACATTTTCTCCCATATCCATGGGAACATCCACTTAGAACTTAAGCCTAAAAGTTGCCTATTATCTGTAGAATAAAGTAATTTCTCATCTAAATAGCTTTAGTATATTTATAACCAGTTCATCTTCTTATCCAGTAATTGATTATGCAGCATAGTCTCAGAGCCCAGGCTAATTAAATACTGTGTAAGGCTAAATACTGTTATTTTGTTCTCTGGCTATTGACTGCAATTGTATCCTGGCTACTGCCTTACAAATGCTTATCTACAGTAGAATAGGGCTAATTCAGGGGTTAGTCATGGTTAAGACCCTTATGTTTTGACTAAGGTTGCTTATTCAGGATCCTTTGCAGTGGGTCAATAGATAGGAGGCTTAGCCTGAAGGGAAGGTGAGTATTCTTTTGAGCAAGGAGGACCTGCCAAATGTACACTGTACCTTGGTTCTTCATCTGTAAATCTTCTACCAGCGTTTGCAAGCTTTCCAGTCTGTTCTGAAGCTTCCTGCATGTCTTTCCTGTGGTTTCTATTGGCTGAGACTGTGAAGCTATTAGAAAATTTCTTAGATGTGATAGTAAAAGTCTGTGTAATATGTATTTTAGAAATCTTCCAGTTACAGGTTAAACAAACTTTCCTTTAAAATAATGAAAACCTCAAAACACTAAAGTAATGAAAGTGTCTTGTCTAAATATTGCAATGCCAGCTGATTTGATTTTGTTTAAAACCAATCTGATAGACTCTTATTTAACCACACAGCATTAAATGGGACGAGTGAGAGAAATACTTTTAAGTTTAATGATATATTTTGCATTATAAATGGCAGCTTTTCATACCAAACTTTAGAGTTTCATGAATTTACGGTTTAGAAGAGCAAGATTTAATAATGATTCTGGCAACATTCTTGAAGGTGTGTGAGGCCAAGTGCAAAATGTAGTTGCTGTCACCTGAATGAGGACGGTTTTTTGAGACAGAAGAGGGATGCTGGCGTGGCCGCACTGAGCCAAGAATAAATATGGCAGTAGGAACTGAGGAGGGGCTAGACGTGTCTAAGCTATACTCCAATAAGTAAGCTAAATTTTGTCAACATCTAAAAATACTTGATTGGAAATCTCAATATTTTAATTTTGGTCTTAGTCCAGTGGTTCTTAACCATTTTTGAGGTACCGAACCCACCAGTTTTATATGCGCATTCACCGAACCCTTCTTTAGTGATAAATAAAATATGATTTTTTTTTCCAAATTCAAGACATAGGTATATGTTTTTTTACTGGTGCACAAAATGAGCCGTGCATGAACATCACCTTGCTCAAAGAACAAAACCAACAAAGTGCATGAACTTACAACAAATTACAGTATTACTTTATTCTGGCCTCTGTGGCAGAGGCTTCTCCGAACCCCTGAGACCGACTAATCGAACCCCTAGGGTTTGATAGAACCCAGGTTAAGAACCACTGTCTTAGTCTCTGATGCAGCAACTTGCTTAGTTTAGCCCTTATCAAAGGAAATGACGTCCTAGAGTGCTGGGGCTGTCTAAGTCACTACCTTATGGAACAAACATTTCAAGTTCAACTTAACATCTATTTAGTTAACATCTACTTATTTATCAGACACATATCTAAATCAAACATTTTCCCCCCACTGGTCTTAACAAAAAGATAAAAACTTAGAATTTTAAAAAATGAGAGCATTTTGGTAAGTTTGTGGAATAGATACTTGAATTCACAAAGGCAGAGATGGAAGAGAACCATTTTAAAGAACGTAAATAAGAAAGGTCACAACATTTAAGAGAAGACCCAAAATCTTACGATAAATAGGGAAAAACTTCATTATTCATGACAGGAAAAAATATATAATATTTATATATAATATCTATGAATATTTATTAAGGGGTGTGTGTGTATATATACAATAGCTAGTCTATTTAAATCAGACCCACTTAAGCTACACAGCTAGCTATTAGAACTTACATATAAGAACATGTAAAATCTTATTCTGATTATAGAAAGGAACTTTTAATTTACCAGAGCAGGAAAACCAATTAATTTCATCAGTGGTATTAGATAATTCTTACCTTTAACAGAATCAGGTGAGTGAACAGGCTTGGTGGATCTATACTGAGACGTGGAACCTATTGACTCTTCAGCCGAACTAGTTAGGAGTGAGTGAACTGGAGACTTCTTTGGAGAAGATTGGAATGAACGAGAAGCTGAATTTTTCACAGATGGACTTACTAAAATTTTGCAAGAACAAAAGTAAAACCAGAGATTGAATTAAAAATAGTACACTACATCTCTCTAATGTCAAACTTTCATGAGAAAAATGTTTCCAATGATGGGGAGAGGGAGAACGGGTGCTCTAGCAAATACCCGAGGCTTTCGGGTGGGACTAAAAGGACTGCACAGAAAGGCTGTGTCTTAGAAATAAAGATATACAGAACAAGACCTGCCCTGGGGGACCTGAGGTCCAGCTTCAAATCTTTTTAATTCCTAATTGTATTAAGCTGGTCTGGGATCCTCGGTGTCCTTACCTGTCTACAACAGGTGAGCATGAATGCTCTCCTGAGGAAGGTGACCTCATTGTAAACCTCAAGCCATCTGTATAATTTTTCATATGTCTGTTAGACAATAAAAATAACTAGGCATATGAGGAGACAAAATGACATGGTGGAAAACAAAGAGAGAAATTCAGACACTAGATATGGACCCACAAGGTCCAGACAATGGAGGCACAGACTACCACAGACTCAAAGAGCAGTACTGCACAACCTGGACAGGTTCTTCTGATATAAAGAAAGAAAATCATACCTGGACATGTCAATAAAATCTACTAAAAAAAAAACAAACAAAGCAAACCAAAGACTAAAACAATCATAAAGCTGCCAGAAGAGCAAAAGAGACAAATTGCATGTAAGTGAGCAACAATTAAACTTAGAAGTGATTTCTTAGTAGGAACAGTGGAAGCCAGTAAACAATGGAATATTTTCAAACTGAAGGGAAAATGTCAACCCTAGAATTCTATACTCGGCTGAAAATATTCTTCAAAAATGAGCATAAAATAAAGACAAATTCAGAAAAACAGAAACTGAGAAATTATGTTCCCAGCAGACTTACATTAAAAGAAACATTAAGGCATAAGTGAAATCATAGCAGATAGAAGACAAAGTGAAAATGTTGTGGATATATTTAAATGAATATTAACTATACAACACAACACAAATTATCCAGTGTGGTATTTACATTTATAATTAAACTATGTGACTATTGTATATAAGTTGGAAGGATAGTGAATGCAGTTAACATTCTAAGGTACTCATAATCTATAAGAAAAGGTAAAAGCACTCATTTTTATTAATCTAGTAATGCAAGGATACATTTCGTATTCTCTTACATAACAACAATAAAAACATATGTGAAGAATTGCTAAACTTCAAATAAATGCTCCTTTCTTCAAATATTAGTTCTTAAAAGATTTCTCTCAAGTTAAATATTTAAAAATTAAGAGTTTGTATTTATTTAATATATTTGATCATATATTCATATCTATACCTCTTTATAAAAGAAAATTTGGACACTTATTTTTCACCTATCCTGTTCACCTTGTATCTCAATTTTCCCTATTTATATTATCGCTGTCCAGATTTATAGCTACACTTTTGTTGATTATTTGTCTATTAGATTGTCCTTACCTTTCAAATCAAACATATTTTCTATAATTATGTTTTTAAAATCTTTCTTAGTGTTAAATATTCCTTTTGTGAAATTTTCTCTAGGGGGTGTCCATCATGTCCATGAGTATGATTCCAGCCATGCTTAACCTATTTAAAATTTTTTTTATAAGACTTTCTTTTGCAACATTTTTTCTTTTACATTTTTGTCTGAGTTATGCCATTTTGCTTTTCAATAGGTTCTGTTATCTTTCGCTCTCTTCCCTGACATCATTGTTTTTATAGAGAACATTTATGTCTACAAGTCTTTGGAAATTGTATGTAAAGCCATCTTGTCTCAATTCTTCTCTTCTTCATTGACTCTATGAGTATTTGTTGAGCATCTGCTATGTACCAGGAAGGGTCTAAGTGCTGGGGATAGATCAGGCAACCAGATGTTCAAAGACATCTGCCCTGGTGCAGCTTTTGTCTAGCAGGAGGGGGTACACAAGGAACTACATAAATTGGTAAGTTACACAGTAAATAAAAGATGTGTAATTAGAAAAAGAAAAAGATAAGGGGGACTAGCAGAATGGGAGGGTTACAGTTTTTAAATAAGATTGTGACGGTCTCACAGGGAAAGTGACGTGAGCAGAGGTTTTGTAGGAGGTTAGGGGGTCAGCAATGTCGAGGGGACAGTGGGTGGAAAGGCTCTGATATAGAGGCTTCCTGGAATGTTTAAGAGCAATTCAATAATGGGTGAAGCAGAGTGAATGAAAGGGGAGCAGAAGGAATGAGACCAGAGAGTTAACAGGGACCTATAGGTTATTGTAACAACGTTAGCTTTTATTCTCATGAAAATAGAAGTCACTATAGGGTTTGAAGCAGGCCGCATTTCAGTGCTTTCATTGAGAACTCACCTGTAGATGGGAATGTAAAGCAACTCGAGGGATCCTCCAGCTCTCCTGTGTGTAAGATGACTGGCCCTCTGGAAGCATAAGAACAGTTATGCAGACACTGCATTTCAAAAACACTGCACTGATGTTTATGGACTGAAGTGAGCTAATGCAAGCAAAAGTGATGGCTTACAATATATACTCAAGGTGGCAGTCCTAACCCTAAACTGCAGAAGTCCTAAAATACCCTATAAGGTAGAGCTAAAGTATTATCTGTATGCATTTGGTGCCAGAATGAAAATGTAATAATATATAATCTTAGCTAGAAAATTCATTTTTGTGTAGTAGCAGCTATAAAAACCAATTATTTCTTTCATGGATTCTAAGAGATGACATCTTAATGACTTATTTAAAGAATTAAAAAGAAAAAACTTCTTTTAGCGATAGTAGCATCACTTTACAAAACTATCAGACCTATTTAAGTCAGTAAGTGGAAAAAACCACATGGTTCTCAGTATGAGAATGTTATGGCAGCAGTTCTCAGGTGGTTCTTGCAGGGGGGTTGTGAGGTCAAGACTCTTCATTGTAATACTAAAATATCTGGTAACTCTCAACCTCTTATAAGTGTACAGTGGCGTTTCCCAGAGGTACCACGATGTCTGATATCACAACAGATTAACTACAGATGCAGACATAAGAATCCAGCTTTTTTATTATTAAGTGATGCATTAAATTGTAAAACAATACTATCTCAATAATTTTTTGGTTGAAAATATAGCTATTTTACATAATAAAATAAATTATGGTAATCTGTAATACATTTTGTTATTTTTAAACAAACAAACAAATATCATTGTCTTAAACTTTAAAAATGCCTAAAATTAAATTTTATTATTTTCCAGTACCTACAATGACATAGTAGAAATGACCCAGATAAACAAAAACTCTTTGGAATCCTCCGTGGTATTTTGAGGGCAAAGGGGTCCTGAGACCCAGAAGTTTGAAAATAGCTATATTAGGAGAAAAGTCCTGGAAAGGAAGGTAATGGCTATATTGTGTGTAGTCTGCATTATCAGAGCAAAGAGCTTGTTCTTGCTGCAGGACGCAATGGGGAACCTTTGAACGTTTAAGGACTGAGCAACAGATACAGCCTGAGGTGTGCTGTAGGTAGACTAATTTGAAATTGATGCAGAGAAGTGACTGCAATATTTAAGAGATCAGAGATTTAAAAACATCCACACGAAGCACTGTAGAGGCCACCACAATAGTCTATAAGAAAGGTAGAAGGCCTAGACTGCACAATGGCTCTCAAACTTATCTGTATCCGAATGCCAAGAACCTACGAATGTTACCTTATATGGCTAAAGAAGTTTGCAGATGTGATTACATCAAGAATTTTGGATTATCTGGATGGGCCCTAAATGCCATCCTAAGTGTTTTTCTAAGAGGGAGGTAGGAGCAGATTTCATGAAGAGAGAAGATGGCAGGAGAATCTCAGCAGAAAAATCTGAGGATGCTAGGCTGTGGGCTGTGAATATGGATAAAAGAACCACAAACCAGAGAGTGCAAGAAAGTAAGTTCTAAAAGCTGGAAAAGGTAAGGAAATGAGTTAGTCCCAAGAGCTTCTGAAGGGCGTGTGGCCCTGACTATATCTCGACTTCACTGAAACTGATTTAAGACTTTAGGCCTCTAGGCCCTGGCTGGTTGGCTCAATGGGAAAGTGTTGGCCTGGCATGTGGATGTCCTGGATTCAATTCTCAGTCAGGGCACACAGGAGAAGCAACCATCTGCTTCTCAACCCTCCCCATCTCTTTTCCTCTCACAGCCATGGCTTGATTGGTTCAAGGGCATTGGTCCATGGAGCCTCCCAGGTGCTAAAATTAGTTCGGTTGCCAGCATGGCCTTAGATGGGCAGATCATTGGCTCCCAGGTGGGGGTTGCCTGGTGGATCCTAGTTGCGGTACATGAGGGAGTCTGTCTATCTCCCCCTCTTCTCACTTGGATAAAAAGAAGAAGAAAAAACTATTTCTGTCCTCCAGAACTGTAAAGACAGATGAATTTGTATCGTTTGAAGTGACTAATTTTGTTACAACAACCATAGGAAATGAATACAGGCAGTTTGAGGGGGGAGGGGTTTCAAGAAGAAAATGGATTTGAGAACTGTTTTAGAGTCTAAATGAATAAGATTTCATGACCAGAGAAATGAGACAAAGGAGAAAGAAGAATGAAAAATAATGCTCAGATTTAAGTGTAGGTGCCCTGGAAAAGTGGTTGCCACCCTGTAGAACAGGAGAGTGGGCTGGAGGGGAAGGGTTTTGTGGAATGGACATCTTAATTTATTTGGTCACTATAATCTTTGGGTCATTATGTTTCGTGTCCTGAAATATTCATATAGAGATGTGAAAAAGGGAGCTAGATACTATGAAGCCTTTATTGGAAACCTTCCTTTAAGCATAATGTTGCTCATTAAATTATAATAACATAACTGAATAAAAAAAGTCAATTCTCCATAAAATTTCTGAGAGATGTTGTTCTTAGAATAATTCAAGCATGAACACCAGAGTTATTGTTTCTTTTTTTATTCTGTTCTGGGCATGTGGAATATATTGATTTCGTTTATATGACTGCAGAAGTTTCTAGATTAAGAAACATTACTACAAGGTGTTGATTTAAAAAATGGTGTTGCACTTACAATGAGGTAAAACAGCAATTGTGGTACTCTTTCTCATTCATTTGTGAGTTTATAAAAATGGCCAATTTGCCAAAGTACAGAGCATTGGAATGCATTTCTAATTTTCTAGTATGTATCATACTTTTCAGAGCTTCAGTTAAATACTTTAAAAATCACTTCTTCCTGTTTGAACACAGGTGGGTCTAGGGCCCATCTTTTTCTCACCATTCTCCTTTCTTTACAAGCACCTCACTGCTGAAGGAAGTAGTTTTTTCTAGTCATGGAAAAACTGCAGCAGAGCTTTCCTTAGCTTGGGGGAGCAGCCCCTCTGTGCCCCTTGCCTTGGATGGGGCTCTTTCCCTGGCAGCTCAGTCCAGATTCCCAGAATTTAGGAGCCAGCTTGACCTGAGTTCAAATATCAACTCCACTGTTTACATGCTGCATGACTTTGACAAGTTGCTAGCAAGCTGAGCTGTCATTACTAACCTGTACATTGGGATAATAATGCCTATGTTATAGAGTAGGTAGACTTAATGTGGTAAGTTTAAAACAGCCAGAAAATAGAAAAATACAGACATGCAGTAGATAGCTGCAGATATTATTAATAGAAACAATGTAGTGTTACATACCCAGGTGAGAAATAAAATCAAATACTGTTTTCCTTAGGTTGAGAAAGATATATTCAGAAAGATTCAAGTTCATTCTATATTGATCAAGTAGCAGGAACAGTAAGAAAATGTTTATAATACTTGCTTAATTCATTCACTAAAAATATATTTACTGAATGGCTACTATGTGTCAAGGGCTTGGTGCTGAAGAGACTGTGCTAAGCCCCTGTCTCACTGGAACTTAAATGGCAGAATTCATTTTCACATTCTTATGAAATAAAAAGTGTGCTGATATATCTATTTCTTATAGGTGGTGAAAATAGAAAAGGAAAAGTAAACTTTTTCCCCAGGCAGTCAGTTAATAAACAGACCTTAGATTGTAAGCAACTTGAGGGCAGGGCCCGCATCTGTCTTACTCACTGTTCCATCCTAAAGTCCTAGCACGAGTGTAGCACATCGTGGGTAGTTAACGAACTCTTCAGTTAATGATATTTTGAAAGTCGGGCTGTAAGATCATGTCTTACCTACTGAGAGTTTCACTTGATTTGCTGCCTTCCGTGGAGTCCCGTAATGAGTTGTTGCTTCTGTTGGTAGAGGGATGGGGGAAACGAATGACTATGCAATGTAAGTTTTAATTTAGTGATAAAACAAAATTGTTCCTCTGAGCATTGTATTTAGACAAACGCAGATTCAAAAGAGTGAGGTTGGGGCACTGGCTCTTCCAGGTGGAGTAAATAGTATGGAGAAAAGCTTGGAGACAAAGAAAGGGGAATCAGGAGCAGCTGGTCTGGATTAGAGCATAACATAGGAGTAAAGCAGGCTGGTGACAAGTTAGGGAGGTTCATAAATGTCAGCCCGTAGGGCCATGTACTTAATGCAGCAGACAGTGAGGAGCCACTGGAGATCAACAAACAAAAGCCTCTGTGTCTAAAATGAGTAACAAATTAACATTAGCCAATTTTTCTTTTATGGTAAGGTCATTTCTCAGATTTTGTCTTTGTTTAGGTGTTTGGGATGTCATATCTTTATGCTCTTTTTATGATTCCATTTACAGATTCAGCTATTCAATTATTGGTGGAAATAGGGTTGCCTTTAGTGAGGTCTTTATAATCCTATATTGATGCTGGTATCATTTCCTTCAAGACTACCTTTCTCACAAACATGATGTAAACCATTTTAAATACGTGTAAATGTAGAAAAAGTCGCCTGTTTCTGGTATGACACAGAATATAAATATCATCATATGGGTAAACAGCAGGAAAAGAAAAGCATATTGAATAATTTCCAGAAAGTAAATTACTTTAGTACATTTTTAGTTTTAGTTAAACAATGGAACAGCTTTTTTTTCAATGAGCACAAAATGGCCATTAATTCCCCTGTAAATTATCCAAAAGACTTTCAAATTACCTAGTTACATAAAATTCTTGGACAATTATTCAGATTCAGAATCTCAGATTCTTCTTACCTATGGCATTTCTCTAATCTTAGGCTTGATTCACTAATGCAATCTCTTACTCTATCATCTCTGTATAAATATAACTCTCAGTTAATTATACAAAGAACAATTCCTAGATTCCATGTATTTTTTAGAATAATCAATTGTTCATATGTATTTAACTCTTCTTTAAGGCACAAAAGTGGATTTTAGGCCTCCAAGCAAATTTTGCAAAGAGCTACCCCTGAAGTCCATTAACTCAGAAATGTTTTCTTGGTCTAACCCAGTGGTTCTTAACCTTTTTTGAGGTACCGAACCCACCAGTTTTATACGAGCATTCACCAAACCCTTCTTTAGTGATAAATAAAATATGATTTCTTTTTCCAAATTCAAGACATAGGTATATGTTTTCTTACTGGTGCACAAAATGAGCCGTGCATGAACATCACCTTGCTCAAAGAACAAGTCCAACAAAGTGCATGAACTCACAACAAATTACGGTATTACTTTATTCTGGCCTCCATGGCAGAGGCTTCTCCGAACCCCTGAGACCGACTCATTGAACCCCTGAGACCAACTCATCGAACCCCTGAGACAGACTCATTGAACCCCTAAGATCGACTCATCGAACCCCTAAGTTTCTATAGAACCCATGTTAAGAACCACTGGTCTAACCCGTGGTGGCACAGTGAATAAAGCATCAACATGGAATGCTGAGGTCACCAGTTCAAAACCCTGGGCTTGCCTGGAAACCAGTGAAGGCACATACAAGAAGCAAATTCTGTGACTTGATGCTTCCTGCTCCTTTCCCACTTTCTGTCTCTCTCCTCTCTCTAAAATCAATAAATAAAATATTTTAAAATACATGAAAGAACGAATTTTTTTTGTTCCTTGAATTTTAAAAGCTTTAGACAGAGGTTAAGCTTGGTGAAAAGGTCATTTGTAGAATTTCAGCCAACAAACATAAATTCTCTTAAGACAGGGACCAAATAGATTCATATTTAATACAACCAATATAGTTCAAACCCATAAGAGCAATCTTGTGGAATGATTAGTGCTAGGAGCCAGGGGCTCTAACTTTAACTTTTGGCTTTGCCTCTTTGCTTCATAGGAGGAAGCAACTCAGTCTGTGCCCAAATGTATTCATCTATTAAATGAGTTTAGTCATCCTGTCCTGACTTTGAAGGCATAGTATAGATTTATGACAAAAATAAAAATGTTCTGCACATGTAAGTGTTCTTTGATAAAGTGGCCAATAGACTGTTTCTGACCTGTGATTCAGGGTGTACAATGTTATGTTAGGTAAATTAGGCAAATCCAGCTAACATTTTGCTACCTCTGGTTAATATATACAAATTGAACACTTAAGAAACTGGAGGTTGTTTATATATAAATGTTATTTCAGAAAATATTACTTTTAGATATTTGTCATATAACCAAAAAATGAATATTATAAAAATGTTATAATACTAACAGCTAGTATAAAATTAGTATTATAATACTAAGACTATAGTATTACCATATTAAAATGCTTTAAGTTAATCTAATAATAACATCCAATAAAAATTTAAAACACTATTTGAAAAAATATTAATTTCTGTAGGGATGTATAAGAAAGGGCTTATAAAATGGTTGAATGCTTTTTTGGATCTGAACTTTTATTAATTTTATATAAGTCATTAACAAGAATACCTAGATAACCAAGGCCTTTCCTATTAGTTTACACCTGGAGAGTTATGTAGTTCTCAAGGTTCTAGTTTTAGCTTCACCTATGTGGCTGTAGATAAATCAACCTTTTGAAACTTGTGTTTTTCTCATTTGTAAAATGGTATAAATAAGTCCTGCCCTGTCTTGTCTCAAAAAGTTGTTATAATCAAATCAAATTATCCATTACTGTGGATATGAAATCTGTTGGGAACTATAAATTTATAGTGAAATGTAGCTTTGGGTATGTAATGCCTCACCCTGACTATTTTCAGAATAGAATAACTATATTAATTTCTCTTGATGCTGAGATATTTTATTTTTGCTCATCTCCTCCACTTTCATACTTCTATGCCTAGATACTCTCCAAAGCTATTTAAACCTCAACCTCCTAGAGCTGCGATTTTCAAATTTTTTCATCTCATGGCACACATAAATACTAAAATACTGTGGAATAAAAAAGTGTGTTTTCTTGCCGATCTGACAAAAAAAGTAGGTATTTTATTATTATTAAGTGAGAGGCAGGTAAGCAGAGACAGACACCCACATGCCCCCAACTGGGATATACCCAGCAAGCCCCCAGCCAGGCAATGCTCTTCCTGTCTGGGCCACTACTGTGTTGCTCAGCAACTGCGTTATTTTAGTGCCTGGGGAGAGGCCATGGAGCCATCCTTAGTGCGCAGGGCCAACTTTGCTCATTTGAGCCATGGCTGCAAGAGGGGTGGGAGAGGGGTAGAGAAGCAGATGGTCACTTTTCCTGTGTGCCCTGACCAGGAATCAAACCTGGGACTTCTACACACAGGGCGATGCTCTACCACTGAGCCAACTGGCCAGGGCCAATAAATATAATTTTGATTCATTCACACTAGGTGGCGATTGTGTTGGCTGTTGTCATTTTTAACTTAACAATTAGTCATATAATGGGATTTTTAGAAATTCTGTAACAAACCGGTTGAAAATCACTGTTCTAGAGAGTATCACAGAGAGAACTTGATGGCAAACCACTGATGAGAGAAGCCTTCCCATTTTAAAGTATGTTCGATCTTACACAGCCACGTATGAGACTCCCAGAGATGGAGTTCTCCTGTCTTCCTCCGTCTTGCCCAGAGGCACAGCTGGCTCTTCATTGATCACACTTCTCAACTCTTGCAGAAGCTGTTTCAGGTCCCTTGTTGGATCTTCCTTCAATGTGTTAGGTTTCATAGAGTGCTGAAATAAAACAATTTACAAAACAAAGACATTTTGTTTTCTCAGATTTGTATGATATTATTTCCTATTATAAATTAATTTAAATGGTAAATAGAAAGAATGGGGAAGAAGAAGAAAACAAAAATCACCTGTAATCTTGTGAGTCAGGGATAATAACTAGTCCTCAACACAGTGCCATATTTAATTTATAAAAGTGTGTATACTTTCCCTGGCTGGTTGGCTTGGTGGATCAAATTATACGCATGTATTTCTGAACAGTTTTCCTCCACTCTGCTCTGGTCAGACTCTCCTTGAATTCTCTATTTTATTTTTTTGAGCTTGAGAGTTTAAGAGAATCACTGGTTAAAAGAAACATGATCAGAGCAGTGAGAAGTCATGAGCCCATGACATATGAAAACTGTTAATGAATTGAGATTTAGCCTGTGATGTTTGTTAGAAAGTGGAGGTGGAAGAGTTTGGCATGATGAAATAAGTCATTATTTCTAAAAGGTTATCATGTTAGATATGTCTCCTATGACCCTAGGGCAGTGGTTCTTAACCTGGGTTCTATCGAACCCTAGGGGTTCGATGAGTCGGTCTCAGGGATTCAGAGAATCCTCTGCCACGGAGGCCAGAATAAAGTAATACCGTAATTTGTTGTGAGTTCATGCACTTTGTTGGTTTTGTTCTTTGAGCAAGGTGATGATGTTCATGCTCGGCTCATTTTGTGCACCAGTAAAAAAACATATACCTATGTCTTGAATTTGGAAAAAAATCATATTTTATTTATCACTAAAGAAGTGTTCGGTGAAACTGGTGGGTTTGGAACCTCAAAAATGGTTAAGAACCACTGCCCTAGGGGTAAATGATGAGCATGGATGAAAGTTGTATGGAGGATATTCTATTTAATAAGCCTTCTTTCAAGGACTAAGGCTATATAAAAATTTAATTGCCTTCCTTGGTGATTAGTGGTTAAGCAAAGGCCAGATAAGCATATTGCTGGGATGCTATAGAGAAAATTCATCATCACTTCTGATTAGAGATTGGACAGAACCAAATGATCTTCAAGATCCCTTCAACCTTGACATTTTTGTGATTTTATACACAAGCAAAGTATGAGTTATTTGTATTGGAGTAAAAACAGTGATGATCAAACCAAATCTCTCTCTATAGAGCTTACATTTTGGAGAAACATCACATATCTCTAAACATTACACATTCACAATCAGAATGTCATAGGGCTGATTCTGATAAACTGCTAAGTGAATCTCAGAATAAAATGCTTTTCAACTTGTAAAGTACTAGTTACTTCTCCAAGAATCTAAGTGCCATGATTCAAGGGGTACAGGGGGAGCAGATTTATATACTTGTAGGTTATTTTACTCATCATTTATAATAAATGTCAAGGTTTTGAAAATTTTAATAATTATTAGAGCTTATTAAATAAACTTTCTGATGGGTAGAAGATATGAAGGTCCAGGTGATACATTGAGATTTCAAGGTTAAAACTAAGTAGGCTGACGATTTCAACAGGATAAGATTTTCTTTATATAATTTTTAATGTTTTATTCCACATCAGATATTATGTCTACTAGAGTTGGGACAAGACAAAGCCAGTGTTTGGATCATCGCCTAGAGATGAATGCTTTTATTCTATTTCTTTTTTTTTTTGTATTTTTCCAGAGTTAGAAGTGGGGAGGCAGTCAGACAGATTCCCGCATGTGCCCAACAGGGATCGACCTGGCAAGCCCATCAGGGCACGATGCTCTCCCCATCTGGGGCATTGCTCATTGCTCTGCTGCTGGAGCCATTCTAGCACCTGAGGTGGCAGCCATGGACCCATCCTCAGCGCCGGGACCAACTTTGCTCCAGTGGAGCCTTGGCTGCAGGAGGGGAAGAGAGAGACAAAGAGAGGAAGGAGAGGGGGAAGGGTGGAGAAGCAGATGGCCACTTCTCCTGTGTGCCCTGACCAGGAATTGAACCCGGGACTTCCACACACCGGGCCGACGCTGTACTGCTGAGCCAACTGGACAGGGCCTGAATACTTTTATTCTTGATTAAGAAACTGGTTCAGCATGTGTGGGACTGGGGGATATAAGGAAATTCTCTATGCTTTTTACTCAATTTTTCTGTGAGCCTAAAGTTTCTTTAAAGAATTGTCTATTTAAAAAATGGTTCACATCTGCCTTTTCATGAAGATGATGCAGAAAAAGAAGGAAGCTCCTGCCCCTCCCAAAGCTGAACCCAAAGTTTTAAAGGTAAAGAAAGCAGAATGGATCTGGCCATTATCTTAGAAATTTTTCTGGATACCATGTAATACTGCTGAGCCAGCAGTTAACTTAGGCTCCCTAGGTCTTCTCCACATGTTATTGATAAACCACATTTTCCAAGTCTTGTACGTTGTATTTTTGTATATTTAGTATCAACTCTGAGGCTACATTTATACCAATCAAACTTTCTGTTCATGCACTTGGCTCATCATTTCAGGCTGTCAAGATAAATGAATAGAGGTAACATTTATCTAGTGCTTGTCACACACCAGGCACTCAGTATATTATCACACTTAAACTCTAATCTTTAAACCACCCAGTAAGGTATAATCACATCCATTTTAAAAATGAGAAAACTGAGGCACAGAGAAGTTAAATAATTTGCTTAAAATGGCACAAGGGGTCCATGGCAAGGCTGGGACAAAGAGTGTGAGCTGTGCTTTGCTGTCTGACACTCACTGGATCTATTTGTTAGGAAATGTGATCAGTGTGTTATAAAATGTCCAAATTTAAGATCATAAAATCACAGAATATGTGTGAGAATTTAATAATATAGATGAGCACCTGATCACAACAGACTTATACCATGGTTATTACTGAAAGTAACTCACAAATCAATAAGGGCAATGCCCACACTCAGAAGCATTAAACAAAGAGTGATTTTTAAGTCCAATGTACCTCAGGAATCTTTAAAACTACTAAAGAAATATTAATACAAATGTCAATACCATTTCCTAACCCTTTTTTGAGGTGACAGGGGCTATTAAGGCAGTGTGGTGTTGTGTGGAACAAAACGAGCTTTGGAATCATGACCACTACCTTTCCTGGCAATGTGATCCAGGGCCAGTTACCTTTCACACTCTGACAAACTGTGCAGGGCATCTCTTATGTGCCAGACACTGTTAGAAACTAAAGTAAAATGACAAATAGAACTGGTCCCTGCCTGAAAAAGTTATACAGGTTAATATGGGAGGCAAATGTGCAAACAGACAATTTTTAAATAAAAATTTTTTAAATCTCAATTACAGTTAACATTTAATATTATATTAATTTCAGGTGTACTGCAGAGTGATGAGACATTTATATGACTTACTAAGAGATCCCTTCGATAAGTCTAATACCCCCAATACTGTATATAGTTATTGCAATATTATTGACTATATTCCCTATGCTGTACTTTATATTCCTGTGACTATTTTTAACTGCCAATTTGTATTTTTCAATCCCTTCACCTTTTTCACCAAGCCCACTACTCTAATTACATCTCAGAAAATTAAATGTTTATACAGTGAACAAAATTATATATTTAAAAAATATATAATTTGAGCTTGAGAGTTTAAGAGAATCACTGGTTAAAAGAAACATGATCAGAGCAGTGAGAAGTCATGAGCCCATGCCATATGAAAACTGTTAATGAATTGAGATTTAGCCTGTGATGTTCGTTAGAAAGTGGAGATGGAAGAGTTTGGCATGATGAAATAAGTCATTATTTCTAAAAGGTTATCATGTAAATATATATATATTTTAAAAAACCAAGTTTGTAGCTATAGAGCAGGGGTAGTCACCTTTTTATACCTGCCGCCCACTTTTCTATCTCTGTTAGTAGTAATATTTTCTAACTGCCCACCGGTTCCACAGTCATGGTGATTTATAAAGTACGGAAGTAACTTTACTTTATATAATTTATAAAGCAGAGTTACAGCAAGTTAAAGCATATAACACTAATTACTTACCAAGTACTTTATGTCGGATTTTTGCTAAGTTTGGCAGAATAAATCTTTATAAAACAACTTACTATAGTTAAATCTATCTTTTTATTTATACCTTGGCTGCTCCGCTACTGCCCACCATGAAAGCTGGAACGCCCACTAGTGGGTGGTAGGGACCAGGTTGACTACCACTGCTATAGAGAATAGATTGGTGGTTGCCAGAGGTAGGTGAAGGGGGAGGTAGAAATGGGTGAAGGGAGACAAAAGGTGCAGTCTTCCAGTTATAAAATAAACAAGTCATGGAGATGTAATATATAGCATGACTATAGCTAAATTATACTGTATTGCATATTTGAAAGCTGCTAAGAGAGTAGATCTTATATGTTCCAATCACAAAAAACATTATTTGTAGTTATGTAAGGTGATGAATGTTAATAGATATCGTGTTGGTCATTTCACAATGTATACAAATATCAAATCATTATACGGGGTCCTTTAATCATTATACAGGGGTCCTCGGGTTATGATAATCTCGACATACAATGTTTTGAGTTTACGACACTCACTTCCATAAAAACTTAAAAAAATTGAGACGTGAGTGTTCCAGCTTACACTGTTAGCATCGTACTTACAGACTACATGGGTGAACTAGTTTGGTTGTGCGCAGAGGAAGAATACGTAATACAGGATACAATACAGTATATTTATGTCCTTTTCCTTTTATGTGGCTTAGTTGTGTTTTTATGTTCTAGATTATAATTTTATAACTGTATTAAGATAGATTAGTGACTTAGGCTAGTGTGTGTTTCAACTTATACTAAAATTTGGGTTATGTCAGCATCGTAGGAACGGAACTGTGTCGTAACCCGATGACCCTCTGTATTGTACAACTGAAACCAATATAATGATAATTGTCAATTATACTTCAGTTAAAAAAGTAAAAATGCAACGCCATTCACATTAATACCTAAAATATAAAATTGTTAGATATAAAGCTAACAAAATAGGTACAAGATAAATATGAATACTAAAAAATTCTAATGTAAAAAATCAAAGATCTAAATAAATGGCAGGATATTCCACTTCCCTCAATATTGTTCATGGATAAGAAGACCCCATATTGTTAGGATGTCAATTCTTCACAACCTGATTTATGAACTCAATGCAATTCCAATCAAAATCCCACTAATTTTTAAAATTTTCTGAATATTGACAAATGGATTCTAAGTTTATATGAAAAGCAAAAAACTTTCATAGCTAATAAAATATTAAAGGAGAACAAAGTTGGAAAACTGACGCTATACAGATTCAAGACTTACCATAATAAGACAGTGCAGTCTTGGTAAAAGAATAGACAAATAGATCAATGGAAGAGAATTAAAAAATTAAGATTCCAGTAACAGTTCCACACAAATATAGTCAACTGACCTTTGGTGAAGGAGAAAAAGCAATTCATCGGAGAAGGAACAGTATTTATTAACAAATGGTGCTGGAACAACTGGGCATCACATGCAGAAACATGAATTTGCATGAAGACCTTACATCTTTCACAAAAATTAACTCAAAATGCATCACAAACCTAAATTTAAAACACCAAACTATAAAATTCCTTTAAGATAACATAGGAAAGAGAAAATCTAGATGATCTTGGGTTTAGTGATGACTTTTTAGATATGTCACCAAAAGCATGATCCATGAGAGAAAAAAATTAAGCTGGACTTTATTAAGAACTCTTCTCTGCAAAAGATAATGCTAAAAAATGAAAAACAAGCCACACACTGAGAGAAAATCTTTTCAAAACACATATCTAATAAAGGGTTAGTATCCAAAATACAGCATACCAGAAAACTCTTAAAACTCAACAATAAGAAAACCAACAACCCAATTTAAAAAAAAAGTAGGCAAAGTTTGTAACAGATATCTCACCATAGAAGATATTTATATGGCAAATAAGCATATAAAAATTTGCTCAACATCTTATGTCATTAAGAAATTCCAAACTAATACAACAATGAGATACCAATATATTCCTATTAGAATAACTAAAATCCAAACACTGACAACACCAAATGCTGGCAAGGATGTGGAGCAACAGGAAGTCTCATTCATTGCTAGTGAGACTGCTAAATGGTACAGCCACTTTGGAAGGCAGTTTGAGAGTTTCTTATAAAACTAAACATGCTCTCGTTATACAACCCAGCAATCATGCTCCTTGGTATTTACATAATGTAATTGAACACTTATGCTCACACTAAAACCTGCACATGGATGGTTATAGAAGCTTTACTCATAACTACCAAAACTTGGAATCAATCAAGATGTCCTTAAATGCCTGACCAGGCGGTGGCGCAGTGGATGGAGCGTCGGACTGGGATGCGGAGGACCCTGGTTCGAGATCCCGATGTCTCCAGCTTGAGCGCGGGCCCATCTGGTTTGAGCAAAAGCTCACCGGCTTGGACCCAAGGTCGCTGGCCCCAGCAAGGGGTTGCTCCATCTGCTGAAGGCCTGTGGTCAAGGCACATGACATGTGAGAAAGCAATCAATGAACAACTATGGTGTTGCAACGACAACGAAAAACTAATGATTGATCCTTCTCATCTCTCTCCGTTCCTGTCTGTCTGTCCCTATCTGTCCCTCTCTCTGACTCTCTATCTCTGTCCCTGTAAAAAAAAAAAAAAATGTCCTTAAATAATAGATAAATGAACTGGTACATCCATACTATGGAATATTTATTACTCAATGACAAAAAGAAGTGACCTATTAAGTCATGAAAAGACATGATGAACTTTTGCTCACATATTGCTAAATGAAGGAAGCACATTTGAAAAGACTGCATACTATATGATTCCAACTATATAACGTTCTGGAAGAGAAAAAATTATGAGGACAGTGAAAAAAATTACTAGTTGCCATGGGTTCAGAAGAAGGGAGGGAGGGAGAAATGACTAGGAGAAACACAGGGCATTTTTAGGGCTGTGAAACTATTCTGTAAGATACTGTAATGGTGGAGACATGGCATTATACATCTGTCAAAACCTATGCAATGGATAGCACAAGGAGTAAGCCCCAACAGAACCTATAGACTTCAGTTAATAACATTTCAATATGACATCATCAATTGCAACAAATGTGCCATGCTAATGCAAGATGTTAATAATAGGGAAAACTGGGTGAGGGGGAGCTGGGCAAAGGGATTCTTTGGGAGCTTTCTATACTTTCAGCTCAATTTTTCTGTAAACGTAAAACTGCTTTAGTCCTGACCAGGTAGCTAAGTTGGTTAGAGCATTGTCCCTATATGTCAAGGTTATGGGTTTGATCCTCAGGGCACATACAAGAATCAACCAATGAATGCATAAATAAGTGGAACAACAAATTTTTCTTTCTTTTTTTTTTTTTACAGGGACAGAGAGAGAGTCAGAGAGAGGGATAGATAGGGACAGACAGACAGGAACGGAGAGAGATGAGAAGCATCAATCATTAGTTTTTCGTTGCCATCGCAACACCTTAGTTGTTCATTGATTGCTTTCTCACATGTGCCTTGACCGCGGGCTTTCAGCTGAGAGAGCAACCCCTTGCTGGATCCAGCGACCTTGGGTCCAAGCTGACGAGCTTTTGCTCAAGCCAGATGGGCCTGCGCTCAAGCTGGCAATCTCAGGGTCTCGAACCTGGGTCTTCTGCATCCCAGCCCGACGCTCTATCCACTGCGCCACCGCCTGGTCAGGTGGAACAACAAATTTAAAAAATAATAAAATAAATCTGCTCTAAAATATAAAGTCTATTAACTTAAAACAGAAACCGTGCTTTGGAAGCAAAAAGAACAAAAAGTCCTAACAATTTACGTTTATCAGCAGAGTATAATACAAGAGTGCCTACTATGCCACGCCCTTCTGTTACTATTTGACCATCTCATATGCAAATATAGCTTGTTTTTGTTTTAATAGGTAGATTTCTTTATAAATGAATTTGAACATATTTCACGTTTATTGGCTATATATTTCTTATTTCTGAATTTTGTATCCATGTTTTTCATACATTTTTTTTAGAATGTACACTCTCTTCATCAGGGTATGTAAAAACTCTATATATTATAGATATTAACCCTTTATTTTTGGAAATATTTTCCTATTTTTGATTCCTTGTTAATACTGTTCATTGTGGTGTGTGATTTAAGCTTTATTTAGTCAAAATTATCAATCTTTCCTTTTAATGTCTGTACATCTTGTAATACTTACATTGATTCATTTGTAATACTTTAGTGTTTATTTGGGACATATTTTGATTTATAAGAAAAGCAAAATATACTATTTAAAATTAGAAAATAAACAATTCTAAAACATTCTTTCCATATGACTGGCTGGCTTGTAAAGAAATAACTAAGCATAAACTTTTCCGGAAGTTACTGGAGACCATCCAAGATTACTGCTCTCCCCACCCCAATCCTTTGACCCTTAGAATACACTTTAAGGCTATTTCTAAAGGATATACATTTTCAGGTTAAAACTTTTACAAGCTTTAAGTTTCAAGGTACAAATATAAGCTTATACTATTGTTAAACTTAAGGTTTATTGTTGTTAAACTTAAGATTTGATCACTTTCTTGTTACATTTTGATTATAAAAACATTTTTTGTTAGATTTGGTTCCAAAATAATTCCTAATTAAATGTTCAATATACCTTCATCTTCTCCAAATACATTTTGCTCTAATTGCCTTAAGTCATATTACTAGCAAATTTATGAGTTATGATATGAAATAAGATGTGTAAGGAGAATGTAGTCTCAGCCTCCAGTCTCTAAAAATAGAAGATAAATGTTAAAGCTAAAAATAAAAACTTGATCTCATTCAGTTAAAATTATTCTATTTTGAGGTTGTCTGACCAAATCCATCTCTTATACTTGTATTCCTATTAGAAGAATGTAATGAAAATGAAATATAAACATACTTTTTTGAATGTCTTTACACTATTATACTGTATGTTAAAAATGAGTGAGTAGGAAACGGACAAAAGTTATAAAGTATTGCTAAAATCTTGCCCGTATCATAAGTACTTTAGTGACAAAGATCAAGCCCACCTCGTACAAATTATAGTGTATGTGCAGAGAAGCCAATATAGAAATAAAATAATTATATCATCCTGGAAATAGTCTCTTTGTATATGCCAAAATACCCATGTTATTTTTACCATGTAAAATTATATACTATATTTTAAGAGAAGAAATTAATAGCATGTCTGACAGTCCATTTAGAAAATATAGTTTATTTTTACTGTTAAAACTATTATTAAAATTTTTGATTTAATACATTTATGACGGGTACTTTTTCAATGATAGATGAGATTCTTTATAATCAAGCAGAGTTCATATATATATATATATATTGACAGAGACAGAGAGTCAGAGAGAGAGACAGATAGGGACAGACAGACAAGAAGGGAGAAAGATGAGAAGCATCAATTCTTTTTTTTTTTTTTTTTTTTTTTTTTTTTTTTTTAAATTTTTTTTTTTTTTTTTTTTTTTTTAATTCATTTTAGAGAGGAGACACAGAGAGAGAGAGAGAGAGAGAGAAAGAGAGAGAGAAAGAGAAAGGGGGGAGGAGCTGGAAGCATCAACTCCCATATGTGCCTTGACCAGGCCAGTGCAGGGTTTTGAACTGGCGACCTCAGTGTTCCCAGGTCGACGCTTTATCCACTGCGCCACCACAGGTCGAGAAGCATCAATTCTTTATTGCGGCTCCTTAGTTGTTCACTGATTGCTTTGTCATATGTGCCTTGACCAGGGGGCTACAGCAGAATGAGTGACCCCTTTCTCAAGCCAGCAACCTTGGGTCAAGCTAGCAACCTTAGGCTTCAAGAGCCAGTGACCTTTGGGCTCAAACTAGCGACCATGGGTCATGTCTATGATCCCACACTCAGTCAGCGACACTGTGCTCAAGCTGATGAATCTGTGCTCAAACTGGATGAGCCTGCACTGAGGCCGGCAACTTGGGGTTTCGAACCTGGGTCCTCCGCCTCCCAGTCCAACACTCTATCCACTGCACCACTACCTGGTCAGGCTAGAGTTTATATATCAAGCAGCTATGCAAAATCTGCAACACTGGTTTAAGGGTAATGAACAGTCATGCAATTTCAGAGCTAATCTTTCTAGATGACCCTAGTGATGATCTAGTCCAGACTTCATCAATCAGAAGTGAGAAGGCATTTTCCTAAGCACATGCTCAGTTCTTTAAGGTAACTTAGACATCAGGCTTTCCAAGGTCACACAGAGTAGTGAGAGACACATCTTGGGTCCCAATGACTCCTGGTCAAATGTTCTTTGTTGTTATTGTTTAATTTGTGGGGTATTTTGGAGAGGAGGGGTTTAAATTAATTTTTATCAGTTTAACATGTACATAGTTTTAAAGGTAAAATGATTTTATAACACTTAACACAAAAAGCAGCAGTCTCATGCCCTTCCTCTGACCATCTCCAAGTTTAGTTTTCAGAAAGAAGAACATGCTTAAACTCTAATATTAGTATTTTCATCCTATCATTTCATTAAGTATGTGAGAGGAGTTCAAGTCAATTTTTAGTCATTTCACAGTTCATATGCTCATTTAAATGACACAGGTAGAATATCTGGGAGGTCACTGGTGATCCTGTTTCTATACATACAATAAGACTGTTAATTAATGAAATTGATATTCATGTGTGACTTATGGAATAAGTCTCATTTCTTTAGAGTTGGAGCTGACTGGTTGCAGGGAATTAGTGGTTCCATAAACACATTTTTTAAAGAAGAAATATACCTAAGGTTTACATTATATATATTTTTTACCTGACCTGTAAAAGTGTAAAAGGTTGTACTGAAATATTTCTAAAGTTCCTAATATTTTAACTTAAGAGGAATAAAGATATGTTATAATTATAAGTAAGTTCACATATAGTTCATAAAGAAACAACACACAGCAAATCATTTTCATCTTGGTCGAGTGTTCCACAGACCACCAATTAGCCTTTGGCATTTGAAGTGATGCTTCTTTCAGCTATTGCAACATTTGCCTTGTAACTTGGAAATGCTTGTGAAGGAAAGAATTGAACATGAGGCTATCAAATAATTTGCTTTAACAATTATTGTTAACATTAACCCCACTGAATAGTTTGTGTTTGTTTTCCCCAGAGAAAACATCAAATAGCGAAGAAAGCATTTTCATTCATCTGGTCTACATAAATCTAAACTCTAGTCATTAAAAATGTCATAACTATAGATATATTTTTCAAACGAAACTCTTCTCAATTCAAAATTCTTTACATATTATGTCATTTGCATCATGGATTGTAGGACCGGTTTCTTACATGAGACAGGAAGCTGGCTGTAGACTGGGAAGATGGTACATTAGAGTGAGGACGGGCAGCGGATGACTGTAGAAGGCGAGGTTTCACAGAAGAATTTGAGGTGTATCCAGGACCCTGAAGTTCCTGGAAAACAATATAGATGTGAGAAAAATAACTGTCAACGTACAATTTCAACTGTGAAATCAAAAACTGTTATTGCAAACATATCAGTCTTACATGTTGAACTTCAGCAAAGTTATAAACTGAAATATTGTATTAAGCAAGATGATTCTGGATGTCTAAGTTACCTTAAAGAACTGAGCATGTGCTTAGGAAAATGCCTTCTCACTTCTGATTGATGAAAACATTTCAGATATGAAAATACACCTCTCATGGTATTCCACTACATCGGTTCCTAACTTCTGCCAAAGACTCCGCGCTAGAGCTGGCATACTATTAAGAAAGACCCTCTACAGCAAGTGTGCTCTAGCTGTGGAAGTATCCATTACTGACACTTTAAAGTATGTCGGCAACTGTAAAATATCCTTGGAAAATTGGCAAATATTTCAGTGAAAAATGTAGTGTTTTTAAAGAACATTTTTTTTTTTTTTTGCAGAGACATAGAGAGTCAGAGAGAGGGACAGATAGGGACAGACTGACAGGAAGGGAGAGAAAAGAGAAACATCAATTCTTCATGTTATTGATTGATTTCTCATATGTGCCTTGACCAGGGGGCTACAGGAGACCGAGAGACCCCTTACTCAAGCCAGCGACCTTGGGCTCAAGCTGGTGAGCTTTGCTCAAACCTGATGAACCCGCGCTCAAGCTGGTGACCTCGGGGTCTTGAACCTGGGTCCTTTGTGTCTCAGTCTGACGCTCTATCCACTGCGCCACCGCCTGGTCATGCTAAAGAACACATTTTTGGCACACAGATTTTATCATATTTGCTCTTCTCCAAACAGGCCAAACACACTTGCACTTTGAGCCTTTGCACTTGCTTGCCCCTTCTGTATGCAAACTCTCCCCTCAAGTATGTCCAGGGCAAGCACTTCTGTGTTTCCCCACTTATTATAAACTTCACATCAGGAATGATGCTTTAATTTTACTATCTATGAAAAGGGTAGGTATAGCATATTACAGGGTTTGTAGACTTTATAATTGCTAGTATCAGATAATGTTGAAAGTACACTTGAATGTATCTAAGGTAACAAAACAAAATATAGGTATATCAAACAAAAACATTATTTTGTTTACACTTCTATTTGTGATTTTAAAAAAGACCTTACTTTTACATCCAAAGTGTGCTGAAGTTTTAGGCGCACAGATTCTTGCTCCTGACGTTGTATTATATCTTGACATTCTGCAAACTGCAAAGATGCCTATAATCAAGCAACCACATATGGTTTATCCTCCATTTTGTGCTATTTTATGTTATTAACCTATACATGCAGAGTTGCCATCTCTTCAAGGAAATTTTCCTACTTTTATCACACCGTATTTCTCTTTTTATCTCTCATCCAGTTAACACAGAACAACTGGGGGACATGTCTTCATCCTCTGTATCCCCAGCATCTATATAGTATTCAGTATGTGGAGGACACTAAAAGGAATGAATGTACTAAGGATAAAATGAGCAAACAGCTTTAACAATGTAAAAATTTTACATAATAATAACCACAACTGAAATTCACTGAGTCAATATATCATTTTTTAAAATTTTCTCAAAGTTTAAAAAAATTTACTTAAAAAATGAAATTTAACAAGGTGACATTGATCAAGAAGAGTACCTAGGTTTCAGGTAAATGTTTCTATAGCATTTGAACTGTTGATTATGTTGTATACCCATCACCCAAAGTCAAATCATTTTCCATCACTGTATATTCGTCCCTTAGGTATCCTGTTTTATGATCAAAGTTGGCATAGATAAAAAGATCACACATCATTTTAACTAACCATGAAGGCTCTGATTTCTTAAGAATCAAGGACTAGTTTGGGTAAATTTTTAGCCTTCTCCTGTTTTCTGGTGACAGGAAAATTATTATACTCTTCTATAATAAGTGGCAATGACAAATATCATGTCATTGATTCTTCTCATTCTTTAAGCTGTGTTTTCTACCTCCATCTTCTGGACCCCACAAAGTACTAGATATTAGCATTAATTTTATCATTTCATTGATATTAACATACTGTCTTCTACCCAGTGTTCAAGTCATTCTTTGGTAGTTAGATTGGAGACATTTTTATTTATTCAGTCCACTAAGGACACCAGGAGCATCTTTTATCTTATATCTTCCTTGTCTTGTGACTGTGTTAGCCTGAAAAAGATAATTTTGTAAAACGTATACACCATAAACTGTGTTCCTTATTTTTCCTGGAATGTGAAGTTCTTTTTAGTTAGAGTTGACATTTGACATACAATATTATATTACTTTCAGGTGTACAACATAATAAGATTTCACATTTATGTATTTTCCAAAGTGATCACCAGAAAAAGTCCTCTATCTATCTGTCACCACGCAGTTGTTGTGATATTATTGACTATATTCCTTATGCTGTACTTTTATATCCCCACCACTTATTTATAATGATAAGTTTGTGCCTCTTAATCCCCTTCACCTTTTTGCCCATGTCCCCACTGCTCAAACCTCAGGCAACTATCAGGTTTTTTATATCGATGAGTCTGCTTGTTTTGTTTGTTCAGTTGTTTAATTTTTTTTTCTTTCTACAGTGACAGAGAAAGAGTCAGAGAGAGGGATAGACAGGGACAAACAGGAACGGAGAGTGATGAGAAGCATCAGTCATTAGTTTTTCATTGCCATTGCGACACCTTAGTTGTTCATTAATTGCTTTCTCACATATGCCTTGACCGCGGGCCTTCAGCAGACTGAGCAACCCCTTGCTGGAGCCAGCGACCTTGGGTCCAAGCTGGTGAGCCTTGCTTAAGCCAGATGGGCCCATGCTCAAGCTGGTGAGCTCGGGGTCTTGAACCTGGGTCCTCCACCTCCCAGTCCGATGCTCTATCCACTGCGCCACCGCCTGGTCAGGCTCATTCGTTTAATTTTTTAGATTCCCCCATAAACAAAATGACACAGTATTTGACTTACCGCACTTAGCATAATACCCTCTAGGTCTATCCATTTTGTCACAAATGGCAAGATTTCATTGTTTTACATTACTGTGTAATAGTCTACTGTGTGTGCGCACGTATGCATATACTATCTGTACTATATGTTTGCTTTTACTAGTGAGATATTTTTTCTTTCATATATTTTTTTATTTCTAGCTTTGGCCTTTTTTTTCACTTAAAGAATTCTCTTTAATGTTTCTTGTAACATTGGTTTAGTGATAATGAACTCCTTTAGCTATGGCTTATCTGGGAAAATCTTGATCTGTCCTTCAATCTTGAATGATAACCTTGCTGGGTAGAGTATTCTTGGGTGTAGGTTTTGTTCTTTCATAATGATGAGTATGTTGTGCCACTCCCTTGTGGCTTGCAAAGTTTCTGTTGAAATGTCAGCTGAGAGTCTTATGATCATTTCCTTGTATGTAGCTATGTAGTTGTTTTTCTTTTGATGCTTTTAAGATTTTCTCTTTTTCTTCAACATTTTTTTAAATTTATTAACTTTTAGAGAGTGGGGGGAGAGGGGGACGAGAGAAAAGCAGAAAGCATCAACTCATAGTAGTTGCTTCCTGTATGTGCCTTGACCAGGCAAGCCCAGGGTTTTGAAATGGAGACCTCAGTGTTCCAGGTAAATGCTTTATCCACTGCATCACTATAGGTCAGGTTACCTTTAACTCAGTGGTTCCTAACCTGGGTTCTATCGAACCCTAAGGGTTCGATGAGTCCGTCTCAGGGGTTCGGAGAAGCCTCTGCCGTGGAGGCCAGAATAAAGTAATGCCGTAATTTGTTGTGAGTTCATGCACTTTGTTGGTTTTGTTCTTTGAGCAAGGTGATGTTCATGCACGGCTCATTTTGTGCACCAGTAAAAAAACATATACCTATGTCTTAAATTTGGAAAAAAAATCATATTTTATTTATCACTAAAGAAGGGTTCAGTGAATGTGCATATGAAACTGGTGGGTTTGGTACCTCAAAAAACGTTAAGAACCACTGCTTTAACTCTTAACAATTTATATATAATGTGTCTTGGTGTGGGTCTCTTTGAGTTCATCTTCTTTGGGATTCTCTGTGCTTCCTGGACTTGGATGTCTGCTTCCTTTGCAAGATTAGGAAAGTTTTCACCCACTATTTCTTCAAATAGGTTTTCTGTCCCTTTCTCTCTCTTTTCCTTCTGGGACTACTATAATTTAATGTTAGTATGCTTGATGTTGTCTCAAAGGTCCCTTATGCTATCCTTTTTCTTTTCAATTCTTTTCTCTTTTTGATCTTCCTACTAGGTGATTTCTATTATCCTGTCCTCCAAATTACTGATTCATTCTTCTGCATCATCTGAGCTATTGATTCCCTCCAGCGTAGTTTTCATTTCAGTTGTTATATTCTTCAGTTCCTAGAGGTCCTTTAAAATAATTTTTATTTCTTTGTTGAAGTTCTCACCTAGTTTATCCACTTGTCTGCAGAATTTGGTAAGCATCTCTCTCTCTCTCTTTTTTTTTATTGAGAGGAGGGGAGGCAAAGAGACAGACTTCTGCATGTTGCCTGACCAGGATCCACCTGGCAGCTTCCCACCAGGCAATGCTTTGGCCATCTGGGACCACTGCTCTGTTGCTCAGCAACCTAACTACAGTTGTCCCTGCCTATATCACGTTTCACTTTTTGCAGTCTCACTGTATTGCAGATTTTAAAATTGTATGTAATTAACTTTGTATTGCAGATTTTTTTGCCATATTGTGGGATTTTGTGATATATAGGCATTTTTATATATTTATTATTTTTGCAGTAAAATAAGCATTTTCTAGCCTGAAAAATTGAAAAAAATATTTAAAAATATAAAAATATTAATTAAAACATATTAAAAGAATATCAAATTGAAATAAAATATGTAGCATGTAGCAGATGAGTTGACAAAGACTCACACATATGGAAAATGCAGCTATGGCCGATTCCACTTGAGCTGGTTTTGCCCACTGAGATTGTACATGGCACACTATTGGTTGATGGATGGGAGGTTACAAACAAGAGCACTGTGTGATGTGTATATAAATAATAAAATAAATGTAAGGTCACTACTTTGCGGATTTTCACCTATCGTGGGGGTTCTGGAACTTAACTCCTGTGATAAATGATGGACTGCTGTATTTTAGCACCTGAGGTGAGGCCATGGAGCCATTCTCAGTGCCCAGGGCCAACTTGCTCAAACCAATGGAGCCATGGCTGCAGGAAGGGAAGAGAGAGACAGAGGGGGAGAGAGAGAGAGAGAGAGAGAGAGGGAGAGACGGAGGTGGCAGAGGGGTGGAGAAGCAGATGGTTGCTTCTCCTGTGTGCCCTGACTGGGAATTGAACCCAGGACATCCACATGCAGGGCAAATGCTACACCACTGAGCCAACAATCCAGGGCAAGTAAGCATCTTTATAGCTATTACTTTGAACTCTTTATCTAGTGGATAGCTTACTAAAGTTTCATTTAGTTATTTTTCAGGTATTTTTACCTGTTTTTGTTTGTTTGTTTGTAATATACTCTTTTCTCTCCTCCTTTTGCCTGTTTGTTTCTATGTATTAGGTAGGTGAGCTAAATCTCCTGGTCTTGAAAAAGTGGCCTTATTTAGAAGGTGTTCTATGAGGCCTAGAGTTGGAATCCTCCCCAGAAGCAGGTGCTCCAGAGGTATTCTTTGGTGGACTAGTATAGCCACCTGTTGTGGCTGGGCCACAACTTTATGGACACACTGGCAGGCAAGGCTGGTCCCTGGCCCACTGGCTTTGAGGCTTGGCCACAACTGCTGCAGGCTCATTGGTGTGCGCAGGGCAAGTCTTTGGTGTGGGAGTCACACTGTTGCAGACACACTGATGTGTGTTCGTGCTGACTGAAGCTGCCCACTGAGTGTGGCAGGGCAGAAACTGCTTTGCAGGGGTGCTACCTGGGTGGGTCCCCAGGGAAATACCAGGGTGGGGTGCAAAGTGTTAGCAAGGTTAACGGAGAGTGTCAGAAAGGGTGCCTGTCAGCTAGGTTAAAGAAAGGGGGGAGGGGATGGTGCCTGCTAGCCCCTCTGACTCAGGAGAGAGTTCTAATAGACCCTGTCCCTCTAGCACACACTCTAAAATTAGTCACTGTATCACCTTCACATACAAGTTAGGTGCTTCTCAAACTGCTGCCTCTGTGCCAGGACTCAGAAAGAGTACAAACTGATTTTCTTATAGCCCTTTGGCTCTCTCAGATATAAGACCAGCTGGTTTTTAAAGCTGATGTTATGGAAGTTCCTCTTCCTGGTGCAGGTCTGCTAGGACAGGGCTCAGAGCCCTCACTCTTTGAGGATGACCTCTATGGTTGTGATATTCTTCCCACTTGTCAGTCACTGCCTGGGGTGCTGGGGGTAGCGTAGGTCCTGACTAGACTTAGTTTCTGCCCCTCCTATCCATTTCAATGTGGCTTTTTCTTTAAATTCGTAGTTTTAGAAAATTTGTTCTGTTAGTCTTCAGGTCATTCTGAGACAGCTATTCTATATATAGTTTTAGTTTGGTGTCCATGAAAGGAGTGCTCAGGATCTTCCTATTCTACCATCTTGAACTTGAAGCCGGGAGCCTTGCTCTTAGATTCCAATTTAGCTTGTCTGTGAAATGTCATTTCTTGTGATTGGTGCACTGGCCTCACAATAAGCATGTCTCCAGATAAGATTGCCGAGTCACTCTATAACTGTATTCCTTCTTCTGTTTGTTTTGTTTTGAGAGAGGCAAGGAGAGAGAGACAGGAACATCGAGCTGTTCCTGTATGTGCCCTGACTGAGGATCGAACCAGCAACCTCTGCGCTTCTGGATGATGCTCCAACCAACTGAGCTATCCAGTCAGGGCTATAACTATATTCTTTTCTTTTTTTAATTTATTTTTTATTTTTTTTTTACAGAGACAGAGAGAGAGTCAGAGAGAGGGATAAATAGGGACAGACAGACAGGAATGGAGAGAGATGAGAAGCATCAATCATCAGTTTTTCGTTGCAACATCTTAGTTGTTCATTGATTGCTTTCTCATATGTGCCTTGACCGTGGGCCTTCAGCAGACTGAGTAACCCCTTGCTGGAACCAGTGACCTTGCGCTCAAGCTGGCAAGCTTTTGCTCATACCAGATGAGCCCGCGCTCAAGCTGGCGAGCTCGGGATCTCAAACCTGGGTCTTCTGCATCCCAGTCCAACGCTCTATCCACTGCGCCACTGCCTGCTCAGGCTATAACTATATTCTTAAAGCTCAGAAGAGTCTTTTCTATAGGACATGTTTTTTCAATGTGCTAGGTGATTGGGCTATAATACACATTTAGTTCCTATCAACATGGAGCTTTCATTCAGAACAGTGCTACTTAGTTAACAGCTATTTAGTATACGACAACTTAATAACTACCTTATCAAGAGCAACTTCCATATTTGCAACCTTTTCTTTCAAACGACGTTCTTGAGATCTCAGAACTTCTAGTTCTCCAGCCATCTTGTTTTTCTCTGTTGCAACAGTACTCAATTCCTGGCTTAATTTATTCTTTTCTTCTTTTAGAAAATGCTTTTCCTACAATTATAGAAGAGAAAAATATCAGAAATAATTAGTTGATGTAGAAGCTGAGATATGCTAAACTATAAAACTGTTACATAAAGATCTGAACTATACTTTAATTCATATGCCGTTTAGTTGCTTCTGAGTTGGAGTTGGGAGCTGCTAGAATTACGTTACCATGTACTGTTTCTTTTCTTTTCCTTCTTTTATTCAAGAGAGAGAGAGAGAGACAGGAAGGGAGAGAGATGAGAAGCATCAACTCATAGTTGCAGCATTTTAGTTGTTCATTGCTTCTCATATGTGCCTTGACCAGGGGGCTCCAGCCAAGCCAGTGACCCCTTACTCAAGCCAACAACCTTAGGCTCAAGCCAGTGACCTTGGGCTTTAATCCAGTGACCTTTGGGATCAAGTCATTGACAAAGGGATCATGTTGATGATCCCACACTCAAGCCAGCAACTTTGCGCTCAAGCTGGTGAGCCTCCGTTCAAGCTGGATAAGCCTGTGTTCAAATCAGTGACCTTGGGGTTTCAAAACTGGGACCTCAGCGTCTTAGGTCAATGCTCTATCCACTGCACCACCACCAGTCAGGCTGTACTCTTTCATTTTTATCACTACTGGTATTATTTTTTCTAGGCTTAGTAAATCCTTGATAAAATTCACAAAATATGTATGTAATAGTTACATTGTCATAAAAAGAAAGTATATGGTGATTTTAGATTGAGTAATCATATACCAAATTTTATTGGAACTTGTTTAAAATGATGGAAGAGATTTAAAGAAGATACATTTATTTGAAAGTTTTATGGGTTTCTATTTTGTTTCAAGGTTGAATATTCATTTAATAAATTCCTGTAGTCCCTATGGCATATATAAAAAACAGGGCACCAAGTTCCTGCCCTCGAGTTAGTTATGGTTTAGTGATGAGGATGAGCTTACTGATATACTTATGGAGAGTCTTTGGTATTCAACAAAATTTCATTAAAATAGTTCATTCCCTTAAAGAACATCATGGAATAAGTAGGCAAAAAGAAATGCAAGGCAGCCACATTAAAACACAGACCTCAACTTATTGAGTCTATTATTTCTTCAAATATATTTTCATAGAGAAAATGTTGAATGTAAACAAGATAGACGCTATCACCACTGTCATACACATTTTGGATGCAAACAATTTTCCCTTTTCTGTTAGGCAGAAAAGTTTTCAGAAAGAAAGGGGGATTTATTTTACAAACTGCTTCCTTTCCTTTTGAAGGGAATGCCATTGATCTTGGATGAGCAGTTTCCTCCAGTGGGGCAGGACTCTCTGATGACAGCAGGCAGGGCCTCTCCATGCCCTCCTTACCTCAGAGGATGAGCGTCAGCCCTGCTTCAGATTCCCAACAGGCAAATAATAAATGAGAAAGAAAGGACTCAGGGTAAGAGAAAAGGAAGGGAGAAAATAAATGGAAAAGAGCAAAGAGATAATATTTAGCCTCATTCTCAAAAAGTATTGCAGCAGCTCATTCTGGGTCTGGGAAGAGCAATTACTTGGGTTGCCCTGATTACTTTCCACTTATGCTCTTTACGTTCTTGCCTCCATTACAGTTGGTTCTAACTCTTCTATTAAAAATACAAATTTGTTCCAAAGTGTGATGTGATCAGGGAACATTTGAGCATAATACAAATTTCACATTTACTTATGCAAACTTTCATTTATGACAAATATTACATCAACGCAGAAAACTGCACCCAGCTAAACAAAGCTGTGTAGTAATATACAAAAAGCATACACGCACTATTCAAACAACTATCTTCTAGCAGCTACCTCAGTTCACCTTCTGTTATGAGCCACAACCGAGCAAATCTGGTGTTACAGAAAACTTACCTTCTACCCCTTCATAACTCACAGCCCTTCAATGCACACTTCCACAAGGAAACTTCAAGTGTTTTTTAGGGTAAGGGGCAATAGTTGCTGTAGTATTTATGTATATCTGAAACACTGAACACATGTAAACTGTGCTGCCACATTCATTAGGTTCCTATTTTTTTGTGTGTAACTGATGAAATTTGTAGTGTGTGGCTCCTCACCCCATTGTTTCCACAACCCGGGTGGTTTTGATTGCACAGTTTTATAGACCACAGTAATTTTAAGAACATGTCACATTATAGTGAAACGAGTTTTGTTTATAATCATTCCCAGTCTCTATCAGGAATGTCCTTCTGCCCATTTCCTGCATTTAGCTCTTTTGAGATCCTGCTCAAATGTTCCTGCAGGAACCTTTCCCTCATTTTTACAGTCAGAAATAACCTCTTTTCTTTTCTCCACTGTACTTTTTAATCTCTTCTCTGTCTTACTCTGTTTTGTTGTATATTAAAAAATGAACATATTGGCTTCCCCCACCTCGAGGACAGGGATTTACCTTGTTTGAATTTGTCATTGCTTCTTCCAAAAACTGTATTTTGCTCTGAAGGGCATCTATTTGACCTCTTTTAGCAGTGATTTGCTTTTGCATCCCCATTGCCACTTTCATAGCTGGAAAGAAGAAAATAAAATGTGCCTGTAAAGCCAGTAGTCGCGGTCAGGATCACAGCCGCCTGACCCATGTAGGTTCGCATTTGATTCGAACAGTCGGTAATGAAACAACGGAGCCAAAAACTGGTGAGCCATCAGCTTTAATTCTAGCTTGCACCCGGCGGGCAAGCAAAAACACACACTGGGCTCCAAAACCCACACATTCAGTGCTCACAAAGCTACTGACTTATCCGAGTTTCCTAGAATCAAAGGTTTCTAGCTCACCAGACTTATTCACCTCTGTTCCCCATCTCCTCCAGCACAAACTCTTAACAAACTGGCTTCTCCCTCAGCATTCAGCCATCTTGACTGCTTCTCCTGGCCTCCATGTGGCCTTAATCTGCTCTCCTCTCTTCTACCTCAGGAACCAAGCGAGAACTAGCTACTGGTCTGCCCACTTTATAGCACAGATTCAAAACCTTTAATCCAATTATACAAACAAGAAAGTCTCTGATACAAAGCCACTCATCTGAGGTACAATGGGATTCATCAATGAGAGTGCACCACCCTACATCATCCAATCAGTCAAGGGTGTGGAGAAGAGCTTACTCTTAAAACTAAGTCTTAGGCTATAATGACTGGCCTGCCGACAGCCTGTCCCAGAACACACATTAATATCAACGAATTTCCATGTGGGCAGCGCCATCTTTAACAAAGTGAGCATAATATATTTTATCTGCCCAACAGTGCCTTAGTCTTTAAGTTTCTCAATTTTGAGAGGCTACTATAATGTGATGGTTAAACATTATAGGAAGGTGACAAGTAAGATTCTCAAAGGCACCTAGATAGTTTTAAGGGAGTGATCACAGAAAAGGTCTTTGGATTTCACAATATTGGGATATAACAATTTTTATCAATTACTCAGAGGTTTTAAGCTAATATATATATATATATATGTGTATATATATATATATATATATATATATATATATAATGTTTTGTGATTTCCTTGTTACTGAAATTAACTACATTGCTCACTGTAATTTGCCAAATTGCCAAGGGTAATAAATAATACTGAGCAAATATATACTTACACATATAGGAAATATATGCATAAAATATATAATCATATAATAAATAATGTATATAGTATTTTCACTAAAATAATTTTTTTAGAAATTCATATTTAAAATACTATATAAGACATTTACTAAATCTTAAACATTCCAGTGATATCACAAACCATTCAATTTTTATTCTCATGATTGTCACATGCTTGGAATTCACTCCTCTTTCAATAGCTAAATTGGCAGCATAAGCGTATAGGTGATTATTCTAATAGAACTAGTGATAGGATGAGAATGTCCTGTACAGGTAGTAGGCACGGAATATTTAAGACATGGCAGTTCATTAAAAATGTATATAAAACTCCTCCTTGCTTAGAAATTCAAAGTCAGGGACCCTATGTTATTTCTTATAGTCAGCTGTGGGAAATTTTGAAAATGCCACTGCTCTGAGTCAGGTCCAGCTATAGCTTAGAGGTTAAAAAGAAAAACAAAAGCACCACTCTTAAAAACAAACTTGCTAAGATACAGTTCCTATAGCCAATCTGTCAAGAACAGGGTAAACAGAGGCACAGTATATTGATATATTAACAGATAAATGTCATTTAATTCCCATTCCTCAAATAGGGCACCACTTGTCATGGAGACAATGACTACTCGGAGACCACATGGCATGCACTAAGGGACCTAGGGGAGACGGCCTCACAATTCCCTATACAGGTTTCATGAGAATGGCCCAGACCCCCAGTCCTTACAGGTATTTACTGATACACAGCAACAGAAGCAGGGATGAAAATGAGGAAGTTAGGAAAGGGAACTTCTTTAGAGCAGACAACAGGGGAAGGGAGTAAGTAGCTCAAATGTCCCAACCAACTGATTAATCAGAATTGCTAATTCTATCCCTATTGTGCTGTGTTCAGCACAGTACTGTCTGTGTTCAGCACTTTCGTCAGTAAAGCCACTGAAAAGCAGAAACCACTGGGCTAATTGAAAACACGAGGCTAGTGTGTTCCAAAGGGGAAGTTTATTTTAAAAATGCCTGAGTGCAGGCAGGCTGAGACCAGCAAAGTGTGTCAGCCCCAAGCTGTGGGAGGGAGCATTAGATATAGGGGTTGCTTCAGGCATTTGTTGGCATGAGGTTGGATGCACTTGGACATGCTCAGATTAGTTTATCTTGGTTTGTTGCCCTTGGTCACAGACTGTCTTCCTTTCCCAACCCTCAGGTCCCTCCCGATGGCCTCATCCCAAAGACATTTCTCAGAACCTTCCCAGGTGAGGGAGTTGCTTAAGGGGAGGAGGAGGATGGGTAAGGGAGATACTTAATAAAGAAGTTGCCCTGGCCTAGTGGGAGGTTGGGTGAGGGGAATTTGAGTTTAAAGGGGCTTTGGATTTAAAGGAGCTCTGAACCTAAACATAACAGCCACTGTGGCTTTTGCCTCAGGGCACTGAACTCTGTCCCTATTCTAAGTTCCTATTCGGGACCTCTACAGATAAAAAGTCTGACATCATTTGTTCTGAAGAATTCTGGACTGATTAAGTGGATTGTGGTTAGCCTTCAAAGGTAATTTTCTTATAAGTCTTCTATACTTTAAGATAATTTTAATCAATAAAAGTAAGATTACCTAGTTAATATAATCATTGTAATGTGACTGGGACAGCTGTGGAGATGAGTGGAGGGCACTGAGGAAGGGACTCCATGAGTGTGTATGTGGGGGAGACAGATCCCAAATGGGCCTCCTGAGTGACTTCTCCAAACCCCATCACTTTCTTGGTGTGAACCAGCAAAGAATGAGCTGAACCTCTGGGAACCACACAAAATATGGAATAACTCAAAATGTTGCATGCTATCTTTGTGCAGGTGCCATGAGAATCTTCTCCGTGTGTTCCAATTTTAGGGTGTGCTGCTGAAGCAAGCACAAAAATTAGTCTTTTGACATTAAAAGAATATTGAGAAGTGGAAAAATGTAGACTTTACTTAAATATTTATTCTTATAATCAGCTAATACAGCAATAACAAAAGTATGAATAATATGAAACAATAAATAACCTTTTTTAAAAATTAATATGGGCAGCAAGGTAAGGGAACAGATCTAAGTGGTGAGAAAGGGCCCCTCATCCTAGGAGTTCAATTCCCAGGGCTCCTTCCCAGGAGCTGACAATTAGCCACAGATATATAATTATTATAGATAATGAACATGTGAAAAATAAGAGGTTGAATAAAAATTATCAATAACTTGTATTGATATCAATATATCCTTAAAATAATTGACATTTACAGATATAAAAGTCTGTTAGAAATTATTGAAATAACTACAGGGAAAGAAAGATTCAGATACTTGAGGGATTAAATTAAGCACGTGGCAATCACCCCCCAAAACAAATGAGTAGAACTACAGTTATATAACACCCGTCATTGATATCTCTTGCATCACGTGGCGCAGTGAAGAGATGGCAGGCAATATATCCAGGTTTGTGTTTTTAATAAATCTAGATGAATGGAATTAAAAATAAGAGAAAATCTATTAAAGCATACCATGACCATCAGATCCTTCCATGGACTTTAATGTATTTCTTGTTTGTTCTAGTTCAGATTGTGCAGACTTTAATTGCATTTTCAGCTTATTTGTAGTAGTTTCCATTTCTTCACTTTTGTTTCGAGAATTCCTTTTTAAGACTTCATAGTCTTCTGTACAACATGATAATCAATAATAGATTGTTACTTTTTTCTATTTCATTGTTATGAAGTATGTTTTATTTGTAATTAATGATCACAGAATTTTAGAGCTGGAAGAGACTTCACTTAGTCTTCATTAGTTACATTGTCATTTGTTACAGATATAAGATGTCCCTGCATACACATTTCCAGGGATCTGTTTCTTTTTAAAATCTGCATGGGTGGATTTTACCTACTTACTATTCACTGCTTTTCCCAGCCTGTGCAATTGACTCACATCTATTTCATTTAAACCTTTTTCATGGATTATCATATCCACTAAAATAGATATAACCACCATCTGTATGAGATAGATCTCTGTGAAACAATAAGTAACCTGAGGCTGTCGTATGTGTTATCTGACTTTTTATCTCCAGTAACTATCAAGATACCTGGCACGTATTCATCATTCATATACAAGAATATACACACACTCAACTATCTATTTATATTTATAAATTTACAGATGATAGATTTACATATACAGTGAACAGACAGAGCTAAGAGCTCTTTGCTGAGATCTCTGTCTATCCAGACATTTCTATGTGGATGCCCTGGTGTCACTCAAACAACTGTCTCATACTAACTGCATCACACCCTCCCATCAAACTTGCCCCTCCTTCCAGTTTCCCTCTCTCAGCTGTTGGATCATTGCTTTTCCAGTAATTCAAACTTAAAATATGAATCCCCCCTCATGACCCCTCCAATCACTAAGTACTGATGACTCAATCTCCAAAAATATTCTGAATTCTTCATTCTCCTCTTATTCTTACTGCCACTGCATTAGTCCAAGTTCTCATCATACTTCCCTGAGACCCTGCAAAATCCTCTCTAACTGGTTGGCCTCTATCCCTTTAGTCTTGCCTTTCTCTATTTACCTGTAGACACTGTTCTTCTAAAAGGTAAATTTGATGACAACAATATCTTACTTAGTATCTGTTGCTGGCTCCGCACTGTCTGGCTCCGCCTATTTATTCTGCCTCATTTTTTAGTCCTCATTCCTTCACGTTTTATTCCAACAAATACTTCTGAAGTCACATTATGCTATGTCATGCCTTCATGGTTTTTTGCCCATAGTGTTCTCTCTGCCTGATTGCCCTTCCATCTCTCTTTCACCTGCCAAATTCCCTTCCCCTTCAAACCTACTACTGATGACAGCTCCTGTAGGAGGCTGCTTCTCTACCGTCTCCTACATCTGTGCTCAGCGAACGTCCACTGAGCCTCACTCCCTGTACTGCAACCCATTCTGTGTAGTCTGGCTACCAACTAGCTGGGAGCCTCACTGTTGTGCTCCTAGGGCTTATCCCAGTATCTGGCTTAGTAAATGCTCAGGAACAATTGAGAGAGAGAGAGAGAGAGAAAAAAAAAAAGAGAGAGAGAGAGAAAGAGAGAGAGAGAGAGAGAGAGAGAGAGAGAGTATGTGGTGTATGGGATTTAAAGGCCTTGGATTTTTCCTTTCAAGAAATTTGCATAAGTCTGTTTCTGCATATTGCTTCAACATTAAACCTCTGATCAGGTGTTTTACTCAGAGGACTCAAGGTTTCCATTTCCTCACCCTTCTCTTGAAACTCAATAAAGAATTTTATGGATACTGAGGGCTGACTAAAATGAACAGTTAGTAAGGACAAGATATGAAAGCTCTTCAAGGAGAAATATCAGGATTTCAGGCCATAAAGGACCTCCACTGCAGCATGTTTTATCCATATTTGTGATGTGGGATAAATAACTATTTTTCAGCAACAGTCCTAGTATCCACATCGAACTTCACAGATAGAGCTATTTTTTTTTTAGCAGAATTCGAACTGAAGTGACATACCTGTAAGACTGTTGAACTCGGTCCTAATAGTTTTCACCTCATTCAGTAACTGATCTCTCTCTTGTTTGATGTCCTTCACTGCACGGAGCCGCTCAGAGCCTGCGTTCACCAGCTTCACCTTCTCCAGCTCCAGGTCACTGACTCTGGCCTCGAGCTCTCGGATCTTTGCATCTTTTTTATCTTTTAAGATCTAAGTATAGTGATAATTACAATGAGTAGAGTAAGAAATAAAAATTATATGCATATATAGTTATAACATTGTCTTAATATCCTATCTATCTATCTATATCTATTTATCTATCTACCTACCTATACTGGGGAACAAAATTTTTGTTGCATTCACAAAAACACATGTTCTGTACTAATTCAAGTGTGCTGATCTCAAATCTGACATTAGTTTTTCTCTTTAAGCTACAGTTTTATTGCAATTCAAGATTTTAGGTTTTTATCTTATTGTAAAATTTTTAACATTTAGTTTAACACAATAAAGTAAAATGTCTTCTTGGGCATCATCTTTGTAAAAATATAATAATTTATATAATGCAGTAAATACACTAAAAGATATGACTGCATCAGAATTTGTCTATAATTTCAAAATAGAACATATTAAAACACTTATTTTAATCATAAAATTTGCACACAACTTATTTTAAATTCTATTCAGGCAAAAACTTGCGTTTGTAGCTCTTGCATTTGTGTACTTGTTGAGGACAATCTCGTTTGATGCTCCAGCAGTAGTCTGCTCATTACTAACAGCTCCAAGATTTTTGGGAAACTTATCAAGGTGACTGTTCAGGAAGTGAATCTTAATGCTCATGTTCCATCCAATGTCGCAGAAAGCCAACAGCATTCTTTGAAACAGAAGTTCATGCTTTTCTGCTTTTTTGTTACCAAAGAAGTTCTTTGTAACTGCCACAAAAGATTGCCATGCTGCTTTCTCCTCCTTATTCATCTTCCTGACAAATTCTTCATCACGTATGAGGGTTTGAATTTGAGGTCCTTGAATACACCTGCTTTTATCTTCTCAAAAGACAAGGCAGAAAAATCAGAAATAATATGTTGAAAGCATTCACTTTCTCTATTCAAAGCCTGAACAAAGTGCTTCATTAAGCCAAGTTTGATGTGAAGTAGGGGAAAAAATGATCCTGTCTTGATTAACTATAGGTTCATTCACAATATTGTGCATCCCTATTTCCAGAGCTTCACGTTTTGGCCACTCCTACTGTGTCCAGTGTTTCTCCTGAGCTCGGCTGTCCCACAAACACAGAAAGCAAGGATACTTCGTGAAACCTCTCTGTTGTCCTAGCAGGAAATTTTCCACGTTAAGATCCACACAAATGATCCAGTTATGCTCGTCATACTTCAAAAAGTCGAGGACAATTTTTATGTCATTATAATCTTCTCACAGATGAGTTGAATAACCAATTGGAACCGCTGCATAAACATTACCATTGTGTAGGAGAACACATTTCAGACTCTGTTTAGAGCTGTCAAGAAATAGCTGCCATTCTGTTGGAATGTGAGTGGTAACACCTAGCTGGCTGAGAAGACTACTGATATCAAGACAGTAAACAAAGTGTATATCTTCGGAAACAAAGTCCACAAAAATTTGTTCACGCTTCCTGAAATGGGATACTTTAGCTGACCAGTGAAGTACATTATTTTCTTGAATCCTGGAGTTTAACAACTCAGCTGCTTTCTTTGATAGGCCCAAATCTCTTACTAAGTCATTCAATTCAGTTGGCTAAACTGCTGAGGGATTAATGACTGCTTGGCATCAGAAGAAGACCCTTCAGATTCTACAACCATTTCCTCATGCATCTTATCAAAATACACTTGATCACCATGTTCACTTTCTTCATCCTTAGAATAAGAAATAAAACCATTGAAAACTAGAACCAGTAGTGTCTCAGAGTGTGGGATAGGTTGTATTGCTGAAGGAATATTAGGATATGCAATCACATGCCGTTTTTTCTTGCTGATGCCCTCTGTAGGGATCAGACAGAAATAACAGTCACTGCTATGGTCCTTAGGTTCACGCCAAACAATGGGAATACCAAAAGGCATTTCTTTGCGTTTTCTTTTTGTCCAGTCATGAAGCATTTCCTCACAATTATGACACACAACAGGAGGATCCCAATTCTTGTCTTGATTGCCAAGGGGAACTTGAAAATAGGCAATATATGCACGTGTCACAAATGATGAAATATACGCCTTTGACACTGAAGTGTGTAACAGCCACATATATAACAGAAGGTGTCAGGACTATTCTTACATTTATGTCTACTTTTACAATTATGTAAAAGTGATGTTTGTAAAACATTAATTGCCTTTTGGTTATGTTCAATCCAAGAGCCGTTGCCCTTTAACTCCAATTTAAAAACTAACGCATGCCATTAACTGTAACAAAAAGAAATTAAAATTGCATAAAAACTAGAGCATACACCAAAAAATGTATTTCAGATTTGGAATCAGCGATGCAGAAATATATAGAAAAAGTTCTAAAACCTCATGCAACATAAATGAAAAATATTGTTCCCCAATGCTATCTATCATCTATCTATCTACATATAAAGCGTCAATAGAGGAAGTGGGAAAACAAAGGCCATATTTTATCTTTCATTGAACCTTAGATGTCTATTCTGCATATACTTGTGCCACTAGCCATACATGACTATTGTGTACTTGAAATTTGGCCAATCTAAGCAGAGATGTTTTTATAAGTGTAAAATACACCAGATTTAAAGGTTTTATATTTTTTAAAATGTAAAATATATCTATTTGTTATATTTATTGCAATATAAAAACATTATATTTTGGATATGTTGGGTTTAAAAATGTTATTAACTTCACCTATTTTTTTATGTGTCCACTAGAAATTTTAAAAATATGTGGTTCACATTATATTTCAAGCAGACAGAGCCAGCCTAGATGCTTCCAAGCAAATGCCATTTGAAAAAACATTTTTTCAAAATGGATTTCTACTGTGTAGTGTATAGTTCTCCAAATATTGATATAGGTATAGATATAAAAGTGTATGTGTGTGTGTTTTTTTCTGTGATTATACTTAATTTTTTTTAACTTACTTTTTTGGTCATAAGATTGTTTCCTCAAATCAAGGCCTGTTGATCTTAAATATAATTAGGCATACCTCATTTTATTGCCCTTTGTTATGTTGTACGTCATAGATGTTGTGTTTTATACAAACTGAAGACAAGATTTTCCATCAGCAAAAATATTACAACTTGCTTCATTGTGATACTTCACTGTGGTGGTCTGGAACCAAACCCTTAATATCTCTGAGATATGCCTGTAACATTCACTCCCATACTGCCTAGGATCAAATCCCAAGGTAGTGTTGCTCGCAGACAAGTTATTTAATGCCTCCATGTCCCGGTTTCTTCATCTGCAAAATGGGAAAATAATGTACCTACCTCATAAGGTTTCTGTGAAGATTAAACTGATTTATTTTTGAGAGTGTAAGACTCTAAAGATAGAGCAAAAAAGGCCAAAAAAACCCCAAAATCTCATGGACACGGACAACATTGTGGTGACTGTCAAGAGGTGGGGGAGAGGAGAGTACAAGGGAGATAAATAATGATGGACAAAGACTTGACTTGAGGGGGTGAACACACCATAGGGTGTACAGACATGTATTGTAGAATTGGGCACCTGAAACCTGTATAATTATGTTAATCAGTGTCACTCCAATGAATTTAATTAAAAAACTCAATAGGTTCTTCCATTTGTTTGTACTATTAACAATACTAGAAATCCTTCTCTTTTTTTTAGTAAGAGGGTGGAACAATCATCTTCTCTCCTCTAATATGTTCTATGAACCTATTCTAAAATTTCATTGTAAGTATTGGCCATTAAGATGCCTTAAAAGTCTATTTCATGGTGAGTTTGGCCATTAAAAAAATTCTTACAATATAATTAAGCAAAAATTTTTTTTTTTTAATTTCTTTTTATTTTATTCATTTTAGAGAGGAGACAGAGAGAGAGAGAGAGAGAGAGAGAGAGAGAGAGAGAGAGAGAAAGGAGGGAGGAGCTGGAAGCATCAACTCCCATATGTGCCTTGACCAGACCAGTGCAGGGTTTTGAACTGGTGACCTCAGTGTTCCCAGGTCGACGCTTTATCCACTGCGCCACCACAGGTCAGGCATTAAGCAAAAATTTAACACTAGAAAATTCTAGTTTTTTAATGCAATTAACTTGTATATCTCCATAAGATAGTTAACAATCTATAGTTGGTCCTATTTTCAGAATAAGGAAACTCAGGCATCCAAAGTTTATGTAAGATCTATGGTCATCAGAGGCAAGGGATGGGGGGAATTGGGTGAAGGTGGTCCAAAGGTACAAACTTCTAGTTACAAGCTAAGTAAGTATCAGGGATGTAATGTACATCCTGATGACTGTCCTTAACACTGCTGTGTAGTATACTGAAGAGTTGCTGAGAGTAGAACCTAGAAGTTCTCAGCACAGGGAGAAAAACATTGTTTTCTTTCTTTTTTTGGTATCTATATGAGATGATAAATGTTAACTAAACTTATTGTGTCAATCACTGTACAATATAGGTAAGTCAAATCATTATGCTGTAGACCTTAAACTTATGCAGTGTCAATCACATCTCAGTAACAATGGGAAAAAAATGTGTGAGTTGTGTACTATTAGTTACCAAGGCAGAGAGATACAGGTAACATAAAGCTTAGGAAACCAAATGTTTTAAAAATTCACTCAATGTTTTAAATGCTGATTACTATTTCCTGAGCATCTGCTGGGCAAAAGGCACAAAGACATGGGACAGGAGTACAAGAATGAGTAAGATGCGTCCCCTGCTTGAAGAAGTCTGCAGTCTTCAGGGGAAGAGGACACACGGCTATTTAAATACACACACGATGCAATATAGAATGTGATCCAGTGAGAGGAGATTTAGGTGGAGAATGGAACGGAGGAGGGAGTTAATATTTTCTAAACATCATCTATAGGCCACGAACTAAGCTAAGTGCTTGATATAAAATTTCTCATTTAAGCCTCAGGTAATGCAGTAAGGTTGTTCAGATTTTTATTATTGTTTTGTTTTGGTTTGGTTTGGTTTTACAGATATAGAAGCCAAGATTCAGCAAACAATCCAGTGTTTTTCACTTACTGAGTGGTGAGAGATGTGGTGCAAATTTAGGTCTGTCTAAAGAGGGAGGAGAGCCTGACCTGTGGTGGCGCAGTGGATAAAGCGTTGACCTGGGAACACTGAGGTCGCCAGTTCAAAACCCTGCACTGGTCTGGTCAAGGCACATATGGGAGTTGATGCTTCTAGCTCCTCCCCCCTTTCCCTCTCTCTCTCTCTCTCTCTCTCTCACTCTGTGTCTCCTCTCTAAAATAAATAAATAAAAAGAAATTAAAGAGGGAGAAAAACCTTCAATCTTGGGGGTCAAGAAAGGCTTCAGGAAGAAGCTATGAATTTTCTGATTTTTTTCTCTTTTGTACAGGTAGTTATGAGACATTGTCAGGGCACTCCTTTTGAAATCTAATGAAAGTATGAATACTTTCTCACAAAAACATACATACACACATATACCCAAATACTTTCAAACAATTTCAGACTGTTCACAGACCATCTTTACACAATCCCTTTTCAGTAGAGTAGGTCATACTTACTAATGGGGAAAAATTTTCAGAAACAAAACCACACACGGCCAATCTTGTACAGACCTTAAATTCCTGTAGCTCCAGCCTCCTATCATTAATCTCTTTCTCAAGCTGAGCTTTTTCTACTTGCATGGCACCAGCTGTTCGTCCATGCTGGCCCACCAACTGCGTCATGTTCTCGATCTGTTGCCGCAGAATCTCGACCACCCTGTCTTTTTCAGCCATTTGTAGCCTGAGAGCCTCGCACTCCTTCTGCACGTTCCGGAGGTGATCCCCTTCATTTTTCAGGTGTTGCAGCTCCTGCAGTTTCAAGTCTACCCGGGAGCGGAGCTTTGTGATCTCTGCGTTGGTGGCCTCAATGGCTCTCTCTTTCTCCTGGAGGGAAGCTGTCAAGTCCGACACAGTCCTCTCGGAGCTCTCCAGAGTCATTTTCTTGGCTGTTAACTCTTCTACGACTTTGCGGAGCATCTCTTTGGTGGATTCCAGCTGAGCAGTCAGGGAGGACACTTTTTCTAGACTTTCATTTTTTCCCTGAATTGCTGCCATCTGATTGGTAAAGAAGAAAACAATTTTATGGATTTGGGCAAACAGGTAGAGGCAACCTTGAGAGATGTAACAGGTTAGCTCAAAAAACATAAAATCGCTTGAGCAGGCGGTGGCGCAGTGGATAGAGCATCAAACTGGGATGTGGAGGAAGGACCCAGGTTCGAGACCCCGAGCTCGCCAGCTTGAGTGTAGGCTCATCTGGTTTGAGCAAAGCTCACCAGCTTGGACCCAAGATTGCTGGCTCGAGCAATGGGTTACTCTGTCTGCTGACGGCCCGTGGTCAAGGCACATATGAGAAAGCAATCAATGAACAACTAAGGTGTTGCAACGAAAAACTGATGATACCTCTCGTCTCTCTCCGTTCCTGTTTGTCTGTCCCTATCCATCCCTCTCTCTGACTCTGTAAAATATATAAATATTATATATGAAATCACATGCAGACATGCCAGGGTTGCAGATTTGGTCCCTGGTCAGGGCACATATAAGAATCAACCAATGAGTGCATAAATGAGTGGAATGACAAATTGATGTTTCTCTCTCTCTCTCTCAAAATTAATAAAAATAAATTAATATGAAATCATTCATCAAATAATATCAAGTTTGACTGACTCAAATTGTTTTGCTGTCAGAACTCCATATAGACCATGCATTAATTAGGCCCAAGTGAAGAGGCCTTAATTAATATAATGCTCTTTCAAAATGGTTTTCTAGTATGGGGACCTTACAGGAAGATTCCTCTGAAGATGTTTTCTGTACCAATTTAAATTAACACTGGCATTAGGGGGAAGTGTGGAAGGATTGTAGATAACCACCCATTCTATCTATTTCCCTTCAATCTGCTCCTTAATTCTACCTCTTAGGGAAAAGTAAGGAATGGTTTTTACCTAACATACATTCACATTCTCTGGTCCTCATTAGGAAAAGAGTAAGATTCTAAACTACAATGACTTCTTTCATCTTTCTTTCTTTGCATGTTGGGCCAGAGAATAGGAAAATTGGCTTTGTTTGGGTCTAAGCCAAGACTGGTCCCTTTTGGTCTGCTTTCACACTTGGGAAGTTAATGTTTTGTGGGATGTTTTTGAAGTCTCTGTGGCAGCAGGTTGCAATGGAACCATGTCCCTCCAGTGTGGAAGGGTCACTGCTGTAATAGCATATTCCAGATTTCCCTGCTGGGGCACTGAAAGAAGTGCACCCTTCCCGAGCAGAGATTGGTCTCAATTCATTTGGGGAAAAATAAAAACAAAACCAAAGAAACAGCTCTTGGAAACCTTCAACCCTGCTGTTCCTAAGATCCCCCTATGGTTTGATGCTTTTCTGAAATAAGCAATTTTTAGGGTACCAATTTCTAGGTGAAAATAAAAAGGCAACTGAATGGGAGTTTCATTACTGAACAATGTACAAAAATGAGATAAAGCTCAACATTTTTAATTCAGTAAGTAGTCAAAAATATTAAAATAATAGGTTTTTATAACTTTCTCATAGAAGCTCTACTTTAGAGCTATTTTAGGCCCATACATACTCTCTCATCTACTTATTTTTTAAAAGCTCTACCAATAAGACATAAAATCCACCCCAACGCCCATCCTTGAGACCATATGGGAAAGCCGTCCCTGCACTGCCCGACCTGCCGCTCCATCTGGCCCTGACACTCGCTCTTCATGGCCTTAAGCAGGGCTTCCAGGCGCTGCAGCTCCATGTTCCGGTCGTCCAGCTCCCGTCGCAGGTGGTCGATGGTGATGCTGTTGCCTGTGTCCCGGTCCCACAGGCGCTTATTCTGCTCCTTCTCCAGACTCAGCTCCTTCTCTCTCTTATGCAGATCAGCCTACAGCAAGTAAGGTACATTTCCGCCCTTAGTATTAAATAATTAAGAGAAGACTCTATGTTCCTTACACCATCTTTGAAATTTTTATGTGATTTGAGAAGACTTTGGTTTTGGGATTTGATTACTTTTTAATGGCTTGATTAAGAACATGTTTTAGGAAAAAAAAGTTAATATTTTGCTTACTTGTAATTTTTAGCATTACAAGTAAATTTCAATGGACTGGACCCCAAATAACATATAATGAAAAGGAAAATACAGTAGAATTTTAAAGTCGTCTGTTTTTACGTTTTTAATTTCCAACAAAGGTATTATGTTTCACATCAAGTGTGCTCCTGTGTTAAGAAATGCTCAAAAGGTTGAAGGAATAGCGATAGAAATTTGTTTACTGATTCGGATATGCAGAATAATGCTTGGTACTGGGACTGAGGAGCAGTTGGGTTGTGAATAGAATTATCTCCCTCTTTAATTACTAAATAAAAAAAATACATAATGTAGTGTGTATCTACTGTTTTCAAAAACTCAATAGAGCAGGAGACACAAAGGTTCATAGACCTTAAAGGACTTATTACCCAAAGAGGAAGAGGGGACAAACACAAATAACTGGAAGTGGCTTTTCATTAGGACAGAGCTAGGGACTAGCAGAGAGAAACCACTATGGAGATCCAAATGCTTTGAGAAGGGATTTGAGTTGGACCCTGGAAACAGTTTGGAGATGAGGAGATTAGAAGAAGGGACTGGCAAGGCACGTGTGTGGTTTACTGGGAACACGGGGTGTATGTAGAGAAAGGGTGGGAAAGGTAAACTGGGGCCAGACCATGAACAGTCTCAAAGGCAGGGAGTCAGACTTTATGGGGAAAGTGATTTTTGAGCCGAAGAGTGACACAATCAGGGCTGTATTTTAAAAGGATCACTATGGCAGCACTTCCAGGCTGGAATTAGGAGGGGATAAAGTGGCGTGAGGAACCGAGGGAGCACTCCCATACTCCAGATGTAATGAGGGGCATTTGGATGAAGGGGATAGAGCTGGTAAAAATGAAAGAAGGGGATAAATTTTAGGATCTTTCAGACATTTAATTTTCATATTTTTGAAATCAGATATGAGGACACTGGGAAACACGCAATAGGCAGGAAAGAGGAGAAAGGCTCTCCCCAGGTCTGGAGCTTTACACACAGTTGCCAGTTCCATCTTTGGCCAAACTGCCCATGCCCCTGTTGGCCTATGACAGTGGCGTGGCGCTCCCAGCAGAGCCCACCGTGCCCTAGAAGGGGTTGCTGGTGAGAGGGAGGTGTATTCTACTGCACCACTGATACCGCACAAAGGAGCACAAACATTTCCTGTTTCTAAATTTCCCAGCCTGCCGCACCTCTAACAGAGCGCAGAGGCCAGTTCACAGGGACCAGATCCCATTTTTTTTCTTTCCGTTTTCAAAACTATTTAACCTAAATTTCCATTCTAGTTTTCTATGTACATAATTTGTATGTGTTTGAAATGTTATTGTACTTTGAAATGAACACTCGACACTACTTCAACTTTGCAGAATATAGTAACTAGTTGAAAGACTATGGCTCTTTGAAGATCAGCTTTACCTAAGTTTTAGGCCATAACAGTTCTACTTAAGGAAAGAAATAGGTAAAGTATGGAATATTATGTTTTATATGTAAAATTTGAATAATGTCTAAGACATTCTATTGTGTATGTATATACAAAATATTTTGAAAATTTTGTGATTTTATAAATAAAATTAGCCTTGTGAAATATTCTGGTGAAAAATTTTCCAGAATTATAGTCATTCAGAGTTTAGAGCATAATCTCACCAATAGCTTTTGAAGTTGATCGTCCAAATTTCCAGATTCCTGGCTGAATTGGTCACGTTCTGTCCGTGCCTCAGTCAGCTCTGAGTTGGCAAGGACTAACTGCTTCTCCAGCTCTTCTATCTAAAATAGAAGCATAAATCACACAGCCTGACTGTGTCAGTGGGTAATATAAAATACATATTGTGTTTAGAAAATAAACATTATCTAGGGGTCAAAAAAAAAACCTTATTGTGATGAGTTTTTGCAAAGTTTTCTAAACTTAAGATATATGTAGAATTCACACATATAAAATTAGCCAAATGAAATATTCAAGATTTAGCTTCTCTGAATATGTTCTATAATTTGATATTTAAGGAAGCTTGATGTGGCACAAGTGCATTCTACAGCACCTACACAAATGAAATGCATTATACTCAGAACTGTTTTGTTTCAAAATATCAGAGTATCAATAACAAAAGGCTTTGACTATAAAAGAATAAACGGCAACGTTTTTAGTTATTGTTATTATTACACAGTCCCTATTTTGAAAGGGTGACTATATATTAAATAAATTTATTAATATATTTATATACGTATTATATATTCCAACCCTCATTTTCTTTAGAAAATGGGACAAGCATCAGTTTTAAAGGGTTGTTACAGGTGTATTTTTCCTCACAGACAGGGCAGCTATTTGACCTGTGTGGCTCTGCATTTCAATGACCTGCTGGAAGGGCCGTCACTGTCAGTAGCATTCCTACAGCTCTTGACCTGCAGGTGCAAAGCAGTCTAAGAGCTCAAGGTCTCAGAGGATGGAGACTCGGTTTAGATTTTAGCTGAGCCACAGACATTCAAAATTGAGATATTGATACATTAAACTAATAAGAACATGTTGCTTAGTGTTATGTAATATTACCTGATCTTTAACGTGATACCTATAATACTATTTCATCATCTACTTTTCAGATAAGACATCTTTCATGTCTGTTCTAATGCTATATATCCTTTCTTACTTCTAAGGCATCTCTGCAATACGCTTCCAAAACTATATCAAGAATAAAATTTGATTGGTTTGGCTGATGAATTGTGATTAAACTTTCTTAGAGAACATATGAGCAAGACTAACATAGTTTTGATGACTATTTTTACCTAGATTAGGTTCATTTAAGATCTTAATTTATTAATTTTACAGATATTTATTAATCCTATTATATATACACACAATGCAACTGTCTTTGATAAATATGAATACATAGAAGTTGTATATTTGTCTTTATCTACACATACCTATATGACTTAAGAAAGTACTAACATAGGATTATCAAACAGTTTCACTTTTACCTACAGAGTAGTATCATAGCCTACAGGGATTGGGATATAAATTTTAATATTTACATTGGATACATTTTAAAACTGACTTTGTCTTTACTTTGATCGTTTGTTATATGTAAGAAACTATTTCACAAGAATTAGATATACATAAAACATTAGGTTACTGGTAGAAATGTTTTCATAGACTAATAATCCTACAAACTATATTTACCCCTGTGCTCCTCAAGGGACATATATAGAAAAAAGCCCCACCACAACTCAACCACTATAGCACAAATAGCTTCCTAAGGAAAATGAATGAATAATATCAGTGTATATTGTTCCTTCAGCTCTGTTATTATTGGGAAAGACTAAGCACACGCTTAGTAAAGACATTAGGAGTCCTTAGACAAAAGCACTAACTTTTACTTTGCGTAGACTAATGGGATCAGAGAGGCAGTATGATCAGGCTGAGAGTCAAACTTCTCAAGTCCTTACCCAGGTTCTGTCACAGAATCTCTCTGTGAGACTCAGTTTTGTTCATCTATAATTTGAAAAATATTCATAATGATCTATCAAATTCCTTTCAGTTCTGCTTCTAAACCTTTTTACAGCATTAATAAAGCTGAAATTTTATATTTTCCCTTTATCATTGGAAACAAAATACAAGTATAATTAAAGAAACTATATTTTGAGCTTTAAATTTAATAAGAACACTTTTGATTTGAAAAGTTATTCGTGTGACTAAAACATTTTCTACTCCTAGCTAACCTGGCATAAAACCATTTCTATCTTTGAACTGAGTGTATATGTACTTTAAAAGCTTAAATTAAGATTGCTATTTTATGTCTGTTTTGATATTTTAAAAATTCTGGATGACTATTTCATAATATCAAACTTGATTGTAAAATCTCTGAGACCAAAATTTTGAAAAGGAAATTTCGAAAAAGAGCCAACCAAATCTTATCTTCCCATCTACATTTAAGTATCAGAAGTTCCTCCAGACCCCTGTAGAAATATTTGTTTTGTAGTTGTCAGTACTGACTCAGCTGCTATAGCTCTGTTTTTACCTTTCACTTTTTAGAGTGAAAGTATCTAAATCAATCAATCAATCAAAAAGATGAATGGAGAGTGAAAGGGAAAACCACCGAAGTAGCAGCTGAGCTGATACAAACAGCTATAAAAACACTATAAAGAAAAGCCCTTGAAAATGTCCAGAATAAATACTGACATCTGAGATGTATTCAAGGTGTTTTTTATCTTTTTAAATAGCAGCACTGGTTTTCCTTTTCACCATCTATGAATCATTTGGTTTGGGATCCCTGGACAAATAAGTACCGGGGTCTCATTCTAACCTTGCAGTGATTTTAGAGAGATTACCAATTATGCCGAATCGGAGCTTTTGTTTTCTGCGCTCAGAAAGACCCAGCACTGGGATAAGCAGGGGTGCGGGGATGCTGCAGACCAGCGCGGGTGCGTCGGCAGAGGACGCAAAAGGTTTGCACAGACTCTTCCAGCACAGGGTATGGCTCCACCCAGTGCTACTGGATCTTCACATTTTGAGTATGAAATTCAGCCCCAAATGTTTTTAGAGTAGGAAAAATTAACTTATAATCAAGATCATGAGATATTATTTTATGTCAAAAAGCGAAAGTTAAGAGTAAAGCCAAATCTACAGAGCCAATATTGACAGCTTCTACTGGTCCGAATTCGCAAGGGGAAACTCTGGAGGCTCTCCTAAAATGGAAAGAGAAGAATAGAAAAAAAAGCATTACAGCAAAACACTTTTGTAAGCTACAAAAGCTGTGTCTACAGTTTTCTTCAAAACAGTGTCTATTTTTATCAATATGAAAATACTTTTGTTAATCTGAAGAGAAACACTGCCCTCCTAAAAAAGCTTTCTTACAATTTCTATATTCTAGTTGAAAAAGTTTTGTTCAGACCTGTCATATCATCACTTTTTAAAAAATAATGAATACTTTTTTCTGAAGGAATATGGCCTCAAGAAAAACTACTAATACTGTCTCTCACAAAATATATTGTTAAGTAATATCAACACATCCTTTTAAGTTTCTTTTCTGACAAATCTCATGTTTAATCACAGATTTTATGTATTATTTTCTTTGATGCATTTTGCTTTATTGTTATTTGGAAAGCACATACTAAAATGTGCACTGAAGCAGCAGAAAAATAAAATAGATTTTAAAGTTGTAATAGGTTTTAGCATGTAAAGTCAAGGTACATGAAATAAGTTAAACAGAAGAAACTGAATGTTTTGGATTTTATGTGCATTACAACAAAAATAGTTCCTAACAAGGAATTATTCATGATCCCAAAATACAATCCTATTGACAGGCTGCTTGTTCTTCCTAGCTCAGTCATACCATGTATGAATTCCTTTCAGGTCAGAGTATATTCAAATCTCTATTAACATGGCAGGATAATCATCTCTCAGAATTCCCTGACTAAAGGGAGTTACTATTAAGAGAGCCTAGTTACTCATCAATTAGATGCCAATTCAGTGAGGTTCAATATGCTGTATTATAAATTTCAGTGATCTGGATTAAAATTAATGAATCAGATATCCCCCCTCTTATTTCTATTAAATGTTGACTGTTGGCCCTGGCTAATTGGCTTAGTAGTAGAGGGTTGGTCCAGCGTGTGGAAGTCTTGGGTATGATTCCTGGCCAGGGCACACAGGAGAAGCGCCCATGCGCTTCTCCACCCTTCCCCCTCTGTTTCCTCTCTATCTCTCTCTTCCCCTCCTGCAGCCAAGGCTCCACTGGAGCAAAGTTGGCCCCAGCGCTAAGGATGGCTCCATGGCCTTTACCTCAGGCACTAGAACAACTCCAGCTGCAACAGAGCAATGCCCCAGATGGGCAGAGCATCACTTCCTGATGGGCATGCCAGGTGGATCCCAGTCAGGCACACGCGGGAGTCTGTCTGACTGCCTCCCTGCTTTTAACTTCGGAAAAATACAAAAAAAAAGTTGACTGTTTAAGACTGTCAAAATTCTTGGTGATCCACTATTTACATGAGAGCCAAATAATACAATAATTCTAATATTATGTTTATATCTCTATGACCTCAAAACATTCATACAAAAGTTCACAGTCATTCATCTGGATTCTTATGTTTCTACAATGCCAAAGAAATGTTTATAAAACCTCAAAAATATTTTTGTACTATTCAGATGTATATTTTAGTATTTGTTAAAATTTTCCACCATTTTGAAATTTATCAGCATGATACTATATATGTAGATTATATGCAAATTAGCAAACAATGGATAATAGTTTATGAAGGAATAATTTCTCTAAGAAACCTTAGAGTAGAAAACTATAGCAATTTCAAATTATATAAGAGAAACAGATGAGTTTTATTTAGTATTTCATGACTTTTCAAAGGGTTTCATTTGACAATAAACAATGAATATTTAATCTTTTAAAAATGATTTGAATAGTGTTGAATATCCGTTATTGTAATGAAGTGTAACACAGCACTATCCTATCTCCTCTGTCATTGTCAGATTGTCAGCGCTCAGTTCTGTCAGTGTGCTGACCTCCTCTAGACTGAGTAATAAAGCATCCTTTCGCCTCATGCTGTACTGACATCATGACTATCCTGCAAGGTAAGATCAAGATATTTTGTGAAGGTTTGGCCTGCCCAGAATGGGGTGGACATTCCTGCTATCAGTCATCAGAGAAAAGCTCATACTGAGAAAGGAAACGAGAACACAAAAAGCAGACCAAAGAGGGGCAGAAAAAAACAAAAGTTGCTCTCTGGACTTTTGTTTCTTGGGTTTAACCATTAAGCAGTCTAAGGTTCCTTAAGGATACTTGTAGGTGATTGAAATGACCTTGACACAAGAATTAAGGCTAAGAGCAAAGCAGAGATTTTGCATTGCAGTATTAATCACACTAGAAGCCACCAGTGAATAAGGAAATCAATCTAGGGAGCATCAAATCAGCATCTGAAGAGAATTGAAAAGAGCCAGCAGCATATGTAATGGGGCAGTGGTTCTTAAAGTGTGCGCCAGGGCACACTGGTGCACCCTAAAAGATTTCCAGGTGTGCCCTATGGTATTCCAGAAAAATATGTGCCTGTTGGAGACCAAAACACCAGAAGGGTTTTTAGAGTTTAGATTTTTGGAAAACAGAAGTGTGGGAAATTGGCTGTGAGCTGACAGTCAGCCCAACCACCCACCTCACTTGCGTGATTAGGTTGCAGAAGGCTGTTAAGCTGTGATGCTGGATTGTTTACACTACCCCCCTCCCAATGTTTCCCGGAAAAACTGAAGGCAAGTTTCTTCTATCCTTTGTTTGGTGTCAAGTTAAGATGGTATGGTGGGGGGTTTCTGCACTCAACACAGAAAGAGTAAAAAGAGTAAAAAGAGAGGAATTCTTCAATATTATTGATGAGGAAATGAGAGTTTGACTTTCAAATATATGCCCCAAAATTGAAGAAATTGCTAGGATACATCAGGCTCATGATTCTCATAAACAGAAGAAGGAAAAAACTTAACACATTCGTGCCAGGACCTGCCGAATTCACTAAATCTTACTAAGAATGTATCTATATATGTAAAAAGATAACTTTTTGTCATTTTTTAATTTTTTTAACCCCTCTTTTTTATGAATTCTAAAAAGCATAACTCAAAAAATGTAACATAAAAATGCTTCTTAATGTCATAATAAATTTAATTTTGTCATATTTATTTTGTTTAATTACCATAAAAGCAGTTTGGACTTTATATTTTTTTCTTTAATATGTAACTTATTTATTATAACATATTTCTCAGAAATTTGTATAAAGTGCTACTTCAATTATTTGTAAAATTTTAAATGTGGCCCGACTTCAAAAAGTTTGAGAACCACTGTAATGGGGTAAATACTGTTTGCTTTGGTTGTGTCAACTGGATCATAAGGTCAACTATATTCTTTCTGTGGGTAGTGATCAAAATGTTTGAAAGCCACTGCTGTAGAGAATCCAAATCTCATAACTGAGATTATACAGTTTCATATTACTTTTTACTGTTTAGACTTTCAAAGAGTCATGTCTAAATTTTCCATTCTTATTTTAGCTAAAGTCAAGGTCTTATATTACATGCTTGAACCAAAGAACCTAGGAGACACAGCCCCCTCCTGGGGCCAGCACAGGGCTGACAGTGGTAATTAAACACGGGGGTGCTAAAAAGAGGGCAAATGGTGGAATCATTAGTGCTGTAACACTTAATTGCCTCTTCCCATAAGGAGCTTTCTTTCTTGTACTGCTACCTGTAAAATTAGATTATTTTATAAAGAAAATCTGGCATCTTCCTTATACTCTATTTTTTCTCAATAAGGAGTGAGAAATTGGCTAAAAGTGATGATTAGAATCACAGGTTCTCTTATAGGTAAGGATAACTATATGTATATGGAATTTATCTTCCAAACTGGGACTTTGGAGATAAAGGTGGAATTCACAAAACAGGACACTGGGGTAGCAGGTGTAAATTGGGACTGTCCCAGGCAAACAGGCATGCATTTGGTCACCCTTTTCACAGGAACAAAGAACACAAACTTCTCTGAATGGTAGCTCTATGCTTGTTTTGTAGGGTCTCTACTGTTCTATAAATGCTTGGAACTAATAGAAACCCAAGATTTAGAAAAATGATTGATAATGATAATGAACACTTCTCGTTAGAGAAAATAACAGAATATAAAACATTACTGAATATCTAGTTTTAAGGAATTGTGTGATGAGATAGAAAGATTTAGCTTCCTAATTATTTTTTATTTAGACTAATTTTAAAGTTAATTCAGTTTTCTAACAGTACAATAGGCAGGAGTTGAAGTAAGAGAGGAGGTGGCCCGTAAAGTACTGAGTAGTAGGAGGAGAGCAGCTGGCACTGAAGGACTTGCCAAAGCTAAGCCTTGTAAAAGTAATTAAAAGGGCCTTGTTCTTTAGTTTATTTCTTAGAATCATAAAGTATGCAAAACTTTTTTCTAAGAATGAATTAATGTGAGTGAACAAATTAAAGTTATTTGACATCCATCTTATAAAGTGTTTTTAACTTGAAATGGTTACTTTGATTTCTCATCTTCAGATAAATCATTAAAAACTATATAACTGATACTGTAAGCAGAGCAGCAAAATCTAGACTCACCTTGTCTTCATACATCCTTTTGGCTTCTCTTAACTCAGAACGTAGCTGAGAAACAGTAGACTCCAGTTCACTGAGTTGACGCATATACATTGAATTTTGGTTTCGTGCTTGTTCTCTAAGAAGTGTTTAAAGGGGAAGTAAAATCAAATAGCAAACTAAGAATAAGTGTGATACCTAAGCATACTCTTGCTTTTAGATACTTCCACTAGTTATTTTACATGGCACTGTTAGGCCAATTATCTTTCATTTTCCAAAATTACTTCTTAAAAGCTCAAAAATGTTAAAAGTTAAAGCTATGTGATGTGTACACGGGAGTTCATTATACTGTTTTCTCTTTACTCTCGTATATGATTGAAAAATGACCATATAAAAGGTTTCAACACACAAGCGCAAATGATAAAATTTTCAAATTCCTATATATACATTTTACTTATATATATTTATACACACATATAAAATGTATGTGTTAGTTTTATCTTATCAGTTGAAATATAAAAAATATGTTAAACATCCAATCCCAAAAGGCCTAAATATTTACAATAATACTTTTGATGTGGTATGGTCACATATTATCTATATGTTAAGTAATCTTTTCTATTCGTTTGAATGTCAGAAAAGTTTTAGGTTCTTGTGAAATCAACTATTAATAAATTTAAATAATATCTTAAAACAAAATAAAAATAAAATAAAGATTGATGACTATCAAATTCAAACATACTGAATGATTTCCAGTTGACTTTGGATACTGTTGGCCTGGCTTCGAGCACTGCTAGCTTTCTCAGTAAGTCCTGTTACTTCAATTTCATGTTCACTTATTAACTGCTCAATCCTATAAAAAAATGTGGTGATTGTTATTTGGTACAGAAGATTCTGGTATGAATTATTCAAAAAGGTAACGATTTTCAATACTCTCAAATTTAGTATTTTGTTTTGGCTTTGAATATGCATGCTACTCTTTTTATGACAAATGTCTAAGTTACATACAGTCTTTTATCCAAATCCTTTGGAGATCAGCTAGTTTTAGAATTCAGAAATTTAAAAAAATTTATAAAAGGTAATAAATTATAAGTACTGTATATTATATGACATCCCCAGAGAGATCTAGGGAAGAGTCCTATAAACCAAACATATTACTAATGCAACAATAGGCTTAAAAATACTCACTAAATCGTAAAGACTATAAAAAGTTTTACATTAATTAGCTCAGGTCAGGTTTTGCCAACAAATGAATGACAAAGGCATCCTCCTTGACCAAACTTTAGTCAGGATCCTCTGAGCCCTCCTCTCAATTAGGCCTTGACCTTGGCGAGCCTCCCTCCCCTCCTTGGTCCTCTTAATGCTCCTAGGTTTAATAAAACTCTTGCTAAGTCAGTTTAGTGAGAATCCCTTCACCCTCTATGTATCCTCTTGGTAATTTTCCAATGACCCCCTCACCCGGCATCTTGCTAGGAATCTTGCTTGTCCTTGTTACACTAGGAGTTGAGCCTGATCTCTTTCTAATGCAAACTCCTATTTTAATAGTTTTGAATAAAGTCTTCCCGACTGTTTTAACAGATGTAAGAATAATTTTTTTTTTCTTTAAGAGTTTGTTACAAAGCTATGAAAAAAGAAAACTGTGTTTCAGAGCTTTTTAGATTTTGAGATTGCTGAGGAGAGATTGGAGACTTGTGGTGCGGGTTCCCTGTGATTTTCATACCTCCATCAGGCACCTACCTATCTTGGTGTTGCTGAAGAAGTAGTTCTATTTTGTTCTGTGATTCACATTTCAGTGCTTCAAGTTGATCTTCTACCTGATTTGAAAAAATAGATGCTGATTTAGAAACTAGTAAATCTCAAGCTTGGAAAATTTAGAGATTTTTCAACTAAAGGAATGCTTTAGAAAGATACAAATAAAATTAATACTTGAATTGGATATATTCTATCACTGTATTATATTAGATATTTTACTTTGGCTATAAACTTATGAAGCCATACAGGTCAATCAAACTACTTCCCTTTAGTAAGAGGATTCATAGACTATGGTGGTTTAGTGGATAAAGCATCAACCTGGAAGGCTGAGGTCACCAGTTCAAAACCCTGGGCTTGCCCGGTCAAGGCACATATGACAAATAACCAGTGAATAACTAAAGTGAAGCAACTATGAGTTGATACTTCTTACTCTCCCCAACCTCTGTAAAATCAATAAATAATAAAAATTAAAAAGAGAAAGAGATCATTATGGAAGCAGCTTCTGTTATTTTAGAGTACAAAATGAGAACTTAATTTTAAGAATTTAAAAAACTATATGCTTAATAATACTATTGTCTTAATACATTTTAATACAAAATTGAAGTAGTGTTCTCACCACTTACTGGAAATATCCTCCCTTTAAGATAAGAAATCTCTGTGTCTAATTCTCTTAGGACTTTACTAATGGCTGAGCCCATGTTGCGGAAGTGGACAGTAGACATGCTGTCACGTTCACATATTTTCTTGCCTGAGGCTTGTTCAAAGTCAACTAGGATTGATCGGATTTCTTGAAGCACTCCTTCATGACTAAGCATCATTTTTCTTAGCTGCTCTATCTGTGTGTTGCTATCTTTCAGCATGTCCTCCTTAAGGCATCTGGCAGCTTCAAGTTCATGAACTGTGTTTTGAAGCTGATTTCTTAAGTCCTCCTGGGACTGACTTTCCCGTCGTCTATGAAGTAAATAAAAGAGAAAAAAAATAATATTGATAAAACTTATAATCACACAAGTAGTTTTATACTGCAGAGTAAAGCTCTAAAATCATTTCAGGTAACAGATGCCAACCTGATGTCCGCCATGGCATCTCTCTCCATTTGCATCTCTTGAAGCTTTGTTTGCAAATCAATGACTGACTGCCTTAAGTGAAACTTCTGTTTCTCATGCAATTCATTGCTCTGAAAAAATAGTGCCATGCAAATTAGTCTTCATCAGAGGAACATACTTCCTTATAGCTAAGAATTTCCCAAAACTATATATATTATTAATTTACTTTTATGTGCACTTCCTTCCCCTTTCATCATTGTTCAGGGCCTAATCAATCATGTCTTACCTAGATTACGGGATCCTTTACTAGTCTCACTGTCTCAAACTTGCCCCTTTTCAATCCATTCTCTATACCAAAACACTATTTCTAAAACAGATCTGCTTCTGGCTCAATATAGAGATAGAAATAAGATTTACTCCTGAGAACAAAAGAATTGGTTGAAATCCTGTATAGGAAAGTCAACTGCCACGTCCAACCCACTTAAAATACTGTGTTTGGCAGTGGGATAGGTAGTTAGACAAACATGAGCGCAGCAAGCACTATGGGCCAAGCATAGAAGGCCACCAGGGCAGAAAGTGCCCGGGTGCCTAGCAATGGGCAAAACTGGGAAAACAAAAACCTCTCCCCCAGGATGACCTCTCCTCCCTTAGCTGGTCATGCGGCGGACACCTCCTGATTTCACATCGCTGGTCATGGGCTTTGGACCCTCCCCTGACCTTTTCTGCCCTGGCATATTGCTAGAGCTAGCCAGTGGTTTTAGACCAGTGGTGGGATTCAGCCAGTTTGCACCAGTTCAGCAGAACTGAAACCTATTTTTTTTGTTGAGTTTGGTGAACCAGCTGTTAAAATGGAACTTGTAATCAGGGTTCTCTCTAAGCTAGGCGCCTGGGCAGCTACCCAATGTAGAAATCACAAATTTACATTACTTACTCTTTTTTAATGTTCATTTGTGCAACAGCGTATTCTAAGTGCCCCTTGTAAGGTATTTTCCCCGCCGAGGAAGGAGGAAAGGAGCCTAGCCACCAAGTGTGAAATATTAAAGGTTTTATTTAGTACAGAGCACTTCTCGGATGAGACTCACTGGCACGGAAGATGGAGGCCAGGAATATCGCACAGAGACAGCGTGGAGCCAGATTTTAAAGGGGTCCAAGGGATTCTTTTTGGGTCCTTTGGGGTCTCCAGCTAATATGACATAGTGAAATCTCACTGGCTGACGGACAGTCGCTCTTTTCCCTAAGACCTCTGGGAAGTTTATTTTTGGTGCGCTTGGTTGTATGAGCAGTTCTAATCAAAGTTCCCGGCCTGAGTTCCTCACGTGATCGTCCCCCATTGCTAACCACCCTACACCCTTAGCAATGTTTATTCTGTCCATAGATGAAAAAAATTGACAGAACTATGCTTGTAATATTTATTTATTCATTTCATATAACTCATTATACCTTTGATGAAATACTACATTTTAATTCCTTTGTGTTTGTTACTTCAGTAAACAAACATAGAAAGTGCCAAACAACCAGGGGGTGACAAAGATGTCATTGGAAATATCTTAAGTAACAGTTTCATTGTTTTTTGTCAGGTATTATTTAATATTTTTTCATTAATATTTAAAAAATTTCACATAACATAATCTAGTTTGTGTACCTCTATTATTAGTTCTTATTTAAGTATGAAATAATAAAATACCTTTTGGTACATCTTTTTCTTAATACTTAAAACAGTTATTAGGGCAGAGAACTGGTTGTTAAATTATTTGAATCCCACCACTGTTTTAGATCTCCTTCGAGGGGGAACAAACAAGGAAGCTGGAGAATAATGATTAAGCATTAACTCCTAGAAATAACATGAGGCCTCAGTTGTGTTTCAGCTCCAGACCCAGAGAAACAGCAAAACCAGACAAAGGAAAGCCAGGCTGACCTCAGGAACCTACCAATCAATGAAGACCATGACCCTAAACGACACACCTGGAGAGCTGTTGAATATTCTATTGAGATCCTCCCCTGGGAGCTCCCCTAAAATCCCCACCCTTAAAGTCCCTTAGGACTGAGGTCCCAGGGTGCCTCCCTTCCACGAGCATGTCTGCATCTTCCTCCTCTTTCTTTCTCCTCTTCTTCCCCCAGGCACATTTTCCTTGCCTCTCAGTTCCTTCTAAGCCCTAAGGGGCCCCTCGAGGCTTGCAACCAGGGGAGCAGTGGGCAGCAGCAGGTCATTTTAGGTTAACCCTCTGAACCAGTCTCCAAAACCCCCTTTTCTCTGACTTTCTTCCTGCATGGCCAATAAATTCTTCCATTACTTGCTGCATTTTGTCCCTTGATTGAATTCTGTCTCTCAAAAAGACAAGAATCAAGCTCTCCTAGCTTGCCATGTAACAGCCACAGACAAGAAAACCATCACCCCAAAATCAAGGTGTTCTACTATGAAGAAATTCACAAATATCTCTAAAATTAGGTCCTGAGGGAACTCCTAGCATTAACAGTGGGTAACCACCTAATCATCCCAAAGCAAAGCCATCAAGTTCTGCCTATAAAAGGAGAGCTTGCCATCAGTTTTTTTAGTGTTTATCCATGAGTATAAACATCTAAAGGAAGATTATAAAGTTAAAAAGAGACCAAGATTAAACAAATAAGCATATAGGCAGTAATAAAGATCCAAAGACACAAAGATAATGTGACAATGAAAGAACACTTCCAAATACTTGTATTGCAGAGAAATTTGAGAGACATTAGAGATATAAAGAACAGGATTTCTTGTTTCAACACTTAACAAGGTTGTAGGTTTATTTTTTTCCATAAAAGTGCTCATGTAGTCTATTGAGGTAAAACAATGTGTTTATGAATACAATAAAATGTACTAAATACTACAATAGACATGTGTACAAAGGAGAACATGCCCCCTACTATCTAAAGCTTCAGAGAAGGAAATGCCTAAGCTTAGTCTTGATGGATAATAAGAATCTGCCAGGCAGACAAGGTAGAGGAGAGGAAATTACCTGGGCAAAAGCATGAGGGCTAGAATAGTATGGTATATCCAGGGAAGAGCAAGTACCTTAACGTTTCTGAAATAGAGGTTACATATGGGGAATAGGTACAGAAGAGACTCAAATGTCCAGAGAGAGGGTAGACCACAAAGGTCTTCATATAAGTTGGTATAAGTTTGACTTTCAGGCTATAGACTACTGGGGCCCAACATGCAATTGTAAAGCTGACTAAAACCAGCTTGATTTTATATAATATCCACTTGAAGATTTTAGCAAATAACTTCTCTACACTATTTAGCTCTCATATATACACATACATTAAAAAACCTTCCTCTTACCACTACTTTGTAAAAAACAAACAAACAAGTATTGTGATTGTAGGACAGCAGGCCTAAACCAATTATTAATTATAATTATTAGTGAATGCTATTAATTATAACATTTTGTATAATTAAAGTTTCATTAAGATTACACTATTTGCACAGCAAGAGAAATGATCAACAAAATGAAAAGTCAACCTATGGAATGGGAAAAATATTTGCACATCACATATCTGATAAGGGGTTCATATCCAAATATACAAAGAACTCATACAACTCACTAGCAAGAAAAACAAATAATTCAATAAAAATTGGACAAAGTACCTGAACTGACATTTTTCCAAACAAGACATACAGATGGCAAAAAGATACATAAATGCTCATTACTAATTATTAGGGAAAAGCAAATTAAAACCACAATGAGATATCACCTCCCAAGTGTTAGAATAGTTATCATCAAAAAGACAAGAGAGTACAGGTTCCAGTCCAATATAGTGATATAGGAAGATCCTGAACTCATGTCCTCCCATGAATGCACTGAGTTTACAGCTATATACAGAACAATTTCCTCTTTAAATAAGGCTAAAGGCTGACTGACTAAGGACTACACATTGGGCAAACAAGAAGAAAACCACACCAAAGTGGGTAGAAGAGGCAGGGACACAGTCTTATCATAAACCCCAGCCTCAGCACAGTGTCCTACACCAGGAGGGAACTACTCAGAGCTTCTCCCTGAGGAGTGAAGGTTCAAACTTCACATCACGTATCCCAACTTTTAAGACACACATTTGAGAGATGAGTCCCTAAAACATCTGACTTTGAAAAACAACGAGGCTTAAGTCCTGAGACTTACAAGGCTGCAGCATCTGGGAACCCTCTAAAGGGCTGGTGTGCTCAAATTCATCCACCATAGGGCCCAGCTCAGAGGCAGCCAATCATGCCCAGACTTAAAATGAAGAAGGCTCACCTGCTTGTGTTAAAGCATCAGCCTGAGGGGTACACATCTAATTCAACACACATCCAGGAGCCCACTAGAATACGCTCCAGGGTGTGGGGAAAAGGGAATCCTTGCACCCTATTGGTGGGAATGTAAATTGGTACAGCCCCTATGGAAGACAGCATGGAGATTCCTCAAAAAAATTAAAAATAGAGTTGCCATACGACCCAGCAATTTTACTTCTGGCAATATAAATGAAAGAAATAAAAACACTATATCGAAGAGATATCTGCACTCCCATGTTCAGAGCAGCATTACTTACAATAGCCAACACATGGAAATAACCTGTTCACTGACGAATGAATGGATAAACAATAAAAATACACATACACACAATGTAATGTTATTCAGCCATTAAAATGAGGAAATCCTGCCCGTTGTGACAACCTGGATGAAATTTGAGGGTGTTATACTAAGTAAAATAAGTCAGACAGAGAAACAGAAATACCATATGATCTCATTTAAATGTGGAATATAAAAAAAGAAACTTAAACAATAAAAAGTAAACTCATAGGAAAAGAGATCAGATTTGTGGTTACCAGAGGCAGGGGTTGGGGAGGAGGAATTGGAAGAAGGTAGTCAAAAGGTACAAACTTTAAGTCATAAGAGAAATAAGAACTAGAAATGTAATGTATAACATGATGACTATACTTAACACTGCTACATGGTATATATGAAAGTTAAAAGAATAAATTTTAAGAGTTCTCATCTCAAGAAAAATTTTATTTTTCTTTTATATCTATATGAGATGATAGACATTAACTAAACTTACTATGGTAATCATTTCATGACTTAGATAATCAAATAATTATGCTATATACCTATAAAATACTGAAACATCAATTGTATCTCAAAAAAACTGGAAAAAATTACACTATTAAAGCAAGACATTAGGACTAGTTATCAACAAAAGAAAATAGGATGTACACTTTTCATCAGCCCAATTTTTAATACTGAAATAGAAGGCATAAACTTAATTAACAAGTTTATCCAATAAACTTATTGTTAAAGTTTTCTTCCAAAAAATACATGTTTTATTTTAAAGCACTGCACCTTACTGCCTCCCCAAAATGGCATCAGGTACTGTAAAAAAAGAATTCAACTCACTTCATTTAGTCTTTTCTGCAAATCTTTGACTTGATGTGAATATTCTTCCAAAACACGTTCAATGTGTTCTTTTCCAGGGTAAGGGATGACTTTCCTGTGAGAATCAAGTTGTACTTCATATTTAGGGAAAAAAGGAATTTGTGTCAAGGTCCCAGGTGAAGATGTGTTTTCAATTATTGTGCCACGAACAGATGACATAAAAAATGGACTTGAAGAACCTAAATATTAAAGAATTAATTAATTACCTTATTACTAAAATATTTTGTGGAAAACATTATCCTAGGTGACTCCTTTATTGAACCACAAAGCAGCTCAAGGTCTCATGAGGCAAACAGACAAAAGTGAAAGTATTTCTGAAAGAGGAGCCCACAGTAAAAAGGAGGGGTGGATTAGGAAGAAAGGAGTTTTACCTGATAGTGGTGGAGTGATTGATACTTGAGCTGAATGAGTCTTGAAGTATCTATGAGCAATAATCAACTGGTCTGGAGGACAGGAGAAAAGGAAGGGCATTCCAGACAGTGGGAGCACCATAATTATTGGTGAGGAGGCTTGGACAGCATGGCATATTCTGGGTGAAAGTAGTGACCAGATATGAGAAAGAAAATGTAGGACAGATCATGAAAGGCTTTGTGGTCATGCCAAGGAGTTTGGGTTTCATCTTAAAAGCTCTGAGGAACCATTAAAGGATCTGAAAGTAGGAGGTTAATATAAGTAGGTCTGTGTTTTGAAAAAGCTCTCTGGTTTTGGTGTGGAGAATGCACTCATGGCGATAAAACTGAAGGTATAGAATCGAAGTAGAAGAAGGCTTTAAATGATGCAGGCAAGAAACAATAAGGGTGTGCCCTAAAAGCAGAGGCATGGTAACAGACACTAAGGCATGGCTTGAGAAATACATGTGAAAAGTAAAAGAAGGGGAGGCGTCAAGTATTTCTCCTGGGTTTTGGGCTTCAGCAACATCCAAGTAAGAATGTTTGCTTTGCAAATATTGTACATGAACCAAGTTCAGGAATGAATGTTTCCTTCAGAGATTAGGACTTGGGAATTATCAGCATATGAGTTCCAGTGAACCCCTGGAGTCAGTGGAATCATCTAAGGGCAGTATATAAAGTGAAAAGAAAAGAGGATCAAAAAGAATATTCTGAGAAAATACCAATATTTAAAGGGAAGACAAAAGAAGTGAAACCCAGGAAGATTCACAGGTTTTGGAGAATTATATTCAAGACATGCCGCTGGCTTGGACTAAGAGACAGAAAGAATAGTAGATAAAAAGAGGCCTTTACAAAAAGCAGGCTGAGAAAAGCACTCAGCTGAAAATACATGCTATGTATCATGCAAAAGAAAGAACTCAAAGTCAGACCCAAGGGTCCAGAGGATGGAGCCAAGAACTATGGAGAATTATTCCCAGGCCTGAATTCTCATCAAGGAATGGTCATCCTGTGCTTACTTGGATTTCAGAATTGCGATGGATTTCTGTTGTCCCCTTTTTGAAAAGGATTATGGATACTGGTTATCCTGTGCCTACCTACCTCAGAATGTTGGGTATCACAGGCCTTCAGATTAAGAGGAACTCCACTCAAGGAGCTATGTTAAAGGAATTACAATCCAGGAGTTTCATCCATACCTGAATCTCACTTAGATAAAGATTCTGGCCTTTGAGTAGATGCTGTAATGGGATCAGACTATTAGGAGCCTTCTTGGGAAAGAATAAATATATTTTGCATGTGAGAGATGTAATTTGTGACTTAGATACAATAATGTGACAATGTAGGAAATCATCCTTATTCTAAGAAGATACATGGTCAGGTTGTGAGGCAAGAATCATCATGCTTTCGACTTCAGGAAAATCAAACCTAAATTGTAGATATAAAGCAAATATGATAAAATATTGACAAGTGGTTCATCCAGGTAACAGATTCACTGTATTATTTTTTCAATTTTTCTACCATTTTAGAAAAATTAAAAACAAAATTTGGGGGGAAAAATTTCACCAGATTTAGCAAAAAAAGGAAAATATCTAATCACTCTGGTGACTAGTGATTTCATTGGAATATGAAGTTAAAAGTCCTAAGTCAGTAGTTTACAGAGTGAATGCATGATGAAGATGTGAAGCCTGTGAATGCAGACTTCTCTTTCAGAAGGCACACTATGAAGAAAAGATATAAGCTAAGAAAAAGGTTTTATTTTTTGTGTTGTTATATTTACTTTCGTTTTATGTTGGCAGAGGTTTAGCATGTTTGTATTGATGGATATGTGCAAATGAAGAGGAAGAGACTGAAGAAATCAGTTGGTGGGGCCAAAGATTTTACAGAGATTTTGGAGCCAAATCTCTGAGGAGGGTGAGGATGGTAGTGGGGATGGGAATTAAAGCATAAGTAGCAAATTAAGAATCTGCCTCCTCCATTGAGCTAAGATGGAAGGAGACATGGACTGTGCTAAACAATGGGTCTTAGTAACAGGATGTAAAGAGGTAAGGGAGTACCAGCCTAATGGCTTTATTTTCTCTGGCCATTAGGAGATGATGTTATCTAAAAGCAAGAAAGAAGGTGGCAGGGTAAGGGACTTCAGAATGCTATAATTTTGAAATAAGTATTTTGGGGAAATGGAGAGAGAAGTGGCTAAGGTCAGGAGAAAAATCCCGCAGCAGCATCAGGGACCCAGATGAGATGGGGACTATGGCTGTAAAAAACCACGTTTGTGTATTTTTTCCAGCAGGACCTTCCAGCAGCTCAGTACAAAATTGGGGAAGACAGTCTGCCTGACAAAGACTGGAGTGCAACAGGGGGAAAAGAGAAAAAGGAAGTAGAGGATATTGGCAAGTAACTGGTTGCAATATTGAATGATACAAAACAAAAAGTAAAGGTAGGAAGAGTTGGATAGGAGAAAATGGCAGAATCTAGAGCAGGCATTCTTAGTCTTTGTTGTAAATCAGGATCACCTGGAGAGCTTTAAAACAATAATAACAACAAATGGTGGTGCCTACAGCCCATTCCAGACCTAAGGCATCTAAGCCATTTAAATGTTTGAAAATCTGAAAATGTGATTTTGACATTGGGCCATGGTTGAGAACCACTATCTATCTTCATGAGGCAGAAGAAACAGGTGTTGTAACAATAAGGAGTGACAGTGCTACAAGACAGGAGGCTGGCTATCAGAAATCCAACAGCTCTTGGTAAGAAGATCCAAAAGCAAGATATGAAAGTGGGAGGCCAAAACGGTAAGAACTAAGAAGGTCAAGAAGATGTGAATCTAAGATCTTAGATGGGTCACCCATGAGGACAATGATATTATGGGATGATTATGTGTACCTAAAGAGGGTGAGATGGTCCATGAGCTGAGTGCCAGTACCCATACTGAGTACAGGGGATACTGCTTAAGTGAGGAGGTGAGCTGGGGCATGTGTGCAGGGTTGACGGGTATAGTACAGTAAAAGTGACAGTAGTGTGTTAGATGGCATGAACATCCTAAGTAGCAGAAGATTTTACAATATAAGGTGCTAAAATAAAGGTATTTAAACAGATCAGTAAAACAACAGGTCTCTACAGGCACTCCTCAGAGACGTGGGTTCAGTTCCAGGCCATCGCAGTAAAGTGAGTATTGAAATAAAGTGAGTCACACAAATTTTTGGTTTCCCAGGGCATATAAAAGATATATTTACACTATACTATAATATATCTATTAAGTGGTAATAGCATTATGTCTAAAAAGGTACATACCTTAATTTAAAGATACTTTACTACTAAAAATGCTAAACATCATCTGAATCTATTGGGAAAATGGTGCTGTTAGACTTCTCAACACAGGATTGACATACATCTTAAAAAACAAAAAAAAAAGAAAGCAATGAAACAAAGTATGCCTGTAGCTGAGAATAAACTCTAGATACATTCTTTTAGATGGGAGAGACAAGATAGAGAAAGCAGTCAGGACTGTGCAAGCCATTTGCCAGACAGCCAGTAAACCCATTCTCTGTCCTTCCCCTGTTCTGCTGTGTGTTGTGTGAACTCTACTTTTCTCAGGCTCCCTTCCCAACTCGTTTCCAGGCTAGATTCACAATGGGAGGTGCTGGCAGTAAGACCGTAGAACAGCAGAAGGAGACAAGTTAAGGTATTGTTCCCCCTCCCCTCCCTCAAATGGGCTTCTGGCAGCTAGTTGTGGCTTCAGCTCCTGGCAGGCAGCTCTCTCTGTGGTTCTACCTCCTGCTTCTAGGTCCTGACAACAGCTCCTTTTCTCATGATCCTTCTAGCCCAAAGATGGTAGCACCTTCCTGCAGTTACTAACATCTGGATTATATCATCTGGTTAGGCTTCTCAGTTCTTTCAATACCCTTGCTACCAATTCCTTATATTAAGATCCACCTGTTTATTCCACCTCTTTCTGTTTTCCAGATTGCTATCTTTTGACTCAAATAATTTCATTCAGAGGTGATGGGGGCCTGAACTTGGATAATAGTAATGGGAATGGAGAGAGGAAAATGTATTCAAGAGACATTTCTGAGAATAGAAGGAGCAAGACCTGGCTGGATGTGAGGGAAAGTAAGAGAAAAGAAGTCAAAGTGATACAGAATTCTGGCTCAGAGTAGATGAGGGAAAGGAAGACGTTTAGGGAAATGTGCAATGTATTGAAGTGTCTCAACACAGAAACAATGCTAAAAAACAGATATGCTATTTTTAAAAGATTAAACAATTTCTTTCTCAAAAGGTAGATTTATAAATAACATGGGAAACATTCATGACCAACATCTGTGCCCTGAACAGTTAAAGCCAAAACATACTTAAAAATAGTAGCTTGAATGAATAGTGGGAAGACTGCTTAATTCTATGTTTTTCCCATCTTGTTTTATAAAGAACACATACCTCCACTGGATGTGATGCCACTATGTGATAAAAGATCTTCATTATTTGATTCAGAAGGTTTTTGTTCCATATTAAATATTGCTACCTCTTCTTAGAGATCTTGAAATATGGATGCTTCCCTGTTTGGTTCTTTTAGTTCTTATCTATAAAAGACAGGGATCCAATATTTATTAACAAGATATTATGTGAAAAAAATCATTGAAGAGGAATTGACTTTGTGCATATTTGAAATTTAGTAATAATTTTTTTACCAGGAAAATATTTATATAAAAATTTATTATATAAAATTAATAAGTGAATAGAATCTTATCATAAATATTGTTGATTTTGATGGTCTTAAATTTTATTTCTTTAATCTTGCCCGCATGAGTTTTGTTTCAGGGCTTGCGGCAGATGACCAACCACAAAGGAATGACTGATGTCACAATCCTTTGTCCAGCAGCCAATCGGCAAATGCCACACTACCCTTCCTACTCCCCCTCCCCCCAAAAACCTTAAAGCCCAGTCCTAGCCTGTGGCTAGCATGACTCTTCCTTATGAGCCAGCCCGGCAGGTTTCCTTTCAATAAAGCCTGTATGCTGATCTTTTCAGACTCCAATGAATTCTAACAGATGGTCACTGGCTTATTAAAGAAAATCTGAAAATAAAAAAACGAATACTTCAATTATATTATAATTAACATTTTAATAGGGAGCAGAGTATTCTTTTCTTAAGTCTCTCTCATAAAATTACATTGTCAAACGATAAAGAAAATATCTCCTTAGTAAAAAAAGTCACAAATTTGTAATTTTTTAAATTAAAAAAGATGGTAGCAGCTTCCTGCATTTTTTAGTTTAAAAAATCACAAATCAGAAAATTGGAAACCATTAATAGATACTGAATAACTTCTTTGATATCAAATAGTGCTCATAATTTTAGATTAGGTCAATAGAAGATGTCAAGGTTTGAAAAACAATGGTGGCGACCTGATTCCAAATCTCACCCTCATCTTCTGCAAACAACCATAAAATCAACACAGGGAACAAATAAATAAAAGCAAAGGGATACCACACCTTCAGCATCTCTAGAAGACAGAGACCTCCACAACCTTCAAATATCTGTAAGCAGAGGGAAAATTTTTTCCAAAATTTCTCCAACAGTCTCCCTACTAGCATTGTAAGTGTATGAGTATGGAGAATGGGAGGGGAGAGGCATAAAGGAGCAGAGGGCTGAGAGGGAACACAGACCAACTCACCCAGGAAAGTGAACAATAATGATAAAGAGAGCAATCTAACAGGAGGTAATAGCCATTATAAATATCTATGTGCCTAATATAGGAGCACCTAAATAGATAAAGCAGATTTTGATGGACATAAAGGGCAAGATCAACAGCAATACTATCATAGTAGGGGATTTTAATACCCCACTAACATCAATGAATAGATCCTCTAGACAAAAAATTAAAGAAACAGTGGCCTTAAATGACACACTAGATCAAATAAACTTAATAGATATCTTCAGAACCTTTCACCCCAAAGCAGCAGAATATACATTCTTTTCAAGTGCTCAAGGTACATTCTCTAGGATAGACCACATGCTAGGACACAAAATGAGTCTCAATAAATTTAAGAAAATTGAAATCATATCAAGCATCTTCTCTGACCACAATGGCATGAAACTAGAAATCAACTACAATAGTAAAACTGAAAAATATTCAAACACTTGGAGGCTAAATAGCATGTTATTAAATAATGAATGGGTTAACAATGAGATCAAGGAAGAAATAAAAAATTTTCTTTACACAAATGAAAATGAACATACAGCAACTCAAAATTTATGGGACACAGCAAAAACAGTCCTGAGAGAGAAGATCATAGCACTACAGGCATACCTTAAGAAGTTAGAAAAAGCTCAAATAAACAACTTAATCCTGCATCTAAAAGAACTAGATAAAGAACAGCAAGTAAAACCCAGAGGAAGTAGAAGGAAGGAAATAATGAAAATCAGAGTAGAAATAAATGACATAGAGGCTAAAATATAATTAAGAAGATCAATGAAACCAAGAGCTGGTTCTTTGAAAAGGTAAACAAGATTGATGAATCTTTAACCAAACTCACCAAGAAAAAAAGAGAGAGGACTCAAATAAACAAAATTAGAAATGATAGTGGAGAAGTAACAACTGACACTGCAGAAATACAAAGGATTGTAAAAAATACTATGAAGATCTGTATGCCAAAAAATTGAACAACCTAGGTGAAATGGATAAATTCCTAGAAATACAACCTTTCAAAACTCAATCGGGAAGAATCAGAAAACCTAAACAGGCTGATAACAACAAATGAAATTGAAACAGTTATCAAAAAAACTCCCAACAAACAAAAGCCCTGGGCCAGATGGCTTCACAGGTGAATTTTACCAAATATTCAAAGAAGAACTAACACTTATCCTTCTCAAGCTATTTCAAAAAATTCAAGAGAAGGGAAGACTTCCAAGCCAAGCTCCTTTTATGAGACAAGCATAATCCTCATTCCAAAACCAGGTAAAGACACTACAAAGAAAGAAAACTATAGGCCAATATCCCTGATGAACTTAAATGCTAAAATTCTCAATAAAATATTAGCAAATCAAATCCAGCAATACATGAAAAAAATCATACATCATGATCAAGTGAGATTTATTCTGGGCTGGCAAGGCTGGTAAAATATTCACAAATCAATAAATGTGATTCATCACATAAACAAAAGGAAGGCTAAAAATCACATGATAATATTAATAGATGCAGAAAAAGTATTTGATAAAATCCAGCACCCATTTATGGTCAAAACTCTCAGCAAAGTGGGAATACAGGGAACATACCTCAACATGATAAAGGCCATCTATGACAAACCCACAGCCAATATCATACTCAATGGACAAAAATTAAAAGCAATCCCCTTGAAATCAGGAACAAGGCAGGGGTGCCCCCTTTCACCACCCTTATTCAACACAGTTCTGGAAGTCCTAGCCACAGCAATCAAACAAGAAGAAGAAATATAGGCATCCAAATTGGAAAAGAAGAAGTAAAATATCATTATTTGCTGATGACATGATACTGTACATAGAAAACTGTAAAGTCTCAGTCAAAAAACTACTAGACCTGATAAATGAATTTGGCAAGGTGGCAGAATATAAAATTAATATTTAGAAATCAGTGGCATTTTTATACACCAACAATAAACTGTCTGAAAGAGAAATTAAGGAAACAATCCCCTTCACTATTGCAACAAAATAAAGTACCTTGGAGTAAATTTAACCAAGGAAGTAAAAGACTTGTACTCAGAGAATTATAAAACATTAATAAAAGAAATCAAGAAAGATACAAACAAATAGAAGCATATATTATGTTCATGGAGCATAAAATGTCTATATTACCCAAAGCACTCTATAAATTCAATGCAATCCATATTAAAATACCAATGGCATACTTCAAAACTATAGAACAAATATTTTAAAAATTTATATGGAACCAAAAAAGAACACAAATAGCATCAGCAGTCTTGAAAAAAGAAGAATAAAGTGGGAGGTATCACACTTCCTGATATCAAGTTATCCTCTATACTACAAGGCCACTGTACTCAAATCAGCTTGGTACTGACATAAGAACAGGCATACAGATCAATGGAACAGAACAGAGAATACAGAAATAAACCCACGCCTTTATGGTCAATTGATATTTGACAAAGGAGGTAAGAGCATACAATGAAGTAAAGATGGTCTCTTTAATAAATAATGTTGGGAAAACTAGACAGGTATATACAAAAAAATAAAACTAGACCACCAACTTACACCATTCACAAAAATAAATTCAAAATGGATAAAAGACTTAAATGTAAGTTGTAAAACCATAAATATCTTGGAAGAAAACATATGCAGAAAAGTCTCCAACATTGCTCGTAGCAATATCTTTGCTGATTCATCTCCGTGGGCAAGTGAAATAAAGGACAGGATGAACAAAAGGGACTATATCAAACTAAAAAGCTTTCACACAGCTAAAGACAACATGAACAAAATAAAAAGACAAACCATACAATGGGAGAACATATTCAACAATACGTCTGATAAGGGGTTAATAACCAAAATTTATAAAGAACTTGCAAAACTCAACAACAGGAAGGTAACCAATCCAATTAAAAAATGAGCAAAAGAACTGAATAGACTCTTCTGCAAAGAGGACATATAGGTGGCCAATAGGCATAAAAAAACATGTTCAATGTCACTAATCATTAGAGAAATGCAAATTAAAACCACAATGAGATACCACCTCACATCAGTCAGTATGGCAATCATTAACAAACAATACACAATAAGTGCTCGTGAGGATGTGGAGAAAAGGGAACCCTCCTGCACTGCTGGTGGGAATGTAGACAGGTGCAGTCACTGTGGAAAACAGTATGGAGATTCCTCAAAAAATTAAAAATGGAACTGCCTTTTGACCCAGCTATCCCACTTTTAGGAATATATCCTAAGAACACCAAATCATTGATTCAAAAGAAGATATGCACTCCCATATTTACTGCAGCACTGTTTACAATAGCCAAAATATAGAAACAGCCCAAGTGTCTGTCAGTAGATGAGTGGATTAAAAAGGTGTGATACATATACACAATGGAATACTATGTAGCCATGAAAAAGAAGGAAATCTTACCTTTTGTGACAGCATGGATGGACTTGGAGACTATTATGCTAAGTGAAATAAGCCAGGCAGAGAAAGAAAAATATCATATCTCACTTATATGAGAACTAAGTGAACTGAGGAATGGAATAGAGGCACAGGTGGGATCACAGGGACCAGAGGGACAGCGGTCAGAGGGAAAGGGGATAAGGGGAAGGGATCAGAGAAGGTAAAGGGATTAGTGACATTATATACACATAACACAGAGATATAGATAGCAGGACAGCAAATCCCAGAGGAAAGGGGGGAGGGCATTGCAGGGAGGGGGACTAGAGGGTATAAAAGGGGACACAGGAGTGGGGGGTGTGGGAGTTATATTCGGTCGGACACTTGAATCCAAGTAAACACAATAAATTAATATTAATAAAAACTAAATAAAAAAAAAAGAAAGTACAAACCAAGGAAAGATATATCCAGCTAAGAACTCCTTCAAAAGATTCAAAGCTGCAAAAATAGTTTTGAATGTGCCAGAACACTGCACACATGTGCCTCTGCTGAGCAATCTACTAGAGAGGGTGAAGATTCATCCAACCAAAAGATAGCTGGAAAGTGTGGCAAAGTGTTAACCACTGGTGACAATCTTTTGGTTTTTCTGTAGATATAAAAATTTTCAAAATAAAATTTAGAAGAAAGGCAAAAACAGCATTAAAGAGATCACTAGAAAACCTTTGTAAAACAACTAATGGTGAACATTTAAATAGCCAATTGTAGAACTAAGACAAAAATGTGGTTGGGGCAGTGGCATTGAAGACTAATATACACACATCTGTGTAACAAAGGAGAACAGATGTAAGTAAATATGGAAAGAAAAGAGAAAAGGGGGGAGTAGAAGACCACTGGTTGTCAAAAGATATTATTTAAAACTGAAAAAAGGCGAAAGAACAAGTAAGGAAAAAGGAGTTTATAAGTGCACTATAAAAAGTATTAATGCAAAGGTAACCATTAGTATAAAAATACAAAACTTCTTAAATGGCAAAAGAATTTTAAAAAGAAAAGGCAAAGACAAAACACCAAATAAACATCACAAATATAATACATATAGTAATTACATCACAAGATAATAATGTAATAATAATATGACATAATTTAGACCAGGGGTCAGGAACCTTTTTGGCTGAGAGAGCCATGAATGCTACATATTTTAAAATGCTACATGTATGGCTCTCATGTAATTCCATGAGAGCCATACAACGACCCGTGTACGTTAGGCATTATCCAATAAAAATTTGGTGTTGTCCCGGAGGACAGCTGTGATTGGCTCCAGCCACCCGCAACCATGAACATGAGTGGTAGGAAATGAATGGATTGTAATACATGAGAATGTTTTATATTTTTAACATTTTTTTTATTAAAGATTTGTCTGTGAGTCAGATGCAGCCATCAAAAGAGCCACATCTGGCTCACGAGCCATAGGTTCCCGACCCCCGATTTAGACCAAACATAACAGTCGTGTCAATAAATGCAGAGGACTTAACTTGCCAATTCAAATAAAAGGAATTTCTTTTTCCTTTTAAAGATTTTATTTATTCATTTAGAGAGAACAGAGAGAAAGAACAGAGGGGAGAAGCAGGAAACATCAACTCGTAGTTGCTTCCTTTATGTGCCTTGACTGGGCAAGCCCAGGGTTTCTAACCAGGGACCTCAGTGTTCCAGGTTGATACTTTATCCACTGCACCACCACAAGCCAGGCAAGGGAAGGATTTTCAAATAGACTCTAAAAAAAGTTCAACTTTGTGCCTATACATTAATTTATGACCATAAGCATAGCATTAAAAGTTTTAGAAACCTGTGGGCTGAAGAGAATTTTATTGGACAGAATTCCTTTATATTTTACTCATAGTTTCTCCCTTTTGATTACTGAGGTGCCATCTGTCAAAACTACAATTAGATAAATTCTACCTTAATACGTTTCATGCTATCAATTTTAGGAAACAAGTGGTAGGTATAAAGACAGCCCATAAAGACTTATATGAAATGGAATGTTAGTCAAGATTGATAGGCAATTTAAATGTTCTAAATAGAAGAGCTTGCAATTTGGGAGGAAAAATCCTGATTTAAACAAGTTTTTTCATGAATGCATGCTGTACAATTTAATGATGATGAAAGAAACCAAGCCAATTCATATTACTGAGTAATGTTATCATCATAAATTACAGATAGATCAAAAGCATGAAGGAATGAGTAGCACAAGGAGAATCACACAGCCCAGTCTCGGGCAATCATACATTAATCCGCTCTGCTTTATATCAAAGGTTTTGATCTCAAGCATGAAACAGAGCCTAGTAAGGTAAGCACAACTGGAACTAGAAGTTGGAGAAGAGAAAAAAGAAGACCACATTTGTTTACTTTGGCATAAGATGATGAATGCAATAAACTCATTAATTCAGTATCTATTGACAGGTAGTATGCCATTGAAGAGTAGCAACACTTCCAAGGGCAACTTTTTTCTTAGAAAATTATAATTTAAAGAAGACAGCATAAGTTTAGTTACTTTAACAAGAATTTTAAAACAACCATTTATTTGTAAGGAAAATGCTTAGTACTTCTACTTGCCAATGCCACTTGTTATTTTACGAACGTTAGAATAATGAAATCTGCCCTTTAAAAGTCCTTTGAGCCTGACCGGTGGTGGTGCAGTGGATTGAGCATTGGCCTAGGATGCAGAGGGCCCCAGTTTGAAACCCCAAGTTCTCTAGTTTGATCTCATGCTTGCGAACTTCAGCATGGGTATAGATTACTTATAATGTAAGTTATATTAATCAACTAATGATTCAAGTCCTTAGGATGCTGGACCATTCTACCTTAGACAGAAGCCTGAGACTGGGGATTGTACAAAACTGATCCACACTCTCATAGAACCAGTCCACAGGTGTCTTTTCCCTAGGAAATTCTAAGGTTCCCAGTACAATATATCTGGGTTGGTAAAGTCTCAGAAACACTTAGAACAGCTTGAGTTACTGTTAATTGCTTAACTTGACAGCACTTTTAGTGTCTGTTTTCTCAATCACATTCTTTCTCTCAAGATGTTGTCATTGATTGTTAGGGTTCAAAGCCTCGCTTTATGATCCACTAGCTTTGTGACCCTGAAAACAATGTTTAACCTCCATAAGACTGTAACATGGAGATAGTGTATAACTTAAAAGAATAAGAATTAGCTAAAATAACTCATGAGCAGCCTTAATAAATGGTCTTTGTTTCTATCTATAAGTATAATAGTACCAGAGAACAGTATAACATGAATAACAATACTGTCTTTCTAATTTAAGCATGTACACTAAATCATTTCTATAATACATGCCTATATCTTTCTATTATCTGGAAAGAAGATGTTTCATATAGGTCTACTAACAGAAAAGAAACTGAATTTAGATTTCCTTGAGTAAACACAGGGACTATTATAACATAATACAGAATTAAGCTAGTTAAGATCATACTTCACCAGTACATAAAACCATCTTGTAGGGAGGCAGACCAAAAGCAGCACAGGACTTCGAATTGGGAAACTTGATTCTGTCATTGGCTACTTGTGAGAACAAAAGCTAATATTTTTATATCTCTAAGCCTCAATTTCCACCATGACTAAATGAGATACAAGTTGTGCTTTATAAACTGTTTTAAAGCAGTGGAAGCCTTTTGAAAAATCTTTAGACCCCGAACTACACACCCTTGTCTCTAACCCAAAGTCACCAATATAGAATACAGAAGGCTCACTGAGTCGAGTTTTAAACCACAGATAAACCCTTATAGCTTTATCATAGATATACCAGCCCGGGCATTCATCAAGTTCCAGGCTTCAGTTTCTAACATAGGTTAGATATATAGATAGAATAAATTAGTATGTGAGTTTATATGTTCACAAATCTTAAATATAAATATAAAGTAAGAGATACCTTAATATCTGGATATTCTTTTCACTTATCCTATTAACACCTGAAAAAAAACCAAAATATTTTAAAATCTGCTTATTAATATTTAATACTTCATTATCTGAAATTTATTATTTCCAAAAATTTCAGTTCACAAGTTCATTTTCATCACTTATCATTTTGATATCTAAAACACATATATACAGTAATAGCAACAAAAACCTTAAACTCTCTTTTCCTCTGGGGCAGTGGTTCTTAACCTGGGTTCTATCGAACCCTAGGGGTTCGATGAGTCGGTCTCAGGGGTTCAGAGAAGCCTCTGCCACGGAGGCCAGAATAAAGTAATGCTGTAATTTGTTGTGAGTTCATGCACTTTGTTGGTTTTGTTCTTTGAGCAAGGTGATGTTCATGCACAGCTCATTTTGTGCACCAGTAAAAAAATATATACCTAAGTCTTGAATTTGGAAAAAAATCATATTTTATTTATCACTAAAGAAGGGTTTGGTGAATGCGCATATGAAACTGGTGGGTTCGGTACCTCAAAAAAGGTTAAGAACCACTGCTCTGTGGTTATCTTGTATATGAAAAAATATTTCTATGACACTTATCTAGGCTATATTTATACAACAGAATGGTTTCAATTATGTGCTCCCTGTTGGTCCAATGCTAATTTTGTTGGTACGGATCTCATTGGCATTATCAAGATAACGCAGCAAGTAAACCTATAGGCATGTGGCCGGCCTCCCTTTCCCATATGTACATTCCCAGACTGGATCCTTCTCCAGGTACAGTCCAAACCAAATTAAAATGACCACCTGAATGTCTTCTGACCATTTAAACTGTTTTCATATGCTTTGACAAGGCAACAGCACTTGTGCTTGGTCGGAAAAATCACTAGGTAGAGGAGATTCTGTGAGTGGGTTAGAAATAGGTCCATAAATTTTAAGCATGAGAGCTGAGAGGATAAACAACTAGATTTTTGAAACATCTCAGTAGAATCTTGAAGTGAGCAGTTGCCACATTGGAAAAATGAGAGACAGGCCCTGGCTCAGTAGCAGAGCATCGGCCTGGTGTGTGGATGTCCCAAGTTCAATTCCCAGTCAGGTCACACAGGAGAGACGACCATCTGCTTCTCCCCTCCTCCCCTGCTCTTCCCCTCCCACAGCCGTAGTTTGATTGGTTCAAGTGCATTGGCCCTGGGTGCTGAGGATGGCTCTGTGGAGCCTCCACCTCAGGTGCTAAAAATAGCTCAGTTGCAAACATGGGCCCAGATAGGCAAAGCATCCACCCCAGATGGGGGTCATCGGCTGGATTCCACTCAGGGTGCATGTGGGAGTCTGTCTCTCTATCTCCCCTCTCACTTGGAAAAGAAGAAGAAAATATGAGAGACAATATTCTATGTCCAGAATTAGGACTAATGATTAGAAGTAAAGGGGAGGTGGATCCTAGTTCAGGATGGAGATGGACTTTCTAAAAACTAGAGAACCTTGCATAGAAACATGGTGGGTTTCCTTGTGAGGGCTCAAGCTGAGGATGGATGAGCATTTGTTGGGATGACAACTATCACTAGCTGTCCCATCTTAGCCAGAGTGTAGGACTAGAGAATCATTAAAATTTTCTCCAACTTGGACATTCTATAATTTACTATGGAAAACATTCAGCAAAAAGATGACCAAAAAATACAATTTCTCACAGGTGATTTCAGTCAAAAGCAAAGCCAGATAGGGACAATTCCACTGCTTCCATCAAGTTTCATGCTATTTTGTTTAAAAAAAAAAATCTAGAAAAAAATTAATGAATATATGTTCCTTTAACACCTCTGCACATATGTTTATGGTCACTTTTTTGGGGGGGGAGGATTTTATTTTCATTTTAGAGAGGGGGGAGAGAAAGAGAAAAAAAGAGAGAAGGGGAGGGGCAGAAAACATCACCTCCCATATGTGCCTTGACCAGGCAAGTCCAGGGTTTCAAATTGCCGACCTCAGCATTCCAGGTTGATGCGTTATCCACTGTGCCACCACAGGTCAGGCTATGGTCATCTTAAGTTCATTTTATACCAAACCTGGTCTCTTTACATTTCCACCTAACCTGCTTTCTAGGGTGTTTTCAGATAATAACCCCATAAACCAAAGTTCCCAGGTTAGACATTTCACTGTCTTCCTCTATTCTTCATCTACTCAAACTCCACATCCAATTAGTAGCCACATTCTGTGAGTCTCTCTCTGTAATATCTTTCAATTCAGCGGAAAAGCCTTAAGTGTGGTCATAAGTCATAAGGAATTAATCTTTGAATATGCAATTTAGTTAATATTAGCCCTATTTTATTCTTCCAAGCTTAAATTGACTCTTGCCAGACCTACTAAAAAATACCTCAAAACGATCTTTCTAGCTTCAGTTTTGCACAATCGTTAAGAGTTTCCTTTAAAATCAGAGCCCTTTTGTCCTGTTTTGCTCAAAGATTAAGGTTTACTAAGACTAGCACTCAAAACTGTTTCTGTTGTACCAGCCAACCTCCCGGCTTCGTCTCCACTCCCAACGCACACTGTGCCCCAATCACGCTCCATGGCTGTATCCTGAGTGTGTCCCGCACATTTAGGATGCTGCTATTATTCATACTCTTTGTTGTTGTTGTTCCTTTCCTTCCTAGCAAAAACCTCTTCAGTTCAGTTTTTAGGGACATAGGAGAAAAGGTTCAATGCTATATTCCTGGTGGCAATGTACATTGATCCAGTCTTTAAAATCAACATTCTAATAATAGAATGAAAACTGCCCAATGCCTCTGAACAAAATAGTTAATATACAGGACTATATTTTGAGGACATGCTCCCCTTACTCTTCCTAAGTCAAAAGTAGTAAACTGCAATTAAATAATTCATTATATAAGCCACTTAGCACAGGGCCAGGAGCACAGCAAGCATTTGATAATTATTCATTACTGTTGTTAGCATTTTGATGGTTTACAATGCTTTACTGTCATGATTAATGCTTCTATGAATACCAGAGATAGAGCTTAGACCAAGGGTTGACATTCATGAATCTTACAGTGTGATGGGGAAAGAGAGACATAAAAGAAACAAATCATAATGCTAAGTGCAATGATGAGAATAACAGAGGGAAGCAGTATACAGAGAGATGAAGTTGAAGCCACTGTACTTAGAGGATAGGTCAGGGAAGAGCTCTCTTTTGAACTGAATGACTAAACGGAGTCAGCCCCACTGGGTGGGGAAGCTTCCAAGAGAAAATATATGCAAAGGCCCTGAGATGAAAAGGGCTCATTGTTCACTAACCGATGAGGAAGGAGGCTAGTGAGTCTGTATGTAGGCAAGGGAGGGTGACAGACCTGCTTACGTACAGCCAACTGTGTGCCAGGCCCAAAGCAATGCTGTGCTCCTTATCACTTCCTTCCCTGAATTATCCAGAGAAGCTTTTGGTTGGGTTGGTAGGGTGTAAAGCTCATGGTATAACTGATGAATGCAAATGCAGAATTGGTGCTAGTGCAAAAGGAAAGCGTTTCACTCAGATTCTGGGACCTGGGAGAATGGTGGACGCCCCTCTCAAAGACCATCTGTTTCTCCACTCAAGCCCATAGTTCTTATAGGGATATGGAGAGGAGAGTTTTCTCTATTCAATTATCTTGCTAGCTTTTGGTGCACTGGGGTCCTGTTCGTTCATGTTTCTAGCTTTTGGTGAGCTTGTTGTAAAAACCTCCCCCTGCACCATCTTGGTCAATGGGGAAGACTCCGCAGTGATCCCTGACTGTCTATGGTAACAGTGGAGCCTTAAAAAGCCATACTAAGGGCTTCGGGCTTTATTCTAATTGTAATGGAAAGCCATTGGAGGATTTTAACCAGGGTCATATAATCCTCCAGCAGTTGGGTGGACAATATAGTGAGTGGAAAGAGGCCAGTTACGAGGTCATTGCAGGAGGCCACCAGAGGGACTAAAACCTAACTCTAAGGTAGGCAGTGATCAAAGGTGGGTTGGAGCTGGGATTGAGAATGGGGATTGGCTGCAAACGGGTATGAGGGACTCTTCTGGATGATGGAAAGTTGTAAAACTGAATTGTGGTAATGATTGCACAACTCTGTAAGTTAAAACTCATTGGATTTTATACTTAAAATTGATTAATTTTATGGCTCAAGCAGTTCAAAAAGGAAGTGAATTGGCTACTCTTTGTGATATTTTATGGGGTAAGAATGGGGGTTCAGATTAGCTGCCTATGTCCCAAAAAATCAATCAATTAAAGCTAACCACTGTTGTTGTTTTTGAAAACCCCAAAGTGTCTTCATTTCAAGGTGACTAGAGGTTGCTTTTCACCAGATTTTAACATCCTCCCACAGGGAAGCACTTCAGGTTTGCCTCTTTTCCCCAGGCCCTGACTCAGTCCCTAGGTATCTGCAGCTCTTGATAATGGCTTCCAATAACGTCTTAGGTAAGGACCAAGCCTAACTCACTTTGTATCATTGTCCTCTAAACCAGAGGAAATACAGTGATATATTAATAGAAATACATTTGAAAGTTTACAAGTTTTGACTACCTCTTTCCTCAGCACATAATTTATTTTCTCTTCTTACCAAATTCCTTGTTCAAAATTTTCCCTTAGGATTTACAGGATTTAGGAAAATATTTACTGTTCTCCACTACTAAACCTGCCACTGCCCCAGCTGGAGAGCTTGAAAATATCATCAATACACGATTGATTTTATGTGATTTATAAGCATGTCCAAGATACTGTTACAAATTGCCACAAGGTTGGTGGCTTAGAACTACAGCTATTTATTCTCTCAGAGTTCTGAAGGCCAGAAGTCCAAAATCAATCTCAGAACAGAAATCAAGGTGTTGGCAGGGCTGCACTCCCTCCAGATACTCTAGGACAGGGGTGCTCAATACGTCGATGGCGATCTACTGGTCATCACCAAGGACGTGTGGGTAGATCTCATGACATTAAAAAGACATTTGTCTTTTGATTGGCATACAGAGCAGCCAATCTGATGTCTGAACTTTTGACACCCTACGCATGTGCGTTAAACCGTGCTAACTTGTTCAGTTACATTGCTGCATAGTTAGCCTTCAATTTATTTAAACTAAATACAACAAAGGGTATAAAAATGAGTGCCGTAGCTGGTCCGAGTAAGAAGCCTAAAACCTACCACTTTCATACAGAACAGGAGGGGATTTTTTTCACTATGTCATATTCTAAGTGCGTTTGCCTCATCTGTCTGTGTGCCATTGCTATTCCAAAGAAGGGAAATGTGGAGCGGCTTTTTCGGACTGTTCATAAAAACTATGACATTGACTTTCCTCCGAAAAGAGAGCTGAGAAGGAGAAAGGTGAAAGAAGAATATACAATATTAAATAGTAATAATAGTAACTTAAAAAATGATAATATAGAAGAAATAAATTTATGTTTTGCATTTTTATTGTAGGTAGATCATTTTGATTTGGTCATCTTATAAGTAGCTCGCAAGCTGAAAAAGTGTGGGCACCCCTGCTCTAGGAAATCCATTTCTGGCCTCTTCCAACTTCTGTTGGCTGCGGGCATTACTTGATTTATGGCTTCATCACTCTAATCTCTGCCTCTGGAGTCACAAGAGGTCTATCAAACTGTCCTCTGCCCCTCTCTCATAAGAACACTGTGTTTGCATTTCGGCCCTACCCAGATAATCCAGGATAAACTCCCTATTTCAAGATTTGATTTAATCATATATGCAAAGAACTTTTTTCCTTATAACATTTACAGGTTCCAAGGCTTGATAATTTTGGCCCTTATTCAGGATACTATACCATATAATCTGGGGCCATCTAATTTGAGAACAAGTAATTCACAAGAGGCCCTATTTAATAAACTGTGGAATTTTAAAGTGAGTGACCCTAACATACCAGATAACATTGAGTTCTGTTTGTAAAGTTGTAAGGGGCTTTGCATGTACTGAATAAATTGTCAATTTCTGCCCTCGTTTTATTTTGGGAATATAATATCACTATGGCATAAAAACCATTTTATCCACAACACAGAGAGATAAATGTATAAGACTAAAAACAGTGACTGGGGTGCAGAAGTGGGAGGACCAGCCCCCAGCCCCAGCACTCTCTCTGTCCACCGGACGCGGACGCGGGATGGGAACAGGAGTTGGTAACAATGTTGTGACAGGATCCGCGGTATTACCCCCACTCCCAATAAAATTCTTTGCACAGTGCCCTGTGGTCCTCTAGTTACAGCTGGTGTCCCGGAGATCTTGTGATCCCCGAAATCAAGAGCAGTACGTTCGGTTAAAGAAACAAACACAAAATTGTGGGAGGTTTCAGAAATGCAGACGCGCTGCCCAGGGCCCCGCCGAGGACCTGCCCCTCCGCCTCCCCGGGCCGAGCCCCGCCTCTGTACCTGCACCAACACCTCATCCTAAGAGACTGGCCGCATCCCCGCCGGGGCGCCGGCGGGCGCGGCGGCCGCACCTGCGTCGACCGGGCGGTGGCAGCGGCGGGGGCGGCTCCCTCTCCGCGGCGGCGGCGGCGGCAGCGGCGCGGGGCGCTGCCCGCCACCCCCTCGCGGCGCTGGGGCTGCAGCCGTTGCCACCTCCACGTGAGCCGCGGGGTCGACGGTTGGGCACCTAAGCGGGACGTGGCAGTGGCGGTGGCGGGAGGCGGGGCGCCCTCTAGACGCCGTCGCCGGGGCAACCGAGCGCCATTCCCGTTCCCCTCCTCCCAGAAGCCCTGACTGAGGGAGGGGCTGCTCGCGCCCAGCCTGGCATGAAATTCTGGCAGCCCTACCTCAGAAAACACCCTGGATCCGGGCCTGCACTTGCACTCTGTGCCACTCAAGACTTCACACTTTTTCTGCAGCCCCCTAACCTCCCCGTCCTACACCTACCTGCTCCCGCAGCCGAACGCCCAGGCCAATCTCAAAGTTGTTCTCCAAATGATTTCCCCAAACTCTTACCGACCAGCCCCAATCTTATCTATCTGCTCCCTAAGAGTCAAGCTCAATCTTGGGGTGTCCGTCAGGCCTTCACCTTTTCTTTCATGCTGACACTTCCTTCACCCCGACCCCTCAAATTCCCCGCTGACCATTAAACACCAATTATATACTAGGAACATCAATGAACAAAACCAAACCCTGCCCTCATAGAACTTTTATAATGTTTGAAGGAGACAGAACATAAATAATCACTGTGACTTAACATAATAGACGGCGACAAGTGCTGAGGAGACGAGTGAAGAAGAGAGAAGAGAGAGTGTGGGATGTATGGAAATTTAAACAGAGCAGGGAAGGACCCATCTGCTTTCAAGAAAATGAGCAATTTCTAATTTGAAGTTACACTTGAAACTAGTTTCACAAGAAGATTTTCATATACTAATCCTAAGAGCAGGGATCTTTCTTCTCTTTAGAGTGGATTGAAGTTTTAAAAATGAACTTTATTGATATATATTTCACTTAAAATTAAATTCATTCTAAGTGTATAGATTGGTGACTTTTGAGAACGGCAGACACAGTCACCAGCGCTCCAATCAAGATGTAGGGTATTTCTGTCCGCCTAGAAAGTTTCTTCACCTCCCTTTGCAGTCTGTCGCCCAGTTCTGGTGTGAGTTGTTTTTAAAAATATGTGTTTTTAAGTTTTAGAATAAACACTCAAAGAAGAAAAAAAGAAATAGACATAGGAAATAGAAACCAAATAGCTAATAAAATAGGGGCAGGTTGTCCTTTCTTGTGTACTCTGTATTTCTGCTGGTGAGGCCCATCAGCACCATCGCCAGTGTCTTTGAAACCAACTCGGTTTTTTCCAAAAGAAAAAAAAAAGAAAAGAAAACTTCATTTACCCTTTATTATAACCATCTATTGTTTAAGGTTAATTCTGATGAGCTATATTAAGATTTTATATCTCATCTAGGAAATAAAATTTATAGAGATATTTCTACCAGCTTTTTAATAATTTAATAATTTCTATAACAGTTATAACTTCTTCCAGGTATCTGTTATCAGGTATTATTATTTGATTCTTTATGCATCTGCCAGTTTTGTGACATCTACCTTCAACCACACTGAGCACGGTGAAGGAATGAATAATGAACTGATTAATTATAGTGTCATATTTTAAGTGTTTCTTTACCTTTTATAAGCATTTTTAAACATTTTTTATTGTTGTAAAATATACATTACATAAAATTTAGCATTTTGGCATATTTTTAAGTGTACATTTCAGTGGCATTGAGCGTATTTACATTGTTTTACAACCATCATCACCATCCATCTCCAGAACTTTTAAATTTCTTGAAACTGAAAGTCTGTACCCATTAAACCCTACTTCCCCATTCCCTTTTTTTCAACCCCTGACAATCACTACTCTACTTTGTGTTTCTACAAATATGATTACTGTAGGTACCTCATGTAAGCGAAATCACTTGTCCCTCCGTGGCTGCTTATTTCACCTTTTTTTTTTTTTTTTTTTTTTTTTAGTGAGCGAGTGAGGGGGAGAGAAAAGAAAGAGACAGCCAGACAGACAAATGAGAAACATCAGCTCATAGTTGTGACACCTTCATTTTTCATTGATTGCTTTCTCCTATGTGCTTTGACTGGGTGGCTCCAGCCGAGCCAGTGACCCCTTGATCAAGCCAGCAACCTTGGGGCTTCAAGCCCGCTGGAGTCATGTCTATGATCCCACGCTCAAGCTGGTGAGCCTCTGCTCAAGCCGAATGAGCCTGTGCTCAAGCTGGCAACAGCAGGGTTTCCAACCTCGGTCCTCAGTGTCCCGGGCCGACGCTTTATCCACTGCACCACCACCTGGTCAGGCTGGCTTATTTAACTTAAGATAATGTCCTCAAGGTTTATCCATGTTGTAGCATGTGTCAGAATTGCCTTCCTTTTTAAGGCTAACATTTTAATATACATATAGACCACAATTTGTTTATTCATTCATCTGTTAGTGGAGTCCTTGATTTAAAAAAAGAAAACTAACTTTATTGAGATATAATTTCCACTTAATAAACTGCATCATTTAAAATTTGATGAGTTTTAATGGATAACAACACCTATGAAACTACCGCCTCAAGACACAACCTTTTGGTCATTTCCAAAAGATTTAAAATTGACTGTGCTTTGATAGTTTGTCACAACCCTTATAGTAGCTGATGAAGCAGATACTGTAACTCGCATACTCAACATCCATTTCCCCTTTCTGCTTTCTGACAAAATCCTGGTTTTGCTTGAGGATCCAACCCAATGTTCTATGGAAACATGACATGGCATCAGGGTACCTTCTAGCTGGTAGATCTTGATTATTTAAAACTAGTATGTGTGTTTTCATCCCTCTTCCAAATGACTGTTTTCAGCTAGGTTTCTTGGCATTCAGTGGGGAAGGACAGCTGGGAAAGTTTTCCTCAATCTTAAGGAGACACATAAGGGGATTATTCCTTCTGCATCTGAAAGCTTGCCTAAAGAGAGTGTGTTGCTTTAAAATAAGGTAGATTTTTGTCTATTTAGGATGGTTCTGGGACTTTCTTTCTAAGAAGACTAAACAACCTTCCAAACCTACAATAATTTATAGTCTAAAGTTAATGACTAGTTAGAAGTCCACTAGATGTCGCTCTGACTTTATTTTCAGATGTAAGCTAGTGACATTTTCAGTATTTGAAATACAGCTGTCCCTCGCCATATCGTAGTTCATTTTTCGCGGTCTCACTGTATCACGGATTTTTAAATTGTATGTATCTAATTTTGTATTGCGGATTTTTCGCTATATCGCGGGTTTTTGCAGTATATAAGTATTTTTATATATTTGTTATTTTAATTAAATGTTAGGGCCTACTATGAAAATATTAAAATTAAGAAGACTTAACTTTTAATTTTTGAACAAATTAACTTTTCCTTGATTGATGCTGCTTACCTTTTCCTTATTTCCTTTGCCTTTTTTCAGCTTTATTACTTTTCATAATAAATGCTGATTCTGTAAAATCCTGTTTTTTACAAAGTGAACCAGGAGCAAGATCTTAAATGCCACAGAAAATAGCTTTCTGGAAAAATTTTCATTTACTTGGATTTCATTTAAAAATATGATGTACTTGCATTTATGCTTCTACTGAAATACTATCATTACATAAAAATGAGATTTGACCTTTTTTTGTCTTGAGTCCCTCAGATGAAGTTACTACTGAAAATCAAATTACACCTGTCATGTGTTATACATTACACTTGTCTCAAGTTATTGCAGATTACATCTGCTTTTCTATTACATTAACTTTTCATTAATCAAAATTAAATTGGTATCAAAATCCACAGTGGTTTCTAACCTCTGTTTCCATCATAATTAACATTATTACATATTTTCAACAGAAAAAGTTTTAATAAATGTATTATTTGGAAATAATTCTCATTTGTTCTAGTAATTTAATAGCTGAGTAAAAGTAAAAGATGTAGATATCTTGTACTGTTCAAATTTTTAGTAAAAAGTAGTTATATTTAAATTTATATTACATTATTACAAAATTCCACCAATAATCTGAAATCAAAACAATATTCAGCCTTTCAGTGTCTATTACTTGCCAGGCATTAAGTATTTCTTTTCATTTAAAGTATGGATAACAGTCTTGGAGTTGATAATTAAAGTAGTGAAGAAATGTCCTGGCTGGTTAGCTCAGATCGTTAAGAGCATCATCCAGAAATGACAAGGTTGCTGTTCGTTCCTTAAGAGCACAACCAATGACTCAATCACTGAGTGGAATAACAAATGAATGCTTCCTCTCTGCCTTCCTCCCTCTGTCTCATCAATAAATTTAAAAATTAAGCCCTGACCAGGGAGTGTCCTCCCAGAGCACAGAGGTTGCAGGTTCAATTCCCTGGTCAGGGCACATACAGGATCACCCTGACGTTCCTATCACTCTCAAAAAAAAAAGAAAAAGAAAAAAGTGAAGCGAAGAAAACCTGCCTCCTGTTTGTATTAAGTCAAACAAGCATGTGATTGGAGAATCTTATTTCCAGACAAGAGGCTGCTCATATATTATACTTGGTATTTTCTTCTAATAAAAAACATAAAGCCCCGTGCTACCATACTCAACTGTTCAGGGCACTGCTTCTTAAACAGGGCTGCACATCAGAATTGGCCAGTTTAAAATAAGCCCAGGCCTGTGTCTCACCCCCAGGGATTCTGCTTTAACTGGTACAAGGTGGGGCTAGTCTATTAACTACTTCCTAGTCCCTGGTTATTAGCCATCTGTATGGTATTTTATCAACTGTGAGACTGCTTTGATTGGTCAGGTCCCGGTGCTGAACTGAAATCTGCATAGCAGTGCTTACTGTGCAGAAAGGCTGCGGTGCCTCTCTCTGCCTTAATCCATCTTCCTCTCACCTCCATACTGTCTCAGAGGACGCGAGGGCCGCCACAGCCTCGGCAGCCCCGCTGCTCATCGCTGAAAATACCAAAGAAAGAACGCGACGGCCGCCTGGGTAGTTTTCCCACGGAGGATTAATTTTCCAGGCTTTTCTTCCACTGTATTCTACTACATCCTGTAAAAACTTTTTTTTCTTTTGACTAGAAATAAACTCGGAATTTATTGCTGAAAAACATAAGCTAAAACGTTTGTCTCTTTGGGACAAGTTTGAAAATTCTGAAGAAGCATTGTAAGTGCTTTCTTTCTTTTAAAGCCACTTCTGGGGAGAGGGGAGGCTATTGTAATGGTAAGTTTCACTTCGAGAGGAAGAAAGGGTTGGTAATCAATCAAAAAACGAGGTATTCATTAGAGACTTTGCAATTTTCTTACTATCCTGTAAGACTATTTTAATTTCCTCTGTAAAACATAAAGACAACGTTTTGTTGTGTATATGCGTGGAATAAAAGCAATTCTGAGAGTAACATAGAAAGTTTTCTCCAACGGAGTAAAATCTCCACTCGGGGTCTTCCGTGAGAACCCAGATTCCAGGAGGAGACTTCACTGAATGTTGAAGTGAAAAATCTTCCTGGGGCAGCATCTTGGAATTAAGCTCGAAAAAACATTTTACGCCTGAAAGAATTGTTTCTCAAAACCTCTCTTTTGGCCCGCACGTACCAGGAAGGATGGGATCGTGTACTATAGCAGAAGCGCCGCTTTCTTGAATCTGCTTCAGGCATTTACAATTTTACTCGTAGAATCACGTGTTTGGCATGATGAGAACCACAGAAAACTTCGAGGAGACTCGTGCCACATTAAACCCTACCACGACCCCCAAGGGAAGGTACATTTATCTGGAAGCATTCTTGCAGGGAGGAGCCCCATGGGGCTTTACTTTGAAAGGTGGCCTGGAGCACGGAGAACCATTAATCATCTCTAAGGTATGTTTCTTTTGCCAATATTTATTCACATTGCTTTTTCAACTTTTATTGAATCTGTCAAAATGCAGGAAAAAAATGCTGAGGATTCCCTGACTATCGCTTAATTCGCGGTTTCCTATCTTGTTGATTATATCTGGAAATATTTTGTATAGCCTGGTGTTTGAAAGAAAAATGTGTCTAGCTCATTTATTCTGGGAAATCCCAGAGAAAAATGTGCTCGTTTGATGGATAATCTCTTTTTGTGAATGAAATAGTATAAAACCAGCTACCACATGATCTTTTCAGTTATAAATCAGATTAAAGATTAACATGGTTAAAGGGGTGGCATAGAATGTTTTTGTGTGTGTGCCTCTATTTAACAAATGACTAGGAAAAAATATCTCTTCTTTCTCCCTTCAATTGAAACATATCTTGTGTTCAGAAATATTTTAGAATTTGTTTGTAATTCTGGATAACTGAGTATATAAATATTTTTATTGCTTTTTAGCACACTCAGCAAGATGAATTAAAGCGGATTTTAGTATAATTCAAGAGCAAAACACCATTTTGCCTCTTCTATTTATTTGTGTGTTTAAATCAAATTTTACACTATGTCACCCTGTAGCGTGCCTCAAGTCTTCCTCTGTCTTTGCTGTGGGTAGGTATACCCACTGAATGAATCTATTTCATGCATTAGGCTTCGTATTTCTGCTTTTTCCCCTCTGAACTACAGCAATTTAGAGAGATCCAGGATTTTTTTAAATTTCAGAATATTAATAATTGAAAACAGCAGAATATAAGTGTTTTTCATACATATGCATTATTCAAAAACGTTTATAATAGAGGGAACATTGCTTTTAGTTTGAAGATAAGAAAGGGGATAAATATGCAGTTTGCCTGAACTCTGTTACTTATTTAAAGTAACCCTATTAAATGTGTGTTTGGGAAGAAACTGAAATGATTCTGACTATGGATAAGCCAGTGGATATTGATTTCTAGCAGTCAGCCAAGAGTGTTCAGTGTACCACCCTAACCTGTTTGACTTTTCCTTATGTTTCCTAAGAAAACAAAAGATATGTGTGTATGTGTATCAGGAAGCCTTCCAACCGTAAGTAAGTGAAATCCTGATTTATAGTGGCCTAAGTAAATAGGGGTTTGTTTTTCACATATTACAAGAAAGCTGTCGAGGCAAGGAGCAGGAGGAGCTCAACAATGCCAACAAAGACTTCACTCATCTCTCTACATTGCCATTCTTATGATGATGGTGTTTGTCTTCATGGTTGCATGATGGATGCCACACCTCAGGCATTGCATCTTCATTCTGGGCAGGGTTTGGGCTTATTGTGTAGAGAGGGATACTCTTCCTTTTCAACTTCTGCTTACATCTCATTGACCAGAATTGTGCCATATACCTGTCCTCAGACCACTTATTGGCCAAGGGGAATGAGATGACCATGACTAGTTTAGATCAGTCAGGATTTCTCTCTTGAATTCTACAATAGGAACTTACCCTTCCTCGTGTCAAGAAATCTCTGCCCACTGTTTTGAACAAATTAAAGTCCTTTTTTCAAGCAGAAGGAGGGGATGGATGGTGGGTCGACAACAAAGAGTGTCTGCCACATAAATGTCATCTCTGCATTTAAAAACTCTAATTGTACACTCATTTTGCCTGGACTTTATTAAGATATTATGTATCTGTATACTAGAGTGCAGTTTGCTGTCAGACAGACTTAATTCTGCCACTAATGAGCTACTCCTTTAAGACTCCATTTTATCTGTAGAATGGGAGTGTACTATTATCTCCCTTATCAGAATGTGTGGGCATTAAATGAAACCATGCATTTAGAGCAGTTAGCTTAGGGCCTGGTACATAGAAGGAAAGGAACTCAAAAAATCTCAGCAAAGATTGTGATTATTGCTTTTCTTTATTCTAGAAGACATTTGTGTTAATATACAGATTTGGCTGCTATGCAGAGATCCAAATAATAATAACTTTCTCATATAACAATCTTTAACATAAGCCAAACTGAAAGATGGCTGCATGGTGTCAGGGTCCCAAGTCCCTTCTACTCCCTGGGGTGATGCCCTATCGGCATGGTCCAAGGTGACTTGCCACAACATCTATTTTCCTGTAAGAAGTAGAAAAAGGGGTAAAAGAAGGCTACTTGTTTCCTTTCTAGAGTATAATCTGCTTTGTCCAATATGGCCACCAGCCACATGTGGCGATTTCCATTTCCATTATAAGTAACTAAAATGGCCTGACCAGGCAGTGGCGCAGTGGCGCAGTGGCGCAGTGGATAGAGCGTCAGACTGGGATGCGGAGGACTAGGTTTGAGACCCTAAGGTCGCCAGCTTGAGCGCGGGCCCATCTGGCTTGAGCAAAAAGCTCACCAGCTTGGACCCAAGGTCGCTGGCTCAAGCAAGGGGTTACTCGGTCTGCTGAAGGCCCACGTTCAAGGCACATGTGAGAAAGCAATCAATGAACAACTAAGGTGTCGCAACGGCAACGAAAAACTAATGACTGATGCTTCTCATCTCTCTCCGTTCCTGTCTGTCTATTCCTATCTATCCCTCTCTCTGACTCTCTCTCTGTCCCTGTAAAAAATAATAATAATAAATAAAAAAAATGAAATATACTTTAAAATTCTGTTCTTACAATGCACTAGTCAGATTTCAAGTGCCACACTGCTTCAAAGCTCTTGAATCTCTCTCCCCATCCTGTCTGTCTGGCAAACTATATTCATCCAAGCTCCATTTCTTCTTCTCTCTGAAGTTTTCTTGATTTTATTAAACTGAGATAGGTAGTCTCTCTTCTATGCTCTTATAGCATGCAGATTTTACACTGAATCATATATATATGCTTGTCCTCTCAGAAGTCTGTGAACCTCTTTAGGGCAGAGACTTTTATTTTTCACCTCTACCACATATAGCTCAGAACCAGGTACACAAATGTTTGTAGAGTAAATGAAAGGGCTATGTCTTATTCATGCTGCATTTCCAGGATCTAGCTGAATGACTGGCACAGAGTAGGTGCTCGATAACTTCTATAAGCAAAGACAAGAGCAGTGGGGAGTTTGAGCAGGGAGGCAGAATCCTGTGAGATGAGGATGCCAGGTAGTTCTCCAGAGATGGAGCGTGTATTATTTTCCTAGGCTAGGGCTGCTATAAAAATTACCATAACTTAGTGGCATAAAACAACACAGATTTATTATCATACTGTTCTGTGGGTCAGAAGTCTAGCATGGGTCTCCCTGGGTTAAAATCAAGGTGTCAGCAAGGCTGTCAGCCTTTCTGGAGGGTATAGCAGATAATCCATTTCCTTGCCCCCTCCGGCTTCTAGAGGCTCTTGATATTCTCTAGTTCATGGACCCCTTTCTCCTTATTTAAAGCAAGTTGAGTCCCTTTCACACTGCATCATATACTTTTCCAATCTCTAACTTCTGCCCCCTCTTTGATTTTAAGGACCCTTGAGATTAGGCCCATCAGGATAGTCTTCTCTCTATTTTAAGATCAACTGAGTGACAACCTCAATCCCATCTGCAACCTTAATTCCCCTTTGCCGTGTAACCTAACACAGTGGTCGGCAAACTCATTAGTCAACAGAGCCAAATAAAAACAGTACAACAATTGAAATTTCTTTTGAGAGCCAATTTTTTTAAACTTAAAACTATATAGGTAGGTACATTCCTTATTGAGGTAGTGCCCGTACTTGGTATTTTGTGGAAGAGCCACACTCAAGGGGCCAAAGAGCCGCATGTGGCTCACGAGCCACGGTTTGCCGACCACTGACCTAACATATTCACAGACTCCAGGGATTAGAACGTGGATGTCTTTGGGGAGAAACAGCATTATTTTGCCAACCAACAGGGAGTTTGAACACTGGTGGAAGTCTGTATAATTAAGATAGTATCAGGGATGAGACTAAAGTGAAACTTAGTGGCTGCTCATGTATATCTCAGCTCTTTCTAGGACAGTGAAAAAATTCACATTAGCTCATACACTTTTTTTAAAATGTTTATTTTATTGATTTTTATAGAGAGGAAGGGAGAGAGGAAGAGACAGGAACATCTATCTATTCCTGTATGTGGCCTGACTGAGGATTGAATCGGAAACCTTTGTACTTCAGGATGATGCTCCAACCAACTGAGCTATCTGGCCAGGGCTAGCTCATACACCTTTGACCAAATGTTTGCTGTTCCCCCAACATAGAGTGACCCCATTGTAAGGGGAGGGAAGGAACAGTACACACTGACTCATACATATGAAAGAAATGTCCACTTAAACAAAGCAGTTACAAGCTGCCTAGTATGGGTGACAATATAATGAATGAAGTATCATTTTTCTACAGGTACAAATGAGGCAGGAGAATGAATGGGGAAAAGGGAACTACAAGAGTGGCAATGAAAGAAATCATTTTCAAATCACTTTCTTTGGGATTTATTGTCCTTGAAAAGGAAAGGTGGGGTTGAGGAAAGAGACTGTGTAATCTGTGAACTTCAAAAAGAAAGGGTAACTTAAAAAAAAAAAGTGATTGTATGTGGAAGCTCAAGTAATTTAACAGTTCAGGAAGTTGGCAGCATGATTTCATGATGACTCACCCTGCATTGTGGCTGAGAAAAGAGGTTCCACCTGCAGTGGGGATGCACCTGCCCCCAGGGTTCATAACTCAAGTAACAGGAGTGACAACAATAAACAACAACTGCCTGCAACTGAGGGCTTTCTGTGTGCCCAGCTCTATACCAAGAGATCGGCATGTGTCAGCTCCTCTAATTTCCACAACTCCACAAGGAACATAATGCTATTATGCTAATTTAATACATGAGCCTGCTGCGGACCAGCGCGGCTCTTAACTCGGGGTCTTGAGTGAGAACCGTGTGGAATTAAGAAAACAGACTTATTAAGAAAAAAGGATGGGATAGGGAGGCCTCTTCAATGCTGATGGCAATATCTGAGTGCTGCACAGCCCCAGTTTGCTTTATTATATATCATATGCAAATCAAGGAAGTCCTTGATACAAAGTTACACATCTGAGGCAAAAACATGAACTCTCCTAAGGCATAAACAGGAATCCCCCTACCATGGATAAGCAAAATCAACAGACATCTCTGAACAAAGAGTAAGGAAGGGCATGTAAATTGCTTCCATCAACTTAAGCAAGCAAGTGAAGTGGGTGCAAATACTCAGCATCATAGCCAATACGAGGTGGACGGGGGAGAACTTAGCCTTTTGCTAAGCCTCGAATATACAAAGGCTTTTTGCCACTTGCAGTCTACAACATGAGCCACAGAGTTTGAGTAGTTTTCTGAGGCTCTCCCAAGTAGTAAGTGATGGAATTGCCTACCAAATATTTGGTTCTGACTAGATTCTAGAGCTATTATCTGGATAAAATATGGGATTGGTCTTTTGTTATATATGTTTTAAAATTTATTAGAGGAAAACAATTTTTAAAATTGTTTTAAATTAATCCTATAATTAATCCTATAAAGTTCCATAAAATAGGTATGACTTATGACTACTGCTCAATAAGCCTCTTTAAGTACTATAGTTCAAGGCCCATAAAAAGGAGGGGCCACTTAACATTCTTTTAGTGCCTTTGTAGTGTCTTTACTTGGAAAGGCATCTTTTGTGGATTTCAAAGATTTTAATTTCCACATGTAATTCATTTGCTACTATTACCTAAGATTCCTGAAGAAGAAGACTAAAATTTGTATTGCAGGCAAAAAGAAGTCTGAGCGTTCGCGAAGAAGGAGGACTATAGTAGTTCCATGGGGGGAATCCTGAGCAAACCCACACAGATTCACTGGATGCTTTCTGGTCTCAGATGTACTGATCTCACTGGATGATTGGCAACTGGAACTGGTTAGCCTGGCAGCAGTTAGACTGTCCTACAACCATCAGGAGCAGAGAGATCCTGAAACTAACAAGCACAGATCTTTTGGAAGAGCTTTTAAATAAATGAAGTGGTTCTTACTGGCCCTGTTGTTGAAATGATTGCATTTGCCAAAGAAAAAAAAAATTGAAGCCTTGGCTGGTTTGCTCAGTGGTAGGGCATCAGCCCAGTGTGTGGATTCAGTTCCTGGTCAGGGCACACAGAAGAAGTGCCCATCTGCTTCTCGACCCCTCCCCTTTTCCCTTCTCTTTCTCTCTCTCTCTCTCTCTTCCTCTCCCACAACCATGGCTTGGTTAGAGTAAGTTAGCCTTGAGTGGGTGCTGAGGATGGGCCTTGCCTCAGGTGTTAAAATAGCTCAGTTGCTGAGCAATGGAGTAATAGTCTCAGATGGGCAGAGCATCATCTGGTAGGGAGCTTGCTAGGTGGATCCTAGTCCGGGTGCACGTGGGAGTTTGTCTCTCTGCCTCCCTGCTTCTTACTTAAGAAAAACAAAAGGATATGTCAGAGGGTTGGGTTGGAAGAGAAGGTATCTTAGAAGTACCTATTACAACAGGAGTCTTGGTACTACACACCTGGACCCTGGCTCCTATATTCTTAACCCCTGCTGTAATTTGTAAGAAAAAAATAATGACATTCTCTCTTGTGTGTGTTTTAAAAAGAAATCTAGTTTTCATATTTTGGAGTAAGCCTTTGCTGGGTCTCTAACATTATCAATACTTAGAGCAAATATTCCTGATCTCCGCTACCCCCCAGAGCAAGAAGGAGGTATCTTGCTCTGGCTGGACTCTTCTGTGCCATCTTGTGTATAAATTCTGTTGGTTCCATCTTCCACATTATCACTCCTACTTCTCGGAAATGTCTTCTTCCACCTTTTAACACGATCATCTTCTTTCTGTCAGTCCAAACCACAGTGTTCCTCCAGCAAGGACTTGTCTACCAAGGCTCGGCTCACTAACCCTATCCCATCTCCACCTTCCCGTGCTTTATCCAGGGGTAGGGGTGGAGGGTAGGGGGTCTTGCATGTCTGTTATGTGAAGTTGGAGACATCTTCAAGCATATGTCCCCTGGATTCCTGTTGGCTGACACTATTCAGATTTTAAAACAGATTCTTTCATTGGGTTCTTCTAGCTTTGATAAAATGATCTAATACCTGAGTCCTTATCATAATTCTTCCTCTGGAGAGAATCCTCCAAAACATCCCAATCCATCTGCCATTTTAAAGGGAAATTAATGGCTTTACTGTACTGTGAGAAGCCTGGGGAATATAACCCGTCCATAGGTTAGGAAATTATTCCTTCGGAACATCTGGATGACCAGTTGAGATTTACTCAGTTCTGAATTTTCTTATTCATCTATCCAGGGTCAGCACTGTACAGCCTTCAGGCCCCTTGGTGCTCCTCAGGTTCAACATAGCAGCAGCAGCCATGCAGTCCCCTTGGCCCATTTCTTCTGCACCCACTCTTTAGCCACGGTCCTTGAGTTCAATGGGATACTGATTTTTAGGCATTTCCCCATGACCTTGGGCTGGTTTATTTAATCCATCCCAAGTCATCTTTTCAGGTACCAAGCCAGATCAGCTTATTATTGGTCTTTCACATTAGTCAGTCCTTTCTGAGATTTTCTTCTTACCTTTCTTGCTCTTTCCTTTAACACCCTTTGTCCTTCATACACAGGTAACCTCATTTCTCTACTGCCCTTAAACTAATTTATCTGTTCCATCCACCTCTGTCCTGCATTTGCATCCATCCCTCCTTTCTCTCATTGCCACACACCTTTATTTATGCCCTCTTCTAATATAGGTAGTTGTTGGCATTTGACATCTTGCCAATAAATTATAATCTCTTTAAAGACAAATGAGTTTTATTCAAGCTGTATACTCTGCTTCTTCTAGCAAAATTCTTCTCATTTTAAACACAACAAATGCTCAATAAACCCTGATAGGATTTTAGCGCTATAAAGAATCTCAGCAGTCATGTAATCCAGCATCCTCGTTCCAAAGAGAGAAAACTGAGACCCAGTAATGCTCATTTATTTGCCAAGATGGTTTCTGCCTTAGCAAACAAGTTGTATGTGTATGTGAAGTGCAGCTGGGGAGGAAAGAATTAGTGTCTAGTTGTACTAGTGATGGCTTGAATGAATGCTACTCCCCCTGTTAGGCTGCTAACTTCTAGAAGCTAAAGACCTTTCCTTTCTTCTCCCTTTCTCCTTTCCTTTCTTCTTTTTTCCCATTATCCACAGAATACATAGCCATGATGAAAATGAAAATGTGTTAATGAATAAAAGGATGATAAATTATTATTATAAGAGATCTTCTTTAAAATTTTTGTGGGAAAGATATTGAGGGCAATGTGCGAACATGATACTGGTGAAACCTGTTTAAAAAATAAGGCAAGTTTTTTTCACCATCTTTCTGAGTCACCATAATTATGCACATGAATGTCCTGGCTGATGTCCTCAAGAGTATCAATGATGCCAAAAAGGCAAACACCAGGTTCTTATTAGGCCATGCTCCAAAGTCATCATCCAGTTTTCCAGTTTTTAACTGTGATGATATAGAAGAGTTACATTGGTTAATTTGAAATTATTGATGACCACAGAGCTGGGGAAATTGCTGTGAAGCTCACAGGTAAGTTAAACAAGTGTGGAGTAGTCAGCCCCAGACTGTGTGTACAATTCAAAGATCTAGCAAAATGGCAGAAGAAACTGCTCCCATTCTGTCAGTTTGGTTTCATTGTACTGACAACCTCAGTTAGCATCATGGACCATGAAGAAGCAAGGAAAAACACGCAGGAGGGAAAATCTTAGGGTTCTTTTTTTAAATTTTAATGGGGTGACACCAATAAATCAGGGTACATATGTACAACGAAAACATCTCCAGGTTATCTTATCATTCAATTATGTTGCATACCCATCACCCAAAGTCAAATTGTCCTCTGTCACCTTCTATCTGGTTTTCCCTGTGCCAGGGTTCTTTTTTTAGGGATGTAATACATATGTGCAAATAAAATGCCTCAATGGAAAAAAATATGACAAGTAGGTTGACTTTGACTTTCAATTTCTTGATGTCTTGCATATATTTAATATCTGGTAATGTCTATTGAACTAGATTGGGAAAAAAGAAAATTTGTGTTTTATTTTAACCTTACAAATTAGCTTTTAAACTCTGCTTAGAGTATTAGGTATTTTAGACACAAACTAAGCTTATGATCCTATCAATGCTGTTGGAAATAGCTTTTATCAAGTAGTGTCCTAAGGTTGAATACCAAGTGAATCTTAGCATCCATAGAACTCTGCTTTCTCTTAAAGCTATTATTTTTTCCAAGGCAATGCCTCCTATGTAGGGAACACGGTTTAAGAAAAACTTGTCTCCTTTTAGCGAACCCACGATGTGAATGGAGATACATAGTGAGGAACTTTCTAGCAATCTTTGAAGAAAACAAAACCCCAAATGACTTTCTGGATCTGAAGTAACCCACAGACAGATTTTTTCACATCTCTTCCTTTGATGTACTTCAAACAGCGAACATCTTGATCCAAAGAGCTGTCGAGTCAGTGTTCTCCTTCTTGGTACATCCCAGGAGTCCATCCATCTCTCACACTCTGACATCCCAGGCTCTTCTCAGTGAAACAAATTGAGGCAGACTCTTTGCTAAATCTAAGCACTGTTTCTCCCCCCTTCCCCTTCTAATGACTTTGCCCAGACAAGAGAACCTGTGTACCTCCAGCTGTAGAATGGAAGTGACAATTCTTTCCTGCCTTCACAGGAGGTGTTTCTAACTAGGCAGACTGATGTGCAGAACACTCTGTTCTGGGCATCTGAGCCTGAATTAGCTCTTACGTCAACTGTATTTTTCATTCCTCAGCCATTCATGCATCTAGTCATTTTATCCTTTTCCATTTTAAACTGCATTTCATCTTAGAGATGGATGAGATTTGTCTCAAGTCTTGTTTTTAAACATTTTTTTGCTATGTTTCTGTTGAGTTAGGGTTGTAATTTCTATGTTATCGTTTTTCTTTCCATTTTAGGGAAGGCTGTCTGTTCAGTGTAGCCAAGTATACATCTCAGACACCAAAGGGCTTGGTGTGAAAATAAAGAAGTTTCATGTCAGCCGTAGTCTTTGTGGGCTGTGTGACTATGGCAAGTAACCTAGCTTTCCTCAACCTTAGCTTCCTCATCTTTAAAAATGAAATATTCTCACCTAATGATGTTGTTATAAGTATCCAATGGATTAAGTTATACAATAGATCTTTAAAATGAGAAAACACAATCCAGAGTTTAGTTAAGATATGATGATTTGGACTGGTGGGAGAACAGTAGGAACCAAACAGAAGTCAGCAAGTCATACAACAGAGCTAATCCTTAGCTGATTTTCTGTATCATGGCCAACAGTTACTACTTACACTGAAAGACTGAACAGACAATTCCCTGCCCTCGTGGAGCTGATATTCCAGTAGAAATATGTGTATATCTGTACATGATAATTTGGGGGTTGGTATTATTAAGAAAAAAAACCCAAAAGGATGGGTTCTAGAGTGATAGTGTCTGAGGGGTGGAGGTATGGGCAGCAGACTTTACTTTTAATAAGGTGATTAAAAAAGACTTTTATGATAAGTTGACACCTGAACTAAGACCTGATAGATAAGAAATAAAAAATCAGACATAGAAATAGGTTTGTAAGTTGGGCTGAGGCAGGAAAGTCTTGAAATGTTTCAGAAACAAGAAGAAAGTGTTATTGTAGCATAGTGCCTTAGTCTGTTCAGACTGCTATAACAGAATACTACAGACTGGGTGGTTTACAAAAGACAGTCATTTCTCACAGTTCTGGAGGCTGGAAGTCCAAGATCAAGCCATAGGCAGATTCGATGTCTGGTGAGGAGTCAACCTCCTAGCCCATTAATGGTATCTTTTTACTGTGTCCACTCATGGCAGAGTGGCAAGGGAGTTCTCTGGAGTCTCTCTTTTTTTTTTTTTAATTTTATTTTTATTTTATTCATTTTAGAGAGGAGACACAGTGTGTGTGTGTGTGTGTGTGTGTGTGTGTGTGTGTGTGTGAGAGAGAGAGAGAGAGAGAGAGAGAAAGGGGGAGGAGCTGGAAGCATCAACTCCCATATGTGCCTTGACCAGATCAGTGCAGGGTTTTGAACTGGCGACCTTAGTGTTCCCAGGTCAACGCTTTATCCACTGCGCCACCACAGGTCAGGCTGGAGTCTCTTTTATAAGGTCACAAGTCCCACTCAGGAGAGCGCCACCCTATGACCTAATCACCTCCCAGAGCCCCTACCTCTAAATAACATCACATTGGGGGAATAGGTTTCAACACATAAATTTTGGGGAACACATTTTCAGTATATAGCAGTAAGCAAGAGAGAGAGAGTGGTGGGACATGACAATAGAAAGTTTGGCAGGATCAGATCATATGGGACCTTGTACTGGATTTCAATGCAGGGAGTGAGGGCACATCACACTGAGTCTTCCTCTACTTATAGTAGATGAGCCAGTTGCACATACGTAAACTCTGGGAGAGTAAATTTTTAGTGCTGGCTTTTCATTTCTGAGGCACTTCCACAGTCTACAACACAACAGGGCCTTCCAAAAGGCAACTGTCAAAATTCATTGTTATTTATGGAATGATATACAAATAAACAGTACATTTTCTTTTTCTGATTACTTGGGAGAAGGTTCTCCTGTTCTACCTGCTGTTGCTCTCTTGGCTTATTTTTCTACTCAAGCCAACAAGATTTCCTGGGATTGCTTTTGTAATAATATGACTAACTTTACTGAAGTCCTGCTCTGTAACAGGCATGCTGTTTCACATAAGCTTTATACAACTCTTGAGCTATAGGTCCTATTATTATTTAGGTACATTTATCAGATGAAGAAACCAGAAAGCTGCTTGAGGCCATAAAAGTAGGTGATCTAAGACCTTTTAAATTTGAAGCCTGAAAAATGCCTTTGAACGTCAAAACTGCACTGTCATGTTACAGTTCCCAAGGATCCTTCCAGGTCCTGATACGCTGGTGGGAGAAGTGACGTATGAACTGTTTGAAACAATCAGGCAGCTCAATGGCTTGAAGGTAGCTCATACCATCAAATGAGGAGTGTGCCTGAGACATCAACCTTGGGAATTAAATTGGACTCTACATCTCCCCAGGCCCTGCTTCCTGCTACCTTTTACTTCTGCAAGGTTCTAACTTGGTCTCAGGTTACCTCTCTGATTGTTGTTTTTCAACTGGGATCTTGTTGTGTTTTCATCTTCATACACAAGTCATCATCTCTGTCCTTGTGTTTCTGTCATGCCCTTGTCTCCTCGGTTGAAATAATTCTCTCCTTTCCACAAGCCTAAACCTCTTGTCCTGGATACATTCTGTCTCATGGTGAAGCCACAACAAAACCTTAACCCTCAAATGAGGCCTGTTATCAAAGAAGAACACTAATTTACTAAATAAACATTAAGCAGTTTAAAGCTAACAGGGCTGGATCCAGTTAATACAGGAAATCAGACTTGGGCTTCAAACAGATAGAGCACTGATTTTCTGGGGTACCATAAGATCATGCCCCAGCTTGGGGAAGAGACCTGGTTATAAGATCAGCACCACAACAGATGCTCTTTCATGGAGGGGTGTCCACTGCACCCAATTTTGGGTCATTTTGTTTGTCCCTTTTTAGCTCTCAGTTCATAATGTAGCGGATCAGTCCTGCTCCTCCAGCTGGCTACTGCTTAGCCAACGAGCTGCACACTCAGCTGCCTGCTCTGGTTCTGTGACTCTCATTAGCACTCACCTTCCCTGAAAGGTATATTTTCTAGCTCTCCTAGTAGTGTATTCACTTGACATAACCCTGGGACGTCCACACAGAACTGTGACCCTCAAAGCCATTGCTGCTTGGTAACATCCCTCACCTATTCATGGCTTCTGGAAAACTGGTCAAGACAGAGCCTAGAATTCAAAAGATCTCAAAATTTAAAAATAACTATGACATGAATTTGGAATCAAAACACCCACAATTTAAGTGGAATAAACGTTCTTCAGATTAGTCAGACAATGTGCTTAGCACTTTGGGTATTAAATTATATCTGAGCCACACATTAGCTGGAAGGTAGAAAGATTAGACTTCTAGAACTAATTGCCTTACTCTTTTCCTTTGAAATGTTAAAAATTATAATGGAGGAAGACATAAGTGTATATTTTAAGCTCTTGTCATCTTGTGTTGTCCTCTGAGAAGTTCATATTTTTTTTAGGACTCGTCTCATGGGAAATAAAATGCTGGAATTCAGACTTAGGAAATAAATACCGATGTTGGGTGCTGAGATAGAACATTAAGAGAATAGGAGAGAACATAAATTACTGGAAATAAGAAGGCAAAAAATACCTGACACTTCGCTGTTATTCCTTGATTTTTTTGTTTGTTTTTCATATTCTCACTTTTGAGTAATTACTAATGAGCAGCAGGTCAACATCAGTGCAGCCATTGACCTAAGTATAAGCAGCTGTAGAGTTAAAAAGAAGTAGTCTTGTTGTTCAGGATTGCATTCACAGTTTCACAGTGGTGCTGTTGGCACACTAATTGTTGTTTACAGTTAAATAAGTTGTTAGTGCCCTCAATTATTATCACATATGTAAGTCAATGACTTTGATCTCTCAAAAGAAACTGTTGCCGTCAACCCTTCCAATGGGCTGAGATATATTGCAAATTTCTGAACTCAGGCGCTGTCACGTCTACAACCACCTTTCCTTTTGATAAGAGAAGGCAAAATAAAGAAGGGAGGAGGATTTTGTGGTAGAAAGAAGGAGATGGATAAATAATAACAATATTTGCATTTACTTATTTCCTGCTGTGGGTCAAGCACTACGTTATAGTTTCTTTTATTTGTTATTTCATAGAATAAGATTTGTTTTTATATTATGAGAAAAGAGGTTTTCCTTTTCTTTCTTTTTTCTTCTTTTTGAGAGAAAGTAAAGAAAGAGAGAGAAGGGGAAGAATAGAGAGAAGCAATCAACTTGTTGCCTCACTTTATTTGTGCATTGAGTGCCTCTTGTATGTGCCTTGACCGGGGATTGGACTGGTGACCTCCAGCTCAAGTCAATCAAGCCAACAACCTTGGGTTCAAGCCTGTGACCTTGGGATCACCTAAGTGATCCTGTACTCAAGCCAGTGACCCACACTCAAACCAGCGATCTCAGGCTCCAAACTGGCAACCTTAGCGTTTTGGGTCAGCATTCCAGCCACTGTGCTACTACCAGTCAGGTGAAAAGAGAAGTTTTTCTTAAATTATGAAGCCAGGATTTAAAGCTAAATTACTTTATGCATTGACTAACACATTTAGCCAACACATATTTTATTGAATGTATAAAATATGACAGCGTTCGAGAAACAACAGCAAACAAGGGCCCTGAACCCAAACAGAGCGCATGTATTGTTTCTTTTTTATACCACTTGAAGCTGACCCAGTTCTTGCTCCATTCACCTTCCCTCACCTTTTACTTCTGTGCATATTGACTTGAGTTCCAACTGAACCATTTTCATTTCTTTCCTTAAAAACTTTATTTTGCCTTCTCTTTCTCCCTGGTTAATGACTCTGGGAGTCACCCTCTCCCCATGACTGAGTGCAGTTGGTAGATAAACAACCTAGGGCTCTCATCCCTTGTATGGGATAACCCTGAAGTGCATTTTTTGCTGGCTCCTAGAGGTGTCCTGGCAGAATTAAGCCGCATTTGCCCACAATCGTAGCTGGCTTGATAATGCATTAGTATAGACTATCTTCCATTTGCTGCCTCTTTTTTTCCCTCTCAGTTTTCTTTACTTCCCAGATAAATTACTTTTATTTAAATTCTTGTCCCTGAGTCTGCTTATGGGGAAAACCAAACCAAGATAACCACAGTTTAGGGGGTACTTACTAAGTGAAAGGCAGCACCTAAAGTCTAGTATAGCTATGTTTCCAAAGTGTATCATCTTTCCACTCTACTGTGGAATTCAAGCAGAAGGAATCTCATAGTATCTTAAACTTATTTTCTTAGGCCCTAAGAGAGGGAAATATTTATTCCCAGACATGAAGTTTTGCAATTCTCCCTTTCATCTTCTACTCTGTCACAGATGAGCTCAAGTTTTGCTTTTTCTCCAATGAATGGGTTAATGAGACACACTATTTTTATCATCATATTTTTCTTCTGTCTCAATCAAGTACCAAGAGAGTTTCTCCTCCCCTCTGAGAGGGGGATCCAGTCCCTCCTTTTGCTCCATAGGTTCTTTTATTCTGTAGGTTCTGTAGGTTAGTGGTTAAGGAAAATGTGGCCCCCTGCGCAGAATAGAGAAAATTATATCTAATTCTTTTGGAGTTCTCTGAGGATAGTTTCTTTTCTAGAATTTTATTTATGGTTACTTTTTTGCTTTCTTAATTCACACTATAAATACAGCACAAGAATAAAGTAAACAATATACTGTTTTTTAGCCCAGAATATTTGAGAGTATAACATGGAAGTGGTATGAAGTTTGGCGTCTAAACAAGCAATAAAATATAACAATTTCCTACTCATCTCAACCTCAAAATAACAGAATAACTTTTCAACTTTAAAATATGGTTTCCTTGTATTACTTGTGCCACTGCCAAATTCGATACAAGAAGCTTCATTTCTTTTGGAGCTGTTTTTCCAAAACGTGAATATTCTTCGACTCACTATGTTTTCCTTTTCCAATTTCCTTGTTTTTTGCTTGAGTTCACAGAAGATTGACACACAGTAGTCTCATATGACAGCCGTTAGTCTGCCAGTCTGCCTTAAACCCCAACATGATCTTGAATGGATAGAGTAATGAATAGATTTTATATAATTTAATTGATATTGTCAGTTACATGGATTTGTTAGTTTGAGGGAAACTAAGCTGCTAGTCCCGCTGTTGCTAAAATTATATTTGACAATAATAATGTAAAAGACAATGTTTCTTTTTTCAGTTAAAGCCCTTTTATAGCAGTCTGAACTCTGAATAATAGAGCAATAAACATATATTCCATTTCAAGAGAAAACATGAAGATAAGTATTTACTTCTTTGTATTAGAGCAGTGGTTCTTAACCTGGGTTCTATCGAACCCTAGGGGTTCGATGAGTCAGTTTCAGGGTTTTGGAGAAGCCTCTGCCATGAAGGCCAGAATAAAGTAATATCGTAATTTGTTGTGAGTTCATGCACTTTGTTGGTTTTGTTCTTTGAGCAAGGTGATGTTCATGCATGGCTCATTTTGTGCACCAGTAAATAAACATATACCTATGTCTTGAATTTGGAAAAAAAATCATATTTTATTTATCACTAAAGAAGGGTTCGGTGAATGTGCATATGAAAGTGGTGGGTTTGGTATCTCAAAAAAGGTTCAGAACCACTGTATTAGTGGGAATTATCAAGCATTTTAAAATTGTGTACATGAGCATAAGGAGGGGCATTCATTCCATAATGAGGGAGGTCTTGGCAAGTCAGTGTTCATTTTAACCTCACGGCATTGATTGCTGAACGCATTTATGTCTGCGTTAGCTCCAGGGAGCCTGTAGCATAAAATAGAGATTCAGAAAACAGTACAGAACAAAATCATCTCCCATCTCTCCATCTCTCAGGCAGAAGGAAAGATGCATTCTTCTTAGGCAAAACTACTTGATTTGCCCTATTCATGCTGTCATTCCATGAAGATTAAAAATATACTTTCCATACACTGCTAGTGAAAATACAAAATGGTGTAACCTCTTTGAAAAAACAGGTGGCAGTTTAAATATAGAGTTATAATATCACCCAGTAATTATGATTCTAAGTATATGCCCAGGAGAAGAGAAAACGTATGTCTATGCAAAGACATACTCACATGAAAATAGCTGCATTATTCACAATAGCCACAAAGTGGAAAACATTTAAACACCCATCAACTAGATAAAAAATATTTGGTACGGTCATATAATGCAACACTATTTGGCAATTAAAAGGAACTGAATACTGATACATGTTACAACACAGATTAACCGCAAAGGTTTTATACTCACTTAAAGAAGTCAGACACAAAAAGGCCCCTGCATATCATGTAATTCCATTTATATGAGCTGTCTAGAAGAGACAAATCTGCAGAGACAGAAAGTAGATTAATCATTGCTGAAAGCTGGGGATGGAAGCTGACTGGCTCTGAGTTCAAAATTTCTTCTTAAGGTGATGGAAACGTTCTGAAAGTTGATCACAATGAGGGTTACACAACCCTTTAACTTTAGTATTAAAAAGCATTGAACTGTGAAGAAAGAGACCACTTTTATACATTTAAAAAAATATTTTATTTATTGACTTTAGAAGAGAGAGAGAAAGAGAAAGGGGGAGGAACAGGAAGCATTAACTCATAGTAGTTGCTTCCCATATGTGCCTTGACCGGGCAAATCCTGGTCAAGGGTTTTGAACCGTCGACCTCAATGTTCCAAGTCGACACTTTATCCACTGCACTACCATAGGTCAGGCACCACTTTTATTCTGGTAATAAAAGTTAAAAGAAACAAAAAAGAGAGAAAAAATAAAGAAGAATCACAAAATGGATTGTTACTCATCTTGTTAAGCATTCAGTATTGGTATAATTAATTGAAATTTAAAGTAATATAGGAAGATGGCCAGCATGAAGCTCTAAAATCATTGCAGAGTCCTAATTATTTAGGGAATGAAGACCCCCTAAAAAGTTGTTTGTAAAGCAACTTAGGGAGTGAAACAGAATATGCCACATTCAGAGACCTAGGTAGCAGAATTCCAGAAATTTCTCTAAAGGAACACCTTCCACATTTTCAGATCTTTAATTTCATTTTCAGGATCTTCAGTCTCTATGTTTAATTCTGCCCATATTTTGTGTAACATATGTCTTTGGATAATTAAGGTGCAGTGTCCTGGGAAAGCAATGTAGTGTAAAATATAAACCATTTGTTAAATTACTGAGGATAGAATTTCATTCTTCAGTGGAGCTTGAGGACACAAAGGCATTTAACGTTGTAATAGAAAAGAACGGTAGCGTTGAGGAAGAGAAGAAGTTTGAGACATTTTTGTTCATTGAAATTATGGAAATTCAGTAGAGTCTTACCAATTTAGGGGTTAGAAAGGCGAATAAGCTGTAAAACTGGTGAGATTATAAAGAAGACAAAGGTGAATTTTAGAGTGAAGGTTGAGCAAGTATCTCACAAGGACCATCTTGCACTTGGTGAAGCCATGTGGAGGGCATGGGCCACCTGAGAGCAGGAGCCTTTTGACCACTTACAATGCCCTGCTTCTCCACTGCCCCATGGTGTCTGCCTTGGCTGTCCATTCTGACTTCTAATGGGGACTCTTGACATGTGGGAGAAGAGGTGGTGATGGGGAGAAGAAGAGCCGATTGTGTCTACAAAATTCTTTGTCATCCTCCATTCTAGTACCTAACAATCAAAACTTTCCCAGCTCCAAGGGATCTTCAGTGAATGTTCACAAGTTTGATGGATACCTGTTGTGCAATGAACTATTTTATAACAATCCATTTCTTTATCTGTTATAGTCTGTAACTTTCACATGCACCAGACTTAGAAATATGTAGTATTTTTATACAAAAATTAAAAACTTTATTGAGGGACATAAAAGACGACCTGACCAAATGGAAAAACATAACATGTTTTGGAATAGGAAGACTAAGGATTATCAAGATGTTAGTTCTTCTCAAATTAATGATCAAATTCCAAAACTTTCCAAAGAAATGTTAAGGCAGAATAATGTAAAAAATGTTTAATTTTTTAAATAGAAAATATAAAGATAATGAATAAAGAATTTCTCTAGTAAATATTAATGCTTATTATAAAGCTCTAGGAATTAAAAAGTATGGTTCTCCAAGGGAAATGGAAATCCGTGTTCACAAGAAGACTTGTATAGGAGTGTTTGTAGTGGTTGTATTCATAATAGCTTTGCACTAGAAACAATCTGAGTGTCTGACAATAGGAAATGGGTAAAGAAATTGCGCCATATCCACACTATGGAGTACTGCTCAACCGTAACAAGAAATCAGCCACTGGTACGTGGATAAACTGCAGAAACACTGCTAAGTGAAAGAAGGCAGTACACAATAAGTACACTGAATTATCCCATTTATGTAAATTTTTAGAACAGGCAAAACGAATCATTGGTAAAAGACATTGGAGCAATGATTGCCTCTGGGTAGAGATGGTTGGGCACTGATTAAGGCACAAGTTATCTTTCTGGGTGAAGGAAATGTTTTGTCTTAATAGTGGCATGGCATGGGATATCTGCTGTATGCACTTGTCAAAACTCATTAACTTGTACCTTTATAATCTGTGCTTTTTAATCATATAAATTATACCTTAAATAAAATGTGATACCTTAAAGTGTGAGGCAGGAACAAACTTGACTAGCCAATGACATCATGGAACAAAATAGGAAATTTAGAAATGGATCCACTCTATAAGCAAGAGTTTAGTATATGATAAAAGAGGGGGTAGGGGTAGGGGAAGATTATTTAATAATAATATTGGGACAAGAAAAGATAAAAGGATTCACTTTGTCCCTAATACCAAAATAAAGTCAGATAAATAGCAGTGTTACATATAAAAAGTGAAATAAATATATTCCTATATTTCTGTATTGTATGAAGTCTTTTAGCAAGCACACTTGTCAATATTTTTGGTGATTATGGTAATATATAAAATAACATAAAATTTATAATTTTAACCATTTCAAGTGTACATTTTTCTGGCATCAAGAACATCCATATTGTTCTACAACCATCACCATCCAGCTCCAGAACTTTGTATCTTCTCACACTGAAACTCTGTACCTGTTACTTTACAACCCCCATTCTTCTCCCCCAATCCTACTTTCTGTCTCTATAAATTTGACTACTCAAGGTGAAATCATATAGTATTTATCCTGTGACTGGCTTATTTCACATAGCGTAATGTCCTCAAGGTTTACCCATGTTGTAGCATGTCAGAATTTCCTTTATTTCTAATAATATTACACTGTATTTTATTCATCCATGGGTAAGTGGGTTGTTTCTACCTTTTGGTTAGTGTGACTAATGCTGCTACGAACATAAGTGTACAAATACAGTGTGTCTGTAAAGTCATGGTGCACTTTTGACCGGTCACAGGAAAGAAAGTGTACCATGACTTTACGGACACACTGTATTATTCAAGTATCTTCTGTCTTGGTCTGCTTGGACTGCCGTACAAAATACTGGGTGGCTTAAACAGCAGAAATTTATTTTCTCACAGTTCTTAGAGAATAGAAGTCCAAGATCAAGTTTCTGGCTGATTTGATTTCTGGTGAAAACTCTGTTCCTAGCTCACAGACAGGGATGTGGTTATGGGGAGGTGCTCTCTGGTGTCTCTTCTTATAAGGACACTAATTCTGTCAGACCGGTTTCCCACCCTATGACCTCATTTAACCTTAATTACTTCTTTATTCCAAATACAACCATACCTATATATTGGGATGGTGGGGTCAGATGTTTAGTTCATTGTACGTTCTGCTAGGTCTTTTTATATACCTAGAAGTGGAGTTGCTGGATCATATAGTAATTTAATGTTTAATTTTTGAGAAACTGCTATACTGTTTTCCATGTGGCTGCACCATTTTACATTTCCACCAGTAATACACACAGAGTTCCAATTTCTTCACCTGCTTGCCAAGATATGTTCATCCCTTTCTCCTTCTCATCCTTCCTTCTCCCCACCCCCTGAAATAGCCTTATTTTAAAATAATAGCCCTCCTGCCCTGGCCGGGTGGCTTAGTGGATAGTGTCCTTCCAGCACACTGAGGTCATGGGTTCCATCCCACATAGGAGAAGTAATCAATGAGTGAACAATTAGATGGAACAAATAAGTGGGACAACAAGTTAATGCCTTTCTCCCTCTCCCCCCACCCCTTCCTCTTTCTTTCTCTCAAATCAATGGAAAAGTAAATTTTAAAAATCTTAAAATAATAGCCCTTCTAACTGGTGTAAAATGACATTGTGGTTTAGATTTCATGTCCCTAATGATTAGTGACATTGAGTATCTTTTCATGTGCTTATTTGTATACCTTTGGGAAAATGTAATTTTTAAATTGGATTGTTTTTGTGTTGCAGTTCTTTATATATTCTGGATATTAATCCCTGATGAGATACAAGATTTACAAATATTTTTTTCCATTCTGTAGATTGCCTTTACACTCTACTGATAGTGTACTTTGATACACAAAGTTTTTAATTATGACAGTGTACACTATCTTTTCTTTTCTGGCTGTATTTGATATCATATCCAAAAAATTCTTACTAAAGTTTATGTTATAATACTTTTCCTTTGTGTCTTCTTTTAAGAGTTTTATAGTTTCAGCTCTTACATTTAGGCTTTTTATCTATTTTTATTTTTATTTATTTGTTATTATTTTTTCCTCCTTTTCCAAGTGAGAGGAGGGGAAATAGAGACACAGACTCCCGCAAGCATCCCAACCGGGATCTACTGGCAACCGCCATCTGGGGCCGACACTCTGCACATGTAGGGCCATGCTCACCACTGAGCTATTTTTAGCACCTGAGGTGGAGGCTCCACAGAGCCATCCTCAGTACCCAGGGCCTATGTGCTCCAACAATCAAACCATGGCTGTACGAGGGTGGGGGAAGAGTGAGAAAAAGAGAGAAAAGGAGGAGGGGGAGGCTGTAGAAGCAGATGGCCTCTTCTCCTATGGGCCTCAACCAGGAATCAAACCCAAGACATCCACATGCTGGGCTGACACTCTATCACTGAGCCAACCAGCCAGGGCTATATTTTTAGTTAATTTATGTAGATGGTATAAAATAAGAGTCTAACTTTATTCTTTTGGATGAGATATCCAGTTTTCCCAACACTATATACAGAGGTTGACAAAGGTGGGTTTACAGTTGTGAATATGCAAAACAGTGTTTATTCTTGTATTATTATTTATTAGTTGTTGCATTATTATTATTATTATTATTATTAACCTATTTTTCTAACTCTATACAGAAAAGACTGTCTTTTCAATATTGAATGGTTTTGGCACCCTTGTAGAAAATCACTTGGCCATGTGTGTGAGAGCTCACCTGAGCTCTCTATTCCATTGGGCTATATATTTGTATGTGAGCACAACATTGTTTCGATTATAGAGCTTTGCAGTAAATTTTGAAATTAAGCAGTGTGAGACCTACAATTTTGTTCTTTCTAAAGATTTTTTTGGCTATTTGGGTCCTTTGAGATTCTATACATATTTTAGGATGGAGTTTTCTGTTTCTGCAATAAATGTTACTGGGGTTTTGACAGGAATTGCACGGAGTATATAGATTGCTTTGGGTAGCAGTAACATTTTAACAATTTTAAGACTTCTAATTCCAGAACATGGGGATATCTATTTTTTTGTGGGTCTCCCTTCATCTTTCAGTAATGTTTTATAGTTTTCAGTGTACATGTCTTTCATCTCCTTGGTTAAGTGCTAAATGCTTTTCCTTTTTAATATTTTTACAAATGAAATTGTTTTCTTAATTTCCTTTTGGATTGTTCATGGTTAGTGTATAGACACACAACGAATTTTTGAAGGCAGCATTTGGATATCGTAATTTTGATGAATCTGTTTATTCTAACAGGTGTTTTGGGGGATGGGATCTTGGGGTTTGCTGCATATAAAATCATATCATCTGTAGAGATAATTGTACTTCTTCCTTTTCAGTTTGGAAGACTTTTATTTCATTTTTTTGCCTATGGCTTTGGCTAGAACTTTCAGTATTATGTTAAATGGAGGTGTTAGGTCCAACTCCCCTCTAAAAACTATGTTAAGCACCAGAGCAGGAATCCGCTAACAGTTCAACAGCAGGAGGAGGGGAGTGTGGGGGTGGGGTTTGGAGGGGCCTTAGAGCAGCTGCGGTTCATTTGGTAGTTTAGAATTGGCTTTTCTTTTATTCTCTTATTCCTGCTACCCCCATAGAATCTAGGAAGAATAGGGATGTTTTCTCCTACACATTCGATTATAATAACAGGCCTCTTTGAACATAACCAATGAAGAAAAAAAGCATCTGTGGCCATCAAACTGGGTAAAATACTAACATAATCTCTGGTTTGTAGTTTGAATCCTATTAATTATAATTGTGTAGAATTGTACAGTGAGACTGCATTGGGGGTTTTTAAAGCTAGATTTTTCAAAGACTACATTCCTCATTAGACCTTCCCCATTAAGGCATGCTTGAATGATGCTACATAGCCGAATAGTTGGGATTTTTTTCCACTCTTGTCATAGTCTGAAGACAAAGGATTCTTCCGCTTGCCAGAGTTCCCTGGAGCCTAGGTTGAGTGACTGTGACAGCACTTCAGCAGGGAGCTTTTTATTCAGGCTTCGGTTTGCCATCAGGCCTCATTCACTAAATAGGATCAAGTTGGAGCAGTATATAGAGGGGGAAAAAATCAATGGAGGGAAAATCTGACACAGCCAGATATGGTGCCATGGACCTACGTTTTCCTTTCAGTGATGCTGAGTCATGGCACAGAGTAGGCTAAGGCAGGGAAAATCATGAAATCTGTGTTCTAGCTGCCTTGCATATACTCAGTGCTCTGGCTAAAGTAATGGCACAGCTGCTGAGCAAGTGCTAGCATTGGTATTGCAGCTTACTTGACTCTTTCTATGAAGCAGTGAGAGTGGTGCAAAGGAGCTAGGGGCCCTGCAGTTGATATCAAAAGGGTCCTTCTGACTCTCTCATGGTCTTGCTTGTCGTCAGTCTCTCCTAGCTTATTTCTTCATTTTTAAGTATGGATAATGTGACTGCTCCTTCTTAACTCACAAGGTTCTTATGAGAATCAAATAGGGTTAACTCATATTTGTTACACTATCAAGGCATAATTCTTATTTATTATCATTAGATTTTTTATATTTGAATTTAGATATTATGTATCTGTGATTCTTCTGGGTTATATGTGTTCGAACTTCAGCCATTTCCAAAAAGGATAACTTTTTAATATTGTTCAAGTCAAAGTGTTGAGAGCTATACAAAAGTGACTTTAAGTTAGCATAAAAGCTCCCTCCCTGAGCCTTTAATTCAATAAGAACATTAGTATTATCTAGTTAACTGGTAAAGAGTTTAGGGGAAGGAAGGAGAGAGAAAGAATCAAACAAATACCCTCTTCTCCCCAAGCTAAACCAAACAAGAAAGAGTTGTCAAGAGAGGAAAAGATAGCAGAGAAGATAAGGATCCACCCAGGTAGCGACACAGATGCACAAATACACCAGAACAGACACAAGGACAAAGACATTTTCATCTTTGTGACCTTTATGTCTCTTACCACTGAAGGTTTTCAAAGCTGTATTATATCTTTACACTGTAGACTTTGTATTAGTTTGCTAGAGCTGCCATAACAAAATACCAGTGGATGTTTTGCTGGATCACTTACACAACAGACGTTTTCCTTACAGTTCTGGAGGCTAGAAGTCTAAAATTAAGGCATTGGCAAGTTTGGTTTCTTTTGAGGCCTCTCCCCTTGGTTTGCAAATGGCACCTTCTTGCTGTGTTTTTATGTGATCTTTCTTCTGTGTGTGCACATCCCTGATGTCTCTGGGTGTTCATATGCTCCCTCTTATAAGATACCAGTCTATTTGGATCAGGACCCACTCTAACAACCTCATTTTAACTCAGTCATCTCTCCATTTCTTAAAGCTGCTATTTCCAAATAAAGTTATATCCTGAGTTATTGGTTAGAGCTTCAACATATGAATTGTTTAGGGGGGCTACAATTCAGCCCTTAACAGGCTATTTGCTCCATAGACAATGAGAAATTAGCCAAAGGACCAGAATTTACTTCAGCATTATATAAATGAGTTAAAGGTAATGTGAGTCCAGTAGTAAAATTTGTTTGAATATCTCATGTGGTACTTATATCAATCATATGAAACATAATTTGACATTTTTGGAGAAACTCAGACTTTCGTGGAAAAATAATAGACATTTAGCAAGAAGTTTTGGGGTGATTTAGACATTTGATTCATGACTTTTGGTTTGGAATTTGAAAGCAGAATTTAAAGTTGTGTCAGATAGTAGAATCTATGCTAACTATTTTGGCAGAGGAAATTTAACATAGGGAATAAGCATAAAATTTTTTACTACTGCCTGCTCAAGAGGAGCAATTTAGCATGATATCATCAGTGAGGTAGACACATATGTTCTGTGGGATGTCAAGGTGATCAGGATCTCTGGGGACTAGACTATGACAGAGAGCAGAAGAATTGAGCTAGTCCTGAGCTAAGAGAATGAAGGTGCGCTGTGCCTCTTAGTAGAAAACAAAAGACTTGTGATACTTGAGAATTGTTTGAAGGGAGAAAATGAGATCAGTAGCTATGTACCAGATATGAAATATTTGTGTTAATTTGCTCAAGTAAAGTCATCATATCTGGAACAGCAGCTTTAATCTGCATTGCCTGATTAAATTTACAACAATCTATAATCATTATCCAAGGAGGCTATGTCTTCTGCACAGGCCAGACAGGTAAGTTAAATGGGAATGTTAGCAATTGCCACATGTGCAACTTTTAAGTCTTTGGTGGGTCCATTAATCTAGGCAATTATCCTGGGGATGTGTCACTCTTAGTTTATTGTCTGAGTGGGGTGGAGGGAGCTCTGAGAGCTTCTACTTGGCCCTCCTATGGTACTAGAGCTTCTGTCACATTTCAATGTGAATATTAGACCAGTGTCTGAGCATGGCTACATCATTCATACACTCGAGAACTAAAAAAATAACCAGAGGTTGAGTCCTGTAAGATAGACTTGAGCCTAAACCTCACTTATCACCTGAGCATCAGAAATCTTCTTTTTAATCACTGGTCTCCAGTGATGTTTTGGGTCCCCAGGAATTTATATTCATTCAGGACCAGTATCTAGAAATTTTCAAAGATCTACACTGCAGAGGTCCCCAAACTACGGTCCGTGGGCCAAATTGTGGCCACCTGAGGCCATTTATCCAGCCCCCACCACACTTCCAGAAGGGGCACCTCTTTCATTGGTGGTCAGTGTATGGAGTACTGTATGTGGCGGCCCTCCAACAGTCTGAGGGACAGTGAACTGACCCCCTGTGTAAAAAGTTTGGGGACCCCTGATCTACAGGCTCTTTAATTTTCCCCAGTAAAAAGATCAAGGCTTCATTTCGTTCTTATGAGCAAAGGTGATCCAAATCCCTTGTTTATTGAAGCTACTATATGCGTATGTACTAGCTGATGCTGTTGCCTGCTGTGATAGGCAGTCTTTGCTCTGGGGCTCCCCATCAGCCTGTCCAGGACTTTTCTTAGAATTGCACTGTAGGCCAAAGCTCTGCTATTCTACCCACTTTCCGTCTCTTCCTCCTTTTACCAGAGTCAGACCTGCACTGTGGTCATAAAGCTCTCCTCTCTTATTCCTCACCCCTTTATCCTGCACAAGTGTTTTCCCCCAGCATGACCTCCTCCTCTAATTCCACTTCTGCTTTCTTCCTCAAAGGATCTGAGCTGACCCAGACATCAACTATTCATGCAAAAAAGTGCAAAGTTCATTGAATATTAGATTGGTGACAAACAAAGTTTTTGGGCCTTGGAAAGCATAATTTTACATTTTTCTGATAAGAAAGTTTTTTTGAAAATTAATTAAATGTGCCATATATGAAAGGCCTGAACAGACTTGGTTTCTTTCCCCTAGAAAACACCTATGTCCTACATGGGACATTTTTGCTCTTGGAAATAAAATTTTAAAGTGTATCTTGGGTAGAGATGGAATTTTAGCAAATGGCAGCAGGAACTGTGAACCTGGGCAGCGTTTACATGATAGTACATCTGTGCTCTCTTTATCATACCCTTTATTTTGCTTCCTATTTTATATCATCAAGTGTGAACACAAGATCTAACATGTCAAAAATGAAAAATGTAGAGTTCATGTGGTGTTCTCAACAAGCTCCTTGAAGAACATTTTTTCCCTTCTTTCAAGGATCAGCTAAAATTGAATTTGGCATTGTTTGCTCTTTGTTGCTGAGGCATTCAGGTCAGACTCTTGTCTGACCTAAGTGAGGCGGTGATGGACAGGTCTGTGGAGGGCATTATCACAGCCTAATCAGATAAACCAAAAGCAAAATTGTTTTTCTCTTCTCCCACGGTGTCTGCTCCTTCATGTTCTTCTTCTTCTATGTTCTCTTCTAACTTGCCTCATGAATTTTTAAGGCAGTACAATTTCTTGTTACTAGTGAGATAGAGATTTTGGTTGTAGAAACAGTTGTTTGAACCAAGTATCTTCTGCCTTGTGAACAGACGTCCTCAGGAACTGAGAGCAGTGTTAGTAAGCCACGGGCACTGAAGCACAGACAACTCTAATATTTTTGCTTAATGCAAAAGAAGGGGCCCCACTGGTTCTTGGATGCTTTGGGCTTTCAGTCAATAATATGTAATAATAAAGCATTTAATCATGGGAGAGTCTAACGCATTTACCTTGTAATACTGACAATAAGTAAGTCCAGAATTAGCAGAAGCCTTATAAAAAATAAACTAAATAAAACTAATAACAACAGAAACCAAGTACTAAAGGCAATAAAAGAATCTTTTTTATTTTTAATTTTACATTTTATCAATCATAAGAGACAAGGAAGGCATATGCCTGGATTTGGGGCTGAACATGCAATGACAATGTAGGCTTAAGAGAAAGTAAAATAATGCTAAAAGACTATTTTCCTTCTCTGCTAAGAAAGTAATAACAGGAAATCATTATCTGTTGCCTGTGTGCTATGTGCCAATCCTTGAGCTGGATGATTTCTCTATATATTATCTTAGTACTCCCCAGGACCCAGAAAGAGAAGCATGTCATCTCCGTTTTATTAATGAGTAAACTGAGGCTAGAGAAGTTAAATGAACCCAAGCTCACATAGCCTATTAATGGTCCCTCTGGGACTGAAACCCAGGCCTGTCTGACTTGAAATTGTGGAGAAAAGATAATGCTCATGGAATTCTGAAAGATAGAGCAAGTACTAGTAAGAGCAGTGAACACCCAGGGCAGCTAAGTAATGATTTACAGTCTAGAGCAAGCAAAGGCCAAGGAGCTTGGTGATTGTCGTACTTTGTTAATCCTAACCAGGGCCTGAAAGACCTTTCACATGAAGGCACTGAAGCTGCATTGCTGATCTTCAAAGAACCAAGTGAGGAGGAAGGAGAAACACAAGAACACTCGAAATGAAGATATATCACCCCAGGTTTCATAGACTTAGTCATAAACTGAGTTTATTAGAATTAGCTTTGAAACATGCTGAACCCTCATTTGCACGGGCTTGGGGAAGTTACAACCTGAACTTGGAGAAATGACTTTGTCGTAAGGCTGACTTCCAGGGAGCGCACCCTACTTGCCAACACCTCCTTTAAAAAATGGAAATGAGTTTGGGCTTGCTTCGGGATGACTCCATTCTTCTAGAAGGTGAGACAAAGGAAAATACAGACAACATTTGAATTAACATAAAGGAGTGAAAAGAGGCCCCTTTAAGAGCTTAGAGGACAAAATTCTGCCCCATCAAAAACTGCTCTCAACAAGGCAAAGTAATATGGCTCCATCAAAAAGGCTGGGAAGAGAGCTCTTCTATTGCAAGATTTGGCAAGAGTAGGGTGAAACATTCTACATGTACAGGGTATTCCTGTATATTGCTAGTGGAAAGGTAAATCGATACAACATCCACAGAGAGCATTTTGGCAGCATCTACGTTCTTTTTGAGTCAGCAATCCTACTTCTAGGGTTTGAACTGATAGAAATATTCACTTGTGCACAGTGGTGTATGTACAAGAGCATTCACTGTAGCGTTCTAGGAAGAGCAAATAGTAGAATTTCTTATCTCTTGACCAGTATTTTTTTTTTTTTTGCACAGTTTTTATAATTCCCTCTTAGGGCTTTTAGTAGTTATCATTTTGCTATTGTTTTTTGTAATAAACTTGGGTTCATTTAAAAATTACTAGATTAATTCATAATTGTTATAATAAAGCCAACACAAAGTAATTTCTATATATACGCAGATCTCTCTCTCTCTCTCTCTCTCTCTCTCTCTCTCTCTCTGTGTGTGTGTATAAAATTCACACATATTAACCAAGATTATGTTGTTAAAGCTATTTCTAATTTGAGGTAGTACAATGTTTTGTTATGTTGTTTCACTGTAGAGATAGTCATAAGAAGCATTTCAATATTTAGTAAAAAAAAATTTGTTTGTTACTATAGGTCATGGTCCACTTTGTCCAGAACTTACAATATCAACCCCTATAGTGTAAGGTGGGCATTGAAAGGTGGGAGTAAAAGACCACTGATTGGAGGGTGTTTAATAAGCTTTTGGGGAGCAAGGCCACCCACGGCTCCCATTTAAATTTCTAACCATCTTCATTCCCTCTTTCCTCCAAACTCTTAACTTAGTACTCTAGGTGGGTGAGAGGACTGGGGTCAGGAAAGATCAAATAGGTCAAAGAGTGAAACTACATTTAATTTGAAGAGACGGGACAATACATAGTTGAAGATATGAAGCTTTATGAGAAGGAAGATTGAGATATAAGATTAAAAAATGTCAAGAATGGCTCATTAAAATTCTATCTGGTAAAATTCTAAAAAAAAATCTTATTTAAAGTTTCACCTTTTATTGACACACAGATTTAAAACTTTTTTAGAACAAAAGTTATAGCCAAATCTTAATTAGGACTCAAGATATGCCCAACACAGTGTTCTATATACATTAACTCTTAATTTGTATAACACAGCTATGAGGTTGGTCCTGTTATAAGCTCCATTTTGCATTTGTGGAAAGAGACTTAGTGACTAAGAGATCTGATCCCAGACTCAGTTACTTACTGCACTGTTTCTCTCGGAGGGCTTTCTGTGAGAGTCCAGTGAGTTTCTGTGTGTAAAATACTTTAAAAACCACAAAACACTAAGTGCATGAAAGCCAGTTCTCAAAAGATAGAAAATGTTACTCACTCTACTCTGTGGAACAATCGTTTCAATACAGAACTTGGGAAACAAGTTACTGTCGAAGCTAAAATAAAACTAACCATGGATTAGAGGTACAATTTAGATAGCAAAATAAGTACTAAGAGAAACACCACAGATAAAAAGAAAAAATGGCATACAATCAAGATAAGCAGTAGTAAAAAAAAAAAACGACCTCTTTTGATGGGGTGAGATTTTCACAGAGCTGAATACTGAGGTTGCATTGGCACTGTGTATAGAGCAGTCTCTGGAACAGGGCTGACCTGGCTATGAAAGATGAATTGCATGGCCTAACAGATTGTTCCCACCTTCAGCTGCTAATGAAGCTCTCAGAAAATGTATCTCCTTTTAATGAATGAGGCTGAAAATGCCATAAAGCCTTTTTGCCAAGGATTTGTTCTCTCAGCTCAGACTGAATTCATTATTTTGTTAGACTACTGCCACCAAGCCAACCATGGGCAATTTAGCATGCCACATTTCAAGCAGAATTTAATTCATCTAATACATTCACTTTTGTGTGCCATAAATGAGACAGCTACCCTCTGATTGGATGATGGCTTGTCAATGCTGCCATAAGCACCATAAGCAGAAAAGTAGCGGAGTTAGTGGGGAGGTCTTCGGTCATGTTTTCCTTAAAAGCTGATCTTAAACTTTGCCAAGGATATTAAGTTCCCATCGTGGGCTGTGTCTGTGCCTTTTTAAGAAAAGGTAAAAGGGGTGTGTGTGCGCACGTGCGCTACTTATGATACCCAATTCCACTTCTGTTATGAATTATTACTATCTTCATAACAAAAAAAAAACCAGTAAATGTCTTGACCAAGGAGATCAGCTCTGTGTGATTTGAATTTGATGTGAGAGTACCTTTTTATAGAATCAGACAGTTCTGAGGTTACCTGAAGATAGTTATCTCTTATAAGTACTAGTTCCTTCTTTCTGTAAATCCAAAAGTGGTTGGAATGTTACCCAAAGCAGGAAGGGCCATCCTCAGTCTTAGCACCACGAGCCTGCTATCCCAGTCAGAAAGTGACACCTGCTGCATGCATCAACAGTGGGCCCAGCAGCCAACAATAAGAGAATGTGTTATAATAAACACCATTTTTTGAATGCTTCCTGTTCCAAAGCTTCGTACATCTGAAAGAATATCTGAGAGGCACAAGGGATCCAGTGAATATCTTTTTTCCTGAACAGATTTAAGGGCAACTCTCAGATACTTTGGGCATCAGAATTACCCAGGAAGAGTTAAGGGTTGTATTATGTTGGCTCTGGAGTCAGGTGGCCTGGTTTTATATCCTGTCTCTGCTGTTTGTTCATTGTGTGGTCTGGAGCACTTTACTTATTTTGGTAAGCCTTGGTGCTTGTGTTAGTAAACATTAAAGATGGGGGGGGGGCCTGACCTGTGGTGGCGCAGTGGATAAAGCGTTGGCCTGGAAACACTGAGGTCGCCAGTTCGAAACCTGGTCTTGCCTGGTCGAGGCACATATGGGAGTTGATGCTTCCTGCTCCTCCCCCCTTCTCTCTCTCCTTCCCTCCCTCTCTCTATTCCTCTCTCTCTCTTCTCTAAAATCAATAAATTAAAGATGGGGGCGGGGAGTTGGAGAGAGGAGGAGAAGAGAAATAAAAATAGGTAACTCATGAAGGGTATTGTAAAGATGACTGATATAATGCTTGACACAGTTTTAGGCATTTGGTAAACATACAATAAATATTAGGTATTTTATTATTAATATTATTATTTTCTTTTTCCCATCTAGAATGAGTCATTAACTGATCAAAATGTGTCATGTACCTAAGGTGGATTGGGGTAAAACAAACAAAAAGCAATAACTGATGAAAAACACAGCTTTGCCCACCAGAAATTTTGTTAGTTTGTGAAAGAGTTAACCACCTGGATGTTGTATGAAGATTATAAACCCAATGACCTTAGTCAAATTCGCTTATGCTCAGTGTGATTTCTGACTTAATGGTTCCTGAAATTATTCTATTTTCACCAGTCCCCAAGTGTAAAAGAGTTGAAAACCATGCCTAAAGGACTTGATCATATTAGCCTCGTAAATTGTATTATTTAAACCTTCATAATAGTATAAAATGTTAGAGACATAGACACAACTTTTTTTTTGAAAGAGACAGAGAGAGAGTCAGAGAGAGGAATAGATAGGGACAGACAGACAGAAAGGGAGAGAGATGAGAAGCATCAATTCTTCATTGTGACATCTTTAGTTGTTCATTGATTGCTTTCTCATATGTGCCTTGATGAGGGGAGGGAGCTACAGCAGAGTGAGTGACCCCTTACTCAAGCCAGCGACCTTGGGCTCAAGTCAGAGACCATGGGGTCATGTCTATGATCCCACGCTCAAGCCAGCCACCCTGCACTCAAGCTGGTGAGCCCACACTCAAGCCCGCAACCTTGGTGTTTTGAACCTGGGTCCTCCGCATTCCAGTCTGATGCTCTATCCACTGCGCAACTGCCTGGTCAGGCTAGGCACAACTATTTAATAGCAAGAAAGTAATAGAGGATGAAAGAAAAATTTTTGTCATGTTCACTAATACACATCCTTGATTTGGAAAATAAAAAGGAAAAAATATATGAATGTATCAGTTTAGGTCTTAACAGGGCTTATATTATGACACTGATAAGTTTCAAGAACTGTGAAGGATCAGAAAATTTACCCCACGAGCAAGCTAACAAGTTGGCCTGCCACAGTTTCCTAGTGCTGATGAGAGAAGATACAAGACTCTGGGTCAGAGGCAGAGGACTTTTTTAATCTGTATTTTACCATAGTCCATTTTACTTTAGTGAAAGAGTTAACCATTTACAGAATTTGTGGAACTATGATCAAATTGGTATTTTTGGAAGATCTAATAAATATTTTATAAAATAAGATATCAATGCAGAAGATATATAAAATCTGTTTCTCACATTGTTTTTTGAGTATGTGCTCCTGGACATTTTGAAAGCTTATAAAGCAGATGTTGGCTTTTTGGATTAAAAACTACAAACTGAAATAGAATATTAAGACATTCTATTGCTTTTTGTCTTTATTGCTTTTTTAAAAATATTATCTTTATTTTTTTATTCATTATTTTAGAGAGGAGAGAGAGAGAGAGAAAGAGAAAGGGGGGAGGAGCAGGAAGCATCAACTCCCATATGTGCCTTGACCAGACAAGTGCAGGGTTTTGAACCGGCAACCTCAGCGTTCCAAATCGACGTTTTATTAGCTGCACCACCATAGGTCAGGCCAAATAGAATGTTAAGACATCTTAAGCAAATTACTTGAATTTATACATAGCACTTAACTTTCTCAATGCAGTTCTTCAGAAAGACAGAAAATCCATGTTTTACACCAGCCATATTTAATCTAATATTCCATGGCGAGCAAAAAATTTACAGTGGATAACAAAGCACTTAGAATTCTCCAAGTGTTTTCCACAATATGTCTTGGGATCCCTGTGGTTTAACCAACACAAAGCAATACCATTCTAAAGAAATCCCCTTATTCTAGAAATCACATGAAACCATCTGGCCTGCCTGACAATTGTATTTTATTTTAATTAAACCTGATGAACTGCCTGGTTGTACACAAGTCAGGCAGCATGTGGAGTATTAGCATATAAGGGGGTGGATAAGACTTCAGTGGGGACTCTGAGATTTGAATCTGGAGGCAGCAAAGTTTTTAGAGTAATTTGAAAACTCTTTGTTTTGAAGGGGTCAGTTACCAACTAGGTTAGAGAAGCATGTGTGTTTCATACACAAGGAGAGTTGATCTTTCTACTCTGTGAAGCTCCCAAAGCCATTTGCTTCAATTATCTGACCTCCACTAAAGACTGAAGGTCTGGCCTAGGATCTGTTTTCTATAGTTTTCCAAATGCTGATCCATTCATTATTAAAGAGACTTGGCCTCTAGCATCAGATTACTGCATTTCTTGTAAACCAGCTTAGTGGCAACAAAATCCAGTTCATCTGTAGATATTGGGTTTTTTAGCTGAGTGCTTCTATTTTTGTTTCTTGGTTAAAGAAGAGCTGCAGGTAAATCTGTGGGTCTATTTGGTTATCAACTTTACTTTCAGAAGATCTGACCATATAACCTTTTGTCCTGTCCTAGATATTTGCTGTATGTAAGTTTACTTTTTGTCTACAAAAATGTCTTTTATTTTTCTTAAGCAGGAATAACAGATGATTAAGAATTAGGATATGTAGTCTCTCCTTTCACCTCTTAATCCTCCATGTATAGGTAATGCTTCTGAGAATGTCCTATGGGTTTTTACAACGTGTGTGACTGCTGGTGAGCTGAGGTCGGCTATGCTACAGTATCCTGAGTTTGTAGAAATAAGTAAGGATTGAAGATAGAAGAGAATGCTCATTAAATATATCCTCACTACTTCATATGGTTGTAAAAAGGCAGAGAGATTGAAAGTAGCATTTCTTAAACTAAATAAAATCTGGTTTAATTTGATGTATTGCAAGAGAAAAGCACAGCTACCCCCCCCCTCCACCACCCACACACACAGGGAAACTCACACCACTGCTCTTGCTGTAAGACTATGCATACCGTATCCTTTTTCTATTTGTGCCTGAATTGTCCGGAGGCTCAAAACCAGTCTTAATGCTCAGTTACAGAGTGACTGTATTTATTTAAAAAATTTTAAATCATTGTCATAATTTTTTCCTTCCATTTTATTATATATGTGCATATATGGTTTGTATGCGTGATACATGTTTCTTATAAAAGTCATTCATAATTGTCGTTGGAAAGAAGTCAGATATAAATATATGGTAAAGAACACATAGGTGTGCTGGATGATTCTTTTTCTGTCCATAACCTTTAATTAGCATTTTATTTCAAGGAAACACTAAAGCTCATTATGAAAGGGAATATAAAAAGATGACACAAAAGGCAAATAAAAAAATAGGTCTTGAGAGAGTTCATTATGGTTCAGCAGGAGCGGCCTTTCAACTTTTTTTTTAATACCAGGGATTTTACTCAGATTGCGAAAATGTGGTTGAGAGATAGTGACTCGGAGACCCAACATCTGTTAGCAGAAAGTAAGAGGGTTGTGATTACAATCTGAGTTTCAGAGCCTCGGCGGTGGTGGGCCTGACATTTGAGAAACCAAACAGAGCCAGCCTTTTTGTCTCTCTTCCCCCATCGCCTCCCCTACTTCCTTCTCTAGCTCCCAAGTTCTCATGCTGCCAGCCAGACCTGTCAAATTGAGAAAGCACTGAAGCCTTTGACTCTTTCTTCTCAACTCTGCCCACCAAAATATACTGCTCACGAAAATCAGGGGATATTTCAAAATGAATATGAAACTATTTAAAGAAAGCATTTGATTTCTTTTTATTAAACAAGAACATCAGAAAAGCAAACGACAAGCCAAAGAAAGTTGTTCGATGATGCAAATGAGGTACAAAACCAACTTTTATTTCATTGGTGAAAATGCACTATACAAAAGGCTGAAAGTACTGGAGTATCTGCATATTCCTTAATCCCCTAGTTTTTGTGAGCAGTATAACCTTCCTGTGTCTGTTCCCTCAGGTCTCTGTTCGGTGATGGAGCCCAATGTGATTTTTTTAAAATGTTCACAGTAAATATTAAATAATAGAATTCATTTCATTTGCAGATCACATAGGAACCCCACTGTAGTCAGTTTTCCATATCCTTTCCATGTCCTGTGTGTTCTCTGGATTTGGCCGTTGAGATGTCAATTTAGCAGTCAACCATCTCTTGCTGTCCCCGCCTTGTGTCCTCACCTTCCTGCCTCTCACTGCTATTAGCCACCTGCAAACAGCCTGAGCTCTGGCCTTTTTATCTTTCCATGAGAAAAGGAGGGCTTCAAGCTCTCATTGATTAGAGTTGGTAAGAAGGATTGAAAAATAGATAAACTCCTAATTGAGTATTTTCCTAATATAAATAGAAAAATTGATAGAACATTTATGAAAAGTTGTATGTTGAATTGTTTGGAACATTTTGTTTCAGAAATAAATATCCAGAGATGTAGCCACTTATGGTGTTTTCATGAACTTACCTGTCTACTATAAATGAGTCAGTTATGATCGTTCACCTTGGTATAGAGCGGTGGTTCTTAACCTGGGTTCTATTGAACCCTAGGGGTTCGATGAGTTGGTCTCAGGGGTTCGGAGAAGCCTCTGCCACAGAGGCCAGAATAAAGTAATACCGTAATTTGTTGTGAGTTCATGCACTTTGTTGGTTTTGTTCTTTAAGCAAGGTGATGTTCATGCATGGCTCATTTTGTGCACCAGTAAAAAAACATATACCTATGTCTTGAATTTGGAAAAAAAATCATATTTTATTTATCACTAAAGAAGGGTTCGGTGAATACACATATGAAACTGGTGGGTTCGGTACCTCAAAAAAGGTGAAGAACCACTGGTATAGAGGCTGTTATGCTTTAGCGTAAAAGAGGAACTAGTGTGAATATTTGAGATATCCTGGCAGAATGGATTGGGGAAGTGGAGTTAACTTTGGTCAGGTAATCCCTTTAGATCAGACTATAAAAGACAATAGTATTTTTATAGAATGCTGGCTTGGTTGTGACGCATGTTTTACCTTGTAGTCCCTGAAAAGGCTTTGTCATCACCCTTTGTCCTTTCCTGAGTCATTTGAAAATATAGAGAAGGGAGAATAATGTGATCAGGGGCTCCAGTAGTATTTATTGCTTAGGTAGTTAACATAGGGATGTTTCATTATTCTTTATGCCTTATATGTCTGAAATGTATCATAATAATGTTTTTAACAACCCTAAATAGCCTGACCTGTGGTGGTATAATGGGTAAAACATCGACCTAGAACTCTGAGGTCTCTGGTTAGAAATCCCGGGTTTGCCCAGTCAAGGCACATAGGAGAAGCAACAGCTACGAGTTGATGCTTCCCGCTCCTACCCCACCAGCTTTCTCTCTCTCCTCTCTCTCTAAAATCAATGAATAAAATCTTTAAAAAATGGTTTTAAGGAATTAGTCCTCCATAGTTATAAGATTCATTAATATGGTCTTAGTTTGGTCATTTCCATTTTATTCTGCCTTCCTACCCCTTAAACAAACACGTACGGGATTTTTCAGATGGGAACAGTTGCTTCCCACGCTCTGACGTGTAGAAGAAAATATGTGTGCACTGCCACTTACTTCACGCTCAGCAGCTTCTATCTCTGCTGATTGGATAGAAGTGAACACAGGCAAGTTTGATCAATTAACATAAGTATTTGCTTTGCTACCTATATTTACTTCAGAAGCACAGAAAGTTGTATATTTAATTGACAGATCATAAAAGCCAGAGCAGCAGACAGTGGATGGCAATTAGATTTTGAAAACAATGTTTAAAATGTTCAGAACAAGATTATTTGCTTATAAATAAGGTTGGCTGTTTATACCCACATGATGGATTGAAACCTCTTTCCTAAATATTTGAAAGAGATGGGGTCAAGGCAGTAGGGTTGATCATGGAGCTTTTTCTTATAGAACCTTTTGAGTGTTGGCCATGCCTATTGGGGAGAAACCATGTAGCCTGGCTGACTAACCACTGTCCTATCCTAATCCATTGGCACATAGTCAGTAATTCTTTTGAAAGGAAGGAAGGGAAAGAGGGAGAGGAGGGGAGGGGAATACTGATTCTTTGGTGGTATTGGGGAAGGGAATTCCAGGAAAGAAAGCCACATGCTAGCCTCTTAGTGGTAGCCAGGACCACCCTGCATGGCCATGAGAGCTTGCTCTGCATGACTCCTAAGAACACCATTCACATAGATTCCAAAATGAGTGACATCGCGTGTAGTTGTGCAATGTCACAGCTCTAGTGGTAATCATTTATTTGGTAATTTGGAAATGTTTCCAGAAGTATCCCTTGCGAAGGACAAAAGTCTACTGTGTATCTTATATACTTCATTATTAATCCTCTAATTTGTGCTGTGTACTGAATAAATATTCGGTGAAAAAATTAGAGAAAAACAATTTTTAAAAACCAGCTTTATGGAAATATAACTCATGTATAAAATTCACCCATTTAAAGTATACAATTCAATGACTTTTAGTATATTTATGGAGTAGTACTGTCACCACAAGAAATTTTAAAACGTTTCATCACTCTTCCCAAGAAACATCATCCCTATTAGCAGTCACTCCCTGTTCCCTCCTCAGCCAGCCCCTGGCAACCACTAACCTACATTCTGTCCCTATGGATTTGCCTGCTCTGGACATTTCATATAAATGGAATCCTACATTTTGTGGCCTTTTGTGATTGGCTTCTCCCACTTAGTATAATGTTTTCAGTTTTATCCATGGTTTAGCACGGGTATTTCATTTCTTTCCATTGCCAAATTATATTCTATTATATGGACATACCACATTTTATTTATCTATTCACCCATTAATGGATATCTGAGTTACTTCCACTTTTTGGCTATTATAAATAATGCTGTTATGACGTACAGATTGTTTGTATTGAACATATATTTTCAGTTCTCTTGGTTATATACCTAGGAGTAGAATTGGTGGGGAGAGAAGGAATTTTTAATTTAGAAATCTCTCCATTAGTAACTATTATGTTAAAATTCATCTTTTCATTGTATATATCTGGCTTAGCTGGCCCTTCTTGGTCCTACACCAGCCTTCTAATTCCCACTCCCGGCCATATTGTGAACCAGTAGGTGAACCACAGAAAATTGGATTGTACTAAATGTTTAATCTCTTCGAATGGGGTCATACTTACATTGAATTCACTTGATTTATTATTTTGTTACTGCACTTGGAACACAGATGGGATTCACTGAGAACTGAAACTATAGAGTAGAAACAGAGCTTCCCTGTTTCCATTAGTCAGCTCTCAAAGGATGGATGGAGCCAAGTCCAGATTATTCTGAGGTCTTTGCTCTCTTAGTTCCTGGCCATCCTTCTTTCTTTAGGTCCTTTTGCTTTTCATTAGTGCCACTTAGTGAGCTAAGGGACTTGAAACACAGATCATTCAGCCAAATCACTTTTACAGTTTTTAGGTGAAAATGCCTTTTAATATGTGTGTCATCATAGTTTTTATGTGCCCCTGTAAATGGTGTTGTTTATCCTGAAACTGTGAAGAAGTTGTAGTCTGCTTCTTTGAACCCATTCTTAGCTTTTATATTGTGCTATTAGAGTTATTATTAAGGATGGTAAAAAGAACTTACAGTATTCGAGGAAAATTAAGTGTATAAGTTATATCATTTCATTTTTAAAAAAAGAGGCCACTGAGTGAGAATAGGGCCACCAGAAAGACTTATTTTAATTGACCATATTTTTATCATAAGAGTAATTTTCTACATGAGTGCTCTGGTTATAACTTTGCAAAGTAAACACTACCTTAGAGATAGGATCCTAGGATTAATAGATTTGTCAAAAGTCTGATTTTTAATAAGCCAAAGCCATTTGAATTGTTCAGACATTAACAATTTTCTTAGTGGCATGCATATTTGAGTAGGAGGTTATAAAGAGTAGGTAATGAGAGGGATGCTGTTTGACTTTTAAGAAGAACATTGTTTCATTGGAGAGGAATAAAATATGGACTCCCCTTTAAGCAAAGCAGTTTGCATTTGTATTGTCCAGATTTCTTAAGACCCTGATAAAGCATTAGCCCTACGGTATCCTGCATTCCTCATTTATTCTCCTTGAACTCTTTTCCACAGAATGAAATTGGTTGATTCATAGGCTAGCCTCAGGCTTTGAATAGAGAGTTTAGGGAAAATGCTTAGGATGTGTTCCAGCAAGCCATCAAGACTGTTAAGTGGCCAAGCCAAGGGAAAGAGTATTAGTAATTACAACAGCTTACACTTTACATAGCTCTTAATCATATGTCAGGCAGTGCCATAAGCATGTTATATGTATCAATTTGTGTGATTTTCAGAGAAATCAGTCAATTTTTATCCTTAATTTAGCTTTGGGAACTCAGGCATAAGTAAGTTGAGAAACTTGTGAAAAGTCACACAGCCATGATTTGAACCCAGGTGGTCTAGTTCTAGGGTCAGGATGCCTAACCACTAAATGTTACCCTGCAAATTGGAAACATGAAGAAACTCTCATGCCTGCCTAGGGCCAGAGCTCTGGAGGAAGGTGAGAGGACAAGGCTCAGCTCCCGTTGCCAAAATGAACTGGTGGACTGAGGCATTGTCTCAGCCTTTCATGGCTTGGATAGTTTCAGAGGGCAAAGGAAGAAGTAGTTATATGGAATTCTTTTGTGGCTAGAAGGTATCAGCGGGGTAATAGGTCTTGCTTATCTTTAAGATATACCTTTTATTATTTTTTTAAAATAGAGAATGAATGCTCTAGAAGTATAGTATTATCTTTATTATAGTAGGTTTGTAGAAACTGGCAAAGTCAAAGTAAGGGGAATCAAAATTTGAAGTGAAAAAGCTAAGTCATGAGACCATAGCAAAGTGAGAAGAATGTAATTTTTGTGTCCCATTTAATCCATGGTGTGATCTTTAATCCCCAACACTTAAATTTACAGAAACTGGCCCTGGCTGGTTGGCTCAGTGGTAGAACGTCAACTGGACATGTGGAAGTCCCAGGTTCGATTCCCAGTCAAGGTACACAGGAGAAATGACCATCTGCTTCTTCTCCCCTCCCCGCTTCTCTCTCTTTGCCACCCACAGCCATGGCTCCATTGATTCACATGCAGTGGCCGGGGCACTGAGGATGAGTCTGTGGAGCCTCAGCCTCAGGCACTAAAAGTAGCTCAGTTGTGTTGATTGGCCCCAGATAGGCAGAGCATCACCCCCAGATGGGGTTCACCAGCTAGATCCAGGTCGGGTCACATGTGGGAATCTATCTCCCCTCCTCTCAACTTAAAAAAAAAAAGAAAAGAAAAGAAACCATCTAACTGGAGTGCAAAGAAACAAAGAGAAACCACATCTTTTCATTTCTGCTTTTTGAAGTGGCACATATATCAGATGAAGATGAATAAATACTGTTAACAGCTTCTGGAAACATAGTGTGCTTTGGAAGTGTGAGTCAAGACATGAGCCAGGGTTTATGGCCTCCACACAAATGAAGGTCTTCTTGAGGACAAAGTGAGATTTTAGAATTTTGGAGGATGCTTTCTTGAAGAGTGACCATAACCCCCAGTGTCAGTACTCTTGGGTCTCTCTGTCAAATAGAGAAAAACGAAGAATCAGTTTATAAAATGGATATTGAGTGGTGGATTAGAGGTGAATTCAGCCAACAGAATAATATAATTTTATTTCACCAATTGAAATCAGCCCATTGAGGGCAAGCACCACATGTATATTACATACTGATACATCCTAATATATATAGTGCTTGTTACTTAATTACAAGAATAACAGAAAAATGAATAAAACTGAGTCTCAGAGAGTTAAGTCCATAGCCAAATACCTCTCACGTCCTTTAACTATAAAATCTGCTTTCTTGCCTGACCTGTGGTGGCGCGGTGGATAAAGCGTCAACCTGGGAATACTGAGGTCGCCAGTTCAAAACCCTGCACTGGTCTGATCAAGGCACATATGGGAGTTGATGCTTCCAGATCCTCCCCCCTTTCTCTCTTTCTCTATCTCTCTCTCTCTCTCTCACTCTGTGTCTCCTCTCTAAAAATGAATAAATAAATAAATTAAAAAATTAAAAAAAAAATAGCTTTAAAAAAAAAAATCTGCTTTCTTGCCCCCTGCTGCCCTTGTGGCTGACCTTCTGGATTAGGCTAAAGCATTGTTTCTTAACCTGGGTTCTATCGATCCCTATGGGTTCAATGAGTCGGTCTCAGGGGTTCAGAGAAACCTCTGCCGCAGAGGTAAAGACACACTTGTGTAAAGTCGTGATGACACGCCCGGCTTGGTCATCACTTGCTGCAGAGGATCACGTTACATTGCTTCGCCAACCAGTGCTGCGGGGAATTTAGTGTGCGCAGTACTCAATGGCTGTCGTAGTTGTACATCGTGTGGTTTCTTTCTTAATATTTTAATTCATACTAAATATGTCAAGCAAAAAAAGAAAGTGGCCGGACGAATATGTACAACATGGATTCACATGTATCACGGAATGGGATGGGAGTCAGCGTCCTATCTGCATGATATGCAATGCCAAGTTGAGCAACTCTAGTCTCGCACCGGCAAAACTAAATTTGGAAAAAAAAAATCATGTTTTATTTATCACTAAAGAAGGGTTCGGTGAATGCGCATATGAAACTGGTGGGTTCGGTACCTCAAAAAAGGTTAAGAACCACTGGGCTAAACGTTTTAGAGTATCTTCTGTGATTAATGGGGGAATCTTTGAAAGTTTTCTGAATTGAAAACATGAAAGAGTGGTATCTGGGATGAGGGCAGGGTAGTTTCATGGCTTTGCACCTTAGTCTGGCTATGAGTGATAAGAGTTTGAATCAATATTCCAGGCTAGTGCCCAAAGGAGAGGAGAGATCCAAGACTCTCTGAGAAGGGATGGATGCTTTTGAGACATGGATACTGATTGGTTATGGGAATTGGGGAACAGAAGGAGTCTGAGATGACTCGGAGATCTCGATTAGTGACAGAAGGATTTCTGGCATCATGAGTAGAAATAGGGCAATCAGTAGAAAAAGCGAGTTTAGAAAGACATTTAGACATGTGGTGGTGGCAGTACAGCATATACCACTTAATGGTGAGTATGGCGGTTCTTTCCTTGCTGTCAGAGCTTTCATCTCACTCCATGGAAGCTAGAAATCTGGATTCTTACTTTCCTAGACTTCCTTGAATGTGTCACTCTTATGTCTCTGGTGACGTGATACAAGTGGATACCTGCTGGGGGGTTCTAGGAAAATTTTTTCTCTCTGATGATAATAAATCTTGTAAGAAAATTCTTTTTGCCTGACCAGGCAGTGGCACAGTGGATAGAGCATTGGACTGGGATGCAAGGACCCAGGTTCAAAACCCCGAGGTCACCAGTTTGAGCACGGTCTCACCAGCTTGAGCACAGGATCGCTGCCTTGAGCATGGAATCATAGACATGACCCCATGGTCACTGGCTTGAGCCCAAAGGTTACTGGCTTGAAGCCCAAGGTTGCTGGCTTGAGCCCCAAGGTTGCTGGCTTGAGCAAGGGGTCACTTGCTCTGCTATAGCCTGCCAGTCAAGGCACATATGAGAAAGCAATCAATGAACAACTAAGGTGCCACAATGAAGAATTGATGCTTCTCATCTGTCTCCCTTCCTGTCTGTCTGTCTGTCTGTCCCTATCTGTCCCTCTCTCTGACTCTTTCTATGTCTCTGTCAAAAAAAAAATTTTTCTTCCTTGGTTTTCCAATACAAGTTTATCACCCAGAGAGCTGCTGCAGCCATCTTGTAGTCATGAGACATAGGCCAGGAAAACAGGCGGGAAGTTGACTTATAACCCTAACATTGGGGAGCTCCTGAAACTACATGAGACAATCCATCTCTTGACTTGTCACGTGAAAAAAAAACAACTCTCATTGTTCAAGCCATTTCTAGATGAATATTCTGTTATTTATTGCCAGAGCATCCAAACTGATGTAGACTTTATGCATGTCCCAGGTTATGTTGGGATCCACGCCTGGCTATATTTTCTGTTTTAGACATTAATTTTGGAAAGACACCATATAAGGAATGATCATCAGAATTGGCCACTGAAGCCTCTAAAATAGTAGGAGTTTCTAAAAAGGAGAATGCAATTTGGATGCCATTTCTAGAAAATGAAGGCTCTTTAACAAAAGTCTCTGAAGGTCAAACAGCCTGGCCTAATCTTCCATAGACCCAGTCTGCCAGTAGGTGAGAGCCCCTGGTAGGCTGTAGAGTTGCAGCGTGCTTCTCAAATGACAATAAGGGCTCCTTAGTAAATTGCGGCGTTCCCATAGCCCCTAGATGCACACGAGGCACTGGAAGCATTTTCTCTTTCAGACCTGCTTCTCTTTTCACTTGCTTCCTCCCACCTTCCTTGCATTGCCGGGGTCTGCTGGCACCAAGGCGTGTTTAGCCCAGTGATGGATATGCACTAACAAGAATTAGCCTGCTTTGTGGAGCTTTTGAATTGCAGGGAGTCTGCATTCTGATGGTGTGAATGACTAATTGATTGAAACGTAATTGATTGCAGAATTTCAAAATAAGGTTCAAAAGTTACAAGTTAGGTTTCACAAAAGCCAACACTTTCTTTCACTCTTCTAAGTCTTCATTTTATACTTTTTAAGTTTAAAAAATTAATTTAAAATCTAGTACCCATTTTTTATCATCTGGCTCCTAAAGTTTGGTATGCTATATATGAAGTTTATAATGAGAAAATTGTTGTGAGAGAGAAAGGGGGGGAAAAAACCAAACATGCTACATAGACTTGAGTCTTGACTTTGCATTAATAAGGGAGATGGTCTAATCTTCTGGAGCTTCCATATTTGTCAATGAAAATGTTTGCCTAACTTATGTGTAAGATCCTGTCCGCATGAGCTTAAACATTTCTACTCCTGTGACCTAGATTCCTGGTTCTGCAGGCAGGGTAGGGCTGGGGGTGGGGCTTCCCTGCACTCCTCTTGGAGAGAATGCACCTAAGGAGAAATAAGGATCTTGCTAGAAGTAGAGTCACAACAAAGTCTGGTACTGATGGGGAGATTTCGGATGGAGATGCCAGGGAAGGTACAGGACACGGAACTAAATTTGAATTTCAGGTAAACAAGAATTTTATATTTTAGCATAAGTATGTCCTTAATGTTGCATGGGGTACACTTATATTTTTAAAAAAACTATTCATTATTGCCTGACCAGGCGGTGGCACAGTGGATAGAGTGTTGGACTGGGATGCGGAAGACCCAGGTTCGAGACCCCGAGCTTGCCAGCTTGAGCGCAGGCCCATCTGACTTGAGCAAAAGCTCGTCAGCTTGGACCCAAGGTCGCTGGCTCCAGCAAGGGGTGGCTCAGTCTGCTGAAGGCCAGCGGTCAAGGCACATGTGAGAAAGCAATCAATGAACAACTATGGTGTCGCAATGGCAACGAAAAACTAATGATTGATACTTCTCACCTCTCTCTGTTCCTGTCTGTCTGTCCCTATCTATCCCTCTCTCTGACTCTCTCTCTGTCCCTGTAAAAAAAATAAAAAAAAACCCTATTCATTATCTATTTGAAATTAAAGTTTAACTGGCACTCCTTTATTTGTATTTGCTAAATCTGACGATCCTAATTCCAGGTTAGTAATTGATGATAGTGGCATCAGCCTATGTTGCTTGGGAAAAGGGAAAGGAAGAGCTGCTGGGGCCCGGTAGGTTTGATGGATCTGATGTCCGTGCTGGGGGTTGAGAGGGTTCAGCCAAAGGTGAGGGGAGTGAAATAACTGAGGTCTGGGTCGGACACTGGATGAGAAGAGAGCCCTCCCTCACCGTTCGCGTTCTTCACTTACCCTTGAACATCTCTTCTACCCCCTTTTCCTTTACCTCCTCAATTGGCTTGAACATAATATGAAAATACTAATTTTTCCTCATAGGCTATAGTTATGTCACCTTCTTATGGTCCTTGTACTGAATTTTGAAATAAATGATAGTTTGGCCTTTGTTTATTTTTCTCATCCTCCATGCTCACTGTTCCCTCCCAAATAAAATTGATTTCTGCTGGTGTGTGCCTAGACTGATCCCCCCCTACCCTGCCCCGCCCCGGATTAGCTATTTCTCAATAGAAAAATGATTGCCAAACTTCTCAAACTCTTTTCTAAACTTCTAGCCCTTTTCAGATTTTACTTGTGCTCATCATTCAGTTGTTTGTACACTCTTTACCCACCTAGCATTTCTTGAAGGAAGTAAAAAGCCTGAGTCTTTAGAGCAAAGAGCGGGGGACAAAACTGCACGTGGATTTTCACCCGACATGCGGCTAGCTGCCTGTAGCACTTCAGAGGCAGAGTCAACATTGCGTACTAAAGTTTGTTCCAGTTTGTCAAACAAGATCACTTAACACCTCTGGGTTGGGCAACTGAGCTTTCCCATTAAGTAAGAGGACGCCGAGCTGGGAAAATGGAGGAGACCTCCTTCAGATGGTCAGCATTTCAGGGCACACAGCCTTTATATTAAGGAGCAAGAGAACCAGTGGGGAAAAGAACAGAACATGCTGATACTGAAACACACGTGATACAAGATATGGCTGAGGTAGGTGTCTAATGGTAAGGGAATTCCTCACCCTCAAAATATTGGCCACTCGAGAGCAGCCACAAACTGGCTTTTTAGATTTTTAACCTGAGACTGAGTCATGGGAGGGGCTGTCTGCCGTGCCCTCTGAGCGGCGCTTTCAGTGGTCCTTGTGTTACTCTATATATAGCCTTTGGTGCCCCACATGCCTGGTATGGAATTCGGCAAATGGGGGTCATTGGTCAAAGCCAGTTCTAAAGGCGCTGCCTTAGTTTGTCACCTATTCAGTCTGATTCAAAGGCTCTTCTCTTTTAAAAAAACTCTTGCCTCCTCGACTTGAAATTCTTGCTAATAAGCCACTAATGAGCCCAAAACTTTCATTCAAAATGGCTTCCTTTTATGTGGTGGGCACCAGGGATACTGAGAAGAATGAATGGACCCCCTTCATCTAGGAGCTTCTGAAATAAATTAAGCTGGTGATTAAACTCCAGTGTAGTGAAAGTTGAGGCGATAGTTCACACTAGGTTAGAAGGGGGTTGGGGCAATACTGAGGAGTTCAGCAATGAGAGGAAGACTATAGATATAGATAAGGTTGTGGGTTTGGGAATTGTAAGAGCTGTTGTTGGCGCCATGCTCAAGTACAGTCCCCTTGACTGCTGTGAGTACTGGCCGTGAGGCTCCCAGCTGCACTCTCCCATAAACAATTGTCCTCTGCTGTTATGGACCCTTCCCCAGGGATGGCCTATAGCCAATAACTGATTAGTAAGACAGTCCAAAATTCTGGCCCTCTTGCCTCAAAGTGGACACATCTGTGGTGCTATTTATGCTGCAGAGATCCTGTGGGATCAGACTGAGCACCGGCTTCAGCTGGAACCACATCTGCACTTCTGTGCCATCCTGCCTCCTCGCTTCCTTACAGGTTTGTCCTGAGAACGCCTCTCAGTAAATCCTTACACAGCAATCCCTACCTCTGGCTCCCCATCTAGGAAACCCCTTCTGGAGGTAGAGGGGCAGGGGGTTGATGTGGTTCTGGTGCTGTGGGCTCTTATTTTCTCTAATGTGGAAGACAGTAGACAAGGTGGTTGAGAAGATCAATGACCATCTGATGGGATTGTGTGGCTAGTATGTGAGCCGTGAGGATTGTGAACTTAGATGAGAGACCATATTTTTATGGCACCAATCTGTACTGGGGTGGCATTTTCTTCAGCACTCTGCAGCCTAGGTATAAAAATAGGTAGATGGCACAAGGTTATCGTGTGACAGATGGATGCCATAGGAAGACAAAGTACCAAGAATGATAAGATAGGACCTGAAGACAAGAAGGAACAATGTTTTGGGAGATAATAGAGGTGTTGATAGAGCAAAGATACTGTTAAGATGGAAGAATATGTATGACAAGCACAATCTGGAACACTTGGCAAGGTTAGGAGGCTGGAAGGGTATGTTCTGAGTTTGGAATGTAAGAATTTAAGACCTGAGGGTTAGAGCATTTCTGCCTAATGACAGGTCTAAGATATGCCATGGCACAGGTGTCTGAATCAAGTGAGGGGAAGTTTCTGGGGTGAGGATTTCAAAGCACTGCAGCATTAGGGAGTTGCATAGACCATCCTCATGGATCTTGTCAGCACCGAGGAGAGTTGGTGACTAGAGAAACTCACACTGGACATGCAGCTCTTTCCTGCTCCCAGCCCAGATGCCATCACTTCTTGTATCTGGGACTTTGTACAGTTTGTGATCCTAAAGAAGGCAGGCACTGGGCACAGACAAATGATCGGAGGTACAGGATTTCCTAGTGAGACCCTGTTTCTTGGTGGTGTGTAACTTGAGCTGTTTGGTAACGGCTTAAATAACACCTACCTTTCAGTTTTTATGGTGTCTCCTAGGTTCTCTTGGATTAGTTGACCTTCCTATTAAATCTCAGGAGGACTCCACTCTTATTTGATCTATCTCCGTCTTTTTTTTTTTTTAATAGGGAAGAGAGTCAGAGAGAGGAACAGATAGGGACAGACAGACAGGAACGGAGAGAGGTGAGAAGCATCAATCATTAGTTTTTCGTTGCCATTGCGACACCTTAGTTGTTCATTGATTGCTTTCTCACATGTGCCTTGACCGCAGGCCTTCAATGGACCAAGCAACCCCTTGCTGGAGCCAGTGACCTTGGGTCCAAGCTGGCAAGCCTTCCTTCGCCTGCGCTCAAGCTGGCGAGCTAGGGGTCTCGAACCAGGGTCCTCCGCGTCCCAGTCTGACGTTCTATCCACTGCGCCACCGCCTGGTCAGGCGCTGTCTCTCTTTTCTATGTATTTTCCCTTGCTATTTTTATCTCCTAATTTGCTGACACAGGCATTGAAGAATAAGGAACACCAGGACATTCTATGAGAGGCAGTTGATGTAGAGCAGTGGTCTGCAAACTCATTAGTCAACAGAGCCAAGTACCAACAGTATAACAATTGAAATTTATTTTGAGAGCCAAATTTTTTAAACCTAAACTATATAGGTAGGGACATTGTTATTAACTTAATTAGGGACTCCTAAGCTGGCCAAAGAGCCGCACTCAAGGGGCCAAAAGCCGCATGTGGCTCGTGAGCTGCGGTTTGCCGACCACTGATGTAGTGGAAAGGATACGTGCCTTTACTTCTGCCTGGAATATTTCTTATTCTCTTCTTCATTTGGTTAATTATTCCTTGCCTTTTGGGTTTGATTTAACTGTCTCTTTCTGTTTCCCCAAGACTATTTCAGAACCCCCCTCATTACATACTCTCAAAGCACCCTAATTCTTTTTGTGACTGTTATCACAGTTGTAATTATACAAACAAAACATAAGTAATTCATTGCTTAAGGTCTAATGTAACCTCTCTAAAGGCTAAGCCCATCTCTGTATCCCCCACTCCTGGCATAGTGCCTTACATAAACATAGTACTCAATAAATATTTGTAGAGCAAATAAATGAATGTATAGTGAACTGAGACTTAGGAAAGCTCCAATTCTGTTCCTAGATTTGTTTCTACTTAGCTGTGTGATATTGGACAAGTCACTTTGGCTCTCTGAGCAAAATATGGTTTTACTCACTTTAACCTTTTATGATTTCTGACTTCACAGCATATCAGCCAAAAACCTTAACAACTCTTGGCCCCAACAGTTTGGGCTAACAAAACCTTTCCTGGAACTTCTTTTATTGATTGATTGGTTTTAGAGAGATAGTGGAAGGAAGAGAAAGAGAGAGAGAGACAAACATCGACTTGTTGTTCCACTTATTTATGCATTTATTGGTTGATTTTTGTATGTGCCTTGCTTGATAGGAGTTCAAACCTGCAACCTTGGAGTATTGGGATGATGCTTTAACCAACTCAGCTACCCACCCAGAACCTCCTGGAACTTCTTAGAGTAGCTTATTTATAGAAAAATGATTTTCCTTTTAGTTTTAGTGATCTATTGCTAAGTAACAAAGAATGCCCACATTTAATTACTTATAAATAATTATCTCAAAGTAAGCAGAAAAAAAGTACAAAGAAGAGTGAAAACCAATGAAATGGCAAAACAAGGAGAGAAGGCAGTGGACACTGGGGATGTTTGAGGGAGAATATTTAAGGCAGAGCGTATTGCTAGTCCAAGGGCCCTACGACAGGGCGCGCCTGACATGTTAGAAGATCAAGAAAAAGGCCCTGAGCAGCGTGAACAGAGCATGCATGGGGGATGGGGGTGAGCAGCCAGATTGTGCTGGGACCTTGGCTAGCTCAAAGACTTTGCCTTTTCTTCTGAGTGAGATGGGGAATCATGAAAGGGTTTTGAGCAGTGTTGTGATTTGAAGTCATCAGTCCTTTCCTTTTGTGTGAATTCTAGTTTGTTTTCTCATCCGAAATCATGCAGGTCTGTATTATCCTGTATCCTGAGATAGAATATTTATATGATCAGAGATAGGCTGCTGCTTTGGGCAGGTTTATATTTCATGTTTGTAGGTTGAGAGTATGCGCTTTTGATTTCCAGGGAGTTCACACCAGGTGGCCACTCTGTCCTAATTGCAATTTACCTGCTGTATGTCTACCTTACTTAAGCTAGACTGAGGCTCAGATAGGTAGGTAGGTAGATAGACAGATAGACAGACAGACAATAGAGAAGGAGAGGATGAGGGAGAGATCTTTCTCCTTTAGGCAGTATATAAGGAAGACTGGTTTACTTTCTTTGTGAATTATATAGAATTCATAAGTTGCATAGTTGAATTAATGTTACCTTGATTCCACCCCATAGTCATCAAATATATTCTAGCTTAACAAAATAGCAAGTGAATTTCTTCTTATCTCCCAAAGGCAGTGGGAATGCTACGGAGATTTGGTGCCGGGATATTACCTGTGAATAAGAGGCATATTTGAATAATGAGTATAGCTAACAAAAGTGAACTTTGCCCTTTCAGGCTAGGAATACTCAATAATGTCTGAATCTTTTCTTTTGTGCTCTAGTTTTATGCAAACACAAATTGCACTCTTGCTGACATTACTGTAACCCATGAAACTGAAGAAGGGGAAATTTGCGTCCCATGGAAGACAGTTTCACCAAACCTGCTCTTGCATTTGTGTGATAGAAACTAAGAACACCTGTATTTTCTAACTGATGTTATGAAGGATGTTTCCCCAGCAGTAATCAATCAGCACAGGTACACGATGTGAACAGAGCCACTTCTTTAAAATCATGCATTTTAGAGCCAGAAGCAATCCAAAAAAGCATCCAATCCTCCCTCATTGTACAAATGAAGAAAGTAAGTAAAGCCCAGAAGTACCTGTTCACACCTGACATCAGTGGGAAGCTGTGTGGCATTACAGAAATAGCCTAAACTTTGTGGGAATCACAGCTCTGCCACTTGCTAGCTGCAAATTTTCTCTTGAGCCTTACTTACCTCCCTCCTCTGCCCCTACCCTGTGGACCGTGTGTGAGAATTTCACAACATAGCATGTAAAGTCCTGGCACAGAGTAGATGCCACATAACTAGTAATTCTGATTTGCACCCTTTTGCCGCCAGTGAGAAAAACCATTTCAAGCAATATTCAGTATAACGGCAGGATTTTAAAATGTCAGCTGATGGTGAGTTCATTTCAAGCAATATTCAATACACTAAAATTCCAATATAATTCAGGGTAGGTAAACAAATACTTGTATGTCAAGTATGGTGTTTTGCACTACAGTCAGCTCAAAAATAAATAAGAATGAGATACAGTTCCTGCTTTTAAGGAATGAGAATAGACATGTGTACACAGGGCTGTATTTCGGTGATAACTGTGGTAAGTACCACTGGGGAGGCATGGACTCAGATTTCTGGGTGAACAGAAGAGGCTCCCTCTAGATGAGAGGCTCAGGGAAGTCTTTGTGGAGAAAGTCACACATGAGAGGCTTCTTAAAAGGTTCTAGAAAACAACTGAGGAACCATTCCTGTCTCTAGCACAGGCATAATACAAGATATATTTAGATTTAATAAAACTTCTCTGTTGAAATGAGCATAGAATATGTAAAGGGGAATGCTTAAGATAATAATAGCAGTTACCACTTACAGCAGGGGCCCCCAAACTATGGCCCCACAGGCCAAATTGCGACCCCCTGAGGCCATTTATCAGGCCCCCCTCCATGCCGCACTTCCGGAAGGGGCATCTCTTTCATTGGTGGTCAGTGTATGGAGTACTGTATGTGGCGGCCCTCCAACGGTTTGAGGGACAGTGTACTGACCCCCTGTGTAAAAAGTTTGGGGATCCCTGACTCACAGAACACTTGTTACATGCTAAATACTTCTCGTGTGTTCATTCTTTTACTTATTGTACCACTGTGACGTGGATTATTATCATCTCCATTTTATAGAGGAGGATACTGCGGCATAGAGAGGGTACTGTATTGCCTAAAGCCTCACAGCTGGTATGTGGCAGAGGCAGATGTGGACCCAGGTCATCTGACTCCAAAGTCCATGCTCCGGGTTTGACATTAGTGTGCTGGATTTTTGCCTTTTGCTGCTCCAGATCCAGGCTCTGCCCTTCGTGCTCTGAGGGCCCCAGGAGGCTGAGCTGTATGGATTCTATCAACAGGATCCTTACCCTCTCATTTCCAGTAGAAAATTGGAGAGTGGACTTCAGATCTGCCCAGGCTGCATTCCTCTACAGAAGGCCATAGCTCCAATAGGCCAACCTCTCCTGCAGCTACAGGCCTCACTGTGTTTCAGAACCATTCCCTCTCTGGCTATTGCTGACCTCAGGCTGCTTTACCATCTCTTATTGGCTCTGTAAATCCAGTAGCCATGGCCACCAACACAGCCACCTGGGCTGTGCAGGTTCACATTTGATTCGGACAGTCAGTAATGAAACAATGGAGCCAAGAACTGGTGGGCCATTAGCTTTAATCCTAGCTTGTACTCAGCGGGCAAGAAATAAAACACACAGTGGGAAAACACTTCCCTTTCCATTCAGGGCTCCCAAAGCCACTGACTTATGCGAGTTTCCTAGAATCAAAGGTTTCTAGCTCATCAGCCCTATTCACCTCTGTTCCCCATCTCCTTCTCTCTGCACAAACTGGCTTCTCCTTCAGCACTCCGCCATATTGGCTGCTTCTCCTCTCCTCCATGTGGCCTTTCTCTTTTCTCTCCCAGCATGGGCTCCTCTGCCCCATTTTATGGTATAGAAATCAAAACCTTTAATCCAATATACAAACAACGAAGTCTGTGATACAGTCACTTAGGGTGGGAAAGGCTGTCTTAAAACTAAGCCTTAGGCTATAACGACCCTGCCTGCTTACAGCCTGTCCCCCACACCCAATGCAAACTATAAGCGAGCAGACATATATATCGTATTTACATACTTACTTGACCAACATGCTCCTTTAACTCTGTCCCCATCTTTGTGAAGAGTGGAATCTTGGGGTCATAGGATAATCTCTTGTTCAGCATAATAGATAGTGCCAAATAGTTTTCCAAAGTGGCTATACCCGTCAATATTCCCAGTAGCACTGTATGAGAGTCCCGGTTACTCTACACCTTTACCAAATCTTGGTATTCTCTGACCTTCCCTCTCTCTCTTTTTAAGTGAGAAGAAGAGAAATAAAGAAACATACTCCCACATGCACCCTGATCAGGATCCACTAGGTAACCCCGATCTGGGGCCAATGCTCGGACCAATAGAGCTATCCTCAGCACCCAGGGCTGATGTTCAACCAATTGAGCCACTGGCTGTGGGAGATGAAGTGGGAGAGAAGGGGGAGGCGGTGGGGGAGGGAAGCAGATGGTCTCTTCTCTTGTGTGCCCTGACCAGGAATTGAACCCAAGGTGTCCATACACCAGGGCCATTGCTCTATCCACTGAATCACCAGACAGAAGCTCTCTGCCATTTTCATTTTAGCCTTTCCAGTGGGTATATCATGGAATCTCACTATGGTTTTAATTTGGCATTTCTCTGATAACTATGGAAATTGTATAGTTCTTTGTGTGTTTATTATGGCTCTCTCCTCTGGTGAAGTAGCCAAGTCTTTTGCCCATTTTAAAGTCAGATTGCCTATCTTTTTCTTGTTGATTTGTAAAAATAACTTATTATAGAGGACTTGAATAAAAACATAGAACGGGGACAGAGTTCAGTGCCCTGAGGCAAAAGCCACAGTGGTGTCACTGATGGAAAGTGCTGAACACAGTACCGTGCTAAACACTGCACAATAAGGATAGAATTAGCAATTCTGGTTAATCAAAAGCAGGGTAGATATCTCTTTACTCTTTTGTCTGCTCTTAAGAAGTTCCCCTTCCTGACTTCTTCATTCTTGTCTCTGCTTCCTAACTTTCTCATTCTCATCTCTGTTTCTATTTGTGTGTATCAATAAATACCAGTAAGAACTGGGGGTTGGGGCCACCTCATGAAGCCTATATAGGAGACCCCGTCCCTTGGTGCACTCCATCTGGTCTCTGAGTAATTATTGTCTCTGATAATATATTATGGGTGCAAGTCTTTCATCAAAGACATGTATTGCAAATATCTTCTCTCACCCTGAAACTTGCTTTTTCATTCTCTTAACAATATCTTTTAATCAACAGATGTTCTTAATTTTAATAGTGTAATTTATAAACTTTCATTTTTATGCATACTACTTTTTAGAGTTCTTTTAAAGATATGCTTGCTACTCCAATATCATAGGATGTTTCTCTATACCTTCTTCTAAATGCTTTATAGTTTTATCTTCTACATTTAGATCTGAATTTATCTGGAATTGATTTTTGTGTGTGAGGTGAGATTAGAATCCTGATCTTTCTTCTCATAATGCTATCCTGTGGACTCAGCACCTTTTACTTTAGTTCATGGAAATGTTACCCTTTTCATAAAGTAAGTGACTCTCTATTTGTGGTTTTATTTTTGGATTCTATTGTATTCCATTAGCCAGCTTCCTTGTGCAAATATTACACAATCTTGATTATTATAACTTCATAATGAGTCTTGACATCTGGAAGTGAAAATCTTCCAGCTTTGTTCTTTTCCAATTTTGTCTCAGCTCTTCTTGGTCCTTTGCATTTTCATGAGTATTTTAGTATTGTTAATTTCCACAAAAAAAAAAAAAAAAGCTTAAATTTTGATTAAGATTGTGACGAATCTATAAGTTAATTTATGGAAAATGAACGCCTTAATATTACTGAGTCTTTCAATCCATAAACACGATAGGTCTCTCCATTTATTTAGATCTTTCATTTTGCCCAGTAATATTCTATAGTAATCATTATCAAGGTCTTATACACTTTTTTTTAGATTTGTTCCTAGGTATTTAATTTGCTATAATTAATAATATAATTTTTTAAATTGTTTTTTATTTGTTACTAATATACAGACATATAACTGATTTTTGTATACTGGCTCTATCTAGTGATGTAAATTTAATGAAGTAATATTTATAGATGTCTTATTGCAGATATCTTTTATTAGTTTAAGGTAGTACTTTTCTATCCCTAGTTTCCTAAGATTGTGTTTCAAACTAAGAGGATGCTCACTTTCAACAAATGCTTTTTATGAATCTCTTAAGACCACTTCTGTTTTGAATTAGATCTAAAGCCCAATACTAAAGCCCTTTTCCTTGGCTTGACTCTACCCCCAATCTTACAAAACTCCATAAACAGAAGCAGGACAAACAAGGACTTGAACCAGGGAAGTGGCAGTAAACAATCAAAGGAAGAAATAAATGTGAGAGATCTTGATGATCTATTATATAGAATATTTTTACTGCTAACAATGTGTTTAAATGACATAGAACCAGACTTTTCAATTTTTAAAACTTCTGCTTCCTTTTGATAATTATAAAAACTGCATACTTTTATTTTTGTATTATAAAAATAAACAATATCCAAATATAAAATTTGTGATTAAGCTTTTTCGAATTTCACACCCAGTGTTCCCCCATACCCAAAGTCTAATATATACTCTCTAGAAGAATACTCTTCCTCATCACTCTTTCCTGGTTGGAAATCAGTGAACTAACATTCACAGTACTTCTACATGGGGGAAGTGCCAACCAGCTGGTTTTGCCATCTATCTTCAGAAAGGCGTGAGTGGTTCCGGCTGGTTGGAATAGGACAGTGGTTGGCAAACCGCCGCTTGCGAGCCACGTGGAGCTCTTTGGCCTCTTGAGTGTGGCTCTTCCACAAAAATACCACGTGGGGGGGGGGTGCAGGTACGTGCGGGGTGTGGGTCGGTCAGAGGATGGGAGAGGCACCGCTGGATACTCAACGCTGGGGAGATGCGCTCCCATGCATAAGTTGAGTGAGCATGTGGCTTGCCAGCCCCAGTTTGCGACCACTGGATATGAAGCCTCTATTAGCAATGGGATTTTATTACTGAAAGGTACAGAGCTGGTCAATTCTGACTCAAGTTGCCAATGGACCCTGTAGAATACATACTTAAGTGTTTCCAATTTTACTAATATTGAAACAGTTGGATACTGCACAGTTACTTCAATCTTTGAACAATAGACGTGAATTTAAATGGGTCCCAACGCCCTCTTGTGGACATGAGAGAATGTACAAGGAGTATAAGTGAATTTTCATTCTAAGGATTACTTTGTGCATGGGTCCCTTTGATTTAAGGTGAACCTGATAGTTAAAAGACCTCAAGTCAAGGAGCCGGGCAGAGCACTGCCACTTACTACCTCTGTAAACTTAGGATTCCTTATATGATAAATGGCATTATTAATCGTACTCACTATAATAAGGTTCTCGAAAATATTAAAGGGAGTTTAAAAGAGTTCCTTTGGATGTTGAATTTTATCAAATGCTTTATCTGGATCTTTTGAGATGTTCACTTCTGTTTTGACTCTAGGACCTAATACTACAGCCCTTTCCCAGGTCTTGGATTTACCCCCACTTTATATACAATTAATATCAGCCCTGCACATATTAGGTTTTTAATAAGTAGCATCTGTAAATATTATCAATAATACTAATAGTGAATCCAGAGGGCAGGGAGAGGTAGAAAGAATACAGTATCCTCAACCTGGGAACACTGAGGTCGCCAGTTCAAAACCCTGCACTGGTCTGGTCAAGGCACATATGGGAGTTGATGCTTCCAGCTCCTCCCCCCTTTCTCTCTTTCTCTCTTTCTCTCTCTCTCTCTCTCTCTCACTCTGTGTCTCCTCTCTAAAATGAATAAAATAAAAAAAATTAATTAAAAAAAAGAATACAGTATCCTAAAACAATTTGGCTACAGATGCTAGTACCTCCCCCTCCCTCATCTCATTCTACCCCATGCGTGATTCCCTGAGGCAGCCAATCAACTCGTGACAATTTTCCCTTTATATTTGCAACCATATTTTTAATAACATGTCTATATAGCTTTTTTATTCTTTTTCAGATGTAGGTATTGTCTCATATTCCTTCTAGACTCTTTCCCCCATACGCTTCCCGGTTTATGATCCTATTTATGTAAATATAATTTAATTATATGTTTGTATATTTTTCTTTCTCCACAATTACTGAAAAGATGAGCAAAAGCATAAAAAAGGTGATTCCTAACAAAAGGAACCTAGATTCACATTATTGATGTTGGATAAGACTGTACTTGAGTCTTAAATGAGCCAGAGATAAATGTATAATGAAAAGGGTTATAATTTACAATGACAGTAGTTTTCATATAACTTTATGTAACAGTGGTCAGAAAGAAGAAAAAGAGAATATTTTAGTTACCTTAGTTAGTCCATCTTTGATCCAACAGGAAAACTAAGTAGGATATGAAAGACCCAAATAATATCATGAAGAAAAATTCAAATGTGCCTCCAGATAGACTCATGTGACCAGGTATGAGTAATGCATGCAAACATTGACCTTATATTAGGTTGCCAACTTTTCTAAAGCTATTGTATCATTTCACATTCCCACCAGCTGGGTAGGAGGGCTCCACTTTTTCTATATTCTCACCTACACTTGTCTTTTGATCATAGGGATCCTAATGGGTATGAAATGGTATGTCATTGTGGTTTTTATTTGCATTTCACTGATGGTTAATAATGCCATGCATCTTTTTATGTGTTTATAGGACATTTGTATAACCTCTTCAGGGAAATGTTTATATAAATTCTTTGCTCATTTAAAAAATTGGGTTTTGTCTTTTTATTGCTGAGTTTTAAGAGTTCTTTATATACAGGGTAGAACAAAAGTTTACAGCTGTAAGTATGTAAAACATAGAGTTTATTCTTATATTATTATTTATTAATTATTGCATTATTTTCCATAAGAACAACTATAAACCTACTTTTGCTTCACCCTGATTCTAGATACAAGTGCCTTATCAGATATATGATTTATAACAATGTACTCCTATTCTTTTTTTTTTTTAATATTTATTTTATTTTATTTATTTTAGAGAGGAGACATAGAGTGAGAGAGGGAGAGAGAGAGAGAGAAAGAGGGGAGGAGCTGGAAGCATCAACTCCCATATGTGCCTTGACCAGACCAGTGCAGGGTTTTGAACTGGCGACCTCAGTGTTCCCAGGTCGATGCTTTATCCACTGCGCCACCACAGGTCAGACCAATGTACTCCTATTCTTAGCATTGTCTTTGCACTTTCTTGATGGTGTCACTTTTGAAAATCAAAAGTTTTAAAATTTTGACAATGTCCAAGTTTTCAATGTTTTTCTTGTGTCCCTTGAACTTTCGAGATCATATCCAAGAAACCACTGTCTAACTCAGGGTCAGGAAGATTCATGCCTATGTTTTTTTCTTAAAAGCTTTCATTTAGTTTTTGCATTTATATCTTTGATCATTTGAGTTAGTTTTTAGATATCGTATGAGGTAAGTGTTCAACTTATTTTTCTTGTGGATATTCAGTTGTCCCATCATTATTTTTTATTTTTTACAGAGACAGAGAGAAAGTCAGAGAGACAGATAGATAGGGACAGACAGACAGGAACAGAGAGAGATGAGAAGCATCAATCATCAGTTTTTCATTGCAACACCTTAGTTGTTCATTGACTGCTTTCTCACATGTGCCTTGACCGTGGGCCTTCAACAAACCGAGTGACCCCTTGCTCGAGCCAGCGACCTTGGGTCCAAGCTGGTGAGCTTTTACTCAAACCAGATGAGCCTGCACTCGAGCTGGCAACCTCGGGGTCTTGAATCTGGGTCTTCTGCATCCCAGTCCGACACTCTATCCACTGCGCCACTGCTTGGTCAGGCTGTCCCATCATTATTTGTTGAAACAATTATTCTTTTCCCCACTTAGATTTCTTGATGCCCTTGTCAGAAATCAATTGACCATAAATTTGAAGGTCTATTTTTGGACTCTCATTTCTATTCCATTTTATTTATGTGTCCTTCTGTCAGTACCATAATGTCTTGATGACTTTATGGTAAGTTTTGAATTAGAAAGTGTTAGTCCTCCAACTTTGGTCTTTTTAAGATTATTTTAAATTTACATATGAATTTTAGAATCATTTTGTCGGTTACTACAAAGAAGCCAAATTGGGTTTTAATAGGGGTTGCATTTAGATAAACTTGGGGGATTTTGCCATCTTAACAGTATTAAGTTCCAATCCATGAACATGGGCTAGAATAGGAGAATGGCTAACTTTAACTTTCTTTATGATTTTCTTATTTTTCTAAATTATGAAGATTATTGTTTTGTTTTTGTTTTTTTACAGAGACAGAGAGAGAGAGTCAGAGAGAGGGTCGGATAGGGACAGACAGGAAGAGAGACAGATGAGAAGCATCAGTTCTTTACTGTGGCACCTTAGTTGTTCATTGATTGCTTTCTCATATGTGCCTTGACTGGGGGTGGGGGACTACAGCAGGGTGAGTGACCCCTGGCTCAAGCCAGCAACCTTGGACTTCAAGCCAGTGACCTTGAGCTCAAGCTAGCAACTATAGGGTCGTGTCCATGATCCCATGCTCAAGCCAGCAACCCTGCATTCAAGCTGGTGATCCTGTGCTCAAGCTGAATGAGCCTGCACTCAAGCCGGTGACCTCGGGGTTTCAAACCTGGGTCCTTTGTGCCCCAGTCTGACACTCTATCCACTGCACCAGCACCTGGTCGAGCTAAATTTTTATGATTATTAACATGGATTACTTTTATCACCAGAAATAGATGTGTCATTTAAAAGTGATTTGAGAATTTTAGAATACTATTTGAAAGTTCTGGGATTGTTATTGATATAGCAACTAGTCAGCGTTTTTCCCCCAAGTCAGGGCATTAGGATAGTGATGCTGACATCATCCTGAGGGTGGGGGATTGGCTCCTATTTTGTTGGGTCTATCCTTACCCAGAGGGAGCGCTTCCTTTTCTGTTTATCTTGGTGGGTAGCAGGCTTTATTTCTCAAGGCCAAAAGGTATGGGGTCAAGGAGAATTTGGAAGAAATTGCAAAAATTCCAGGAGCCTTTTTACTCTACCTAAATAAGACTGGAGTCTGACCTCTCTTAAGTTAAGCACATTCTCTCTGTATTTTGTTTTTAGACAAATACTTAAATTACTGTATCTTTTCTTTCTTTACCTTCAAACTATTGTTGAAATACCTAGATGTTCTGTAGCAGAGGATCACAAACTGAAGTGCTGTCAAAACACCCTGAGGGCTTGTTAAAGCTCAGGTTGGCAGGCCCCTCAAGGTCCTGATTCCCTGAACTGGGATGCCAGCCAAGAATTTGAATTTCTAACAAGTCTGTGGGTGAGGAGCACAATCCAGGATAGCAAAGGTCAAGGACAGATCACAGGGTGTAGACAGAGAAAGGTAGTGAGTGAACAGGCCCTTAAGCGAGCTTACCTACTTTGAATGTGACTTAAAGTTAGATGGGTAAAGCCGATGTGCTGAGTAATGATCGAGTTAGGAGCACAGACTTTGTACTGTACAGACCCGAGTTCAAATTTTCTCTCTCCTGGATGTGGCTGTGTGACGTTGGGCAAGGTACTTAACCACTTGTAAGCATCAGTTTCTGTAAGTGTTAAGATGGGGATAATAATTTCACAGGGTGAGTGGAAGAATAAAGTGGGGCAGTAGGCACAGTGCTTACTTAAAACAGTGCCCGCTCCGTAGGGAGTGCCCTGTGTTAGCTCCTGTTGCTGCTCGCTTGGCCCTCACAGGTCACTCCTTTGGAAACATTTTCACAGGATGAGGCACGTAGAGATTTGAAGACATTGGTGTTTGCTGCTGTACACAGCGGTGGCCTGAATTGTTAAGGACTTGCTCCAAGTGCACTCTGTGAGTGTGATTTTCCAAAGAAGTGGTGTGGCACAAGAGGGGCAGTGAGGCTCTTTGTTCCACTCTGAGTTTTGGTTTCCTCATCTGTGAATCGAAGGGAGCTGGGTTAGAGAATTTCTACGATCTCTTCCAGCTCTAAAATGCTCGTTTCTCATTGCCAGAGCAACACTATGTATTGAAACTTCCCTCTCTTAAACACAAGGTGGCAGCAGAAGACAAGACTCTTGGCTGCCATTTGCTACCACCAGTAGGCAACACTGATATATCCAGTTTACACCATGTTATAACATAAAGGAAGCAAATAGCTTAAGCTCACCAACTGCTCCTAGTGGTTTCTATGAGGCCATGGTTTAATGGCCCTAGAGTGATGCTTATATTACTATAATCAGGATTTTCCGGCTCTTCCAATATATCCACTGAAGGTATGGAGCCACCACTCTGCACCCCCCAACACACACCCCACCCTTCCTTAAGCCTTTTCAATCCCAGCTACTACTTCTCAGAGAAATACCTGACAAGTTCTCACCTGTGAGAAGCTGGGAGCTGCTGTGATAGGTGGCAGCTGTGCGCTTTACATAGTGGCAATAAAACTTTCTTTATTCCAGGATCTGGGAGAATTTGAGGTGTGACCTGGTTGTTGTCATCCAGGGAAATAAATTGCAAGTAAAGCAGCCTTGTGTTGCTGTTTTATTCAAATGTCTCCTGGTTACAAACAGTGGTAGGAAAGGCACCACTGTGAGTTGGGACATTGTGATCCTTGGTTGGATGATGGCCCCTGGCCAGGAGGGCTGGGAGCGGCAGGGAGGAGGCGGGAGGCAGACCAGGAAGTGAGATGGACAACCTGGCTGAAGAAACAGAGTGAGAGTCCTGTTTTCAGAGTCTAGAGAAGGTGCTTCTGAGGACTGCTGAGAGCAGAGACCAGGGACCTAAGGCCACAGGGAGTGGGCGTGAGGCAAAAATGAAAAGGTTCCCTTTCTCCAGGGACTTTGAGGGCTTCAGGACAGAGTTGGCCTTAGCATGCAGGAGGAAGTGGGATAGGAGGCCTGAAAAGACAGGGTCAAGGGTCCAGTTAAAGGGTTCATGTAGACTAGAGAAACTTGATACATACATACCAGGAAGAGATTGTTTAGTGGTTCAGAGGACTCGAGCAACCTGACACAGTGCTTATAATCTCCGTAGTTGCATGAACTCATTTCCTGGGAGTCACTCCTCTGACAGTTAAGGATGGTTGGTTGTGGACTTACACAGGTTATGGATGCTCCCAACCTGACGGGGGAGGGTGGGTGTCTGTCTTCAGAGGAGAGAAAGAAGAACGGCGCGAACGATGTCTGGGAAATCCCTTCCCCTTCTTTCCTTTTCTTTCTGCTAAGTGGTCAGAACAGAATAATCAAGAAAAGCAGCAGCAAGAAACTAGTGAATTCAGAATGTGGGCCATTTTCTTAGAATCTCCTTGCTTTCCACACCCTAACATGCCTGATTTAGAGGTCATAGCCTTTGCAGGGTGCTAGGGTATTGAGAATTTGATAGCCTTTTTGAAAGCCGCTACCCAAATTGCCTCCAAAATGAATGGGTGAGGGGAGGAGAAGGCAAAGCTAACATGGCTCCAAGGAGCTTGGGGTAGAGTGAGCATCACAATGAACACTGAGTCGTAATCACTCTGACAATTTCATGAGGTATGCTCAGGGAGGAAGAATTAGCAGAAAACTTTATAAGGTTCTTATCAAGACCTGAATTGTTACTAACTGGGGAGAGCTTTATGGAAGTACAAAGGTGAAAAATGGTTAATGTTTTGCTAAAATTCAGGAAGAAGGTGGATCGGATCATAACTGACTTCCACCGCAATTTCATAAAAGTACCCCAAACCATTAAGTGTGCCCACTTCTGCGTGAGTAAGTTCTATAAAATGCTTGACTGCTTGACAGCATGCTACCCACCTCAGGCCAGCCTGGTGCTCAGTTGCCTTAGCCGATGCTGGGCTCCCAGCTCCCATGTAGGGAGTTGTGTCAGACTCATTCTGGATTTCCCTTGGCTCAGGGGACCTTCCGTGGAAGTGTGATACTGTTGGGCCTTTCATGGTTCCCTAGTGGCCGCTGGCATGTATGGGTTAGCTCTGAAAGATAGAGAACCCCTGGTAAACAAGAAAAAGCTGTTCACACTGCCTGTGGAAGGTGGGAAACAGTGCTTGTATCTCATTGGTCACATTCACAGGTAGTTGCTTCAAGGGGGAGGGGAGAGAGCTGGCTAATTGCTGATATAAAGCCTTTCAAAAAAAATGACTTCATTGTCATTAGGAAACACAGAGACAAATCTTTGTCCTTCCCTGGTAGGCACTGGGAAAATGCTGAAGATAAAGGGGAAGTTTGGAGGACTTGAGACTTTGCTTTTTCTTATCTGAGTCAGACATTGATCTTTAAAAACAATGATACATTACTATATAGTCACTAACTTATTTCAAATGTTCTGCTGCTACAGTTCCTGGAGTAGGGGTAGAACCCTTGAATTTATTGAGCACCAGTGATTAAAAATCAGTCAAAAGCTAATGGGAAGCAAGAGGCAACTTAATGGACTTTTAAAATATTTTTCTAAAAGCCATTCACTGGTTAAATATGTAAGTAAAAAATATAAACTATAGTAACGTTTGCATACACTTTGAAGTTCCACAAGAAGTATAACATAGAGTTACCATACAACCAGGAGTTCTACTCGTAGATGTATACCCAAGAGAAATGAGGACATACATCCACACAAATGTTTGTAAGAATGATCATAGCATTATTTGTGATATTTAAAAAGTGGGGATATGCAGATATCCATTAACTGATCATGGATAAACTAAATATGGTATAGCCATACAATGGAATATTATTCAGTCATAAAAAGGAGTGATATGTGCTACAACATGGAGAAACCTTGAAAACATTATTTTACTACACTTGATCTTAGCCAAAAGGCTGAGAAGCGATGAAAACATTATTTTAAATGAATAAAGCCAGACAAAAAACACCACATATTATGTGGTTCCATTTATACGAAATATCCAGAGGAGGCAAATTCACAGAGATTGAAAGTACTGTGGGTTAGTGGTTGCCAGGCACTGGGTGTAGAGGAGAATGGGGAGTGAGTGACTGCTAATGGATGTGGAGGGCTCTATTGGAGTGATGAGAATGTTCTGATATCAGACAGTGGTGATGGTTGTTCAATAATGTGAATATATTAAAAACCACTGAATTGTACAACTAGGATAAATTTTATGGTATGTGAATTATATTACAATAAAATATGAAGCATGAAGCTTTATTCAAGAAATATGTTACATATTTAAAATACAACTTATTATAATTAAAAATGAAGTATGGGGAAAGACAAAAAGACAATGAGGAAAGAAGAAAAACACTTGGCACAAGAAAGAAAATGAGAACAAAAGAAGAAAAAGGAAGGCAGAATCCATGACTTTTGATACAAAAGAACATGTCTTGTTCTCCGAGGGTCCTTTGGGCCCTATTACCTATTTATTATTGCCTTTTGAACTTCTAATTAACAAGATGACCATTGTTTTCAGGCCTTTTGATTATTTTTTGCCCTTAAAATCCTCAGTTGCTTGGTTTTAATTCCAACAGAATTAACGAACTGAGGATGTAACATTTGTCTTGGTCTGCAATATCAGTCAGTGACCAGAGCTGGATAGTACATCTAACAATCATGTCAACTCTAGCTGAGACTGGTCTAGATAAAGGTTCTCCATTGCCACATTTAATTTCATTATTTATGGTCATGCTGGGATGCTCAATAGCTGGTCTTTCTTCTGACCTAGGATAGACTTATCAGTCTCCCCCAACTGTTAAAACTTTAAGAGGTGAGTAATATAAAGTCTTGGACACGAACTGCTCTTGACTTATTCTCAAACAACAGATGGACAGAAAGCTTAGCTTATTGACATAGGGCCTGATATAAAATATGATTCTGTGTAAGTCACTTCTAATAATCAGAAATGTTAGTTCATAATGAGTGAAAGACAATGAGAGAGCTTAGGAAAGAGGTGAGTGGAAATGATAGAAACTAGCAGTAGACTGAGAGGGATGTGAGTTCTGATGTGACTTGGACGTCACAACAGTCTTCCCTCTTGTTCAACCTCTACAGTCAGTCAATCACCAAGGCTGCTGATTTTGCCTCCTACTATTACCCATATTTATTTCTTTTTCTTCATCTCTTCTCTCACTCTCTCTTCATCTCTAGTCTGGTTGATTATAATAGCTTTGTAAAAAATTTTATAGTTTCTAATCTTACCCCTAAAATCCATCCTTCACATTATGAAAGTGATATTTCTGAAGTCCAAATCATACCACGTTCCTGCCACATTAGTTATCTGTGTTGAAATCAGATAAAGCTAGGAGCAGAGATGCTTATGGTGTAAGGACTGGGGTTCTCTTGTGAGGCCATCAGACTTTGCCTTACCTGAGCCCTGACCTGGGAACCTGGAGAAATCTCTGCACTGAATGGCCTGTTACTTGACATTATCCAGTAACTTTGGTAATGATATAGGGGGAAAAAGAGAATGATTTCTAAAAATATGAAACCAAGACTATCAACTAATAGATATTTTGCAATAAGCACAGCACAGCAATACAAAGTCCCGGCCTACATGCCTAGTGCCGGTCCCTGGGGAAAGTCCAGTCAGTGAGCGCTGGTGAGTTTCATCTCTAGTTCTGGTTCTCTAAATTTCAGGTCCTGGGTTATTTAATGAATTACAGCTGCTCCCTCCAGGTCCAGCTCCAGTCCCATGAACACAGGGGAAGTCTGTGGAAAAAAGTTTTATAGGAGGCTTGGGAACATACTCTGAGCTAGCCAAAGGATCATACTTAGTGCCCAAAGGACCATTCCAAGGGTAGCAGTAAAGTTTCCTCTAAGTGACAACTGCGTGGTCTGCTCTGTTATAAAAGGAGTCTGAGCTTTGATAAGTACACAGTGCCTGCCATGGGCACAGGTGGGGAAGAGTCTGTGTATTTGCCCATCCTAGACCACACCCTTTGTTGTCCAGGAACTGACGAGTCATCCCAGTTTACTCAAGTGGGCATTGAATGGGTGTAGGCAAATTATCTGGACTATTAAAGACAGAATGTCTTGAGAGGCCCTCTCCCTCCCCTCCCCATCCCCAGCAGTACAACTGCGTCCCAAGTACAGAACATACCTAACCCTGCAGGCCCAGGGGACTGGTCTCAGCTCTGCTAGTCTAAGCTCTGCTTGGGTGACTTCTCAAAATTCCTGTCTAGCTAGCTTGTCACTTTTTTGGATGATATGTTGGTAGAGAGATAAGGTTTAGTATTCTTACCCATACAAATGAAATTTAAAGAATTTCTCTTGGTTGAGTTGCTGACTTACTAGAGAATTTTTAGTGTTTTGAAGGGAGAGAGCATTAAGGTTACAGTCAGTGGCTGAGGTTATCTTGGAAATTTTTTAAACATTATGGGATTGGTTCTGCTAATTCCCAGATCAATGAGGGTCTACATATGCTAGCAGAGAGAGGAAAATGCCAGATGTCTGCAGAGTAGGACTGGGGCCAGACCTTGTCGTCATGTGACCTTGGACCACTCCTTGAACCAGTGCCTTCTAGCTGTATTGGTTGAATGTGTGTTGAATAATCTACTAGCTGCCTTGCTGGGACATAGTGGCTACAACAGAGCAATGATGCAGAAGTTGGACAGAAGGCTTTTTCCTTCAAAGTCAGTGCTCTAAATTGTTTATGATAAATTATTTTATTTTATTTAATATTTTAAAATCCAGGAGGACAGCTCTTAAACTGAGAGATTTATTTAAGTTATAAGGAAATACCTACTCAAATAATTCTCAGAAATTACATGATGATTATTTTGATTTTGTGTGTGTTTGTATGTGTTCCTAGCGAAGAGTAAGAGCTAGACTCTTAAGAATAACATCAACTATCAAATTATCTCAATTTCTGATAACTAAGGCGGGGGAGAACCAATGAACCTATTATAGGTATTTTGGTGAGGCTCAAACCTCAAGACAAGACAGGGACTACATGTATTCCTTTGTACAGTCTACTCCATTGTACAGCAGCATAATAACAGGCACTCAATAAATGTTGTTGTGGTTAATAAGAGCCTTTTCTGATGACTTTGAAAGACAGAGACAAAGGCAGAGTGAGTTCTCACTGAGGCACTGGGTTTTATTTCATACCCTTCCTCCCTCCCTTCCTTCCCTTCCCTTCCTTACTTCCTCCCTCCCTCCCTCCCTCCCTCCCTCCCTCCCTCAAAAAAGGGGTGTTGTTCCCAGAAGAAAGGAGGGTGCTGGATAAACAACCCAGTACATCTCCAGGGGCCATAGAAACCATGGACAGAGAGAGTGATTGCTGACCCAGAAGCTCTGGTTTGCTCCTTAAATGTGCAATGGAGTGCATTCAATGCCAGCAATTTCAACTCTGGGCACTTGGATAGAGAAAAAATAAAACAAAACAAAATAGCTAAAAAGCAAATGAAATGTTGTGCAATCAATTCAGCTTGATGTTGAACTCACTGAGCCTAGGTCCTAAAGTGAGAATGAGTGGGTCACATAAACCTCATTGGTCTCATTTGGTCTCCTGTCCCCACAGAACAAATACCTCTTTGCCATGACTGTGTGTACTGTTTAAATATAGGTGTTTTTCATAGAACTTGCCACTTAAATTCAAGCCAATGAACTCACCTCCTTTATGGAGTGCTGGACCAGAAAAGCAGAAATTTGTTTTAATGCTGGAGGGACGCCAACTGTGCTGGGCTTACAAAGAGGCAAGTTGGTGACTTCCTAGATTTTTCAGAGCAATTTTGACTCGATATAATTTTTCCCACATACACGGACTAATTTTAGAAATTAAACTCATATAAGATAAGGTGCTTCTTCTGTTGTTGTATGTGCATCTGAGTGCATTATTCAGGTGCAGTCTCTTTACTGGACCTCTTTCCTGTCTGTGTGGGTGTCAGAGAGAAATGGAAAGGATGACTGATGAGTAGATACGGGAGGCGCGAGGTGTGACAGACAGCCACAAAGGAGTTTTTATTTGTAAAGAGCTTTTTACATTTTAATCATTCTTTAACATTCTGCTTTATGCTTTAGTGAGTGTAATTGATTACAGACTCACAAGGCTAGGTTCTTTTGCATCATTTAATTTACTCTTCCATCCAACTCTTAAATCCCAAAGGATTGTCTGGGGGTGTGATTGCGTCCGCCAGTAACCTAGGACACTTCTCATTCAGAGCAAGTCTTTGATCTTCATAGAACTCTGATCAGTATAACAATGAGTCCTATCTAGTGAGCCCAATTCTGAATTCCTGTAATTTATACCCTTTAATACCCATGTGGTCTGGGAGTTACATGGAAATCATCTAATCCCTCTTCCTCTTGGCAGCATTTCAAGCCTTTGAAGAGACCACTTATGTCTCGACAAGTCTCCTTCCTCTCCTCCCCTGCTTTATTTTCACTAGTTGTTCTGATCCTGATGGTGATGATGACATTAGTAAGAATAACCAACAGTTATTGGTTATAGATGATGTGTTTTTAAAGCAATTTATATATAGTTATTAATATAAATCTCCTAACATCCCTATGTTATAGATGAGGAAACCGAGGCACAGGGAGCTTAAATAATGTACCCAAAGTTCTACAATTAGTATCTAACAGAACCTAACTCTGAACCCAGGTGTTTTGTCTCCTAAGACTTCTCTCTTAACACCATTCCTAGATGACATCCCCTGATGTGATTCAGGTTATCCTCATCTCTGTTAGAATAATATCCACTAGTGGATACAGTGCTATAGGTGCTGTCTGTCTATGGACTGCACTTTTCTACTTAGTAAATTTCTGTTACCACCACCCAAGTTTCTATTAGCTGCATGCTGTACCTTGTAAAAACTAATGTTCCTTACCAGTGTCATTATGCCTGTGGCTCACTCAGTGTGATATTAACTCAGACCAATCCAGTTAGAACAATCACCACAGCTCTTTCCCTATATTTGCGCAACTAAAACTAGGGACCACATATCATTGCATTCTCAGTGTGTATGACAATCAACAGCTTCTGATATAGCATCTCTGGATCTGGGGTAATTTTTCCTTTTTTTTTTTTTTACAGGGACAGAGAGAGAAAGAGTCAGAGAGAGGGAAAGATAGGGACAGACAGACAGAAACAGAGAGAGATGAGAAGCTTCAATCATTAGTTTTCATTGCCGTAGCGACACCATAGTTTTTCATTGATTGCTTTCTCACATGTGCCTTGACCACGGGCCTTCAGCAGAGCGAGCGACCCCTTGTTGGAGCCAGTGACCTTGGGTCTAAGCTGACGAGCTTTTGCTCAAGCCAGATGGGCCTGCACTCAAGCTGGCGAGCTCAGGGTCTTGAACCTGGGTCTTCCGCATCCCAGTCCGACACTCTATCCACTGCGCCACTGCCTGGTCAGGCTGGGATAACTTTCTATAGCTCTGTTACACTTAGGAGAGTTGGCTAAATCATACAGCTCTACTGATATTTGATTGTGTAACAAAAGCCTTTTATTTTTTTAGTATCATTTATAATCTAACATTTCCTTTAAGCATTTGATTAAAGTTGAGTATCTTTGTAAAAATATTGACTGATGATGATTAAATATGGTGGACAGAAACTGACTTACAGGCAATAAATGCTGGGGTTTTCAGCAATCTGCAGGCCGTGGGTGTGTTGAAAGATAAACAGACCACTTTCGAAATTCATACTTTATACTGATGCTATCACAAACAATTAGCTAACTCAGAAAACTGTCCCAAATTGCTGAGACCTAAATTTAATATCTTGGAAGAAAGTAAATGCCATTCAAGTCAGTAAGACATAATTTGCTTTATTTTTGAATGTTATATACAGCTATTCCAGAGTTTCTAAGCTTACAGTTGAATTCTATATATACCAGTAACACTCGGTTTGCACAATAGATTTCACAATTTAGTGCAGAACATTAACATTGTACAGGTAAGTTGGGGTGGCACGGTCACTGTACCCAGTGATGTCCATGATTAATAAAAAGTTGCACATATTGCTAAATTTTCAGAAAACTTATTTTTTAAATGAGGAAGGGAGTTGGAGGGACAGACTCTATCTTATGCGCCCTGACTGGGATCTACCCAGCAACCCCTGTCTGGGGCTGATGCTCAAATCAACCGAGCTATCCTTAGAACCAGAGGCCAACACTCAGATCATCCGAGCCACTGGCTGTGAGAGGGGTAGAGAGAGGGAAGGGGGAGAGGGAGTAGAAGAGAAGAGAAGCAGATGTCACTTCTTCTGTGTGCCCTGATAGGAATCGAATCCAGGACATCGGCATGTTGGGCTGGTTCTATCCACTGAGCCAACTGGCCAGAGTCAAATACTTTATTTAGTTTCTATACAGACTACTGTACTTTGTAAGTTCCCATTCATTCAATGAACAATTAAGGGTTCACAGGCCTATTGACAATTATTGGGACTATAATAAGACACAATGCTCCACCTTAATCATGTGATCAAACTTACTATTATCAGTGGGTATTGATAATCAAGTCAAATGTCACAGTGTGCCTACTGATGTGAGGTACTAAGAAGGACACAATACCACCTTTGTAGTTCCTTACCAAACTTGTTTAACATGACTCTAATTATGAGGAAACAATCAGACAAATCCAGATTTGGGGGCAGCATACAAAACTGGCCTGGACTCTAAAAAGTTCAAGGTCAATAAGAGAAAAAATAAGAAGAAAAAGCAGGGAATTGTTGTAAGATAAGGTTATAAAAACATGATAATAATAAATACAATGAATGAAACTTGATTAGGTCCTGGAATTTTTTTAAAAAGCTATAAAATGAATTGTTAGGACTAGTGGGAAGTTTGAATATCTACTCTATGTTATATTGTTATATATCATATCATATCATATAGACTCTTTTATTTACATTGTATTATTTTATGTTCTTTTATTAATGTAACATTTTTGGAGTATGATAAATATAATTATATAAGAGAATATCTTTCTTTTTGGGAGGCACATACTAAAGTATTAAGAGATAAGTGTCGTGATATCTAAAATTGACTTTCAAATGATTCAGTAAAAACTTTTTGTATCTAGATTAATATATTTCTATTTTGTATTATACTGATTTTTATATTTCACATTGACTTTATATTTTATATCACTAGCTATATTGAAAAATAGCTAATATATTAATAACTAAATATATATCAAGTTATTAACATATATTATATAATATAGTTATCATATATTATAGTTATTAAAAATATATTGATATATTATTTTAGTTTTCTGAGGCTGCTATAGCAAATTACCACAAACTTGGTGGCTTAAAACAACAGAAATTTATTTTCTCACCATTTTGGAGGCAAACAGTAGGAACTCGGGGTGCTAGAAGGCTGTGTTTCCTCAGAAGCCTGCAGGAAGGATCCTTCCTTGCCTCTTCCAGGCTCTGGTGCTTGCCAGCAATCTTTGGCATTCCTTAATTTGCAACTATATCACTCCAATCTTTGCTTTTGTCTTCACCTGATATCCTTCTCTCAGTGTGTCTCTGTCCAAATGTCTGTCTTCTTATAAAGACACCAGTTATTGGATTAGGGCTCATCCTAATCCAACATCATCTCATCTTGATGACATCTGCAAAGACCCTATTTCTGTTCAGTTTCTATTCACAAGTACTGGGTAGACATGAATACTGGGGGATACAGTTTAACTGTTTTACTTTATATAGTATATAAAGATTTTATTCAGGGAGGGAGGGAGAGGGGAGAGGAAGCAAGAGTGCATAAAGTGGCAAAATGTTAACAGGTGGTGAATTTTGATGAAAAGTGTGTTTAATATACCATTCCTTCAAGTTTTCTAAAGGTTTGAACTAATTCCAAGTAAGATAAAATTTTGGGAAAATGTTATATAAAGGAAGTGGTTAGGGGTGGGGAGAATTGCTTTGCCCATAAGACTGTCTCCCTGCGATGAAGGGCACAGTGGAGAGACATACATCGTGATGATTTCAGCGCACACGTGACAGTAACAGAGACAACAGAGCTATCTCAGGTTGGGTTTCCTTGAGAAGTGAACCCAACTGAACAGAGGTTTGCAGAAAGTGTAGGAGTTTGCTGCAGGGCAAGAGTGCACTGGCTGCCAGCAGCCCAGAATGGTTGGAGCAAAGGGCTTGTGTGTAAAATGGTGGGAGTGGACCTGGAGGGATGCGGGAAGCATGTCATTGAGGATGCTGGATTGAGAGAATTGGCTTTTGCCATGAAGGTCAGGAGGAGCCAAGGTGGGATAGTAGGCAAGGCATAACCTGAACCAGTTTTTGTTTGGGGGCTAAGAGTGTGGAGAAGCCTGGAGACAATCATTTGAGAGACTGGTGGGACAAGCCAGAGAAGAAACATGAGGCTTTGAGGACGGTAGGGTTTTTGATAGCTGTGAAGATGATAATAAAATGGAAAGGGCTGGGCTGCTGACCTGATGGAGAGGTCATGGAAGGGGGAGGAAGAAGGAGGCCTAATTGGTGCAACCTTCCCTGCAGGGACACAGGAGGAAGTGAAGGCAGAGCTGCAGGCAGTGGGTGGTAGAGGGGCCGCAGGCTGTGCTCAGAGGGCAGGTGGAGGGCCTCAAGGAGGTGATCTGAAACCCAGGAAGCAGACCTGGCCTGCTGACTCTTACGTATATTGGTGTTGAGTGAGATCACAGATTTTGAGACTTCCCAACTAGAGTATAGAGGGAAGACAAGTAAAAGGCCGGGGATGGAACCCTGGAAAGGAGGGCAAAAGGACAGGGCCCAGCAAAGGGGACCAAGGAGAACTGGACAGAAAGGGCAGGAACTTGACAATCTGACATCTTAAAGATGGTGGGCACCTTTGAACATGATCCACCTGCCACCACAAAAAAGAAATAGAATGTGGAACAGCAGGCCCCTGAAAGGAAGTCTCGGGTACACTTGACGCCATGCATGACAGCGGCTTTCCCTTGGCCAGAGACGTATTCGGAGTCTCTGGCAGGTTATTTTTAACTGCCACCTTGCAAAGTCAATGTTTGCATTTTGATAATTGTCCTGTTCAGTGGTTTGTTCTAAACTCTAACCTGGGAAGTTACTGTAAGAGTCCGGGAGGGCTATGCGAGAGAGAAACTGGGTGAGTGAAATGTAATGATCCTGTGGCCACCAGCCTTGATTGATATCCATGACAGATCAAACAATCGGTGTGCATTGTGTTCCACTGCTTGCATCACCTGGTCATGAGTTGTCAGTGGAATTTGTGGAATGGATTGTTCTCTTGGAGTCACCCAATATCCCTGAACAATGGAAGCACACATTCCTAGTTTTATGTAAGAGCTAATAAAGAATATTCTATCCACCTGATCAGAAGCAGGGAGCAATCGCAAAAGCCTGCCTACCTGCATTCTCTCTCTTCCCTCTCCTCCTCCTCTTCTTTGTCCTCTCCCTTTCTCTTTAAGGAAGAAAAACCAGGGAGGGAAGGAAAAGAAAGGTAGATCCATTGTGCAGAAGTCGCCAGAGAATAGCGCCACAGGTTGGAGGGAAGATAAATATGACAAATGGGGGGTAAGGATACTCCGGGTTTTTCACTTCACAAGCTATATATTTATTTCTTTGAATATTCTTGTAGAATAAAGGTACCAAAGTATGAGGTAACTACTGAGAGGCCCTACCTTACTCATACAGTGAGATTTAGGAGCTGATAAAGTCCTCTTCTCCAACCGCAACATTTCAGGGGGGTTCGGTTGCAGGAACACAATGAAGAGACCGATCGACTCGGCACTGGGAAGTTCAGAAGCAATGGTTTCAGTGTCTGTGGGATCCAGAGGTCTTTATACCGTGTCAATTTCAAACTGAGGTCGGCTCCATGTTTCAGTGTTCGCATCCAGACAAGGGAGACCTGTCCTTCGCGCTGGCTGGCTTGCCCATAACCAACCCCTCTGGTCCGGACATTGTCACGTGCCAGGTTGGCGGAGGCTCACCCCGGAGATGTAGTCACCACGTACACAAAGAAGGAAGGGTGCAGTGGATACTGGGCCGCGAACCGCAGTGCCCACTGCTACATCTCCTCAAGAGTTTCTTCAGATTCCTGCACTGAGGATGAAAACTTCTTTAGGAGGGCTTTACGCCTCTCATTCTGAGGTTTGAGATAGAACTGAAATAGTTAACAGTGAATTTACACTAAAATGTGTTGACAGAGTAAATGTTTATTATCACAAATGTCAAGTGAGCTAAAGTAATTTCATTTCTCTATAATGGAATTAAGTGAACTCATGACCCCCAATGTCTACTTGACAATGGAAAACTCAATCTTTTAAACAAATTTAATTACTTCTGGTTTAAAACCCAGTTTTTTTTTAAAAAAAAAAACACGTTATCATTTAAAGAACCTTTCTCCACGTGACTTCAAGCCATAAGGACATGCACCCTGCCTCCCACTCCAGCCCCTCCATACACCCTTAATCTTCTCAGTTCTTCTGCTAAGGAATTTGTTTTTCAGCATGACAGCCTGCTTTGGGGGCTTTTTCTTCTCCAGAACTCTGTTGTAGCCCTAAGAGAACAGAAGAAAAGGTTTATATACATTCATACACACACACACACGTGTGTGTGCCTATATGTATATGTATATACTATTGCACGGCAGATACCAACTCCAACTCCCTGGTGGGTATGAGGAGAGATGCCTGCCAACCCTCTCCACCTAGGAGCCAACAGGGAGGGCATGCTTCTGGTCTGGGCACTGCAGGGGCCTTGACTCTCTTTGCTGGTTAATCCAGGCCTGCAGGTTTTCTCTGAAAGCTCTAACCAGGACAAGAGCTGTGTCAGGATCTGACTCTAGTCTCGGTAACCCAGTCCTTCTTGAGTAAATTTTTAGCCAATTTAAGATTCTTCTACTCTTTTTTTTTTAAACCATCTCCCTAAGGATGGTGTCAGTTCCTGACATTCTTATGTACAATCGTAACATTTAAGGAGTGTGCAACTGTGAGCTCCTTCTTGTAAGGAGGCCTCTTCTGAGCTGGCTTTGGCTTTTGGCGTCTGTCCTCACTGCCACCCACTGCTGATATCCATTGGAAACCCTGCCCTTTGGCTTCCCGATCCCCACACATTTAGGGCAGAGCATTCCCAGTCCACTGGCTTTCCCTTAGCCAGACTCCGGGCTGGTCGTGTAGGGGAAGGGTGAAGGAAGCTGTGGGAAATGTCTGCTGCTCTTCTCCGCTGCTCTGATGCTGCAGCACGTGAACGTGGAGGCGGTGGGTCTGTGTCAGATGGTCTCCAGCTTGACCTAACCCCTACCCCCCCGGCCATTGCCTGTCCTGTTGGCACAGGGCTCTCTGTGAGAATACCTGCTGTGGGATCCTTGAGGGGGAGTGGAGACACAGTCCTCCTGCTCTGAGATTCTCTAACCCGCCTGAGGGTTTCCATCACCCCTGCCCCCAGGGTCTGGACTTTCCGTTAGCCACCCTGACCAATGACTTACTTTCTTGCTCTCTTTTTTGCTTTTCTTCCAGCCCAGTAACGATTTAAAAAAATAATAATAATTTCTCTGTCTCATTTGAAAGGGAGGGGGTGAGGTTTACATAGTTTTCATTCTTCTGAATCTCTTGGTTGTGGCAAAAACCCTAAAACTTAGGGTTTGGATTTTTTTTTAAGATTTTATTTATTGGTTTTACAGAGAGAGGAGGGAGGGTGGAGCGAGAAGCATCAACTCATAGTTGCTTCACTCCAGTTGTTCATTGATTGCTTGTCATATGTGCCTTAACCAGGCAAGTTCAGGGTTTTGAACTGGTGACCTCGGAGTCCCAGGTCTGTGCTTTATCCACTGCGCCACCACAGGCTAAGCTACAGATTATTTATTTTACTCTAGATCTGGACACAGACTGCAGTCAGGTGATTTGGAAGAATTTTTCTCAACTTTAGCAATACCATAGAACTTCCTCATACATTGAATGGTACGGTCCGCTTGGGCTTCTTATGCACTGATTTTGTTCCTGCAAACACATTTGACACAGTTTTCCTTTGCTGGGGCTCCTCATCAGTTCTTTTGAGATGCGCAGTGAGTGACATGTAGAGATCTGGTACTCACGTTTTTACTTCAGAGATTCTAATCTATAACATTAAGAAAATGATCTTATCTGAAAAAGCCATTTCTTGCAAGGCAAACTGGAAAGCATTTAGAAGCAAATGACAACTGTTTCTGCTGTCCTTCCGTGCTTAACTGAGAGTAAACCCACTGACATGGGTGGGGTTTCCTTAGGATTGGAACTTGTGTGCGGTTCTGTCATCCTTAGTAGATTTAGTTGCTTTTTCTCTTTTCTCAGTAGACATTGAATCTGATATTCTAAATGAGTGAGCAATCAGCACGAGATCAAAACTATATCCTGGATGACAAAACCCCAGAGCAATGTTTTGTCTTCGAGTAGAGGGACAGAGCACATGAGACCTTTAATTCTCACACCTGTATAAACTTTGGAGAAACAGAACGTGAAGCAGAGCAGACCAGATTAACAAGTGACACTTGATACAAAGCCCTTCTCGTCTTCTGCATCTGCATCCGTAGACAGGGGTAGTCACACAGGGGAGGTGGACACTGACTAGCTGGTCTTTGGAGGAATATCCTCCTCACCAACTCCTCTGTGGACTCTGTGGTGTTGCCAAGTAATATACTTGCTTTCCTAGATTTCCCTGTGGTACAATAAGTTATCTTAAAACAGTGACTTCCAATTTTTAAATACTAATTTCAATTCATGGTTGGGAGTCCATGGATGCACAGGACTGACTCCCAACACATTCGATGTGTGAGAAAGAACAAGACTGTGTGCATTGTTCTTTAACATTTTATATAAAATACTTGAGCATCTGTGGATTTGGATATCCCCAGGGGGTCCTGGGACCAATCTCCTGCAGATTCTTAGGGAAGACTATGGTTAAGTTTTAGGGGAATCAAAGCTGTATGTGTATTTTTGACTGCACGGGAGTTGGTGACCCTAACCCCCGTGTTGTTCATTAGCCAAACGTATAGTAATAGTTACCCTGTTGGCTGAGTTTTGCAATTTTGACCTCCAACACCCTCTCACTCAAAGAGTACATAGAGTAGAATCTTTCTACAATGTAGCCAATGAGATGACAACATTTCCATTAAAACATTAGTCAAATGGTGGCCTTAACACCCTGATTGTTGAAAATACAATCTGATATGGTACCCAATAAAGTGAGGGTTTAGCCACGTCCTAACACCAGCATCATGGAAGAACTCAGCTATATCCACTTTTCAAATGAACACAAATATTAGAAAATTCATTCTGTGAAGAAGTTTGTGAGAATTTCAGAACACCATGCAAATAATTTATACACCACAGCAAAAAGTTGTGGTTAATAGCACGGTTCTTGTAAATTACAGTCTTCTGTTAGAATCTGAATTCAGCCACTCTCTTAACCCCAGCAAGATACTCAACCCTGTTCCTACCCGGCTTTCCCCCCATTGTACACACACGTGTGTCTAAAGATTGGTCCTCTCAGACTTCGAGGAGGTGCTATGATGGGAAAAAGATTTGAAAGACCATCATAATCTTAGCTTCTGCATCTATCAGCTATAATGGTATTTTCCTAATGTGGATGGTTTAGGGATTAAATGCAGATGACCCCAAAGTGTTCAGTGCAGCACCTAGTAAGCGAGTACTGAATGACAGTGTGCTCTGACCACAGCCCTTGGCCAGCCAGCCAATTCTGCTAGCACTTGGGAAATGTCTAGGAGATAATTACCTTCCACTTCTTTGCAAAGAAATCCTGAAAGCCATGAGCAAGGCCATCAAACAAATAATTTCTTTCCAGGGAGGTCAGTGATGACCATTGGAACCAATCCCACCTCTTTCTGCCAGCTTGCTCTCTGAAGTCTGTTTTTCTTTTACAGTAAGTCGCTGAAAAGTATAAATGCTTCAGTCTCCTTTCCCACTGGGAATGAAATAATTTCCTCCCATTTGAGAGCCTGCTGCCTGATCTGGAACACTGAGGTCACTGGTTCGAAACCCTGGGTTTGCCTGATCAAGGCACATATAGAAGTTGATCCTTCCTGCTCCTCCCCCGCTTCTCTCTCTCTTCTCTTTTTAAAAATGAATAAATAAAATCATATATATATATATATATATATATATATATATATATATATATATATGCCTGCTGTGGTTCTCTTCCAACACACAGGAAGAGTCAGAGCCAAGATTTTTTTCTCATGTAGCAGTTCTTGATGAGCTCTTTTTTTTCCATTTTCCTATGGACACCTGGTAATAATTTACTTCACTATACTGTGCTTACTGAAGGGATATATATATTAAGGTCAGAGAGGTGGCAAAAATGTCTATAACAAGCAGAATCAAAGTTAGATTGAAATGGACACTTAAAAAACCGAAGGAGGTTTAGTGATTTCCCAGAGAAACCCAAAGACAGATGTCATGAAGTCAGAAACCATTGTTCTCATCACTGTAAAGCCTGTTTCCAGGTTGTTCCCATCTGTCCCCAAGGGGACAAACTACTGCGCCAGTAGCTCAGAAGATAGATGACTGTGGACAAAAGTGAGAGGCAAAGAGTCCCTGGGCATCACCCTAGAGAAGACTGTTGTGGAAAAGCCAAGAATGAGCTCACAACTGGTACAGAATGTCTAAAAGCAACACATCCTGCAAAGGTTTCCTATTTAAAAAACAAAGCGAGGAGCATATAAAACCACCACCCTCTCTTCTTGACTCAATCAGCTGATTCAATGTGAAACATAAGCACATATTACATGCACTTAATTTTTTAAAAAAGGAATTTGCACACAATCTGGGGAGCTGTCAACTAAGTGGAAATTAAGGGAGTCTTGCTTTAGCTAAGCTTTGGTTTTGTAACGGCAGAACGCTGCGTCTGGGGTAGTGTCTTAGAGCAGAGATGGGAATCTGGAGACTGGGTTTCCATGCCTGCTTTGCAGCTGTTTACCTTTATGATCCTGGGCAGAACAAAGAAAACCTTGCATTATTTTCAACCTGAAAATTGTTGCTTTAAGGTTAAAGTGTAAATGGGGTGAAGTTCAAAGACCCTGAGGTCCAGTAAATGAGATTATGCAAAGAAAGACCTGGTCCTGCATGTGGCACACACAGCCTCTGGTGTGTGTGTAGAGTACAGAGTCCCAGGACTACAAAGCTGGGTGGAGCTGTAGGGCTTATTCTGTCTCCCTTATTTGTCTTTATATGTTTCTGTTATGATCCACTATGCATTGATTTTACAGATTAAACTATCATGAAACAATAGTATTTCCTGTATTTCCAGGCTATTGGCATTGGTGTGACCCTCATTGGAACTCCCAAGTTCAAACATATGTGCATTCTGTGGTCACTTACAATGAAGCAGGTAAAGTGTGTTTCCCGTTGACTGAGAATGCCTTGACATTCAGGGCCTCTAACCTTTCGAGCTCTTTGTCCCCAGGATCTAGCACAATGTCGGATGCAAAACAGAGGCTCAGTAATGTTGATTGTTGTCATTGTCAATTGAAACATAAATATGTAGCCCAAGCCAATTGAAGTTGGACTTATTTGAAGACATAGGTTAGCAGAAGAGTGATATCCTCATGGACCTTAGACATTGATGAGACACCAAAGGGCAAGCACTTGTCACTGCTATCTGGTACTGCAGGGGTGTTCAACATTGTTAAACTGGTTTCTCATAACGATCACAAGAAAAGCATAATCTCAGAAGGGTGCTCTGCCTGTTGTCCTGGGTCTTCATGGCCATAAAGCCAGTCCTGGCTTCTTCCCAAAAAGGGCAGCCCATGCAGGCCGCCTTCCTCAGTCTCCCTAGTCAACTGGCTTCTGGTGGGCTTTGGCCAATATAAGATGGGTGATTGGAGGGTGAGAGGAAGGCAGAACCAGGGTATTTCTCTCATCTCTTAATCTCAGAGAGTGTCTGTGACAGTGGTTATGTCTTCTCCATGACACTAAATCCTGCCAGCCATGGCTGCACCAGACAGACGCCTGGGTGGTCATGGCTTTTTGCTGTGACTTGAAAGTTCATCCACTACCTATATAATCAGTTCCCTGTGTTATATTCCCTCTGTTTTAAGTACGTAACAGTAATTTCTGTTTTCCTGATCAACTCTGACTGACACATGCACTATGCTAACTTCCCACAACTGGCAAGAAATTAATCAAACAATATGTATAAGACACTTGTTTTATGCCACCTACTGTGCTATGCGCCGAGAATACAAAAATAAATAAGCTGTTGTTACTGCCCTCGAGTAGCCACAGCCTGATTGAGGAGACAGACGTGTGAGCAAAGAATTTATTAGGCAGTAATTACATTTGTTAATGAAGTTGACTTAAGTTCACGGTGGTACATGAGCCTGGAGAGAGAAATGACTAAGTTTAGGAAAGGGAAAGTCAGGAGGGGAGGGTTTCAAAAAGGAAGTAGTTAATATAGTTAACTATATTAAGACACTGTGCAGGCTCTGGAAACTGCTAGATTCAGATCCTGCCTCCAATATTAATTAGCTCTATAACCAGAAACAAGTAGGGTTTTTTGTTTGTTAGTTTGTTCTTATAAACCTCATAATGTCTCAATGTCCTCCTTAGTCAAATGTGAATAGCAATAACTACATCATTGTGTTATGTGAAGATGAAATGACTGACTAGATATAAAGCATTTAATACAGTGCCTAGCTCATGGCAAGCCCTAAAAACAATGAGCTATTATCATGTTTATAGGTGTTCAGCTCCTAATACGCTACCTGGCACACAGTGGGGGCTCAACAAATATTGACCAACTCAATGAGTGAATCAGCTAAATAAATACATAATAAGTGAATTTACCAAACAAATGATGAGGGGTGGGAAGAAGGGCATTCCTGGCACTGGGCAAAAGCACGGTGGTTGGAACGCCACAAGTCTGATTGGGCTGAATGTATGTGTAAAGTTTCTTATAAGTGTGATTCAGGTGAAGATCTCCCCCCTTCTCACGACAGTGGCCAAATCAAGCTCCCAGCCTGCTAAGTTAAACTGTCTCCTTCCCCTTCCAAAAGTTCTTGTTGTCAGAATCAATAAAATCCATTCAAGATAGGCAGTCCTGAATGGGATGTGGTGGTGAGAGTAGGATTGCCACATTTAGCAAATGAAAATACTGGATCTTAAGTTAAATTTGAATTTCAGATAAATAATGCCTAGACATTAAGACAATTGTTTGGAAGTCTGTGCCATGAATACACAGCTCATGATCGATGAGCAAGCATTTTTTCTAAAAGGAGAAATTGGCCCTTAATATGACATACTCCATTGTCCTTGCTTCAGTTTCCTCTTTGAGGACCATGAAAAACTTTTACTCTCCAGCTCAACTTTTACAAAATTTAAGAGCCCTTATAACAACTGGCCTGAGAGCCTTCCAGGTCTGTTCAGGTCAGTACCCCTTTCCTCCTGAAGGCCTTCTGGTCCTGTCTGGCCTCAGTGGTTCCTGTCTGGTCTGAACACAGACAGCATTTCCTATTTCTAGTTCATGTTTGACACTTAGATATGCTACCTTGCTTTGGAGTTATATTTCTTTTTCACAGGCCTTTCATTTGCAACCAGACTGCAAGGGAATAAAAACCAAATGTTCTTGTATCTTCTGAGCCCAGCACACAGTAGGTGCTCAATACATTGGTTTATTTCTAAACCAATAAAACGAACATTTCCATAGGACGCTGCCAGCAGTCGGGAGCTGTGTTGTCTATGAACTTCGGAATTAAACTGAATCTGAATTCCAATTCCTCCCCGTATTTTATAGTGGACTTTGGAGCAAGTTTCCTCACATTCCTCTTTTGTAAAATATGTGTAATATTATTTGACCTCTCAGGATTGTTATTTGGATTGAATTGATCAACTATTTAGACTACTTTGCACCTGGGAAACATTCCCAGCTGAAAGTTATAGTTATATGGATGGCAATTAATGGGACTTAGAGTACTGATAGCCTGACTGTTATTTTATTTCCAAGCTTCAACTGCAGGAAGTAGAAACCAGATTTAGAAAGACATTTTAAATTAGCTCTTTTATTGAGCTGATTTAATATTTATAGAAAGCCAACCTTCAATAGAAACCAGCCTCTCACTGATGGTTCAGGGTCATTTAATGAATAACCCATAACCATAAAATAAGTGGAGAAAGGCTGGCCAGGAGGCAGGCTGCAAACAATTCCATGTGAGTCACTTGATTATCGCTTCTCCCCCACATCCATCTCCCTCCTTACAGGAGAGTTTTTGACTGATTTAAGATAGTTGAGCGAGGATTCCAGACAGGGAAAAGCAAATACATAAGTCAGAGGTCAGGAGAGAAGAATAAACCAGAGCAGGGGAAGAAATGCCGAGCTGATAATTGAAAGATAATGGATGTGGGGGTGGGTTTCAGCAACACAAGTACACGGGTAGCCAGACACCCTGAGCTTTCTCAGGCTGCTGCTCAAGACCCAGGGTTACAACTCATCTTAAAAGAAGTCTATGGAGCATGGGTTTCTAAATATTTAGGCCACCCAGCCTGGAATTTTGGAAAATGTACTGTTGAGTAATGCCATTAACAAATTGCTTTCCTTTCATTTCCTTCACTGGCAGGACCTTCTGTTTATGTCTCCTTAGTGGCAACTGGAAGGAGTAAACTTGCTGACAAGCATCTGTGTGCAGTGGGCCACTGATGGAATTTTTATCATGCAAAAATGATGCCAGATGATTAGTTGAAAGATTGCCAGGAATCTCTGGAATTTTATTAACCCTCAGCTGAGCACACAGAGTTTCATTTTAGGGTAGAATCAAGGTGAAGAACTAAAAAAAAAAAGCTAAATTTATTTCTTTCCTTTTGTAAATACTTGAATTTTGTAACAGCCATGCTTTCCCAACTTGCTTTCAACCCAACAGGAAGCTGGAGATCGGTGATGCCCTGGACCAAGGATAGGTTTTGAGGTTAGATTTTTGATTGGGCACATAGCTCCGCTATTTACTAGAGATTTATTAGAGATTATGACTTAATCCCTCCATGCCTGGGTTATCTCATCTGTAAAAGTGATATATCACCATCCTCATCCCACAGGTTGTACCAAATAATGAAATGAGTACACCCTGGCCTTAGAAGAACTTCAGAGTTTAAATATTCTTTTTCTTTTTTATTCTCTTTTTTATTCCATCTTCCCTCTGATCCTGCCCAGCAATTTTTATTTATTTATTTATTTTTTAATTCGGAACAGCCTTTGCTAACCTTATACTAATGCAAGAGACCCGCAGGAGGAGAGGGAGGGAGCCATGTGGCTACCTGGGCGAAGGTGTTTCAAACAAATAAAAAAAACCCATCAAGTTCAATGACCATGCAGTAGACGTGTACTTGGGCAGTTCAGGGAGTCTTAGGGAAGCCAGGACAGCTAAAGTAGAGTAACCCCAAGGAAGAGTGACAGAAGAAAAAATCAAGGGGGTAAAGACGGGAGGTTGTGTAATTGTGTAGGAACTTGTAGGTCATTAAGAGGACTTGAGCTTTTACTCTAAGGAGCTTGGGAAGCCATTTGATGGTTCTAAGATGGAAAGTGATATATTAATATCTCAAGAAAGTTAGAAAAAATTAAAAGGAAAGAAGAAAAGAAAATCCATTAAGGGGTAGGAATGTAGAGTGTGTAGAAGGGGCACATGGACAGAAGTGAGAGCACCAGTTAGGATGCCACTAGGAAATCCAGTCAGGTAAAAAAAGAAAAAAATAAAATCCAGGCAGGAGATGGTAGCAGGTCAGAGTAGCAGTGGAGCAGCAGTATAGATGTAGATAGTGACACATAGTCAGATTGTGAACATATTTTGATGGTAACAATTTAAACTTTGCTGATGTATTCAGTGTGTAATGCAAGAGAGACTTCTTTAAAGTTTTGGTCTGAGAAACTAGAAGGTAGTTGACTCTATTTGCCATAAAAGAAATGGTTCCGAGTAACACCAGGAATTTAGTTTTAACCTTAAAAAATTTGAGATGCCAAATAAATGTTCCACAACAAGCAATTGAATATATGAGCCTGGAGTTTAGATAAAATACAGTCTATAGAGAGAAAAGATGTAAGATTGGAAGGATTTTGTTGTTGTTGTTTTGTTTTTGTTTTTTAAGACGGGAGAAATAGCCTGACCAGGCGGTGGCACAGTGGATAGAGCATAGGACTGGGATGCAGAGGACCCAGGTTTGAGACCCTGAGGTTGCCAGCTTGAGCACGGGCTCATCTGGCTTGAGCATAGCTCACCAGCTTGGACCCAAGTTCGCTGGCTTGAGCAAGGGGTTACTCAGTCTGCTGTAGCCCATGGTCAAGGCACATAGGAGAAAGCAATCAATGAAAAACTAAGGTGTTGCAACGAAAAACTGATGATTGATGCTTCTAATCTCTTTCCGTTCCTGTCTGTCTGTCCCTATCTGTCCCTCTCTCTGACTCTCTCTCTGTCTCTGTAAAAAAAAAAAAGTGGGGGGGGGCAGAGAAATAATATAATCTTTTTTAGTGATAAAAATAATCCAATCCAATGGGAAAATGTAATAATGCCTAAAAGAGACAATTGCTGGAATAGTACATTTAAGTAGGTGGTAAAGGATGGGATCTGTGCACAAATAAGACCATTACCACAGTTGGTTTATCCCTAGTAACAGAAAGGATGATAAAGTTTATATAAATATAGAGATCCACATGATGGTATGAGTTTTAAGGAGTTGTTTTTTGAGTGTTTCTGTTTCTGTGGTGAAATAAGAAGCAAAGTCAGTGTGAGAATGATGATGAAGGGTTGAAGGTTTCAGGAGAGTGACAGCTATGAAATTGATCAGGGAACTAGAAGAATCAATGGATTTGGGATTGCCAAGTTAATGAATTTAGAATTTATAGGTAGCATTAGATCTGATCTGAGGTTAAAGGTCATGGATTTAAACTGAGACCAGCTACTTTCATCTGTGTACAGTAGGTAGAGAACTTGATTGAACAAAGATGGGAGTTTTGCCAATTGAGTATGAGAAGGAGAGAGAGGAGCAAAAAAATTTAGGGTTTTTCAAATAACTAATTGTAATGATAGTCCATGAACATAGAGATGGATAAGGAAGGAAGTATGCACATGAAACGGATGAGAAGCAGTGGAAGAGCCATACGACCAATGAATAGTAGGGCTGTATGGGATGAACATATCATTGGAGTCTGAGTATTAGAACAAATGAACTGAAAAGAGAGGAGGGGAAAATGCAAGTCAAAACCACAATGAGATATAATTTCACCCCACCAGGATGACTATAATAAGAGACACATAATAACCAATATTGAGGATGTAGAGAAATCAGAACCCTCATTCATAGCTGATGGAACTATAATGATGCAGTGACTTTGGAAGACAAACTGGTAATTCCTCAAGATGTTAAACATATGACCCAACAATTCCACTCCTAGGTATAGACATAAGAGACATAAAAGTATATATCACTTTAAAAAGTTATATACAAATGTTTATTGCAGCATTATTCATCATACAAAAAAAAGTAGAGACAACCAAATAATGTCCATCAACTGATGAAGGGATAAATAAAATATATCCATAAAATTAAATAGAATATTTGGCAATAAAAAGTCAGTTTTGATACATGCTACAATTTAGATGAACCTTGAAAACATTTTGCTAAGTGAAAGAAACTAGTCACAAAAGGCCATGTATTATATGATATGAAATATCCAGAATAAACTATTATAGAGAAACAGAAGATAGATTCGTGGTTACCTAGGACTGGGAGCAATGGGAGGACTGGGGGGAGTGGTAAAGGCTAATATGTATGGTTTTGAAGTGAAGGGGTGATTAAATTATTCTAATGTTGGTATGGTGATGATTGTACAACGCCGTGACTATCCTAAAACTATTGGACTGTACACTTTAAAATGGTGAATTTTATGGTATTTAAATTACATCTCAATAAAGCTCCTACCAAAAAAACAAGAAGATGGTGGTCAGAGAGTGGGATGCTTAAAATTAGAATCATGGAAGCTTTATATATTGGTAATGTTAAGAGCTAGGTTGCCCCAGATGGGTAGCTCATTTGGTTTGAGTGTTATACAGACATATCAAGGTTGTGGGTTCAATCACCATCAGGGTGCATACAAGAATCAACCAATGAATGTATGAATAAGTGGAACAACAGGTCAATGTTTCGCTCTCTCCTCTCTCTCTCCCTCAAATCAATCAAAAAAGAGAGAGAGACCTGGGTCTGACCATGGAAGCAAGTACCTGAGATGGCTTAGAGGAGGGAATCAAGGAAGACAGAGGCCTGAATGCTGGAGGATCATCTATGAGGTTATGGTCATCAAGTGTGCTGGCGGGAGTAATGTTGGGAGGTCTTATAGTAAGCTGTGGGTAAAAATCTTCAGGGAAGGAGGAAACTACAACAAGGAAGTGCCATAGTAGTGGGGAGACTGCTCTGAAATTTCAGTATTTGGGTATTTGTGGAGGATTTAAAATGTCCTTAAGAATTAAGGGCCTACTGTACTTTTCCTTCATTCAAATATTCATTCATGCAACACATATTATTTTTCTGGCATCCTTACCTACTCATCTGGCTGTCTCTCCATTTTTTAGGTTACACTAACACCATAAATAGTTCCATTTTTTTCAATGGATGGGGTACTGCCTGCTTTATAGCTGGGTGGGAGGATGTGTGATATGCTTTGGCTTTGGACAGATCTGGGCTTAGATTTTGGTTCTACTAGTTATAATTGTTTTTACTTTGAGCAACTTATTCTTCTGGGTGTGACTTTTGTTGTCAACAAAATACATACCTCGTAAGTGTTGGTGAGAATTAAATGACACGTATGTCAAGCTTTTAAGAGATAGTAGAACCAGACACGTTTTCTCTCCCTGTTTTCTTCCTTTGCTTTTAAGCTGAGATTGCTTCTACTGCTTTATTTCTAGCTTTCAGCAGTTTCAGCATCTGGCTCCTAATCAGAAGCTTTCCTCCAGGAATGGTTGAAATGATCACTCTGACTTCCAGGTTGTCATAGAATCACTCAATCGTTTACTTTAGGGCACTATGTCATGCTTCTCAAAGTATTTTATTAAAATTTTCTAATCTTTTAAAATAACTAAGGTATATAAAGGAGGTCTTATTATTCCTAATCTATGGAAGAGAATATAAGGTACTAAGAGTAACTAATGTTTACTGAGTATTTACTAAATGGCATTTTTCTGAACACTCTGCAGGCATAAACTTAATTCTCACAATAAACATGTTAGGGTACTATTATCATTATCTCATAGAAAGGTTAACAGGCACAGAGAGGTCAAATGACTTGTTGAAGGTCACATATCGTGTAAGCATGGGGGCAGGATTTGAATCCAGACAGTTTCATTCCAAAGCTTAACCACCATCTGGCTCTGATAGAATGAAAGTAAACAAATCATTGTTCAGAGCTCCTGAGTGAAGAAATCCTTTGGCAGCTTACTGCTCAGGTAGATTTCTGGCCTCTGGAATATCACACAGCTTGAAATGTTGATAGTTCACACTGAACCAACAGAATACTATTGTTATCTTGTGCAGGAGGAGAACCTGTGTAAGTTTTCTCACCCACTTTCCTTCCAGCTCAGGCACCACTGAGATTCTTTTGCAAAGACAAAGTAGGCAGTCCATCTAAGACAATAGCAATAAGAATAGCCACTCTTGTCACGTTACAGTTCTGCTTGTTGCAAACCAAAGCTTTCTCAATATCATAAATCTAAAACCTAGGGAAAACTTTGAAAAACTTCAAGAAATAAATACAGTTGACCCTTGAACTATGTGGACATTAGGGATACTGACCCCTGTGCAGTGGAAAATCTGCGTATAACTTTGACTCCCCCAAAACTTAAGTTGTCCCTTGGTGTCCTTGGGTGATTAGTTCAGGAACCCCGTGGATACCCAAATCCACAGATTCTCAAATCCTCTATATAAAATGGTGTAGATTAATGCATTCTATTGGCCCTTCACAGCCTTGGAATCCCAACTGCAGATCAAAAACAGCACAGGCATTTAATGAAAAATTTTCATATACGTGGATATGCACAGTTCAAACCTGTATTGTTCAGTGTCAACTGTAGTTCATGGGGTTCAAATGAACTCCATAATGATTCTCTGGCTCAAGTAGACTTTTCCTTAGGAAGAAGAAGAATATCTGGCCTGAGACTGAACCATTGGGCTCTCATGAAACTCACTTAGAACAACAGAACTAGTGTGTCTTTGCTAAGTGCTAGAAATCTGATAGCCGAGGCATTATTCTTAGAAGTGTGTGATCAAACATCTAAAGATTTATCATTTTTCTTGTGCCCACTGATTTTAGTATTTGATCCCTAGAATATCTCCTAGACCAGAAGTAGAAAAAAGAAGAGAAGATGAACTCTTAATTTTCCCAGGGTTGGCTTCTCATCCTAGCCCTAATCCCTATAACAGTGCTACTCCTGGGCCTGGCCAGAACTTGTTCCCCTCCACTCCCTTGGGAAACCCACCTGCATAGGGTTCTGGTCCTAGGTCCACCCCTGAATTCCAAAATGAGTGAACTCTCACATTTCTTTCTCAATCCCTGACTTGAAATGAAGTTCACCCGTGAATTCAGGCCTCAGACATTCCCTGCCCCGGTCTCTTGTGACCAGCGTGTACTTGTTCTTCTTCATGTACATCTTTTCCTGCTCTTTTGCTTTACTTTTTGTTTCCTAGTGTCCATTCTTTGCAGTCATTTTTACTTTTATTAGCTGTAGTTTCTCCAAAACAGGTCTTCTCTTATCTCTACTCTGTATTCTCGTTTGTGACTAATAAGCTTTCCCCAGCCTGGCTGGTCAGCTCAGTTAGTTAGAGCATCATCCCAAAATGCAGGGGTTGTGGTTTGATGCTGGGTCAGAGCACATATGGGAAGCAACCAGTGAATGCACGACTAAGTGAAACAAGAAACGAATGCTCCTCTCTCTCTTCCCCTTGCTCTCTCTGTCTCTCTGGAAGCAATCACTAAGAAATAAATAAATTTCAAAAATAATAAACATTTTTCAAAGTTGCCTATCCACTTGTTGATAATAATTTTCCAGTCAAGCCCAGTGCAATAGGAATATCGCCCTTTCTAATGCTCACACCGCATTAAAATTATTCCCTACATAAACGAGAAGTAGAAACTCTTTACATATATTTGCACATATCTTTGTGCCACAAAACAAAGGGGAAAAATAAAAAGGACTCGAGCATGCATTAGAGATCCAGGCTTGTTCCTGGACCTATCTTTCCTCAAATTACCCAGCATGTCATAGTCTCTAGCTGGGATTTTTATTTAGGGATTGGAGCAGCACACACAACTTGTGTCTGTACAACTCATTTATTTTATGTTTTCTATCACTGGCAAGATGGTATTTGTATCAGTCAGAAGAGGCTATATTATGCCACAGAAACAAACACCCCCTCCCCCAATCTCAGTGGCTTAAACCATAAATTTTATTCTACATGCTCATGGTGTGTCTTAAGGGTGGCACCTTGTTTTAGTTACTCAGGGACCCTAGCTGACAGAGCAGTTACCATCTAAAACATTGGTGGTCACCATGCCAAAGGGAAAGGAAACTCTGCTTGAGGTGACACATGTTTCTTCTGCTCCAAACACAGTGATCAGAAATAGTTGCACAGCTCTTTCAACTGTAAGGGTCCTACCTTAGGTCTCAGAGAAAGAGGAGCATTTCCTCTGTAGCCAATATGGAGAGCCAGGAACACCTGTGAACAGCATTAAGAGCACTAATGTGTTCATTAGGCATTTAGCATCTGACACTGTTAAGCCAAACACAAAGCAACTTAGAAAGACTGGTCTCTACCTTCTCAGACATCTTACTAGCACCAATGGTCTTAAATCTTCTCCAATAATAGAGTCCAATGCTATCACCAAGTGCTCCTCGGTGATCCTGTTTTTACACTCGGCCCCTATGATTTTTCTAGTTAAGCATGTTTTCTTTTTGCTTTTGCCACCAAAAAGCTGTGATCCAAAACTGCTCTTCACTTTAATCCAGGGAGCTCTTATCATATGCAAACAATTGTACTAGAAAAAAAAATCAGCCTAATGGAATCCACTTTAAAACAGGACCAAAATATGATTTTAGATCATTTGTAGTTGAAAAACAAAACAAACAGCTATGAAAGTAAGTATATTCAGCCAATTGCAACCATGTGCTATTCCTCAGAATGAAGAATTAATTACATTGATCTTTTGGGTCTTAATTTTCTCATAAAATTTTAAGTTAGCTTAATGTTTTATGTTCTGCTTCTTTTGAAAGATATTCAAGTCAGCTATCAGTTGATTTGCATTTTATTTTATATCCTGCCTCTTTTGAAAACTAGATATGTTAACTATGCAGTTGATTTGCATTACATTTCCTTGTTGTTTGGTTATTGGCAACCCCACACCCAAGGGGACTGGCAAAGACTTCACTGCAATAGCAGGAGGGAGGGCAGGTGCCAAGCTGCATGGGCTGTTAGAGAGAGACCTTATGCAAAGCTGCTCTGCTCACTAGGGAATTTTTTTGAATTATGCAGATTATGCTTCCCTTTGAAACTTGTGGAGACCTGGATAACGAATATTCGGATAATAAAAGTTCCCATGTATGGAGTGCATTTCTTGCAGTTAATCTTATCCTTGGTTTCCTTTTATTACTTTTCCCCCTTTTTGTTCAGATTCCCTCAACTCTTCCCTTTATTCTTTTGCATTTACAAGGAGCTGCCTCAAAGTCTTTGTAAACACACACACAAATAAATAAGGCATATATATATATATATATATATACACACACAAATATAAATAAGGTATACATATATCTATATACAAATATAAATATAAATATATAAATAATATATAATATACACAAATATAATATAAATAGAATATATATGCACACAAATATAATATACATAGAAAAAATATATATATAAAACAAATGGAAATGAATACATACTACTCAACTTTTTAATTAACTCAAACTTGTTTGTTTTAGAGTCAATCATCTCAGGGAAACTGGGGTCTGTGAACTTTCCTTCCAGCAGTGAGAACGGTTCGGCGGCAGAAGTAAAGCTTGACTTTTATCCTACATTTGAGATCAGTTCCTTTCGCCCAGGCAGCAGTAAATCAAGAACTGTGGGCATGTCTTGGTTTTCTGGGGCTACAGCTTATTTGGAGGGTCCACAGGGTGTCACTGGATAGCTTCCTGCCCTAAGACCACTCTCTGAAATAAACTCCCTTCCAAAGGAGAGACTGTCTCCTATTTCACATATAAATCAAGTTAACTCCTGTTTGGATTTTAAGAAAATGATCTCTTGTCTTTTCCCAGTAAATTTCTTTCCCTTGGTTTCTGCAGTAGCTAACACATGTATTCTTGTGACGGAAACAGTCAGAAAAGTATTAAACTTGTTGAGTAGAAATGCAAAACCCCACAGTTCATGAAACACACTTTGATGGAGCCGTTGTGATGCATAAAGAAACTTCATCCTGTCATTTCATATAATCCTCACTCCAACTCTTTGTGGTTAGCCTTCTTGTCCACAGATTTAGGCTAAAGAAATGGGTGTTCATAGCGGTGCACATACTGCCTGGGATCACCCAGTGTCATCAGGGAGATTCACGCCCATGCTGGTCCGACTCTAGAGCTCCCAGTTTTTACACACCACACTGCTTCACCTCTGACTTGTGCTTTCTATCCAGGTTATGAATCTTGGAAATAAAATAATATATCTCCGATTTAAAAAATAATAAAAAATACTGGTTATGTCATTTTAATAGTAACTGTTGTGTACGTATTCTAATTTAAAATAAACTAAGGAATTTTCCCTGTTGGTTATTTTAAGTGTGAAGAATACACATTTCTGTTTCTTAGGCATTGTCTCATCATAATGCCCAGCAAACAATATTACCCATAAGAGACTCATCTGGGACCCTACAGATAAAAAGGGCTGGCATCAGGATTAGAGCACAGATTTCCTAACTCATAACCCAGTGTTCTTTCATCTACTACAATACATATCATTTTCTGACCCCCAAAAAAGAAATTTCCAACAGCATAAACCCTGTGAGATGAGCAGCAAGTCGGGGGAGTGGGACCATTACATGTGCCCTCACATTCCTCTGTGCCATTCATGAGAATGTTTCTCTGTTCCAAGTCCTGAGTTCCAAAAATACTGATGAATTTCATAAGACTTGAGAGCCAGATGTAGTTTATTCTACTCTATTTTGTTGTCCCTGCTTTCCATGCAGTTTAAAACAAGAATGGCCAGGTTGTGAGCCATGGCAACCCATAGTGAACAAAAAGCACCACTCAAGAGCTTTGTTGGAGAGATTCTTAATATATCCCTTTATCTATCCGTATTTTGCTTATTGCTTTAATACAGTTTTTGTACTTACAGAGAACATATTTTTCCTCAAATCACCAACTGCACAAAATAGCACACAAATTACACACTACGTTGCATTGACTATAACTTACTGAATTACTCCTCCCTCCCCTTATCATCATCCAGGAATGAAAGTAGTCAGGAAAAGGAAAAAACTCATTTATGAATTTAGATGTTAGAACGCAGGTTAAATTCAGTTGTGGTGGATGTCTGTGGGGTGAGTTCAATTTTAATCAAAACTCCAGATAGAATTGCACATAAATGAACGTCATCACATGTTCAGTTTTATGTCTGTCGCAAGGGCAACCCCCTGACTTCATGACAGAGCAGGTCAACTCTTTTTCTCATTTGTAAGCTGTGAATTCTGTTCAACTGGGGGCACATACAATACCTTCAGAATTCTTAAGATATCTGAAAGAGAAATATCAGGACACTAAAGTATTGGGTGTCAGGTATCTTGGGCACTCAAAGGATTAGGCAGACAAGTGAAGAAGTGTTCATTTGAGGACAGGGTTTTAGGGGACTCTCTGAGGCAGCAGGCAGAAGTGTGGGTTCTGAAGTCAGTCTTGAATGCCAGATTCAGCTCTGTTGTGTTAACTGATTTTGCAGCCTTGAGCAAGTCATTGACCTCATCTGAGCCTTGGTGTTCACATTTGTACTGCTCACAAAAATTAGGGGATATTTTAAAATAAATATGAAGCGATAAAAAAAGAAGCATTTGGTTTTTTTTATTAAACAAGAACATCAGAAAAGCAAACAAGTCAAAGAAAGTTGTTTGATTATGCAAATGAGATGCAAAACCAACTTTTATTTCATTGGTGAAAATGCAGTATACAAAAGGCTGAAAGTATTAGAGTATCTGCATGTTCCCTGATCCCCTAATTTTTGTGAGCAGATATAAAAAGGAGATTGTACTATTTAACAGCATCTTTGTGACGTTAAAGATAATGCAATAAAGTTATTGGAGCACAGAAGGCATTCAGCAACTGGTAGCATGGATGATGAGGAGATGAGGGAGGAAGGCAAAGGATAACCCAGGAAACAGCAGATACAAGAACTAATATGGGAGTATATCTGGCATAGCCACATATAGGGAGAACTTTGGTTTTTACTCTTGAGTGTGATGAGGATGGTCATGCAGAAGGCTGTGGCCTGATCTAAGTGAAGTTGTAACAGGGTCACTAGGTTGCTGCCAATGACATGCCTGTGATCATGGTAGTGCTGCAGCTGGTGACATAAGATGGAGAACAGGGCTGAGGAGGCACAAAGTCAAGGCACTTGAGTTTGGAGGGCACAAGCCCTGGAGAAATAGAACATAGGGCCAGTCCCAGATGGCAGCTTCACTCTTCCTCCTCTGGATCAGGTGAGGGGATTAGGAGAGAGGAGAAGGAGGTGGGCCTGGCTTCCTACCCCTCCACACACCACAACCAGCTGTTGACATGGATACTCATGCACATGTACACACACACACCTTTGTGCCAATACTTATTTTGAATGTATTTCGGTCATAACATCTATCTATTGCCCAGTATTGTATTCATTTTTTTTTTAAAGTAGGCTTCTCCAGCCTTATGTACTGTGGGATCTAATGAACAAAACAAACAAACAACCAAAACAGAGTCAGATTCATAGATACAAAGAACAGGCTGATAGATGTTAGGGGGTTGGGGGTTGGGGGTCTGGGAGAAAAAGGTGAAGGGATTAAACAAAAAAACCTAAGACATCAGTAAAGGGGTTACAAAAGGGAAAGGCGATGGGGGGAGGTAGAAGAGGATAAAGGTGGGGTAAATGGTGATGAAAGGAGACTTGACTTGGTGTGGTGAACACACAATACAGTATACAGATGATGTATTATAGAGTTGTACACCTGAAATTTATATAATTTTATTAACCAATGTCATCCCAATAAATTCAATAAAAAATAAAAATAAATAAAATCAGCTTCCCAGATTTGTTCAACAAGTGTTTATTAATCATCTGTTATGTGTACGCACAATGTTAGGTACTAAATTTACAGCAATGTAAAAGACTATAAATGACTCAAAAACCATAGTCATCAAAGAAGAACAATTTAATCCTACAGGTGTGGATACATTTAGAATTTGAGAAGGAAAAGAGCACGCTAATTTTCCAGGTGTATACTCACAGAGTTTGCTGGCTTAAGGATTTCTCACCCAGTTGTACGTGGTGTATTATCTGAAGTTATTTAACCTGTTTGACAATCACATTCTTGGAATAAGTAAATTCTATGCAGGTGAAATTGGACAAACAATGCCAGTGACCTTGTTAGCTGCTGAAGTATTGGTCCAAAGGTTTAAAATAATAAGCTTCATTTTTCACAGAGTCTTGTTGACAGACAGTATCAGCAGGGCTTGGAGTTAGAAGAAGCATAATCCTCTTTGATGAATAGTTCAAGAAAAACGATTGTTAAACCTTTTGTCAATATTTTTAAAGTCATAATAATGATTTTAGATAGATTGTGTAATTAATTGACATCAACTAAAGATTTATGCGTTTAGTTAGCCTGGGTCCATTGAAATTGATTTTGTTTCCAGTGCATCAGCAAAGGCTCCTCAGCATCTCAATTTATCACCGGCGATAATAAATGGAGACAACAGCAAGGTCGTAAGTAATTCACAGCCTTGTTTTAGCCGTTAGCATCGACTTTCTTGGCAACCAAATTTATTACCTGAGTGACCAACAAAGAATTATCCCTCACATCTGATGCTATCAAACAGAAAGGCAGTGATAGGGCCAGCAGCAGCAAAGGAGGAGGAGGGGGACGTTCAGTATCCACAAATTGACCAGCAGCCTTTAATCTGGTGAGCTGAACCGAGTGAGACCAGGGGTCTACACTTCAGGGCCAACCAGCTCAACTTAGCTGGGACTCCAACTTTTGGAGTACAGCCCTGGGTGAATCCTAGCACAGTGCAAGCCTCCCAGGGCTCCTGTGATACCCTGCAAAGTATTTATATGGGTAAATGTAGGCATTCAAAGAACAGAAAGAAGACAGCCTTGCTGTTATCAATGTACGCTCTCTGACCTGCCTCGGTAAATGTGCATGTTTCTTAATATAAAAATAGGAATTATAAAAAAAATAAATAAATAAAAATAGGAATTATATTAAAGAGAATGTAGACTCCAAGAAATGAGAGAATACAGTTTGTTTTCTTCATTGGCATTTCCCCAGTGTTAGAACACTACCTGATTCATGGTAGCTGCTCAAAAAAATATTTGTGGGTGAATGAAAGATCAAGTGTGTTCACCAAGTTTTGACCTCAAGGAGTTTAAACTCTAGAAGTGAGGATAGGGCATGATCAGAAATACTTATGACAGGAACTAGATTTACGGGGTGATCACTCTGTAAGTCACATAATGTCGAATCACTATGTTGTACAGCTGAAACTAATACTGTATGAAACTAATATAAAACTGTAATTGAAAAATAAAATAATTACATTTAAAAAATACTATGACAGACCCTGGCAGGGTTGGCTCAGTGGTAGAGCATTGGCCTGACATATGGATGTCTCAGGTTCGATTCCCAGTCAGGGCACACAGGAAAAGTGACCATCTGCTTCTCCACCCCTCCCCCTTCCACAGCCCTGGCCCGATTGGCTAGAGTGAGCGCCTTGGGTGCTGAGGATAGCTCTGAGGTCTCCACCTCGGGCACTAATAAAATGGCTTGGTTGCTGAGCAATGGAACAATGGCCCCAGATGGACAGAGCATCGCCCCCTAGTGGGCTTGCTGGGTGGATCCTGGTCGGGGCACATGCGGGAGACTGTCTGCCTCCCCTCCTCTCACTTAAAATAAAAAAAAAAGAATTACAAAGGTTGTGATTGTAGCTTGTCTCAAGACAGGTAGAAACCATTGGTTGAGAGTAGAAAGAGAGCTTCTGTCTGGGTTGATAAGGAGAAGTTTTATGATGAGGGAGGAGTATTGAGAGGAAAAAAAGGAGGAAGAGGGGAAAAGAAGCTGAAAATATAGGATAGGAGCTTATGCAAAAAATCAGTGCCAGAGAAAAGATCTAAAAGTCACCTCTGGTAATACATAATTAAAAGCTCAAGACAGCATGAACCACTCAGAGAGTATGAAGAGACTTGAGAATCAAAATATATAGTAAGTGCTCAATGTTTAATAAGTAAATACCATTTCAAAAAATTATCCCAGGCCCCAATTTTTTAGATTTTATAAAATATAAAAGGTTATATGATGGATCGTAAGAACAGTGAACAACAATGAAATCCTTTATGACAGGTTTCCTTGTAGTGTTTGCTTTCACATTAATCAGTCACGAAAAAAAACGTAATAGAAGATATACAAATAAGCTTTTTTTTTTTTTTTTTTTTTTTTAAATTTTTTTTTTATTTTATTCATTTTAGAGAGGAGACACAGAGTGAGAGAGAGAGAGAGAGAAAGGGGGAGAAGCTGGAAGCATCAACTCCCATATGTGCCTTGACCGGACCAGTGCAGGGTTTTGAACTGGCGACCTCAGTGTTCCCAGGTCAACGCTTTATCCACTGCGCCACCACAGGTCAGGCCAAATAAGCTTTTTGACTTCCTTTTTTATATAAGAAATTGATCACTTTTTAGGTCTCATTTCATTCTCATTTCATTGAAAGTGTTGGCAAACAACAGAAAGGGGATTCAATGCCACAAATTGCACTTAAGCAGTTTGTCCCCCCTGCTTCTACCTCCGTTACTGACAGAAGATGCTCAAGAAGTATTTGTTGAGTGAATAATAAACCAATATTTTCTGAGGAAGTCCTTTGTGCAAAGCTCAGGGAAGGCATTCTAGGGTAAGTAAAGATGGAGTCATGGTTCCTATTTTCCAAGAGGTCACAGCTCAAGCTGGGGATGGGTTGGGACAAGCATAAATAGCTCTCATGAAAGAAAGGGTGTGACAACCACAAGCAACATGTTAAAGTAGTATAAAAATAATAAACTACTTACATGTCACTTCCCAGTTTATGTATTCTTTTATTCATAAGATTCTCTGAAAATTGAGGAAAGAGGTTACTTCTCAAAGGACATTTTAGGTGAAGGGGTAGAGTGGGTATTCAAGAGAGACCTAGAAGGGTTTACAGGAGAAGGGATTTGAACTTGGGCTCAAGGAATAGGTAGTAATTAGAGCTAACCCATTTTATGGATGAGAAGTCCACAGCTTAGAAAGAGTGAGTTCCTTCTACAGGTTATCTGTTTGATTCCTCGAGCTCTTAAGCTCACTTTAATACCTGTCTGTTAAATGCCAAAAAATGACTGAGGAGGTATGTATAGTGGATACCATTTTGTAAAAGGAAAATGACATATATATGACAGTCACAAGTAAAACTGTAAACAGTGGTTAGCTTTAGAGAGTAACATGCATGAAGCAGGGGCCGGCTCTCTTTCCCCTAAGACTGCCATCCTTTGTAATAAATTAATGACTACATAATGATTTATTCACAAATTAATAAACATTAATAAATAAATTAATTATAATATTAATTTGCATACATTATTTTAAAAATTAAAAGCCACCAAGGACTAAACATACAAAGTCATTATAGGAATTTGTTATATTTTACATATACTAAGATCTATTGAGGTTTTTGAACATGAGGGCAATTCCAGGGAGTAATTATTGAATAAAGAAAAAATATAGGTCAGGTTTTATTTACCTGTTTATGTTTATTTTTTCATTCCCTTTCATCATTCCTGCCATCCCACAGCATCCACCGGAGCATGACTGGATTGAGCAGTAGTTTGCTCTGTTGGTCTCCAGTGTACAGCATCAACTTCTAATGCCTCACATCAGTTACTTGCTTATTACAAATAATGTTTGCTTCCCTGCCTCCACCATAAATGCCAGAAGAACAAGGATTTTGGTCTGTTTTGTCCACTATTACAGCCTTAGCACCTGGAACAATTTCTAACATAAAGCAAGTGTTAAATCACTTTGTTGAATGAATTATAATTTTTAATAGACTGCAATTTAACAGAAGTTTTAGGTTCACAGCAAAATTGAGCAGAATGTAGAGAGAGTTCCTATATACAGAACTCCTGCCCCCCTCCCCCGCCACCTGGTATAGCCTCCCTCTACTATCAATATCCCCCACCAGAGTGGTACATTTGTTACAGTCAGTAAACCTACATTCACATCTTTATCATCACAAGTTCACAGTTTACATTAGGGTTTATTCTATGGCAGTGGTTCTCAAACTTTTTGAAGTTGGGGCACATTTAAAATCCTACAAATAATTATAGGTGCACTATATACAAATTTCTGAGAAACATGTTATAATAATTAAGTCAAATATTTAAGAAAAAAATATAAAGTCCAAGTGTGCTTTTATGGTAATTAAATGAAAGAAGTATGACAAAATTAAATTTATTCTGACATTAAGAAACATTTTTATGTTACATTTTTTTGAGTTATGTTTTTTAGAATTTGTAAAAAAAAAGAGGGGCTAAAAAATAATAAAATGGCCTGACCTGTGGTGGCGCAGTGGGATAGAGTGTCGACCTGGAACACTGAGGTTGCTGGTTCGAAACCCTGGGCTTGCCGAGTCAAGGCACATATGGGATGCTTCCTGCTCCTCCCCTTTCTCTCTCTCCCTCTTTCACTCTCTCTCTCTCTCCTCTCTGAAAAAAAAAAAATTGAATACATAAAGTCTTTAAAAAAAAAGAACCTAAGTTAAAATAAATAAATAAATGACAAAGAAGTTATCTTTTTATATATATAAATACATTCTTCGTAAGATTTAGTAAATTCGGCAGGTCCCAGCGTGAATGTGTTAAGTTTTTTCATTCTTGTGTTCATGAGAAACATGAGCCTGATGTGTCCTAGTGATTTCTTCAATGTTTGGGCATATATTTGAAAGGCAAACTCTCATTTCCTTGTCAATACATTGAAGAATTCCTCTCTTTTTACTCTTAATTGTGTTCAGTGCAGAAAACCCCCACCATACATATCATCTTAACTTTACACTAAACAAAGGATAGAAGAAACTTGCCTCCAGTCTTTCCGGGGAACATGGAGGGTAGTGTAACCAATCCAGCACCACAGCTTAATAGCCTTTTGCAACCTAATCAGGCAAGTGAGGTGGGGGGTTGGGCAGACTGTCAGCTTACAGCCAATTCCCCATACCTCTGTCCCCCAAAAATCTAAGCTCCAAAAACCCTGTTGGATTTTTGGTCCCCAACAAGCACATATTTCTCTGGAATACCATAGGGCACACCTGGAAATCTTCTAGGGCGCACAAATGCGCCCTGGTGCACACTTTGAGAACCACTGTTCTATGGTATAATGTCATATATCCACCCTTATAGTGTCATATAGGGTAATTTCACTGCCATAAGCATCCTCTGTGTTCTGTCTAGTCATCTCTCTCACCCCCAATCCTGGCAACTACTGATCTTTTAATTGTTTCCATAGCTTTGCCTTTTTCAGAATGTCATGTAGTTGGAACCATACAGAATATATCCTTTTCCAATTGGCTTCTTTTACTTAGTGGTATGCATTTAAGGTTCTTCCATGTCTTCTCAGGGCCTGATCATATTTAAGTGCTGAATAATATTTCATTATCTCACCTGGTTAAGCAGTGGTGCAGTGGTTAGAGCATCAGCCCAGGACACTGAGGATCCAAGTTCAAAACCCCAAGATCACTGGCTTAAGTGAGGGTTCATCTGGCTTGAGCCCAGGCTCACCAGCTTGAGCGCAGCGTCGCCAGCTTGAGTGTGGGATCATGGACGCAACCCCATGGTCGCTGGCTTGAGCCCAGAGGTTGCTGGCTTGAGCGAGGGGTCACTGGTTCGGCTGGAGCACCCAGGTCAAGGCACATAAGAGAAGCCATCTGTGAACATCTAAGGTGGTGCAACTATGAGTTGATGCTTCTCATCTCCCTGTCTGTCTGTCCCTGTCTACCCCTCTCTCTCGCTCACTCAAAAATATAAATTCATTATTTGAATATACCACAGTTTATTCAATGGATTATAATTTTAGACCCCAAAAATGAGGTAAGAAGAACTCAACTTGTACAGAAATGAAACAGTTGCTTTAAGTGGATTTGGGAGTTGAAGATTGAAAGAGGTGAGGGTCATGAGTACCATGGGATAGTGGCTTTGGCTGGAAACCAAGTTGCATTCATCCCTTCAGCTAATATTTCTGAGCATCTATGTGGGCAAGGCAGGTGGAACCAGGAGTCAGGTCCTGCTTGCTCAACACTTACCCTGAAAGTGAGTCCTGGTCTCAACCGGTCTGTGCCGCCCTGTGGAGTCCATGCAGGGCCCAGGGCAGTTAACTTGTGGTTTGTTTCTCTTTCTGAGCAGATTGAAAAAGGGGGCAAAGCAGACTTGGTGAGCTCCAAACTGCAGGCTGGGGACGAGGTGGTGCACATCAACGAGGTCGTGCTGAGCAGCTCCAGGAGGGAGGCTGTTTCCCTGGTGAAAGGCTCCTACAAGACCCTCCGGCTGGTGGTCCGCAGGTAGGCTGGGCTGGCCCTCACTGTACCTCCTCTAACCTGCCCCCTAGCTGGTAGCTGGCTCTTTAAACCTCAGCATGGAAATCATTATGTCTCCGCCCTGTTTTTCCTTTTTTTTTTTTTTTTTTTTTGGCCTATTTTGTGGCATGTGAGAAGGAAGTTGAGTAAAGACATTTCAGACACTTCCAACTTTTAAACCACTGGCTTCTCCAGCAGGCATTGGTTTGATAGAGTTCATCCTCACTGTATTTCTAAATTTCTGGGCTTGATGAAAGTGACCCTGATCCCAGGTGTGGTCAGAACTCTGCGAAGTGTTGTCTCATTGTGGGACTACAGAAAACAATTGGCCCATAGCTTTAGGTGGCATTCCATTCCACTCACCTGTACCACAATGGTCATCAAAACAGGCACATTCCTTCTTTTGTTTTTCTGGTTGTGATAGTTCTGGTTCCTTTGTTGGAAAAGGTTTGGGTTGTGATTGGTTCTAATGCCTTAAAGTAAGAAGTTTTGTACTCCCAGAAAACCAATGCCTTCTTGGTGGAGGGAATTAGCTGTAAAAAGGGGACGAGAGTTAATTATTTTTTCACTGTTTCAAACCAAGTACTGCTCAAGGTGTTTTACATATGTTAGCTCATTTAACCTGCACAAGAACCCAGTGAGACAGCTATTACTATCCCAATTTTATAAGCAAGAAGAAATGTACCATATTTCCCCATGTATAAGATGCACTTTTTTCGAAAAATTTGGGGTCTAAAAGCTGGGTGCTTCTTAGACAGTGGTTGTAGCATTTCAAATGCCATAGATGGAACTGATGACGAGGCAATATATGAAGACAGTGATTCATCAGGAGACACAGATGAGGACAAGCTAATGGATGGGAGTTTTGACAGTGATAAGGAGTTGTATGAATTTTATAATGAATAAAACTTGAGGTCAGTAACTAATTAATATATTATTTTTTCAAATTTCAAACCCCAAAAATAAGGTACGTCTTATATATGGGGAGCACCTTATATATGGAGAAATATAGTAGGTTAATAAAAGTAAAACAGATGATGAGGGGAAGAGTAAGAAAAGGATCTAGTAGATGCTCCTGGTTCCACTTTACCATACCACTTGAGTGTCATTACCTTGAGCTACTAAGCTCTAGATCTATACATTTTTGCTTTCGCTGGTATTTCTTCATTAATCGAGTTTTACCTGCTTTACTTGGCAACTAAATGTTATAATATTTGAGAATGTTCAGTTGCCTGGAATTTTAAGAGTCATTAAATCAAGCCACACCATTTTCACGGGTGAAAAGTTTACTGGCCACAGATAGTCTCTTGTGGGACCCTTCACTCCTACAAGCATTCATTCCTCAAACTTGACTGAGTGAGCCCTTGCATAGGGGACAAGCAGCTCCTCCCAACCACAAAAACACAGTCATGAGTGTGGTTCCACCTTATCCCCAGATTCTTGTGACTGTCCTCACTGTGCTGGGCTGTGTCTTGTTTCTCTTCAGAGCCATTGAACCATTTGCTTCTCTGGTGGCCAATGATACCAAGTGGTTCAAAGGAGGGGTGCCAGGGCCAGATCTGGTCTGGGTTCAGATGCCAGGGCTGTCACACTCCAGCTGTGTGACCTGGGGCAAGTTACTTACCTCACTGAAGATTTCATTTCCTCATCTTTAATTGAGGATTAAACTACCGACTTTTCAAGGTGATTAGAAAGATTAAATGAAATGCTCTACATAGTAACAACAGGTGCTACTGGTGTTATTTACTGTATTATTATTGGCCAGTTGCAGACTTGTGCCTGTTCTGTGGCTCAGGATTTGAGAAAAGCAAGTGGTCATCCCATACATGATGGCTGATTTCTCAAATAGATGGGTAAGAAGGCTCAGAAGGATTAGGCTCATTTCATGAGTCCAGAGCAGTGTTGATGGTTTTTAACTCGTTTTGGCATGTAATAAAACGGAGGAGTATTGCCATTTTATCAAGCATGCTGTCTGCCTGATTATAAAGAAGTACCCTCCCTCAACTTATTCCCTTGTTGAATTTACTGCCATATAGAACTGGTCATGACAGTGCTCGGGAGCTCATGGAATTTAGTAATCTTAATTCACATTATCCAAACTCAGAGGAAATCAAAGAATATACGCCAGAATACCAATGCATTAACTCAGTTTGATAAAAGACAACTCTAAGTGGAACAAGTAGCAGTATACTCTGTCTTCTCAGGACATCTAACTAGGAAGTAGGACCATACATGTGTGGTGATCTCAGATTCTGAGTGAAGAGAGTGGTTCAGAGGCGCCTGTGTGTTGGCATGTGCTCTGCCCGTCGGGTGGCCTGTCTTCCAGCAGGGACATGTCTGGCAGGTGGCCCAGATGCTTACACTGGTGAGACAGGGCCTTCCCCTCGGACTGACTGCCGGAATCTTGCCACCAAGCCCTCTGCTCCCATTTCATTTTTCCTCTTCTTGGCCACTCGAAATCCCCCTTCTGATTGACACATTCTTTCTTTAGATATGCTAATATGATCAATAAGGTTACTGAAGAGTCCTTGCACTCTCTGCTTCTGGTGTGGGAAACATTTGGTCTCTAAGATGTCTTTTGAATATGTCTTATCTCATCTATTATGTGTTGATTTTTATAGTTGAATGCTCAGAGTTTAGGAAGGGAGGCTGGCTTTGCTTCTCACACATACTTAGAGATGGGGATTATGAACGTGCCTTGGTAGACATGGATGGACATTCCTCCCTGACCTTTCAGAAAACTGAGGAGAAGCCCCTGGGCTCTGGGTTAATCTGGCTTTGCATTTAGCAGATCTGTCACTTTCCTGAGAAGTCTTACCTATGGCACATGTCATGCCCTGAGATTTTCATTTCCTTCTAGTTACTCATGACAGGGTGACTTGTGATATTTCACTTATTAGTTTTCCTCCTTCTCCGATGTGATCTCTATACTTGAAAGACAAGATTGAGGGGGCTTCCTGGAAACATAATTGGTGTCTCTGTTTCCTACAGCAATCTATTTTGTGATGAAAATTACACATCAACAGCTCCATCTGCACCTGCTCCTTTTTCTCTGAAAGTTAGTTTGGGGGCAGCTTTCACAGCCATCATCAAAATGCTGAGAATGTGGAGCAGGGCCGTGCTGTTTATACAAGTTTCAAGGGTGTTTTATCTAGTGACCAAAAACAATCAAAAGTAGAAACACCTTCTTAAAAGGCTACAATGACAAGAGAAATGCACAGTCTCTAGTGAGTTGTGGGTCAAAGGCCTTAGATCTGCTGACCTCCCAAAAAGAAGTCCAAGTTTAGTTCTCTGGAAGGAGAGAGGGAAGGGATGATGTAGAAGCTGTGAGAACAATGCATCTGCTGCTGCCCGGTAAGTGAGAGCGAAGGTCTGTGGGTAAATGGAGAAGAAATGAGAAAAATACGAAGTGGGCCGAAGAAAGACCTTCCTAAAGGAAAGCAAACATCTCCCAGCTGAAGGAAAATTGAACAAGGAAACCTTCATGGAATGTGAGAACAGCACAAAGGATGTAAAGTAAGAGAGCAATCATGCACACAAATAAGAGCCAACGACCCAAACGCTTTCTAAAATCAACAGACGCTTTATTTGGCAGACATGTATAGAATACATGTCTTAGAACAAACTAACTTTTAAAATACAAACTAACAAAGGGAAGGGTCTTCAGGCTTACTTTAACATCCTTGAAGGTAATACAAGGTGGTTTTAGTACAGGTAATACTGCTGTTCAATGATAACCCAAATTTTAAATTTTTAAAAAAATAGAAGTCTACAATTTTCTTTCAGAACAGACTATTGGGGTTAATTGGTAAATATTCATCTAGATTCATGATTTTACACAGAGTTGGTACCAAATTCCTGTCTTGAATTGAATAATCGGAATGGCAGTGTAACCAAACCAATGGATCTGTAATCCCAATGTCGATACTCTGTAACTTCCATTTTTCTTGGCAAAGCCTACCTCCCAACTTTCTGTATTGAGGTGCTATTTTTGACCAATACTATTCTACTCCTATTTTTTAAAAAAATCAGTGGTTTGTTGGTTTATATGGCAAAGAAAGTTTTAGGCCTAAGAGCTATTGGTTAGAGCATTGTCCCAAAAAACCAAGGTTGTGGGTTTGATCCCGGGTGAGGACACATACAAAAATCAACCAATGAATGCATGAATAAGTGGGACAGCAAATCAGTGTTTCTCTCTCTCTTTCTTGCTTTCTCCCTTCCTCTCTCTCAAAAATCATTAAATAAAAAAATTGTTTAATGTTTATTGTATTGATTTGAGAGAGAGAGAAAGGGAGAGAGAGACAGGAACATTGAGCTGTTCCTCTATGTGCCCTGACTGGTAATCAAACTGTCAACCTCCACACTTCGGGACACGACTCTAACCAACTAAATTGTCTGGCCAGGGTATAAATAAAAAAAAATTATTTTAAGTTTTTGGATACATTTCAGGGTAATGGTTTTGTACTTGTTTAGGAAGGCTCGTGTAAGTTATATGAAAGTCAGATTTGTTCTTTCCAGGAGAAAAGATCCATGAGATGATGATGCAGGGTTGACACTCTTGGATTTGAACTCTGATGGCATCAGGCACTAACTCTAAATGACTGAGTGAGTCTTTTAATGTCACTAATTCGTGCCTCACAGGATCATGAGGATTAAATGAAAAAGATGGGATGGGCCTGACCAGGCAGTGGCGCAGTGGATAGAGCGTCGGACTGGGATGTGGAAGAGCCAGGTTCGAGACCCCGAGCTCGCCAGCTTGAGCGAGGGCCCATCTGGTTTGAGCAAAAGCTCACCAGCTTGGACCCAAGGTCGCTGGACGGCAACAAAAAGACTAATGATTGATGCTTCTCACCTCTCTTCGTTCCTGTCTGTCTGTCCCTATCTATCCCTCTCTCTGACTCTCTCTCTCTGTCCCTGTAAAAAAAAAACAAAAAAACAAAAAGCAAAGAAAAGATGGGATGGTAATTAAAGCATGAACTGTCCTGGAAATAAAGTGCATATTTCTTAGGCAAATTTCCTCCTTGGAGAGGTCTAATCTCTAGAATATATCATATGATTAAGAGTCCTTGTTAATGGGATGACTATGGTGAGGACATGGTTTTTCTGGGTGTAGGAGGCAGCATGCCTGATGCAGAGGGTGGGGAAAAGGGAGTTTTTTTCAAAATGGAATTTTACCCCTACACCGTCCCACCATCTCTGCAAATATGATACAGCTTTTCCCAAGGAGGAAGGATAGAGTACATTTTACCAATAAAAAGAGCTTCAGGAGAAATGGGGCTGCATTAGTAAAACAATAAGCACCTGCCTACAATATGTGTCCTCCCTGGCTGTGCGACTTGCCCTGTGCAGTGGGGCCAGAGAACCTAGGTCTGGTCACTTTTCAGCCATGCTCTATCCGGTGGTAAAAATGAGAGAATTGTATCCAAAGATGTGTATTAGTGACTTGCCTGAGGACACATGCTTTATGAGAACACAGCGAACTAATTAATGCTTTCCACTCCATTGTCTTCTCCATTTAGAAATGTTTGTGATGCTTTAAACAAACAATAAACAGAAGGCAAAAACAAAATATACCAAACAACCCCAATAAACGGACTTTTCATTCGGTTAGGGAAAACTGTTCAATGAAGAGGTGACTCCCACTGACCTTGAACTCCCTGTAGGAGTTCAAAGGCAACGCACTTCAGTGCTCTGTATGCCAGGCTCACTTGACGTTCTCCATCCACCTCTGGAAGCAAAACTATTTGTTGCTTTACAGTTGCTTCCTCCCTCCTAACAAAAAATGGTGACGAAATTAAGTTCACCACAACCCTCATACCCATACTCCCCTGAAAAAACCACCCCACATTTCTGAGAGTTAGCAGAATAGTTCCTTTCATAAATGGGTGAGATGACTTTATTGGAATGGAATGGGATGGGTGGCTCACACACTTGCTACCTCTGTGTCAGATTTCTGTGACTTTTTTGCATTTGGATTGAGTTGTGAGACTGTAACTCACCCAGGATTTGCAAGTCAGTGATCTTGAAAGAAGTATCTGGTAATGAAAGGAATGCTTTTTAAGGCCCTCTTAAAGAATACAAAATTAACTCAACTACTAAAAATAAAAAAGGATTTGGAAAATCATTTCCTTTTTGATTCATGGTTACAGTTCATAATAGAAAAAAAATTCTTGGGATATTATCGCTATCCCCTCCCCACATCCTTCTCACTATTTTGCCATTACTTTACCCCCCAACCAAGATGTCTGGCTCTATTCCTGTAAAAAAGTACTTATAGTCTTTTTTATTCCCCATTTAAAAATAATTTTTATTTTTTAATTACAGTTGATATAGATTGTTATATTAGTTTTAGGTGCACACCCCAGCCATTAGACATTATGTAACTTATTAAGTGATCATCCAGGTAAATCTCCCATGCATCTATAGTCATAAAGCAACTTAGTCTGGTTAACCACATTATGTCTCCTCTTAATGATTTTAAAGCAGTTTAAATATTTATTTAAAGCTTTAAAAATTAAATGAAACAAAACTTCCCATTTCTAAGGCACCAAGTTTGAAGGGGGATTGAACTTTTCTAGAACACAAGAAGTATCTGTTTTTCCTTGTACAGTACATTGACAATCTCTAACTCAGATCATGCCAGCTCCGAGCTGCCAGTCCTCAGGTATGAAATGGTAAACAGCATGTAGAAGGAAGTCCATACTGTTTGGATTCCAACCTCAGCTTGGGTGGATTCTGGTCGTGGCATCATGGCCACAAGTCAATCTCTCTGAGACTACCATATTTCCCCATGTATAAGATTATCCCATGGATAAGACGCTCCTTAATTTTGGGGCCTGAAATTTGGAAAAAGATGTATTACATAAAGTTATTGAACTCAAGTTTTATTCATCTTAAAATTCATACAACTTCTCTTCACTGTCAAAACTCCCATCCGTTAGCTTATCCTCATCTGTGTCTGATAATGAATCACTGTCTTCAACAATGAGCGCAAAAAAAAGCACAAGAAAAGCCTGACCAGGCGGTGGTGCAGTGGATAGAGCATTGGGCTGGGATGCAGAAGACCCAGGTTCGAGACCCCGAGCTTGCCAGCTTGAGCACGTGCCCATCTGGCTTGAGCAAAAGCTCGCCAGCTTGGACCTAAAGTCTCTGGTTCCAGCTAGGGTTGGCTCGGTCTGCTGAAGGCCCGTGGTTAAGGCACATGTGAGAAAGCAATCATTGAACATCTAAGGTGTCGTAACGGCAATGAAAAACTAATGATTGATGCTTCTCACCTTTCTCCGTTCCTGTCTGTCTGTCCCTATCTATCCCTGTCTCTGACTCCCTCTCTGTCCCTGTAAAGAAAAAAAAAAGGCAGGAAATGCAAGTAAAAAAATCTACAACCACTATATAAGATGCACCCAGTTTTAAGAACCCAATTATTTTTTTTTAAGTGTGTCTTATACATGGGGAAATACGGTAAGTTTCTTCTTAAAATGAAGAACAGTAATAGTATCTTTCCTACTGAGTTACTATAAGGATGAAAGAAGGTAGTGTATATGAAAATGCTTCAGGGTAATAAAATAGTAAATCATTATTTCAAATTTACCTGATTGCATTCTTCTTTAATTGTTCTAGTTATAACACTGATTTGACTGGTGTGTGCATAAAAACATACAGGTTATAAAGTTTCTGATTATAACCTTTTTGCTAAGAGGAAATATAGTTTTAGAAGACAGTACCAATCTAGGCCCAAGTTCAGAAAATGAAGATTTTTTTTAAAAAGGCCATGTTCTTTTTTTTTTTTTTTTTTGTATTTTCCCGAAGTTAGAAGCAGGAAGGCAGTCAGACAGACTCCTGCATATGCCTGACCAGGATCCACATGGCATGCCCACCTGGGGGCGATGCTCTGCCCATCTGGGGCGTGGTTCCCACCGAAGCCATTCTAGCACCTGAGGTGGAGGGCATGGAGCCATCATCAGTGCCCGGGCCAACTTTGCTCCAATGGAGCCTTGGCTGTGGGAGGAGAAGAAAGATATAGAGATAAAGGAGAAGGAGAAGGGTGGAAAAGCAGATGGGCGCTTCTCCTGTGTGCCCTGACCGGGAATCAAACCTGGGACTTCCACACATTGGGCCGATGCTCTACTGCTGAGCCAACCAACCAGGAAAGGCCATGTTCTTTGAACAAATTACCATAAGTAGAAAATTTTGATTTCAAAACAAGTTGGAGCTCATCGATAGGAGGCTGAGTGACAGAAAAAAAACCCTCATTCTACAGAAGGGGACTCTAGGCAACTGCCTTTTATTTCCTGGGGCATCTTTGTTCCGTTAAATTAAAGGTTAAGTTACATACACACATGTGGCGCAGGCTGAGCAATTTGAAAATGTAATGTTCTGTAGACAGCTCAACACGCGGCCTTTGGAAAAATTGTCAAAAGATAACTCTTAAGTAGGGAGGCCATGGGTGTTGAGGACAATAGAGAAGGAGCAATCACAATTTACAAATAGGCAATTTGTAAAACTGTTCTTGAAGCTCCAGGCACTCACCTAGGTATATAACACATGTGGCCTTGTCCACCTCAGCTGGACACAGAAACCAAATGAGAAAAATTCTTGCCCAATGTTGTCAGTTTCAAGAATTGCCTGTGTCAAGTTTTCTTAAAAGGGCCCCATGCTGTCTTTTGTGCCTAGTCCTCTATGGATGGACAGGAAGAAGGGGTGTGTCAGACGAGCGCCTTCTGAGGAGAGCGCAGAGCCCTAGTGGCAGCCAATATGGTGGCAGTATAACCCCAGTGACGCTGTTGGGAGCTTTCCATACTTTTGTGATACTTCCCACCTCCATGTGCCTCCCCAGCACTTGTGATGACCCTCTCATCTCCACCCATGTCTCCCATTTCTTCATGTGTCCTTTTGTTCTTCTGCTCTTTGCATTTCTTAATTTGAGCAAAGGACCAGCAAATACCTGGGACCCAAATACAGATCCCAAGCTGCAGTACAGTTTGCATTGCATCTTAGGACCCGGGATCAAACTTCCCCAGAGGGGAAATTGGTATAACTGAGAACTGTGGTAACTTACCCTTTAAACATTTTTTTCACTTGAGCAAGTGGTTGAGAGGAGGGGGGGGAGGCAGCTGTGGAGGCCTTTGACCCCCAGAAACTTTTCCAAGAGGCCTGGCATCATGGGAATTTGCTCAGTATGCTTTGAGGAGGTATTTCAATCCTGCTGGGACCATACCAGAGCAGTTTTTGGCTTCCCTTGAGTCCTAGGTTTGAATGTCACTGTCTAGAAGTATAGTATTTGATTTCCTAACCAGTTGTTTCTTCCCATGGAAAATTCATGTAACACATTATTGGGTTTCCTGAGAGGTATGCAATAAGACTCCCTTACTGTAATGAGAAAAGGAACATTTTTTTGCTGTAGCATATAAAGATAACTGCTATTTTTACTCCCTGGGTTACATATGCTTACTGGCTAGGCACCGAACACTGGCCACATACAAAGGAATGTTGTATTGTTTTCCAACGAAGGAGGTTTGATGATAAAAGACCTGATTTCATTCCTGGGATAACATGGTTTTACTGCAGACAAATGTACTCCAAGCAGGAGTCACACTCCATGCCCAACCATGAAAGAATGGCACTCAAATATCTGTCTGAACTTTTAGGAGCTGAAGTCTAAGTTCTGAGATCACATAAGAGTATGGTAGAATCATTTCTCCCAATTCTAAATGTGGGGCATTGGCTAAAACAAATAAGTTTACATGATTCTGACTAGAATATGAACCAAACATTTGTAATTCTGCATCCTTGAAGCCAAATGGCTTATAGCTGCTCTGTCTCAAACTTGGCTGCACAGTGGAATTACATAGGGAGTTAATTTTTTAAAAATAAATGAACTATCAGTTCCAGCCCCCCCAAAATTGAATTAACTTGGTATAAAGTATAGCATGGCATTAGACATTTTCAAAGCTTCCCAGGTGATTCATATGTGCAGTAAAGTTTGAGAACCACTGGTTTAAGCTGTTACGTTCAAATGATAAGGAGAAACAGTGAGTAAGCAGAGACTAAGTGGGGAAGAGAGGCTCACAGAGTGGAAGGCGATTTAAGAAAAGTAGCTGGAAGAACAAGTCAGCCAGTGGAGAGGTGAGGAGTACAACAAAGCCTCATTAAAGTGGGAACCAAGTGCGGTAACAAAGACCCCTGCTGCTGAGTCTCAGGAGTGTCTGAGATCCAGAGAGGGCTGCCTAGCAGGGCTGAGAGCTGGGCCACTGGTGGGCCTGCCCTTGCGTTTCTATGAGTTCTGTTTCTCATTACTGCTATATGGAGGTGTAATTTTTTAAAATCCTATTAAGTGATGTTACTCCTGGTACATGGGAGTGGGCAGGGGAAGGGTGGTCGGGGGACAGCATGAATGCCTGTGACCTGAGCTGTTGTCAGGGAGTTCATTTTTAACAGCAGGTTTGGGGGCTGACCAATCATTTTGAGGGGCTGAAGCCATACTCATCGCGCTGTAACTGACATGTTCACGTTGTGTGTCATTTCTGGGTGGTGCCGCCTTGAAATTTGCCATAAAAGAAAGATGGCTTAATGCAACTGTTTATTCACTTGAATTGGACATACTACATATGTGAAGACAATGTCAAGAGGTGCTGGAGTGAAGTAAGCATGTGTGCATCTATTTATCCTTACAAAATATTCCTTTACTTTGTCAGGCTCCAGTTCTTAGAACCACCCTCTGTATAGCCTTAGCACAAGTTTCTCCCTTTTTGGGAGTGAGGGGTAGAGCAATGACTTCTAGAATCCTTAATGGAAAATCAGAGCTTCGAAGGTCCTGGCAGTTTTGTCCTGTTCTGGATCATTCCATTGCTTTAGTTTCCTTCTGAATTACATGTTTTTATGTCTTAATTATAATAGGTCCAGGATCACAGGTGTCCTAATAAGGTGCTGGGAAGAGGCTGAAAATTTAGGTGTGGAGCATTCAGAACCCTACACGGGCAGTTAGCCTTCAAAAGACAGAGAAACCCCTGGGTCTTCCTGACTTCAGATGACCCCTAAGGTTTTTTCTTCCTTTGTCCATTGCTAATTAAAGTGACGACCTCAAATGTGTATTTATTACCACCTATCTCCTTAAGGTTCTGTTGCTTCTGGGCCCTGGCAGGTAGCACTTTTGAAGAGCCTAGTTAGTCCTTGGTAAAATTATATTTCTAAGACCAGCCACTCTGTCACTTTGCCTCTGCCACTAAAATGTTTGTTCAACTGCCTCTCAGGTCTAAAGGGCCCACGTCACTCTCTCCACTGGCTGCCGGATTGCTGAGTGTAGCTTGTCAGTCCATTTGAAAAATGCCATTTTTCCTCTCCGCCTTATTCTGCTGTCAAACTCCTGTCTGATGCTGCCTTTGCTTAGAAGGTGGGAGGTGTAATGTTATCCTGGTGGGAGGAGAGGGTTGCTTGGTTAGTGTGTTTATTGTTTATGGAGAAAGGTTGCTGTGCTGTTTTTCATGAAGACTGCCATTCTTTCTAAGGAGCATTTTGAAAGGATTCTTCGGAATGTTTCTTTACAGGTGTCGCTTAGGCATCAGCCATTGTTACTTGTTGATTGCAAATAAGCAGGGCACAAGCCCTCTACACCCAAGACAGTCTGTCTCACAGAATTGTCACAGGAGGGAGACATTTTCAGAACCTTCCTTCCTTCACCCTATAACTTAAAGGAGCAAATGATGAAAGGGAATCGTTTTTTCACTTGTGGCTGCATGTTACATAAGGGATTTTTTAAAAAAATAATTACCCTTTTTATCAGTTATGCTCTTTTGGCTTGCCCCCTCACTTCCTTTGGGCATTTGCTCAAATGTCAGCCTGCCCTCTACAGTCAGTTAGAAATTGCAGCCCCTTCCTGTCATTCTCAACACTCCTTGTTTTCTGTTTTCCACCTGTAAGACATATATTCACAAAAGTATTGTTTCCTTCTCATTAGACTATAAACTCCGAGATTTTATTCAGCATGGTGTAACCCCGTGCCTGGAATGGTGTGAACACCTAATATGTGCTCAATGAATGTGTGTGAAATAAAAACAAAAATATACCCGATAGCAGCTGTGTGGTCTGATGGGTAGCCCCCCCAGCTCTGAACCAGCTTGCCTGACTTTAAATCAGGCACTTAATTAGCATTTACTGGTCAAGTACCTTAACCTCTGCAATAGTTTCATCATCTGGAAGATGGGTATAATATCAAGCTCACTGTCAGTGGTGTAGTAAATTGCTGTAGAAATGTTTACTGTTCTGGATTATGTCTTTAGAGTTAGTCCTTTTGCTGCATCACCATTTCACTGGAAAGGGCTGGCTGGGCTCATCCTCTCTGCCCTCTCTGTTCCCTCATGGTCAAGTGTCTCATCTCGAAGCTGACCACACTCTTCACTTGTATCCTTCACCAAAGAAAAGTCGTACGTGAAAGCATTTCTCCTCCCATGAATGAAAAAAAAAACGCAGTCCCCTTGCACCTGTCTGCCCTGTGCCTCCCTCCCCTTGCTCAGGTAGCCCCTCGAGCCCTTGCTTGAGAGTTAGGTCGCAGGAGCCTGGCTTTCTGGATGCTGCCGGTGGCAGGGCCCCAGCTTTGGCAAGCCTCGCTGGAATAAGGGCCTTTGCAGTCACCTTGTCACATAGAGGTTTGGGTCCATTTCCACCCCTCCCCTCTAGTGACGTTCTGCTCAGTGATTAGGAGTGCTGGCTTTGACTCTGACAGAACTTACTTTGCAGCCCTGACCCTTATTATCAACTCTGGGCCAACCGGCGTCACCTCTCTCCTTTCTTTTCTTTTCACTGGGAAGTGAAGACGATCATCCCTACTTTATATGAAGGTTGTAGCAATAAAGACGATGTATATGGAACATGGCCTGTGGTGGCGCAGTGGGTAAAGCCTCAACCTGGAATGCTGAGGTCACCGGTTCAAAACCCTGAGCTTGCCCAGTCAAGGCACATACTATGTGTTGATGCTTCCTGCTTCTCCCCCTTTCTCTCTCTCTCCCCTCTCTAAAATCAATAAATAAAATATTTATATATACACTGCTCACAAAAATTAGGGGACCAGGGAACATGCAGATACTCCAGTACTTTCAGCCTTTTGTATAGTGCAGTTTCACCAATGAAATAAAAGTTGTTTTTGCATCTTATTTGCATAATTGAACAACTTTTCTTGACTTGATGCTTGCTTTTCTGATGTTCTTGTTTAATAAAACGATCAAATGCTTTTTTTATCGCTTCATATTCATTTTGAAATATCCCCTAATATTTGTGAGCAGTAAGTATATATAAAGAAGAAAGCCTTGGGCCCGGTTTGGTGCGCTTTTCTGTGATTCACTTCTGTTCAGTGGCGACTGGTTGCTGCACAGCTGCCCACGCACTCAGCAGACACTCAGAGAAGGGGGTGCTTCCCTTCGGTGGCGGGTTTCCTGCAGCAAAGTCTGAACTGCTGCGGCAGAGAGAACAACGGACTCAAGGTGGGTGGGGGCTGAAGTTTCCTGGCATGGAAAAGAAAAAAAAAAGCAGAGAAAGAAAGAAACTTACTCCCAAACTAGACAGAGATCAAATTTGTCAGTGGGGAGTAAGGGTGGGGGGCAGGGGGAAAGGTGACTTGCTAATGACTGCAGATAAAAAGCACTTTTCTATAGGGGTGGGGGGGTCAGTGGTCATGGGCAAAGCCTCTCTTCTGACCCCCAGAGGGTCATTCTGAAGAAACTACTGCCAGAAATGGAAGGATTTAGCCTCAGGTCATAGGACCAGAAACAGAAGTAGGAAGAGGAGCCAGGTTTTCTGACAGCAAGTTGTTCTGTCAGGGTACCAGCATGGGTCCAAGGCCAGAGCGCTGTCTTTGCTGTGATCTCATGGCCACTGTCCCTTTCTCATCGATGGCAGCAACTGATAGTGTGTGTGTGTGTGTGTGTGTGTGTGTGTGTGTTTCATTTGACGATTCTCTCTTCTCACTTTTTAGCACTTTTCCTGTTTTCATTATCTTTTTCCTCAAAGTGTGAACTTTAGACAACTTGCATCAGAATCAGCTGTAGTGCCTATTTTCCATACAAATCACTGTACTCTTTGCTGTGCCTAAATCAGACTCCCGCAGTGGGGTGTGCGGTGGGTAAAACCTGCTTTTTATAAATTTGCCAAGTGATTCCATGCCCAATGAGGCGGGCAGCCTGCAGCACTCCATGTTGTCCTTCCTCTGGCTGGGTGAGGGCCTTGCCATGGTCTTCCTTGTCTCCTTGGCCCACATAAGACCCAAAAGCCTGGGCTCTGCATAGATTTGAGCAACTCCATGGCTACTCCTTGAAGTGAAAGACTAGCTTCATGCTTCTTGGCCATGATGTGTAAGTCAAATCCAGATTTTCAACTTTAAATCGAGATTGGGAATGGTTCTTATCTTCTCTGAACGCCTTCACAAACATGTTAGAACACAACCCAAATACACAGAAATATTCAAAAGTAGTAGTAGCGCGCTGTTGGCCTGCTTACTGGACAGAGCAGCTTGCAACAGTTTCTAAAAATAGACCTTTTTGGTACAGGTCACTAAGCAGGAATGGCCTCCTTGTCACGCTGTTTACACAGTCTCACATCTGACACCTTCATAACAACAATGCTGACTTAATGGGGTCTGGGGACTAGCATGGTCCCTGGGAATTCTGGGGAAAGTGCAGCCTGGGCTGCAGCCCGTGAGGGTGAACGTTCAGCAGCATCCTGACTGAAACCAGTGCTGTTTGGATTAAGGGCCCTTTCAACCTTTGCTTCATGATTTCTCGTCCCCTTTCCATCACTGTCTCAAAGTCAGGGGCAGAGGTCAGAAACTGCAAGTCACTCCACGAGATACTAACAAACAGAAAAAGAAGCTTGTGTTCAGGAATTTAAGACCCATGGTGTTTTGTTTTGTTTTGTTTAAACTGTCTTGCATTTTTTCCCTTTGCAAATTTGTGAGTTTACAAAGCAGTTTATAGCTGCAAATGTAATTTTGACACCTTCCAGTAAAATGTTCAGAAAAGGTTTATTTCTCTTTTTTTTGGAACAGCCCTGCAGTAGTGAGAGTTCTTTTCTTCTTGTGTAATAATGCATGGATACCCCTGTCCTGGCCCCTAAATGCAAACAACGTGAGTGGGATTAGAATTGAATTTTCTTGGGATTAACGTTCTAAATTAAGGAAATGGAATAAAAGAATGGGGCACTTGGCATTGAATACATAGGAGGTGATTGAACTGGACCACCAAGCTTTTCCATTCATAAGATTCAGCTGAAAAAGTAGATTATTTTGGATCAAATGTAGAATATTATATCTAGGAATCAATTTTGAGTTACGAGTTAACCTGTCCCATTGAGTAAATAATTCTAGGAAGCTCTCTCCTGTTAGCTTTGAGTGTTCTAAGCATTTCTTTCTCTCATTTAATTCTCACAACAACCCTATAAAATATGTATGATTATTACTCTGTTTAATGGAAAAAGAAACAGACTTTCAACAGGGCAGCCTGCCAAGGGGACACCTCTGTGAAGTGTGGATTTGAACTGCAGTCTATCTGACACAAAAGTCCAGGCTTTAAGCCAGTGGGTGTTCAGATGAGCTGGTTTTCTGCGATTGCTCAAACCTCTGCACCAGCGTGGGTTCATCAGCCTCTGGGTGACCACAGGTTGGATTCTGCCAATGCTTTTATTTATTTTGCTTTCAAAACAGTACACACTGGTGCCTTTGTTTCCCCAGCAGTGTTGATTCACATTCCCTTAAATAAATTAACCTTCCCATCTTGTCTAACTCATTCGATGGGAGCAAGTCCCCATGCCAACAAAAATAAAAAGAGAGAAACAATGTGGCAAGAAGGGAGAGGCTACAGAGGATTGTGTGCTTATTAAGATGTGAGTACAGGCTCATCATTCTTTACTCTCCCCCCAAAATAAAGCAAAACAAAACAAAGCCCCACCACTTGATTCTAATCAGTTCTGTAATTTTGAAATGGTTGATATACGTGATTAATATGGAAATGTGGGAACATTCATTGTTTTTGTAAGAGAACATTGGAGATTTTATCACTTCTCTTCCAAATAGCAAATGCTTAGTAACAATGTTGAGTGTAAACACCAGACCACTGAGTACTAACCCGAAGCCCTGGGAGACTGTTCCTTGCAGGATGGGCTCGGCTGAGATCTAATCCAACTTCTGAAGGAGATGATATGTGTCTTTGTGCTCTGTTCTTGCCAACACCATAATGAAGCTCCCTCGTTATGGCCCATTTCAGTACCCATGGTTCTCTGTACATCCCACCCAGTAGTGGGATTCAGCTGGTTTAGCAGACAGATACCTAGTTTTTTGTTGAGTTTGGTGAACCAGTTGTTAAAATGGAACCTGTAATCAGGGTTCTCTCTAAGTTGGGCGCCTGGGCAGCCACCCAATGTGCGCAACAGTGTATTCTAAGCACCTGTAGTAATGTTCATTCCATCCATAGGTGAAAAATATTGCAAGTCAGGATGCCAATTAAGAAGCAATATGGAAATATCTTAATAACAATTTTATTGTTTTTTGTCAGCTATTACTCAATGTTTTTCATTAATATTTTAAAACTTTCTTATAATCTAGTTTTGTGTACCTCTTTTATTGTTTTTATTTAAGTATTAAATTTATGAAACAATAAACTACATTTCGGTATATATTTTTTTATACTTGAAACAGTCATTAGGACAGAGAACCTGTTGTTAAATTATTTGAATCCCACCACTGCCCCAACCATTCTTTCTCAACTCTTCCTCTTCTTGGAATTGTTCCTCCAAATCTGTCTCTTTTCTGGTTCCTCATTCAAAATTACCTTCCAATTTTTTTATAGTAATATTATTTTAGATTTTCTTTTATTTAGTGTTTTTAAAGAGAGAGAGAAACATTGATTTGTTGCTCTACCCATTTATGCATTCATTGGTTGATATGTCTTTGTGCCCAAACTGGGGATTGAACCTGTTGGGGACAATAACTTACTAAACTCCAAATACATGGCTAAAACTAGCTGAAGTCTGTTGAGAACAATAGAATCTTACATTGATATAAAATGGCAGTACTAAAGCTATTATTTATATTTTTAAAAATGATTTTTCAGGTTATTAGTATCTTAGTGTAAAAGAATGTCTTCCCAGTGGTATTATCTCTGTGACAAATGGTTGGAGCCATTTGTGGATAGATAATCGTGTCTTGTCATTAGAAGCCTCAGGTCATGGGCAGAAGCTGACCTCAGCCTCATAAGGCTGACCATATTTTATATATAAATATATATATATATATACACACACACACACACACACACACACACACACACACACACACACATATATATGATGTCTTAAAAGTCAAATGAAAATGCTCATTTCACACTTTTCGAAATCATCTTACAAGTGTATTGTGATCATTGAAATGTGAATATCGTGTCTTTTTTTATTTTAATGGGGTGACATTGATCAATCAGGATACATAGGTTCAGAGAAAACATCTCCAGTTTATTTTTTTAAATTAATTTTAATGGGGTGACAATAATCAATCAGGGTACATAGGTTCAGAGAAAACATCTCCAGATTGTTTCAACATTTGATTATGTTGCATACCCATCACCCAAAGTCATATAGTCTTCCGTCATCTTCTATCTGGTTTTCTTTGTGCCCCTCTTTTCCCCTCCCCACCCGGTAACCACCACACTCAAGAATATCGTGTCTTGAATGTAGTGAACAGAAACTGATTGCTCTGTTCCAGGTATGGATTTGTCCCTTTGTAGACTGGGCAAAGTTTTCCTCTGCCACCCAACTGTTTCTGAAAGATTAACACAAGCGTGAAACACATTATGCACAAATTGGAGTTTAGCTCTGTCAATGGTTCTCAGTTGATACAATAATGAGACTGTATAATAATTGAGATTTAAGTGCTGAAGTAGGCAGTGTAATGAAGGGACACTCTCATAACCTTATCATCATGTGTAAATGTGCCACGTTAGGTCACATGTAGGGTTGCCAGATTTAGCAAATCAAAATACAAGATGCTGAGTTTCTTCTTTCTGAATTTCAGATCAACAACAATTAATGATTTTAGTAAGAGTTTGTCCCTGATTTTACCTAACAACCCTTGTCACATAAATTAGATGTACGGGGGGAAATATGAATTCTTTATTCTGTCTAAACTTAATCTAATCTTCCACTTAAACCCATACTTGCTGGTTAGCAAGGAAACAAACTTTTAGTCGACCAAGTAAACAGCTGGCCTGGTGTTGGCATAGTCCCAGGTGTGATGCACAGTCTATCACCTAAAACGCTCTCTTCTCACATGCCGTCTTGCGGCTCTCCTGCCCAGCTGCTTTGTCAAAATAGTGCCTGGGGTTTTGGAGCAGGGTGAGTGCAGGTCTCAAGACACAGTGTCCCCTGGCTTCTAGGTTCTCCCTGTGATCTTCCCCCATCACTGCTGGCCTCCACCACTGAGTTCTGCAACTATTAAATTCAGGGGCAACTCTGGTCTGGGTGATGCTTTGGGGGCCCTTGGCAACCTCCTGCTGGCAGACACACCTTTGCTCAGCTTCTATTAGCTTCAGATACCTTGGTGTCCTCCAAGTTCTCCATCCCAGCAACTTGTGGCCCAGAGGTTTACTTCAGAATCATCTCACCCCATCATAGCTGCCTCATTCCAAGTCTACCAGTCAGACATCTGTCTACATTGATCTGGGCCAGACCCTCCCCATGGTGAGCTTCTCCTAGCAACTCAGTGGAGCAACACAGCCCAGATTCCCCAATGCCCTGGGCATTCCCCTCACTTACCTTGCATCTTGCACCTTCTGCCTGAGGCCAGAGAGGTGCAATCAGAACTTGGTTCCGACAGTGTGACTTGCCACCATCCTTTCTCTCATTCCCACAATGCCCTGGAACAGTAAGGGCTGGAGTCTCTTGCTATGTCTTCCTCCGCTCTATCCTTCCCTTCTCCTACAGCTACAAGCCTCCTGTCTTAGATGGGAGTGATGTCTTCTTTGCACTAGGAGAAAAATTTGGTGATTGGAAGCCTAGAGGCTTAACACTGCATAGATTGCAGTGGTTCTCAAAAGTGTAGTCACTGACCAGGAATGTGTATGCAATGCAAATTCTCGGATCCTCCTTTAGAACTTAGTACTACTGACTCAGGAACTCTAGGGTTTTGGACTAGAAATCAGTGGTTTACCAAGCTTACCAGGTGATTCTGATGTACCCTAGAGAATCCTGGCTTTAAAGATTTCAGTAAATTCTCTTCCTCCTTCTTATGGGTCCCAAGTCTAAGGTCTTATTAAATAGACCAAATACTCCCCAATCAATCAATGTTAATTAACATTGCTAGATACACTTGAAACATTTTTTGGCTAAAAAAAAATAATAAAAAGGGGCCTGGCCAGCTGGCTTAATGGATAGAGTATGGGCCTGGTGTGTGGACATCCCAGGTTTGATCCCTGGTCAGGGCACACATGAGAAGTGACCATCTGCGTCTCTTCCCTCCCCCTCCCCCTCCCCCTTCTCTCCCTCTTACTCACTCACAGCCAGTCGCACAATTGGTTGGAGCATTTTCCCCAGACAGGGTTTGCTGTGTGGATCTTGGTTGGGATTCATGTCTCTCTAGCTCCCCTTCTCTCACTTAAAAAATAAAATAAAAAGAAATTTGCAGCCTTCAAAAAGGAAGAAAATTCTGACACATGCTATAACATAAGTGAACATTGAGAATGTTTTGTTAAGTGAAATTAACCAGTCTCAAAAAAACAAATACTGTATAAATGCACATATATGAGGTACCTAGAGCAGTGGTCGGCAAACTCCTTAGTCAACAGAGCCAAATATCAACAGTACAACGATTGAAATTTCTTTTGAGAGCCAAATTTTTTAAACTTAAATTATATAGGTAGGTACATTCCTTATCGAGGTAGCAGCGCCCGCACGTGGTATTTTGTGGAAGAGCCACACTCAAGGGGCCAAAGAGCCGCATGTAGCTCGTGAGCTGCAGTTTGCAGACCACTGACCTAGAGTAATCAAGTTTATGGATACAGAAAGTGGGGTGGTAGTTGCCAAAGCCTGGGGGAAAGGGTGACTGGGGAGTTGTGGTTTTATGGGTATAGAGTTTCAGTTTTGTAAGATGAGAGTTAAGAATAGATAGTGATGATGTTTGCACAACAGTGAAAGTACAGTGGTACCTTGAGATACGAACAGACCAACTTTTTTAAAGATACGAGCTGCGACTCGACCTGTATTTTTGTTCGAGATCTGAGCGAAATTCCGAGATACGAGTCATGATTCGGGAAGCTGCCGCTAGTTGGCGCATTGGCGCATGGCTCCAGTATCGGCAGTTTGATGTATGAGTTGACTGACTTACGAGCTCAGTTACAGAACGAATTAAATTCGTATCTCAATGTACCAGTGTACTTAATTCCACTGAACTGCACAATTAAAAATGGCTAAGATGGTACATTTTACTTTCTGTATATTTTACCACAATTAAATATTTTTAAATTAAAATTAAATGAAGAATTTGGTAACTAAGCAAAAATTAAATTTGTGAGTTATAAATGGCTTAAGTTCTGAAGCAAGAGGTATTCATATGAGGAAAGGCCACATGGCCAACTAGGCTGATTATCTGGGAACATGATCCTGGACGCTAGAGTTCAGATCTAAAGTTTGAAACAGATGTTTCTCGTAAGTTGTGGTATTTCACTAAATCTTAGTTGAGTTTCTGAGCTACCTGAAGTATAAAAAGAAGATGGTCAAATAGATCTGGCTCTAGAATTCAAATAGGGTAGTTGATCTCAGTGTGGCTATCAAGATAAAAGATAATATAGACTTGGAAATTTTTGTATCTCAGGCTAAAAGGCCTTGGGCATAAATGAACTCCTAGTAGTTTGTATCCTTCTGCATAAGAAGTATTGGCAAGCTATCATCCTCTCCCCAGCAGCCTCTCGATGAGCCACTAAGGAGGGCCTGGCTTGATACTCTGTCCATTTGCTTGAACAGGAGGTCTTCTAGGCCACTTTATTGCTCTACTCTGTCAGTCATTTGGTGTACAAGCCCATCCTCCCTAGAGGCAGCAATGAGGGGGTAGTACTGGCAGATGGTGAAGCTTTAGATTCCCATCTACCTCCCAATAATAGGCATTGGTTGTCCACCCAATAAAATAATATTCATAATATAAGCAATGCGTGTATTCTTAATCTTGTTAAAGAATGAATGAAAGTATCTTTAGAAAACTGCTCCAGTCTAAGCAAAATCATTGAACTTACTATGCTGAATGTTGCTTCAATAATGTTTCCTGAGACTCTTTCAGTCCACTTGCCACCAGGAAGCCCCTCCCCTCAGAAATTCTGTACTGCTGTTCTATCCCATTTCCATTCTGCACAAATTTCCTGGGAGAGAGAAAATGTTTTTATTATGCACCTTTGTACTTTGCAAAATGTTTAGTTTTATAATTATGATATAATCAGCATGAAAATGTTGAAAGCCACATGTTTGAAATGCTAACTTTTCTGGCAAAGTCATATATTGTCAAATAGATAGTAGAAACATTTTCTTTCTTTTTTTGTTGTTTAAAAATTTTTTTCAATTATAGCTGACATATAGTATTATATTAGTTTCAGGTATATAACATAATGATTAGATAGTATATAACTTATGAAGTGATCACCCCAGTAAATCTAATACCCATATGACAACACCACACATCATTATTATAATATCATTGACTATATTTCTTGTGTTGAACTTCAAATCTTCAGAGAAAAATCTTTGGACACCAAAATCTGCCTCTTATCTCAAAACTTTATTCACACAAGACAATATTCGCATAAACTCTAGGAAAAAGATAGTGCTATATTTATTTTAAGTGTGTTTATTAAGTTTTAAAAATAAAAGTATCTAGATAATAAACTTCAGCTTTCAATACCTTTTAATACCACCACCAATTCTTACATTGTGAAGCGTGAACTCCTAGTCAGATTCCAAACTGAATAAGGTTCATTATATTCCTGGTTAGAGAAATGAAGTTAATTATATTCTTGTGGAAGAGTTAAGAGAACATACCATTTACTCATGGAGAGGCCGTGTAATTCAAGAGAAAAGCACCTAGGCTTTGTAGTAGACTTGCCTTTGAACTTGGACTTTTTCTGTATTGGCTGTATGGCTATAGCGGCATAACCTACCACAGGTCCAATTCTCTTTAGTTGTGTTGTTGGAATAAATTTTATCTAAATTTTCACCTCAGGACGGGTTTGAATGCTTAAATGAGACACTATAGAGAGTGACAAGTACATATTTGGAATATGGTACTCATATGGGAAAGGGTAGCTATCAGAAAGAATAGCTGTGTGAAAGTAACAGGTAACAGAGCTTAGAAAAGCCATTGTCTAAGTTTGTGGGCTCCAGCCTGTTGTTGGGTTTACCATGACTCTTTTCAGTGGCATCTTTATTTATTTAAGCTCAGTTTTGTTTTTTTCTGACCTAAAGCAACTAAATCTGCCATCAGTTTCTCAGGATCTGAAGTAGGCAACAAAAGGCAAAGCTAATTGATGTGGAAGACAAACGTGGAGGTGGAGAGTGGGGCATAGGCAGGAAACATCTGGAAGGAACTACATGAATGCTGAAAACTTTATCATTTTTACTGTTTATATAAGATTGGTGCACCTTACACACTTGGTGTTATACCTTAATACAAAAAAAACCATAAAAAGAAAAAAAAAATATTAAAAATGAGTTGAACTAGGTACACATAAAGATCAAGTCTCAACATATCAAATCCACTATGAGGTAAAGGGATTAAAAAGTACAAATTGGCAGTTACTAAATAGTCCTGAGGATGTAAAGTACTACACAGGGAATATAGGTGATAATATTGTATAATCACTATGTATGGGGACAGGTGGGTACTAAACTTATCGGGGGACCACTTTATAAACCATATAATTGTCTAATCGCTATGCTGTACACTTGAAACTAATATAAAATAATTAATGTCAACTGTAATTAGAAAAGATTTATGAAAGAAAAGAAAATCCCACTATTAAAGCAAGACAGTTTTATTTTTAAAAAGCCAAGTCAGTAAATTTAATCAAGTTCTTTGATTGGCAGAATTTAAAAACTACATCTGACAGAAATATTTGACCTGCAGACATTTGTTTGATCTTGAAATATTTGGCCTTCAAACATTTGTTTTTAATCTACATTAAAAATCTGAAAGTTTTACATAAGAATTTGGCTTTCTGGCTTCTGGAAAAATCAGATGACTTGGTAGCAATGGCTTGGAGCAGCGTGTCTGTCCCACGTCAGGTGACGCGTTTTCTCTCCGGTTTGCGTTGGGCGCCCCCACTTCCTGTAATCGTACACTTGCCACTTTTTTCCTCTCCAGCCAATTGTCCAGATGGAGCCTTTTCCAATAGAAGGATGGTTGACAGTTTCTAATACTAAAGTGGGGCTGGGAACTAGTGTGTGTTCTCCTTGATCTCTCCATTGCCCAGCATGGCAAAACCTCATGACTGTTTGCTGAATGAATTAAAGACCCCACAAAATGTGCCAACTGCCTGCTTGTTACATATCTTTTCAGGGCACGTGGCTTTGCTAGCCCTGCTGTGATACAAACTGCTTTTTTGTACTATAGTACAAGGAAGAGGCTTAGGAAAGCGAAAGGAAGACTGTTCTTTACACTGTCTGTTTGAATTATTATTTGAAGCAGGTTTTATCATACCAAGTTATCATCAGGCTAATTGCTTGACAGCCTCTCTCATTATTGCTGGCTGGCGCCATTCAGCTGATCTCCTGTGCCGATAGCTGGTGGGGTGGCATGGTATATTCTCCCTAAGGAGAAATCTGCTAGCCAGAAAAATCCCCAAATTCCTAAATATTGTATATGCTGGGCACATCTCATTTCTAAGCCACAACAAATCTAACATACATAGTATTGTCTAAGAGCATATACACTGTGTCCGTAAAGTCACGGTGCACTTTTGACCATCACACAGTCAAAAGTGCACCATGACTTTACGGACACACTGTTTGAAATCAGGTGGGCTGGGTTCAAGTCCTGTTACCACCACTTGCTAGTTTTGTGATCTTGGGCAGGTTTTTAATCTGTGCCTGAGGTTCTTCAGCAGTAAAAAGGGTATAACAGTAGCTCACTAGCAGGGTTGTTGGAAGAATTAAAATATATAAAGTTCTCAGTATCCTGACTCATACATAGTAAACACCCTACTAAGTAAAGAGTACATATCTAAATATATAAATGTAACTGACATTCGGCTGTTACCTTTACGCCATATTTATTTTTTATATTAGCGGCACAATTTTTCTAGAGATGGAAATGAGTCATTAATAATGCTATAATTTATGTTCCTCAGTGTTCTTTATTCAGTTTTCTTTTTACCCCCAAGGGTAAAATGTGAACCCAAATGTAATTCCTCTATACTGTTATTCTTAGTGCTCAGTAGTAAGTTGGGCTTCCCATCAGGAATGTTGGGACTTTGAAGGGATGATAGAGCTCAGTGCCTTTATTTGTTACCTTCTGGTCACTAACATTCTTATAAAGAAAGACCTTGGTTTTCCCCCCAACTTAGAGATGGTGGAGAGAGAAGAAAGAAAGGGGTGATACGATTGCTCTAGGCCTGGCAGTTTCAGACAACAGGATAAAAGTGTGAATTTCATCAGTAGAACCAGCAATGAAAAAAAATCATACCTTCTGATTTCTGTATCATAAGTATAAGGTATTTTTCCTCTCTGAGAAAGAAGGAACAGGCGGCCGGGAGCCACAAAGTGTGGAATAAAGGCTTTATTAAGTACCGCACATCCCGCCCGACGATGTCCTCCAGTCCCGGGGTTCAGGGGCCAGACGAGTCGCAAAGGATTAAACAACAATGGAAGTATTTAAAGGGGTCCTCTAGGGTGGGCGAGCTAATATGATGTAGTGGAAGTCTCATTAGGTGACGGACAGTCGCTTTTTTCCCAAAGGGCTCTTGGGCCGTTTCTTTTGGCGCACAAGAATGTGGGGCGATTCCAGACAAAGACCGGGGTCTGGGTTCCCCACGTGACTGTTCCCGTTGCTAACACCCTACAATAAGTGGTTTGTGTCCTACAGTTTTTGTACAGGAAAGGAAGTTTATAATAATACTTTGGACTTGACTGACATCTTATACGATTTTAAGAGGCCTGTAGACCTCTTAATTTAATCATTCTTGATGTCAGCATGTGGTCACACTGGGAGAAAAAATATTCACCTGGAACAAAGTAAACGTAGCTCAGCTGCTGTATGTCCACTTTTCTCAGAGTGTCCTCAAGGATCTGACTTCTTTAGAAACACTTGGAGTTCTCCAACATATACAATTTCCTGTGAAAGTAATCAAAAAGGAAATTGAAAAGAGAAACTTGATTTATTAAATTTCTCTCTGGGTTCACTACCCAGTTTTTAAATTTTTTTTTCAAACATAGAACTTCTACATGAACATTTGCAGAGTTGGGCTAAACTAATTCTGAACCTTACAAAAATTTACTTACTCTTTTTGCCTTACACATAATTGTCGCCTTGGTCATTGTCACTATCCTCGGCAGTGTGATCTGTTCTACATTGCCTCTTCCTCCTAAAAACAGTATGATTTCTAAGTGAGATGTGCAAGATACCAGTTCTACCTGAATTGTTTATAAAAGTGATTTTATAAAGCTTAATTTACTTATGGAGAATCTAATATATGCCAGTCATTACTCTAGGTGCTTGGGACTCAGCCATGATCAAAACACATCTGTCCCCATAAAGTTAACATTTTTCTATGCAGAAGAATGAACAGCAAACACAATTCAAATGTAAATTATACAATGTGTTAGAAGGTGGTGAGCACTCCAGGACAAGAAAGAATACAGGCGAGAGGCCAACAGGCTGTTTTTATCTCCTCTACTCATAAAATTCAATGTCCTCAGGAAGTGTTGAGGACAAACTTTTTTTCCATTTTAATTGAATTTATTGGGGTGATAGTAGTTAACAAAATTTTACAGGTTTCAGGTGCACAATTCTAGAACACATCATCTGTACACTGAATTGTGTGTTCACCACTCCAAGTCAAGTCTCTGCCCATCACTATTTATACCTTCCCCCACGCAACCCCCAGCCCCCAGTGATCACCACACTGTTGTCTGTCTCCATGAGGTTTTGCTCTCTCTCTCCTTTCTTTCTTTTCTTCTTTGTTCAAAAATAATATTGAGGAAAAAAAAGGAAAAGACAACTTGAGGACAATTTTTACTTTTTCAAAATATTCTCTGTGAGCCTGACCAGACAGTGGCTCAGTGGATAGAGCGTCAGACTGGGATGTGGAGGACCCAGGTTCGAAACCCTGAGGTTGCCAGCTTGAGTGCAGGCTTACCAGCTTGAGCGTGGGATCATAGACATGACCCCATGGTCGCTGGCTTGAGCCCAAAGGTGGCTGGCTTGAGCCCAAGGTCAGTGGCTTGAGCAAGGGGGTCACTCGGTCTGCTGTAGCCCCCCCCCTCGGTCAGGGCACATATGAAAAAGCAATCAATGAACAACTGAGGTGTCATAACAAAGAATTGATGCTTTTCATCTCTCCCCCTTCCTGTCTGTCTGTCCCTATCTGTCCCTCTCTGTGACTCTCTCTGTCTCTGTTAAAAAAAAAAAATCTCTGTGAAAAGAGTGTAAGTGTTACATACAGGCACACACAGAAAGAAATAGAAAATTCTCTTCATTTTTTGGTAAGCCTCTCTCTCCATAGAAACCACCCCCATCTCTAAATCACAACCCAGCACCCTACAAGGACATATGCAAATCATTTAGGGAAAATACCAGTGCCAATCTGGTGTTCTGAAGTCAAGGCCACCTATCTTGGTCTGCAGTGTGTCAACAGAGTAACATAAACCTCTCCTACCTGTGTGTTTGTTTTTTAAAAGGTAATTAGAATAAAATAGGATGTGCCTGAATGGATGAGCTACTAGCTTTTAGAGAAAAGAAAAAACAAACAGACAAAAAAAGGTTTCTTCAAAAACTCATCTAGTATATTCTTTTATTTCTCTTCCTCACAGATATTAATACTGGGAAGAAACTTAGTGATATGCTGGGTCAGAGTGCAGGTCAGAGCCCAGAGACGATAAGTGACTTGCTTAAGGTTCATTGAGTAGGTCAGTGGCAGAACCAGAAGTTGAAAGTCAAACCCCCATGTCCTGGTCCAGTGCACTGTGGGTTCCACAACACTGCTTCCGGATTAGATCATCAATGCCTCTTTAAGCATGGATTGTGTAATCCTCTACAGTCGACTGCCAAAGAAGCTAGCCAGGCAGGTAATAGATGAGAAGCCTATGATGTTTGTGAAAGTGTTTCAGATTATCACAGACATCTGAAATAGAGCAAGCAGGAAATAAAAGACGGGGCTGAGCACAGGGCTGATGGGGCTGGGGAGGCAGCATGGCATGGATGAGGGGTAGCTGGTGTACATCCCAGTGTGAAGAACTTTCTAGGTACCAAAGTCACATGCACTGACGTGAAGGATGTCACTTGTAGACTTGACTCCAGACGTTAGTGTCCTTCCATCCACGAGTGGCTACCAGACCACCAGAAGGTAATTGCGACATACAGTGTGCTGTCACATTTCAGATCCTGGCGAAGGAAGGAGAGTGATCACCCTCCACATGCCACTGTTAATAGGTAACATTGGAGGGCTCCCTGTGGGCCAGGCACTGGGCTAAGTGCTTAACTTACATATCACATTCGTCCTCACAGGAGATAGATTCTATCAATGCCATTTCAGGAGGAAAGAAAAAGGAAGTTTAGTCATTGGCCCAGGGTTACAAAGCTAGTAAATTCCACAGCCAGAATTCAGATTCTTCTTCATCCAGGGTGGTGGTTCAAAGTGGGGGCTCTGGAGTCAGATATCCAGGGTGTGGATCCCCTAGCTTTGCAGCTTGTTAGCTGTGAAGTGTTAACACATTACTTAACCTCCCTAAGCCTTCCTTTCCTCCTCTGTAAAGTTGTAACAATAATAGTAGTTACCTTATAGAATTGTGGTGATGATTAGAGAATGTAACATAGTAACTGCTGACATATTGTTAATTACTTGCATGGTAGTTAACTATATAGTTCAACTACAAGTTGAACCATATGAAATTGCTATTGAAGTAGACCAAAAGTTATCAACTATAGACACTTTCATATGTTTCAATCTAATACTACACAGGCATTCATTCTTTGTAAATATAACAATGATTCCCTTCATTATAATTTCTGAAAGGACAGGTGATTTAATTGTTTCACTATCTTTTTTTTTCTATTTAATTTTTCTGCTTGCTTTAGCTTCTCTAAAGAATCACATAGGGATATCCTCTCTACTGAAGTTACAGAGCACCCATGAAGATAGCTCCTGGAGCCACCAACTGACTGAGGCTAGTGTCACAGGGAATTTGGTGGAGAGTAGATTTGAAGTGAGCTTAGATTGGACAGAGCTGGACTATGAGGACATTTCTGATGAAATGAGGGAGTGGTCCTGGATCCTTTATACCCCTGGGAACATGCTGCTGCTTAAGGGAATGGCATTTCCACACTAGACTGTTAATTGTCATAAACAGATGTCAAGCATCACCAGTTGTCATTCTGCACTGCGGAGTTGAACTCTTGGTCAGTGGCGGGAGGTTTAATTTGACACAGTCAAAATTAATATCATGGCCTGGCTGCTCTTGAACTTCAGCTTGGTGGGAGTAGGCTATGATGAAAGGACATGCAATTCATTTGTGTTTGGGGTGGTTCGTGGTGTGTGTGGGGGGGGGGCGCATAAAACTAAGATAAGAATTTTGCCTTCCTAAATGGAAAGAAGGCTACTGCTGAAAGAATGCGTCTCTGGTACAAGATCTAGTGGGAGGCTTCTCTTCTGAAAGATGATTCTCTGCCCCACCCTGACCGCTGTTCCCATTTCATACTTGCCTCAATTCTATTTCCTTAGATTTCATAATATAGAATATAAATAGCTGTGGAATTCAAGTGGAACATCCTGGAGAGACAGGCTTTCTAGTTAATATAGGAACAGTGTTTAAATAAAGCAGTCATTTCAAAATTAAGATGAGATGTAATGCTATCTTCGAGGATGCTTTAGACCTTCTTAATGTCTGGAATAGACATTACTACTGTATTTAGAGTCTGTTGCCCCTGGTGCTTCCAGAATTTGTGTGTGTGTGTGTACACATGTTCCTTTTCCCTATTCTTTCTTTCCTCATTTAACAACTAATCTGCAAGTCTTCTAAAGATTCTTTAGCAAGGAGGTTTACAAATGATCTATGGGTTCCCTGATTAGTCTGTCCCCACCATGGCAGCTGTAAAGTAATGAAAATGCATTTACATACCCGGGAACTCAGTCATGCTTGGAGACCCACTCCTTCTCTGTGTGCCTTATTCCTCGTCTCTCTCTCTTTGTGTCTCTGATTACTGTTAAGCTGACCCCTATATATTTGGTCCGGGGCAGATACCAAAACTTGAACCAAGCACTGCTTATCCATAGAACTGCAAATGGTTGCAGGTTCACAGTCTCAGACAAGACAGCTAAGGAAAACTCCTGTAACGGGAGGTAGTTTAGGAAGCCTGTTATGATTCCATCCACAAAGGTGAGCTGCCAGGCACGCAACTTTGGTGAATTTTAAAATGCAGTGTTTTATTGTTTTCTGTTTGTTTGTTTACAAGCATTACCTTTATATATTTTTGTGTCTGGGGTGATCTTTTTACAATATTTATTTTATTGCTGGAAACAATGCCTGTAGAAAGGTTTTTCTTTTAATTTGATTCTCCCTCTCTTTCTCCTAGTTTCTGTGAGAAACTATAGCTTGCAAAAACCATGGCTAATTAAAAATTGAACTTATTCAGCAGCAAGGAAGTCCCAGTGGAGACTCGTCCAAGGCGGGAGGAAAAGCTGACAGGGCCACTCAACAGTTAAAGCTCCCAAAGCTATTCTTTCTGACCTTCGCTTAATTGTCATCACAGTGCACCGTGTTGTTTATGAGTCAAAGGATCTAGAGCGACACTCTTCGGGAAAGGGCAGACCGTGGCTTACTCAGTACCACAAGGTCTCTTTGCAGCAACAGTCTGAAAAATAGCTCCTCCAGAGTGCGAGACAGCAGTGCACGCGGGACCTGGCGTGCCAGGTCTACTGCAGAAACCAGTTCTCAGGTTCTGGCCGCAAGTCCTGCCCCCTCCATCGCGGCCCGTTGCTGTCAGGCAGGCCGGCCTGCGATTGGCTGGGAGAAGGGAGGTAATCCGAACTGCCTTTTGTGCTTGGCTAATCAGGGCAGTCGTTTGATTGCAGGTTCTGAACTGAGGTGGCTGGGCGGTGTCAGACACCTGTGTCTTAGCTCGGGCCTCCCTGGCGCTGGCTCCTGCGGATTCTTTCCAGGTTGGAATTGTGCCTCAGAGCTACCTCTCCCAAGCCACTGAACCCTCTCGGTGGGCCACCTTGGCCCAGTGTCACGCTGGAGAAAGGTGTCTCACAAACAACTGAGGACAATGGAAATGCTAGCTTAGACTTCTGTAAGGTAAGTTCTGTTTTAAACCAGGTATTTTGCAACATTATATTCTACATGTCTCTTGACAGGAAAGCTAGTATTGAGAAGGTAAACTAAAGAGAGACAGAGAAGTTTAGTTTGGGCCTTTATGATGAAATCACTAAGTTATTTGCTGTCAGATGTGCTTGCAAAATGATACCAAAGCATAAGCAAAAAGGTAAATTTGGACAGGGGTATTTGACAAACTACTGTAACCCTTGCAGGCAACTGACACCTCATTGTGTATTTCTTTCTATTTGATGGGAACCTTAAGTGAAGGTAGAATAAAGTAACTTTTAATTAGGGGCAACAAATATGCTAACTTGTATAATAACATCAAATCAGGCGGAATAGTCTAGCTCCTTCTGATCATGCATCCCGAAGATTTCTAGTGTCATTCTAATTACCATTAATTTTTAAAGCGATCTTTAGCTTTTTCTCTTATAATACAAAAGTAATATTTCTTTCTAAGGGTTGTACAGCATCAGGAAATTAGTGAATTTCACTTCAGTATGGGGTTTGATTGTCTCACTTCATTCATCCTTATGTTCAAGAGAAAGTCAGATTCTAAATGCAAGCACCAAAATTTGAGCAACAGATGCTTAGGAGTATTAAGCCATGATTCTGGTTAAACTTATGCTCTACTCTGATTTTATTTTACTTGTAAGTTGATTGACAGATACACCAGGGACCATCCTTCCTTCTCCCTTTAGATTTCTGTCAGCATACTTGTCACTCTAGGATTTAGTAATCCAAGGTTGGTAGAAAGACTAGTGGTTTGAGACTTGTACTTAACAGTCCTGCTGTCTTGTCCCAATAGGGAGGAAGTAATTTTCCCTTCAATTTTTTTAATGAAAATTTTCTGTAAATGAATAAAAGTCCATGTATAAATCCAAAGAGGTTCTGAGACAGCTTTTACCACCTTATTAATTCCAAAGATACAAACACTTTTGTGAAACAAAGGTGTTATCCAATTCTGAATGATGCTGTTCAAGTAGTAAACAGTGATAGAGAGACCAGATAGAGGTGGTAAAAAGAGGTGATAAGTATTCATGAACCATTCACTTGAACTCTGTGTTAATCATCCTGAAATATGTCTTTTTTTTCCAATGTTTTTAGCCAGTTGAAAATGTCCATCTTTCTCAGCTGTTAGTACACTCATCTTTATAAAAAATAATTTTCTATAATAAGATCAGCATGTTAGTAATACTAAATATAAATTCTAAAAATGATTGTTTTGATGAATGAAAGCTTCAGAAATTACATTACCCATGGGTGAAATGTGATCATTACACAAGTCTACAGCAATCATTTTTAATATATTGTGCATGAACATATGACAGATGGTTGGTGGTAATTGAAAAATTAGATTGCTTGGTAGGTAAACAGTAAGTGAATTTATAAATATTGAGGAAATTAAAGGAGAAATGAACATTGGAAAGCTAATGTTCAAAGTATATTTAGCATTGATTTAAATTTTAAAATTCTACCTTCGCTTATGAATTATAACTAGAGAGTATATAAATCAAAGATGATTTCCTAGATTAAGGATGAGTCATTTTTGCATTGGAAAGAATAAATACCATCTTAACCCTAATCACTATCTTAAAAAAACACACTCTATTTATAAAAAAAAAAAAAAAAAGATAACCATAAAACAACCCTGCGTCCTGAAAAGGTACAGAAAGGAAGAGGTTTTTTAAAAACGTCTTTATAGCTAGTTGGAAAGAAAATAGGCACAACCCCCCCACATACATTTTTTAAGAGTATAGAAAGGACTTGTACATATTTTCAGAATACCAAGGACCCCCAAATATGCAATTTAACACAATTGTTATTAAAATACACACCTATATTCTACACCAGGAACAATATCATTAGAAAGTTAGATTGGGGGTAAGGAGTTAAGTACATTAAGTTCATTTTTTTCTGGTGACAATTTTTAAGTCTCCTTTCTAGAGCTGTGGAATGTCTGGCAGGCTCCTCCTCCAGTGCTGCTGGTGAGGGTCCCCTCTGGTGTAGGGATGGCACACAATAAGGCACAATAGAGCCTGCTTGGCCCCCACCCAGACACACACTGTGTCACATTCGCTCTGCTTAAAAGGTTCAGCTATGCAAATGAAGTTGCCTACGTCAGATACCTCCCTCTCTGTAACTCTCCCTCTCTCCCATTTACTCCCTCAAAGATAGCCCCAGATCTCAGCCTTTGCTCTGACTTGTAGCTGGAGAGTCTGTGAGCCCAGATGCGGAACTGCTGGGCAAACCCACCCTTTGCTCCATGTGCTCTGGCTGTAGGGACCAGACAAGCCAGCTGGGGTCCCTTAGCTCTAGAGATAGGGGAAAACAAACAGTTTTCTCCTCTCCACTCCTCTGTGGATGGCTCCATTAAAATGTCACTGGTTAATACAAAATGTTGGCACCCATTTTTTTTTTTTTTTATTCATTTTAGAGAGGAGACACAGAGTGAGAGAGAGAGAGAGAGAGAGAAAGGGGGGAGGAGCTGGAAGCTCAACTCCCATATGTGCCTTGACCAGACCAGTGCAGGGTTTTGAACTGGCGACCTCAGTGTTCCCAGGTCGACGCTTTATCCACTGCGCCACCACAGGTCAGGCCGGCACCCATTTTTTAAGTCAAACCTCTCAAAGTCATGTTTTTATAAACAAACAAACAAAAAAAAACTTCCAGCAATCCTAAAGTTTACATCTCAGGATAAATGGATGACTTTGGAAAGCAGAGGCCTAAGCAGTCTCAACTTATTTTCTTCTTGGTTGGGCAGATTAGATTCAAAAATGAACGTCAAGTGATGGTGGCAGTGTGGGATTGTGGCATATCATCTGATACCATTAGGAGAAAAGCCCTTAACGGACTTCTGTGAACTGAAACTGCTAGGACTGCTCTGATGTTCTGTCAAGTGATCAAGTGAGCACTGGCGTCAGACACCTAAGTAGGACTTTGCGTGTACACTCCAGGCCTGGCTTAAATGCCACAACTCTGGAGATGGAATTTAAATGAGCCCCACCCTGAAAAGCTATGGCTGTTTAGAATTACTTGTTTTTTTCCAAGCACCAAAGCTTATTAGTGACCAAATAAAGCCACCAGTAGACACTTCCCACCAAAAACAGGAGTTAGCATTCCAGACCAGCCCTCCAGGATAGTGGTCCTGGCACTTAGACTCAGAGGTGCCATTCTCCAAGTTCCTCTCTTATCTTTTTCCTGACCCGATATTTATGCAATAATTTCCCAGTTGTTTATTAATCATGGCTCATTCATTCCTCTGTCTGATCACATAGAGCAGGGTCATTATCCCAGTTTGGAATACAGAAAAAGGTGATGAAATGGAATGATTTGTCCAGCACCACCAAGAAGTTAGTGGGAAAGTAGAAACTTGAATGTCATGCAGTTCTCTTTCCCTTTATGCCTTTTTGACGAAAGAAAAGCAGGATCCTTGAAACCTTTCCCTCAGCAATTATACCTGAACACTAAAGAAGCTCCAGTCCAAAAACATGCTGCTTTCTTCACAGGATCACTCCGTGATGGGAGGGCCTCGAGGCTCACAGTGAAATGAGTCGGGTGTGGAGTGTGAGTGGCATTTGTGAGTGTATGTGCCTGTGTGTGTATTTGTGCACATGTGTGTATTACTGCATACACAGTGGTGGGATTTAGGTGGTTTGCACCAGTAGGGCAGAACCAATACCTAATTTTTTGTTGAGTTTGGCAAACCAGTTGTTAAAATGGCACTTGTAATCAGGGTTCTTTATAAGGTGGGCGCCTGGGCAGCCGCCCAATGTGGAAATCACAAATTTACATTCCTTACTCTTTTTTAATGTTCATCAGTACAACAGAGTATTCTAATTGCCCACAGTAACATTCATTCTGTCCATAGGTGAAAAAAATTGCAAGTGAGGACACAATCAAGAAGCAATATGGAAATATCTTAACAGTTTTATTGTTTTTTTGTCAGGTATTATTTAATATTTTTAATTAATATTTTAAAACTCATAACATAACCTAGTTTTGTGTACCTCTTTTATTGTTATTATTTAAGTATTAAATGCATGAAATAATAAACTACTTTTCAGCATATCATTTTTTTGTACTTCAAACAGTCATTAGGGCAGAGAACCAGTTGTTAAACTATTTGAATCCACCACTGGGCATACACGTATGAACCTATCAGCTCTCCTGAACAACTCAAAATCCCAGGAGTGTGTGAGTAAATTTTTTCTGAAGACTAAAGACAGCAAGCAACCTCTCTACTATGGCCTTTTTCCTAGAGAGACCTGATCATTCATTTGCAACAAATTTCAACTCAGGCCCCTTGACAAGGGGGGCTGCCTGGCTTCGGGTGAGCTAGTCAGAAGGTGGCAGGCCTGGGTTGCCCCTGAAGGTATTTCAGGAATGTTAATGGCATGCCTGAGTGGAGGGCTTCATAGCCCAGAGCTCGGGCTGAGAACTGTTCTGTGGCCATCTGTTGAGGCCCAGGAAGTCTCATAGCAACAGCTTCTCAAGAATGGTGCCTTTTTTTAAAATTAAGATTAACTAACAAAACCCAAAAAAACTGCTCCAGTGCTCAAGAAGAATCAGGACAGGCTTCGAATTCTTTCTGCAGAGTGATGAGCTTTTAAGGGAGAAAAGGCCTCATAGTTTTCATTCCCATTCTTTAAATGAGCAATTTGTACTAGGTCTTGTGGTCTTAATTTTCTCCCCCAGAGGCAAAATTCTTTTTGGAAAAGGGTGGAGGTGAAAACAAATTTCTAAAGCTCTGAAAAATAACTGGCAAAAGCATGATTAAGAAAAAAGCGGTCAGAGTTTTGAGATTTTCCTGGTATTTGTTGCTCAGCAGCTGCATTTTCCCTCTATAATAATGTGAGCCTTAAGCCTGGCTGTTTAGCTAATGAAATGAAATTCAGAGACACTAATTTTACTGTGATGATGTAAACGCTCCAACACGAATCTCTTGACTCTCTATAATAGTTGACATTAGAAAAAGAGGGTGGGAAGTGATATTGGTAGTTATAAATTTTTTAATTGATGAGGCATTAAGTTAGCTATGAACAAAAATTGCATTAGTTCCTTAGGATATAAGATCCTGTAAAATAACCAACACCCAAAGCCTAACCAGCAGCTGTGTGCACAGGGGCAGGCATGCTGGCCAGAGACAAAGGAGGTATATTCTATTCCAAATTTGACCCCATACTGGGTCGTTTTAGGAAGGCACACAGCCTCTTAGAGTGCAGTTCCTCATCTGCAAATTGGACTGCTTGCATTGTCAGGAAGGTTAAATATAATCACATAAAAGGAACTCTGGGAAACAGTCCTTGAATCTGAATGACATGTATAAAGGAGTGTTAGATGCTGTCATTCTTGCCATTGTCCAACCCTGGGAAATATTTTCGTAAGAACTTTTAAACTCTCTTCATTATTTTAGTTTGACATTTTTTTGTTTCCTTCAAATCTTATCAAATAAAATTTCTCTATAGAGTCACAAAATACTCTAAGTGATTTTGTGTGTACATACATACTTATAGAATATATAGAATATAGTACACTCAGAATATCTCTTTATAGTCTTGATTGTTAGTGTGTATTTCTACTCATGAAGTATTACTCAGATCTAATTCATTGCCCCCGATGGTCAAAGGTGATGCCACTAACCTCAGGAAAAGGATATGTACTCTGAGCTTAGTTTCTGGAATGTGGGTTCTTAATGGAATCTTTCTTTCTATGAAGAGCATCACCATTTACCTACCCTGTACCTATCGCCTCATGTATAAAATGTAGTCAGTAAATATTAATGAAGTACCTATAGTGCACCAGCTGTGTTTGTAGGTCAGAAGTAAAAGTAGACAAAAATCCTTGCATACATTCTGGTCAAGGGAGACAATTAACAAACCCCAAAACGATCACTGCTATGAAGAAACATAAAGCAGAGAAGTATGGTAAGTAGTGGAAGAGGGGGCACTGCAATTTCTAAAGAGTGGTTGAAGCAAGCCTCCGCCCCCCCCCCAAGAAAGGGATATTTGAAGGAAGGGTTGAATGAGGTGAAAGACTGAACCTTGAACCTAGGAAGAGCACTCCAAACAGAGAGAACGGCAAGTGCAAAGGCCCTGGAGGGAAAGTGTAGATGACACTGTATGGTGAGGAAAAACCAAGAGGCAGTGCAGGAGGGGCGAAGGTCAGAGCCTTCTGGGCCACTAGAAGGCATTTGGCTTTTACTTTGAATGATCACTATGAGAACTTCACATAACTGTTGCAAAGTTTAAATAAAATAATTTGCGCACAGCCTTTAGCACAGTGACTACCACACAGAAAATCCCTTATCATTGTTAGTTGTTGTCCATTTGTTTATTATTACCACTACCAAGGATTTAAAAACAGAACAACGTGAGCATACAGAAGCGAGTTTTGTTCTGATCAAAGTTGGTTCTTCTTATGAGACTTAAACTCCCAATCTTGGCTTCTTAAGTATTCAGTTGGATCACCTAAGAAGGTCCCCATTCTATATCTTTGCACATAGAGAGGGGAAAACTTAGTTTTTAAAAACTGGCCTTGTTAAACTAAACCATTGTTTCTATTATGAAAGTACTAAGTCCATACTCTCTAGGGACAGGTGTATTTTGATACATTTGGTTTAAATTTCAGCTACAAAAGTTCTGTTGAATTCCACTGAATTCACATGATATCGCAATGTACTCATGTTTGAGTTTTGATATTGATACCTTTCTCTAGGCCACAGGATTCCAGGTGGGGAGGAGCCTACTAAAGATAAAATAAAAACAAGGAATCAGTATCTTTTCCTTCTCTCAGAGCCCAGAAGCAAATCTGGTTTTCCAGGGCACTTCAAGAACCCTATCTCACAGTGATCTTCCTGGATACCCTTATAAGAGTCTAGCTTATATTGATCGCCTCGTTTCAACTAGAAGGGTTTTGGTCATAACTCATGTCAAGTGGTGACGAGCTCTGAAACTAGAAGAGTGGGAAGACTATTCTCCACACTTCTTTTGAAGACTATCATTTAGAATTTGGGTTATCCTTGCGCCAGGACGAGCTTAAGTGGCTCAACAACAAAATAAAGAAAGTATCTGATGATAGCTAGAGATGATCGACAAAGGGAAAGACTCTCTAGAATGTACACCGTCATCAATGGAAATGTTTCAGTAGAGGCTGTGTAACCAATAGTCAGAAAGGTTATCAGTCATGTTGGTTCAACTTAACAGCATAACTTCTAAGATGTCTTCCACTTTTGTGGTTCTGCTTTCTTCCAAGATCCACTTCTTGAAAACTGAATTTTGCAGAAAGTCACATTAAATACTCTTTAACCAACATTTAGTATGGAGATTCTGAGAACAAGAAAAAACATTTGAGATTGTAGAGGCTTTATTTTACTTGAAGGCAGGGGAGTCATCTACCTGCGGTCGTGACCCTGGTCCTGGTGGCTAAACCCTGGTCTTCCCCAGCACTGCTAATGCTGTGCTCCCATTTGCAGATTTTCCAGTTAGCATGCTGTTGTATCATCATGGCTGCAAAGTTGCTTAGTTATGATCAGTGAGTAGAGTATGTTATACCTCACTTTTCCTTTTGAACAAACACTGGTATTGTACTTACTATATTCTTCATGGTTTAGAAAATGTTCTCATAACCCAATGACAAAGCTACAATTTTAATCCTCATTTAATAGGGTCAACTATTGAGATACTAGTTCAGTAACTAATCCAAGGTTACACAGTCACAGCTGGGATTTAAACCTAGGCAGCTGGCCAACAGGGTCAGTCTGTACTCTTAACTCTTACATCGGATGCACCCACAAAGTGCTTCATCTAGTCCTATGCACCTCTTTTTCTGTTAAGCACTCCTGTTGATTAGAAAAAAAAAGTGATCTGGCATATCGTTACACTTTATTGCCCTCTGTGAGGGCAAGGAATGTAACCTGTTGATACCCAGTGCCTAGCATAGCGCCTGGGGCATGGCAGATACTCAAATATTTGTTGAATGAGTGAGGGAGTAAGGGTGTGACATGAATAAACAGTAGTAAGGCCATAGAAATGCCTCTCTGGTCTCACAGAGCCACATAGACGTATGCAATTACAGGGTGTCACTTAATGCAAAAACTTTGGAAAGTTATAAAACAGATAAAGTTAGAGGTGAGGCTATCATGGGGCAGTTATTTGAACCAGTGTCAACAGTTCCATCCCTTTTAAATGCTCATTGATATTTTCATTAATGAGTCACATCATACTGGAAATGTGCCTCAAAAGACCCCAAAGTAACACCTGCCAGAGCGAAAGTTGGGGAAGGAGCAAACCAGGGAACCATGAATTCCAATAAATCAAGGTTTTAACATGGGGTCGGACTCAGTGCATTTCACAAATGGACACTGATACTTGCAGATTTATAATGGGGTGGAGAAAGAAAGCCTAAGCCCGAGGGAAAATTTGGCTGCAGGGAGCTTAAAGGCACTCAGACCAGCTCAAATGGAAAGAGCGTTCTTAAAAAGATAGGAGGGAAGCTATGGAACACAACCGTGGGAAGCCAGGAACACTTCAAAGTTTAACCTAATGATTAAGTCAGAAGGAATAAAAAACCTGAGTATGAGTTCCCACCTTAGCCTTACTGTGTGTGACCTTGGATAAATGTTTCCAGACCTTGTTAATCCATCTGAAAAGTAAGGAATATTGAAAGTGTCTATCTTGTTGGGTAATCGTGTAGAATAAATGAGGTAATACCTATGAAGCACTTGGAACTCTGACTGACATATAGTAGGAGGTCAATAACCATTAGCCTTCATTATGATTCAGCAGTAGACAGCTAGTCACTTTCCCGTTAGACCACATAGTTCCTCATTTCAGTTGACTTTGAACATCAGTTCCACTACTTTCTCTGCAAACTAGCTTTCCACAAAACATGGTTCTCGGGTTAATTGAATGACAGAGTAATGTCTAGGTTTATCCATTTCCATTCTACCATTCTCAGCATGATATTTTCATCCCCAGATTTGGTCCTCATGATTACAAGATGACTGCTGCAGTTCCAGTCATCACATCCTCACACAATTTTGTCCAAAAGCAAAAAAGAGTTTAGTTTGTGTATTCTATTAAGAATGAAGAGCACTTTTCCAAAAAGCCCTCCTGCAAATTTTCCATTGGGTTAGGTCTCATTAGCTAGGGTTGTGTCCTATACCCATGCCTGGACTAGTGACTGGCAGGTGAATCAAAGTACCATGATTGATGTAAATCAAGAATGATCTATCTCTTGGGGCTCTGTAAGAATCAACTTTCCAAATTGCTGGGGGACTCACATGAGCACATAGTCATCTGGTACTGCAGTGAGATCAGAATTATGTTTGTGAAGAAGGGGAAGGTGACCACTGAGTAAACAAGCATAAGGGCCTGTCATAGATGAACACAATCCAAGCCAGGCAAATCGAAGTCCTCCCCTGATATTTTATATACAGACTAAGAGAAAGCAGAGGTTTCTTTTTGTTGAAGTGACTGATATAGGAGGATGTAAATCTAAAGTTCTCATTCTGTGACTCTTTCTTGTATTCCATCCCCCTCCACCCACACACTGAAGGATAATCCTATTTGCCGTAGGAAAAAGAAATGAGGGTGGGTGGAGGAAAGGAGAGAGAGAGAGATGCATAGAGACCAAGACTGACAGACAGACGGAGACAGACAGACATACACACATCCCCAAAGGGATGGTGCCGGATAGAGTGGAGGATCTCCCGACACTATTTTTCAATCCCTGAGGCCATTGCCTTTCCAAGAAATTCCCATTTTTGCTTACATTTCTTTGTGGATTCAGTGTCACTGTATCATTTGCAATAATAACAAAATCCTGTTTGATGTATTTCTCCAAACTTCTGGGTTTCTATCCTTCCACACCTGCTTCTGTGTGGTCCTGGCTCTCCACAGAGCCATCTTTGGGCTCTACTCCATGTGTTGTCACAGCTCTGGGGGTTCGTCAATGATTAATTCAGCCTCTAGGTTCCATGGCAACCACCTGAAAGGCTTGCTTATAGCCACCCCAATATCACCCCTTCAGCAGGGGTTTGGCAGGGGCCATGTTCTCCTAGAATAATTGTGAGCAGGGAGACAATAACATCTATCTCTGATTAAAAACATGAATATCTGCCTAGTCCTTCCTAAAATGGCTGTGCACCCAATTGAAAAGTACATTTCCCATAGGTAAAATGGCTAGGTTTGAGCTACAAGTAAGTGCCTTTGACAGGGAATTAAAGTCTGACAGCTCTACTCCCTTTGACCTGACTTACATAGAAAAGAATTCTGGGTTTGAGTCGGGAATTTGTGAGGGATTGGAGGAATGGGTTACTGGAAGAGCTGAATGAAGTCACAGACGGAATCAGTGTGTGCTCCGGGGCAGGCCATCAGGGCTAATGAGGAAAATTCTGTGCAAGGCAGAAATATAAGAAGTGGAGCCTGTGGTTCGGTAGGATGGATTACTCTTTACTTTTTAGTATCTATTTTTACGTTTGTATTCTGAAAGCATCCAAACATTCACAAAAGTAGAGAGTAGTATAGATTCCCACACTGACTGTCCAGCGAATGGCTCTCATGAAACAGAACAAGTCTGGGAGGAGGAGGAGATGAAAGAAGGATGTAGGATCCGGCGAAGGACAGAACAGTTCACTGCAGACATCTCAGTGAACTTGTCAGGAGCAGACAGGCAGTTGAAATCCAAGATGTTTGTTCTCCTTAGTTGTAGGTTAATGAAATAATTGCCAAATACAATCTGGCTTCTTGGGATCTGAGTAGGGATTATGTAATTTGAGAACGCAGACTCCTGTAGTCTAACCTCCAAATTGTTGGGGGGCTCACATGGGCAAGACTAAGAAAGCCTCTCATTCATTTGACATTCGGCAACTATCAACCTACACTCTGCCAGGCACTGTACTAGGCTATATAGGCACACGTGTCAGAAAGACAGGGTCTTTGCCTTCTCAGAATGCAGCGTGTGGTGGGGGAAATTGAAAAGGAAATCTGTAACAGGCATGCTCTGAAGCAGCTTTTCTGGTAGTGTAGAGTAGTTGAAAGCTTTTTGTAGGAGGATGATTCTCTTCATTTTTGGAAGAATGAATTGGTGTTAGGTAGATTTAGTGAGTAGGGGTATTCTAGACAAAGTAAACCAAGAGACATTTGATGAGAACCTTAAGTCAGGACTGCAGGGCAGACGGTGCATGGGTGGCCTGCGGAGATGGGGTGGGCACAGGGCTGACATTCACCCCCGGCTTTGCTCCCTGGAGCAGTTGTATCCACATGGAGAAAGAAGTGTCTTTGTCTAATTTGCACATGGGGTCACACGGCCTCCTTGACCAGAGAGCCTGTGTGAGGATGCTTATGAGTTTGAACAGGACCCTGAATGTAGTGGTTACTAATGAGAAATTTAAAAGGCAGAGCAGTGAAAAAATCAGATTTGTGTTTGAGGGAGACCATTTTGGCTTCATTTCGAGAGGTGGTTGTAAAGATGGCAAGTCTGGAGAAAAAGACACTAGTGAGAGAGGTCCGGGTGAGAAATAACGCCCTGGGGGAGTGGTGGATTTGATATTTAGAAGGCAGCCTAGGTGAACTCAGATGAGACGCTGCACTTTGGGTGAGGGACAGCAAGAGAGAGGCGATTAGGATGGCTCCCAGGTTTCTAACGTCAGCAGCTCAGTGGAAGGTTATAGCTTCCCAGCAAAGACTGATAAACCCAAGAACTTTGACATGGTGTGGTAAGATGTTAACTGTTGAATAACAGGAAAAAAAGCTCCTTATATAAGCACTGTGGTTAAAGATTAAAAGACAGGCTTCAGTAGTAGCTTTTGAGTCAGGACAAACACCTTGATCTTGAGCTGCGCTCCTCCAGAGAATGACCAATTGATAGTAAAGGAAACTGCTACTGCCCCTTTCAAGTATAGCAAGACCCCCGGCAGTGGATAATCGGTCTTTTCAAGATAGGACACAGTAATGCCCAGCTGCAGACAGCTAGCTTGTCACCCTTATTCTTTCTTTCAAGAGTAAAAAGATATAAAGCTAGAATATCCTAAACCTGTCTATCTTTTGGAGAAAGCAGTTTCTTGTCTGTCTTTTTTCTGACAGTGGACATGCCAGCAACATTCTTTGTGCTCGTCATGGTGGTCTAGAAGCTCGTTCTTTGGAGTTGAATGGTCTGGGTTTGAATTCCAAACCTGAGTTCATCGCCTGCTAGTCCTTTGGAAAGGACACTTATCTCTCTGACCCTCATCTGTAAAGCATGGGTAATACCACCTACCTCACAGAGCTGTGGAGATAATAAAAGTGCTTGGCGTCAGGCCTGGCAAGTAGCTTGCTGGTCACGGGTGGTGGTGATGGAGGTGGCCATTGTTGTTGCTGCTGTTCTTGTTATTAATGTTGATTTTCAGACATTAAGAGAGGATACCAATTTACTTTTACTCACTTTCATTATTCCATGGGCCTATTTCTAGTAGGTGGTGACTATAAGTCATGTTGATTTTTTGTGGATTGGCCCCAGGATAAAGAGGTGCATGCCACATGAGTCAGAGGACTGGTTACATATACCTGGCTTCTTACTGATGTGCCTTGAGATATTGGGCTGATAATATTCAGGATCAAGAAGCATTCCATTAAGCTATAGAAAGCACTGGAAAGAAGGCAGAGATCTATGCTACTCTTGGTTTTCACATGACCAAATGTTTTCCTAGGATAGAATAGACCACTAAGGTGACACTTGGTATTACATTTAATAATTCAACATAGAATATTTATGGTTAAATACCAGCATGAGGTTTCAGTGGCCAGTTATACCCCCACCCCCACCCCAAAAATGTACTTAACTTTCTTATCAGGAAACAGCCTTGATAAGACACTGGGTGACTGTAACTTTGGTCACTGCTCTGGAATGTCCCTGATGGTCCTGCCAGTTTCGTTGCCCAGAGCTATGATATTTTTAAATGTTCTCATTCTATACTTTCACAAATTAAAAAGGGTTTTATGTTATATAGTAACTGAAAGCAAACAACCAGTATGCCTTTATCCCACCTGTGAAAAAGGGAGTGGTGAAAATTCAGAAGTTCATATTGTTAAAGGGCCTGGGATAAGAAGTACATGTTCAAGCATAAAGTATTATTGTCCTTGATTGTCGCCAAATCCGCATGATGCAACAGGAGAATCAGCCAGTGAGAGACAAGGAGAAGTGGAAGGGTGTTTTAATACTACTCTGGAATCTGTTACGCCTTTGAGGAAAAATAAATAAATAAAAAGGGTTTCAAAACATTTAAACTTAGCCATTCACAACCCCAGCCAGATAGCTCAGATGGTTAGAGCATCATCCCAATGTACCAAGGTTGTGGTTCATCTCCGATCAGGGCACATAAAAGAATCAACCAACGAATGCATAGATAAGTGGGACAACAAATAGATGTTTCTCTCGCTCTCCATTCTGCTCTCTCTAAAGTCAATCAATAAATTTTTAAATGAAATTAGCCATTTATAATTTTTGTCATAAACAGAAAATTCAGTGACAGTTAAAAATTTAAATCAGTAGTTCTCAACTGAGGTGATTTTGCAGAGACACTTGTGATTGTCACACAGGGGGTGGAGTGAAAGCCATGCCATTGGCATCTGGTGAGTAAAGGTCGGGGCACTGCTACACATCCTACACGGGACAGGACCTACCACAAAGAATTATCTGGCCCTAGTGCTGTCAAGGTGAGAAGCCCCAAGTGAAATAATGTCTGTTGATAGCAACAGGTGGTTATTATCCAATAGTGAGCTGTTTCTTTCAGCAAGAAATTAGCCTTCCCATTGCTTTCTAAGAATTGAAAGTATTTTTCTCAGTCCGTATGTGGGAAATGATGGCATACCTTCTTATAGGTGTAGTCTGAACTGTCATCTTTCTATATGACTCTCAAAGTATCAGATGATTCTATCCAAAAAATTGTCAAGCCACTTGCTCAGGAGATTGTGGGTGGGAATAACCAACAAGCAGATTGACTAAAGTGTTCACTTTTCAACTGGTTGGTTTAGCACTTTGTGGACACACAGCTGTTGATAGTGATAATGGGAGGAGAAAAGAAAGGCTGGGTGAAGAAATGTCTTCACGTTTCAACACTCTCCTTCAAGGAAAGGGAAAGTTGGCCTTGCAAATACTGGCCAAATGAAAAGCCATCCAGGAGCAATCACAGAACCTTCTTTTTGTTCTTTCTCTTTTTTAAATTGACTTTTGTTCTTTCTTCTCTATTTTCCTTGAGTATCTTTATTTTACAAACTTATTTGAGTACTTTCCAATCCAACTCCTGTGATAAGTACTTCTCATGATATAAAAAGCTCAAATGATTTTAAGAATAAGCTAGAAGAAAACCACAAAGTCCTGTAAGTAATCATGTTATCTCAAAAAGAAAAAGGTAAATAGAGGGCTCTCCTCCTCCAGATTTTATGTTCTTCTATTTTATAAGGTATAAAATTAATTTGCATTTTGCCGTGCATTTAATTGTGTGTCTTGATTGAAAATTGCAAAAATATACAGTGTGTCCGTAAAGTCATGGTGCACTTTTGACTTTTGACCAGTCAAAAGTGCACCATGACTATATGGACACACTGTATATATGACTGACCTGGCCAGTCAGCTCAGTAAATTAGAGGATCATTTCAAGTACTGAGGTTGCAGGTTCGATCCCCATAAAGGCGCATACAAGAACAGCTCAATGTTCCTGTCTCAATCTCTGTCTTTCTCTCCCCTCATTCCTCTCTCTCTAAAATCAATAAAAAAAATTAAACATACATGATCATATAATCTTTCTGTTTAAAATTTTCAATAACTTCAATGGGGAAATAATAAACTTTTCAATAAATGGTGCTGAAACAACTGGATATCTCCATGCAAAAGAATGAAGTTGGAACCCTAACTCACACCATATAAAGGTTAATTTAAAAAAGATCTAAGAGGCCCTGTCTGGGTAGCTCAGTTGCTTAGAGCACTGTCCTTATATACCAAGGTTCTGGGTTCAATCCCTGGTCAGGGCACATGCAAGACTCAACCAATGAATGCATATACAGTGTGTCCGTAAAGTCATAGTGCACTTTTGACCGGTCACACAATCAAAAGTGCACCATGACTTCCTGGACACACTGTATATAATCACATGACAAATGATTACTCCAGCCATATGTCAATTTTCCTGATTTTGTTTTCTGTATGAAAATTTTGTTTTATCTTTGAAAGACTACCCAATTCTGGAACTTACTAGTGGACAAATATTGGTAAATAGACAAATAGATAAATTGAACCACGATACATACACATAATAAATCATAAGAAATTGTTTTTCAGTTACATCTCTCCTGGGCAACCTGTAAGAAAACAAATTTTCATTATGATCAATGTTAGCCAGCCTTCAGATACTTCAGTGGGACTCACTGTGCACACGTGACATGGAGTTAAGAGGAGAGATTCTGGAACCAGATTGCCTGGATTCAGATCATGGCTCTGTCCCTGACTCTCTGTGACTGTGGAACTTTGAACAGATCAATTCTCTTTCAGTGTCTTGGTTTTCTTATCTTCAAAATGAGAATAATATTATTTTCCTCTGAGGTTAATAATAAGGTTTAAATGAGCTAATGCATGTGCTCAATGTGTGTTAGTTGTTTTATTGTCATCATTGTCATTTTTGCATTGTATTTTATTATTCTGTATTTGTACTAAGTAGGAGACTAGTGGTTGGGGTCACTGCAGCTTGCCCAAATCCAGTGTGGTGTAAATGAACCTAACCTTCATCACCTGGTGGTTTTTAAAACAAATACTTTGGAACAAACAGGACAGAGATTTATTGATTTACAACCAAATCCTCTGGCTTTCTGTGCATCATGACTACATGAAATACTGGGATCGGCACTTTGTATTCCCAAGCCTCAACTGCATTCTGGTCTTTAGGCACTCAGAACCATATATTAGAATTTGAGCTTCTGATTGCCTTGGAAGAGAATGCTTTCAACCTGCAACCTCTGTACTTGGGATGGTCCTCTAATCTACTGAGCTGTCTGGCCAGGTCAGTCATATATACAGTGTGTCCGTAAAGTCATGGTGCACTTTTGACTGAAGTCAAATTTCAACCACGACACACAATTAAAGGCACTCTAATACTGGAGAGGGGGGAGTAGGTGACAGGTGATTGTGCTCTAGAATGTTGATGTTACGTATATTCTGGCTATATTTATGCCAAGTTGCTCACATGTTATATTTATTGTCCCTAAAGTGGAATAGGATCACAATGCTGTGCACAGATAGGTGGAGATGACTTTATATAGCTTTGGTTATTTCAGTTTATTTTCTAGAAACGTATCTCACTTGCTCTCCTAAGACACATGATTGCTTTTGAGCTAACCATATCATTTAGGTATGTACCTCCTACTTAACAAAGTAACTAAGTTGCCTGTGTGCTATTCTAGTAAATGAAAGTGCTTGATCACAATTATCTTATGATAGTCTGATTTTTTTTGTTAAAATGAGAACTATCCATCTAAGGAAGGCCTCAAAAATATTAGAAATATTTTTTTTCAAGGATCAATGTTAATAATTAACAGACAATGTTTGAAAACTTTTGAAATTATAACCATCTAAAGCAGCATGGGGGAGAGAGAAGAAGAAGGGTGTATTCTACGTTTTACAGAAAAAACGTGATATTGCATTCAAAATAAGATATCTGGGAATTATGTTCTATTTATTGTAAACTGAATTTTAAATAAACAACTGAACATATTCAGCTAGCATCAAACAATTACCTGAATAAATAAAGCTAGGCATTTACTCATCTCTAAAACAAAAAATGTGAACTAGTTGGTGTTTAAAGTCCATTTGTCTTTAACACACATCAAAATCAAAATTTTAGAGAGGAGAGACAGAGAAAGAAGGGAACGAAGGAGAGCAGGAAGCATTGACTCCCGAATGTGCCTTGACCAGGCAAGCCCAGGGTTTCAAACCAGCGACCTCAGCTATGCAGGTCAACGCTTTATCCACTGTGCCACCACAGGTCAGGCCTGAGCATCAATTTCAAGCTCTGCAAAAATAGAAACTGTCAAGTGCACACACATGTGTATGTGTGTGTGTGTATTTCTATTTATGTGTGCATGTGTATGAAACATTTGAGATTTGCAATCTACTAATAAATATAAAACATCTTGGAGGAAAAAGAGTTATCATTCAGATATAAATAATTATTTTCCACTCCCCTAGTTTTGTTGACTATTGAACATTAGTTGCAACATCTCATCATAATCTTATCCCGTTTCTATTTCATTCAATTAAAACTTCATTCAAGGTATATTTTGTGGTCTTTCTGGGTCGAGGACAGAAACAGGCCCAACCGGAAACAAACAAAGCCAGCACTCTTAAGCAAGAGTGTAGAGACCTATCCACTCCCACTCCCTGAGGAATTTATGACCAGTAAGTCGTTCTCTAACAAGCACAGAAAGAGAGGGTTGCAGCTTCTCTTAATTAGTTTGACAGATATTCGTTTGAATTTGAAAAGATTCCCAGACTTGGGATAGCAAAGGAAGGTTATGAATTTCTTTTCCATCTTAGTTCTGTTTTTGTTGTGGTGGCTCTGGGGAATGTCAACATCTGAAGATGAATAAAGCCCATGTCTTCCTCCAGAGACCTCCACATTTTCTATTGACAAGAGGCTGTTAACCACCATGCTTTTGCTTTGCAGCTGTGAAGTCCAATACAAAACACCAGGGTCTGCAGGAATACTGTTGGGTTGGGTTTTTGTGAGGGGTGGATTTTTTTTTTTCTCATGCCTAATAAGGGATAGACTGGTCTTAACTAGCCAGCTTTACATCAGAATAAGTCACTGATTTGGGCATGATGATGTGAGGTACACACTGAAGTTGATAAATTCACTAAACTGTAAGTTGCTTTTATCCTCAGTACTTAAAACCATCATGGATATTAGGTTACTGCCAGCCTTTGGTTATCTGTGGAAATGAATAAGCAGGAGGCCATATACATATTATATTATCTGTCGATCTGTCTAGGTATCTATCTATCTGTGGCCATGTATAGCCTTTTAACTACTAGTAACACTAACCTTTATCAGAGTTATTAAAATATAGCAACAACAGTGATGACTCTTTCCGCCTTATTGTACTCTATATCTTAAGATGCTCATGGCTCAGAGTCCAGTTAAACAGCATATAGGGACTGAAACCCACCCATCCTCGAGGACCTGGCCAGGCATGGTGACACTGACTGCATGGGTCCCCAGGGGCGTCTTATCTGCATCCACACAGAGAAAGGCCCTTACGTGCTAGCTGAGGTTCTGACCAAATGTTGCTAACAGGGAAATTTCTAAACACAGACAACCTCGAGAGGAAGGCACACTTGCCTAATCCACCAAGGCTAGCCATTTCACTCTTGAGCGAGCTCATTCAGTAGGTTGGTCTGATCTAGCAATTCTTGATGGAGTGCCCCACCTCTCCCTCCCCACCACCACCATTTTCCCCATGGACTTAAAGCAGATTCCTTTGCTTTATTAATGCCTCTTAATAAAGCTAGAACTTAAAATCAAAAGAAAGAGGTTCAGAATTTTATTTAGTTTCACTTTAAAGAAAAAGAGAGAGAGAGAGCTCGTAAAGCATCACCTGTTCTTTCAAGTTCATTGACTTGGTCATGAACTTGACTCATTGTGGCAGGAGTGGTATAGCGTAGTGCCAGGTCAGAACAACGGAGTGAGAGTCCCGGCTTTATCCACATTTTAGTGGAATAACCTTATGCAAGTTTTACCCCTTTGAGCTTTCATTTCCTCTGTAAAACAAGGATGATCATGTGAAGCTTAGGTGAGATAATGTATATAAATTGTTCAACAATATTGCCAGCTAGAGCAGTTTCTCAAGTGAGGGCCCAAACTACCAGAGCAACCTGAGAACTTGTTAGAAATGAAAATTCTCAGGACCCAGATAAAAAAACTTAGGGACGTGGGAGAAAATATTTGCAAATCATATATACAATAAGCAGTTACTATCCAGAATATACAGAACTCAACAACAACAAAACAAACAACACGATTTCTCCAATGATAATGTACAGATGTCCAATAAGCACAAGAAAAGATGTTCAGCAGCATCACTTATAATTAGAGAAATGCAAACCAGAACCACAGTGTGATCATCTCACACCCATTAGATGGCTACTATAGAAAAACAACCTAGTATCCCTCAACAGTGATGTCTAAAGAAAATGTGATTACTTATACATATAAATAATATACAGGTGGGGCAAAAGTAGGTTTACAGTTGTGAGTATGTAAAAGTTTATTCTTATATTATTATTTATTAATTATTGTATTATTTTTCATACAAACAAGGGTAAACATATTTTGCCCAACCCTATATGCAGTGGTTCTTAACCTGGGTTCTATCGAACCCTAGGGGTTCGATGAGGCGGTCTCAGGGGTTCAGAGAAGCCTCTGCCGCGGAGGTAAAGACACACTTGTGTAAAGTCGTGATGACACGCCCCGCTTGGCCATCACTTGCTGCAGAGGACCACTTTACATTGCTTGGCCAACCAGTGCTGCAGGGAATTTAGTGCGCGCAGTAGTCAACGGCTGTCGTAGTTGTACATTGTGTGGTTTCTTTCTTAATATTTTAATCCATACTAAATATGTCGAGCAAAAAAAGAAAGTGGTTGGACGAATATGTACAACATGGATTCACAGGTATCACGGAACGGGATGGGAGTCAGCGTCCTATCTGCATGATATGCAATGCCAAGGTGAGCAACTCTAGTCTTGCACCCGCAAAACTAAATTTGGAAAAAAAATCATATTTTATTTATCACTAAAGAAGAGTTAGGTAAATGCGTATATGAAACTGGTGGGTTTGGTACCTCAATAAAGATTAAGAACCACTGATTTGGAAGATCCTACTGAGTGAATTGGGGCATACATTTAACAAGAACACTCTTCCTCCCTAACCATTTTACAGTTAGGAAAGCTTGGTAGATGTTTCTAATTTCCTGACAGCTGAATAGAGAAGGGCAGTCATTTTATTTCTGGAGTACACAGTCAGCCTTGTGAAGCCAAGCCAGGATTTTTCTGGGTCCTCAGGACCTCATAGTTCATGCAGAACACTTCTAGAACATGTTTCTGAACATGGTTGCCCTCAGAATCATGGTCCTACTTTTTTTTTAAGCCTAATAATATTATAAACTTCCTTTCCATTAGAATCAGGACAGATGTTAAGTAAGGTGACCAGATTTTAAAATTGGTAAAGCGGGACACCATTGATGGGGGAGGGGTTCTTGATTAAAAATTTGGTCTATATGGAGCAAAAAAAAATTTTCATAGAATGCAAAAATAGTATTGTAATATATATTTTTAAATCAGGACTCTTAAAACGCCGTGGGACGCGGGACAAATTGTTAAAAATCGGGACTGTCCCGCCAAAAGTGGGACATCTGGTCAAGGTACCATCAGCAGTAAGTCTGTATGCCCATCTGTGATGCTCCAACACTCTACAAGGGGATAGAATTATCACGTACCCACATCATTCTAGATTGCTACTGAAGTTAACAGAAGACACAGCATTAATTTACTTTTTCAGCATTAACCTTAAATTTAGATTTTCAAACTGGTTCCAGGCAGCTCTTGCCACCTGGTACCCATTTTGCTTTATTTTTATTTATCTTTTGGAGGGCAAAAGGTGAAGAGCTTTGAAGAATTCCCCAGGAAAGCAAGGAGAAACATTTTCTGCAAGGAAAATTGATGGCATGTTGTTTTCCTTTCCAAAGGGCAACGAGGATATAAACTCAGCGCTGCATTGGACCATCATCTGTCAAACCAAAGCAAACAAGCCCATGCCAGTCTTTCTCTATTGTAAAACCAGGACAGAAAATAACCACCATGTGGTAGTTGTCTAGCCAAAGAAAACCACCTTCCTTTCAGAAAAATGTTTACTCGTTTGCTCTCATTGAGTGATGTGCCGTCGAGGCATGAGTTAAGCCCCAGCATTTTGTGGAAAAGTTGGATTTGTTTAGCAAAACCACAGGTGTTCCTTTTTGGTAATTTGGGCTTTTTGAAAAGGTGACAGTAGGTCCTGAGGATTTTTCTACTTTGAAGATGAATAAATTAAAGCACCAAAAATAAAAACATTATATGCATTAATGTGAAATTTGGAGAGTAAACCTCCTCTCTTGCAGAAATAACTGCACCCCCCTTATTTTATGCCAATGACTTTTATCTATTTGTCAAATTGCTTCATATCCTAATACACTCACATAGTAATTCTTGTTCGTATTTGTATTTTTCCCAGCAAGATACCCCACATCCCCCACAGAACCACCCCTAGCTTTTCTATCCTTCTTCTGTAATCTGGCATTTTATTTTAAAATGTTGAGATACTTGCAGAAGGATCCTGGTGTTATTTATCCCCAAGGAAAATTTTAAGATTTTCTCCCACGTTGTTGACCGAGAGATCCAGAGTTAAGGGCAGGGGTCAGGGTCTCTGTGTGCAGCTTCTCACTGAAGGACCAGCTCTCTCCAGACCCTGGTAAGGCAGGGCTAGGATTCTGAGGATTGGTGATGTAAGGTTTAGCCAACTCAGTCTTTTTGTCCTCCACTGTGGATGGGGACAGGAGAGGGAATTGCTTGAGTAGTTAAAAATGTCATTTTTCTCCTAGTTAAAATATTGTGGTAAAATATACTGACATAGACTGAATATGTGCCCCTTTCTCCCCCAAATTCATATATTGAAATCTAATCCCATTGTAATGTTACGTGGAGATGGGACCTTTGTGAGGTGATTAAGTCATGAGGTTGAAGACCTCATGACTGGCATTGCCCTTATAAAAGAGCCCCCAGAGAGAGCTCTCACACCTCTGCCATGTGAGGTTACAGCAACAAGACAGCCACCTGTGAACCTGGAAGGGGGCTCTCACTAGGCACTGAATCTGTCATTGCCTTGATCTTGGACTCTCTCGCCTTCAAAACTGAGAAATAAATGTCTGTTGTTTATATATCACCCTCTCTGTGGTATGTTATAACAACCCAAACAGGCTAAGACATATGCATAACATAAAGTTGACCATTTTAATCAATTTTTTATTTTTAAATAAATTTATTGGGGTGACATTGGTTATTAAATGATATAGATTTCAGGTGTACAATTCTATAATACAGTATCTGTATATTGTATTGTGTATTCACCACCCTAACCATTTTTAAGTGTACAATTTAATGTTATTAAGTACATTCACACGTTGTGCAACCACCATCACTATCCGTCTCCAGAACCTCAGGTAATTTTTGTAAAGCCACTTCTTGCGTCAGCTCCCAAATTCCAGTGAACTTTGTGCTGCTCACTTTCTCTCAAAGTCTCTGTTCTTGTCCTGATAATTTAACTTGGAGAGTGGGAAGAATTTTTCTTAACACTGCATAATGAATTGGTTTCAGTGGAATTCAAACAATCTTGTTTTGGTTATTTCTTATCAGGAATGCTGATTTTTTTTTTCCCTAAGAGTAATGGCAGAGGTGAAGGGGCAAAAGGGAGGTACCTCTTTTGTGAGTCAATTCAGTGAAAGAGAGGAAATGGTGAGATGGCATTAAATCATTCCCAGAAATATATTCCAGGTGCTAAAGGGGCATGTGGTATCCTCAAAGAAGGGAGACTCCCAGTTTTCACTCAGTAAATTTTCTGGCTGTACCTTAAGGCAACATCCTTACTGTTTTTATATTTTCTCTCTATCGATAAGAATTTCTTAAGGTCATGGTGTCCTTGAGTTCCCATTAAGCCAGGTGACAGGAAGTTCTTTACTATTTACTTAGTGTGCATAGCATACCAGGAACTTTACAACAGATACACAGAGCATGCTGACCTCTAGTTGGGCCTGCCTTGGGAAGACTTCCCTGTAGGCTCATCCTCTGCTGATTTCAACTTCTGGAGTTTCTGGGGGATACCCGGAGGGGGTTATGGCCGTCTTCACCCAGTATCTACATCCTCGGCCACAGAGGGTGTTTGTACAATACAGGCTGAATCAGTCACACCTTGAAAAAGATGCATTTTGCTTCTTGGAATATTCCTGGAATAAATTCAATTGCATTTTGCCCAAAGAGAAACTTGCTCAGACACATTTCTTTTTAATTCAAACAACTTGACCCCCCACCCCACCCTAACCCCTATTTGTTCTAAACCCTCCTTGTTTTTATTCCTCTTCTCTAAACCCTTCTGGGGAAATCCTTCATTTTGTTTTAGAGGTATTTTTTCTTCCAGATATGGCAATGTTCATGAATATTACATCAGAAATAAGCAGCAACACTTTATTCTATGTTTAGCTACATACATATCTTGTGTCTCCTAAGGCAGAAATTTCTAGTTAAATCTCTGGCTAATTAAGACAATAATATTAATTATAGAGCTAGTTTGTTTAGTCAAACAAGAAACTGAATGGAAGCAGTGCTCATAATAGGAACACTTAAAGCATTGTGGAGACAAACTGAACACCATATGGTGTGTTCACCGTGAGTTTACTTTCCTGTATAATTGCTAGTGAATCCCAAGGGACAACTTGTGACATGCTAAGTAGCCTCTAAAGGGGTTATAGTCAGTCTTAAAAATGTTTGCTTTTTGTCAGAGCTTTGATGACCTTCAGATTTTATACCAGTTAAAATCAGATTTTATACCATTATTAAGTTTTCTATACTGAAAGATCATCTAGTTTAGCAAAATTCATTTCAGGCAAGATTTATTCACATAACAAATACTATCAAAAATAAGAAGTTAGAAATTGAGGTTTCTTAAAATAAACACTGTTGAATACCAACTGAAAACCTAATCCATGTACTACTATCAATCATTCCAGCATCTTGTGAGGTAGATAAATAGTAAGTCAGTGGGCTTCTAAGTTATGGAACAAACAACAGTAGGGAGAAGGAAAAATTCCCAGCATGTGGAATCAGAGGGGATGTTATAGGATCATTCTCTCCACACTTCTGTAGCCTCCACCCCACCACTGTGTGCAATGCAGGAAACTCCTCTAAAATATCTAGGACCGAGGCTCATCCAGCCTCTCCTTGCATAGTTTCAGGGTCAATGAGCTCCGTACATGACAAGTCTAACAGTTAGAAAGTTGAAACTATGAGTCCTCAATTCTCTATCCTACATAACCACTGCCCATATTCCTTACCAAGGCAAGCTGTTATTTTGCCAATGCTGTCAAGTTTTATGAACACATGTACATAGCTGCTATGTACTGTGGACTACTAGTTGTGATATAGCAAGGAGTCATGTAGCAACATTCCATGAGAAATGTCTTACCTGGTTCATTAACATCTTCTTCCTTTGCTTTGATAAAATGCCCACATATGGTCCTGGGGACATACTACAGATGGGCAGGTTGACATGGAAGTTAGAAAAATCAGATAGGACTTTCACGGAAGTCACCTGTTCAAACCTGAACTTCAATTTCTATTTGGCTCCTCCTGTTGACGGCGAGGAAGAGAAGGCCATACCTAGGTTCAGATAAGGGCAAATCTAAGAGGAGAGCTGGGGGAGGAGCTGGTCACTCATTCACATGAATCACTGGCCATGCAGTGTCCTCATCTCACTACTGAGAAAATGGGATCAAGAGCAGCCTGATACCACTTTTGCTCAGCAACCCACTTAATCATATAATCAAGGAGCTGGAAGACCAACCTCAGTATTCTACAAATAAGAAAACAAATTTAATAGCCTTTAACAGAATATATCTACCAGACTTGTAAACTTAAATGGCTACAGGACCAAGGAAAAAAACCCAAATGAATGAAATGCGTAAGGACGCAATGGAGAGTGGTGAAGACTAGGGCAAACTGGTGCACTTGTGCTCCGTCTAAAGAGGGCAGCTGATTCTCAACTCTAATGGGTTATGATTATGAAGGAATGCAGACCCTGTGTTGCCAGAATTCTAGATTTTTGTGTGAATGGTCCTAAGTGATTAAGTATTCAAATTGGAAACACTGTGTGGACTAACACCAGTGCAGGCCAACCAAAACAAGCCTGTGAGTCAAATTCTGTTTGCAGATGCTGGTCTAGGGCTGGGAAGTTTGTGGATGAGTTGTGTCCTGAGTAAGGGCATTGAAGAGTGGAACTGTGAAAAGATGCAGTTAGTTTTCTTCAGTTTGCCTTTACCCACCCCTCCCCCTTCTCCAGAAAAGATTGAGTTAAGCTCTCTGTCACCCCCAGAGAAATGCCTAGTTGTCCTCTGAGACCAGTTGACCTCATCAAGGTGCAAAGGAGGAAGCTAGCTGAGAATGGGAGCGTGGGAGAAAGCAGAAAAAGAGCAAAAACACAGGAGACCACAGAAAGGTCATGCACATTTGAAGACATATCTAAACTTTTGGTGTTAATCTTTTTCCCCCTAAAAACATCCCTTACTCAGCATATCTTGCAAGTACCACCTTCAACCAAAAGCATAGTTAATGAATTTGCGGTCAGTTCTCTTTTGTTTTTTTGGGACATAGTGACTGATTAGTTACCTGTAATTTCGACTGACATGTGCCCTTCAGGGGATTAGATAGGCAAATGCCTGATGGGAACACTGGGTAAGTTCAGTCCTGATTGGAAACAAATGATTGATTCCAACTGACGCTGCAAGGCTGCACATTTCCATTTAAGAAGATCTCCTGGAGGAATGCAGCTTTTGTGCCTCTCCTCATTTATCACAGTGTTTACAAATCCTGTTTGAAGTTGAAAGTAAATCATCATCCTGCTGCTCATGACTGTTTAACAGCCAAGGGTTTTAGAGGTGATGGAGCATGAGCCCATTGATAGAGTCATGTGAAGGAGTGAAGGGAAGAGGCTACATGGAGGCCCCCTCACCCCCCGGAATGCACAAGACTTAGCCTAGGAAGGGTGCATGTGGCCAAGTCCTATAAGAGGGGAAGTACTTCTTTCAATAATTGTTCCAGCTGCATGGTGTTGCTACATAAAATGCAGAATTAACTGGGATTTGGAGTTTTGATCAGGTAATAGGATCAAAGGACAATCCTATCACTCAATTTCAAATACATATAAAAAATATGAGTGCTGCCTGAAGTAAGGAAGAGAAAGGGCCTCGTGGGACCTCATTTTAATCTAACTCTCAGAGTTCATGGTCATCACATCTGGGCACATTCATCTGAGAAGACTTAGAGTTGCATTTCCCTTTCAATTTGTCAAAGATCACGATGTGAAAGCAGAATTAGACTTCAGGGGACAGAATTAGGACCAATAGGGAAGATAAAAGGAGGCAGAAATTGGGTTGACATTAGGAAGAATTTTCTAACAATTAGAGTTGTTTGAAAATAGAAGAAGCCTTGAGTCAGGAGTGAACTTACTGGCGGCGTTCTACCCTATGGGGCCAAGGTTAGATGATGTGTCTTCTGTTCTTACCTCACCTTAAGATTCTATGATTCTAATAATCTGGTGTGGAATCCTAAAAGGTTTAGCCCTCCTGCATTTTCTGTTTCTTGGATCAAAAACAATAACCCAGACTCTTTGTCTCTCCACTGGGTTTTCCTAATGCAGAAATTAACATAAAACCGATAATGAAGTTCAGCAGGTAATATAAGTAATATAAAATTGTGAGGAAATATCAGAAGTCAAAGTTAAGTGAATGCATACTTAAAAATCATGTTATTTCATAGTTGAAAGCTGAATCAAGCCGGTTTGTATTTTATCTAAATAAATACAACTGGTGGTTAAGAGCACCGTCACTGGAGCCAGATTGCCCATGTTTAATTCCTAGTTCTGTTTTAGACTAGACCTTGAGCAAATCACTTACCCTCTCAGTGCCTGTTTCATCCTCATAGAATTAGTGGGAAGAGTAAGAGAGTTGAGGGCATAGAAAACATTTAGAACTGATCATGGCACAGAGTATGAGATCAATTATGCTAGCGACTGCCAATGTCATTGTCATACAGCAGAATGATAGGCTGTGCTTCAGAGCTGATATGATGGACTCAAGAATTCCCCCTCACGAATATATATGGTTCAAATAATAGCCCATGTTGCTGTTTGAATGGGGTATATAAATAGTTTAATTAAATGTGTTCCTATCCATGTTGTGATGTTATAGACTCTGTCACAATAATGATACATTTGATAAAAGGATTGAAGGAAGTTTTCCGTTAGCTAGGGAAATTTACCCTTGACCACAGTCAGGTGCTTTTCAGACTTCAGCCTTATAGACATGTACTTGTATGTTTGACTACTTTACTGCATTACAGAAATGTAATTTAACCTTTTAAAGGCTTTTTGTTTGTTAATTATGAAATAATTTTGTTCTCTTAGATACAGTCTCAGCCTTGTGGTGTATTCTGAGTTACAGGAATTGGTCCACATTTATTTGATTTTTTTAAGCCGAGAATTACCACATATAATCCTAATTTAAATAAGCTAAATTTAAAGTACCTGAGTAGTTATGTAGAACGCTAAATTTTTAGCACTAAATATGAACTGTTAGAATAACATTGAAAACTAATATATACATGTTTTTCTATACATACATTATATTTTGAATATAGTATATATATATATATATATATATATGTGTGTGTGTGTGTGTGTGTGTGTACACATATACACCTTATTATGCTATCCTCAAATTTATCTTCACATTAGTATAACTTGAGCTGAATTTAGAAACAAGATGTTGGAAAGCATGGAAAGTTGAAATGTCATGAACATAAATGTTACATACGCAGTTACTAAGTTAAAGAAGGTTTAGGCAATAGACATTCATTCCTCAAATATTTTTTGATTTTTTGCAATGTACATGGCTACCCTTCTTATCAATAATATAGATATGAGGACTTGATTCTTTAAAATTTTTTAACTTTTTATCTGGAAATAATTTCAAAATTAGAGAAAAGTTGTAAGAATAAGAATTGTGGACACAACACTCATGCACCCTCTACCTCTACCCTGGTGCCTTTTCCCTCCACTTCCTTTATCTTATGTGCTGTCTGTAATTTTTCTTAACTGCCTGAGCATGAGTTACAGTGTGGCTCTTTTACTTCTAAACACTTCAGTGTGTATTTTCTGAGAATAAGGATACTCTATTTCGTAACTATAGTACAATCATCACCTTAAGCAATTTGAACATAGATACAAGACTGTTTGTACTTTGGTTTTGTTAACTGACACAGTAATGTCCTTTATAGCATCTTTTATCTTTCTAGTACAGGATCCAGTCTTAGGGTAAGTATTGTAATTAGTTATGTCTTTCTAGCCTATTTTAATATGGAATATGTGCACGGTCTTTCTTTGTCTTTCACAAAATTGTCGCTTTTGAAGAATATAATGTTTCTTTTTTTCTAATAGAATTCTGAGGACACTTCATTTGACCTCTGACCTTCATTCTATTTGAAACAAGTGTAATTTACTCTAAGGAGCTCTCAGGCAGAGCCCTGCAGTCACATGGCAGATCCCTGGGTCATGTTGCAGGCCTGGTAGATGAGCTTTCTATATGGACTGTCCAGTCTTGGGAGAGCAGCCTATCTTTAAAGAGGTTTAATAAAGCCATTGACCATAGGTCCTCACATCTCAGTGAAATTTGTCAATATATAAGCATTCACCTATTTTATATATATATATTTTTATTATTATTATTAATTCTAATGGGGAGGCATTCACCTATTTTTAAAACTTCCAAAATACCAAATAATCCCCTGTTCTCTTGTTCATTTATTTTCACAGAGAGTGAAAGCAAGTGGTAAAATGTGTAGAAAGAAGTTTAGTGCAAACATGGGGAACCATACTATTGAATGGCAGTGAGAAGATAAACTAATTTATTTATTGTAAGGGAAAGTCATGTAATAGTTTAAAGGAAAGGTAGTGAGGACCTGAATTAGGTTGGTGATACTAAGAATAAAGGAGACAGGGATAGCTGGGCCCAATGGGCTTAAAGAAACCGTAGGATTGATCATGAATTGTTTATGAGGGATTCTGTATTTGAAACACATTGACTTGTGGAACTGTCAGGTCGTTGTAGAAATAGGCCATTCAGGAGGGTGTTCTGGGATTTTTTTGTTTGGAGAAAGGTGATGATTTCAGTCTTAAACTGGTCTCAGGCTCTGCTGGTGAAGGTGTTCAGCAGTCATATAGAATTGCAGGACAAAGCCAAGGAAAGTATCTGAAGCAATGTTCCTATTTGGGACATTTCTAAACAGAGGGTATTCTTAAAGATGAGGATGCTGCCTAACCAGGTGGTGGCGCAGTGGCTAGAGTGTCAGACTGGGACATAGAGAACCCAGATTCGAATTCCTGAGATTGCTGGCTTGAGCATGGGATCATAGACATGACCCCATGGTTGCTGGCTTGAGCCCAAGGTCACTGGCTTGAGCACGGGGTCACTTACTCTGATGTAGCTCCCCTCATCAAGGCACATATGAGAAAGCAATCAATGAACAACTAAAGATGTCACAATGAAGAATTAATGCTTCTCATCTCTCTCCCTTCCTGCCTGTCTGTCCCTATCGGTCCCTATCTCTGCACCTGAAAAAGAAAGAAAGAAAGAAAGAAAAGAATGCTGAAACCCCTGAGGAACAAAGAAGCAAAGAGAGGAGGAACTTGCACATTGATACTTAGAAGGAGAAAAAGTACAGCAAAAGTAACATAAAAATAAAATATGCTGGCAAGAGAAAATGGTTTAAGGGAAGGGAGTGGTTAGCAATGCCAACATTGAAGAGGGGTGGGGTGGACCCTGAGAAGAGGCAGACAGTTTTGGCTATTGAAGGGGAGCAGCTTGGACAACCATGAATGCCAAAGCCAAACTGAGGAGTTAATAGATGGAAGTGGAGAAGGAGGAAGAGGCCAAGAGGCCAGTGGGGTTGCCGGAGATGTCTAGTTGTAGAGGCAGCGAGATGGGGTGCAGGGTCACCAGGCTGAGGGGCCCCACAACTGTCTCCCTGCATAACCCTTGGCCTTTCATCCTAACATGGAGTCATCTCCCCACTCTTTAATGAATCTTTTAATTCATTCAACAGTCACTTCTGTCCCAGAAGCAGATGCAAGGATGAAGGGGCACTTTTTTCCGGGTCAGACCTCTTGCCTCATAGCTGAGGTTCTGCCAGAGAATGACACCTTATCTGCACCATTATGTGATCTGAAGGGACTAAGTGGGTGACTCAAATTAAAACCCTCAAACATTCAGCCGTCACAAGGGAATGCAGAAACACAAAGCAGCACCTCAGAGTGGAAAGAGTACAGAAAAGGGAAGCTGACTTCAGTGGGATTTTTGTGGCTTTCTCCTTTGTCTTTCTGTTTCTATCTCCAAGAGCGTCTTATTGCCAAATGTTTCTTTAAGCCTCCTATCAATCAGGGGCAGAGTCTCAGCACTGCTGAGAGCCTCACACTTGGCCAACACCGTCACCAGGAAATTAGGAACCACAAGTGCCACGCAGGTGATCTGACTGTTAGAGGCAGTTATTGGAGGACGTGAGGCTGATGCTCCCAAAGGCTCATTTCAGACAAGCTGAACCGGCTTACACTACATACAACCAAATGCAAACAGTACGAAGAAACAGTTCTAACAAGAAGTATTTTGTACACTTTCCTAATCCCCAAGCCGCCACCTTTGCATTAAAGCAACTTGGGACATTGAGCCTTGGGGGCTATATATTTATTTATACAGTGGCCTGGGTGAAGCTTCATTTTCTATCCTCCATTTTTTCTTTTTCCTTTTACCTTAGGTGGAATGCTGGTTTCAGTTGCCTAAATAATGTAGCCCAGTGTTTTGTTTAAGTCTGATGTAGTTTGGGTTTCCTTACATATTTTTATATCCTATTTAGTTTTTGGGGCACTGCAATGCGTAGACTAATGGGTTTTCATAGACGCATGCCTGCATTTGATGTCAAATTTTATGCTTTTCCCCCCTAAACACTTCTTCTTTGTGAACCTGTCATTTAGAGAGGGGCTACATCAGAATGAACTCATCTAACATAATACCAGTCTGCAGAGCTGTAGTTACCGGGCTCACTCCTGCTCTCTTTTCTTGGAGTCAGTTCTTACTTGAATGTCAATAAAATGGCAGCTCTCAGCAAGGGGACATTCTTGATTCCTGAGACAGGGAACCAAGCCAGGCACTTGTACATTTGTTTTCAAATGAACTGGTTCTTAAGTTGTAAATATTTAACTGTTCATCATCGTATTTCTACCAAAGTTTTCACTAGGTTTTCAGCTACTTCCATATCCTGCAGGCATAAAGAAGCTTTTGCTTTCTAGACCCCACTTTAAGCAAATATAGACTATATTCTGGGGAGTTTGGTTTGAGAAGGAAAAATAATGGAATCCAGAGGCGTATCTTTCCCTTGATTGAGGCATGGAGGCCATGGGGAACTAAGTGTGCCAACAGAGAACAATGAATGTAATGATAAATCATATTGTTGGTCCTGAATGTTTTTATCATTTCCTGTGCTGTGTTTGCTAAAATTGTGGATGGTGATGGCTAAAAGCAAAGGGATGTCTTGTTCTCAGTTTATGGTTTTGAGAATCAGATGGAGGGACATGAGCTATTAAAAGCAACAGAAGAGGGCCAGGTGATCTTATCTCAGTAATGAAAATGACTGGAGTCAGCCTTTCTCTAACCTCTGAGTTGTCTGGGTTCCTGAAGGTTCATTTCTCACTGACATTTGGTCTCAGGAGTAAAGTCTAAGAATGCATTAGGCAGAAGATTTTGATTTACAGTTCACCTCTGTTTACTCTTTTAGTGATATATTTGTTTATCTTAAGGGAAAAATCTTATAAGACATATTTTGTGCTTTTCTTTTTCTCTTATGACTCTTAAGTATGGGCAATTTTGCCACACTTAAATGAATTGTGATTTATTTCTTTTCCCTTTTTTTCCCTTCCTTTCTTCTTTTCTTCCTTCTTTCCTTCCTTCCTTTCTTTTTTCCTTCCTTCCTTCCTTCCTCTTCCCTTCCTTCCTTCTCTCCTTTCCTCCCCCTCCCTCCTTCCCTTCCTCCTCCCTTCTTCCATTCCTCCTCCCTTCTTTTCTTTCTTCCTTCCTTCTTTCCTTCCCTCTATCCCTCCCTCCCTCCTTCCTTCCTTCTTTCCTTTCTTCCTTCTTTCCTTCCATCCCTCTATCTTCCTCTCTTCCTTCTCTCTTCCCTTCCTCTCTTCCTTCCTTTCTTCCTACCTACCTTCCTTCCTTCCTTCCTTCCTTCCTTCCTTCCTTCCTTCCTTTCCTTCCTTCCTTCCTTTCCTTCCTATTTTCCTTAATATGTATTTCCTGTTGTCCCAAGTCTATAGACAACAAGGCAAGAAGTCTAAGCTTATCACTCAGAATACCACCTTTTCAGAGTGTCTGATGGCTCTTGGACCACAAATGACTGTTAAGGTCAAAGACCATAAGCATGAGTCAAATTAGAAACTATCTTGCAGAGCCAAGGCTGCTTGGTCAATTAGCAGTTTTTAAAACTTGACTCTCAGCTAGAAAAGGGTCCCACTCAGAAGCCGTAATTTACTCTGCGGCCCAAATGATGACCTGGATCTTTTCATGGAGTTAGCAAGAGCATTCTGTATTTTCATTATCCAATTTACACAAACTTTTTTAAAGGAAAGATGATGTTTTAAAAATTATTCTTCAGCTGAGTATTTTTTTAGGTGAAGTCTCCCCCCCCCCCACCCCACCCCCGTATCTGACAAACATGACGCAAACCTACTTTCTTTCAAAATTAATTATTATGCTTCACAATCTTTTTCTGCCTCTTTCCTGGTTAGCTTCAGATTTGCAGAAAACACCAAAGTACTTTTCAGCAGTGTGAGCTGAGAATATGGAACTGAAAGAACACTCTTGGAATGTGAAATAAGAGACCTTAGGAGGAAAAAAGGAGCAAATAAATTTCCTGCACATTTGCAGGTGCCGTAACCGAGAACTCCGTATTTTCTTTCTAAAGCACTCAGTGGAGAGAGTGTGGACCAATTCTGAGACTCTTGTTTAGTTTTGTTTTCAATCCCAGCATGCTAGTATTTTTAATTCATGTATATGGGTTTTAAACTTAGGATATTTCAATATTTCTAACCACATGTTTTTAAGACATCTGTTAATGTTGGAGAGACATGGGCATGCTAAAAGAGTTACCTGGTACTTTTAACACCTAAATAAAATGATCATGAAAACTTCACATTTTCTCTTTATTTCTCATTAAAATGCCAGCGGAAAACCGATTCTGGGCATGACCTGCATTCAGATATTTCTGCACGCTGCGCTTCTGTTTGTCCCGGCCACCTCGCTGTGATCACTGTTTTGTGCTTGCTGATGGAGGCTTTCTTCTTGATGCTCGCCTGCCCTTGGTCTTGTGGCTTTGACACTGCAGCACTGTTGTCTGCAAAAGACAGTGTATTAGAACTGCAGGGTTCACTCAGCCGCCCGCTTTGCTGCTGCACCTTCATTCTTGGGAAGTTTCGGAGTTTCCTGGGAGATGAAGTATGAGCAGCATCTGCTCCAGCCTGAGCACTTTCGGAAGGCTGGAGTCCCGTTTTGTTATTCAGGCTTCCCAGAGTGGGTGTGAGGCATGAGAATACCCCCGCCGGGGCAAATACCGCTGCACATCAGAAATGAGTGCTGTTCGCCCCTCCTCTGAGACTTTTCTTTTTTGTAAAGAGTGGTTATTGTGGTGTTTTTAAAGTTGGACCCTGCTTGCAAAAGCCAAACAGAAATTAGAATGAAATGTTTGAAATGAATGAGTTTGTTAAAAGCACATCTGTATGTATTTTGCATATTCAGATCTGCCTCAAATCCTTTCTGGATTTAATGATAAATATCCAACATTGGAAAGGTTGTTTGAATTAAAGCCAAATGAGACTTGCCAAATTGGTAAACATTTTTGAGGTAGTGTGTAATGGATTTTAATAGTTTTCTGAGTTAAAAGGAATAATAGCATATGACTTATATTTTTTACCTTTATGACCTAAATGTAATGATTGTAAATATTACATTATTATTGGAAGTAAAAAGGCCCCTTTGTGCAAAGCTGTAGTTTTATTTCTCAAAATAAGATACAATCCAACAGTCACGTCTTCAAGAACTTCTGGCTGACTTAGTTCTAATACTCTAAGAAATCTAACTTTCAGGTCTTCCAGTTATGTAATTTATACCAGTGAGATGTCTACTGTGTAGACATTTCATCTGGAGTAGTGTTTTCTATTGTGTTTTATTTTTTGTTTTAGTATTATTCTCTATTGTTTGTATTCTGTTTATGGTAATAGAGGTGACAAAGGTTTGGAGAAAATGCCTGTGTTAAGCTCTCTCAAAGTTAGCTGCCATCAGCAGTCTTTCTAAGATTATCCACAAAGCCTGTGATTATCAGAGGTTTAAAGGCATATACATTCCTCTGTTTGGCAAAAGTCTTCCTCCTGCTTTTCATCAGCAAAAGTAATTCAGAAGATGGGGTATTGACTCCAACCTATAGAAGCTATAAATATTAAAACCAAGTAAATTACTAAAATTTGACACTGTCAGCCTCCCCTCTGATGGGAATCTTCTTCCAAATGAGTCCACTTCCTTTCTCTGTATTGGTTTACCAGACACCTCATTTGGAATTAGAAATCCTGCATCACGATAGTTAGATAGACTAATTAATAGTTCTGGGTGAAGAGGCATTGAAAATATAGATATGATTTCTCAAACAAATGTAGAAATGGCTTTTAAAATTTTTTAAATATTTAGATATTAAAAAAATAAGAGAGTTCAAGTTGGTGTTAGGAAAGCAGTCCAGAAAGGGAACCTAGATATTATATTAGAATACTATTTGGCAACTTATTTCATTATTAGCAATTTAATTGATTGTGGGTCACTGGGTTTTTCCCTGTTTTGGAAATCCATGGTTCAATGAAGGAAATAATCTTAAAATCAAAGAAAGCAATAATTATTATTATGAGCCATTGTGGTTCAGTGAGCAGGTTATATCTCATGAGATTCTTGATTGCAGGATGGGCTCAATCAGAATGTAATTTGGACAATGCTCAGTGACTCTTAGATAAGCGTTTCCAGGAAGTGGATGCAGTGGGCTCAGAGACATTGGGATATTTCTAGCACATAATGATACTCATTCTTCATCCATCAAGTATTCAGTGTGTATATTTGCCTAATGCAAAACATACCTAAATCCCTACCTATATTGAAATTATATTTAGGGCAGGGGTAGAAACAAGAAACATAAAACATAACTACATTGTAAAGAATATTAGAAGATTAGTGTGGGGAGATAATGGAACAGGGGATCTGAAATTCTGGGTTGAGAAGGAGGAGGCTGAAATTTTAAATAGGAAGATCAGGGTACACTTCAGTGCAAAAGTAACATTTGAAGGAGGTGAGGGTGGTAGCTATGGCGATATGGAGCAAGGGAAGTTTTCTGTGCAAAGGCCCTGAGGCAGGAGTATGGTTGGTGTGTTTGAGAAGTAACAAGGAGCCCACTGTGACTGGAGTAGAGTGAGAAGGAGAGAACGGTAACAGAGCAAGTCAAAGGAATGATAGGTGGGTGGGGAGGAGTAAATTATATGAGGATTTTCAGACCATCATAAGGACCTCATCTTTTACTCTGAGTGAAATGAGGAAACATGGCAGGGTTTGGAGCAGAGGACTGACATGATTTGACTGGCATTTTAAAAGAATCACTCTGGCTGTGGAAAGACTGGAGGTGGAAGGCAAGGACGGAAGCAGCAATCTGAGTGAGAAGGCAATGGCAGGAACCCAGGAGAGAGAGGGCGAAAATCGGACTTGAATAACAGGGGTGGTGCTAAGAGGCTGCTGAGCTCTGCATCTGTTTTGCAGGTCAAAACGACCGAATCTGCTGGAAGACTAGATGTGGAATGAGAGAACGAGAGGACTGAGGTTTTAGGCTTGAACACCAGATGGATAGACTTGCCATCTACTGAGAAGATGACAAGGTGAACATGCTTTGAGGAGAGAACTTAAACATTTTAAGTTGGAAATACCTATTGACATCAGATGAAGACGCTGACTAGGCAGTTGGACATGTGAATCTGGTGATTAGGATTGGGAACTGGGTTTAAGATAGGCATTTTTTAAAGTCTTTAACACATATACTGCACTTAAACCATGAACAATCCCATGGGAAGTTATTAATCTCTGGAAGTTAGGAGCTGCAACTGATGACAGGACTCATTCCTGTCCTCTGTGCCTGCCTTCTGTTGTCTTGATCGTAGTAGGACAGCACCAGTCATAACCAGCCCCATCAATTAGTTTAATTGTTTTGTATTTACTGGAGATAAAGTCTTTCCACACCATGCACACAGTTCGAGCTAGAGGTCACCTACTAAAAGTTTCTCATTTTACAGATAAACAAGGGAGGTTCAATGATTTGCCTAAAATTGTAGTAAATTTAGATTCTAACAAAGCCTGGAGTAAACAGCTCAGTACTCTCCTTCACCCCGTCTAGAGGACCTACAGCTTCATTAGATGGAATAGGGAAGGTGATAACAAAGAGGGACAAAGATCCTTTCTGCCACCGACTGTTTCCTTCAGAGCAAAAATCTAGGTAGTGGAGCTCTTTTGTGTTCATTCTGGCAGCACTTGCCTCCCTTGCTGTACAAAGCCACAGAGTGAAGTTCAACTGACCAGCTCTCAAAGGGCAAGTTGGAAAACAACTCTGAGTTGTTCAGGCCGGGTTTTGAATAGATCAGGGCATGAGTTTTAGATTATAGAAAACTGTGGTGCAAAAGGAACAATTTCTTTCAGCCATTCAGTCACAACAAACTATTCTTTTCCTTTTAAACTTGGAAACTAGAAGAGGAAGGAGAAGAAAAAGAATGTGGGCACCTTTGCCATCAGCTTCTGATGATTCTTGATGACTAGAGAAGGCTGGAAATAAAAGAACATATAATTGAACATAATTTTAATTCAACTGTGGATTGCAGAAATACAATTTGCAAACTGCTATTACACTTAGAGATAATTTATTCATTCAGTGGATATTTATGGAGGACCCCCTATATGGCAGGCATAAAAAAGGCAGTGATAAATAAGATAGATGAGGTATTTGTTTTCTTAGAACTTACATTCTCATGGGAGCACATAGACAGTAAATAAGTAAACAAATAAATTAAGAAGATAATTCCAGATAGTAATAAGTGCTATTAAAAAAAAAGAAAAACAGAATAGGAAAATAGGATAGAGAGAGATTGGGTAGGCCACCCTAGGTAGGAAGGTTAGAGAAGGTCAGGTGACTTTTGAATGAAAACCTAAATAATAAGAAGCTTGCCACATGGCGGTATGGGGTATTCCAGACCGAGGGGAAAATCATGAACAAGGGCCATGAGATAGGAACAATTGGGGGTTGTTGATGTACGTGAAAGGAAGCCAGTATGAATAAAGTGTAATGAACAAGGTAGGGCCACATCATGTAGGGCCTGGGCCAAGGAATTAAATTGTAGTCTAAGCATAGCATGAGGCCACTGAAAGATTTTAAGCAAGGGAACAATATTATAGAATGCATTTCTTTGGAATAAAGTGAGATTCCTTTTGGAAGAATAGAGTGTGTAAGGCCAAGAGTAGAAGCAGGGAAATGAGCTAGGAAACTGTTATACTAATCCAAGGAGATGATGATAGGTTGCTCTAGTATGGTAACAGGGAGATGGCTAACGTGATGAGATTTGAGATAGGTTTCTGAAATAGCATCAACTGACTTCCTGATGGATTGAATAAAAGAATAAAGGGAAAGAATAATGAAGGTGACTGCTGGGTTTTGAACTACATAGTTGAGATGATAATGAGGGCATTGAAGATGGGGAAAACTGAAGGGTAGGGGTGGTTGTGGAGAGTGCTAAGGGACAGCAGAAGCAAGAGGTCTGTTTCAAACATATTATGTTTGATCATACCCTATCAGATTGTGGGTAAATGTATATAAGAATCTGGGAGCCTGACCTGTGGTGGTGCAGTGGATAAAGCGTCGACCTGGGAACACTGAGGTCGCCAGTTCAAAACCCTGCACTGGTCTGGTCAAGGCACATATGGGAGTTGATGCTTCCAGCTCCTCCCCCCTTTCTCTCTCTCTCTCTCTCTCTCTCTCTCTCTCTCTCTCTCTCTCTCTCTCTCTCTGTGTGTGTGTGTCTCCTCTCTAAAATGAATAAAATAAAAAGAAATTAAAAAAATTTTTAATTAAAAAAAAAAAAGAATCTGGGAATCCAAGAGAGAGATCGGAGCAAGAAAAAGTTGAGTCATCAACATATAAATAGTATTTAAGGTCACAGGATCTGATTCACTTAGCCGAGAGAGTATAGGTAAAGAAGAGGAAAGATGTGGAGATCAAGCTGGGGGCACATCAGCCTTGACAGAAGGTAGATCCAGCAAAGGAAACTGAGAAAAACTGTCAGGGAGTTGGAAGAGGAAGGCAGGACCCAAGAGGGTGTGATGCTGTGGAAGTCAAGAAAAGAAAATGTTTCTCGAAGGAAAGAATAGTCAGATGTGATGAATTCTGCTGCTGAGGGACCCCAAGAGATGATCACACACTATTGGCCTTGGCAAGATAAAGAATGACAGTGACTTTTAAAAGCACAATTGCAAAGTAGTGATGGGAATGGAAGCTGGGCCACAGTGGGTTGAGGAGAGAATAGGCGATGATAAAATGGAGACAGATGCAGACAATTTATTCCATTTGTGGTTTCTGTCAGTTTTAGCTAGGGACTTAGTAATAATGTAAGACTACACAACCAGTATTTCTAGAAAGGCTCCTGATCTTGGCCTGACCAGGCAATGGTGCAATGGATAAAGCATTGGACTGGAATGCAGAGGACCCAGGTTCGAAACCCTGAGGTCGCTGGCTTGAGCGTGGGATCATAGACATGACCCCATGTTTGCTGGCTTGAGCCCAAACGTTGCTGGCTGGAAGCCCAAGGTTGCTGGCTTGAGCAAGGGGTCACTCGCCCTGTTGGAGTCCCCAAGTCAAGGCACATTTGAGAAAGCAATCCATGAACAATGAAGGTGCTGCAACAAAGAATTGAAGCTTCTCGTCTTCCGTCCTGCCTGTCTGTACCTGTCTGTCCCTCCCTCTGTCCCTCTCACTGTCTTTGTCTCTCTCTCTAAAAAAAAAAAAAAAAAAAAAAAAAGACTCCTAATTGTGGGTTTTAGAATGGTGAACTAAAACTATTATACAGTTCTAGAAAATTTGGTCTACTTGGGGGGCCTAAAGTTTCATGAAGTCACCTTGATGTTCATACACACGGCTTCTAATCATTCTTTGACATTAGTCTCTTGAATCAGTTTCCTGCAGCAATACCCAAGTAGCAGAGAAGGCCAAAAAAAATAAAAAAAGTAAAACCCCCGCATTTATGGGAGAACTTAGTATGCTATTCAGAGGTGATTTGCTCATTTAATTCTTACTGCAGCTGATAGAGGCTATTATAATCCCCTTTTCACAATGCCTACTCTAAAATTTAGGTAATTGATAATTAAAATCTTGCAACACAGCTTATACATGAGGTGGAAAATGCTTGTATTTCAGCAAAAATTTCTTTTTTCTCACCCAAATACCAAAACCATGCTTACATGGCAGTTGGGATTGAAGCTCAGGCATCCTGAGAGCTCCAGGCTCTGCTGTGTAACCGACCTCCTGTCTCTCAAGGCGCATAGCAAGGGGACTCCAGAAAGAAAAAGCAGAGGATACTTGATAAAACCAGCATTGGTACGAAATTGTAGAAAGTTATAATGCATTGAGCTAGAAACGAAATTTTTATTCTGAAAGCCTCTTCTTAATGGTGGTGTTTTGATTTTAATCTGTGTACCAATAGTGCCTGCACTTAGAGAATCCTAGCCCTGTGCATCACTCAGCATTCTCCCTCCAACCCCCATTTTCATCCTACTAATCAATTGCCCCTCAAAATCAAATCAAAATGCCATGTATATACATTTTCCTTTTGGAAAGCTTTTTGGTAGTTTTCTACCTGACAGCTAGTAAAACATATAGTTGGTCACTTTTATTATCTTTACCTTTTGCAACAGCATGGATGAACCTGGAGAGTATTATGCTAAGTGAAATAAGCCGTTCAGAGAAAGACAAGTACAATATGATTTTAATTACATGTGGGCTCTATAGACCAAAATAAACTAACAAAATAGAAACAGACTCATAGAGACATAAAAGAAACTGACCACTGTCAGAGGGGAGGGGTGTTGTTAGGAGCTGAGTGAAAAAGGTGAAGCAATTAAGCAAAAGTAAGTAAGTAAGTAAATAAATAAATAAATAAATAACAGGGGGAGCGAGGAGAAGTGGGAAAGGACAAAAGGGCAGTAAATGGTAATAGAAGGAGACTTGACTTTGGGCGGTAAATGCAAAATGCGGTATAGAGATGCCGTGTTACAGAGTTGTACACTTAAATCCAATATGGGGGTTTTTTCCATTTATTTGAGGGGTGGGCAGAAGAGAGAGAGGGTGGAAGAAGGGAGAGAGAGCAAGAGAAGCATCAACTCATTGTTCCACTTAGTTGTTCTATTTAGTTGAACACTCATTGGTTGCTTTTTCTACATGTCCTAACCAGGGATCAAACATGTGACCTCAGTGCACTAGGACGACATTCTATATACTGAGCCACCCAACCGGGACTGAAACCTGTATGGTTTTATTAAGCCCAATAAACTCAATTATCAGAAAAGGGAGAAAACAAAAAAAAAGACTGACTCTTATTTTTTGGGTGTGGTCCAAGTGAAAATATTCCTGAGGAGTAATAAGCCCATAGGCGGAGTCCTTGTCCTATAAACTAGAAAGCCTAGCACTCTCTGGTGGCCAGGAAGTGCCCCAGACTGGAATTGTTTTTGTTCTGATCTGAAAATGACAACATAGAACACAGCCAAAGGCGCGTAGCATTTTATTATGGGTGATGCTGCTTTAATTGGTATGTAAGAGGGCATGCCTGAGGAATTAGTCCTTGGAATACTGACCAATCAGGTCACTTTCAGCATTTCTCAATGTTTAGTTTTATCTTATAATTAAGTAACAATGATCACTTCCTGACAGCTAATGACTGGCTAGAGGAGTTAGAAGCCTCATTAGGTTGCTGATTTATCAAATTCTAAGTTCTTCTGCATTGTTACAAAAAGAAGAACCACCCTAAAACTCCAAAACGATTAAAGACAATCTCCAACCATATTTTATATATGTGAGTGTTAACCATTCTTCAATGGATGCCTTTGTTATTTTCCAAGTTTTTAAAAAAGTAAACTGTGTATTGTATGATCAGAAAAAATGTTTATGTGACTTTGATAGAGATGTACTGAAATATGTTAACACATCCACATGTACCTGCTAAAACAAAAACGGAATTGATAGACCACATTTTCTTTAAGACTTTTTGTGGCGATTTCACGTCATTTCCTGAGAACAGCCTCACTACTCATTAATTCCAGCAATGGCGTCCTTGTATTCACTCTACAAAAATTGATTGAGTACCTACTATGTTAGAAGCTATTCTAAATGCTGAAGAGGCAGCAGAGGGAGGGGGGTCATTATGGGAGAAACAAAAACCTCTGTCCTCATCTTAATGAACAGATGTTCTAATCATAATCATTTCTGCCTTCAAGATTACCTGTCAAGAGACCTGGAAGACTACATATTAAATGTCTTCAAAGTGGTCTAGCTAAAGGCAAAAGAGGGTCTTCACTGGACCATCTTCACCCACCTACCTCTGACTGTCTATCTTCACAGCAATCTGGCCATTGCATAGTCACCCCAGCTTCTGCTAATTCGAGGATCACTTACTAATCACCTATGTTTCTGAGATTACAATCTTCCCTTTGATAAGAGAAAGTACAGTCTCTTCTTCAAGGGGTCCTACTGACTCCCTCTTCCGTTTGGCACCGTTTGGCATCAGCTTGATGCAGGGACAATTAGACCTCTGATCCCAGAACACTTCCAAAAGGCTTCCATCCTGCCTAGACCAGGAATAAAAGACCTCTGGAGAAATGGAGCAATATCCTTTTAAGGGTACCTACTCTTTGACTTCCATTAGAGTCATTACTGGGAATTCCTCAAAAATCTTCCCCCTCCATATACTCCTCATTTTTTTTTTTTAGCAGACTAACTTTAAGTGCTCAGACAAACTCCATGGCTCCTCCACCACAGGAGCAACTCAAGACATGAGGTCCTGTGGATCTTCAGGGTTGTCAAAAATACAAAGTGTAAACTGAGGGAGGCTTCTGACATTTGGTTCATGCTATCACATCAACCCTGTGTTCAAGCAGTAGTGATACCCACCAATGTCCCGTGTAGACTCTGTGGACATTGGCCCTGATGCCTTGCATGAAAGTTATCCTTCTGTTATCCCAGCTGATTCTGTTGGTTATGGACTATTCACAACTAAGAATTGAAACTATCCCCTTCTTATGCTGCTATATCCAATCCTTCAAAATGATTTCTGGGAACTCTTCTTGCCCTGAGTGTATTTCATAGATGGGGAAATCCGTGATTGGTGTCCCTTTTATTTTATTAGAAGCTTGTTTTCTTCTGTAGAGATTATGAAATTCAAGATGTTCTTCATTATTTTAAGTGCCATTTGACAAATATCAGAAGGAATACCCAGCTGTTTTAAAATAATTTGACAGACTTCACAGTGCAAAGCCATACACACATTCCAACTCATTTTAAAAAAAACACCCCAACCATTAGGAACCCAAGGGGAACAAAGTGGTGATTATTTAATGGACATCCTGTATAGCTACTGTCATATAAAGTATAAGTAGGGACTCAGAGCAGACTTTTCCTTTATCCCTGAAGTCACTACTAATTTTAAGTCACTTTTCCTAATGTGCCTAGCAGCCCCATTTGCCTACAGTTTCCTAAGAATTATAGTCTTTGAATTGATTCCTGGATGGGAGAAAAGATAGTTCTATGACACACACTTTTATTTAAGTAACATGAGTTCTCAAAAAAGGGGAAAAGTCACAGTGCTGAGTGAGCACACTATGTCATGGAAAGATAGCCCTGGAGGGTTTGAACCAAAATACTTGCAGATGCAGTAGGCAAAGCCTGTCTGTTTTGCATTGGTTTTTGTGGATTTAATGAAAACATAAGAATTGAGGGCTTGGCCTCACCTTGGTGATATAATCAGAATGGAACCTTGGTGGCAAAAACTGGGGACAACAGAAGAATCATTATGTTTAGGCGAAGGAAAGGCCTCAGAAAAGTGAGGTTAATCTGAATAACTCAGGCTCTTTTTCTTATTTTCTTGTGTGAAATTCAATGTTTCCTTTCTCCTTGTAAGCTCTATGGATGGGATATTATTTTGAGAAGGATACACACAGGTGTATAGAAGCTTTAGAAGCTGATGGCAACCTCACAGTCACTGGCTCCTTGGGGCACTGAGACTTGCTAAAGGAGGAACAAACTAGGAAAGATAATTCTACCCTGTCTGTGTGTTCTAAGAAAGAGTCCAGGCTATAGAAGTTGTGGGACTGTTCTCTGTGAGAAGGAAGACAAAATTCTTTCAGTTGCTTGCATTGGGGAAACACGTTCTTCACTAGGTCTAGGATCATGAGTCAAAGGCAAGGACAAACCTTGCTAAATCCATCTATGTTGGGCCTAGACAGGGCGTATGCAAGGTTCTAGGTTAGCACCTTTTCTATAATGCCTTTCCCCTCCCAGGTCTCCAGGTCAGGTCTGGCAGAATGTAATGACTCTGAATCTCTGCAATGAGTGGCATCTGGATAGCTCAGGGAACCTAGGCAATACCACCCAGCCTCAACTGGGATTAGAATTTGGGTGGAGCAGCTGGGAGCTGGACACAGAAGAGGTTGCCTTCTGGGGGAGGTCAAAGAAAGCCTTTGCCAAGCCTGTTAGGTGAGTTGAGAGGCGACATCAGTCACTACTTTTGTTCATTCTAATTTTTTTAATAACACTGAATATACAGAAACTTCAGAAATGAATTGTCCGATATTTCATATGTATATTTACCCCTAAACAGAGATGTTAGATGGTTGGTTGATGGGTTGTTAGTTGTTTTCATTGCATAGGTTGCCTTTATACTCTTAGTATAAATGTTAAATTAAATAAATAAAAAATATTTTTAGTCAAAATTTTCTTTCAAAGGACCTAGTTAAACATTAGTTGTCTAGCATGCAATGGCACCAGGCCAAGTGGGTTCAACACTTCAAACAGCATGAGTCATCCATGAAGAGCCTCCTTCTCATTTTCTTCTGTGTCTTTATCTGTAAAGCTTTAAAATTACCTTCAGGAATAAGGCCACTTGGATGAATTTTTTCTAAAGTAAATTCAAAACGACAAATGAAATGATCCCTTCTAATATGTGTGTCCCCACAGTGTGACCCTAGGGAATCAGTCCTCCATGGAACAAGTCAAGAAAGGTGGTATGGTCTGAGCAGACAGTGGTGCAGTGGATAGAGCATCAGACTGGGATGCAGAGGACTGAGGTTTGAAACACTGAGATTGCCGGCTTGAGCGCAGGCTCACCAGCTTGAGCTCAGGGTCTCTGGCTTGAGCATGGGATCATAGACATGATCCCATGGTCGCTGGCTTGAGCCCAAAGGTTACTGGCTTGAGCTCAAGGTCACTGGCTTGAGCAAGGGGTCACTCATTCTGCTGTAGCCTCCCACTCAAAGCACATATGAGAAAGCAACCAGTGAACAACTAAGGAGACTAAGGAACCACCATGAAGAATTGATGCTTCTCATCTCTCTCCCCTCCTATCTATTTGTCCCTCTCTCTGTCTCTGTCACACACACACACAGAAAAAAGATGATGTGTTTACTACTTCTGAAAATTCTAAAGCTTTTGCCAACCCTAAAAGTGATCTAACCCCACGGGGGAGAGGGTATTAGGTCATAAATGACACAGACCAACTCAGAACTCCCGAGCCCTACTTCTGTAGAAACTGAAGTGGGCTTAAAGTGGGGGGGGGGGGGAGAGAGAGAGAGAGAGAGAGAGAGAAAATTATTCCACACATGTATTTGTAAGGCAATACTCTTGAAGTAGCCAAAAGCCAGATCTTTGAGGGGGTCTCAGAAACTGCCCTAACTTGGGTCCCAACGAATTGCTGATACCCTTGGTTGGCAACCCTAAGCAGGCAGCTGGTTCTAGTTATAGGGAAACACTTTTTAAATTAAATTTATTAGGGTAACATTGGTTAATAACGTACAAATTTTAGATATACAACATTGTAATATGATATCTGTATATTCTATTGTTTCTTACCACCCAAAGTCTAATCTTCCGTCACCACATACATGACCCCCTTCACCCACTTCATCCTCCAAACAGCCTGCTTCCCCTTTGGTAAGCCACCATTCTGTTGTCTGTATCTGTGAGTTTGTTTTTCTTTATTTTGTTAGTTTGTTTCTTTTTGTTTTACATCTCACATGAGTGAAATCATAGGGATTTTGTCCTTTTCCATATGACTTATTTCACTTAACATAATACTCTCAAGATCAATCCATGTTGTTGCAAATGGCAATATTCTTTATTTTTTATGGCTAATATTCCTTTGTTTATATATGTAACATCTTCTATATCCAATTATCCACTGAAGGACACTTAGGTTGTCCCCATGTTTTGGCTATTGAAAATAATGCTGCACCTGAACTGTGGTGGCACAGTGGATAAAGCTGGAATGATAAGGTTGCCGGTTCAAAACCCTGGGCTTGCCTGGTCAAAGCACATATGGGAGTTGATGGTTCTTGCTCCTCCCCCCTTCTCTCTCTCTCTTCTCTCTAAAATGAATAAAGTCTTTTAAAAATATAGAAAGAAAAGAATGCTGCAATGAACATAGAGGTACAGATATTTTTACAAATAAATGTTTTTAGATTTTTCAGGTGATACTGAGAAGAGGGATTGCTGGGTGATATGGTAATGCTATTCTTAATTACTTGCAGAACATCCATACTGTTTTCCATAGTGACTGCACCGATTTACATTCCCACCCACAGTATAAGGGGGGTTTAAAGAGCCATTCTAATGACTCCAAATATAAACTCATCACCATTTTCTGAGTACCTAACAAATCCCTCTATAACCAAATGCATGGTCCTTACTCTTGAGGGATGTATATCTTGTTGAGGAACCCCTGGTATCACTGCCCCCCCCAAAATAAATGCTTCTCTGAGGCATTTTGGGGGTCTCGTGTGTACTCTGCCTGTTGGCCTTTCCCCTGTGTCCAGCTCCCTTCCCTTTCATGCCTGCAGCAGAACCTGTTACTGCAGATGGGTGATGAGGCCGGGTGACTGGGAGGTGCTCCTGCTTGGGGGAGTGCTGCTGTTTTTATAATCAGTGCCAGCCCTGATTATAGTGAGTAAGAGCCTTCTCTGCCTCTTCCCTCTGGCTGCCCTCCTCTCTCACACCAGTCTTGTTGCTGGCCTGGCTCGGATATGGTGCTAAGCAAGGGCGGCTGCCTGGCTTTGATTCTTCCCAGGCTTGGGACTCAAAGCTTGAGAAGGCAACAGAGTCTGTAAGTGGGGACGGCATTGGCCTGTCTTTCCTGTTAGCCAGTATTTCTGCAGGGGGGGTTCTGGGGAGAAGTGGCAGATGTGAAGGCAATAATGCAGTTTTCATGACTTTTACTTCTAAGTAGATTGAAAGTGCTTGCACTAGAATGCATCTTCTAGTGACCTTGACGCTGATTTTTAGGTTAGCACTTTCCCTAAGAGAATCCTATTTCTGGCAAGTTTCCTTATTTTTAAACATTATACAATCTGTTTGTTCATACTTATGTTTGAAAATTACAATGTAAGTTCATCTATGTTTGACCATGCTTTACTGGACATTGATTCGCCATTTTCTATTCTGCCTCTGAGAGTAGTGTTTGTTTTGGATTTTAGCTGCTGTTTTGTGTACGTAACTAACCTATTTGTCAACTATCAGATTATTACAAACAGATATGAATGGAAATTTTCTTCTAGAAAGACCTCCACAGTTCATGCTCAAAGAATTTGTTTTGTGTACCCAATAAGGGAAGATACAAGTCATTGGCATGTGCGTGTGGTTTCTCCTTCTTTTTCTTCTTATCCTTCTCCTTCTCATTCTTCTTCTTCTCCCCCTCCCCTTCCTCCTCCTCCTTCTTCTTTGGTAGATGTAATCTGCAGAGTTTCTGCATCCTTAAGCATAAAGATCAGTTTCTCCTTTTGTAACATGGTTTCTCTTCAAACTTGTAGTTTAATTGGATCCAGCTTTGAGTGACACTTTAAAAAGGCTCTCCTGCCTCAGAAGCGCTTCTCCAGCCCAGGTGTTCTTCATGCTCACCTGCTGGCAGTGTTTGATTCGCAGCCAGATACAACTGGGTGTTCTTATTTGTGCCAAATGTATTCTGTATTTGGGAGTCTGTGCTGAGAAGATGAGTCACGCTAATTATTTAGACCTCCTCTTTGGAAGTAATGTGCCAAAATCACAGAAACGAAAAGCCAGAAACAGTATGAGGCTTGGTATTGATGGACCATAAAATCAGAATTTCACCTCATAATATTACTTTGTTCTGGATACATCATCCTTTCCAGCTATGAGCTCACTGACCCTTGCTATAGCTCTGGGCTGGTTGGCATCACTGCCGTTCTACAGACGGAGACTGGGAGATGCAGCTGGGTAAGCCAAGTTGCCCAAAGCCGGGTGACTTCGCTAGAGCTGGGAGCCAGCTCCCTCGACTTCTCTCCAGCTACTTGCTGTCTGACAAAAACAGCTTAGAAGAAAGAGCGGGAGGCTAAATTGAAACTGTCAGTGTTGCCTCAAAGCTACCTATATTTGAATTACTGTTCAAACAGGAGAGACCAAATAGTGGCTCAAACAGTAGATATATAAACAAAGACTTGGAGAAGACAGCAGGAAAAAGGTTGAAAATGAGGAAATTTGGGATTTAAGTCCAAGATTATAGGGACTATGCTGGAATATCCTTTTTATGCTGGCTGTGATGCCTCTATAAACTGTGAGCTGAAATATGCTAAATAATGTCTGTCATATGGAAAGTACAGGATGTCCTCCAGTAAGAAATGATAAAGTCAAGTGTGTGCACAAACTGAATCATTAATTCAGTAAATATTTATTCAGTTTCTTTCATGAGCCAGATAGATAAGATGAATGGATGGATTGATAGATAGGTGGACACATGTTGTACATGAAATTTTATGTTAAGGATTCCCTGTCTTCTCTCTGCTCTTCCTCCTTTGGGAAAGCTCGTATAATCCCAGATTACTCCTGCCTCACCTCTCCCAGAACCACCCACTCACAGGAAGGAGAATTTCCTTAATGAAGACAAGTAAACACAGGCCTGTGTGCCCACAGGGAGGAAGGCTTGATGTACTTTTACCCAGATCAAATCTGGGGAAACCATGTCAGGAAGAAGGTCACACCCAAACTGACTCAGGAGAGTAACATTTGCATGTCGTCGGCTTCATTGTAGCAAGCCCAACACAGGCGTATGATCTCTGGGTCAGGCAGTCAGAGCAAATCTGCCTCCAAGGACTCCAGAGCTCCATCACTCTTCATCTGCTATCTCTTGAGCTTACCTCCTAGGATCCCAGCTTCACATCAAACGTGGGCAGCCAGGATCTAGGAAAGGCACACCAGACACCATTATTTATTGAATGTCCTCAATGCATTGGCCTCAAACCAAATGCAGACTTAGATTACTGTACCTGACCAGTTGGTTCACATTTTAAACAAATAAATAGGCAGAGACAAGTGAACTAAGTAGAAGGGAAGGTGGAAATGTACACCAGGGAGAGGCTGCTGCTGAGGACAGGAAACAGGTGGAGCCTATCATTTTGAGAGCTTAAGTAGGACAGGATCTTAAAGTATTTCAGATCAAGTTCCATATTTTTGACCAGCCAGAGGAAGGGCGAATTAGGTTGGGTGAGGAGAGATAAGCCACACATTTCATGCCCTTAACATTTTTTTTCCTTTGTGGTTGTTTCTGTCTTTGGGCCACCACTGGGCTTTGTATGTGCCTCTGACAAAGCATGTGGCTAGCCACGGCCAAACAATTATTTGTTTACTTTCTCTTTTTCTTTTTCTTTTTTTTTGACAGAGACAGAGAGAGAGGGACAGATCAGGACAAACAGACAGGAAGGGAGAGATGACAATCTTCGTTGCAGCTCCTGAGTTGTTCATTGATTGCTTTCTCATATGTGCCTTAACTGGGGGCTCCAGCAGAGTGAGTGACCCCTTGCTCAAGCCAGCAACCTTTGGGCTCAAACCAGTGACCATGGGGTCATGTCTATGATACCACGCTCAAGCCAGCAACCCAACGTTAAAGCTGGTGAGCCTGCACTCAAGCTGGATGAGACCATGCTCAAGTTGGCGACCTCGGAGTTTCGAACTTGGGTCCTCCATGTCCAAGTCCGACGCTCTACCCACTGCACCACCACCTGGTTAGGCAATTATTTACTTTCTATTTCTTCTAATAGACCATGAGCTTAATCAGGGCAAAGACTTTGTCTTCTTCATCTCCAAAGCCTGATCAATAAGTGCTTGTTGAATTTATATATAATACCTACCTCAGTGACTATAATAGAGTCTCAACTGAGAGCCTGGGTGAAGATGTTAGATGCTCTAGGAATTCAAAATAGAGGTAATATGGATTTGAGTGGTCAGGCAGCTTTCCAATATATAATACTATTCACTGGGTTCTTGAGATAATGAGAATAGGAGGGGAGTGGGCAAAGCTCATAATTTGGGAGAGGAGTGCTCAGAATTCACCCAATGTGGCTGAAGCAGAGAGTTCCTGTTTGAAATATTGTGTCACATATAAGAAAGGTAGGATGAAGCCAGTATATGAAGGGACAAATGAAAATGTTTTAAATTTATACTTTTGATGATGAGAAACCACCAAAACCACTTAAAACAAGCTGTAATAGAGAAAGGACAAGCACAAAAGAGCTGAATCACAGTGCCAGGCAAGATAGACTGGAGCATGTGGTGACAGAAGCAAGGAGTTTGCACAGAGAGGTACAGCGACACTCCAGGAGTTAAGTGATAAAATTCTGGTCTCAGAGAGGTGGTAGTGGGAATGAATGTCAGATTCTGGGGGTCTTTTTGTTTTGTTTTATGATAAATATATAATTTGTATCCATAGTTTTCTCTAAATGAAGGTTAAAACAATGATGGCTAAACTTTTCATTTAGTGCTTACTCTATACTAGTCACTGTTCTAGGCATATTACAAAAAGGATCTCAATTCTTCCTCATAGCATCCCTTTGAAGTACTAATATTAGGCCCCTTTGAAAGATAAATTAACTGAGGTTCAGAGATTAAGAAGCTGGCCCAAGGTCATACTGTTAGTAAGATGTGGAGCCAGGATTCCAACCAGGATGTAAGGCTGCACAGCTCAAAGTCTTAACCACAAACACCCCCTTCAAAGGCTCGTGGGAGGAGTTATGGTATGATGAAAGAGATTCTAAGCTGTCACATGTGTTATCATCCTTCCCAAAGGAGAATAGGGAAGCATTTCCTGCATCAGTTTATCTATCATCATTATTAATACCCTACCACTTCAGTTTAAGGGGATCAGTACACAGTAAAATTCAAAGTTGTTAATAGGGCCTGACCTGTGGTGGCGCAGTGGATAAAGCGTCGACCTGGGAACACTGAGGTCATCAGTTCAAAACCCTGCAGTGGTCTGGTCAAGGCACATATGGGAGTTGATGCTTCCAGCTCCTCCCCCCTTTCTCTCTCTCTCTCTCTCACTCTGTGTCTCCTCTCTAAAATGAATAATTAAAAAAAAGAAAAATAAATTTCAAAATTGGTAATAGGATGATATTCTTTTTCTTTTTAAACATTGATTTTCCTAATTTAAAAATTGATAATATTCATTATAAAATTAAAATATTACAGAAGTAACAGATAGAGAGTGAATGTCCCATGCAATCCTAATTGCCCCTCCAAATCATTATGCATTGTTGGGTGGAAATTCCCCAGCTCTTTCCTATACATTGACATATTATCATCATTTATATTAATAATTCATTTTCCCTAAGGTGAGCATACTCTTTCATAACATGCTTTTTTATTTAATACATTTTGGATATCTTTCCATATCAGGACATACAGTTTTGTTTCCTTCACTTTCATCGTGTGACCCAGTCTGGATTCATGTTCTTTTCCAATCAGCAGAGCAGCTGGTTTGATGTGACCTAGATTCTTACCTCAATGCCACTTTTGTTCCTCTCGTGTCTTGGACAGGACTCAAGAAGAAGCAGGCTCAAGCAGGGCTCAGTTTTCTGTTTCTGTGGAAATAACAGAAGCAACCATTTGTCTAGTATTCTCTGTGAGCCTGCAATTATTCCTAGCCCCATTTTATAGTTGAGAAAACTGAGGCCTGGAGAGGTTAAGCAACTTGTTCAAGTTCATATTGTTAGAAGTGAGAAAGCCAGTGCTTAAACTCCGACGCTATGACTCCAAAGCCTATATATATTTAGTGCCACGCTATCTGTATCTCTCCTACAAGTCTTTGACCTAAACTGGAAAATGTGAAGCGATCTCCATAGAATCGTGCTGAGGTCAACTGTAGAGTAAAAGTTAGTCATTGAAGTAAGATGAGCTCTGCTCCTAATGGCACACTTTACTAACACCAGCAGCCAAAAAGGGGACTTGTCTGAAGAAGCACCTTCCTTTCTGCTGTGTCTCTCTACCCCTTGCCACAGGTCAGGGTTAGCTTAGAGTTTGACCCCCTGCCTCAGAGGATGCCTGCTTGGACTCAAACATCCTTTAGCATCTCTACTGCTGATGGAAGCCATGAAGGGAGAGTTGCCAAAAGTTCCTTGGGTGAAGCGAAGTCCTCCACATTCCAACTGGCGAACACAATGGCTGCAGAACAGCTGTATCTATCCACCCAGCACAACCCATGGAAATTTCAAAAGAGTCTATTTAAGTCAATGAATCTAGATAAACAATCTTAGTGGAGCATCCCTTAAAGGACTTTGACTTTTTGTTTTGTTTTTTTTGTCTAAGTGAACTAGACTAGTTTAACATACAGCCTCTTCCAATAGAATAAAGTAACTCTTTCCTTAGCTTTGTGCTAGCAAAACATACATGAGACATCCCAGATAATTCGTATAGTCCCAGACCCTTCAAACCATTTATTTTTTTAACTATTTGGTTGTGTCTAATTTTGTTGCTTCAACTTATTTTTCTCCAAGGTCAACATTTTCATAAATCTTCAGGGTTAAAAGAGAACTAAAATTTTTAGTTCTTGTCTCATATGTGTTAGCACCATTTCCTAAAGTGGTCAACCAGCTCCCATTCAAGCCCCATCAAGGAAAGTCAACCTCTTAGAACAAAAGTGACTAGTTTATTTTCGGAACTTTTCAAATTAGAGCAATGTTCTTCTTTATATTCACTCTGTTGTCTGCTGTCTCAAACTTCATCCTTTTATCCTTCTTGGACCAAACTGAAAACACTGAATGGTTTTCCCATTTTTACTACCTTCTAACCTTTTGAGGACAGCTGGAGTGGCCCTGCCAAATCATCTCCCTTCCAGATTAGTCTTTAATTCCTTCACTTGTTATTCCTATGCCTTCTTCCAGAGTCCTGGGCTATTAAGGTCCCTTTTCCTTGCTCGTGTTCTAAATTGTCCATATCATGCTCAGGTGGGTGACCTCTAACACAGAACACAGTGCTCTAGGAAGGACCACCTGAGGACAATTGGTTACCGTGCTTTTATGGTCTACTTCTAGTAGGTGTGCTAAACATAGAATTTCTCCAATTCTCTAAAGGAAGGGAAACCAAGGAACTGGATTCCGGAAAGTTTGTAAAGAAATCAACTCCTTTGTTTATTTTTCTTCAAGCAATACTATAGAAAAACCACCCTGTGCATGTAGATTTTTCATTTGGTATACTGTGGCATCTTCCTGATATGCCATTTTTAGTAATAATATTTATTTATGGTCTATCTGTGAGACAGGAATTGTGTAGAAATAACAGTGCATGACTTCTCATAAATGTCTGAGTGATAACTCCTGAGGTACCAACTATTGGGGCTTCTATAAAGTGTCTTAAAAATAAAAGATGGAATATTGTAGGGTATTTCTTTTTATGAGAGAGTCTTAGAGCGAATAATTAGCCCTGAAAGACTAGTTTTCTTTTCGTTTTTTTGTTTTTTAGCAGCCTCTCCCTACCCCAACCTTGGATGGAGTCAAGTTTCTGTGAATTCTTGCAGATTGCCTTGAAAGGTTTACTACTTCCCTCCTTCCCTGAAGGATTTAGGTACTCACTCTAGATCCAGATTAGTGTTTTACTAGAAGAAAGTAATCGAGTAGATTTCCCTCATAAAGGTTTACTTAATTAAAAAATGTGTCTGTGTGCATGTAAGATTTGATTACACCTTAGATTTCTCTTGAGAAATCACCACTAAAATATGCAAAGCAATGTGTGATGGGGGTATGTGACAGTGGGAGGAAACATCAGATCCCTTTGTGTCATTTCCTAAAACGCATGTGATTAGGGAGTCTGTATAGGAGAGTATCGCTGAAAATTATGACATGTAAGGAAACTACTGTCAGAAGTAACACTGCCCCACAGCCATTGGATAAATAGAACAAGAAGAACAAAGTCTCAAAGATGAATTTTAAATAAAGGCCAACTCATTATAGCAGGGAATGTGTTGGATAAGAGTGAGTACATGTAATTATATAGTAATTATGTTGAAAATGTAATCACATGCCACCTAAACATTTGTTGTAGGATGAATCCACCCCCTGCAACCATCCCCTTCTGATCTCAAAGACCCACGTGGACTTTGTAAAATGTGTGATATGGTTTCCTCTTTTTAGAAGGGTGACCTTTTCCAGGCCAATTAAAAGGTGCTGCTTTGAGGATATTGGAACCCATGCTCAAAGGGATAAAAGGAAATTGAAACTTCTATTAAAATGAGCTAATGATGCCTGGAGCAGTTGGGATTAAAAAAGAACAAAGTCAATTTTAAAAAGATCCCCAAATCAAAGAGCTGCTTCTCTCATCAAACAGTAAGAGAAGGCAAAATGATTTTCTTAATGAAAAATTGGGCAATGAAATCAGCCCTTTGCCTAGATCCTGGGGCTTCAATCAAAAAGTGAGAAGTTTTAAAAAAATAATCCTTTGAACTTTTTGGGGGAAAAATGAACTACATAAATTTGAGCTTGTGTCACCAAAGATAAACTAGCTTTTTTCCCAAATCAGTTAAAATGTTCCAGAAAGATACTGAAAAGATAACAATAAAAATAGTGTATATATAGAACTGATTTATAGTTAATTCCTCTTCTGACATAAAATAATCCCTGGGTTAAAATATAGCATTTTTTAAAAATTGAGATATTGGCCCTGGCCAATCAGTTTGCTTAGTCAGTTAAGAGGCTGTCTCAAAACGACAAGGATGTGGGTTCTATCCCTGGTCAGGGCACACACGAGAAGTAACCAAAGAATGCACGACTGAGTGGAATGACAATTGAATGCTTCCCTTCTTTCTCCCATCTCTCCCCCTTTCTCTCTCTCTCTAAAAATCAATAAAAAAATTAAGTCCTGGTTGGATAGCTCGGTTGGTTGGAGCATTGTCCCGGGAAGTGCAGAGGTTGCCAGTTTGATTCCCAGGTCAAGGCATGTACAGGAACAGCTCCATGTTCCTGTCTCTCTTTCTCCCTACCTGTCTCAACAAAATAAAATAAAGTAAAAATAGATTGAGATATCATTGACATATAGCATTGTATTAGTTTTAGGTATACAACATAGTGACTCGATATATGTTTATATCCTAAAATAACCACAATAAGTTTAGTTAACATCCATTAACATACATACATAAAAATAGTTTTTCTGGCGATGAGATTTTTTAAGATCTACCATCTCAGCAGCTTTCAAGTATACTACACAGTGTTGTTAACTGTAATCACTAGGCTGTGCATTACATCCCAGAATTAATTATCTTATAACTGGAAGTTTGTACCTTTTTTCACCTTCACCCCCTTTACCCACCAGCCCTTCCCCAGACACCCTTAGTCTCTGGCAACCACTAGTCTGTTCTCTGTATCTCTATGAACTCGGTTTGGGTTTTTTGTTTATTTGTCTTAGATTCCATGTAGAAGGGAGGTCATGCAATATTTGTCTTTCTTTGTCTAGATTATTTCATGAGAATAATGCCCTCAGGTCCATACATTGTCACAAATGGCAAGATTTCCTTCTTTTTAATGCCCAAGTAGTGCTCGTATGAGTGTGTGTGTGTGTGTATCAGATCTTCCTTATCATTTGTCTGTTGATAGACATGTAGGTTAGTTCTGTGTGTTGGCTATTGTAAATGATGCTGCAATGAACATGGGGGTGCAGATATCTCTTCAAGATAGTGATTTAATTTTCTTTAAATAAATACCCAGAAGTAGAATTGTTGTATCATGTAGTAGTTCTGTTTTTAATTTTTTAGGGAACCTTCATACTGTTTTCCACAGTGACTGCCCAATTTATAATCCCACTAACAGTGCAAAAGAGCTCCCTTTTCTCCACATCCTCAACAACACTTGTTTTTCTTTTTTAAACAGCCATTCTAACAGATGTGAGATGATATTCCAGTGTTTTATTTGCATTCCCCCGATGATTAGTGATGTTGAGTACTTTTTTGTGTGCCTCCTGGCCATTTGTATGTCTTCTTTGGAAAAAAAATATCTATCCGGGTACTCTACCCATTTTTAAATCAAATTATTTGTTTGTTTGTTTGTTTGGATATAAAACCCTTGTCAGATATGTGATTGCAAGTATTTTCTCTCATTCTATAGGTTTGCTAATTTATTTTTCTGATGGTTTCCTTTGCTGCACAGCTTTTTAGCAAGATGTAGTCCCACTTGTTTAATTTTGCTTTGTTTCCTTCACTTTTGGTGTCAAATCCCAAAAACTCATTGTAAAGACTAATGCTAAGAGATTTACTCACTGTTTTCTTCTAGGAGTCTTACGGTTTTGGCCTATGTTCAAGTCTTTCATCCATTTGAGTTGAGTTTTCTGTATGGTGTAAGATAGGGGTTCATTCTTTTGCATGTGGCTGCCCAGTTTTCCCAACACAATTTATTGAAAAGACTCTCTTTTTCTCATTGTATAATTTTGACTCCTTTGTTGTAAATTAATTGATTATATATGTGTGAGTTTACTTCTGGGCTCTTTATTCTGTTCCATTGATTTATATGTCTGTTTTTGTTCTAATATCATACTGTTTTGATTACTATACTTTCGTTATATAGTTCAAAGTCAGGACGTATGATGCCTTAAGCTTTGATCTTTTCAAGGTTGTTTTGGCTTTTTGGGGTCTTTTGAGGTTCCATACAAATTTTACAATTGTTTGTTTTATTTCTGTAAGAAATGACATTTGAATTTTGACAGGAATTACATTGATTCTGTAGATTGCTTTGAGTAATATGGACATTTTAACAATATTAATCCTTCTGATCAATGAGCACACAATATCTGTTCATTTGTTCATGTTGCCTTTAGTGTCTTTCATCAGTGCACAGGTCTTTCACCTCCTTGAGTAAATTTTTTCCTAGGTATTTTATTCTTTTGATCAATTGCAAATGGAACTGTTTAACTTAATTTCTAAAATTTAGCATTTTGATTATCTGTGATGCGCACAGTGACAACTGTTAGGTGATTGCTATAATAGTAATTATTAAAACTTTGTTAGGTTGCTCACTCCTTAATACAGTTTATAATAACCATTTATATTAGTCTGTTCAGTCTTCCATGACAGTAGACCACAGTCTGGGTGACTTAAGCAACAGAAATTTATTCTTCCACAGTTCTGTAGTCTGGAAAGTCCAAGACCAGGTTCCAGCAGGGATCAATTTTTGGTAAGACCTCTCTTTCTGGCTTACCGTGGCCATCTTCTCGTTATGTCCTCATATGGCCTTTTGTGGGTGCATGAAAAAGTGTGCAGAGAGAAAAAAAAATGAGCTTTCTGATGTTTCTTAAAAAGACACAAATCCTTTTAGCTCAGGGCCCCACCCTTATGGCCTCATTTAACATTAACACCATAAAGGCACCCATCTCCAAAGACAGTCACACTGGGGGTTAGGGTTGTGACATATACATGGGATGGGAACACAAACATTCCATCTATAACACCATCCAATAATGAGGTAGATGTCAGGGAACTCCAGGGCTTGAAAAGGCATGAGACCTCCTACTGCACCTGCACTTCAATAGGTAATATCAGGATAGTTGGGTGGGTGGCTGGCAAGACATCAGGAAACCTATAAACAAGCTAGTGCTGCATTTCCTTTCTGTTTAAATTTTAAGTGAACTAACTTTCCAAGCCAAAGAGCACTGCACCCTTACCACAACCAGCAGAAGCCTCTTCATTATAAATTTGCTTGAACTCCCTTGAGACATATGTAATGGCATTGTAGCCAACGGGAAATTGGCTATCCTGAATTTCCTATCATAAATCATCACTTTTTAACAACGGTTATCTATCTAACAAATCAGGACATCGGCAAAGGAAGCTTCACAGTGTCCAGTTTCATTCCCTCTGAACTTCAATCAGGCTGTGGTTATAATGGTGGCTAGACTCATTATTTTAGAATAATAAAAAGGTTGTCTGTAATAAAGTGAGTCCTTTCTACTTATACTGAGACTCAAAGCTGCCTTAAAGGGTTAAGGATGCCACTGCTTTGAAATTATAGGATGAATTAAGTATTCTAAGATGAATTAAGTGTTGAATCTACCAAAAGAAGTACCTAGCCACTTCTATGCCCCTGTGTGTTGAGCTGAGGCCCATGTATCTAGTATTGGCGTCAGTTTTAGTAGTTTAATAATTCGAACTTAGTAAAGAGAAAGGGGAATTGCTAAGACAAGAAAGATTGCTCTCCTCAAAAGCAAAAGACATCTGGACTGATAACAAGGGCAACTGAAAGAGGAGCTGAAGATGACCAGAAGAAACTGATCATAAATTTTCCTCAGGGTTCAGACAGGGGGCCACGGAGCTGAATTATAGGCAAAAGGTCACTGAGCTGAATTTAGAACGTATGTCCTGGTTTTGATACCTCTAGACAGCCTCCTTCACCATGCACCCCATGTCCAAACATTCAGGGGTTGGATATGCATAGATGGAAAGAACTACCCAGTATGAACTTGTTATGCATACTTGATGGGACTTTGAGGTCCCTGAAAAGTGGGTCAGCCAGTGTCTCACGTCATAGGCTAATACCCCAGCTGTGCTATGTCAAATGGCTAATTAAAGACTCACCTGACAGCTTGAAAGTCTTAATCTTTATATTCTTCTTATGATTCAAGGGAGGCTAGGCCTTCCTGGAAAAGGTGTTCCAGGTTCTGAGTTCATGCAGAATAAGAAATACATTTGAATACATATATATGTACATGTATACTGCTCACTAAAATTAGGGGATATTTCAAAATGAATATAAAGTGATTAAAAAAAGAAGCATTTGATTTCTTTTATTAAACAAGAACATCAAAAAAGTGAACGACAAGTAAAAGAAAGTTGTTTGATTATGTAAATGAGATGCAAAACCAATTTTTATTTCATTGATGAAAATGCACTATACAAAAGGCTGAAAGTACTGGAGTATCTGCATGTTCCCTGACCCCCTAATTTTTTGTGAGCAGTATATATATATATACATGTGCATACACACACATACATTTCAACATCATAGCAGGTGAGCTAATACGGGTTTACCCATGGTGTCCAGTTATTCTAGTTGGTTGTTCAGGGAGACACGTCTGTACAGATACATCATGTATGTGTGTTGGGAGAGAGGTGGGAGGAGAGGACCATGCATCCTGAATAGGACTTCTGCTGTATTTAAAATACAACTATAAAAGTAGAACTAAATTCCCTAGTTCTGCTGCTGTGAGATAAGTTAGTATCATGCAGAACTGCTCGGTAAGTCTACAACAGTACACTGTACAATGGTATGGTCTATATCAAGCATGATGATCATTTTTGCCACTAATGCCACTAAGCTGCCAGGGTTAGGAATCCTCTACTGAGTATTCCACATGCCAGACCCTGTTCAAGATCAGGATTTTCCAATGTTGGCCCTCAGTCCTATTTTGGGCTAGGTGATTCTGTGCTGTGGGGGGCTATCCTGAGCACTGTAGGATGCTTAGCGGCCTCCCTGGCCTCTACCCACTAGGTGCCAGAAGCACACTTCCTTCACCCCCAGGTGTGCCAACTCAGATATTCTAGACATTGTGAAATGTCCCTGGAAACAAAACTGCCCCTGGTTGAGAGTCACGTGCCATTGTGGAGATGGGGTGTGGTGTATGCAGGGAACATGCGCTGGGGAGTCACGTTGCTGTCTTCATTGCTTCACTTGCTTTACTCCCCGAGCCCTTGCCACGGGCCAGGAACTGTGTCAGGTGATGGGGATATAAAGATGAATAAGATAAGGTTTTTGCTTCAAGCAGAAGAGTCCAGTAAGGGAGAAGAACTCATCAGTAAATATATTACCAATCAACGTGGTAAATGCAGTGAAATAGTTATGCTGGGAGCACAAGAAAATGGTCAAAAGTAAAGAGCTCCTGACCCAGGAGAGAAGTAGAAGATGGAGGCATCATGGCAGACTTTCCTGACTTGCCCCATCTGCCTTGAGTCTTAAAAGATAAGCAGGTGGAGGTGAGAACATTGAACAGAGGCATACGTCAATGTTGCATGGGCAGTAGTGAAGTGTGAGACAAGGCTCAGAGGTGTAAACAAGCCTAGAGTGTGTTGGGTATTGGACAGGAAATGGTAAAAGTCTGGAGAGATAGGCAGGATGACCTTGTGTGCTGTTCTAAGGGCTGATACTTTATTCTAGGAGGTGGGGAGCCATTGAAGGGTTTTAAGTGAGGGAGTGACATGTTTTCTTTTTTTAAACTGATTGCTTTGGTTAGTATGTAGAGAACGGATTTAAAGGACATAAGAGTAAAAGCCGGGAGACCCACTTCAAAAGCCAAGAGATAATGGAGGGCCTGAACTTGGGCAATGGAAGGAGGGGAGAGATTTGAGAAATGTTTTAGAGATAAAATGTCATGACTTGGTGACTCTTGAGTATGGGAGATAAAGGAGAGGAAACATTCAAGGATGACTGCCTGTCACACTTGTTATAAGATGCCACCCTTGGTGTCTGACATATAGGAAATTCTCAGTGAGGATAACCATTGCATACTATTATGTCAACTTCCTTCTATCCCCATTTTGCAAATGAGAAAATTGAAGCTCAAAAGGGAAAAATGGTTAGCTCAGAGTCACACAGTAGAGAGGTCAGGATTTGAGTTCTATTTGACTGTCTAACTTCTACCCTTTCCTACTGCATGGCTTTGGCTAAGTGTGGATTGAACAAGTAAAATTGAGTCACTCAAAGAAGCGGATTTGTTTACCTTTGGTAGGTGCTCAGTATTTACTGAATGGAAGAATGATTGATTTTGATGAAAATTACACCAATATTTACATATATTTTCATACATTTCAAATTGTCCAGGGGAAAAGAAGTAGCTTCCACAGTAGCTTACAAGTAGTATTACATGCCAATATCACCCACCTGAGCTGCAGTGATAGTCTCTTTTTAGTCTTAAGGGTCACAGTCCATTGTTCTGCCTCTTTGTTTAAAGTTCACAGTTCACTAGTGGGGGTGGGGCCCCTAGTGAGGTGGAGTAAGGTGTAGGGAGATAAAATGGTGATGGACAGAAACTTGACTTGGGGTAGTGAACACACAATACAGTGTATAGATTATGTATTATAGAACTGTGCTCCTGAAACATGTATAATTTTGTTAACCAGTGTCACCCCAATAAATTCAGTAAAAAGGGAGGAGGAACATTCAGTTTGTCTCTTTCAGCACATAGTCTAGAACCGTGATGGCGAACCTATGACATGCGTGCTAGCACTGACACGCGTAGCCATTTTCGATGACACGCAGCCGCATGCAACTGCATACCAGAGAAGTATGGGGCCGCATGTCGAGAAGGACGTGTTTCATCCTCGGCTCCTGCACGGCCAGGTGCAGTAGCCGAGGATAAAACATTTGCTGTAATGTAGACACTCTGTGCCGGAGGTCTGTAGGCCAAAACAACAGAACTCCGGCACAGAGTGTCTAGTTCTGGGACTTCCGGTTAGGCCATTTTTCTCGAAGTGATACCACCCGAGTTATGCTCGGCTTTTTGGTGAATTTTGACACACCAAGCTCAAAAGATTATTCATCACTGACCTAGGACGTAGGTATAATCATTGTTAAATGATTCAGTAATTTATATTCTTTTTTTAGCATCACCATTAAGTTTTCGGCAACTAAGAGGACCTCCAGTCCTATTGTGATTTCTATCTGAAAATATTAAATGTGACCAAGACCTAATGGCAAGTCTTATGGGTATCATTAAGATAAACACAAAGAAATTCCTGTTACCTCTCTAGGTTTGCTCTCTTAACCTTTCTTCTCCAAATCTAGACTTCAAAGCTCCTAGAAAAACCACAAAGTATAGGATTAGTTGCCCAATTTATTTATATTTTAAGGAAGTGTCCCAAAAGGCCAGTTAATCCTGTCAGACAACAGTGACAGTTCTTCTCATCATCAGAAAATCCAAGAATGATTATGGCTGTGACCTGTGACAGCGCTAAAGACCCGTAAGAATGGCCTGGGAACCACTGGTATTTAACTCTCAGGAGCACCTTCTTTCTCCTCGCTGGGGAGAGCAGGTTCTGGGCCTGGAAGGAAAAAGACTCACAGCACTGTGGTTCCCAGTGGTTCTCTCTGTGTGTGAGGGTTTGTGCCAGGACTGAAGAGGGAGAGACATTTACAATTTTGTACTCATGAAATTATAATGCAGCAACTCAGACCAGAGCCCTCTGCAATGCCTGCTCTTCCCCTGCTAAAGCTGGGATTCCTTGATCTGGGTCAAGGCCTCAGACAGAGTGAGTGCCCGAGGAGAGCCCAGGGGGCAGCCCTCATTCCTTATTCCTGGTGCTCCCACTTGGACTCCAACACCAAGGGAGCCCGTGGATGTGTTCCTTGTACATTTGTGGTACCAGAGCCAACTCACCATTCCTAATGCAGGGCTTGACTCTCCTACAAGCAGATTCTCCTTAGAAACTAGTCCTGGGCAATAGGGTAGTAATACTATAGCTCACACTCAGTCCAATTTAAAAGGAACAGATTATTCCTTTAAAAATCCTTCTTTAAGTTTAAATGACAGGCCACCATGCTATTTCCCCACTTTCTGCTTTAGTACTGGAGGTTCCTCCAGATAAAACACCCTCGGTCTGTATTCCCCTTTGCCTGTCATATTTCACTCATTCTTCAGATCTCAATGTAGAAGTTCTTACCTCTCACTCAGTTGCATAGCACTGGGCAAGAGCCCCTCTCGCTCTGTGTTGTAATATAAATGTCAAAGACCTTAGAGTTTCTTTCGGGCAAGATGGCACAATATTCATCGTCACATCTCCAATGAGGGACACACAGTGGGCTGTCAAAGAACGCTTGAATTGAACTGGGGCACACTGGCTTTGCAGGCCAGTGGACATGGACTCACATCATTTGGTCACTTACCAGCTGTGTAACTGGCAACGTCACTTACTGTTGCTGAGCCCCGATTTCCTCACATGGAAAATGGAAATAATAACACTTATCTGAAAGAGTTGTAGAAAGTCTAACACAGTTCCAGGCACATAGTGGATGCTTAATAAATATATTTATTCATTTGATCTTTATATTAGGTTGAGGATTAGAAGTTCCTTGCAAAATGTTTATGATGAATGGCAGGGTATAGCTTGTGGTAAAGCATCTGACTGCAAAATGTTAATGCTGGGCCATCAGGAGGGTGACGGTCCCACTGTAAGTATCAGCATATGTATTTTCTGTGTCATCTTTTCCCCTGATGAGTAACACACACATTCATTTGTAGCAAACCTCTCTATTCAAAGTTATTTGCCTTAACTTGAATGATTTGCTCTAACTTAACCTGAATGTGCCTGCTAATTACTATTTCTAAAACTTAAAAATAGAATATTAATTACCATCCCACTTAAAATAGTTTTCTTTTGGTTCCAGGTACACTCTGCTCTGTTAAAATAACCAAATAGTGAGTGTGCTACTGTTCAAGGTCCCTGAGGGGTTGAATTCTCTTTCTGTGGTGCAACAGTGACATCCATCGGCCTGTTGTGCTAATTATAGAGGAAACCTTCTCAGCGCTGCGACTGTTGGGTTTCCTGATAGACATGCAAAGACAACAAACCGTTTCTGGTGTCCACAAATAGGTCAGAGCTCATGGTGAGCACCTGATCCCCTGCAGGTTGGGCTGGTCTCAGGAACACTCCCAAGGACACACATTGTAAGACCAGTGCCACCTGGGTCTTCCCCTGAAGTCATGTGGGCAGTCCTGGAACTTGTCCTCTCTTTGTGGAGTTCAGTACATTTAAAGGGTTGTGAAGAAACCATTAGTTTTGGATTCAGATGTGCTGTTGAGTGCATACCCAGGGCACATCACTTCACCTCTGACCTTTCCCACACTGATGAAGGGAGGCAGGTAACTACACCTGTTTCGCAGTTACCAAGGGCTTTTCCATACAGTTTGTAATGAATACCCGCAATCCCACACCCATTGTGAAAATTAGAAAAGCACAAATTACACCTGCCTACCTTCCACCAGACTGTAAGTACAGGAAGCTAAGCACCAAATTATAGGTTTAGGTGCCTCAAGCCTTGGTGACTTACGCTCAGTCCCTTAGGTGGGATTAACCAGGCCATTGCTCTGGGGTAAGAACTCTGGAGAGGGGTTCTAAAGATAGAAAATCAAAGAAAAGGTTATGGGGCTGGATATGACATCAAGCAGTGGTGAGTGTCTTCATGTAGAAAAAGGAATGTGGTGCTGGTTGTTGTCTCCAGAGAGAACATAAAAGGAAATAGCAAGACTGAAAATATTTATGTCTGGCCCTGGCCAGTTAGCTCAGTCGGTTAAGAGTGTCGTCCCAAAAGGACAAGGTTGTGGGTTTGATCCCCAGTCAGGGCACTCACAGGAAGCAACAAATGAGCACATGACTAAGTGGAATAACCAAATGAATGCTTTCCTTTCCCCTCCCCTCTCTCTTCCTTCCTCTCTCTGTCTCTTTAAGGATCAATCACACAGTGAGTCTCAGGGCACTGCCCCTTGGCCCTGTGCACCCAGCTCCCTTCCAGAGCCTTCCTTGCTTGGGTGGCACCAGCACCATCAGTACCTTCACTATTCACCTTTTAGCATTTTGGACTTGGGCATTAAATAAACCTCTAGAAATCCTTTGCAGGACTGTTTGATTAAGTATGTGAAATCATTTGATGTTCTCTAGATAGGCCTCACTGTCCAACAGTCCATCGCCCAGCTACTTAGGGCCCCATGTGCCTCTGTTAGGGACTAGTCTCTGGGTTAATTCTTGTCCTAGCTGCTTTTAAATGAATACTCCTAGGAGAGAATTATTAACACTCTAGAGATAACTAGTCTACAACATATAGGCTTGAATTATTATTTTTTAAATATATTTTTATGAGATCATTTACAAACCAAAATATGAATCTTAAGTATTACAGTTCCATGAGTCCTGACAAATGTATACATACATCTATGTCATCCATCCCTCTATCAAAATATAGACCATTTTCATTGCTCCAAAAAATTCCCTTGTGTATTTTCTCAAACCATCCCCACCCCCAGGTATCCAGGGTTCTGATTAGTTTCACCACAGGTCAGTGGTGGGATTCAAATAATTTAACAACCAGTTCTCTGCCCTAATGACCATTTTAAGTATAAAAAAATAATATACCAAAAGGTGTTTTATTATTTCATGCATTTAATACTTAATAATGAAATAGGTACACAAAACTAGATTATGTTATAAAAAAAGTTTAAAAAAATTAATAAAAATATTTAATTATACCTGACAAAAAACAATAAAACTGTTATTTAAGATATTTCCATATTGCTTATTCCTTTTTTTTTTTTTTTTTCTGTGACAGACAGAGAGAGAGACAGATAGGGACAGACAGGCAGGAAGAAAGAGAGATGAGAAGCATCAATTCATTGTTGTGGCTCCTTAGTTGTTCATTGATTGCTTTCTCATATGTGTCTTGACTGGAGGGGGGCTACAGCCGAGCGACTGACCCCTTGCTCAAGCCAGTGACCTTGGGCTCGAGCCAGCGCCCATGGGGTCATGTCTATCATCCCATGCTCGCGCCAGTGACTGCGCTCAAGCCGGTGACCTCAGAGTTTAAAACTTGGGTTCTCCATTTCCCAGTTCAACACTCTATCCACTGCACGACCACCTGGTCAGGCTTTATATTGCTTCTTGATTGGCATTCTTACTTGCAATTTTTTTCACCTATGGACAGAATGAACATTACTACGGGCACTTAGAATATGCTGTTGCACAGATGAATATTAAAAAAAGAATAAGGAATGTAAATTTGTGATTTCTACTTTGAGCCGCTGCCCAGGGGCCCACTTTTGAGAGAGCCCTGATTACCAGTGCCATTTTAACAACTGGCTCACCAAACTCAACAAAAAATTAGGTATCAGTTCTGCTGAACCAATGCGAACTGGCTGAATCCCACCACTGTCACAGGTTAGTTTTGCCTATTTTAGACTTATAAATGACATAACACAGTATGTACTCTTTTGTGTTGATATTTTTTACTTAACATGTTTTTGAACTTCATATTGTTGCATATATTAGTAGTTCCTTGCTTATCTGTTCTCCTATTGGTGTACATTTGGGTTGTGTCTAGTTTGGACTCTTATAATAAAGCTACCATGGATATTAGTGTACAGGTCTTTTTGTAGACATACATTTTTATTTATCTTGTTATATGCCTAGGCGTGAACTGCCGGATGATAGCGTACATATGTATGTTTGCTTATAAGAAAGTTTCATACCATTTTCCAAAGTGGTTGTACCATTTTACAATCCATTTCCAGCTGTTTCACAACATTGTCAGAATTTGGTGTTGGCCATTGTGTTAGTTTTCTATGGCTGTGTAACATATTACTACTGGCAGCATCTTAAAACATCATATGTGTGTTAGCTCATTGTTCTCCAGGTCAGAAGTCCCATATGACTCAGTGGTGTTTTCTGCTTAAGGTCTCACAAGGCTGAGATGAACATTGGCTGGGCTGGGGTTCTTACGTGGAGGCTCTGGGACGAATCCACTGCCAAAGTTATTCAGGTAGTTGGTTGAATCTTGTTTCTGCGATTTCCCTACTGGCTGTCACTGGGGCAGCTCTCTGCTCCTAGACGCAGCCTGCATTCCTTCTCATGTGGCCCCCTACATCTTCAAGTCTGCAAAACATGTTGATTTCCCTTCATGCTTTGAACCTCTCTGACTTTCTCTTTTATCAGCCAGATAAAAAATTGCTTTTAAAAAGGCTCATTTGGTTGAGTCAGACTTACCTGGATAATCTCTGTATCTTAAGGGCAGTTGACTTGGGACTTAAATTGCATCAGCAAACTTCCTTCACAAGTAGTACCTAAATTAATGTTTGATTGAATAAACACAAAAATCTTGAGGCCATCTTTAGAATTCTGCCTGCCACGAAGTCCATGGTGGAAACCAGCATCACTTTTCATTATTCAGTTCCTTTCAAAGCTTGAGATTTCAAACATATTTTCCTCCTACAGAATCATACCAACTGTAGTTTCAATAATCATCCCTTACCATTTGTATCCTATGCATTTATAAACTCCTTACGTTTGAAAACATCTAAGTGCTTCACCAATGTTAAGTCTGACAGACCCATCCAACATGATCAAGTCAACTAGTAATATGAAGACTAGAAAACTTAGACATGGGTTAAAGTGATTTGACCCAGTTGATATTTGTCATTTCCTGGTGCCTCTTACATGTGGTTGCAGAATTGAAAACCAATATTCTAATTTGGCAACTAGAATAATAGAATTTGAGGTTGAAGGTCCCAAAGTCTGTATAGTCCAGCTGAAGACCAGAGAGATTGATTCATAGAGTTGGTTAATCAGAGATGAGCCCAGAGTCATGTCTCTATATTCTAGAGCTAGAATGCACACATGTTGTCCAATATACTCCAGTGCCTTCTTGCTTCTAGAGAGTTGTCTGATCAAGCAAAGGGACTTTGATAATTGTTGTTTTAAGCCATAAGTCTCTGACAATCTAGAAAACACTGTTGAAAATCATATACAGATCATAGTGTTTACCTTACTTCCAAATCAAAATTCTTAAACTAGCTAAATTCCTTTGAAGTAAAGTTTTTGTTTGGTTGGTTAGTTTTGGTTTTGTTTATTTGTTTGTTTGTTTTTATGGGCTTGAAACCAGCCAAGGGAGGGAAGGACCTGGTGGAGTTGACATGCTTAGTTGCTGGGGTCTTAGGAGTCCTTGATTCTATGCTTGAAATCACAAGGGGACTCTGCATTTCCTCTAATAGAGAATAAAAGAGTTGTATATCCTACTTTCGAGAAACTCTTGTAAAGCCCCCTTGTTTTTTTTTATTTTATTTATTTACTTATTTATTTATTTTTTACAGGGACAGAGAGAGAGTCAGAGAGAGGGATAGATAGGGACAAACAGGAACGGAGAGAGGTGAGAAGCATCAATCATTAGTTTTTTGTTGCCGTTGCGACACCTTAGTTGTTCATTGATTGATTTCTCACATGTGCCTTGACCACGGTCCTTTAGCAGATTGAGCAACCCCTTGCTGGAGCCAGCGACCTTGGGTCCAAGCTGGTGAGCTTTTTTTTGCTCAAGCCAGATAGCCCCGCACTCGTGCTGGTGAGCTCAGGGTCTTGAACCTGGGTCTTCCACATCCCATTCCGACACTCTATCCACTGCGCTACCGCCTGGTCAGGCTAACCCCCTTGTTTTTCAAAATGAATTCCAGAGAAGGTAGTTGGGAAGTCACACAACTTGCCAAGTCAAGACTAGAATCCAGGTCTCCCTGTGGCTTTATACCAAAGGGAAATCACCCCAATCTCTCTTAAAGCACCACCATTCTGTGGGTGTTTTCTCTCTCTCTTTCTTTTTTAATTACTGTCCAACATTTAAAAGTTGGAAATTTTTACATTAAAAAAAAAACAGATTCCAGCTTTTTTCTGAGAAGTTGGGAGCTCAGGTAACAGTGTGCCTACTTTCCACAAGCCCTGTAGGTGGGACCAGTGTACTCAAGGTGCCCAACCTCCCAGCTAGCTTCATCCATTTACCTTCTCGGTTTCTATAGGAACTTGAGTTGTCCCTGCCTTACCCGCCCTGCCATTTAGAGACACTTTTTCTGACTGTTAAAACACTTTCTTATCTGGGCTATGCACACCGAATATGTTTGGCTCTCATTCCCTTGCAACTGGAGATAGTGAGCCAGATTTTCAAAATAGGGGAGCTACTTCCTGGTATTAATTCTGGCCAGTTAAAAGAGCATTTTCTTGGTGGATTGATTGTCAGTTACCATGTGAGGTGCCCAGCATTCATATAATCTTAAAAGGTACTCTTTTTTCTAATAGGCTAGCTTACTAACCAGGAACTTCTGACTTTAGGTAAGTAAAATATTTGGTATTTGTGATGTCAAAGAGTTTAATAGGAAAGCCACCTTCTCATCTAAAGAACTGATCTCATGAGCTGAATTATGTCTCTCCAAAACTCATGGGTTAAAGTCCTAAATTCAGGTACCTCAGAATGTGACTGTATTTGGAGATAGTGCCTTTAAAGAGGTGAGTAAGTTAAAATGAGACCTTTAGGGTTGGCCCTGGTTCAATATGAGTAATGTCCTTATAAAAAGAAAAAACTTGGACATACAAAAAGGGATGCCCACAGAGCTTAGACTACATGAAGACACAGTGGAAAGATGGCCATTAGCAAGCTCAGGAAAGAGGCCTCAAGAGAAACCAGAACTGTTGACATCTTGATCTTGAACTTCCAGCTTCCAGAAGTTTGAGAACATTAATTTCTGTTGTTTAAGTCACCCAGTCTGTGATATTTGGCTATGTCAGCCCCAGAAAACTAATACTTTAAATTGTATTTCTTTGGAGGAACCTCTGTATAGCCTCATGAAATATATACAGTAAGTTGTTAATTAATAACTCTTCTGGATTCCTTAAGTGGCTGACAGCAATGATTCTCAACCCTACCTACCTATAAGAGTCTTTAAAAATAGCAATGCCTTGGAGTACTCCCCTATATTCTGACTCAGTTTTGGGGGGTTTGTCCTGGGCCTCTGGTTTTCAAAGCTCTCCAGTTGGTCCAGAGGTGCAGCCTAGCATGAGAATCATCCACTTAGAGAGAAGGATCTCCCCACTTAAAGAGGGGCCAAGGCTTCTACAGTTCTCAGCTGGGGTCCCACAGTGCCTTCCAGAAGCAGGTGGGGTAGCTTTATTGCCCACATTACAAGACCTTGGGGGCCTTGAGTAAAAATGAGCCTCTGCCCTGGGGCCTCATATTAGTGAAACTACCTTAAATCTGTAAGTGGCAGCAACTCTGCCTATGGGCAACTCAGTCTGGCCTGGCTAGGATCCATGTTTGGTTTTTTCCTTTCTTTTTTTTTTTTTAACTCCAATCTTTCTGCCTTTGATATCCTATGTTTAATTTGTTGCCCCACCTTTCATACCAGTTGAGGGTGGGGCATCTGGGAGGGCATTTCAGGAAGTTGTGGCATTCCCTCTGCACCCTGGGCCTAGAGCTTGGAGCCCACAGAAGAACTCGCCATTCAGAGGCGGGAGAGTGCTCTAAGGCCCAGACCCACGCGGCTTTCCTCCCTCAGCCGCCGTGAGCTCCCGGTCCCTGGTAGGACTGGACTGTTCTGAGGATTTGGCTGCTTTTTGCCACATCTTCTATGGTTAAAATGGTGTTTTCTGAGGTTTATGACGATTTAAGTTTGCTGATTTTATTAACTTAATTCTGACAATTCTTAGCAGTTTTTCATGAGCCTAGTAAAATAAAAACATTACCCTGTTCTGGTATATTCCACGAGCTGTCTGCTCTGTAGATATGTAGAGAGCGGTGATATTTTTGAGAGACAGATGCAAGTTAACAGACCTAGGACAATGCTTGCCCCTTTCTTCAAAACCTGTCTCTTATGTTTATGGGTGTATATCTAATCTTTCTCTCTGCATCAGGTGTGACATCCTGACCTCATGTCATAACTTCATTCTGATAAGTGCTGCCCTGCCCTGGTAAATTCAACTGTCTCAGTGCCGACCTGCCTGGCCTGACACACTACAGAAAACTTTAGATGCATTGGGAAGTTCCCACTGAACACTTTTATCATGAAACCAGACAGAGCAGGGTCACTTTTAGGACCCTACAGATTATCAGGAAAAGAATTTAGTAAGGAACTTTGGGGCTTAAGTGCTGGTTGGTGTAAGATAGTATTGCTAAAATCCTAAAACAAACAAACAAAAAAAGAGCAATCTGCTGCATTGTATGTCTAGAGTTTAAGAAAAGTGCCGTTGATACCCAGTGTCTCTCAAGGCTGGAGGAAGTTCTGGTCTCACTCAATACAAATGGATATTTGTAATTATGATCTTGAACTGGTCATGTGATCGCTTACTATGCAAGTCACTATGCATTACAGCTTGCCTACATCGAATCAAAATTAACAGGGCATCTCTTTGTCCACTCAAAGACTTGTACACGAATATTCATAAAGGCGTTATTGATAGTAGACAAAATGTGGGGATAGTCCAATGGCCATCTACCGGTAAATGGGTAAACAAAATATGATGTATGTAAAATGGAATATTATTCAACAATAAAAAGGAATGAACAATTGAAAACGCTACAACATGGATGAACCTCAAAAACATTATGCCGAGTGAAAAAAGCAGGACACAGAAGATAACATATTGTATTTCTACTTATTTGAAATATTTAGAAAAGGGAAATCTATTGAGATGAAGAGCAGAGCAGTTGTAGCTAGGTGTGGGGATGGGCACAGGGACTGGGCACGAGGGAGTAGTTTCAGGTGATGGAAATGGCTAAACTAGATTATGATGACAGCACAACTAAAAATTTACAATATATCATTGATTTGTAGACTTTTAAAAAGTTAACATTTACTTGGAAAATAAATGAGATGTTTTAATTTGAATCAAATAGATCTATTATGGAAAGGATGAAAAGAAGCATGACTATTTAAATCAATATATTTTAAAGAAGGTTTTAAGAAAGATTAACAAGGACTATTCACCCCACTTCCTACGTTTTTCATCCCATCTGTCCCTTCCTTTAATCTTCTCCAGCATAACTCTATTTCAGCCTTGTAGGGCAGCTGTGTTAGGCTTGCTCGCTGGTTTACTGTCTGCAAGCACTTTGCCTGATTAGTGTGTGAGCACATGGCTGCACCACCTGTGTGTGGCCTATATAAGGCTATGGGTGCTTGTGCTCAGGGGGATTGAGGATGCACGGATTACCTGCCCAACACTGTGAGGGGCCATTTCACTGTTCATTTGCCCCAGAGGCGGTTTCCCCTACCTGTGTGCTTATCCACCACTGTGAGACTTTATTAAATAAAATGGCCCAATGCTTTCTGGCTCCTCAGTTTCTCTACCATCTGCCTGAATTCAATGTAAACCTGCCTGCCCTCAGCCACCGGCATTACAAGCCTATTTACTTGTTTGTTCAACAAATATTAGAGCACCTAGTATGTGCCACACACTGTTCTAGGTACTTGAGATATAGTAAACAAACCAAGCAGAAAGCCCTGCCTCATGGAGCTTACCTTGTAGGGTGGAGAGACGACAGCACCTGCAGGCTGCACTCCTGTGGCTGTGTCCTGGATGGTCTCTGGCCTTGCTCCTTTCTCATCAGTGACCACTGTACGTCAAGTGTTTCTTTTAGAACATGAGTCTGATTCTGTCCCTTTGCCTAAAATCTCCCAATGCTTCACTACTGCCTTTTGTTTAAGCTTCAAACTCCTAAGCAGGACCTGACCGGCTCTGCATGTGCAGCGCCTGCCCAGGCCTTTGTGTCCAGGCTGTGTCCACTCCCTTAGCCACTTCCTCCTTTGCACACTCTTCCAGTCGTACTGGTTGCATCTCATTCCTGGGTCTTATTGGCTTCTCTTCCCTCCATTCTCTTTATCCAACTAACTCCCATTCATTCTCTAGACCTCAGTTTATTATTTTTTTCAACTGACTTTATTGGGGTGATGCTGGCTAACAAAATTATACAGGTGCCCAATTGTGTAACACAAATTCTGTATGCCATACTGTGTGTTCACCCCCCCCCCCAGGTCAAGTCTCCTTCCATCACCATTTATCCTCCCTATGGCCATCTCCATCTCCCCCAAACACATCAGCAATCATCACACTGTTGTCCGTGGCCATGAGTTTTTCTCTTTTTTTGTCCCTTTTGCCCAATCCTTCCACCCCCCGATGTAGCCCCCACCCCATTAGTTGTCAGATGCCTGCTCTCTGTATCTATGAATTTCTCTCTGTTTTGCATGCTAGTTTATTTTGTTCATTAGATTCCACATATCTAGACCTCATTTTAGAATTCTTTCTCATTTTCTCAGTTCTAGTTTAGGATACCCCAGCCTGCTAGACAGATTCCATCATACAGCACCCATGGCATAATAGTTGTTCAATAAAACATGCTTCGCCTGACCAGGCGGTGGCGCAGTGGATAGATCATCGAACTGGGATGCGGAAGACCCAGGTTCGAGACCCCAAGCTCGCCAGCTTGAGCGCGGGCCCATCTTGCTTGAGCAAAAGGTCACCAGCTTGGACCCAAGGTCGCTGGCTCCAGCAAGGGGTTGCTCGGTCTGCTGAAGGCCCGTGGTCAAGGCACATGTGAGAAAGCAATCAATGAACAACTATGGTGTTGCAAGGGCAACGAAAAACTAATTGATGCTTCTCACCTCTCTCCGTTCCTGTCTGTCTGTCCCTATCTATCGCTCTCTCTGACTGTCTTTCTGTTCCTGTAAAAAAAATAAAAATAAAAATAAATAAAACGTGCTTGCCAGATAAATAAACAGCCAGAAAGAGACATCCAGAGGGAGACAGGTTTAGTTGGCATTGACCTTGTTATTTATGTGATGTCACAGCCTCCACACTTAATGGAAAGAGTGTTTTTCAGAGATCTGATCTGAGAAATAGGAGCTCTGTGCACTATTTCCATTAAGAATACAGTGAAAAAGTCAAGATGATTTATCCCTCTTTTAAAAAATAGCAAGATTGCCAGGTCTAATTGCATACATGGGACTGATATTAATGAAGTGATATTCAATCAGAGCTGAGCTCGTTTTACTAAAATAAACCAAGGCAATATATTTTTAGAGAGAAATAAAACAGAAAAAACCTATCCCTCTGTTAGTATTTAAGATTATTGTTTCAGCAGTCATATGTCTTTAATGTTTTGATCAGTTTCTTCTTACTGTAAATTATTCTGCTACTTCATGTTAGGGACAAAGAAAAAGAAAATACTCGGCTTACCTCCCTCCCCAGTCTGTATTAATAGAAGCAGTAAGCACAAACTGTGTGGGAAGTTTCCTGCTTTAAAATTTATTTACTCCTCCTTCCCAAAAAAGCGACTTTTATTTCATTATTTTTTTAAGCATGCATGGGTTTTAATTTGGTGAGAAAATATCCTTCCCATTAAGAGGATTCTGCCTCATTACCTCTCATAAAAAAGGCTTCCCCTTAAATTTGCAGAACTAAAGGCAGCATAAATTAAAACAACATTTGTTGTTTGTCGCTTTGATCAACAAACACCCATCTCCAAAAGAAAACACTCTAAACTAGGCCACTTTAAAAAAAACTGTTCCTTCCCTAAAATCAATCAAGCCATATAAACAGCTTAGCCTCCCAACTGGATAAGAAAGAAAATGGGGTGGGGATAGAAAGAAGAATTAGGAAAGAAATCGGGTTGCGGTTCTCAAGTGCCTCATTTTTCCCGCTGGCATGACTGTCTTCAACTGTTAGTTCTATGACTCTCCATTAGACTTTTGATTTGGAATCAAGTATAAAGAACTGTGGTCTGTTGTTTGGACTTCAAAAGCATCTTTTGTCATTATCTAGTATATATGTAATTTAAAAACTACTCTATGAGCTAGTGGTTCAGAAAGAGGGGGAGACTCACACTTTCCTCTCTGCTTCTACAAACTCTTACTGCTTTCTCTTTCTCCCTCTTTTGTTCACATAAAGAGAAAAAGTATTTATGTAGAACTGAGGCAGCTTGCTAAGAGAAAAAGAAGGAGGAGTGGGGATGAAATAATGGCCAAAGAAGCAATAGTGTGTTTTCCTCTTCAGAAGGTATTTCGCCATTTTCTTCTTTTTTTTATTTGGTTTTTAATGTTTGAAATTTCTTCAGATTTTTAATTGTGGTAAAAGAGAACACACCGAACATAAAAGGTACCATCTTAACCTTTATAAAGTAAACAGTTCAGTACTGTTGAGTATATTCACACGGTTGTTCAAGAGATCTCCAGAACTTTTTCTTGCAAAACTGAAACTGTATATTCATTGAAGAACAGCTTCCCAGTTTCCCCTTCACTGTTGTTTTTTAAATTAGAATTGAAAAGATGGACTTTTCTGATTCTGTATAATTTCTTTTAAATTACCTCATATGTTAGAAAATCAAAAACATTAAGTGCTTTCTATGTAAAGTGAAAGAGACTTGTTTTCCCAGAACAGCGATCACTGCTCACGTGTCTCTAAGTTACTTATCTTTCCCTCTCTCCTACACATTCTAAGATAAGTAAAGGAGGAAACAAATCCTATCCTTGAACCTGTAGCAGACTGGCCTCTTGGGCTCCCCCCTTCAAATGGGGACCAAAGGTGAGTTGTCCTCAACCACTTAGAACTGTCCTCCTTTCAAGTCAAATTTCCAGAAGCTATTTCCTCCTACTCACTCAGCCTCCCCATCCCCCCCCCTCTACTCCAGCAACTGTGACACACTGGTTTCTGGTCTCACATTTCACACCAGCTGCCAGGGTCCCCGCTTGCTCTGGCTCCAGTTTTCTGAAGCCTGGCAGTTAGTTAATAAGAAAACCAGGGATGTAGATCACGAGCTCAGACAGTTTCCTGTGGGGGAGCTTTTAAGTTCCCATCAGAATGTTTCATTTCAGTACATGAAGAGGAGACCAGTGCTGCCTTCAGACAGAAATACGAATACAGACCAGAGACACACAAGATTGGGTACAGGCAGGGAGTGTGAGGGAAGCTCAGAGTAAGGATGCCACACAGGCTTTCGTTCTTTACCTAAAACACATTCATTTAATGAAGAGTGGGATATCATGGTAGATTTAAAGGAAAAATAGCAGAATTCTTAATCTGGCAGTTCCAATACTGATGGGGGATGGGTTGTCACGTGATAATTAGTAATATGCAGTTAACACTGGTATTTCTAAAAGCAGGTTTTAAAGCAGATTTTATTTCATGAACTTGGCAGTTCCAAAACATATGTTGTCAATCTGTTCTCTACCATGATTGCACCAGACACTGTCGGTCCCCAGATGAGTACCAAGGTGTGCTCCCCACCCTCCAGAATCTTACCATCTAGGTGTCAGAAACCTGGTGTATAATTACAGCAGAGAAGGCTAAGGGCTGATACAGGCTGAGGCTCCAAGTCAAGATCCTAAAGTTATAAGGGATAGGATGAAGTAAATGAGACACTCTACAGAGTGCCTGATGCACAGCATTTAATACATGAAAGTTGTTGTTAATAACAAGAATATTTCTTTTAAATATCAAGAATGTTAATAGCATCATCTAGACAGACATTCACCCCCTCCCCTCCTCCGAATAGCTCTAATTGGGAATACAGGGCATACACATAAGATAACTAATAATGCTTCAAAGTCATATATGTATCATAAGCACCAAAATTAAGTTCATAAATTTGGGGAAGGGAGTGTCTAAGGTAATTGGGAAAGGTCTTGAGAGATGAGGACTTACATAAACAAAGAGACAAGAACAGCCTGGACTCAAACAGTGAGAAATGAGTGTGTGCAGAGTAGCCTAAGAACATTAATTGACTCAGTGCTGACGTGCTTTGCACGTGGGCATCACAGATCAATGAGGCATGGCCCCTGTCCCTGAAACACTTTCAGTCTAGGAGGGGAGATTTTTGTATTAATGGCACCAATAGCTATATTTAAAGTAAAATTGGATCAGGGCTGTAGTAAATGATTGAACAATGTATTTTTGAGCATTCAGAGGAGAAATTGCTTTTGGTTAAGGATCAGAGTTTTCTTGAGAACGGAATACATTTTACAAGTCCTAGGAAAGGAATATATTTTTCAGGTCTGAGGAGATAGGCTAGAATTTCTTTAGCAAAGATTGGGGTTGCGGAAGGAATCTCAACCCAGACTAAGGAACGTGTGAGTCAAGTGCCAAAGAGGGAAACCAGGACATGCTTGCAAAGTGGTAATTACTGGACTCATCAAAGGTAGTTAGAAAAACTCTGCCCCTTGTAGCTGAATCACTATGGATATAATCAGGTAAAGTTAAGGGCCCTTCATTTGGAAAAAGGCCACATTTATTTTCAAGTAAATAATGTAGTAACTTTCCATTTGCTGAGGAAAAGGATCATTCTGGAGAGAACTGGGGCTTTGCTCATCCTCCATTAGATTGATGAGGCAAAAAGAGTTTTTAAGTAGCTTTCTCTTTCTTGGTGCTCTGAATGGCAAAGAAGTCAGAAAGGAGATGTGCAACAAAAACTCGAGTTCTTATTAAAGTAGTGTAACCTGCAGTGTCTTGGTCATCTGGGGTGGTGTAAGAACAAGGCATGGGCTTGGGAGTTGGTCAGAGCTCTTTGAATCTTCATTCTGTCCCTTCTTTATTGTGAGAGCTTAGCAAGTAACTTAACATCTGAGCTTCATTTTCTCTCCAAATAAAATGGGACTGCTAATAGGTACCTTGAAGTGTGACTGTAAAATTAGAAATAAGTAGAGCCCCAGGCATGCATGGTGGAGGACTACTAAATAATAGGCAGAAAATAAAGGGTGGCTATCACTATTTCTAACATATCGTAGCTCCACTGTTTCTGGTCTACCACCCAAACATGGCAGCTAATAACCTACAGAATCTGCCTGGGACCCTGTTATGTTCTTGCCTTTGGCCAATACAAGCATACCTTGTACGTTTCCAAAGGTGCTGACTACAAGAACTTTAAAAATAAATTTTTCCTCCCATCTTATCTTCTGATTCCTAGGCAAGAACACTAAAGTATGTGGAATAACACTGACATCCGGCTTGGAGTAGAACAGTTTCTCCGAACACCTACTGGGAGAAAGTTGTGCTTAAAAGCAAATAAGCTGAAAAGTAAAGAAAAGAAAAAATCCCCAGTGCTTGAATCTACACGTTAAAGTATAAAACTGTGACTTCAGGCAAATAAAAGAAATCCTAGAAAATGAACTATTATCATGATGCTTGGGGGGCCAGAATCCTTTTTAAAGCAAAATTTTATGGGTGTTTAAAGAATACGGGGAGATATATTGGTTACTTTAAGTCAATAGTTAAAGTGAGACTGCCAACAAAGTAAACAGGAGCTGCATTTAATTTCTCTGTTTTTCTTTTGAGAGCCAGGGAAGCTAATACTTCAAGACTAATGAACCTGCCAACTAGCTAGTGGAAAATTTATTTTCAAAATCAGGTTTACAAATGAAGATAAGCCCAGGGCACCAAATAGGATGTAAGTAGTTTTTTGGGGGGAAAAAATGTAGACATTAAATACCCTATTGTCTAAGCCTTAGGAGCAGTTAATCATCAAAGTAAAATATCTACATTTCAAAAATACCAATTAGTTTTACCCTAGCAACTCTTCTTGTTTTTCTCTCTTGAAGTTATACTCCTGTAACACCTTAGACTATTCTTAAAGCAGTGTGGGGCAATGTTGGTGATATTTAAATTTTTAAAATATTTACATGGAGTCAAGACTTCATAGAACAAAGTCTTAGGAAGAAACCTAACCAGTAAAATATGTATCTTGATGTTATGAATAAAATTAATAAGATGTCCTTTATGAAATGCCTAAAATTCTGTTACAGTGCCAACACCAAAAGTGCCGAATCAATGAGCATTTAAAAAAAAAGAATCAATTTTGGTTTTGTTGATGATGTGTATTGTTATGAAGAAATTTTTAGTGTCTTTGATGAAGTCTCTTGGTCAGGGAAGCAGCTCTTTACAATGAATAGATCATAGGTTTGCAAGCAGTGGAACAACATGATACTCCTGGTCATTAAGACAGATTTCTGTAGGTAGTCATTTGTTCAGTTTTTCTTCCCATCTCCACTGCCAGCTCTGTGCTCTCTGTCACCTGTGGTTAGATTTATAAACCTCAACTTAGTTTCAAAACCCTCCACCTATTGTGTTCCAGGCATACAGGTATTTTCCATCCCAGGTCTGCTCTGCCCTGTCTTCTCCCATTTTATACCTTTCCTCCTTCCTGCACTGTCGCTATGGTTTAATCTCCCCACTCAAGTCTCCCGCAAGCTTTCAGGGAAGCAGTTTTTGTTAAAATACAAGTTGCAGATCAATGACAGGAATTGCACTGAATTCCATCTCTGTTCTTCCCCTTCCTCATATCTCCCCCAAATTCTTTTTTATCTTCATCTATATCTTCAAAAACACAGGAAGGCCTATTCTTCTAGAAACAAACAAAAAAAATGTCTATCACTTCCATCAGAACCTATTGCATTATGTCCCTGAAAAAATTTCAATCCTCAAATCTTATGCTTACTGGACATCATTAATTAAAATACTTAATTAATGCCTGACCAGGCCAGGCAGTAGCGCAGTGGGTAGAGCATTGACCTTAGATGCTGAGGACCCAGGTTTGAAACGCCAAGGTCGCTGGCTTGAGTGCCAGCTTACCCAGCTTGAGTGTGGGGTCACCGGCTTGAGCATGGTCACTGGCTTAAGTCCAAGGTCGCTGGCTCGAACAAGGGGTCACTGGCTCAGCTGGAGCCTCCTTATCTCCATCAGGCCTGACCTGTGGTGGTGCAGTGGATAAAGCATCAACCTGGAACACTGAGGTTGCTGGTTCGAAACCCCAGACTTGCCTGGTCAAGGCACAGATGGGAGTTGATGCTCCCTGCTCCTCCCCCACTTTTCTCTCTCTTCTCTTTCTCTTTCTCTCTCATCTCTATCCTCTCTAAAATGAATAAATAAAAAAATCTTTTAAAAAATATCTTTAAAAAGGGAAAGCAATCAATGAACAACTAAAATGCCACAAGAAAAAGTCGATGCTTCTCATCTCTCTTCTAGTCTGTCTCTCTCTCTTACTAAATAAAAAATAAAATAGAATAACAATACTTCCATTAATAGAAAATACTGTTCACACTCCTGCCCAAGCACAGGCTAGGCTGAGCCTATCTGCTCTTGCCCCCACTGTCTTCCCTGTGCACATTCTCCCCCGGTGACAAGGACATACCAGTATTTGAATGCACTCCAGTTGAACCCACATGCTGTTAAGGACATGTCACTTGTACGGTTTTACCTTTCAGGATTCTGGCTGTCAGTACTCATTGTCACCTAGATCACATGTCTTCTTCCAAGAGCCAAATGACCTTCACATACCAAGTGCACTTCACCTTCTTCCAAAAAGTTGCTGCCACTAATGGGAGGTGGCAGCTGCTAGTAGTTCACACCAACCTGTTCTGAGCTTCAGGGTTAAAAAGGAAAAACACTTTCTCTAACACAAACAGTTACCGTCACTTGTAAGCCAGTGAGGATTAGTTGTTTGAATTGCAGCTTGACCTGTACCTTTTATAAGTGAATTTACATAGTGGATTTTCTTACCTGAAATTTTGCTCAGTGATGAGAATTTAAATGAATTACTGTGAGTTGCAGAATTAACTATAATTCTCCGATCATCATTCGTAATTTTAAGTGCAGCCTAACTAATAAGAGCTAAAATTCAACAAGCACTTACTTTATGCCAGGCACCATTCTAAGTGCTTCATATGAAGTATTACATCTGAAAGTCAGGTTCAATTTTTAGCTCTCATTTTACAGATGAGTAAGCTAATGGAGAAGGTTCACAACCAGCCCAAAGTCACATAGCAGGTTCTGTCGCCAGGCTCTAAGTACTATGCTCCCAGAGTCTGCACTCTTAACTGTGATACAATGATGGCTCCACACCGCTGGGCTTCCCACATTGGGCATTACGGTCAAACTTGGTGAGCCCAGCACCTCCCATTCAATCCATCATCCACACGCCATCAGTGTGACTTCTTAAAGGCACAGACCTGATCATGACACTGGCATAAACTTTTTATGATTTTTCACTGGCTACAAGACAAAGCCTAAAATCCTGAAGGTAGCCCAAAAGGCTCACTACCATAATTTGCCTCTCCATACACTTCGTTTGACACCTGCCCACACATTGGCCCTGGTACATGCAGCTCCCCAATTGGCCTGTGATTTTTGATGACTCAGGACCTTTGAACTTTCTTCCCTCTACTTCTTAACCCCAGTAAGCCCATGTACATACATCCTTCAAATCCTCTCTCAAACATCCTCTCTATACCCTTCCCTGACATAAATATCCTCTCTTCTGTTTGCTTCCAGTACAAGAGCAAAAATACAAATTAAAATAGCTACAATTCTTTATCTCTCATGTGCCCAGCACAGTACCGAGCTTTTTGTATGTTTTGTATTTTGACAAATCTTGAGCCATAAACATAATTATGGAAGAAATGTAACTGTTTCTTTTTTAGAAAACTGACAATAGTTGGTTTTAGACTTCATTCAGCCAGGAGACAAACTTAGTATCAACCAATTGAGTATCTCCTCCAGCTCTTGGATTGCAGCTGAGTTGTGAGGGCTTTAAGCAGAGTCCAGGGATGTGTGTGTGTGTGTGTGTGTGTGTGTGTGTGTGTGTGTGTGTGTGTGTTGTCCGGGGCTGGGTGAAGTTGCACCTTGATCTCCAAGTCACTGTTTCCCTATGCTGGTGTCTGGTTACCATCCGAGCTGGGATAGTTGTCTGAAGGTTCCTCAGATCCATCAGGCATCTGCGACCACTTGGCTTTACCAGATACATTCTGCCTCTCCTGGACTACTCTGTATTGGGAGGATTGGTGGCAAGCATGAGGCTCTCTCCTGCCTAGGTGCGCCACACAGACATTTATTTGAGTTCTACTCTGTGCTGGGTTCCCTAGGTCTGGGCCAGCTCTCTGGATTCAGGGCCCACATATTTTCTGCATTCAAACCCCTAAGCTTTTATTTTGTCCCATATTACACTCAAAATTGCTCCAGCGTCTAAATCCCATTAACTCCCCCTCCTTCTGACTCTCCTTGCCCTTCTTTGTTAGTTTGTTGGGGAAAAAAACTGGGTTTGCCTATTTGAGATTTCTTCCAGATCTTAAAAGTCTTTTGCCTGGAGTTCTGCTGAGTCATCCTTCCTCAGTCAATGAATGATACTACCAGGGAAGAAAAGCAGAAGTATGAGGAAATTCAATGGAAGGAATAGGAAGTTAATATCTCACTATACCTCCTGCCCTCCACACACACACAATGAATATCTCATATAAACATAATCTTTGCAAAAACCTGTGGCAGGTGTAAGTATTCTTATTTTACAGAGGAAAGACTGAGGCATATTGAGATCAATTAACATTGAACACAGGAAGCAAGCTCTTGAATCCAGTCCATGCTCTTGACCACCAAACACACTCTACTTTGCTTCTCACTCAGTTTTAAAATAATTTCTTTACATATCTGAGTTTCTGAGTTAAATTGTGAGCTCCTTAAAATTAGGGCTACGTGTTTCCCCAAAGTCTGGCACTTAGCAGGTGCCCAGTAGGTGGTATTTGAATTGAAATGGGTCAAGGACAGAGAAAGGTAGAGAAGGAGGAGAGGGAAGAAAGGCCAGTGGGAAAATTTTATTGTAAGCTATTCTGAAACGTCCTGAATGATATTCTGTCAACTAAAATATAAGTGGAATTGAAAGTTTGATGGTAGTAGCTAACTCATGTCCAGAACTGGACTCTCCTTACATTATATTGTCAGATTATTGTAGGAATAGAAATTAATTCCTTGTGTTGAGGGGGGAAAACTATAATGTCATTGGTGACACTACAATAACAAGTGGGAATCACATTCATCCAGGAGCAGTGACCAGACATGCTGACAGTTAACAGCTAATGCAGCCTTTGATGATTTTTTTTTTTTTACTTTCCAGACATTTTCATCCAAGATACTGGTGGTTTATAAGTCCAATAACTTCTGAAACTTTACATCCTTCTATTAAATTTTTGTCTGAAAGATTTTGTTATTCTATATTGCAGAAATCCCTCAGATAACACATATCATGTTTACCAGATTATCTAGGTCAGAGGTCCCTAAACCTTTTACACAGGGGGCCAGTTCACTGTCCCTCAGACCATTGGAGGGCTGGACTATAAAAAAACACTATGAACAAATCCCTGTGCACACTGCACATATCTTATTTTAAAGGAAAAAAACAAAACAAAACGGGAACAAATACAATATTTAAAATAAAGAACAAGTAAAGTTAAATCAACAAACTGACCAGTATTTCAATGGGAACTATGGGTGCAGATGCATCCTGTACTCCTTTCAATGACCACCAATGAAAGAGGTGCCTCTTCCAGAAGTGCAGTGGGGGCCGGATAAATGGCTTCAGGGGGCCACATTTGGGGACCCCTGATCTAGGTAAAGGATAAAGGTTTTAGGTTGTGACATGCCCAAGTTTCAATCAAAGGCAGGTCTGCAGAATAGATTTTCTTCTTCTTCTTTATTATTGTTTATCTACAATGTATTTTATTTTTAAGTTTTCATTGTTTGGTGTTGTAACAAATACTATAACCAAATGAAAGTAAAACTATCAAGTTAACATTTCCCCATCCCACCTCTCGCAGGTAACTGCTGTTAACAACAAGGTGTATGTTCTTCTTTGTGCTTTTTTAAAATTTTATTCATTTTAGAGAGGAGACACAGAGAGAGAGAGAGAAAGAGAGAAATGGGGGAAGAGCTGGAAGCATGAACTCCCATATGTGCCTTGACCAGACCAGTGCAGAGTTTTGAACTGGCGACCTCAGTGTTCCCAGGTCGACGCTTTATCCATTGCGCCACCACAGGTCAAGCTTCTTTGTGCTTTTAACATATGTGTTCAATCACATCTTCGTGTTTAAAGGAGTTTGATTTTTTTTATTCTCGCTCCTGCTCTCTCTCTCTTTTCTTTTGCCCTTGAGCTACCATCTCTCATTCATCCCCTTTTCTCTTCTCCATTCCTTTGTCTCTTTTTCTTTCTTCCCCTTCTCTAGTTTTCATTTTCCACCTTTTCCCCTTTCTTTCCACATTAGCCTAGGTGTACCCAGTCTCTCAAGAAACTGAATTCATCCTCAAGATTTTATAACTTAGTCTAAGATTTGGAGATGAACTTGTTTCTCGAGTTGCCTTGCTGGGTTTCAAAGCCTCAGCATGAGAAAATGAGAGGGAAGGGTAGGCAGAAAGTGAAATATTCACTTAATCAGAATTAACTTATTTGGTTAAAATATTTCAGAACCCAGGGTGCTTTTGTAATTATTAAAATCTCTACTGTTTACTTCAAAAAGTAAAACATACTACTGCCTTTTTTTTTTTTTTTTTACAGGGACAGAGAGAGGGATAGACAGGGACAGCCAGACAGGAACAGAGAGAGATGAGAAGCATCAATCATCAGTTTTTCGTTGCGAGACCTTAGCTATCCATTGATTGCTTTCTCATATGTGCCTTGACTGCAGGCCTTCAGAAGACTGAGTAACCCCTTGCTCGAGCCAGCAACCTTGGGTCCAAGCTGGCGAGCATTTTGCTCAAGCCAGATGAGCCCGCGCTCAAGCTGGCTACCTCGGGGTCTTGAACCTGGGTTCTCCGCGTCCCAGTCCGACACTCTATCCACTGCGCTACCGCCTGGTCAGGCACTACTGCCTTTTTTAAATGCCCAGATGCTACAGGAGTGTTTAAAAGCAAAAGGTAAATTTGTATTTATCCCCCAGATTTCCTCTCCCTGCAGTCTTACTCTCCAGGAATAGTTTAGTATTTCCTTCCAGATGTTTTTCTGGACTTTTATAACACATATAATAAATATTGCATGTAATGTGTGTGTAGTTTTTTCACTTAACCATATAGACATTTCTTTAGGTCACTACATATGGGTCTACCTACCTCTTTTCTTTTAAATGCTGATTCACAATTAATTTAACCACTTTCTATACGTACATTTAGATTACTTCCATTTCCCAGGATGCATTTCTTTCTTTTTCTTCTTCATTTTTTTTTTTTCAAGAGAAAGTGAGAGAAGGAAGATAGATGGGAAGCATCAGTTCTTCATTGCATTGCGGAACATTAGTTGTTCATTGATTGCTTACTCATATGTGCCTTGATTGGGGGGCTCCAGCTGAGCCATTGACCCCTTGCTCAAGCCAGTGACTATGGGATCATGTCTATGATCCCATGATCAAGCCAGTGACCCCAGGTTTCAACTTCGGGTCCTCAGCATCCCAGGCCAATGCTCTATCCACTGCGCCACCGCCTGGTCATGTCCAGGATGCATTTCTAATCATTCAGCCAAGACTTCCCAAAATGAATGCTTGTCTATTCTTGTCTTCTTAATGACTTGAAGCTGCTAACCTGAGAGACTGTTACTTAATCACTGATCCTTATAACCCTGAAAATGTCCTTTGTCTCCATTACGACAAAAGCTTGCTGACTACCTTCACCCTCTGAAGCTATCCCATCAAGTTTTCTTCACTAGTTTAATGTTGTTGTTTTTTTTTTTTATTTTGTTTATTTTAGCAAGAGAGGAAGGGAAAGAGAGACAGGAACAAAGATCTGTTCCTGTATGTGCTCTGACCAAGAGTCGAACTGGCAACCTCTGTGCTTTAGGACAACGCTCTAACAACTGAGCTATTCAGCCAGGGATGTTGTTGTTTTTGTTCTTGCTTTTTGCTTCTTTTAGTTCTATAATGTTTTGACACAGGATATTAAACCTGACTAAGCCATGTGCACTGAAATTGAGTCTGTACTAACATATGTTTATAGTGGCAGGAAGAGTGAACTCTCGCCAATCTAGTCCTGCTCTCTCTTTTCCTTGCATTAGGACCTCTGTAAGATTGTAAATAGCTTTCTGGTTAACAGCCAAGTTGCCTAAAGACCTTTACTTGGAACCTTAGTCCTGGGGCTACAAAGAATAACAGAGAACATGGAGATGCTCCTGTCAATATAAGCCAGTTGCCAGCAGCAGAAAATGCCTTAAGAGAGAGATGTTAGTTCAAAGGACAAGGGGCTCCCTGGTTTATTTACCAAAAAAGACGGTGATGGAGGGATAAAACGTGGTTAAAAAGATTAAATTCAGCAGGTTCTCAAATAATGTCATTTTGTTATAACATTAATGAAATGCTATAGGAACTTAACTCTTATTTATATCAATTAGTCTATGGTAAAATTGGATTTGTTGTATGTCGTTTTGAACCTATTGATGATATTACTGAAGACGTACTGTAATTCTGAGAAGATAAAAGAAATTAAGGGTGTTTTCTGCCTTCGTGTTACCATCACCACTTCATAAAATAAATTATTTCAGGTTTGGTGTGGTCTTAAATGCATTTCCTTACTTTAAATTTTATTTTTGTCTTTTTCTGAAGTGAGAGGTGGAGAGGCAGAGAGACAGACTCCTACCCCTTGTTCCCAACCGGGATCCACCCGGCATGCCCACCAGGGGGCGATGCTCTGTCCATCTGTGGCGTTGCTCTGTTGTAATCAGAGCCATTCAGCGCCTGAAGGGCAGGCCATGGAGCCGTCCTTAGCGCCTGCGCCAACTTTGCTACAGTGGAGCCTTGGTGCGGGAGGGGAAGAGAGAGATAGAGAGAAAGAAGAGGGGGAAAGGTGGAGAAGCAGATAGGCACTTCTCCTGTGTGTCTTGGTCAGGAATTGAACCCGGGACTTCCATAAGCAGGGCCAATGCTCTACCACTGAGCCAGCTGGCCAGGGCTAAATTTTTATTTTAACATTTTATCCACTAGGATGGTTGTTCTCATTTATTACATTTTGTTGTGAATTATTCAAAAACAGTTACAGTATTGACATTGTTTTTCTAAAATGTGAATATCCAAAAGAAGAAAGAATTTATTCTATAGCTGAGGCAAGAGTGAGTTGCTAATATTGTTTTATTATTACTATTAATTCTTACTATTATTTAGCAAAGACCTTTATGTTTCAAATAGTTATAATCTTCACATTAAAACTTTATTTAAAGTAATAGAAAGAATGCCAAACTGAATTTTTAAGAAGGAATTGCAAACTAATTTTTTTTCTTTTTAATTTTTATTTATTGATTTGAGAGAGAGAGAAAGGACGGAGGAGAGAGAGAAATACTGGCCTGTTGTTATACCCATGCAGGAATTGGTTGACTCCTGTATTTGCCCTGACCAGGGACTGAACCCACAACCTCGGCCAGGGCAATCATAGACTATTTCTAAGTGAAATTTAGTTTAATAGTTTAAACCAGTGTTTTTCAACCACCAGTCTGCAGACAGGTACTGGTCTGCCAGAAATGTCATGCCAGTCTGAGAAAGAGATAACCACCCTGATGTTGTATGAAGATTACAGAGTCTATAATCACTGGGCCTATAATCTTCATACAACATCAGGATGGTTAGTTCTTTCAGGGACCAGCATGAAATTTCTGGCAGACTGACAGAGGTCCATGAACCGGCAGTTGAAAAACACTGGTTTGAAGTACAACATATATTACAAAACCATCTTATCACAATATCGAAAAAAAACGAAATTATGAGAAAGTAAATTCAGAATCTAAATCATATAATTTCTATATGTAGTTTCTTTAAAGATACAACTAATTAAAAGTTTTTGATTAATTGAAATGAAATAATTCAAAGCATAATTGCTGAATCTGGAATTTTGGTATATAGAAATCATCCTAAATTCCTTCAGCTTTTAGTTGAAAAATACGCTCATTTTTTTTTAGGTGTCTTCTTATTAATTAGACCTGACGATTGTAATGGAAAAATGAACTTCTAAATATGTATATAGTATGAATCAGACCATTTTGATCCCCAAAATTAACATAGTCTAATCTGATGTGATTTAAAATATACTTAGGTTATCATATTTACTGAAACTGAAATTCGGGTTTGTAGGTTGAAATATTTAGAGATTAGAGAAAAAAGTGAATACATAGGTGTCTGCAGTGGCAACTTCTGCGTCCCCCCCCATCACCACTCCTGTTTTTGACTCCTGACCCTTCTCCTATCCCCACCTCAATGGCCCTTCGACACTTCTCTCTCATGTGTCTCTGTGTAGGCCAGTGCTGTGGTCCCCACTCTGCTAGGGACTTACTCCAGTTTCTCTGGTCTTTTTCTCCTCTCACCCCTCTGGCATCAGAGAAGGCAAGGGAGGGGAATATGCAAATTTTATGGTATGTGAATTTTATCTCAATAAAAATGTTTTTAAAAATAATCATGACTTTAAACAAAAGAGAGAGTATGCAAATAGTAGCTTCCAAACTGTCCACACACGCCCTTGTCTCTAAGAACAGGTTGTATACTTTTTTCTTGTTTGTTACTTCTTGATAAATTATTTTGATATTTTTAAAGCTTTATTTCTTGATCAATATAGCTGTTTTCACTTTTAAAATGTAAAATGCTTTGTATTCTAGTGTGACACACCATTTCTGAAAGCCGTTACAGGAACTAAGGGCAGCATTGCTTGACAGAGGCTGTCTTCAGTAATTGGTTTAGAGTTTATCCGTACATATGCTTATGTGTAACTATCTCATGGACATTTACCAGTTGTGCTTTGTGAGGAAGGGATGAACCCTCTTCAGAAGAACTGAGGCTCCAGATGTGAGGACTAGCCCCTAACTCATAGAGAGAGAGATGTTAGCATAATTTAGTATTGCTGTGGCAATTTCATTTCCCATCTCACCTTTGATCCCAAGAGATGGGTTGTTTTCTTTTCATCGACAAAAAAATCTGATGATGCTTCTAAATTACAGATACAAATAAAAAGTAATTTCCAGAATTTGTGGCACAGTGGAAGTTGAGTGACCGATTTCATACAGGTTGTGTGGGGAGGTTAGATTTGAATCCAAAGTGTATTTTTAATCACCAACTTAAAATGCTTAAAGTGATGTTTCACAGAGGAACAAAGGGATCTGTTCCACCCTTATGAGATCTCAGCTGACCCTGAGCACTTAGACAAGAGAGAATGATGCAGCAGGATGGAGGTCTTATCTGCTCTGCTTCCAGAGTGCCTGCCCGTGTCCTCAGCTAATACTTAATTCCTCAGCAGGGTGAGGGAATGAAGTGTGCTTTCTATTCTGTCAGGGCTGACCACTTCTTCAAAGTGTAAGTTCTGAACATCACCTGCCTTCCCCCAAAACTAGATTCCCACTAGGGCACAGGACAGTCAACATCCGCCTCCCTGCTTCCAATGCTTAGCAACAATGTGTGTGGGAATCCCACTGACTGTGTCACAAGTGTTTGTGTATGTGTTTGTATGTGCTTGTGATATCATTGAAAACAAACTGCAATTTTAAGGGGGATAATACTGTGCTGGGAGGGGGCGAGCCTGTCCAGGAAGATCTCAGTAAAGAGGTCTATTTAGTAGTGGTTGCCATTGCATTCCGCAGGGTTATAACCAAGAGCACAGCCAAGTAAAGACAAGTGGTATCAACCGTAGAGGAACTGAGTTTTCTAATTCCTACCTTTTTGTGTGTCTATATGTATATTTATTGTCTTAAATATAGAATCTGAGATTTTTAACAACAGGGATTCTACATGAGTAAGAAGAAATAAAGCCACTTTCAAATTTTCTTGTTATTTTAATTTCTGGAGTTGACATGTGAAAGCAATTAAGAAAGGTACTCTCTATGGGGAAAAAAATCTTACCTCTATTGAAAGAGGCTGGAAATAGCCTTTGGAGAAATGTGAAACTGAAAATAGCACGGTACTTTCCTTAAGAATAACAGGGCACCCTGATAATATATGCAAAACAAATGTAAATGTGTGGAAGACTTGTCTAAGACCCAAAGGTTTCCATAGGCGAAGCCAGTATCTCCCAAAAGATTACAATCATAACCACTGAAACCGTCACCTGTCTCTCATCTAGAGATGATGCTTATGGAAACAAAAAGGGGCTAGAAGGTTTCAACAGCTTTTAGCGGATCAGCAGCAAGCTGAGTCTCTCCTATTGACTCTACTGGAAAGAGGACGTAAAGAGAAAAAGGATGGCTATTTTCCTTGTAATGTGAGCTTTTTTTTTAAACTGTGAACTTTTTACCTTGCTTCATTCATGCTTCATTTGATCAATTACTAACTGTATAGCCCATGAAAAGCGAGCGCGGGCTTTTTAAGTTGCAATTTTGCTTTTGGATTCCTCTTCATTTCAAAAGGGGGGGAGCGGGGTAAGAGTTAAGGCACTTTTATGACTGTGAACTGGTCAAGGAGAGACTGAGAGTGTGTGCTTCGGTACCCTAATTACCAAGAGGACCCGAGTGGAGCCTGATTTCTTCAGCCTAGAATCCGTTTTCAAACTTTAGGTAGCTTTCTTTGCCATTGACATGCAAATCCCGCCCTGAGCCAATCCGGGAGTCTTCCTGTGGATTACCTGGTGGCGAGCGCCGAGCGAGCGCGGGCCTCTGGAGCGGCCCCCGCGGCGGGGAGGCGTGGTCCCCGGCGCCCTGCTCCCTCCGGTCCCCGGCGCCGGGACTCAGGCCCCGGGAGCTGCGCGCCCAGGACCCGCCGCCGCAGCCGCTGCAGCCGGGCGCAGAGGCGAAGGGTGCGGCCGAGCCTCCCATTGTTGAGCGCGGAGGAGCCTCGCCGGCGATGCCCAGCGCTGCCTCCTCCAAGCGGCGGCAAGGTTTGAACTTGGCTTAGGCCTGGAGCCCCGCGCGGCCCGAGGGGCGGGGGCCCCGCGAGCGGCGGTGGTGAGTGTGGGGCTCGGATCTGCTTCCCCTGGCCAGCGGCGGGCGCGGTCGGTATACACTGCTGCCTCTGAAGCAGGGAGGTAGGGTGCCCCGCCGCCTACTTTCTAAAGGGTGACTATTTAGGTCCCTGCGGCGACACTGGAGACGGGATCGGTGAGAATGGGTCCCGGGGCTGGCTTTCACTGCAGCCCGCCTGATGGGGGGTAGGTGGCGCGCTGGGAGGGTCTCCTGACTCTCCTGGGCCTTTGCTTCTTTGATTAGGGAGGCAGAAACTGCCACTCCAAAACGGAAAATAATTGCAGGATACTGACAGCATGAAAACTTTTCAGAAGAAATTATCTGTGACATATTTTAATTTTGATAAATGGCTTCCCACGAGGGCTTCTACTGAGTTTAGGAAAACTTAACTTTCTTTATTGCACTGGATTCGTTTCTGTAGGAAAGGCCTTAAATGTGCTTTGAAGGGCGTGTTTGCCCCTTCCCCCCACTTGTTCCAGATCATAAGGCAAAATTTTAAAATGTGTGTTCCACGGTTTTGTAGTGAAAATTAAACCATGACAATGAAATTATACCTGACACGTGCTCTACTCTTGAGTTGCCAGATGAATAAAAGTGCTTTGCTGAAGGATGGGGGAGAGCTTATAAAATTTCAATACATCCAGCAGCATCCTGTGGGGGTGGGGTGGGATGTGTCGGTCTCTTTCGCTCCTGTATTTTACCATTACTGTTTTGAGGGGGGATTTATGCGTTTTCAAATTGTAGTGTTGTGTTGGTGCACTTTCTGTTCAGAGAGGCTTTTGGACTGGAGAGAATGATCGCCCACAGGCACATAATCTCCATGGAGAGATTGCTGGAAGATACCGGGGTGCAGCAGGAAATCTTAGCGCAGAGGCTTCTAAAGGTAGTTCTGTGTTTTCTCTATTTCTGATGATTAATATTGGAAGGCCAGTTAAATAAGTATTTTCAATTAAAAGCATGCTGGTCAGACAAATGACTAAATCTTCCCCCAAATAATATCACCAAAAGTTGTTTTGCATTTTAATTAACCTTGATGGTTATTTTGTCTTTTAAAAATTACCCCCCCCCATTATAAAAGTCTTACATGACCACTGTGGAAAAGAAGGAATATACAGAAGCGAGAAAGAAGGAAAGCCATCCTTAACAATAACATTCCTGTTCTGTTTGCTAAGGCCTAGTTTTTCATAAAAGGCTAGCCAATTAGAAAACTTAGAGCTGTGGACATTTTTTAAAAATTGCTAACAAACCTGATTAGGCACTAAAACTAGCAATTGACAAGGAAATAAATTTGTACTTTAAAAGGAATGTTATAGCCAACAATAACATTCATGTGGTTTAATGGAACAGAATTTATTATGGCAATTTCTCTTGAATCAACTTCCCACATCTGTTCCTGACAAATGGTTTCTGTTTGTGTTAGCCTGTTTTCTAAATACATCTCTCTACCACTGGAGGCAAAGTGCCCAAGCACATACCCCTTTCCAGTGCTTGTAGCTAGGCTCAGGGTTAATATTTTTATTGGTTTCTACATCTGAACTTCTTCACTGTCTGCTTGATAAAACCCTGGAGAAGGTTACCAAGGGATGTTGTAGAGAATTTACTTCCCTGGAGACTTCAAGAATAGGGTAAACATCCATCTGCCTAGAATGGCTTCAGTGCAGTGCTGCCTGATTAAGGAAGACTAGGTTACCTCTCAGAGCCCAAACTGAGGAATTCTAAACCAATTTCTGTCCTCAGAAACCTGGGACCAAAGAAAATAACAATTGCCCCAAAGCACTAGAGTCTAGTATGAAGCAAAGCCCTGGTTTGATTTATGTAAAACAAAAGTTCTGTTTTGATAAGAATAATTTAAAATTACTGCTAGGACTTGCCAATCTTTTTCTCTTTAGGGACAGAATATCAAGAATGATTCAGTTACTTTCTAGGAAGTTATAGGTTAAATACAGTGTAAGCTGTGATTTAAAGTAAATGAATGAATTGATTCATGGGCATTAAAAGTTCTGCCTCAAAGTCAGAAAGGGGTGTATTGTGATAAACCTTTGAGCTAAAGATGGTATGCCTGAATCCTTTCTCCACTTTGGACCCAATGTTTGTTTGTTTTCTTATTATCCTATCTTGTATGTTAAATCTGGTTACGTTTTTACATTAACATTTTACTTTCCCCTCAAAAGGTATTGTTACTTTTCATTTTCAATATAGAAACCATGTGGCACTTTTACCAAAACCAGGTATCTCTGTCCTTCTGTTGGAGGCTGTTGCACTGGGCTCCAACAGTGCGGTTGTTTTTGCTAGCTTCTTTCAGAAGGTCAGGATTTCATGGGTTGCTGCTTCCTCTGCCCTCCTGCTTGACAGAAGTATCCTGTAATTCTAACCACTGTGTGACCTCAATTGCAGTGACAGTTTCCTCCCTTTCCATCGTGTCACTTGATCAGGAGCAGCCACCCTTCTTTCTTCCTGCAGGATCACCAGGAGGGGTTCACTTTCTAGGAAAGGTCATATCAAAAAGAAAATGGGGAAGTCAAGAGTCTCCTGGCTGGACAGTTTTTCACCTTGTTTGAATGCATAAGCAGTGCCTCCAGTGCACACCCTCCAGCTTGTCATATTTTTTCACGCATGCCAAGAATGTTTTCTTATGCTATAGTAACGCCTAAAGAAGGAGTAGGAATGCAGTATGAACAATGGTCATTTATTTGTTCAGCAAACATTTACTATGTGGGAGGCAGCTCAGGAACTGGAGATGGGTTCTTTGCCCTTAGGAAACTTGTCATATAAGAGGAGAAATCAAACATGTTAATAAGCTTTGGCATTTCTGAGGGAGTAGAGTACAGAATTAAGAACTTAGTTTTGTTGTAAGTTAAACATACACCAACCCTATGACCCAACCTAGCTATTTACCCAAGATAGATGAAAATGAATGTCCACAAAATGACCTGTAAAGAATGTTCCTAACAACCTTATTCATAATTACCAACAACTAGAAACAACCCTAAATTCATCAAATGAAAATGGATAAATTGTGATACATCCATACTGTGGAATACTACTCAGTAATCAAAAGTAATGAACTAGTGAAAACACAGCCACCTAGATGAATCTAAACACAAAGAAGCTAGACACAAAAGAATTCAAGAAGCAATTCTATTTATTAAGTACTAGAATGGACAAACCTAATCTATGATAGTAAAAGTTAGTGCTTGCCTCTGGGGGAGGGAAGATTGACTGGAAAGAGATGAGAAGAGATTTTCTGGAGTGATGGAAATGTTGTGTGTCTTCTTTTGAGTGATGGTTACATAGCTATCCACAATTATCAAAATCCATTGAACCGAACTCTTAAGACCTATGTCTTTTATCATATGCAAAGTGTTGGTTCAATTAGAAGAACAAGTTAGGTTGTAGAAATAGACAAGTATATACATCCCATCTTGGTCTCTAGCTATATATTACCTTGGGCAAGTTATTAAATGTCACTGAGCCTGAATAAAACATCTCCTTCATAGGGTGGTTGTGAAGATTAAGTTAGATAATGAAAGTGTTCAGCTTGGTCAAAACTCAATAAATATCAGCTAATAATTCCATGTACTGTGATAAATATAATGTATAATTTTGGTATTGATGATAAAATCAATTGCACTTTTTGTGAAAGCCCTCTTATTTAATATTATTAAGAACCTCATAACATAGTAACCAATATCCTTAGGATTGTATGTGTCCTTTTTTTTATTTTTTTAAATTTTTTTTAAATGATCTCTTTATTATTTCTTTTTATTTATTTTAGAGAGGAGACACAAAGAGAGAGAGAGAGAGAGAGAGAGAAAGGGGGGAGGAGCTAGAAGCATCAACTCCCATATGTGCCTTGACCAGACCAGTGCAGGGTTTTGAACTGGCGACCTCAGTGTTCCCAGGTCGACGCTTTATCCACTGCGCCACCACAGGTCAGGCTGTGTCTTTTATTTTTTAATGGATCCTTTTTTGAGGTTGTAGGGAATTTAAATGTAAAGTTCTTGCCTACCTGATCAAAATACCTCTGGGACTTAGCTTTGCCAGCACAAGTAAACCCCAAAGAGAGGAAATACCCACTAGGCAAACCCTTCTGTTTGTGACAACTGATTTAATGATACCAGTTGAAGCTGAAGTCACAGCATCCGCTAGGGAATCCAGGTGAAAGGGTTACATATTATATCTTCTTTCTAAAGCTATAGGTGGAAAACAACCCTTTTCTTTTTATTATTTAGAAAATTTAATTTAACAGGGTGACATTGATCAATAGGAGTACATAGGTATGCCTGACCTGTGGTGGCACAGTGGATAAAGCGTCGACCTGGGAACACTGAGGTTGCCAGTTCAAAACCCTGCACTGGTCTAGTCAAGGCACATATGGGAGTTGATGCTCCAGCACCTCCCCCTTTCTCTCTCTCTTTCTCTCTCTCTCTCTCTCTCTCCCACTCTGTGTCTCCTCTCTAAAATGAATAAAATAAAAAAAGTTAAAAAAAAAAAGAGTACGTAGGTTTCAAGTAAACATTTTTATAGCATTTGACCTGTTGATTATGTTGTATGCCCATCACCCAAAGTCAAATTATTTTCCATCACCTTATATTTGTCCCTCTTTACACCCTTCCCCCACCCCCTCCCAACTCTTGATCTCTGTATAAAATTAATGTTGTGCTTTTTTTTTAAAAGGGACAAGTTATATAACTTGAATTTTCAGCAAAATACCTTGGACAAAGTGGTAAATAAAATACAGGAGTTTACTTGTTCTATTAAACTTCACTTATTTTTAAGTTCAACACAGTGCTTGCAAAGAGTGCTGTGCCAGCTCCAGCAGAGGCATTTGTTGTTCGATCGGTTTAATGTGTTCAGTAAACATCAACCATTTGCTGAGAATATTTTATTAGCCTCTGGAGTTCAGTGATGAAAAATAAGATATTTTGCACTCAAGGGTTTATAGACACCCTGAGTGAATATAAATGTGTAGCCATCTGTCTTGGACTACTTGTCAGCAGAGGTCTCTGTCTTAGACTAGTTGTTTTTGTTTTGTTTTTTAGCTTCCTGCTTGTGATGGAGATTTAAAATCCTGGTTCTTTTTCCATTAGTACTGTTTCTTAAACATCAGAGTTTCTTGCTAATGTTTTCTTTTGTTATTCATTACTAAAAGTAACAACAAAATGATCTTATATGTAAAAGCTGTTTAGTGTAATGGAAAGGTCTTAGACTTTGCAATCAGGATGACTTCGATTTGAATCTGAGTTCTACCACCTATAAGTAATTTCAGTCAAGTTCTTAAATTCTTCAAGCGTGAGTTTTCTCATCTGCAAAATGTGATAATAATGACTTAAAAAGAGGTATTAATACTTATCAGATTAAGGCTGTTAAAAAGATTAAGTGACAAAATACATGTAAAAATAACTTGCTTAGCACCCGATGGGTGTTAGCTTCTAACATTTATTATTTGCCAAGAGTCGAGAAGTGTCTGAAACTCTTGTATCTTTCTCGCACACCTGTGAGGTAGACACTATTATTATCTCCTTTTAAAGGTGAGGAAACCAACACAGATGACATCAGGAGTGGAAATACTGAGATTGGAACCTAACCAGATCTTGCCTCTCAGTTGATGAGGTTTATAATAGATGTCCATTACTTTCCCCCTTTAGGTAAAGTTATTTTTTATTTAATTACTGCAAGGAGAAAGGAACATCTGTAAGTGCCTCCCTCCTTTAGAGGCTGCCTGTAAGTGAACACTGGTGGTGGCGGAATTGCTGACTCCTGAGTGTGTTTCTAAATGGTTATGGGTACCCTTACTACCTTGTGCAGGGGCAGAGTTTGCAGGACAGGTGCTAATGAACTGGTCAGGGTCTTCCCTCAGCCCTCCAAAGTCTGCCTGTCAGTGGCTCTTTCTCTCTGACCTTGTCCTTTACCTCCTACCCCAGGGACTCCAATTAAGTCAATTTGTGAATAAAAAATGGAGAACCAGGCCACCAGTTACTATCTGGCCTGGACTTTGTGAAGCCCATTTAGAGATTGACAGAGATGTGATGTTATCTTGGTGTCCACGAGGAAGCCGAGGTGAGAAAGGTGTTCCGGAGCCTGGTCATAGTCAGAGGCAAAGTAAACTCTCGGCCCAGGATAGTCTGTATTCCCTATTTCTACTGGCATTTTCTTAACTCCCAGATTCTGGAGAACCCTGACCTAGAAAACTTTAAGAAAAAAATCCCAGGTGATAGGTTGAGAACTCTTATTCATGTGATGACGTAAGAAGCCACATTGGTCAATTTATTAAAATGTGTAGCTGCCCAGGGGGAAGATGAGTTATATACAGACATGATTTCCTATTTTGATCTGAGCTGTTTCACTTAATCCCACTAAGCTGCTTTGTACTGATGTTCTGCACATCCGGGCCTCTCCTTTGCAGTGCAGCTAGACAGCCATCCAAGTGGTGCCAGGTTTATATAAGACCCATCAGAGAGCCCCCCAACATGCAGAGGAGGTGCTGCTGGAGGCAGTGGGCTGAGAAAGTGGGGGGGGGGGGAGAAGGCAGGAGGATCCCCTTTGCGGAGTGGTTTTGCAACCCTGTATTTGAAGGAATGTCACTGTGTATTTGAAGTTTAGTTCACCCGAGTGAGCCCCATTATCTCAGTGTACAATTACTGCAAACAGTTCTCTTAGGGCTCTGCTCTCTGAAGGGGAGAAGAAACCTGGAGGAAGAACCTACAAGGCTCTTAGCTCTGTGGTTGTCCCTGACCTCTCCAGGCTGCTTCGCGGCATGCAGGCTCCACTTGTCTCTTAGTCTGACTCACAATCGATGCACATGGCTACAGGGAGGAGAATTGTGGGACTGATGCTTGAAGTCCCTCTCTGCCTCTTCACTATGGCCTCCAGCCTCTTTTCCTCAACTTTAAGTCCTTTGTGATGGTTCCCATGGTTACCTCTTCACCACTAGCATCTGGAATGCCATAGAGAGAGGAGGCTGCCTCCCCCACTGAGCCAGGCAGGTCAGGCTGGGTGTGGGGGCCACTGATCTGCAGCTGGATCTACAGCTGGATGTGTGACATGAGGTCACAGTCCACTACGTTCTCTTTGTCATAGGTTCTGTACCTTTCCCAGGCTCGGTGTGTTGGAATTGCAGTGGGAGGGGAGACAAGGGCTGGCTTAAAGCTCATCGGGTATTTACTGCCTACGCTGGCCAGGTCCGGCCTGCCGCCCCAGGATCTGCCATAGTCCTGGTTGACACCCGCTCCTTCTGTGTGTTAGAGCCCAGTGCAGGGGGAGGACCTGTTCTGCCCACTCAGGTAAAACTTCTCAACCTGACTTCCCTTCAGCTTTTGTTCCCAATACCATCTGTTTATGGGTTAGTGGACATGAACAAGACCAGGCTCCAGGCTGGAAGAAATGCGGTATCAAAGGCAGGTTTCATCCAGCCTGGATGACCAGGCCGGCCTTGGAAACTGGGGATTGCATGGGATCAGGATGAGAACACAACCAGCTAAGTTTGTCTTGAATCTGTCTCCTGAGATACTGCTTGCAGACTTAAATTCCTTCTTATTTGCAGTCTAGTTGGTCTCGAGTTAACACAGGAATTCTAACTACAGGTGGAAATTAAGCAGCTCCAGTAGTAAGTGGTAGTTACTGACAGAAACCGCCAAAGATCATCATCACTGCTGAGGAAGACAATACTGGAAGAATTATTATGCTCTTCCTGAGATAAGGCAACTGCTTTCTAAAGATCTTTGAGTCCTACAAATATCTCACTGAGCCCTGAGGTGATGTGATTGTTCTAGAAGGTGGTTCAGGAAACCATTTGGAGCCTTATAATGTGTTGAGTCCTGGTTTTTCCACTTTCTTTATGGTCTTGAGCAACTTATTTAAATTACCTGTGCCTCAGTTTTCATTTCTGTCAAAGGGAGGCAATACTCCGTAGGGTTGTTATGAAGATTAGATGTGTTAGGTAAAAATACTTTGTAAATTATAAAGCCTTAACACAAGTGTCAAATTTGTAGTCATTTGAAGTGATGTTTTGAGAATGCCATGCTAGAGACAGATCTGTCAGTCCCACTTTTCTATTATATATGTCTGTGGGTCCAGAATTCCCCTGGAGAGGATAAGGCAGGGTTGGGGTGAGTAAGGACACACGGAATTAAAAACAAAAAAGCTCTATATTACACTAATTTTATAGTAACAAAAAGAAAGGAAAATGATGAGGATAAGTAAAAATTCAGTCCTTAGAACCATATTTATACCTTAAAAGGTATATTGTAAACCCCAAAAAGGTTTCCACACATGGGCTGCATTTTGGTACCTTGCCCTCAATTTAAACTGTGCTTCCAAACAACATAAAGCAACAGCTGGCAGAAAGCTTAGGAGACAGGGAGAGTCTGCTCTAGGGGATATCAAAGGTTGAAAACATTTAGATATGAAATCTGGAGACATTTAAATACCATGGAATGTCTATTATCTACCCTAAAAAGCAGGATGAATCTTACATATTATGGATCTAAATGCAGTTGGCACGAGCTTTTTTAAAAGAATGAATGTGAGCTGCTTTCTAAGACCCAATAATCCTCTTGGGCAAAGCAAAGATTAGGTCTCCCTCGCAACAAGGGGGTGAGCTCATTTTTGCTAAAATTCCTTACCTGATGCCAAATTTAGCAAGGGACCTATTTTCCCCCAATGAATGAGAGTCTCCATTTACATTTTTAAATGTTCATCCCTCTTCTATAAGCAGGTCTAGGACAGGAGCAACTTATTTGCAAGTAGATGGGAGAGAGAAACGCTGGCTCCCACAGACCACATTGTGCCCCCCAATGACTTTCCAGAGCCAGACTCCCTCTACCTCCTTCTCCCTATTGGAGGGGAGGGGTCTCTTGCCCCAGAGCCCAAGATGGGAGGACTCTAGGGGCTCAAAAAAGCTGGTCCCAATCTCATTATGTTTTTTTAATTATTAAATTTATTGAGACAACATTAGTTAATATCATTATATAAATTTCAGGTGTACAACACAATTCAAAGTCTGTATATACTCTGTTGTGTGCTCACCATCCCACATTGAGTTTCCTTCTGTTACCATACATTTGACCCCCATGTTTTTATTTTTATTTTATTTTTTTTGTGACAGATACACAGAGAGAGAAAGAGATAGGGACAGACAGACAGGAAGGGAGAGAGATAAGAAGCATCGATTCTTCGTTGCTGTACCTAAGTTGTTCATTGATTGATTTCTCATAAGTGCCTTGACCCAGGGAGCTCCAGCAGAGCAAGTGACCCCTTGCTGAAGCCAGAGACCTTGGGCTTCAAGCCAGCAACCTTGGGTTTCAAGCCAGTGACCTTTTGGCTCAAGCCAGCGACCATGGGGTCATGTCTATGATCCCATGCTCAAGCCGGTGACCTTGGGGTTTCAAACCTTGGTCCTCTGTATCCCAGTTCGATACTCTATCCACTGCACTACCGCCTGGTCAGGCTTGACCCCCATGTTTTTAAAACAGCCTTGCAGATACATTCACTGGTGTGCTATCCCTGCCCCGTGTCTGAGGCTCTGGGCAAGAGGAAGCCTCCAGAAGACTGCCTCAGGCTAATTCTCTCATCCTTACACTGAAGGACCCCTCTCTTTCTCACCAGTTGCTGGGTCTCCTGTCCTAGTCTGTTCCTAACAGACCTAGGTGATACCCCAAACTTCCTGTTTTATTTATATACAAAAAATACCCTTCTCTCTGGAATTATATATCCTTCCCAAAAGGCTTTGGACATTTGCAATTTCTTTTTATAAGGCATCAAAAAGACCATCATTATGCCCCCGTCCTATCAAACCCCTTAGGTGACTTCCCTGTTTGTCTCTCTCAGGCCACTTTGATTAAATAATAATGGCTCTGGTCTTGAATTGGCTATCACAGGCTGGCCTCAGTGATCCCGTAGCCGGGGTACCAGGCAGATAATATTCTATCCCCTTTTTACAGAGGAGGCCTTGAGGCTAAGAGAGACTGGTGGCCAGGGACCGGCAGAGCTCAGATTGGCACCTAGGTTGCTCTGACATCAAATCCAGTGTGTGTCTCCAGCAAGACTGGAAGTCAGATGCTGTATCTCCTTCCACACAGACTCCAACTTGGAGCCTCCATGTAGAAGGTGCTTCTCACCGTGGATGGAGGTACACAGAGATGTTTTCTCGCTCCGGGTTTGTAATTTATGTACTTCTCCACCTTGGTCCAAAGGCTGTTAAAAGTAAAGGAACCCTAAAGGTCATCTATACTAACCTGGTGCAGGTCTCCTGGCTACTGGTCTAGTACTACTGTAATGGACTAGAACAGATTCTATTTGACTCCAACTTTTTTTTTTTTTAACTTTATTTTTTTCCAAGGACAGAGAGAGAGTCAGAGAGAGGGGTAGATAGGGACGGACAGACAGGAATGGAGAGAGGTGAGAAGCATCAATCATTAGTTTCTCATTGCCCTTGCGACACCATAGTTGTTCATTGATTGCTTTCTCACATGTGCCTTGACCGCGGGCCTTCAGCAGACCAAGCCACCCCTTGCTGGAGCCAGCGACCTTGTGTCCAAGCTGGCGAGCTTTTGCTCAAGCCAGATGGGCCCTCGCTCAAGCAGGTGACCTCGGGGTCTCGAACCCAGGTCTTCCACATCCCAGTTCGATGCTCTATCCACTGCGCCACCACCTGGTCAGGCTATTTGATTCCAACTTTACTGGTCCATTAGGATCCCATGATTCAGGATGTCAAGATTGTTTCACATGCTCTTTGTTGTCTCAGCTAAGGGTCTGGGCATTGGCTGCTTATACTTTTGGCACTCTGCGCCACCTGTCCCAATAGACTAACACTACACTGATCTGATCCAGGCAGAGCATCAGCAATAGAGGTTCACTCTGGGAAGCAAGCATTCTCCATCCAAATAAGGTAGGATAGACAACTGCAGGGAGCCCACCAGGAATCTATCTAATGTTCACTCAGAACATATTTTTATTAAACAAATATTTATTGGGCATCTTCTCTTGGAAGAGGGCACCATATAGAAGTGGTCACCATACCTGGCCAAGGAAAGAAAGATAAGGCTAGGACTGCACTTGACCCTTTCACGAAGTAGTGGTGAGGGGCACTAGATTTAATTTTTGATTCCCTGAAAACCACTAATAGTAAGGTATGCTAGAGAAAAGAAAATGTAATTGAGAAAATCATCAGGAAGAGAATATACATTGATTGAAAAAAATCTGCACATAAATACAATTCCCATCTGTGTTGTTCTGTGTAGTTGCTAGGAGCATAAGCCTGTCATCAGCCAGATCTGGATTCATATTCTTGTTCCACTAGAGTTTGAGCAATTTTCTCTTCTCTGAGTCTCAGTTTCTTCATCTGTGAGTTAGGGATGTAATAACATAAAAGTACCCACCTTAGAGATTGGTTGTGAAGATTATAATAAAGTGTAGAAGTAATAATTTAGGACCTGGCCTGGCTCAGAGCACTCTATAAGGTAATTATAACTTCTGAGGCCTGCTCTTTGTGAGACATATGATTAGAGGGAAATGAACACACATGCAATGTAAGAAAGTGGATGGAAAGGAGAGAGAGGCGTGTTGAGTAGACTACTCTTGTCTCATGTACTTTATCTCCCTGGCACTTATCATGATTTGTAATTACATATTTGTACTGCTATTTTGCCTGTGCTCCCCATTAATTTATAATTTTATAGAGGGAGGGATTGTGTCTATGTTGCCACTATTACAAGCCCAATGCCTAACCCATTGTATGGTTCATGGTTAACCCTTAGTGATTACTGATTGAGTGAATGGATGATTGGGCTGGGTATAGAAGCGGGCTTTGAGTCTGAACATGAAACATCCTGTATCATTTCAACAGTGTAACCAGTGTTAAGCAGTTCCGAGTCATGAGCAGGAAAGTAGTCTGGGTGGCAGGGGTAAAGTTGGGAGAGCCCTTCAAAAAATGACCTCATCATTCTCTATATCTCTTTGTACTCGTCTTTCATCTCACTTTATTTACCTGTAAAATTGGGGTCATCATTGTCTCAGATGATAAGAATATTAGCTAAATAACTTTTAAAAGCACAGCACCTAGTACATACCGTGTGCCCAATACATTAAGTTTCTGTTCTATTGGTAAGAAGTTACCACTTAATGCCAGGCACTGTTCTAAGTGCTTTACATAAATCAACGCATTTAAGCCTCACAAGTACGCTTTGATACAGATACTGTTATAAAATTGAGGCACAAGAGATTAAGCGACCTACCCAAGGTCAAACATAGGAACCCTGGAACACTAGAAATAAGAACCCGAGCAGCTGGCTCCAGAATCCATATTAGTCACACACATCACACAGCCTGCCACTGAGCAAAATTGATTTAAGGTCAAGCTCTAAGTGTTTGTAGAGTGTCCATCCTCACCGGTGGTGGAGTTATCAGTTTAATTATAAGGCCCTTGGTTTTGTTGTGCCCTTCCTTGCCTTGTGCTAGCTGGTATAGACTTCTGTGGGTGGAGGGTTTGAAGTTAAAAGTAAATCAGAAACAGATTAAATATTTATTAGGTTAAAGAGTTGGTTTTTCCGCCTGACCTGTGGTGGCGCAGTGGATAAAGCGTCGACCTGGGAACACTGAGGTCGCCAGTTCAAAACCCTGCTCTGGTCTGGTCAAGGCACATATGGGAGTTGATGCTTCCAGCTCCTCCCCCCTTCCTCTCTTTCTCTATCTCTCTCTCTCACTCTGTGTCTCCTCACTAAAATGAATAAAAAAAAAAAGTTGGTTTTTCCCCCTGCCCACCCTTTTCCAGTCTTTGTATAAGGCTGATCTAGAGGTCATAGGCTAAGATCTGGTGATAGTTAAGCTATAGTTTCAGAAAAAAAATCAGAGATATGTTGAATGCCACTGGTGTAAATTGTACGTGTGGATTCATCTAGGTGGTTTCAGGGGAAATCCAATGAGAAAATGCAGAAGCAAGAGGAGCAGGAGGTACAAATGGATACAGGTCTGACTGAAAGGGTTAAATATGGCCCTCCTGTAATAACCAAGCTGCCAGACCTGGGTGGTGAGCCAAAAGACAGAAGAGGTTTTGTTTTGCCTGTGATGGAAAGCATCAGATAGGATACAGGCCTGAGGGAATACAGAACAAATTTCCTAGAGGGTCAATAATGACTTTAAAAAAAAAAGAAAAAGAAAATAGAGAAAGAGAGAGTAATGAAGGGACAGTGACCCAGAGGTTAAGTCTAAATATATAGGTACCAAAAGGTCAGTAACAGGAACAAGGAGTTCTTAAAGAAAGGGCAATGTATTGAGAATGTGAAACTTTTGATAAGTGCTCAGCCATCAGAAAATAAAGAAGAGCTATTGTAGCCTAAGAGCAGAAATCTATACCCAACAGCATCTTCTTTCAGAAGCCAGGAATGCAGGCCCTCTGCACCTCCAGGAGACTGAAGAAACAAGTGCTGGGAAGCTTATGGTGATGGCACCTGCTAACAGGATAGTCTGGCTTCAGGCAGGATGGGCATGGAGCAGGATAAAAAGAAAAAAGAAACATGGGAAACCAAGAACATGTCTCTTACTTAATAAGGCAAATTATGACAATGAGTATATATCTACACCCAGCATAAATCCAAAGGAACTTCTCTAAAAGGCTCTGAGGACAAACTTAGCCCTGTGTGAATGCACTCCTGTCTGCTTAATCTCAAAAAGTATTCTGGCTGCTTTGAAGCAGAAGGCTAGCAAAACTGTGCCAAGCTGTGCCAGTTATTGGTCAAAGCGTTTGGCCATAGTCCCCCATCCCTGGTCCTCTGTACCCCAGGAAACACAGCTGCTAATGAGTTGGACCAACAGTTAGGGCCAAATTCTAATTTTACAGTGAAATTGACTCAAGCTATACAGTGACTATAAGAAGAGCAGTCCTGGCCTGACCTGTGGTGGCGCAGTAGATAAAGCATCAACCTGGAACGCTGAGGTCACCTTTTTGAAACCCTGGACTTGCCTGGTCAGGACACATATGGGAGTTGATGCTTCCTGCTCCTACCCGCTTCTTTCTCTCTCTCTTCTTTCTAAAATGAATAAATTTTATATATATATATATATATATATATATATATATATATATATATATATATATATATATATGTTTTTAAAGCAATCCCTACCTTCCCCAAACATATATATATAAACAATTTAATGCTTTTAACAGTTTATAGGCATAGGGCTCCAATTTGGACGCATTATACACTTATTCCCTTGACAGCCTCCTATGATTCAGTTGACAGATCTGTATTGTGTGCCTACCATAAGCTAGTCACTAATGATTGATGCTTCTCACCTCTCTCCATTCCTGTCTGTCTGTCCCTATCTATCCCTCTCTCTGTCTCTGTAATAAATAAATAAATAAATAAATAAAACATTAAAAAGAAAAAACTGAAGAAAATGCTCAGCAAAGGCAGCAGGCCATAAGTACCATGAGGTTTAGGTCCAGGAAAGACTATCTGTGGTAGATGAGGCAGTCTCTGAGGTGTTTGACCTGGGACCAGAAGGCGGTAGAGGAGCCAGCCAAGTGAAGGATTGGAGGAACACTATTCCAGGCAGAGGGAACAGCATTTGTGAAAGTGTAGAGCTTGGAGGGGTTGGCAAGCTAAGGTGAGTGAGAAGGGAGATATTCATGGGGTGGGTGGGCAGGAGCAGGTCACATGAGGCATCTTAGGCCAAGTTAAAGAACTTGGATTTTATCCAAAGCGCAGGAAGAAGCTATGAAGGGCTTTATTGAAGAATGACAAGATCCATTTACATTTTTTTAAGTTTATGCTGGCTCCTGGGCATATGCTGAGTTAAAGGTGGAAGTGGCCACCGAAGAAGCTGTACACAACAGAAAGGAAGAAACAACTGATTCTAACAGATAAACTAGGCACTTCCCTAAGGTTGTAACTGTCCGTGCCAAAGATGCCTGGTTCCTGGTCCCTTTTATCCCCAAGGACAAAATAAATTTAAACTTAATAGAAATCAGGAACTGAAGGATCTGGAGTGACCATTTGAACAGGCCCTGCCCGACTCCTTAAGTCTTTCTCTCCGTTTCCCTAGTCCTTCCCCAATTTCATGATATTCAAGAGAGCCACAGGGACAAAATGATCTGGAACTTTTTCTTCTTGTATTGGCTGAAATTTAGTTCAGAAAGCAGTTAACAATGTCATTAAAATACCAAATAGCAAAGCAGGAATTAGGAATACTGGGTCCTGGGAGAGGATAAATATGAATGTACTCATAAGAAGTAGAAACTTGTAGGCAGTTGACCTGGATTTCTTGTTTCTTCACAATTTGGAAGTAGAAAGATGTTAATACTGGGATTGTGGGTCACAATAACTTTTTAGCCCCTGGCAACCTTCTTAGGTCAGCTTGGTTCTTATTTCATCCTTCATAGTTTGTGATATTGAGACTAGAGAAAGAACATCAAGAAACAATATAAAAACAGCTCCCCAAAATGTTTCATTTGTGTTGTAACCAACTTAATTTATGAATTAAAAGGAGTTAGGAAGGAAGAAAGGTTACAGATCTGTTGAACATTTACCAGTATGCCATTTATAGAGCAGTTCTCTGTGCCAGGCACCAAGCTGGCCTGCTTGTCTTTCTGGGTTTGCAGTGGAAGAGAGGGGCCTCTCTGCACATTTACAGCCCGGTGCCACTCTGCTAGCATTCAGGGGGGGTCACCTCACCCTGAGCTGCACCCAGAAAAAATGATGTGCAAACTCCAACCTGAAGGGCCCTCTCAGAATCCTGTATTTTTCCCTTTGAAGCTTTCATTCATTCCAAGGATTCTACAATGTATCTTTTGGTATCTTGAAGTCAAACAATGTAGTTTTGATATCTTTTAAGTAAAAATAAAGTCATTTGGTAACATGTTTAATTAATGACTCCATCCTGACCATTCTCTACCCATTCCGTGCAAATCTGAGTTAGTAATTCCAGCACTCACAGAGTTTGTGACATAAACTGAAAAAAATCTGAAACTACTTAACTGGAAGAAAGAAGAGTGAGGAGTGGTCAGTGGTTTTCATCTCAAGTGAGTATGATTTCGAGTGTGGTTCGAGTCAGGATATATAGCCTCTCAAGTGTCTGATCATCTGGAAAATTAGGGTAAAAAGATTAGTTCTTGGCTTCTAGAAAAGTTGTGAGAATAGATCCTGACATATGGGAAAGCACCCATATCCTCTTATAGCAGTGGTTCTTAACCTGGGTTCTATCGAACCCTAGGCGTTTGATGAGTCGGTCTCAGGGGTTCGGAGAAGCCTCTGCCGCAGAGGCCAGAATAAAGTAATACCGTATTTGTTGTGAGTTCATGCACTTTGTTGGTTTTGTTCTTTGAGCAAGGTGATGTTCATGCACGGTTCATTTTGTGCACCAGTAAAAAAACATATACCTATGTCTTGAATTTGGAAAATAAAATTATATTTTATTTATCACTAAAGAAGGGTTCGGTGAATGCGCATATGAAACTGGTGGGTTTGGTACCTCAAAAAAGGTTAAGAACCACTGTATTATATAGAAGTTGGGATAATCTGCCCCAGTCATGAGGTACCGTTGTAGCACCATTTCCTGATGAGGTCAGAGCACATGGTGGCCTCGGTGGAGTCCAGTCTGCGGGGAGTCAGGTAGCACAGAAACCAGTAGACGGGTACCAGTAACCACAGACAGGTAGGAAAGGGTGACCTTGGAGACATCCGAGTCCCATACACAGACACAATAACCAACAACGGGAGGGAAGGGCCACGTGAGGATTCCAGTGGCGGGGTGTGTGGGGGTGTCTCTGGGATGAGAGGCTTCCCACCACTCATAGTGTTCCACTATGGAATTTGTTTTCGTTAGACTATATGGATTTTTAAATGTTTATTTGTTTTCCAGAATATTACAGAAAAAGTTTCAGGCAGAATAAGTGCCCTCTGCACACTCATGGCTCTTTCCACACTCTTGAGCCCAGTGATTTCCAACCTTTTTCATCTTATGGTACATGTGAACTAATTAAGATTCTGCGGCACACCAAAAAATATATTTTTTGCCAGTCCAACCAAAAAAAGAGGTATAATCTTGATTCATTCATTCTACATGGCTATTCTGTTGGCTGCTGTCATTTTTTTATTTGACAGTGTAAGGGAAGAGAGATCAGTGCCCCTGCTGCTCTCGCCTGTTTCTAGTGGGTGTCGTGTTTGGGCAGCTCACTCAGGAGCCTCCAGAGCCCGCTCCACAGGGGTCGAGGAGATAAAGGTTAGCAGGGAAGTTGTGTGTGACTTAGCCTGGGGGTTGCAGGGATTGTAGTCAGCGACAAACATCATGGGTTTCAGAAACTGGCCCCCTGGTGGTGGCAGGTGACAGGACAACTTGTGGCCTTGGAGAGCAATGCTGGGGTGCTGGTCTCCACTTCCCTAGGCTGAAAAGAACATGCATTGAAAGTCCTTAAAAAGATTAGACAATTTCATGTTCCTCACGCTCCCATCTCTCTCATTTGCCTGCTCTTCCTGCCAGCCCTTCACTGCGATGGTGCAGCCCTGGACCTTTGGTCCCTTGGTGCCTCCCAGGAAGGGTAGTGGGCACGGAGAGAGAAAAGCGCCCAGCCACTGTGCACAAAGGACAGCACCGACAGTTGTGGTCTAGGCCAAAAATTGAGGAAGTTATTAAATGCTGCAAAAAGTTTGTGAGAGCTCAGGCTGGTCGTGGTTTTCTTCCAGCAGACACTAGGGTCTGCAGGGAGCGAGGAAGGAATGCTTGCTGTCAGGATTGTGCCACTGGGAGGTCTTGGGTATGCTCTCTACATCGTGTAATCTTTACATTCACGTGTTTGACGGTGACATACCTCGGAATCTATTTTCCACCCCAGTTTAAGCCAGACGGCCACAGGGGTTGGTGCTTCCAAGGGTTGGATGAGGAATCCTAATAGGAAACCAAGTGATGAATTCCGTGGAAAGGGATTGGCATGTTAACTCTTCAGCCAAGACTTGTCTCGCTATTATTTCCAGCACAAACTACAGTACATCTTTTTAGTATCTATTTTACATGACATCTTAGCCAAAAAGAGCTCTGAAACGAAGGTGCTGTAGTGTAGTAAGATAGTGCACAGCCATGTGTAGGCAGTATGCTAGACAGTTATTAGACATTATCTGGGAACTTTACAGCAACTCTGCCAGATAGGTATGTAACTAATTTGCTGAGTGCAGAATATTTGCTAGCTCAATTGTAAGTGCTTTACCTGAGTCAGTTTAAGTTTCTCAACAGCCCCATGAAAGTGGTTCTTTTAACACCCATTTCAGAGATGAGATCACCGAGGCATGGAGAGGACAAAGTCATGGACCTGGCCAGTGGGTGCAGCCAGGACTGTAACTCAGACAGGCGGACTGACTGCAGAACCAGGCTCCTAACCACACTGTGCCTGCCTCTTACTTTCATGTTACCGATGAGGAGCCAGAGGCTCAGAGGCATTCAGTTCATAAGTCAAAGAACCTCAACCAGGTCTTCAGACTTCAAGTTCTGGTTTATACTGAAAATATTCAAAGTCAGGAATCCTAAATTTGGTGAGAAAAGTAAAGTACAGAAGGGGGTGATGGTGTCTAGGTATAATTAATGTAAAGATGAAACTTGAGCCTAGAAATTATAACTCCCTGGGATTCCATCTTATCCTTCCATATCCTGAAATGATAAGAAAATAATACCATTCAGTATTCCCACCCGCACCTTCTCAGTTTCCTGCTTACATGATACGTGAGGGGCAAACCAGTCAGCTCTCAGAGGCTTAGGAAGATCTTCGAAGACAGCCGTTGAAAGCACACTGCTGGTACCCAGCAGAGTGGAATGTGGCAAGCCTGCTTCAGAGCCCAGGCAGGGGGCAGTCTGACCAATAGGAGGCCTTAGGGGTGCGGTTAGGGCATTTGGAAATTCCATAGCCAAGACTCTCCTAAAGAGAAGAAATATGCCTGTTCCCATGGCAGTATGCTTTAGCCACATGGGGCTTAACATTTTTCTCTGACTCCCTGGGAGGATGGGGGAAATGAGTTATGGAGATGGTGTTAAGGACTGGGCTGGGAGAGTGGATTGAAATGGTCGTACAGAGGGCTTGCGCACGGCACAGTGGAATCCAAACAATCTGAAATAGCTGGAGCTCAGGAGTTTGCATGTGCTCTGAGTTGCCACCCACCGCACAGAGCGAGGGCTGCTCCGCGTGCAGTTGCTCTCCTGAGAGGGAGGCAGCAGGGACCCGTTCTTGGAACCACTTCATCTGATAGTTAGCTTCAGTGAGTCCACAGTTTTTCACTTAGCAATGGATGCTGAATTACAGGTATTGATCGACTTACGACCTATGCAACTTACGACCATTCAACTTTACGACCACAATCGCTAGCCACGACTGCTCCGCATCTAGCAGCACAAGCGTTGCCCAGCTGGGCGTCCGGACAATGCGGACCAGCTACCGGCAGCACTACCATCTCCGCGTGCACCATTTCAACTGTACAGCCATTTGTGTTTTGTGTCTTGGATATTTTTCATCAAACCCCTCCCAAGATGTCTACCAAGAGGAAATAGTCTTTGTCTATAGCCTACTCAAGTTACGACCAAACTGTGTTATGACCGGTCTGTCAGAACCAATCATGGTCGTAAGTCAAGCACTAGCTGTATAGGGGAGTTCAACTTCTTGCTTGGTTGGGAAATCTGGTGTTCTAAGATTGGAAATCCACTTCATTGGTTCACAGAAGCATAAATAGGAAAGGATGAAGATCCCCCAGTAGCGGATTTGCCTTCTTTTGGGCAGAGAACTTTCATGAGTGCAGGCGTAGAACTCTGCTCTTAGCTATGTGGCTTTGCTCTAACTGCAGTGTTAATTTTCACACACGTCTCGTTAGATTCATTTGGGTCCCTGCCCATGAACACCATCACGCTCAATTTCCTGTTTTCCTATTTTTTGCCAGAGATGCGTGTGCAGACCCGGGCCCTGCAGATGCTGGCACCCCTGACTCGGTCAGCCCAGCGCACCTTGCCTCTGACCCCCAGCACAGGAAAGCGGCATGGTCGGGAGGAGCGAAGCTTCGACGGAAGCACAGGTAGGAGGCATGGAGGGCTGTATACCGTGGTTCAGAAAAGGGACTCAGCTATTGGAGGAGGGAATTGAGGGCAAGGCTGTGAAGATACAGGCTACTAAGAGAGGTAAGGAGGGGCCAAACAAGGAGATCAGAAGCTTGGAGTTCAGAAGGACAACGTTTAAATGGCAGTTTTCATATTAGGTTCTGGAAAACCCCAAAGTTCCTGGGAGGTAGTCAGGAGGGTCCCTCAAATCATTTGATTCAAATACCTTTCAAAAGATATATCCACAACTGTTTTTAAAACTGTAATTTAAAATACTGAAAGTAATATACCATCCTTTGGAAATGATAAATGTGTCAAATTGTGTGGCAAAATTACTTCATCTTTGAGCTGATGGTCACTTAAAACTTTTCTTGTCTCTAATTGAAGAATGTCCTGAGATTACTAATTAGCCTGATAAAAATTTGCAGCTACTACTCTGTGCTTCTATGTGCTGGGTGGCGTAGCAGGACTTTGCATATTGCATCAAATTCTCACACCAGTTTTGTGAGATTTGCACTAGGATTCTACTAGGAGGTGCTGGATTCAAATTGAGACAGTTTGACCAAGTGCGTAGCCACCATATTCTATGGCCTCAACAATCAGCATAACAGAATTTACTTCATAGGACAACTGTGGGAATTTGATGAGATAAGGTATTCAAAGCGCTTAGTACAGAGCCTGCTCTTAGGAAATGAGAACTGAATGTTAGGTAAAGCAAATATTAGGTGTTGGTTGTGGTCATCATTCTCTTCATTATCATTGAAGTCTGGGTGCCAGCATGCAAGGCAGTGTAATGCATTGGGTAAGCTGTGGTCTGTGGCATCAGACTTCCTAGAATTCATATTGTGATTCTGCCACTTAACTGTGGAATGGCCGGCACATTATTTAATCTCGCACAGTTTCAAATCTGTAAAATGAGTTTAATAACTAATCAGCCTGACCAGGCAGTGGCGCAGTGAATAGAGCATTGGATTGGTATACAGAGAACCCAGGTTTGAAACCCCGAGGTGCCCAGCTTGAGCACGGGGTCGCTGGCTTGAGCGTGGGATCATAGACATGACCCCATATTTGCTGGCTTGAGCCCAGAGGTCACTGGCTTGAGCCCAAGGTTGCTGGCTTGAGCAAGGAGTCACTCACTCTGCTGTAGCCCCACTCCCACCCTAACCCCCCCCCCCCCGCCACTCCTGGCAAGGCACATATGAGAAAGCAATCAGTGAACAACTAAGGTGCTGCAATGAAGAATTGATGCTTCTCATCTCTCCCTCCCTGCCTGCCTGTCTGTCCCTATTTGTCCTCTCTGTCTCTCTCTCTTTGTTTCTCTATCACACAAAAAACCCAAAAAGAAAAAAAAGAAACCTAATCAACAGGTTGCTGAAAGGTTGGAAAGTGCTACTACATGTAAAGCACTTGGGGCGGTGCCCAGCACATCATCAGCACTCAATGATGTTACTGTTGATATATATATCATCACTGTGATTCCAGTTGGGGGAATTCTTTCATGCAGACCTGTGAATTTGCATTACAAACAAGTAAACATTGTAACTGTTGTGTTTAATCGTCATGTTTTTTTAGCCTGTAGTCTGTTATTTTCCCAGTCTTTCATTGCCTTTTATGACCTTGACACTTTGGAAGAGTGTGGGCTAGTTATTTTGTAGAATGCTTCCAATTTGGGTCTGTCTGGTATTGTCCCATGATTAGATTGAGGTTATGCATTTTTAGCAGGAATTCCACAGAAGTGATATGTCCTTAGTGTATCCTAGTAGGGATTATCTAATGTCAATATGTCTTATTACTGGTGATATTAACCTTGATTACTTGGTTAAGGTGAAGCCTGCTGGGTTTCTCCATTGTAAAGTTATAGTCTTCGGGGCAATAACTTTGAGGCTATGCATCCATCAGTGGGTATTGTTACTATCATGCTCTAAAGATAATTCTGTATTTCCTTCTGCATTTATTCATTGAAATTCTTCTGTAAGGATGAGCTGTCTCTTTCCCCCACTTGTTTACTTATTCAACGATATGTATCAGTAAGGATTCCTTCACATATTAGTCATATTTTGTGGATTATAACCCAATACTACCATTATTTATTTCATTGCTCAAATTGTCCCAGATAGGGTCATTGGGAGCTCTTTCATTTCAAATCCTGGTTTGAAATACGGAAAGGGGTGAAACGCTGATGTCTGGTTCTTCCATGTACAGACAGCAGACATAATGGGCTTATCATCTTGCGAGTCTTACAAGTATTGAGGTGGGAGGTTAGGGGGAGGCACTGAGCAAGTCTAATTTGTGACAGGTCATGGAAACCTATACACTGATCTTGGATTTGAAAAGTGCTTGGGTCATCTCATGAGCTGATTCTAAGTCCAGTGGGCCACAGGTATATAAGCTCCCTTTTCATGAAAAAGGTATTCAGAAAAAATTTCTCACTTATTTATAAGAGCCAAAGCAAAAATTCCTCTTCCCCACTGGGACCAACCAAACAACCAACTTCAAGAAAGAGAGTTTTAGTGGCCCAGGGTTTACTGTTCTCACAGATCCAAGCCCATCCTTCCTTTCCTGCTTGACCCCTGAATTCTCTCTCAATCTAGCTTCATAGGAATCCTGTTATCTAACTTACCTTGGCAGAAATGTCTCCCTAAAAAAATTTGTCAAGCTTTAGGCAAGGGTAGTTCAATGAGTTGGTAAAGGAGACAAAATGTTCTAAAACCCAAGCTTTTCCAAGCCAGTGCTTTCCTGTATGAACTTCTCATTCCTTCCTCACCTTCCACCACTGGTCACCACCATCATTCTAATAATGATCTCATCTCATTATTAAGCGTTTACCCAAGCATAGTGACGTGTTTTGTGCTTTGGAAAGTAAATCAAGATGAATGGATAATAGAAACTAAGGGCTTGACTCCTAATTTATTCTCAATTGAGCAGCAAGGTTAGTTCAGCTGGTGCTTTGCACTTCCCTTGGCAATGAGTTTTGTCCCCATGATGCTGACTTAGAGTTCTCAGGTCAGCATGCCTTAGGAGCCCTTGGTGGGTGTTGATATAGAACCCTTGCTTCAGGAGCCTCCCAAACTGTGGGACACTTAACGCAATTAGCACACTTTTGCAGAGAGTGGCATTTTTGCATTGGGAGAAAGATTTAGCTAAATGTGGATTTAGCAGGGACAATCCTTCAAGGAAACTTCCTGATTTTAGTTTGATGTGTTTTTATCAGCAGATGATTTTTCTTGCTGCCCTCCTCCTTCTACCCACAAAATAGAATTCTGGCATTTCTAAGCTGTGTGCTGTTGTCTAAGATGCTGGTTTTATTCAGGAAGAATTACTGAGAGTCACCTTCTCCCCTCTACTGGAGCAGGAATTGATCCTTAGTTGGCTGGCTGGTTTACAGAGGTGACTGGGAGTGAGAGCCCCTCCCACTTGCTCTAAGCTTAGCGAGCTCAGGGCGGTTCAGGCCTCTGACCGCAGGCCCATGAAATTGGGTGGAAGGCTTTGCAATAACCCTGGGAGAAACAGAAAGAGTGGTGGCAGGGTGTAATGGCTTTCACCCCACTAGTGAGTATGACATTCAGTTGGCCAGAGGATTATTATCTAGGATGTTTCTGTTTGCTTCAAGGTAAGTCCAGTTTTGTTAGAATGAGATTTTAAATCTTTCATTGCAAAATTCTCAGCTGACAAGACTTTCACAGGTGTCTATTTGATGTTGTGCTATGTCTGTTTATAAAGAAAAATAAATAACCAACTGCATGTTAAATTTAAGCCCGTTTCTATAAATTGTCATGAAGATTATTGAGTACCTCACGTAAGCCAGTATACTATTACTGTTTCTGTGGGAGAATTTTCAGTTTCTCTCTCTCTCTCTCTCTCTCTCTCTCTCTCTCTCTCTCTCGTACATATACTGTCACCATATTTTTTCTGATGTGTGTATTTAGAGTGGCTCTTTATCTCGTTCAGATCAGCAGTTGCTTTGTGTTGCGTAAGTCCTGGTTTTGCTTCCCCATTTCCCTGGGGAATTTCAGAGCATTTCTGTTTCTCACTGGGAGAGGCTTCTTACCCAGGTAGCAGTAGCTAAGGGCTCCATTCTCATCGCCAGCATTTGTATAAAAGAATGGAACCTGTGAACATACTCTCAAATTTAAAGAAAAAGGTGCAGTCTTTTCATGCAACTTTGAGTTTACATGGAAAGAAATGGTAACTGAGATTGCTGGTTTTACATTATTAACTTTACAATGAAAGGTTTAAATATTGATTATCTTTTCCTTTATTCACAATAATTTGAGTTCAGCTTTTATCCTTATAATCTTGATTCAAAATTTCTGTTTAGAGTTATGATTAAGGCTAACTAACACTTGCTTCTAAGGATGCTTTTACTTAAAATAAATTACGGAAAAGAACAAGTGGATATAACAATCATGGTATGTTCTATATCTGAAGGTAGCTTAAATATTTATTTTGTTATGGGTATTCATTTTATTATTATTATTATTATTATGTCTTATAAAGGGTAAAAGAAAATATGAACTGCTTATATTATAAGAGGGATATATAAAGAGAGGGATCACAGGGCTGGTTTTACAAGTATTATTTGGCATTCTTTCATTTGAAAGTAAGAGAGAGCATTCTTCTGAATTTTATTATTTTCTCCCCAGAATGTCAGGTTATGACTGAGTGTTGGTAGGGATTAAACCTCTTGTTGTAAGACTTATTATGGACATATTAATAGGTAGGAACTAAGGAGTTGGAGAAAGTGATCTTAAAGTTTTCAGCTCCTCTGCCTTAAAAACCTTCACTATAACTTTATTCAGGTTCCCATATTACTTGAAAGCTTTGTTTTTAACGAATAGTTCTTTTCCAGTATGATTTTAAAATATAGATTCTTCTTTAGCCCATTGTTGGTTTTCTGTGAAATCAGTGCTCTCCGTCCTTTCCCTTGTTGTCGCCTTTAAGTTTTCATTTGTGGCGCTTCCCTCTAAATGTGGAGAAAGCGAACTCGGGAAGGGAAACCCCAACACAATGCATCACATTTACTACTCCCAAAGAAAATTGAGCTTCTTTAGTGTTAGAGGTTTGGGGGCATTTATTTGTTTTGTTTAATAGAGTGGTGTTTAGGAAGGGGGATCACTACTTAAAGGTTAGCCTTCTGCCTTACAAGGAAACCCTTTTGTTTTGGCAAGTAACATTTAATTAATAGTTTGGCACCATATAAAAATGAATTAGCTTGTTTTTGAAATGCCTTGGTTGGTATTTGGACTTCTTTAAACCCTCAAAGGGTAACATTCTGTGGATTTATACATTAAGGATGTATGTTTCCAGCTAGAGTGGTGGGGGCCCCTTCTCCTGCCCCTCAGGCTGCACCCACAGGGTGGAAGGGAAGAGCCACACACACCTTCTACTGTGTCCTGCTGATCAGCTCCCACTCTGTCCAACAGGGGGCCTCTGGGAGAGCCCCCAAGCACCTTTTATTTTAAAAAAAAAAAGGCAGTAATTCAAGAGCACACACACTATTTCTAGTTCTCTCCAACTACCTGACTACCCTTTTTGAGGTCCATGAAATTTATGGTTGTCTGCATATGCCTGTGTGTGAACGATAATGAGCCAGCCCGCAAGTGGTTTCTCCCACCTAAGCTCTAGCAACCTATTGACACAGAGCAGTAGAGAAGAAAATTTTAAAATCTTAATGTCTGGTATCTGAAGAAATCAGTAAAAGCTAGTCCCTCTTTCCTCCAACAAATAAAATGCCTGGTTCCAAAGGAGAGTTGAGAAGACAAAGTTATTTATTGATAGAGTTTATGCTGTTCATTTATTGTAAGGCCATGGCCATGTGAGTTCCCATTGGATTCCGGAAGACGGTAAAGGAACTGTGGAGCCAGAGAATGGTGGGCCGTTCCATTTATTAGAGTCTCGCAAGGGCGGATGAGCAAGCAGCAGAGAAAACTACTTCTCTCTCTCGTGGCTGACTAGCAAACAGGGGGAGCTGGTGGGAGGGAAGCCCTCTCCGGCAGACAATAGGAAAAAAAAAGTCCCCCTCCCAAAGGCGGCAGGCAATCTGCCGCCCTGAAGGCAAGCACCTGCAGCCTTACATGGACTATACACACATGGTGCTGCCCATCCTCACGCACTAATCAGGCAAAGTACAAGGGAATAAGCCTAACACACATGTTTGCCCAACATGTATGCTGTGCTATTCTGTCGTAATTTGAGTTTGAAAGTCAGTGAAAGACAAAGATGAATGCTTGTATAGATTAAGGATGTTACAGAGTTTGTACCAAATTCTGCCTTGACTTAACGCACAAACGTTGAAGTGTGGGAAGAAGAGTTGACGGTCGCTGTATGAGTCAGAGTTTAGGGGAAGAGGGTTGAAAGGAGACTATTGAGAAAAAGAACATTTAAACATCATCAGCCTCCAATGACTAAGTGACACTTACCCCCACTGCTGGTCCTTCTCTTTTATAGTAACAGTTTTGTGCAGTTATCAATAAAGTTTAATCTTTAAAAAAAAATGATTTGGAATGGAGGATGGTGTGGAGATAGTGAAAGAATGTTGGGACAGGTCTGGGGGAACGGGGTAAAGTACTTTAACAGAAAAGGGTTTTATTTAACCTTTTATGCAAATTTTCGATGTTAAAGTCTTATATCTGTTAACAGACTTCAGTCTTACTTGTGATTCTATTGTCAAAGCCAAAAATCCCCAGGGCATATTATCAGGATGTGACATTTAAAAAGAACTCTTTCCAGAAAGGACTGTGTGTTGCTATGAGGTTATATATTACCTAATGCATGCTTTTCTACCCACTGAGGAACTTTTTAAAGACATAGGTATTACTGGGGCAATTACAGAAGCCTTGAAAAAGTTTGCTAGATTTTCCTTTGAATCCCCAAGGTCTAAGATATAGCCTCGGAAGTAATAGAAACTGGATGTTAAGGATGCTCTAAGGGCTAAAGGATTTCTCAAAACAATGTCTTTACCAATTCTGTGTTAAGGGACAATTACCACCTTTTTTTCTTTTTAATTTTGGAAAGTGATAGGCTTTTTCACCTCTTTCAAAATTCTTTAAAGCTTTTCTGTTTCCCCTGAACCCGTAAAACATATCTCAATATAGGGTGCTTTTATTCCAGAGTTCCTTCTGGATCTATAAATGAAACAATGTTATGAGAACAGCTAAAGTAACTTGACTTGGCCATAGTTTTCATTTGCTGTATATAATGTCACCAGTATTTAGGGTCTATCATTTTCCTATAAACAGGAAATGCCAAAAAGGCATTGTTCCAATATGTATCATCGATTCTTCTGTACTAATGAAGATGTAATTATAATTCCACCCAAATTACTTGTACAGTGACATTTATTTGTTGATATAAGTTTCCTCCTTAAAGTGTGAAAGGGGCACTTTAGCAATACTTATCAAAATGCAAGTTCATTATACTTTGAGCCAGCAATTCCACTTCTAGTAGTTTCTGCAGATATCTCAGCAAAAAGAGAAGACAGTGTGTGGACATGGTTATTCATTGAAGCATTATTTGTAATGGTAAAAGACTGGAAATTGAAAGGCATCTACAAAAAGGGTCCAGTTAAATGAACACGATATATGCACACAGTAGAATACCAGGAGGCAGCTCAAAGGAAAAAAGGATATGAGGAAGCTCTGTAAATACTGACTTAAAATGATCTTCAGTGAGTATTGTTAAGGTCAGAAGAACGAGGGTAGAACACCGCATTCAGTTCCTTTTGTGAAAGGGGTGAAATAGACTATATATTCGTATTTGCTTATATTTGCATAAGAAAACACTGAAGATACCTAAGAAATAAACCACAGTGGTAAGCTGTAGGGCAGGAAAAATTGGAAAAAGGGCTAGGAAATGCTCAATGGCTTTGCTTTATTTTTTTTAAGTATGTCAATTAAAACAATCCCCCCCATATATATATATATATATATATATATATATCTCAGAAGTAAACTTGGGGAAAATATTAAGATTTGGTAAACTTGGGGAAAATATTAAGATTTGATAAATTTTGGTGATCAACACACAGAAGTTATTTATATTAATCTGGATACATTTGTATATGCTTGAAATATTTGATATTTCCAATCATGGATGGATGAGAAAAATAGGAAGAAAATAGCAGCAACACTCAAAAAGACCCTTAAGAAACAGAATTTATGCTCTGGCCGGACAGCTCAGTTGGTTAGAGCATCACCCCGAAGCACAGAGGTTGTGGTTTGAAACCCGGTCAGGGCACATACAGGAACAATTATTCTTGTCTCTCTCCTGCTCTCTCCCTTTTCCTCTCTAAAATCAATAAAGTAAACATTAAAAAAAGAAACAGATTTTACAGAATATTGTATTTTCTTTGTTTTGTGGGAGGGGCTAGACTATAACCTTATTAGGGTCACCTCTGCCTTCTGTTATACCTTTGTTCACTAAACCAATGATGGAGGGGCAGACTGGTGGTGGCTTAGTAAGTGCATTAAGAAATAGAATGTTTTCGGTCAGGGCACATACAAGAACACCTCAGTGTTCCTATCTCACTGTCTCTCTCTCCCTACCTCTCTCTCTAAAAAATAAAAAAGACATATGTTTTATTTGGTAGTGCTGATAGTTGAGTATATTTTATATTCTTACACATTTGACTCATGCCCAGTTTATAACTGGCATGGTTTAATAATGTTAGTGCTCCCAGAAGAACCCAAAGTCTCAGGCATAACAGTGTCAACCAAAATATTAACTCTTAACTCCTAGAATAGTCTGTTTTTCCAGGTTGTGGTTGTCACTTTCTCCATGTATTCAAAGCATACAAATCCTTCAAGGTCATTAAAATTCCACTACTGCCAAGCCTTTGGCTAACTGCAGACCCCATTCTTGATCACCAGCAACATATGAGCTTCTTGGTGCTTACATATCCTAAATGCCTTCATAGCCTTCATGCCCAATATGATCTGATGACTTGTTCTACCATCTAGATGCTCTTCACTCGCAAGGCTTTGGCCACATGGTCCTACTTCCTGAAAAACCCAAATTTACTCCCACCCCCAGGCTTTTGCATTCATTATTCAGTCTGTGTTAAATTCTCTTCCTCCATGGTTTTGCATGGCTGACCATTTGTTATCATTTAGATCTTGGGTTCAAATGCACTCTCAAAGACCCAAAGCAGTAGTACCCTCAATCACACTCTCACATTACCCAGTTTTACTTGCTGCGGAGCCCTTATAATTGCATGAAAATATACTGTGTATTTGCTTCCTTGCTTATTACCAGTCTTCCTACTCTGTCTGCCCCACCTCATTATACTTCTCCTTGCTTTGAAGTTAAAAGCACAAGCTCTGGGCTGTGGCCGGTTGGCTCAGTGGATAGAGTGTTGGCCCTGCGTATGGATGTCCCGGGTTTAATTCCCAATCAGGGCACACATGTGAAGCGACTACAGGGCTCCTTGGGTTACGACAGTCTCAACATACAACATTTCAAGTTTATGATGCTTACTCCCATAAAAACTTTAAAAAATTGAGATGGCATACAAACTTAAATGGTGTGTGGAAGAAACTGTGTCCCCAGTTTGCGTATGACTTCCATGGCTTTGAGGAGTCAGTGGAGGCTGTAACAGAGAAGACTGTTGCCATGGGTAATTTGGAGGGAGGCTGAGGATGTATGTCACAGAGCTATTGGCATCACATGGAGAGGAGCTGTCTTCTAAGGACCTCATTCAGCTGGAGAAGCAGCTGATTGAAGAGGAAGAGATAGAAACCCCAGAACCCAAGAGATTTACTTCCAGGGATTTGGCAGAAGGTTTTTCTATGGTAGAGGATGGATTGGCAAAATTTTAGGCTGAGGACCCCAGGGATGACAGACTCAGTAAGGTCTACAGAGCTGTTATGTATGCCTTGCAATGCTATAGGCAGATTTTGGAAGAGAAGTCATCAACCTTCCAGACTAGCCTGGAACAATTCTTTAAGAAGGAAGAAAGGTCTGAAACAGATCCTGTACCCTGTACATCAGCTGCTTCTCGAGATGAAACACTTGTAGTACAGGTAGAATCATCTCCTGCGTCTCCTGCATGTTCCTTAGGCAATCCTGATTCACCTGACCAGTATCTGCAGCACCTTCTGCAGGTTCTCCTGCCTCTCCAGCTTCCTCCTCCCAATAAGTCACTCCCCCCACCTTGCAATGCCCCTTACAGTGTGCAAGCCAACTACAGCAATAAAGGTAAGGAGTTATTCTTTTACTAATTTTTTGTCATTTTTTTCTGTTACTACAGTACTGTGTACAGTCCAGTATATATATGTCCTTTTCCTTTTTCTATGTCTTAGTTTTGTTTTTATGTTCTAGATTATGATTTTACAACTGGGTTAGGATAAGTGACTTAGGCTAGGATGTGTTTCGACTTACCCCAAAATTTGGGTTAAATCACTGTCATAGGAACAGAACTGTGTCATAACCCAAGGATCCCCTGTATCTGCTTTTCTCTCCCTCTGTCTCCCCTGTCTCTCCCTCTTCTCCTCCCACAGCCAGTGGCTCAATTGGTTCGAGCATCGCCCCAGGCACTAAACATAGCTCAGTTGATTTGAGCATTGGCCCCAGACTGGGTTGCCTGGTGGATCCCAGTCAGGGCACATGAGGAAGTCTCTTTCACTATCTCCCTTCCTCTCACTTAATGAAGGAAAATTAAAAAAACAGGCTCTAGGGACAGAGGTCTACATTTAAATATCAGCTCTGGTCCCTACTACTCTTGTGACTGAACAAGTTGCTTAATCTCTTATTTACCTCATATTTTCATTAATAACCCTCTATCATGTAGATAGTTTAAAGTTCAACTGCCTAGTATTGTGCTTTGTACTTAGTAGGCACTCAAAACAATTTTTGAATGAATAATACTCTGTTTCAGTTTACTACTTTTCTTGCATCTAAGACTCCCCAACAAGATTATGAACTCCTCAAGGCCACCTGTGACCTCTCAGAGCTCCAACTGTAAATTAGCAAAGTGAAAGGCATGTAGAAGGTGATCAGTGAATACTGCTCTAAATACCTGAACTGCTTTATTGTAGATTTCTCAGAAATACGCTTTGCATTCCTCAGTCTCTGTATTAGGGCAGAAATCACCGAAGAAGGACATCATGTCACTTGCTAGTTCCAGTTTCACCAGCCTACCCGTCCCACGCAGTCAGGCTTCCTTGTCTGTGGTCAGGAATGCAACAACAGGGCTTTGTTTGAATTACGCCCACACGCAAAACTTAGTTTGCTCAATTTAAAAATTAAATCGTCTTCTGACTCTTATTGATGTGTTCATGATGTAATTGTACTTTTTGAAAATATTTCCTTATCTTCTTAAAGATCAAAGTGATCCTAAAATGTAAAAGCATGCTGTGCTCTTTAGGAATGCTTATTATTTGCATCATTGAAAAAGTCAGTAAAAGCTGTTTGACTTTTTTGGGTATCTCAAGATCCATGAAATATATTTTTAAAACGAGAGGCTATTTTAAAAAAACTTTACTTAATAATATGTAGATAATACATGCACATGGTATACAATTCAAAAGTTACAAAAGGAAATGCAGTGAAAAATAACTTTTCTTTCCCGGAGGCAGTCACTGTTTCTAGTTTCTTAAATATTCTTACAGAACTATTCTTTACATTAATAAACATATAGGAGATTACATATGTCTTCCGCCATATACTGCAGGGTCCTGTACTCACAGTTCTGCTGTACCTTACTGTTGTCATTTAAACATTTATTTGGGAGATAGTTTCATATCAATATGTATACAGTTTACAACATTCTTTTAATAGCCACATAAATATCCCATTATATGGATGTACCACACTGACTTAACTATATATTTGATGAGCATTGTTGTTAGGCGCTGCTAGATGCTCTTTATTCATATTGTATTCATTTATACTCCCCATAGCAAGGTATGAAATCTGTTGAGCTACATTTAGGTAATCTTTTTTATATGTTCCCCCATTTCATCACTTAACTATACATTTGAAAGTCTTATAAAACAAAGATTTAGCCTGACCAGGCGGTGGCGCAGTGGATAGAGCATCGGACTGGGATGCAGAAGACCCAGGTTCGAGACCCCGAGCTCGCCAGCTTGAGTGCGGGCCCATCTGGCTTGAGCAAAAAGCTCGCCAGCTTGGACCCAAGGACGCTGGCTCCAGCACGGGGTTGCTCGGTCTGCTGAAGGCCCGCGGTCAAGGCACATGTGAGAAAGCAATCAATGAACAACTATGGTGTCGCAATGGCAACGAAAAACTAATGATGGATGCTTCTCATCTCTCTCCATTCCTGTCTATCTGTCCCTATCTATCCCTCTCTCTGACTCTCTCTCTATCCCTATAAAAAATAAAATAAAATAAAACAAAGATTTATCTCTGAGGTCTTTTTCTCAACATATGGTCCATGGCCAAAAAAAAAAAAATGTTGTTGAGGTTTTTTTGTGTTCTTTTTTTTACTTTATTTGTTTCAAAATCATTGTTATTAATGTATTAGCCCTGTGATAAAACCCACTAAACCTCACCCCATCCCAGGGCAAACAGTTACCAACTTCCCAAGTTGGGTTTATTGTCTTGGCACTTACTTTATCTTTAGTAGGAACTCTTTCTTTATGATTTATTATTTTCTATGAGAATGATTTCATTTCATCTCCCTATCAGAATGTAACCTCCTTAAGGGGAAGAAAGACCATATCTTAGTCACTATTCTTTAAACTATCTCTAATCAGTTTCAACTCTTCTAGTCCTCATTTACAATGTTCCTCTGGAACCCCTCCTCCCATATCATCTCCCTCCCTTTTCTGTCTTCTAGGCTTCATCATAAGAATAGAGGAGGTTGGGTGTGAAGCCCTTCATCTTCCCTCCCTTCATACTATGAGCACTGATATCTTACCTGCTCCTTCTTATCTCAGTGGAACTGGCTTTACTCCCCCTAAGGCTATACACCTCCACGTGTGCTCCAGAATGCCACCTCATCCTACTTCCTTGTGAGCCTTAAGGAGTGTCATCCTCCCTTCGTCTATACCTTCAGCTATGCGTGTGTTCACTCTCTGTCTCATAAACTTGCTCAAACTTCTCAGCGTTTAAAACAAAAGAGCTAAAACAAAACCTTTTCACTCCCTGGCTCCTTCTAGACTTCTAGCTACTACCCTCTTTCCTTCAGAGCCAGGTTTTTGGGAAAATGGCCTTGCTATCTGTAAAGCCTGTGGCCAAGGCTACTATCACAGCCGCCTGGCCAGTGAAGGTTCGCATTGGATTCGAACAGTCGGTAATGAAACACAGGAACCACAAACTGGTGAACCATCAGCTTTAATTCTAGCTTGCACCCGGTGGGCAAGCAAAAACACACACTGGGCTCCAAAACCCACACATTCAGTGCTCACAAAGCTACTGACTTATCCGAGTTTCCTAGCATCAAAGCTTTCCAGCTCACCAGACTTATTCACCTCTGTTTCCCATCTCCTCCTGCACAAACTCTTAACAAACTGGCTTCTTCCTCAGCACTCTGCCATCTCGGCTGCTTCTCCTGGCCTTCACGTGGCCTTACTCTGCTCTCCTCTCTAATACTAATCTCAGGAACCCAGGAACCAAGAGAGAGAGAGAGAGAGCAAGCTCCCGGACTGCCCCAGTTTATAGCATAGAAAATCCAAACCCTTAATCCAATCTACAGACAAGAAAGTCTCTGATACAAAGCCACCCATCTGAGGCATAATGGGATTCCTCCCTACATCACCACCCTATATCATCCAATCAGTCAAGGGTGTGGAGAAGAGCTTACTCTTAAAGCCAAGCCTTAGGCCATAACAACCTGGCCTGCTTACATTACAGCCTTTTCCCCACACCCATCCCAAGCATAAGGGCAAATAATATCACCTGGGTGACGGGTTTCCTTGTGGGCAGAGCCATCTTTAACAAAGTGAGCATACCATATTTTATCTGCTCAACACTATCTATCTCCATTTTCTCTTTTATTCACTTCTTACCCTGCCTAATCAGGCTTTCTGCCCCGTCATTCCAATACAAAGGCCACTTTAGCTGTCTGATCCAGTGGACACGCATGTACCCTCATCACGCTCACTCTTCCATGGCAGCTGGCATAGTTGACAGTTCCTCCTCCCTGTTCTCCCCCCTAGGAGTCTGAGAAACTCCCATGCTCCTCTAGTTTACCTCCTGCTTCTCTGAAAACTCCTTTTTGGGCTTTTCTCCCAGGTCCCCATCCCCTAAACTGTGATACTATTCTGAGACTCATTCTTAAACTACTTCCTTTGTCTCCCTCCCCCTGCATTCTTCCCAAACAGCATAGCTTTTCTCAATGGCCATGTGTTTTGTGACTCCTAATATTTTTTTTTAAAGATTTTTTATTTATTGATTTTATGGGGGCAGGAGGGTGAGTGAGAAGTATCAACTCATAGTTGTTTCATTTTAGTTGTTCATTCATTGCTTATCATATGTGCCTTGACTGCATAAGCCCACGGTATTGAACCAGAGACCTCTGCATTCCAGGTTGATGCTTTTCCACTGGTCTGCCACAGGCCAGGCATGACTCCTAAATTTCTATATGTAATGCAGACTTCAGTCCACAGGTCCCCACTGCATACGTATACCTCCAATGAACATCATGTGGGCATCTGACAGTGGCATGATCCAAAGTGAGCTGGTCAGTATCCCCACTCTGATTTGATTTTGGTTGATGGGCACACAATGCAATCAATAATTCAAATACTGTGAAGTTGTTCACCTGAAACCTATGTACTTTTGTTGATCAATGTCACCCCATTAAGTTTCATTTCTAAATTTAAATATATATATTTTCATTCTATTTTTCTCCTCCTTCTATCTTCCTACCACCATCTAGTAGTTCTTTATATAAGTTAATATTTTCATTCTAGAAACAAAAAGGCCGTCTTCTCTCCTTGTCTATACTCTCATCTACACTACCTATGTTCATGAATTCACTAGCCTGGCTGGGCATTTTGCCTCCTCAGTGGCTTTTTTTTTAAATGAGAGGAAGGGAGGCAGAGACAGACTCCCACATGCACCCCTACCAGTATCCACTCGGCAAGCCCACTAGGGGGCGATGCTCTGTCCATCTGGGGCATTGCTCTATTGTAACAGGGGCCATTTTAGTGCCTAAGACGGAGGCCATGGAGACATCCTCAGCGTCTGGGGCCACCTCGCTCTAATTTAGCCTTGGCTGCAGGAGAGGAGGAGAAGAGAGAGAGAGAGAAATGCGAGAGGGGGTGGAGGAGTGGAGGAGCAGATGGTTGCTTCTCCTGTGTGCCCTGACCTGGAATCAAACCTGGGACGTCCACATGCCAGCTGACGTTCTACCACGGAGCCAACCATCCTCCTCAGTGGCTTTAAAGTCTGTCACCTCTTCAAACTCACTGCCACTGCTTTAGTGCCCATCCATCGTTATCTTACCCTGGCTAATATAATAGCTGCCAATCTTGTCTCTCTCAAGGTTATTCCCCTTATTATTGGTAATGTCTTCCTGAAACTCCAATTTGAACATGCCCTCCCTGCCTAATGTTATTGGTGACTTCCAATTTCAGGGGTTACTGTCCAAACCCTCTAGAGGCATGTGAAGATCTGGCCCCACCTACCTCTCCACTTTCGCCCACTGCCCTTCCCCTTACTCATCATCTCTTCTCCAGGTACTTGGAGTTGTGTGTACTGTGTGCTTCTACATTTTTATGCATTTGTCATTCCATTTCTTCTCTCTGGATGTCCTCCCCTTTTTCTCCCCACCTCCTCCCACCTGGAGAAATCTTGTAGGATTTAGTTCAAAGTGAAGGCTTCTTGACCTGATTCCACAGTATTAGTACTCCCCGCACTGTGTTCATTGAGCATCTTGTTCAGGTCTCTGTTATTACAGAACTGATCACATTGTATTACAGCAGTTTACTTGGCTGTCTCTTCTACGATCCTGTGAACTGTTTGGGTCTGATGATGCTTGATTATTCTTTGTATCCCCAATGCCAGCCCAGTGGCTGATGTATAGAATGTCTCTGGATGTCCCCTGAATGAATGAGAAGGAAACTGAGGAAAGGTCTGGATAGATTACATCTAAAAGAAAGCCTTGCTATTGTGTTCAAAGCACAAAGAGAAATTTCTTCACCTAACCTAGATAAAACAGCTCCGCTTGTCTTCACTGTGCTATGCATAGTCTCTCTTTACACTTCAAAGACTGATTTATAACTTTCAGCAAAGTGTCTAATCCTTCATGAAGGAGGTGTACCATCTGATAGGAAGTCTGGGTTGCTATATTGTACTTCAGGGCACCTCATTTCTACTTTGAGATTTCAGACGAGAGGGCTTCTCTGGAAATGCTGAAGTTCAATAAACATTATTTCATGCTTCATCTCCGTGACTGGAAGTGAAATCTTCACTCTGCAGAGCCTGTGAAATTGGTCAGGGCCTGTCCATTTCCCTTGGGTGGGAGGAGCTTCCCCGTGGTCTTTAGCTAAGCGCAGACAAAGCCTATTGGGGATGAGGCTGCTTAAGACCCATCCTCAGTGTGTCATGATGTGCAGGGGCCAGGCTGAGTTTACACTCAGCGGCATCCTCAGCTTCTCAAGGCCAGCACCTAGTCATAGGACTAGCATCCTACTACAGAGAGGGATCCTGCCGAACACAGCAGGAAGATGACAGTTTGTTCTTTTTCCTATTTTTGAATCCATTTGGATCATTTAGACCCATATTAAATGTCACCAGGTGCCTCATGAAAAAGAGATTTTTTTCATTAAGTTCTGAGTTGTTCCTATATAATTACCAGTAACATTCACTGAGTACACAAAGTCATTTGTAATTGGCTTTGAACCCTAATTCCGGGCCACAGGGCTCTGTGATTTGGGCCAGCCCCAGAGGGGCTTAGGATACCAGGAAGGATTTCAAGCCACTGGATGGAACTGAATGATAAAGCAGGACTCTTTAAGTCAGTGCTCAACTGGGGTTCAAGGGAGGTGGCAGGCTTTGTAGAACTTGTTGAAGGACCTAGTTTCTAGGGAGTTGGGTGTCCAAGGTCACAGTAGGGCTCACAACAAGAATGCCAAACTGCTAAGACGCTGAGCCACTAACCCAGAGCTCCCTAATTCTCCTTCCTGAGAAAAGGATTGATTCAAAGCTTTGGGATGGTGCTGAATCGGAGGTATGTGTTGCCTGGGACCTGTTATGAAGACTAGGGAATTATGATGGCAAGGTGTCAGGCAAATTGTAATACATTGGCTTTCGTTGTTGGTCTCTTGGTTTTGGATCCTACTTCCTCTCTGTAGCTCGGCTGTGCTATTACTCCCTTCAGTTCTTACCCAGTTTCTGGGTGGGCAAGTCTTATTCCCTCCTGGCCTGTGTTTACCTCCCTGGCTAGATGTCACAGCCACTGCCCAGCAGTTCCTGCCTTACAGGCATGGCCAGGGGCCTTCAGGCTGTGACCACAATAAGTTTTAGATCAGCCTCTGCCATAATTATGTACTCAATATACTGCTGGAGAGCTCAGAGCTGGTCAACTCATCGCCATGGGTGGTTCCTCCCCATTCCCTCTTCCACCATTCATTGAGCTTCTTTCTCCCCTTTCTGGCCTATGTTTTAGATCTCTCTGATTGGCTGGCCTCCCTGGCCTCTCTAGTCTTTATCAGCTCATTCATAATGAATGACTGAGTTTAATGTTTATTGAGCTCTTACTGTAGGCCAAGTACATTATCTCATTTTTAATCTCACAAAAAACACTATAAATAGATTGTTATAATGTCTTTTACTGATGAGGAAACTCAGTGGTTAAAACTGTAGTCCCTTGCAATTCAATATATTTATTGACTGCTGAAAATTTTATGTGTCTATATCCCTTGTGTCACACAACAATTTTCCTATCACCATAACCTCTCTTCAGAGTTGAAGTACATATATGTATTTTTTTTTAAACCATTATCTCTCTTGGCAAGTCCTTCAATGTCTTTCTTATACATATTAATAGTTGTTTCAAATTAAAATGAGATCAACCCAGCCTCTTTAATTAATGTAGTTTTTTAGATAAACAAAGGCTTATGGTAGACAAGTGACTTATTTATACAGGGTCATATATCAGGCTAATAACAGATTCAGGGTGAGTACCCAAGTCTTCTGACACCCGGGCTAGTATTATTCTGTACTTAGCACTTGAAATTTTATTGGCATCAGTGAAATGATTTTTCATTTATATTGCATACACCAATTTGTTTTTTCATAAAAAAGTGATAGGTGGACATACTTACAGCTTTATCTTCAACATGTCAAAGTGGATTCCTGGATCTCCTAAGTGCAGATTTCCAATTTGAAGAAAAATTCCCCTACCATCTTACAGTTCAGAAGTTTATTCAGTACGAAATGCCTGATAGATCACCTCACTTTTTTGCCAAAAATAAAGCACACTCTCTCCTGACCGTGACCTTGTATAGTAGTGTAATCTTCCTTCCCAAATTCATTCTTCAGTATTGCAGTCTAAGGTACACCCACTTTTTCCCGTTGGCTTTGCTCATTCTTTATGTTAGAAGGCAAGATGTTTAAGAGCTGAAGTCACTGACTTGCAAATGAAACATTACTTTGCAGAGCATCTTGTTTTTTATCCTGTTTCTATCACGTAGAGCAGAGTCGCCGCCAAGGTAGCTGCTGGTGATTTTGCAGTTCTTACCAAGAAATTAAAATAATAGCATTTATCCAGCATCAGGCTCTGACAGAGGACTTCAAAATTCCTAGGAAGCTTTGTCCTTGGGAGGTGGAAAAGAATAATTGCTTTTTCTTCCTTTTTTTTTTTTTTTTTTTTTTTTTTAAGAGAGAGAGGGACAGATAAGGACAGACAGACAGGAAGGGAGAGAAATAAGAAGCATCAGTTCTTCGTTGCAGCACCTTAGTTGTTCATTGACTGCTTTCTTATATGTGCCTTGACCAAGGGGCTACAGCATAGTGATCCCTTGCTCAAGCCAGCAACCTTTAGGCTCAAGTCAGCGACCATGGGGTCATGTCTATGATCCTATGCTCAAGCCAGCAATCCCATGCTCAAGCCAGATGAGCCTGTGCTTAAGCTGGCAACCTCAGGGTTTCGAACCTGGGTCCTCCCTGTCCCGGTCTGACACTTTTATTCACTGTACCACCACCTGATCAGGCTTAAACTGAATTTATTGGGAAGACACTGGTTAATAAAATTACAGGGGTTTCAGGAGTACAAGTGTATAATACATCATCTGTATATTGTATGTTCATCACTGAAGTCAAGTCTCCTCCCATGCTCCTGTCTTTATATATTGATAGGCTGAGGCCAAGGAAAACCAATAACTTTCTGTACTCTCAATTAATAAAACATAAAATGGTAACGTGTAGGAAATGTGGATGAGGTTATGTGGGAATTTTCTTTCTCCAGCTTTACTGAGATAACAATTGGTACATCATGCAAGTTTAAGGTGTACAACGTGTTGACTGAATGCATTTATAAATAGCAAAACTGATTACCACCATAGGGTAGGCTAATGCCTCCATCCCATCAGATAGCTACTTATTTGGGGGGGGGGGGTAAGCAACGTTCAAGTATTGTGTTGTCTTATTAGCTGTAATCACTATGCTGTACATAGTGATCCCCAGAACTTAAAAGTTAATCTTTTAACTTGAAATATGCTCCCTTTAACCAAAATTTCCATTTCCTCTACCCCCCAACACCTGGTAACCACTACTCTACTTTCTGAGTTTGTCTTTTTTAGATTTCACATGTAAGTGAGATCATACAGTATTTGTCTTTGTTTGACCTATTTCACTTAGCTTAATGCCCTCGAGGTCCATTCAATTTGTTGCAAATGGCAGGATTTTCTTCTCTCTTATGGATGAATAGTAATCCATTGATTATATAGACCACAATTTTTTAATCCAGTCATGTTGATGGACACTTAGGTTGTTTCCATGTCTTGGTTATGGCGAGTAATGCTGCAGTGAACATGGGTGTGCAGATCTCTATGAGATTCTGATATCAGTTTCTTTGGAAACCCAGAAGTGGGTTGCTGGATCATATGGTAGTTCTAATTTTAATATTTTGAAGAATCTCCATACTGTTTTCCCTAGTGCTGTATTAATTTGCATTATTACCAACAGTGCCCTAGGGTTTATTTGGGAATTCTTTATACTAAGTTTGCTATATTTTTATAAAATTTGTTTGAAATTATGTCAAAATGAAATAAAAATATTAACAAAGCAGAGAATAACAATATAAGATAAATAAAGAGTAAAATCTATTTTCCACTACTTACTTGATTTTTTTTTTTAATCTCTGGGGAAAAGGATACCACAGCCTTCTTCCAAATGCATAAATGATATTGGTGAGGAGACTCAGCTGAGAATGCTGCTAATGTTGGGGTGTCCCTCTCCTGTGTCTCCCAGGCGCAGTGAATCTGCAGGCCGACCTCACTCTTGGCATTCAACCAGACTTGGGGAGAACCAATCCAATGCCAGCATGATGCAAATATCTCAGGGCACGATTGGCACTCCTTGGCCCCAACGCTACCATTCCAGGTAAGTGGCCAAAGCTGAGACCCAGGAGTTTCTTTCATTCAAATATCATGTTCCCCAAAAGAACATTCTTTAAAACAATAATATATATATTTATATATGTGTACTTCATCAATTGATTTTTAGAAGGAGAGAGGATAGGGTTGGAGGAGAGAAACATCGATTTATTATTCCACTTATTTATGCATCCATTGCTTCTTGTATGGGCCTTGACCGGGAATCAAACTCAGAACCTTGGAGTATCAGAATGACGCTGTTACCACCTGGCCAAGGCCCAAAGAACAGTTTCTTCTGTTCTGAGAATATTTTCTTCCATTCACCCTGAGTCTTAAATCTCTCTACCCAGTACCTTCCATCTTCTTAAAATTCCTAATGTGTATACAACTCATACTCATCTCCTCAACTAGATTGGTGTGAACTAAGAACAGAATTATTCTGAGTGCTGGCTAGCTAGTGAGATATTTATTGGATCTGTTTATTCTCAGACGGTTCTCAACTACACACTTTAACACTATACTAGAAAAATTAACAAACTTCTTCCCTCTATACTTAATGTCCTTTCTGCTTCGGTCAAATATGACAGGGACTGGGGAGAAGGGAGCCAAAACTGGCCATCTAGACATTAAGTAAAGTAAAAACTACATCAGGATTCCCCTATACTTATTACAGACTTGGAACCCAAACAGATTGGAATTAATCTGATCCCAGAGAGTCAGGTTCTGTAGCTTTATCACCTTTTATAAGGGCTTGATAGGGTAATAGTAGGGAAGTTCGACGGTCAAGAGACTGTGGGCCCTGTGTAGAAATAAGATGCAAGTGCAGATGTAGGGGAGTGGAGGACGGCTTCTGGAAGGCTTACCTGATAGATGATGGCTATGCATTTGGCAAGGACTCAGAACCCTTAACATTCATGTCTGGTCACATGAGAAGCCAAATCTTAGACCTCTCACTGGTGGACTTGGGGAGGTTACCCTCCTGGTTACAGACACGCTTTTCCCTTGTCCATGTCCCTCCTAATAACCCTGAAAGAACTCATTCTCACCATCTGAGCCATCTGTGCTCAGAGAACAGGTGCCCTGCCGGGCCACCCCCCACATAGGAGCAGTGGTTTTGCTTATTGGCCATGGAGCTGCTGAAGGCCTTTAGAAGGTTAGATGCGGGGGGCTAACAGTGTAAAAGAAGGACAGCATCATGGTAAGGTTACTGGGATTTTTGAAGTCGGTTTAAATCTCAACTTCACCTGCTACTGCATAAGCCTGAGCAACTTTTTTAACCCCTTTGATCTTGGTTTCCTCATCTGTAAAATGAACTTAATACTATATATCTCAATGGAGCATAGTAAAGATTAAGAAAAAAATAACATGTAAAAAACATTTGGTGTAGTTCCTGGAACATAGTAAGCATTCAGTAATTTCGATAATTTATTATAATAATTAGGCTAAAGATTTATCAGAGGCACAGTGATGAACTTGCCTGGTAATGAACTTCAAGGTTAATAATGGCATAAGCCAGCACATACTTATAAAATACAAGTGTGTATTAACAGTGCCCCTAAACAGTGGGGCCCGGCCCTTTGGCGCCTCCTAACCCCTAGCCTTGGGAGGCCCTAAATCTGAGTTACACTGCAACCTAAAAACATGCTGGCCCAAAGCCAGAAGTAAGACACTGCAATCTGTGCCTAGAATAACTGCTTACAGTAACTGCAGTGCGCTCCAACAGGCCTCAGAAGAACGGTGGGGTTGTCATCAGACGGCAGTATTCTGAAGGCTGCGCTTCTTCTGGTTCCCCCTCCCCATCACAGCCTCCGGAGGGGGTTAGGCAGGTGGATCTGCCCTTACTGTATCCGCCACTCTACCCTTCTAATTCAAGCTTCAGAATGGCTTCCCCGACACACTGACTCTCAGCACAAAAGCACTGTGTGGGGTACCAAGGGAGAAAGGAAAAGCTGATTACTGAAAATGTGACAGGCATGTGGATTCTCCTCTACCCCAGCACAAATCATCCATGATTTGTCTTCATCCCATGTTTATTCCATGCCTTGGGCTGGCAGTGCTGGCCCGGCTTTACCCCTACCCCCACTTTCAGTTCTGTTCAGAGGGTCTGACACTGGCAGCTCTAGATAGGGAAGGGCTCCAAGGGCGTTTCTGAGGAACACAGTGGCACCTAGTGGTCTTGTGTGCTGAATCTATCTGTTGACATCCTTCTGACAGCCTTTGTTTAGTTCCAGAAACCCAATCTCAGTCCTAAATTTATGCATCTGTTTCTCATTAAGAAGCAAGAGAATGAGGGAGCCCAAGGGAGAGAGGGGATCAGGAGGGAGAAATACAAAGAGACTGGAGCAGTAACTGCCTACAAGCTGGCCTGGAAATGGGATTTCACTGCAATTGTATTTCTGCTGCTTTCTGCCAGACACTTGTCACTGCCCTACAGAAAGCTCACACAAGGGTCCTAAAAGTATTAAAGGACTTTAGAAGAGACCTTGGAAAGTCTTGTAGTCTAGCCCCCTTATAAGAGGATGCAACAACAGCATCAAAATACTCAAGTACCTGTACTTGTTTATTGATTTATTCGTTCAAACAAACAAGGACTGAGCACCATATGTTTCAGACGAACAAGACATAGAAAGCCCCCACCCATAATACTTGTTTCTCAAGGTGTATTCCATGGGACAGTTACCCATCAGATGCCCTTTGGGAAAAGTTTCTAGGGTCAGATAAGTTTACATAAGAACGCTTAGTTTTTTTCTTTCAAAACATTCCATGAACGATAGTTTTTTGAATACTCAGAAGTCTTGCAGCAAATTAAATTATTTAACTTATTTAGCCCAGTATTTTCCAAACATATTTGATCATCAAAGAAATTAATCTTGTCAGCACACTTTAGGAGATGTTTTCATGCACTTGTTTTGTGCTCTGTTATGTTTTTAGTATTTAGAAAATGCTTTTAGGCACACAAACTAGAGAGTAATATTATAAGCAATGTGTGTATCTACCACAGAATTCCCCAAAATTTGTCTTTTTGCTTCATTTGAGTCTTTATCAAAGGGATACGATGCAATGTCAAATATGGTAAGTGCCATGAAGACAATAAAGCAGGCCCTGGCCAGTTGGCTCAGTGGTAGGGTGTTGGCCTGGCGTATGGATGTCCCAGGTTCGATTCCCAGTAAGGGCACACAGAAGAACCACCCATCTGCCTCTCTACCACTCACCCTCTAGCTCAGGGGTCCCAAAACTTTTTACACAGGGGGCCAGTTCACTGTCCCTCAGACCGTTGGAGGGCCGGACTATAAAAAAAAAACGATGAACAAATCCCTATGCACACTGCACATATCTTATTTTAAAGTAAAAAAACAAAACGGGAACAAATACAATATTTAAAATAAAGAACAAGTAAATTTAAATCAACAAAATGACCAGTATTTCAATGGGAACTATGGGTGCGGATGCATCCTGTGCTCCTCTCACTGACCACCAATGAAAGAGGTGTCCTTTCCAGAAGTGCAGCGGGGGCCAGATAAATGGCCTCAGGGGGCCGCATGCAGCCTGCGGGCCATAGTTTGGGGACCCCTGCTCTAGCTTCTACCCTGCCCGTACAGCCATGGCTTGACTGGAGGGAGTTGGCCCCAGGTGCTGGGGATAGCTCCATGGTCTTTGTCCCAGGCACTAGAATGAGCTAAGTTGCTGAGCAGCAGAGCAGTGATCCAGATGGGCAGAGCATCACCCCCTAGTGGGCTTGCCAGGTGGATCCCGCTCAGGGCACATGCGGGAGTCTGTCTCTGCCTCCCCACCTCTCTCTGAATAAAAAAAGAAAATGAAAAAAGAAAATAAAGCAGAGTGAGTCCAGGTGTTCTCTGATGCAGACTTGATTAAAGGCAGGCGTGAACCGGGTGAAGAGCATTCTATAAGGTAGAAACAGTGGCTGCAAAGGCCCTGACACCCTGACATGGGAGTATATACTTCACGGATTTGAGTAGGTAAGGAGGCCAGCGTGCTGGAGTGCCATGGGCAGGAAGGAAAGCAATAGAGAGTGAGGTCAGAAAAGTAGCCAGGCCGCAGTAAGAACTCTGCCACATTTGTCTTGAGGGTAAGCTACCCCTGTGTAGGCCTGCAGACCTTCGTTCCAAGTTCTTCTTACCCATCACGAAGAGTGCCATCTTGGAAACAGGAATGGCAAAGGTAATCAAAATAACTACTTCCAGAAAGTGGTGGGAGAATTGTTCCTAGAGAGTGATGTCAGAGCACTCGGTGGTGTGGCATAGGGCACTGGTCATATTCCCAAGTCAGCTTGGGCATGGGAATTCCAAAGGGACAGAGCCCTCACCAAGTAGCAGGAAAGAGCACATCACAGTCCTCAGGTGATGCTTTCCATCTGATGTTTGGTGGGTGGAGGTTCCTTTAGCTGCAAGATGGAACGCATTCTGACCTTGCTCTGCTTGGCTAGAGATCAGTACACCAGTGATTTCATGTTCCTAGACACCATCTATATTTTGAGATATGTCAGTGATCACGTCTTCCCACTCAATAATGAATGTTTCAGTTAACCCATTCATTTATTCACTTTGATTTTTAAGTGTGTTCTTAAGTTAGATTTGAGTTATCTTCTCAGTGAAAGACTCTTAAGACTCTCAGCAGTTGGCAGGATTAAATAGTGTCTCCCACCTATGTGGAATGGGTGAGTGAACAGCCCTGATGGGACCCACTAGTTCTGTTTCCTCTCAGTCAATTCATTTGGGATCTCTGTCAGAGGAAATAAAGGGGAACATAAGTGGTTCCTGTGGGGTTATCCTCAACTGAACTGTGTCACTGTATTTTTAATACAGCTTCTTCTTTTAGGGGGGAATGGGGGGTGGTAAAATCAGGCATTGACAAATAGTGTGCCATGAGTGCCAGGGCCAATTTCTTAGTCTGGCTGGCTCAGGAGCTGTTCCCGTCCTTTCTCCTTTGACTTTATGCCTGTCTGTCTCAAAGCAGGGTATTCCATTCATTAAGTTGACATTTTCTAATATAGAAAAGTTACATTCTTGAGGTTAGTTGCTAAAAATACAGTCTTCTTTTCCTTTAATTCCAGCACCAGTATTGACTCAGAATATAGTCCTTCTGGTCTTTAGCCATATACTCTAGAGATAGTCCAGCCACAAAGCATCCTCACATATTCAGCCACTAAGACATCAATCAGCCTGACCAGGCGGTGGCACAGTGGATAGAGTGTTGGACTGGGATGCGGAGGACCCAGGTTTGAGACCCTGAGGTTGCCAGCTTGAGCGTAGGCTCATCTGGTTTGAGCAAAACTCACCAGCTTTGACCCAAGGTTGCTGGCTCCAGCAAGGGGTTACTCAGTCTGCTGTAGCCCCACGGTCAAGGCGCATAGGAGAAAGCAATCAATGAACAACTAAAGTGCCACAACGAAAAACTAATGATTGATGCTTCTCACCTCTCTCCGTTCCTGTCTGTCCCTATCTATCCCTCTCTCTGACTCTGTCTCTGTCAAAAAAGACATCAATAATATTTACTTACATGAGGTCTAAAAATATAATAATGGCTCCATGAATTTTAATATTCCGTAAGTGCCTATTCATGTAAAAACGGAAAATCTTAGGCAAGAACTCATGATTTACCCTTCTTTAGAGAACAGTGAGTCACAAACATTTGAACTATGGAGACTGCTGTTTGGTTTTTCAACCACTTACTCCTTCCTCTATGCCCTCCCTCCCCCACATGCTGGCTGAAATATATTTTAAGTTTATAAATTAAACTAATATAATTAATTTTGTTTTGAGGCAACTCTCTAAGGTGTACAATACCAGGACTGAGAGCCACTCACCCTCCCTCTGAAAACCACCTTGAGTAGCTCATAAATACGAGAGTCTTACCTCCAATGTGTCTGAGAGGCTGAGCTCTGGCCCGGGGAGGTCATCTGTAGGTGATGGACCCCCATGAGTTAGACTTCTTTTGAAGCTTCCTCTCCTTCCCTCTCTCATCAGCTTCTTCTGATTCTAATATCTCTTATTTAGCGTTGTGTTTAGCTTTCTCACCACAAATAAATTGTCTCCAGTACAGCTGAGATTCCAGGAAGACTGCCAGGGTGCAAGGCCTTCAATTCCATAAAAAGGAAAGATACTAACTAAAAATGTATACATGTGCCCCAGTCTCCTTCACCCATTCACATGCCTACTCACTAAGCTTCTCCCCTTCTTCCCACAAACAGCCCCAGGAGACTCAGAATTTCACTGTCACTCTTCCTCTTTCTTCCCCCCACCTCTCATTTCTTGGCACACACAGTCATTTCCAGCACATAGCAAATCACATCCATGTGCTGCCCGTGCCTGAAGGCCACCTAGCTTTTTCTGTGTTCTGCATTCCTCCCCCTGCAAGCCTGGGTGATTAAGTAGAGGCACACACAGGTTACAGTGTTGGGCAATTACTCCTAGTGACGGCACACGGAGGCAGAGCGAGGCCCAAATATGGCTTTTTTCACCCACTCTTCCAAAAACCAAACATCTTGTACCAGAGTACATTTATAAGCTGAGTCCTGTGCCTTAAGCTTACTAGATGATAACAGCTCAGTGGTGCTGACTGCTTTGTCTTCCTTTCCTCCAGCTCCTCTACAAGTGACCTCTCCAACTATGACCATGCTTATCTGAGGCGGAGCCCTGACCAGTGCAGCTCCCAGGGGAGCATGGAGAGCCTGGAGCCTAGTGGGGGATACCCACCCTGCCATCTCCTTTCCCCTGCCAAGTCCACCAGCAGCATCGACCAGCTCAGCCACCTCCATAACAAGAGAGACTCTGCTTACAGCTCCTTCTCCACCAGTTCTAGCATCCTCGAGTATCCACCCCCTGGCATCTTGGTTCGCGAACGTTCAGGCTCCGTGGACACCACTTATGCTCAAGGCGGCCTCCTAGAAGGGATGAGGCAGGCAGACATTCGCTATGTCAAGACAGTCTATGACTCCCAGAGGGGAGTCTCAGCAGAGTATGAGGTGAACTCTTCAGCCCTGCTTCTCCAAGGTAGAGAGACCCGAGCCTCAGCAGATGGACATAATGTTCCTCGGGGCAAGGGAGCACCACCCCCATCCTGGAACCAACAGAGTCCCAGTTCCTTAGAGACTGCCACTGACAACTTGCCTCCTCAAGTGGGCGCACCCCTGCCCCCAGCTCGCAGTGACAGTTATGCAGCCTTTCGGCACAGGGAGAGGCCCAGCTCTTGGTCTAGCCTTGATCAGAAACGGTTCTGCCGGCCTCAATCAACCTCTTCTGGCTCCCTGAAGTCTCCCTTCATCGAGGAGCAGCTGCATACTGTGTTAGAGAAGAGTCCAGAAAGCAGCCCCCCAGTGAAGCCCAAGCATAATAACACCCAGAAGGCCCAGCCTGGCCAACCTCTGCTACCAACTGGCATCTACCCTGTACCTTCCCTGGAGCCACACTTTGCCCAGGTGCCCCAGCCCTCTGCAAATAGTAATGGCATGCTGTACCCTGCACTTGCCAAGGAGAGTGGATATACTTCTCCTCAGGGAGCCTGTGACAAGTTGGCTACCCTTGATGAGAATGGAAACCAAAATGGATCTGGAGGACCTGAGTTGGCCTTCTACCAACCAATAGGACATGACTCTTTGTCCCCAGCAGAGAGAACACCTGAAACTCCAGCCAAATGTGTCCCCTACAAAGTCCATTTCCCGTCAGTGCCTGAAAATGAGGAGGATGCCTGTCTGAAGAAGCATCTTGCACCCCTCCAAGGCAACACCTTATACCCCAATGACAGAAAGAGCACCCCCAGCAGCAAGCCATCTTCTAATTACCACAGCCTCCAATCCTCTCAGGCTCAGGCCTGGCAAGTGGCTGAAGACAGGAGATGTTCCCGGCCCTCAGAGCTTTGGGAGAGTGATTTCCAAGACTACAATGCCAATCTCCGCCAGGGGCTGGAGAGAGAAGGCCTAACCCAGAGCCTGTCCAACAACTTTGGTAAGACCAAGTCAGCCTTCTGCTCTCTTCAGAACATTCCTGAGAGTCTAAGAAGGCAAAGCAGCCTGGAGATTGGAGGTGGAGCCCAGGAAGGCTACCTGGATGGCTGGTCAACATGTGGAGTCAATACCAAGGCAGAGGACTCTGGAAGGAAAGCTGTTCCTGAGTACAGGAGCCACCTGGACAGGCCGGTTTCCTATCCTAGGCCCGAGGGGAGAACCGGTGCTTTGACCTCTTTCTACCCTTCAGACCCAAGATATGAAGAGCTGGCCTCCCCACCCCACCAGCAGGCATCCAGCCAGGGCTGGAGGAGGCTCAGCTCCAGCAGCAGCGCAGCTCTGCAGGACCTCCAGTACGGGAAGCCCCACTGCTCCGTGCTGGAGAAGGTTTCCCAGATTGAGCAGAGAGAGCAAGGGCGCCAGAGACCACCCAGTGCAGGCAGCTCCATTTATGGCTTTAACTACGGGCCCAACAAGATGGTCCCAACTTCCGGTACTTCCGGGCATGACTTCGAGGAGACAAAAGCCAACGTCCGTTTCTGCGAACCCACTGAACCCCTAGGCAGTGGGGAGCACCACTTCAAAAACGGGGAGCCTAAATTGGAAGAGGTTTCCTGGCAGCCATGTGGCCAACAGCCGAAGAGGGGCGCCGAGGGCAGCCGAGGCTCCCCGCTCCGCGGCAGTGAGCCCCCAAGGCGGGACCCTCGCCTGCTCCGCAGCCAGAGCACGTTTCAGCTCTGCGGCGAGCCCGAGGAGGGCACCCGATGGCGGGACAACAGGCCGGTCACACCCGAGTCGCCGGTGCTAGACGCGCCCTTCAGCCGCGCCTACCGGAACAGCATCAAGGACGCGCAGTCCCGTGTCCTGGGCGCCACCTCCTTCCGTCGCCGAGACCTGGAGCTGGGGGCCGCCGGGGCATCCCGCGCCTGGCGTCCCCGACCGGCCTCGGCCCACGTGGGACTGCGGAGCCCAGAGGCCGCAGCGTCCGCCTCTCCGCACACCCCGCGGGAGCGGCACAGCGTGACCCCTGCGGAGGGCAACCGCGCCCGGCCCGCGCCCCTTGCCGCCCGGAGGGGCCCCCGCCGGCGCCTGACCCCCGAGCAGAAGAAACGCTCCTACTCGGAACCTGAGAAGATGAACGAGGTGGGGGTCGCGGAGGAGGCCGAGCCGGCGCCCTTGGGCCCACCGAAGAAGGGGCTGCGGTTCCCGGAGAGCACAGTGGCCGACCGGCGCCGCATCTTCGAGCGGGACGGCAAGGCCAGCTCCACGCTCAGCCTGTCGGGGCCGGAGCTGAAGCAGTTCCAGCAGAGCGCCCTGGCCGACTACATCCAGCGCAAGACCGGCAAGCGGCCCACGTCGGCCACGGGCGGCGGCCCCCACGAGCCGGGGCCGCTGCGGGAGCGCGCCCACAGCACCTACCTCCAGCCGGAAGGGCCTGGTCTCACCTCGGCCTCCAGCCTCTGCTCCCTGCGGGAGCCCAGCCTGCAGCCCCGCAGGGAGGCCGCCCTCCTGCCCGCACCTGGGGGCAGCGGGGAGCCCCTGCGTGGGGCCCGAGATCGGAGCAGCTCCTTCGCTGGCGGCCATCTCCTCACAGAAAGACGACGTGGGGACCAGGCCCCGAGGGAGCTGCTTGATGGAGCTAACAACAGTGGCCCAAAGGGGACCCAGAGCGTGGACAAGACCCCTCGGAAGTCCTCGTCCTGGGCATCCACAGCCGGGAGGGCCGCGAAGTCCATGTCAGCTGAGGACCTTCTGGATCGTTCCGATTTCCTGGCGGTCCCTGTCCACGTGAGGTCACGGTCATCGCCCACTGCACACAAGAAGCGCCAGGTGGGTGCAGCCTGCAGATCCTTGGCCTGCCCTTTGGGCCCTGGAAGCTATGTTGTTCCCCTAACCCCTCCACCCACTTCATTGTTAATTTTACTTGCAAAAGAGTAGCATTTGTTTTCAAGAGATGATTTCTCTCAGTGCCCCTATCTGATATCCTTACAGAGATAAAAGTAAATAGAGTCATATAGTTGTATAGATGTCTTAAATACATACTTATATAAAGATATCTATATAACATATGTGATATGTATGTATATATAATACATACCATATATACATACTATATATACGATAATTACTTCATTTTAGGAAGTTACTCACTTAGTGCAAGAGTGGTTGGGAAAAGTTAGGGATTATCTTTTTTTGTTTGTTCTTTGCTTTTTTGTCTTTTTTTAATTCAAGGAATAAAGGCTGTCCCAGAGTTTTAAATATTTTATCTTTGCACCCACTATGTTTCCATTGGACTTTAGTATTTACAAAATAGAATTATTGACTTTGAAAGGTTATTGAGTCCCAGGTCCTCAGCTAAGTATGCTTTACAGTTGTTATCTCATTAATCCTCACAATAATCCTGTGGAGTAGAGTATATTATCCATGTCAAACCCATGTCTGTCTGACTCCCATCCGAGCTCCTTCTGTGCACCATCCTGGTGAGAAAAGAGAATCACCGACATTTCAAGTCTCACATAAAAGGGTTTTCTAATAAAGGCTCCAAAGTATGCAAAGATTGTGAAGTGCTTTCCACTGGAAATTTAAGGCAGAGCTAGGAATAGAAACTGAGTCCTCTGACTCCTGAGAATTTATGAATTTCCCTAATTCTTAGCCCATCCTCAAGCTCCACATTCCACTGCAGAAAAGCGGCCTCCCTTCCCACCTAAGGCAATATTAGGAACTCACATACATGTTAGTTAGCACAGGAGAGAACATCCCCCCATGACCCTTTCGCTAATTCTGTGTTTTTCCCAGCACAGAACCATTTTAGAGTATATTAGTATGAAAAGCACTATATTACAAGGGTTAAAGTAAAATAAGTCTCATGCCTTTCTGGGGTTCATAATTGAGCAAGGAGTGTGTTCCTAAATGTAACGTGACTGGTGAATGCTTTGGGGACAGTAATAAATAGTATGTTATGGGAGGAAAAGTGATTAATTCTAACTGAGGAGATCTCAGCTTCTCTTGAGGGAAGTGGGATTTGAACCAGGCAGTAAAGGATGGGCGGGCAGTATGTTCACAAAGGATTGGGGGCTGTGTGAGGCAAGCAGTATTGGAAGGAAACAGCTTCAAAGAAAGATTCCGTCATGACTGCCTGAGAAGTTTGTCTGCAGCACTGCTTCTGAAACATATGTACACAGAGCCTTCTGAGAGAAAATACTGTGCCACTGCGCCCTCCCTGGTGTTTCCTGTTCGGGATTATTCAGAAATATTTTCTTTCCAGTATAAACGCACACACAAAACCTATAAAGTAATTCTCCATAATCCTTCAATAGTCATTTTCCTTTTCTGCAGATGGAACAGAGCTAGTTTCCACTCCTTATCCTACCACTGAAACACTTCTTAAATATAAACATGTGGCCCTGGCTGGTTGGCTCAGCAGTAGAATGTCGGCCCAGCATGTGCAAGTCCTGGGTTTGATTCCCGACAAGGGCACACAGGAGAAGCCCCCATCTGTTCTCCACCCTTCCCCCTCTTCTTTCTATCTCTCTCTTCCCCTCCCACAGCCAAGGCTCCACTGGAGCAAAGTTGGCTCCCAGCGCTGAGAAATATTCCATTGCTTCTGCCTCAGGCGCTAGAATGGCTCCCGTTGCAGCAGAACATAGCTCCAGAGGGCTGTCTGCCTCCCTTCCCCGCCCCCAACTTCCAGCCCGCCCAACCCCCGCTTCTCACTTCTGAGAAAAAAAAATCCAAATATGTAACATGCAATTTCAGCTAGTTTGGTGGGCTTTAGTCATTTAGTGCATGGCAGAACAAGTGTTTTCTTTATTTTGCTCCCCATGTTCTAAAGGAAACAGAAATGTTTAGTCAAAAACTGAATCCGCCTGACCAGGCGGTAGCGCAGTGGATACAGCATCGCACTGGGATGCAGAAGACCCAGGTTTGAGACCCCGAGCTCGCCAGCTTGAGCGCGGGCCCATCTGGCTTGAGCAAAAGCTTGCCACCTTGGACCCAAGGTCGCTGGCTCCAGCAAGGCGTGGCTCGGTCTGCTGAAGGCCCGCGGTCAAGGCACATGTGAGAAAGCAATCAATGAACAACTAAGGTGTCGCAATGGCAACGAAAAACTAATGATTGATGCTTCTCATCTCTCTCCGTTCCTGTCTGTCTGTCCCTTTCTGTCCCTCTCTCTGACTCTCTCTCTGTCCCTGTAAAAAAAACTGAATCCTCTTCTGTATTTGTATCCCCCACTAGACGTCATTCTTCCTTGGGGATTCAGTTGTATACAAATGTTATTTTGCCTTCACTCCACCAACTATTTCTCAAGCCTGGTAAACTGGGAAATAGAGCTAAAACATAAGTGCTGTGGATTCCTTCAAACCCAAAGACAGACTTTATATTATCTGAAAAGCTTTTTAGAAAGACAACTAAATACTGAACATTATTTAGGTACCCTCTTCAATAAAAAGAATGTTATATGTAGATAGTATTTAATTTGGGGAATATGACACCAGAGGAGGAAAACATTTCAAAATGAAATAACTTTATCTGTGCTGCTTCACTCCTAGAAATTCTGAAAATAGGTTACCATCCCTCAGATTGTAATTGTGCCAAGGTTGTGTTCTTGAGCTTCAACTCCCACCACCACCAGCAACCAGACCTTGCCTGGCCTGGGACCTAATCCACGGCAGGATTTGATCTGTTTTCTTCATACAGCTGTCATCTATCTAAACGAAACAAAATTAGTCTTACTAACTAATTGTCATGGTTATTTCAAAATATTATATTCTTGTATTAGAAAAATAACCCAGGAACTTGACCATTATTATTAAGCTTTGATGAAGGCGTTAAATAAGAATTGTTCTCATCTCAGCTTCAGAGAACTCCATGAAACTAAGTGACCCTGTAGAAACCATCTGCCTGAGTTAAAGCCAAACTGTGGAGTCTATTTCTGGTGCTGGCTCAGTCCGTGGTATCCTGAACAAATGCTACTTGCTCCTGCAAGCCAGATGCTAACAGAACAGGATTTTAGAATCTCTAGATGAGGATTCAGCGCCTTTTCAAGTTTATTGTGGCCCTGGCTGGTTGGCTCAGTGATAGAGCATCAACCTAGTGTATGGGTGTCCCAGATTTGATTCCCAGTCAGGGCACACAGGAGAAGCGACTATCTGCTTCTCGCCCCTCCCCTCCCCACCTTTTCTCTCTTCCTCTCCCACAGCCATGGCTCATTTGGAGCAAGTTCGCCCCCGGCTCTATGGCCTCACTTCAGGCACTAAAATAGCTTGGTTGCCAATCAATGGAGCAGTGGCCCCAGATGGGCAGAGCATTGCCCAGTAGGCAGCTTACATAGTGGATCCTGATTAGAGCACATGCAGGAGTCTGTCTCTGCCTCCCCTTCTCTCACTGAATTTAAAAGATAAAAAAATTAAAAATAGAAAAAGGATTTTTCAAGTGGATTTCTAATTCATTTTAGCAGACACTTGAAACTGATATTCCCAAGTAAATGATTGTTGTTGTCTTCATATTTCATTGGTCACAGAGATGTTATATTTCTAACTCAGAATCCTGAGATTCAACAGTCTTTAGGTCTATATTTTTAAGTATGCTATACCTAATGAAGAATAAAAACTGGAAAGTCAGTCATCAGAAGTCAGAGGTAATTAACAAAAACAAACTGACATTTAACAAGTATCTATTGGTATAACTCTTCACCTGATATTTCTTTCATAGTTACTGCTTTTCTCAAAATTGCCCTGTAAGTGCTGTACACTTCTTACCAGTTCATAGAAAATCAAGTCTTTGAAGAGTGAACGTATGCCTAATCAAAGCAAGTAAATAGAACAGAAATTTATCACCATTTTGCTTTTACTAAGTTGGGAAGGCATTTTCCTTCTGTCCAAGTGGCACTTTGACTGACAGAAGATTGAGAGAGTTCTCTCAATAGCCTATTACTGGGTCTAACTTCATTTATTTTACACACACACATAAATATTAACTTAAGCTCATTCTGTAATTCAAAGGAAATGACAGAATGGGAAAATACGTTTAGAAGTTATTCTGGGTTAGGAGCTTAAAGAGGTCTAAGAGGCTTTCCCAGTAGCACATTCATGCCAGCAGGGTACAGTGGGGAAAAAGTTGAAACGGACTGTAAGACTTTGTGGAGAGCAGGAATTCCCATTCCCTAGAGCAGGGGTCCCCAAACTTTTTACACAGGGGGCCAGTTCACTGTCCCTTAGACCGTTGGAGGGCCGGACTATAAAAAAAAAACTGAACAAATCCCTATATGGACACTGCACATATCTTATTATAAAGTAAAAAAACAAAACTGGAACAAATACAATATTTAAAATAAAGAACAAGTAAATTTAAATCAACAAAATGACCAGTATTTCAATGGGAACTATGGGTGTGGATGCATCCTGTGCTCCTCTCACTGACCACCAATGAGAGAGGTGCCCCTCCCGGAAGTGCAGTGGGGGCGGATAAATGGCCTCAGGGGGCCGCAGTTTGGGGACCCCTGCTCTAGGGAATGGGAATTCCTGCTCTCCACAAAGTCTTACAGTCTCTGGTTTGCTCAAGAGTGACACTTGAGCAAACCAGAGACATAGGAATTCCTTTCTCTCAAAGCACTGAGGTCTGATTGCATCCACTTCAGCTACCACTCAATTTGTTAAAATTCCAAATCAAGATTCCATGTTTTGAAGAGCTCATGCTTTGAATCCTGGCTTCTGTACTTACGTCACTGTGTGGGTGGGTAAAATAGTTAACCTCTGAACTGCCATTACCTCTCCCCTCCCCACTGTCATAGATTAAACTACAGAAGAAATGGCACGTGCCTAACACAATTCTAGGCACATAATTTTAGGATTATAAGGAATTAAGCAATGTCTGCCACACGGTAGATGCCCAGTAAGGGATAGCTGCAGTTCCTAATAATATTTACGTGTTTGTTTCTTCCTTGTGCCTACTACCTTTGGCTCTTTTATTGCTTATTAATACCTGTACCACTGATGGGGGGGAAAGGGGTAGAAAGCACTTAGCTCTTTGGACAGATTAAGAGGTGAAATAATTGCTGAGATTAAGTTTAGAGATAATGTATGGATTTAATTTTTCCTTTCTACCTGTCTTCTAGTATCATAAGTAATTGAGAGTTAAATATTTTGTCATCAATAGCAGCACTGTCTCTATCAGGGACTTATTCACATTAGCCAAATCTTACACTCTCAAAAAGTGAACTAGGACCCTTTCAGGAAACCAATAATATCCTATTAAAAAGAAAAAGAAACAAGTAATGACCACCCTGAAAAGACTCAGAGATATTGATGCTGCATGTGGGTGAAATGTTTTCCCCAGAGAGAACATATTTCAACCTGATAACATGCCAGATTCATATCTTCTGGAATTACAACTCAGAACATTGGAGATTTTCTTTTGTTTCTAAATTCCATACACTATCCTGTCATCTCCCTATTGCTCTTTCAAAAGGTTGGCCTTTGAATTAATTTTCATTATTCTATTTCAAGGAGAGCATTTTTTTTGAACCCTTGAGATAATTATGAGACTTCTCTTGCTTACAAAATGCCCTTGTTTGGAGAGGCACCTGGTGAGACAGACTGAGGTTGAAATCCCAGCTCGGCAGCTGTGACCTTGGGAAGGTTAGCCTCTTTGGGCCTGCTTCCTCCTCCCTGCGGTGGGACTAACACCTGGGGTTTAGAGGATGAAATGGGGTAGTATGGAAGAGTGCCCTCTGGGGGCCTGACAACAAATAGGTTTCCTGTAACTGTTCTTGCTTCTTTCTACCTCCACCCCCTTGGTAAATTTGTTGATAATAAATGCTGTGCCTTTCTTATGTTTCAGGATGTGCTTTTGGGGGAAAACAATGGCTTTGGTCCTGTGAAGGATCCATGTTACCTGGCTGGCCCTGGGTCCAGGTATGTACGTGTATGTCTGATGCCCTGTGCCTTGTGAATGCTGCTGGTGGCACACATGAGTGCACAAGACATTGAGATGTGATATTACGGTGTTCCAGGGTCGTGTCCTGCCTTTTCCATTTGCTCAGGCCGTGGGGGGCTTTTTATGTAAGATGACTTTTTTCTAAGAATGACACTTACTCAAAACAGGTTTTGAATGTGTGCAATTAAGGCAATGTTTGACTTCTACTAAGTTTAGCATCAGAATAGTTCAAGCTTATACACTCTTGCACATGGGGCCTCTCTTGTGTGGCCAATCTCTTCCAGTTCTGTGCACAAAGGACCAGGTCCTGTGGCCAGAGCACTCAGAGAAGAATGAGCAGTTCGTGAACAGCTTCACAAAGTGAGGCAAACTCAGGAAGCACCTGAGCTATTCACCATAGATCTGAATAACGAGGAATTCCAAAGAGAATTTCCCCTGAACCACATGCCTGTGTATAGTGTTAGTGCAGCTTCACAGGGCTATCTTCTATGATCTGTTTACTGCTGGGAATATATTAAACCCTCACTACCACCTTCCATGTTTTTCAAGCCAGTTCCCTAAATTTTTTTGTATTATGTAAATTTTAATGTATTATGTTAACATGGATTCAAGTGTCCCACTCAATATAATACCCTCACCTTCTAACATTGTGCCCCTATTACACCCCTTTTGTCCCCCTCCCCGATTCCCTCCCCCCTTCCCTCTGGGATTTGCTGTCCTGTTATCTGTATCTATGTGTTACATATATATAATTTCACTAATCCCTTCACCTTCTCTGATCCTGTCCCCTCATCCCCCTTCCCTCTGTCAGCTGTCCCTCTGCTCCCCATGACTCCACCTCTGCCTCTATTCTGTTCCTCAGTTCACCGTGTTCATTAGATTTCACAGATAAATGAGAGCATATGGTATTTGTCTTTCTCTGCCTGGCTTCTTTCACTTAGCATAATAACCTGCAGGTCCATCAGTGCCATCACAAAAGGTAAGACTTCCTTTTTCACAGCTGCAAAGTATTCCATTATGTAAATGTACCACAGCATTTTTATCTACTCGTTCACAGATGGACACTTGAGCTGTTTCCAGATTTTGGCTATTGTAAACAATGCAGCAATAAGAATGGCTGTGCATGTCTTCTTTTGAATTAGTGTTTTGGGATTAGTATATATTCCTAAAAGTGGGATAGCTGGATCAAAAGGCAGTTTTATTTTTAATTTTTTCAGGAAATGCCATACTGTTTTAAATAGTGGCTACACAAGTCTGCATGCCCACCAGTAATGCAAGAGGGTTCCCTTTTCTCCACACCCTTGCCAGCACTTCTTGCGTGTTGATTTGTTAATGAACACCATTCTGAAAATTGTGAGGTGGTATCTCATTGTGATTTTAATTTGCATTTCTCCGATGATTAGTGACACTGAACATTTTCATATGCCTATTGGCCATCTGTATGTCCTCTTTGGAGAAATGTCTATTCAGTTCTTTTGCCCATTTTTTAATTGGATTGTTTACATTCCTGATGTTGAGTTTTAGAAGCTCTTTATAAATTTTGGTTATTAACCCCTTATCAGACATATTGGTGAATATGTTCTCCCATTGGGTGGGTTGTCTTTTTATTTTGTTAATGGTGTCTTTTTCTGTGCAAAAGCTTTTTAGTTTGATATAGTCTCATTTGTTTATTTTGTCCATTATTTCACTTAGCCATGGAGATATATTGGCAAAAATACTGCTATGAGAGATATTATAGAGTTTATTTATTGCCTATTTTTCTTCCATGATTTTTATAGTTTTGCAACTTACATTTAAGTCTTTTATCCATTTTGAGTTTATTTTTGTGAATGGTGAAAGTTGCTTGTCTATCTTTACTCCATTTTATACTCTTGCCCCCTTTGTCAAATATTAATTGATCTTAAAGGCATGGGTTTATTTCTGATATCAGGAAATGTGATATCTCCCACTTTGTTCTTCGTTTTCAAGATTGCTGAGGCTATTTGGCTTCTTTATTGATTCCGTATAAATTTTTGGAATATTTGTTCCAGAAGTATGCCATTGGTACTTTAACAGGAATTTCATTGAATTGAATCTATAGATTGCTTTGGGTAGTATAAACATTTTAATGATGTTTATTCTTCCTATCCATGAACATGGTATATGCTTCCACTTATTTGTATCTTCCTTGATTTCTTTTTTCAACGTCTTACAATTTTCCAAGTACAAGTCTTTTACCTTCTTGGTTAAATTTATTTCTAGTTATATAATTTTTTTGTTGCAATAGTGAAGGGGATTGTTTCCTTAATTTCTTTTTCAGACAGTTTATTGTTGGTGTATAAAAATAGCACTGTTTTCTGAATGTTAACTTTATATCCAGCCACCTTGCCGAATTCATCTATCAGGTCTAGTAGTTTTTTTGACTGAGACTTTAGGATTTTCTATGTACAGTATCATGTCATCAGCAAATAAGGACAGTTTTACTTCTTCTTTTCCAATTGGATGTCTTTTATTTCTTCTTCTTGTCTGATTGCTATGGCTAGGATTTCCAGAACTATGTTGAATAAAAGTGGTAAAAGGGAGCACCCCTGTCTTGTTCCTGATCTTAAAAGAATTGCTTTTGATTTTTGCCCATGATGTTGGCTGTGTGTTTGTCATAATGGCCTTTCTCATGTTGAGGTATGTTCTCTGTATTTCCACTTTGCACAGAGTTTTAATCATAATTCAGTGCTGGATTTTGTCAAATGCTTTTTCTGCATCTATTGATATAATCATGTGATTTTCTTTCTTCATTTTGTTTATTTGATGGATCACAATTATTGACTTGAGAATATTGTACCAGCCTTGCCTCCCTGGAATAAATCCCACTTGATCATGATATAGGATCTTTTTAATGTATTACTGGGTCCGGTCTGATAATATTTTGTTGAGAATTTTAGCATCTGTGTTCATCAGGGATATTGGTCTATAGTTTTCTTTCTTTGTAATGTTTCTACCTGGTTTTGGAATAAGGATAATGCTTGTCTCATAAAATGAGCTTGGAAGATTTTCCTCCTCTTGAATTTTTTGGAATAGCTTGAGAAGGATAGGTGTTAGTTCTTCTTTGAATATTTGGTAAAATCACCTGTGAAGCCATCCAGTTCAGGATTTTTGTTTGCTGGGAGTGTTTTGATAACTGTTTCCATTTCATTTATTGTAATTGGTCTGTTTAGGTTTTTGGATTCTTCCAGATTGAGTTTTGGAAGTTCTATGTTTCTAGGAATTTATCCATTTCACCTAGGTTGTCCAATTTTTGGCATCTAGATCTTCATGGTATTTTTTTACAATCCTTTGTATTTCTGTGATATCAGTTGTTACTTCTCCACTTCCATTTCTAATTTTATTTATTTGAGTCCTCTCTCTTTTTTTTCTTAATGAGTCTGGTTAAAGGTTCATCAATATTGTTTACCTTTTCAAAGAACCAGCTGTTGGTTTTATTGATCTTTTCAGTTGGTGTTTTCTTTTTTTAGCATCTCTGTCATTTATTTACATTCTGATCTTTATTATTTTCTTCCTTCTACTTCCTCTGGGCTTTATTTGTTATTTTTCTAGTTCTTTTAGGTGCAGGGTTAGGTTGTTGATTTTAGCTTTTTCTTGCTTCTTAAGGTATGCCTGTAGTGCTATGAACTTCCCTCTCAGGACTGCTTTTGCTGTGTCCCATAGATTCAGGGTTGTTATATATTCATTTTCTTTTTTTATTAATTTTAATGGGGTGACATTAATAAATCAGGGTACATATGTTCAAAGAAAACATCTCCAGGTTATCTTGTCATTCAATTATGTTGCATATCCATCACCCAAAGTCAAATTGTCCTCTGTCACCTTCTATCTGGTTTTCTTTGTGCCCCTTCCCTTCCCCCTCTCCCTCTCTCTCCTCCCTCTCCCCACCCCATAACCACCACACTCTTGTCCATGTCTCATAGTCTCGTTTTGTGATACTCATTTTCATTTGTTTCAAAGAAATTTTTTATTTTTTCCTTGATCTCATTGTTAGCCCATTTGTTATATAACAACATGCTATTTAGCTTCCAAGTGTTTGAATGTTTTTCAGTTTTTCTGTTGTAATTGACTTCTAGTTTCACGCCGTTGTGATCAGAGAAGATACTTCTTGATATGATTTCAGTCTTCTTAAATTTGTTGAGACTTGTTTTGTATTCTAATATGTGGTCTATCCTAGAGAATGTACAATGAGCACTTGAAAAGAATGTATATTCTTCTGCTTTGGGGTGAAATGTTCTGAAGATATCAAATAAATCCAGTTGATCTAGTATGTCATTTAAGGCCTCTGTTTGTTAATTTTCTGTCTGGAGGCTCTATCCACTGATGTTAGTGGGGTATTAAAATTCCCTAGTATTATTGAATTGCTGTCAATCTCGCCCTTTATGTTCATCAAAATCTGCTTTATATATTTAGGTACTTGTATATTAGGCACACAAATATTTACAATGGTTATATCCTGTTGGTTTGCTCCCTTTATCATTATGTAATGACCTTCTTTGTTACTTACTGTAGCCTTTGTTTTAAAGGCTATTTTGTCAGATATAAGTATTGTTACCCCAGCTTTTTCTTTTCCATTTGCATGAAATACTTTTTTCCAGCCCTTCACTTTCAGTCTATGTGTGTCTTTTGTTCTGAGTTGGGTATCTTATAGACAGCATATGTATAAGTCCTGTTATCTATGTAGCTATCTTATGTCTTTTGATTGGAGCATTTAATCCATATATATTTAAGGTTATTGTTGATATGCACTTATTTATTGCCATTTTATTCTTTAAACCTACAGTCCTCTTTCTCTTGGTTTTTTGTTTTGTTTTGTTTTGTTTTGCTCTATTTATAGCAGGCCCCTTAACATTTCTTGCAGTACAGATTTGGTTGTAATGAATTTCTTGAGTCTTTTTTTGTCTGGGAAGCTTTTTTATATCTCCTTCAATTTTAAATGATAGCCTCGCTGGGTAAGGTAGCCTTGGCTGTCAGTTCTTTTTTTTTTTTTTTTTTTTTTTTTAAAGTTCTTTTTATTTATTTATTTTAGAGAGGAGACACACAGAGAGAGAGAGAGAGAGAGAGAAAGCGGGGAGGAGCTAGAAGCATCAACTCCCATATGTGCCTTGACCAGACCAGTGCAGGGTTTTGAACTGGCGACCTCAGTGTTCCCAGGTCGACGCTTAATCCACTGTGCCACCACAGGTCAGGCTGTCAGTTCTTATTTTGCATCACTTTGAATATTTCTTGCCAGTCCCTTCTGGCCTCAAATGTTTTTGTTGAGAAGTCAGATGTCATCCTTATGGGGGCTTTTCTGTAGGTAATTAAGTGCTTTTCTCCTGCTGCTTTTAGTATTCTTTCTTTGTCTCTTAACTTTGGCATTTTAATTATGACGTATCTTGATGTAGGACTCCTTGGGTTCATCTTTAATGGGACTCTGTGCTTCTTGCACTGTGTGACTTTTTCCTTCATCAATTTAGGGAAATTTTCAGCTATGATTTCTTCAAATAGGTTCTCTATCCCTTGTTCGTTCTCTTCTCCTTTAGGAACCCCTATGATGTAGATGTTGTTTCTCTTCATGTTGTCACAGAGGTCTCTTAGAGTTTCCTCAGGATTTTTTGAGCCTCTTTGTTTTTTACTGCTCTGCTTCTGTGCTTACGTTTATCTTGTACCCAAAATTGCTGATTCAATCCTCTGCTTCATCCAGTCTGCTGTTGATTCCTTCTAGGGCGATCTTCATTTCTGATATTGTATTTGTCATTTCTGACTGGTTCTTTCTTATGATTTCAATATCCTTTTTGATGCTTGCAGTCTCTTTATTTAAGTTCTCTTTGTGACCATCCATTGTTGCTCTAAGATCCTTGAGAATCCTAATAATTATTTTAAACTCTGCATCTGGTAGTTTGGTTTCTTCCATTTCATCTAGTTCTTTTTCTAGGGATTTCTCTTGTTGATTCATTTGGGTCATATTTCTTTGTCTGCCCATTTTGTCTGTGTAGTAGGTAGCACTGTCTGACTTTAGAATTTGTTGCAGTGTCTTTATGAGGAAAATCAGCTCGATGGTACTTACCTTCAGGCCACCTGAGTTTCTTGCTCTAGGAATGCTTCTTGAGGGTATGTGTGTATTGAATGAAGTTGACCCTTTCATGGGTGCAGTTATCGCTTCAGGCTGGCTGGCTTTAAGGGTTAACCTTCATCATGTCTATCAGACACTGTGCAGTGTCTGTCCTGTTGGTTGTATTTATTCTCCACACTGTCTTGTGCCTGCTGGATTCCTCCTTTGGGCTTGCTGCTGTGTAGCTAGCTGAGTCTATCGTTGGTGCTATCTGGACCTTCTTGGTTTGCCATCAGCCATTGTTAACTTGCCATGGGCTACTGTCTGGAGTTACTGCTCTGTTCACTGTTTTCTGTGCTTGAGTAGTATAGGAGGGGCCAACCTGTATATAAGGACCAGCTTCCTTCTGCTTAGAGATGACAGCAGCTCCATAAAAGCCCCAAGCTCTGTAAGATTTGCATCCACTTTTCAAATGTTTCACCTCCTATTGAAGCTGTGTGGTCTTCCCACAGTCTTCAGTCACGACGGCTTCTTCTGTGATTCTTGTTTATAGACTCCTCCAGTTCCTAAATTTTCTTTTATTTCATTCAATCATTGTTTCCCTCTTTTTCTTTATTCACTTTTTCAATAGTTTAACCTAATATGTCACTTAGAAGCAGCCAATGTGGTCAGGAAGTGGGTGTTCAGTTACTTCTTTTTCTGCCAAGAGCATCCTTCCTCAGTTAGATGCTGTCGCTCCTGTAGTGGGGCCTCAAGTAGGGAATGTATTCAAGGTGAGGCTGAGGACTTTGGCTAGTTTAGGTGCATTAATTAAAAGCTAGAGACAGTGACCAACTATCAGTGATAGAGCACATCTAAAGAGTGCTGGTCTGAAATCAAAGGTGAAACTAAACCACAACAAATCAAACAGCTTGACTACAAAAAGGACTTGAGTTGACATTTCTCCAAAGATGGTAGTCAGATGGCCAACAAGCATATAAAAAGATACTCCAAATCACTAATAATCAGGAAAATACAAATCAAAATCACAATGAGATACCACCTTACACACATTAGTATTCATAAGATAACTATTATTTAAAATTATAAAAAAAGTATTACAGAATAAATGTTGGTGAGGATATGGAGTAATTGAAACACTCATGCACTGTTGGGATTCCAAAATGCTATGAAAAACAGTATGAAGACTTCTCAAAAATAAATATTAAAAATAAATCTACCAGATGACTCAGCATTACCACTTCTGAGTATTTTTCCAAGAATTGAAATTAGTACTTTCAAGAGAGATTTTCATACCCATGTTTATAGCAGCATTATTCACAATTTCAAAGAAGTAGAAGCAACCCAAATGTCCATCCATGGAAGAATAGCTAAACAAATGTGGTGTGGGCCCTGGCTAGTTGGCTCAGTGGTAGAGCATCGCCCTGGCATTTGGATACCCCAGGTTTAATTCTTGATCAGGACAAGCGCCCATCTGCTTCTCCACCCCTTCCTGTTTTCACCCCTCCCATTCACACTTTTCTCTCTCTCTTTTCTCCCCTCCTGCAGCCATGGTTCAATTAGAGCAAGTTGGCCTGAGGTGCTGAGGATGGCTCCATGGCCTCCACCTCAGGTGCTAAAAATGGCTCCATGTGCAATGGAGCAAGGACCCCAGCTCGGCAGAGCATCACCCCCTAGTGGGCTTGCCAGGTGGATCCCAGTGGAAGTCTGTCTCTCTCTCCCCTCAGTAAATTATAAAAAAATTAAAATGTGGCCTATACATACAGTGGAGTATTATCCAGCCTTAAAAAGGAAGTAAATACTGACACATGCTACAACATGGATGAACATTGAGGCTATTATGTTAAATGGAATAAATCCATCACAAGAAAACATAGTCTGATTCCACTTATATGAGGTAGCTAAAGTAGTCAAATTTGTAGAAAGAGAAAGTAGAATGGTGGTTGACAGGGTTGGCGGGGGCGGGGGAGGGGGCACAGGAGAAGTTGTTCCTTACTAGGTACGGAGTTTCAGATTTGCAAGATGAAAACGTTCTGCAGATCTATTTTGCAACGACATGACTGTACTTAACACTACTGAACCGAACACTTTAAAATGCTTAAAGCAGCAAATTTTATGTTATGTGTTTTTTACTACATAAAGAAAAAAACACATTAGACTATGAAGGAAAAAAAAGAGTAACTGCTGTCAAACTCCATTCTTGAATATTAGGATTCCTGGATACATATCAACAGATGCTTGCCTCCAACACTCTATTATAAAGGAGACTCAAACAAAATCTTTTTTAAACCTGTTTTTTGTTCTTGAACAAAATACAGAATCACCACCAAAGAGAAGCATTCTCAACCAAGCTAAGCAAGCATTAACTCAAATATTATCTTCAAACTTATATAGTTTATATAAGGGTTCCTGTAAACTAAGAAGTTTAAACAAACTAAAAATATTATATCAAGGTTTACTGGGCTGGATCTTAAAGGATGAGTTCTATATACTCTTTATTTTATGCTTTAGTGATGTCTTCCCTACAAAGCCTCAAGATACAGAGTAAGTTCGTTAGAAAATCAGATTCCAGATTACTCCATGTCCTATTAGAGTACGCTAAGTTTAAAAGTAGTTTATATTGTACAGTTTAAAGAGCAGTTGGGCAGAAGAGATTTTATTTGTTCAACAGACATTTTACTAAGAAGGTACTTTGTGCCACGATGCCAGAATGAATAAGACATGGGAGTACAGAGCACTCCCAGCCAGTCTCCTGCCTCTCAACTTCTGGTATCCCCATGTGGGAACCCAATAAGCCAGGGGTCCCCAAACTATGGCCCGTGGGCCACATGCGGCCCCCTGAGGCCATTTATCCGGCCCCCACCGCACTTCTGGAAGGGGCACCTCTTTCATTGGTGGTCAGTGAGAGGAGCACAGGATGCATCCGCACCCATAGTTCCCATTGAAATACTGGTCAGTTTGTTGATTTAAATTTACTTGTTCTTTATTTTAAATATTGTATTTGTTCCCGTTTTGTGTTTTTACTTTAAAATAAGATATGTGCAGTGTGCATAGGGATTTGTTCGTAGTTTTTTACTTATAGTCCGGCCCTCCAACAGTCTGAGGGACAGTGAACTGGCCCCTGTGTAAAAAGTTTGGGGACCCCTGCAATAAACAGAGTAACCAAACCAATGTTGGAAGGGTCCTGGTAAAAACAAACAAAACCATGTTTAAGTGAAACGGATCTGTGATAGAAGAGGAGAGGTTGCCCCTGTGAGTGAGAGAGAGAAAGATATGAGCTTCTTTTTCAACTATCTGCATTTATAATAAAGAAAGGTAACAGCATGGGAAGGGCTGACTTGGGCTTTGCCATCTTTTTTCTCCTCCCGTGTGTCGCATGCTTCCTGCCAGCAGGCACTTGGACAGTTTTGTGGCAGGCTGTGCTGGGCCTCGGGCTTGGGGCTGAGCCATGCTTCCCAAGGACTCGGATCTGCAGACTGAAAAGTGCCATCTGCTCTCCAGATTCACTGGCGTACTAGTCAGGAATTCACACATTCTGCTGTTTGCTGGAGATAGCTTTTATCCTCACACCAACCCTTGCAATGGCAGACAGGCAGTGCTACCTACTCCTGTCTTCTTTGTTTTGTTCTCCTTCTCTCCTTTAGAACACAGTAACAAAATTATTGGAAATTGTTGGAGTGTTCCTTTGGAGCCTAGATAGGGGCCGTTTGTTTATATCGCCATACACCTTGTTTATCCTTTATTGTCCATCTCTTTGTCCAGTGGTAGCTACTAATTTGCTCCTTAGGTGAGATTCTCCCCCTCCTTTTTAACATTCCATTTGAAGAAATGAGAACACTAGGAGACTAAGAGTTGTAAATAAAACCCTCAAATTCAGCAGTCCACAGCTGATGCTTTCCAAATGCACCCCCCAGCAGGATCGCCCTGGGGAAACGGGCAGCCTTCTCTTCCCCTGGAGTAGCAGGGGGTGAAGGATGGGGGATACGGTAGAGCTGCTTCCAGCAACGTCCTAATAGGAGCTGAAGAAATGTATTTCTTTATTTTTATAGCCTGTCCTCAAAATGTACCTTATGTGGTTGGTGGGCGCAGTGACAGAAAGCTAATAAAAGTGAATACCATGTGACATTTTTTGTAGGAGGTTATGCCTGTCTGGTATTTTATTTAAACTCGGTTCTTTGTATGAGCAGCTGGTGGGGGAGGGAGAGTATGCAGCTTTTCTGAGGGTCCTTCTCCCTCGTAAATGCTTTTCCCATCAGTGTAATGAGCCCCCTTCCTTCAGAGCTGTGATGCATGTGCTTATCCCCTGCTCCAGGTCACTCAGCTGTTCAGAAAAAAGTGGAGAAGAGAAGCTCTTGCTCACACACCACCCCAGCCCTCGCTGGGGTGGCTCAGGCTGCAAAGCAGTTGGTGCCTCAGTTCCCAGCGAATGTCCTGGACTGCTGGACCATCAGAGGCAGGCCAGCAGAATGCCTGGCCTGAGGCCACTGCCCACAGGAATGCAAGGACATCTCACAGACACCAGGGCTGCGCCACTGACCCCACTCAGCTCAGCTCTACCTTCCCCTGTCCCCTCCAACTACTGTTCACAGGCTGCCAGCTATCAGCTGACCGGGAGAGACAGTCAGACAGAGCAGCAGCCTCTTCCACCCTACACCCCGGCGGTGACTCACAGAAGCAATGGTCACAGCCTGGCCCAGCCTCCCAGTCCTAGAGGCCATGAGCCCCACAGCCCGGAGCATGGGGTAGAGGAGGGGCTGAGGAAGCGGCCACCCCCGCTTCGGGTGAAGTGGGCCCACGCCGTCAAAGAGAACAGCCTCCCTGAGGAATCTTCCTTGCCCGAGTTTGCAAAACTGAAGCACTATGAAAAACAGCAAAATAATCTCCCAAGTTCAAGCAGCACTTCCGACCCAGACACACCTCTTGGGGTTCCAAGCACTCCAGGGAGGATTTCCCTCCGAATATCTGAGTCAGTCCTGCAGGCCTCCCCACCACCTCGGGAGGACTATGATGATGAAGTGTTTGTGAAGGACTTGCACGCCACCGCCACTTCCAGCCCTACATTTGAAGTTCTCCCCCCACCCCCACCCCCTCCCCCTCCCCCTCCCCCTCCTCGAAGCCAGGAGAGCCTGGTGAAGAGCTGGGATGACTTTCCTCCACCTCCTCCCCAAGCTCTGTATGAGGCGCAGCTGCACAGCGAGGATCGCGAGGAGCGGTGTCCCAGGTGAGAGGGCAGAGTGGGCAGCGCCAGCCCTTCACGGAGGAGGAAAGGGTTTCCCGCACCAAGGAGAGTTGTTTCCGCTCCTGACTTCCCAGACCCTCCTGTTGGCTACAGGAGTTTTTTTATACAAGCTCAGCTCATGAAACTGGCCCATTGTTTCATTTGTTTGCCTTGGGTGGTGGTTATACAGTAGTCACTGGACAGCAAGGAGTGAGTAGTGAAAATGAGAGCCAAACCCCGAGAGCCATAGTTCACTTCTGTGGACTTGGTAAGTTCAGAGGGTCCAAATAAAGAGCATCCCTCTTTCCTGCCCAAAGTTTGAATCACTTAAGGAATGAGAGAGAGAAAAGAGAAAGATATATAAAAGACAAAGATATCACTTGAGTTACAAACAGAGCTGAGACCTGAGAATATGGTGCCCATCTGAGTATTAAGTGGGCCTCCTGATATTGAACCCCCAAATTAGACAGGTTTACCTGCCTATTCACAGGCCATGCTAGACAATCACAACACATATGTGCGTATATTATACACACGCACACATATGGAGAGAGAACAAAAGAGAATGCTTAGAGCCTTACTCTTCAGAGGGAAGAGCTGGACTATGAATGCACTGTGGTGAGCTTCTGTCTCTAAAGGCATTCCATGTCCATAGGAAGGAATAAAAAGTAGGGCTAAAGGTCAGTAATGTTTAGGGAAAACATATTCTTGGAAGCCAGAAGGATGGGGAAGAAGCATTTCCCAATACATAACTCCTTAGGACAAGTGATCTTTCACAACACACACACACAAAAAAAAACCACCCACACTGCCTGTTATCACCTTTGTGGTAACTCCCTCTAAATACCAGAGTGATTTACCACTACCCTGTGTTCACCTTGACTCTTCAGAAAGCTCTGGAATCTGAGGGCAACAGTCACCAAAACTGAATTCCTGCTCGACTCATCCCCCTTAAAAAGTCACACAACCTCCCTGTAACCAACTAGTGAGCTCAGCTGATGGCCCTTTAGGATGCTGCAGTTTCAGAGGAATAACAACCTCAGAACTACCTCACCCTACTCCTGACATGAGAAGCTGGGGCCTGGTGGTGAAAACTTGTCCCTCAGTCTTCCTTCACCCTCTCATCCTCACCCTTCTAGTGAGTCCTGCAGACTTTCTTACCACTCTTCTTTTTTTTTTTTTCTTTTTTTAATATCCCCAGTAGCTCCAGCAAATCTGCCAACATGACAGTTGCCAAGGAAAGGCCCCTGCCTGGTGCATCCTATGTGGCTGGTACTCAGATACTAGCTTCCAGGTCCCAAACTTCTGTCAAAAGTTCAGAGGCCAGAGAGACCAGCCCGCCCTCCACCGCAGGTGCTCTGCTCCAACATGCCGGGTCTCCTCCCATTCTGACCCAAGGCCTCGTCCACAGCCCAGTCAATGGGAGTTGGGGTTTAGACAAGAGTGTCAGTTCTAGTCCTCAGAAGACCTCAGAAGACATCAGAACAGAGGCTTTGGCCAAGGAAATTGTCCATCAAGACAAATCTCTGGCAGATATTTTGGACCCAGACTCCAGAATGAAAACAACTATGGACCTGATGGAAGGTTTGTTTCCTCGAGATGTGAACTTGTTGCAGGAAAACAGTATAAAGAGGAAGGCCATGCAGAGAACTGTCAGCTCCCCAGGATGTGACAGCAAGAGGTAAGTCCCTGATAATGTCCCCACACCAACTTACAAATGAACTCCCTCCATGGGGTGATGTGATCATTTCTGGCTTCTAAAGATCCTAACCCGAAGGTGTTCCAGCCTAGGGAAACGGCTCTGAGGAGTAGGATGTGGGACAAACTGACCTTGAGTTACCAGGCACTTGCCCAACAACAAAAATAATAGTAACAATAATAATTGTTCTTCATACCTATTGTTCATGTTCTGTGTAAAATATTGCATTAATTTCTCTATGTAAACATTATCTTGTTTAATCTTCACAAGAGCCTTCTGAGATAGCTACCAGTTTTCTCTTCTTTTTTTTTTTTTATTAACTTTAATGGGGTGACACCAATAAAGCAGGGTACATATGTACAATGAAAACATCTCCAGATTATCTTATCATTCAATTGTGTTGCATACCCATCACCCAAAGTCAAATTGTCCTCTGTCACCTTCTATCTGGTTTTCCCTGTGTCCCTCCCCTTCTCCCTATCCCACTCTTCCCTCCCTCCCCCCATCCCATAACCACCACTCTCTTGTCCATGTCTCATAGTCTCACTTTTATGTCCCACCTATGTATGAAATCATGCTGTTCTCAGTTTTTTTTTTCTGATTTACTTATTTCACTCCGTATAATGTTATCAAGGTACATCCATGTTGTTGTAAATGATCCGATGTCATCATTTCTTATGGCCGAGTAGTATTCCATAGTATATATGTACCAAAGCTTTTTAATCCACTCGTCTTCTGACGGACACTTGGGCTGTTTCCAGATCTTCGCTATTGTGAACAATGCTGCCACGAACATGGGGGTGCATTTCTTCTTTTCGAACAGTGTTATGGTGTTCTTAGGGTATATTCCTAAAAGTGGGATAGCCGGGTCAAAAGGCAGTTCGACTTTTAATTTTTTGAGGAATTTCCAAACTGTTTTCCACAGTGGCTGCACCAGTCTGCATTCCCATCAGCAGTGCAGAAGGGTTCCCTTTTCTCCACATCCTCTCCAACACTTATTCTGTGTTGTTTTGCTGATGAGTGCCATTCTGACTGGTGTGAGGTGATATCTCATTGTGGTTTTAATTTGCATTTCTCTAATGATTAGTGATGTTGAGCATTTTTTCATGTCTTTTGGCCATCTGAATGTCTTCTTTGGAGAAATTTCTATTCATTTCTTTCGCCCATTTGATAGCTAGCAGTTTTATCTACATTTTACACTAGAGGAAACAAGCACAGAGACCATGCCTAACTGCAGTCATAGGACACGCACATGATGGCATCTGTGTTTGAACTCAGCACTGGGACTGCCTGCTCTCTGGGGATTGTACAGTGCCCCCAACTCAGCAAACATACACCCTCCCATTCTCCATCAGTTACCCTTACAGAGGGCCCCACAGGGGTCACTGCTGAGAGAGAGGAGCAAGTAGCAGTTGTGAGCTCAAAGTGGTCTTTGTATACAAAGGACGAGAGCCTTGAGGCAGATTCCTTCACTACAGGGACACCACCTTGGAAGTTAGGATGAGCGTTGGCTCATATACTAAGAATCCGGAAAGGTCTGAATGGGAGCACACTTACGGTTTTGTTCAGCCCGTGAGCCTCTGCTGTGAAGCTCCTGAGCCCCACCTGCTCACTGTCCTGCAACGTGTGCCCCAGTGCCCAGCCACGGGGTAAGGGGTCCATGAGCAGTCCAGTTTTCATTCCTTTAATTTCTCTTGGGTCATTGCGATATTTTCTTGCATGTTTGGTTTCCTTAAAATACTACTATGGAAAGATTTAGGGTGATTTTTTTTTCTTTTTAATTTCCAGTGAAAACTGAATGAACAGACTAGAAATCCATTATTTAGTGGCTTCCAGACTAAATAAAAACAGAGCATTTCATCTAAATCTGGATTTGCATGTTAGAAATTTCCAAGTGATCCTAACTAAACTAGTAACAAGAAGACCATGTTTTCATTGGGGAGGAAAGGCGTGGGGCGGGGCAGTATGGAGCCATGTGGTACTTACAAGCTCTTTGCTATATTATCAGAAATTCTCAATATAGAAATGAAATGGTCTTGTAGCTTTTGCAGGAGGAATTTTAAAGGATGACATGCGCCATCTCCTGGTGAAAATGAGTATTGTTCTGTTGTGCATGAGACTGTAAACATCTATTGTGAGGTTTAGTTATCAAATAAATGCATGAGAAGCCCATTTGTAATGTAATGAACATATCAAGGGGTGTGGGGAACATCAAAAAACCTTTCTCCTATTTTTTCAGTTAACTAATTAAATGTAATATATTGCTTAGAAGAAGAGTTTCATCAAGCAAGAAACTTTTCTGGGTTTTTATTCCACAGTAAAATGATGGTCTAGATCAGGGGTCACCAAACTACTGGCCCACGGGGTGCATGCAGCCCCCTGAGGCCATTTATCCGGCCCCCGCCACACTTCCGGAAGGGGCACCTCTTTCATTGGTGGTCAGTGAGAGGAGCACAGGATGCATCCGCACCCATAGTTCCCATTGAAATACTGGTCATTTTGTTGATTTAAATTTACTTGTTCTTTATTTTAAATATTGTATTTGTTCCCGTTTTGTTTTTTTACTTTAAAATAAGATATGTGCAGTGTGCATAGGTATTTGTTCATGGTATTTTTTATAGTCCAGCCCTCCAACCGTCTGAGGGACAGTGAACTGGCCCCCTGTGTAAAAAGTTTGGGGACCCCTGGTCTACATGTTATATAATGTCACAGGATTGAATGGCTGAAATACCTCTCAAAGAGAACTAACCTACATCCATAGAGTCATTTATTCAGTGGGTCGTCTGAAAGGCAGCTTCATTATAGTAAAAGAATTCTAGATATCAGGTTTCTCAACTCCTAATTTGTTCTCCAGCCTTGAAAACCCCTGCTGTGTGATCAATGAGTAGATTTATCTTCTTGTATTCATTGACCAGCAAGTTCCAGATGTCCCAGGCTTGCAGAGGATACGAGGCTCACGTAAGAAGGAAAATGATAAATGTCCAAAATAACAATCGTAGTATGTATCAGAAAGATAATGGTAACCCGGGAAAAGTAGAAAATAACCTAAAATCTGAATTTTGTGCAACACCTTTAAAATACTTTCACATTGATTGAGTCATGGCTCCCAGTTGTCTCTTGGTGAAATAGGGAATAAGTATCATTCTTCTATTTATTACAAAAGACGAAATGTGCAGAGATGTTAAATACTGGCCCAGTCATCTGACAAGTCCCAATTCCCATGCCTCCCCTTGCCATAAATACGGACTCTGGTGTTTCCATCCCAGGTTTGCCTGGATTCAGGAGCCCTACACATGGTTATCACTCTTTCGTAAGTATTTTATTAGGTAGCTCATCCTAGTTCTGGGAAGTGATTAAATAGGCTTTTTTACACACTTCTGAGTGGAGAGACCCAGTGAAATGAAGCTCTGGTATGTGCTTGTGAGTGGTATCTGGTATGTGACTCTACATTTTGTTCTTCCTGACCCAGGAGTGAAGACAAGGAAGCGGTAAGCATGCTGATCACCTGCCCCGCCTACTACAGTGTGTCTGCACCCAAGGCCGAACTGCTGAACAAGATCAAAGCTATGCCGGAAGAGCTGAACGAGGAGGAGGAGCAGGTGGACGTCAACGAAAAGAAGGTAAAAGTCTGGAACCTGTGTATGCTCTCCCCAGAAAGATAGTCAAGGTCCCAGCAGGGTTACTGGCCACTTATGGCAGGAGGGGGCGGGCCCTGTTCCGTCACCAGCCTCACTCGTACCATCAGTGAACTCTGGACTTGCATGGCACTTTGAGCAATTTCCTCACAGCTCACCTGTCATTTTCATTTTATAAATAACAAAAGTGAAGATTAGTGGGAATAAGTTATTTCCTAAAAATCTCATAGCTGGGACTAGAACCTAGGTCCCCTGCCTTCTAGTCCAACATAGGGACCCAGTAAAGCCAGTAGTCGAGGCCGCCATTATAGCCGCCTTGCCAGTGCAGGTTCGCATTAGATTCGGACAGTCGGTAATGAAACAGTGGAGCCAAGAACTGGTGAGCCATCAGCTTTAATTCTAGCTTGCACCCGGCGGGCAAGCAAAAACACACACTGGGCTCCAAAATCCACTCATCCAGTGCTCACAAAGCTACTGACTTATCCGAGTTTCCTAGCATCAAAGCTTCCTAGCTCACCAGACTTATTCACCTCTGTTTCCCATCTCCTCCAGCACAAACTCTGCACAAACTGGCTTCTCCCTCAGCACTCTGCCATCTTGGCTGCCTCCTCTCCTCCACGTGGCCTTAAACTGCTCTCCTCTCTAATACCTCAGGAACCAAGAGTGAACAAGCTCCTGGCCTGCCCCACTTTATAATGTAGAAATCCAAACCCTTAATCTAATCTACAGACAAGGAAGTCTCTGATACAAAGTCACCTATCTGAGGCATAATGGAATTCCTCAGGAGTGCACCACCCTACATCATCCAATCAGTCAAGGGTGTGGAGAAGAGCTTACTCTTAAAACCAAGCCCTAGGCTATAACGACCCGGCCTGCCCACAGCCTGTCCCAGAACACACATTAATATCAACGAACTTCCATGTGGGCAGCGCCATTCCCAACAAAGTAAGCATAATATATTTTATCTGCCCAACAGACCCCAAAACTGTTCTCAGAGCCAGCTATCCAATGGCCTGTGTATTTTCATGTTTCATGCTCAAAAGGAAAACTAGAAAATCTAGAAACTTTAAGAGAGACCAGTTGTCAAAAGACACTTTGGAAAAGTTATGTTAATCTTTAAATTTCTGGCAGTGGTTTTTGCAATACCCCAATGAATAGCTTGAAAGCACAGTATTGGGATTTAGTTGTTAGCATTTGATACTCTTACTGAAATTTTAGTTGCTAAGCATTTTTCAAAACAACCATGCTGCTGCAGCTTCCAGCTGCCATTGAGGTACGAGCCGGCCACCTGTGCCTGCAGGGGAGAAGTTGCCACTCCACTGGGGGCTGCCTGCCACGGTGCTTCCAGCCCGGAGGTGGCTCAGGCCTGCAGCTGACAGAGAACTCTTCGCAGTGGTGGGATTCAAATAATTTAACAGGTTCTCTGCCCTAATGACTGTTTCAAGTATTAAAAAATGATATACTGAAAGGTAGTTTATTATTTCTTGCATTTAATAGTTAAATAAGAACAATAAAAGAAGTACACAAAACTAGGCTGTTATAAGAGTTTTAAAATATTAATTTTAAAAAATTAAATAATACCTGACAAAAAACAATAAAACTGTTATTTAAGATATTTCCATATTGCTTCTTGATTGGCATCTTCACTTGCGGTTTTTTTCACCTATGGACGGAATGAACATCACTACGGGCGCTTAGAACATGCTGTTGTACAGATGAATGTTAAAAAAGAGTAAGGAATCTAAATTTGTGATTTCCACATTGGGCGGCTGCCCAGATGCCCGCTTTAGAACCCTGATTACAAGTGCCATTTTAACAACCAGTTCGCCAAACTCAACAAAAGATTAGGTATCAGTGTGCCGAATGAGTGCGAACCGGCTAAATCCCAACACTGGCTCTTTGTTAAGGCTCGCCCCTTGCTGAGTCTGGAATGTAAGTGGTTCTCAATGGTACCAATTCTAGGAGAAACTTTCTCATGTGATTCTGTTTCATTTATTCTAGGCTATGTGTTCTAAGCCCTCATTTGTGTGTTGGAATGAAACCACATATACGGTGTGTCTGTAAATTCATGGTGCACTTTTGACTGGTCACAGGACAAAAGTGCACCATAACTTTACAGACACACTGTATAGACCCTGGGAACAGGGAGTTAGTTATGGAGCAAAATGTCTTAGGGATTTACAAGCACCAGAGACAGATTTAAGGGCGGGCACACCGGGCGCTTGCCTTGGGCCCCGCCTTCTGAAAGGGTCCACAAATCCCCAACTTAACCCTTTTTTCTAATGACAAGAGGCCCAATATTTTCTTCTGCGCTCAGGGCCTCAACCAACCTTAATCCGCCTCTGAGAAGCACCTCTGTCAGTGGTATTGTCCCTCCTACTGCGCCAGCTCCGTGGGCTCACCGCACCATGGCTGACATGTGATGCAGCCACTCTGGTAACACTGGCTCTCCCAGGCCAGAGTTTTCCCATTTAAACAGCTGCTTCCTAGCACACCGCCTGTCATATGCCTTCCTCAGTGCTGCTAAGCACCCCCATGTAAGGGGTCCTCTGGAGGAGGGTCTGTCTGTATTTATCCCAAAGAGGGGGCTATATAAACCCCATTACAGGTACCAAGCTGCCGAGACATCTTTAACTGAACATTTTACAATTTTTTTGTTATTTTTCATGTAGTTATACCCTGCTTTACAGTAGCAGGATGGCAAATTATTCATTGCTTTGTTCTCCCCATCTTCATTTGATCTTTTTACCCTCTTTCTCACCACTTTATTATCACTCTCTGACTGAGGACTATGTGGCACAAAGTATTTTTAGACTAAGACTATGAAGAAAGAAAGGATTACCCCCCTGGTAAATACATTAAGTACCATTTATTGCTCACATTCTAGGTGTGGGCTATGTTCTTTGTTTAACGTAATGCTGTTACCTTTATTTTCACAAAGCGGCTCTGACACCTGAGTTGCCCTGTTTTAAACTGAAGTAATCAGACAGGACGGGAGCGTTTGAGACAAGGGGGACAGTGTGGCAAAAGATCTAGCGCTGCGAAACAACTTGAAGCGTATTTCTGGCAGTTTGATATTTTGGAGTGTCAAACAAACTGATGAAATTAGAAATGACCAAATTTAGAAAACAAAGGAGGGCCACATAGAGCAGGAGACCAGGTTAGAAGGATCCACAGGAGCCAGAAGTTTATGGCAGTCACAGGGTCTTTGTGTGAAATGCTGAAGGGTTCAGGTTTTCTTCCGCAGCAATGGAGAAACCTTTGAGGGCTTTATTTGTTGGTTTTAATGAACTACAAGTTTATGACTGTGTAATAGAATTTTTGTTAGTGTCATATTTGTATATCGGACTTGGAAAGAGAAAATATGTTAACTTTAAAGAATGTTAAAGGCATCCATTAATATGTTCAGCATAAAGCTGAAAATGCAAATCTTTTCCTAATATACAAGCTTTTCTAACAGTGATTTTTAAAAATTATGACTGGTCAATATTCATTTCCCAAGATTTTTCTGAGGCAGAGTATAGCCTTCCACCAACTTTTGCAAAGTAAAATTTGTGGTCTAATATTTAAAATTATTAATACCTCCTCAAATGCATATCTAGGCATTAAACTCACTTTGAGTCAATGGAAGCTAAAGTCCTAAGTTATGATTTGTTAAGTTGAAATTAGCTTTTTAAATCAATTCTGCTTTAATATATTTTCTGTTTCTATATCCTAGATGATAAATTATGACATTCCAAGTAAATATAAGTATTACTTAAAATATGAAACATTTTCATTGTCTGATCTTCTAACATACATAAACACTAAAGACAGTTCAGTGTCAGAGCTTTTCATTCCTTGGCTAAACCCTATCATATACATTGGCAAAAATCTGCTTGAACAGAACCCATGATTCTCAATATTGAAGGCAAAGGGCTCTGGCTTAGAGACTCAGTGGAAAATTTCAAAAGGCAAAAAGAATCTGTTGTTCTTCAAAATTAGCTTTCCCCAAGAGATCATGCGTGACCCAGATGGCTCTCAGCTGCCCATTTCTGTTTCTCTTCATTCATTCTTGAAGTCCCAAGCTTCCTTCTCATCTGTCTTCCTTTCAGCCTGACAGACTTCCTTCTGCATTTCTTTAAAAACGGGTCTGCTGGTGACAAATTCTCTTCATTTTTCTTCCTCTAAGAATTCTGCTATCATTCCTGAAGGCTCTGTTCACTGAAATTCTGGGTTGCCTGTTCCCTTTTTTCCAGCACTTTATAATGGTTAGTCAACTTCCTTCTTGCTTCCATGGTCTCTGATGAAAAATGCTCATTCAAATACATGTTCCTCCTATGTGCAATGTGTTGTTTTTCTCGGGCTACTTAAAAAAAATTTTTTTATTTGTATTTTTCTGAAGTGAAAAGCAGGGAGGCAGGGAGACAGACTCTGGCATGCGCCTGACTGGGTTTTACCCGGCATCCAGGGGGCAGTGCTCTGCCCATCTGGGGTATTGCTCCATTGCAACCAGAGCCATTCTAGTGCTTGAGGCGGAGACCATGGAGCCATCCTCAGTGCCTGGGCCAACTTTGCTCCAATAGAGCCTTGGCTGCAGGAAGGAGAGAGAGAGAGAGAAATAGAGAGAGAAGAGGGGGGGAAGGGTGGAGAAGCAGATAAGCGCTTCTGTGTGCCCTGGCTGGAAATCGAACCTGGGACTTCCACACGCCGGGCCAACACTCTACCACTGAGCTAGCCGGCTGGGGCTTAAAAAATTTTTTTATATTTGATTTTCAGCAGTTTGATTATAATGTGGATGGCCCGATTGTCTTTGGTTTATCCTGCTTGGGGTTTGCTAAGCTTCTTGATTTTAAATGTATTTCTTTCACCAAATTTAGAAAGTTCAATCTGTTTTCTGTCAGTTCTTCTGATTTGTCTATCTTCAGTTTCACTGGCTTATCTGTCTACATTCTACAAGTGATCATTTTGCATTTTAAATATTGTAGTTTTCAATACTAAAAGTTCTATTCAGTTAGTTTTTTTGTGGTGTCTCTTTGCTGAGAATATCTAGTGTTAATTTTTATAACAATTCTCCACGATAAAAGTGATTTTAAAGGCTTTGATAATTCTAACACTGGGATTATTCTTGGTATTAGCACCTGTTAATTATCTTCCTTGGAGAATTGCTCACACTTTACTGTTATTTTTATATTGGGGAATTTTGTATTGTTTATAATACAAAATTGTTTTTGTATTAATTCTGAACATTTTTGAATACAGGCAATCCCCTGGTTATAAATGAGACAGGTTCTTAAGTTGAATTTGTATGTAAGTTGGAACAGGTATATTTTTACCTGTTAAATCTAACTTAGATGTTTGTATAACATAGTATTTATTTTTACTTTTCTGTGCAGATACATACTTAAACATTTTCAAACCTGCAGAACCTATCTTGTTTGTAACCCAGAGACTGCCTATATTGTATTGTGAGACTCTGGGTTCTGATAAAATCCCCTGGAAAATGCTGTCTACAAGTTGTATCCCACCTCTGGATGTTGGTTCAGCTTTCAGAGGCTTCACTCTGACCCATATATGAGCCATTGAGGGCTTAGCCTGGGACTTGGGTAGTTGTTTCTATCACGTTCAGTTCTCAAAGCCTTGCTGTGCTACTCTGGGTCTGTCCCACACATGTGTAGCTTCAGGGTGAGTCTAGGATTTATGTCAGTTCATACACAGAATTAGGGGATCTTTTCCAGCTCTCTCCTGTTAAATATTTCTTCCCCTCCCCACCGTCTGTCTCCCAGCAGCCCCTTTTCCTGGAATCTGGCTAGAAAGACAAGTTCTCGTGGTTAAAGCAGCCTGTACTGTGGTGCTATTCTATGCAGCTGGGACCATCCTCAATAGAAAAGAAAGTAAAGACAGTGAGGATTCCCTCATACTGTTTGGACCACGGGTCCTTTTCCCAATCCCTCTTGGGGTTTTAAATGCCAGAATCACCCCTGCACAGTGGCAGTCTGATTGGAGTCACCTGTGATGGAGGCAAGGCAAGGAAAAAAGAGAAGCGAGGGTCAAAAACAGGACTCCCCTTCACTCTTGAGCGCACAAGGCCTTTTTCTCGTCATCTGGTTTTCTAGGCAGAGCTTTTCTCAGCTGTTACCACCACTCTCTGTAGTTCTGCCTTGGGCCTATTCTCAGGTCAGAGCTAGAATGTAAAAGATGGGGGGAAACAGGAAACCCACCCCCATTCGGGGTCTCACTTCAGCTTTGGCTGCCCTCCCAAGGCACTGCTGTGCTTCACTTTACAGGGCTTTCTCAGAACCGAGGGCTGTTAGCTCTAGTAAGTGGGAAGAGAGGGAGCAGTGGGGTTATGCCATCTTGGCCAAGCCAGGACTCCCCCCCCCCCCACGCACACCCAGGTTTATCAGCAGGGAGACGTAACAGATTTGCACTGCAGAAAGGTCTCTCCTGCGGTTGTGTGTGGAGTAAGACAGGAGGAGGGTGTGACAGCCGTCCAGGAGAGCGATCACGTGGGTCTAAGGGCAATGCTTTAGAAGCAGTGAGAAACGGATGTGTTTTTTTAAAAAAGTATAACAGACAGAACTGGTAATAGATTAGATGTGGAACATGGCAGAGAGGACAGAGTCAAGGATGACTCCCAAGCTCCCGGCCAAGGTGACTGTCGTGACTGAAATAGGAAGGGAGGGAGGAAGATATGCTGAGTTGAATTTAAAGAAATACTGTTTCTTGTGTATTAAAAACTCCTGATACCAAGAGACCATACTAAGTAAATATGACAACCTTCTGGTCACAAGCCTTCTCAAGAGGAAGTGGTGAGGAACCACTCTTGACAGTATATGCTAGAGGGTATTTGAAATGGCATTCGAGTTCCCCACAGTCTTTCCGCTTTAACCAGGTTACACCACATGCAACAGAAGTTTGATTCAGTTTTTGCCATCGGGACAGAAACCCCCCTGACTTCTCTGGGTGAAATTCTGCTAAGAAAACAGCCACCACTGCTGCCTGCACCCTCTCTCATTTTTACTAGTAGGGTCCAGAATTCCACTCTGTCCCTAAACCCCAGCTACACGGCTGGGAGTCCTGAATTGCTCCTGTTTGAATGAAGACAGTCAGTGGGCAGAAGGCAGCTGTGTATGCAGTGACATCATTGGCAGCACTGGCAGTACAAGTTCTCTGAACAGAAGGCAAGGCTAGGGGTGACAGGTGGGGAGCAGCTGAGTATTCCCTGAGGCACCTACCTAACATGAGTAGTGTGTGCTCTTCAAATTGCTGCCTCATCTTAATGATGGTATATACACAAATAATAACTGGAATCTGTATACTTTTATATTTTCCAAAGTGCTTGTACAAGCGTTATTTTATCTGAGCTCCATGATATTCCTATCAGCCATTTTAGTGCAGTGACGAGAAGCCCGAGGGCTGGGGCCAGACAGCCTGGGTCTCAGCCTGGCGCTGGCACTTCCTAGCCATGTGAACTCGGGCAAGGTAAACCACCTCACTTTCCTCCTTGGTAACACCAGGATAATAACAGTTTCTCTCTCATCAGGCTGTTGTGAGTGGTGATTAACTAGTAACACACTTCACTAGTGCCTGGCACAGAGGAGGAGCTCAGTGTTTAAACATTATTATTAGTTTTTAGGCAGGTGTTATTATCCCCTTGCTGTGGTGAGAAGGCTGAGACACAGAAGGTCCGGTGGCTTGCCTGACGGTGAGTTTGCTGTCGGAGCCGCTCCCCCGACTCGGGTAGGGGTGGGGGTCTGCTAAACTGTGTTTAGAGAAAGGACCCTTATAAATAGCATCTTACATAGGTCAAGGTAAGTTTATCCCGGATGAAAAGTTAAGTGGATAAATGTCAATGATTTTGCAAATTAAGTAGCTCCTGAGAGACTTATAAAAAAGGAAGGAAAAAAAACACCCAAAATACCTCTTCTCTCTCTCCAGTGAATTCTACGGGTAGAATTTGGTAGTTTTTTGTTTGTTTGTTTGTTTTGGAAGAGATCTGCCTGGCAAAGAAATGGCTATTTAGTACAGCCAACTTTCCCTTGTTGCCTTCAGTTACTCAGATCCCTTTTAACTGCATTTTAAAATCCAAATTTCCATATTTTAAGGGCTTGGTAAAATAAAAAATTCAAATACCCCCAAAATATGCAACAGTTGGGCCAGAAGTAACTGAACCGACTGCTTAGTAGTCTTGTGTTAGCATAGATGGCCGAGCTATTGATATATCACATTACATCCCAGGAAATAGCTTCCAGAAATCAAAATGCCAAAAATGTGTATAATTCCTTCCCTCAAAAGCCTCCCGAGATCTCTTCCTAGGCATCTTCATCTCACTCTGTTCTTCCTCACACCACGAAGTCTGGAGTGCACATCAGCTCCATGCTGACTTCTGGTTCTGCCCAGCAGTGATGTCTTTGAAGACCAAAGCAGAGAAAGGACTTAGTGAATTAGACTGTGGGGCCTGACTTCAGAATGCTGTTCAGCTATGTCAACTTCTTTGGCCCGTCTTCGCCCACTGGACTGGGCTGACTTGGGGGCTGCTCTTTCAGCCCTACTGACCTGTCACCATTATAGCCAGAACTAGGACATTTCAAGGACATTAAACCTTACTTAGATTAATAGAGCCTGAGTTAAAAGTAGGAGAGCCAAGTTCAAGCAGAAACCCAGAGGAAGAGCTCTCCCCTCTCTTCACCACTCACCCCACATGTGAGGACAGATTTATTCTTACCGGTTTCTGCTCGTTTGTAAACTTTTAAAAATCATTATTCCATTCCTTAAAATACCAGTGACTAAGAACTATAATGAGAATTTTTTAATGATATTAATTAAATTATTAATAAAAGTGCTTTGAGTTCCTTCCAGAAATGTCCCACAATATTAGTTTTAAAAGAAGTCATATTTATAGAAATAAGGAAAATACAAGGTTATTATCTTTTCTTTCTACTACTTAGTTCTTTGTTGTTTTTAAGTGAAAGGAGGGGAGATAGTGAGACAGACTCCTGCATGTGCCCTGACCAGGATCCATCCAGCGACTCCCATGTGGGGCCAGTGCTCTGACCATCTGGAACCAATGCTGGCAACTGAGCTATTTATAGTGCCTGAGGCAGAGGCTCCACAGAGCCATCCTAGCACCCAGGACCAATGTGCTTGAATCAGTTGAACCATGGCTGTGGAATAAGAAAAGGGAGGGAGAGAGAGAAGGAGTGGCGAAGAAACAGATGGGCACTTCTCCTGTGCGCTCTGACTGGTAATGGAACCCAGGCCTTCCACATGCCAGGTCAATGCTCTACCACTGAGCCAGACTGGCCAGGGCCTATTTAGTTTTTAAAAGCCTTTTTTTGAAACTATACTTTTCATGATGTGAGATTGAAATGAATTGCAAAACACTTGAATAAGCAGCAGCCCTTCTCGGGAATGTTGCCCTTCACTTAACTACCTCTTGGGATTCTGCTGTAATGTGGTTGTAAAGGAAAGTATCACCTGGTGACATTTAGAGTGGCAAGCCTGGGAAATGCACGCTAAGAGTTAAAACATCCTGGCCTGCCTTCATGTATGTGTTAGTCTCATGTTAGTGTCTCTCATCTATCCAAAACACAGGAACTACAACATTGGACTTGTCTTACCCTGTCCAGCAGGAACGTGAGAGATAGAGCAGCAGGCAGTGCTTAGTTTTCCTGCTGCCCTCCATTCTAGTGTCCTTGCTGTTGGACCTGATATCACAAAGCAAGATCACGCGGCCTGCTGGGAGGTTTGCTGGCAAGTTATCTTGCACACAAATACCGTAGCTGTCAGCCAGAATTGTTTCTTGGAAAACAAGGAGTTTTCTAGGGGACTATAAGGAAAACTTAACAACGCTTAGCAACATTCTATCCTGCCCACATCTTTCTATGCTCAGACTCTTCAGTTGAGTGATATAACATACATACACACACACACATTTTTCTACTACTGAAACTGTCTTTTGCATTGACTTTGTCTTAACAAAACAGTTTGAGGAAATCTAAGATTGTAACCCATGATGAGAGTGTACAGCAGACAAGAATTATTAAATCACCCTTCAGCCTCTGGGATTAGACAAGTTGAGAAGACAGTAAGATGTCACCCGGAACTTGGACATTTCAAGAACATTATGAACCTGACTTAGATTGAAGTACATCTGATGGTCCAACTCTTAAGATGGGCAGATTGTGGAAAAATAAATATTTCCCTGTATTATTGTGGTTATTGTATTCTATGGTGCTGATGTTGAAGAAACAATACAGAAACTCATCAATACCCTTCAATCCTGTTGGTCAGAAACATTCTTATTTTTTTCATTTCTTTAAATGAAGATCTATTCTGACATAGAAATTGTGACTCTTTTGTACCAAGTTTCTAACTAAACTCACACAGCTTGGTCTCACACACACACACACACACATACATACACATTTGAGCTGGAACCTTTTCAGTGATAAAGAAATAAGTTTCAACCTCAGAAGATTATGTCCTTTTTCCATCTGACTATGCTAGACTAAGAGAAAAGTGAAAGAATTAAGTCATAGAGTTTAATTTCTCTTGCACCAAAGTAGTAGTAGACACTTCATATAAACAAAGTCAACCTTGAAATCACTGAGACCTTTACTTTACTTCTTCAGTTAAATATATTGGCGATTTGTGTAACTCTTATGTGTATGGAAATTAAGGTGGCAAATTACATAGTTCTGATAAATGGAGACAGTGGGGTGCCGCGGAAAGAACAAGTAGCTGAATTCTGATAAAGATTTTATGTGAATATTTGTAATGACTGTCCAAGGGTGGCCCCTAAAGACTGATCTGCATTCAAGGCAGCCCCACTTAATGGTACCTATGTCTCAGGTCAGTGTTCTTCAACCTCCAGTCCATGGAACAGTGCCAGTCTGCCAAACCTCACTGCCCTGAGTCTTAGTTTCCTCACCTATTGTATGTGGATAAAATAGTGTCTACTACAGAATTGTTGGGAAGACTGAATGAGACGATCCATACACAGTTTCTCATACAGTAATTGCTTACAGGTGTTACCTGTGGTTAATACTCAGCTCAGCTCTGTGACCTTGGCGAGTCCCATAGTTCTTTGACTCTTGGCTTCACTATTTGTAAAACAAAAATATTTACTCAATCTGTCTATGGTATGTATTGTTGTGAGGATCAAATGAGAGTGTGTCTTGAAAAAAGACTTAAAAGTAAGTATTTAAGAAACCAATTGGGAAATCAGAGCTATACACAGCATAACACAATTGGAAATCATTAAGAGGCAATGTATAATCAAGTGTTGGCCTGTGAGGACTGACTAGGTTCAGAGAAAGACAGCTGTAAATATTTGGGGTAGAGAAGGAGTATTGTGGCCCAATGTTGGGGCAGTCCATACAGAGTGTCCCTTCTGCTGAACCTTGAAGAAAAGACAGGCTGTGGTTGGGAGAACTGACTCCTCCTTCCACTGCCCACTCCAGCTGGCTAATCTTTGCTGTGGCTCTCCTCTTTGGTTACAGGCCGAGCTGATTGGAAGCCTCACTCACAAGCTTGAGACTCTCCAGGAAGCGAAGGGAAGTCTGTTAATGGACATCAAGCTCAATAACGCCTTGGGTGAAGAGGTGGAAGCTTTGATCAGTGAGTTCTGCAAGCCCAATGAGTTTGACAAGTACAAGATGTTCATCGGGGACTTGGACAAGGTGGTAAACCTGCTGCTTTCCCTCTCGGGGCGCCTGGCCCGTGTGGAGAATGTCCTTAGTGGCCTTGGTCAAGACGCCAGTAATGAAGAAAGGGTAGGTGTCCTAGCGATTCAATTCAACAAGTTTTCCCTCTGAGTCCTTGTACACAGAGAAGTATGTACAACTAGACACGATTCCTTCTCTTTCAAGAAGATTACAATCTATTTGGGGCAGGGAGAGAGTCCAAAGTATAGATAACCAGGAAACAGAGAAGGCATGGTCCATGCCAACATGTAATGCTGAAACTGCAGGCTCAGGGAACACCTAGAAAAGTAAACATACAGGTGCCAAAGTTTCTTTCCTTCCTTTCTACCGGGGGTGACTTTTCAAAGAGAGAGAGGGACAAGAGAACTTCTTGGGGTGAGAAGAGGGTACAGGAACACGAGCTCGAGTCCCAGGGAATCGGCAGTTCACCTGGAGGGCTGTAGGCCCTCGGTGAGGACACACCCCGGTGTCTCCAGCACACCTCTTACTGGAAGGAAGAGGACAGACAATACTGGAGGGAATACTGGGTAAAATTCCAGTATTTCCTCTGTATTGGGTGCTGTGGGCTTAACATATTTAATGCGGAGTCCTGTTTGAAGAGCCCAAGTTTAGTCACCTCACTGAACTTATTTCCACTGCTGCAGACCACTCTTCATCTGCTCACCTGTACACACGCTTTCACTGGGTGTCTAGCCTGTGCCCTTACTGGTCTGGGCACTTGAGATTATCTGTGAACAAAGCAGACAGACCACTGCTCTCCTGGAACTAACTTACGAAGGGAAGTCAGACAATAAATGTAGCTGTGACACACCACATGCACACACATATGTGCACACCTACACATGCGTGTGCACCAGGAGGTAATAAGTGCTTCAGCCATCAAGACGCTCCTCTGCTCTGGCTCCTTCTCCTGTCTACATCTCTTTCTCTCAGTGCTATCAGGAACTTCCCAGCTATTTCTCCTAAAGGAAAGATGTCTTTATTTTTTTCAAATAGATTTTAAAAGGATTAGAAAAAGTCCAGGTGGTAAGCACTTGGGAATGTGACTGCGCATCCAGAGACTTTCTGCAGCTCTGCTCCCCGTGCGTGCTGAGCCTTAGCTCCTCTTCTAGAAATCGCCTGATGTACCTGCCTCAGAAGGCTGTTCTCTCCTCCTTCCCTCCCCTCAGCAAACAGTAAATGAGAACCTGTAGCACACCAGGCGCTGCGGGGGCTAGGCATGAGCACTGGCTAAAGCACAGGCTGCACCCTCCAGGAACTCGCCAGAGAGTGAGGAGAACCAGCACGGAAGCAGCAAAGGTGGCCAATGCGCTGCAGCGCAGCCATAACGTCAGAGCCAGACACACTTCTCAGGGTGAGGCTGGGAAGGACCTCCCACCAGTGATGCCTAATAGGGTCTAGAAGAATTTTGTAATTATAGGTGGACTAAGAGTGGAAGGGCTTCACAATTTAGAAGGAATTTCATGGACAAAGTAAAGATAGACCCTGGCATTTTCAAAAACTGATTTGCATATGGTTGGTATGTCTAGGGCATAGAGTAATTTCTTGGTTTGTTTTTAAAAATAGCGGGTTATAAAAAAAGTTGAAAAAGTATATAGTCTGGATTGAACAGAAAGTAGATCCGAGGTTTTTTTTTTTGGGGGGGGGGGGTGTTATGACAGAGAGAGAGGGACAGATAGGGACAGACAGACAGAAAGGGAGAGAAATGAGAAGCATCAATTCTTCCTTGCGGCACCTTAGTTGTTCATTGATTGCTTTCTCACATGTGCCTTGACTGGGGGGCTACTGCAGACCGAGTGACCTTGGGCTCAAGCTGGTGAGCCTTGCTCAAACCAGATGAGCTCGCACTCAAGCCGGCAACCTTGGGGTCTCGAACCTGGGTCCTCTGCGTCCCAGTCTAATACTCTATCAACTGTGCCACCATCTAGTAAGGCCCAGATTTATTTGATAGCTTACTCAAAAAGGGAGGGGGTATTCGGAAAACCAAAGAAATCAAACAATTCAATTTTAAAAAGGAACAGAAGATTTGAATAGACATTTCTCCAAAGAGGACATATAGATGGCCAATAGACATATGAAATGATGCTAACATCTCTAATCATCAGAGAAATGCAAATTAAATCTGCAATGAGATATCACCTCACACCTGTCAGAATGACTATCATCAATAAATCAACAAACAATTGTTGGCCAGAATGTGGAGAAAAAGGAGCCCTAGTGCACTGGTGTGCGATTGTAAATGATGCACTCACTGTGGAAAACAATACAGAGGTTCCTCAAAAAATTAAAAATAGAACTACCATATGACCCAGCCATTCCAATTTTGGATAGTTATATGAAGAAATTCAAAATATATGCACCCTATCCTCATTACAGCATTATTTACAATAGCCAAGATAGGGAAGCCACCCAAGTATCAATAGACAACTGGATAAAGCAGATAGGGTGTATGTACACACGTGCGTGCACACACACACATACACACACACACGGAATTACTTGCCATTAAAAGGAATGGAAACTTGCCATCTATGACAACATGGATGGACCTAGAGGGGATTATGCTAAGTGAAGTCAGTGAGTCAGAAAAGGCAAGTACCAAAAAAAAAAAAAAAAAAGAAAAGAAAAGGCAAGTACCACATGATTTTGCTTATATCGGGGGTCCTTGGGTTACGACAGTCTTGACATATTGACCTTTTGAGTTTACAACACTCATTCCCATAAAAACTTTAAATAATTGAGATATGAGTGCTTCAGCTTACGCCTTTAGCATCGTACTTAAAATGAACAACATGGGCAAACTAATTTGGGTGTGCGCGATGGAAGATACGCAGCAACACGGCATACGAGTGAGGGAGGTGGCGTCCCCCAGTACGCTTTCCTGCGCCATGTTGTACTGCTACAGTGCAAGTGTTCGTGTTGCTTTGTTCGGCTTAGTTGTGTTTTATGTTCTAGATTATGGTTTCACAAGTGTGTTGGGATAGTTAAGTGACTTAGCTAGGCTGTGTTCTAGATTATGGTTTTACAAGTGTGTTGGGATAGGTAAGTGATTTAGCTAGGCTGTGTTTCAACTTACACCAAAATTTGGGTTATATCACTGTCGTAGGAATAGAACTCTGTCATAACCTGAGAACCCCCTGTATGCAGAACCTAAAAAACTAAATAACAAAAAAGAGGTGTCACTGAAGGTGTGGGAGGGATTCAGGCCAACCAAGAAGGAATAATGAGGCCCCTTGTACCCCCAGAGCTAGCTTCGACTGGGAAGCCTTCCTACCTCCAGACCTGGAGCAGCAATAGGAAGGGTGTCCTTACCAGGACTGTAGCGGAGGCTATCCTACTGCACTGAGGTAACGAATGCAGCCACCCTCACCTCCCAGCCCCCCAGCAAGGACAGAGCCAGGGAGAAATACCCGTTTCTTTCTCCCACCTTCCAATTTCCTGCCATGACTCCTGCTAGCCTAACCCAGAGGGCAAGGAAGCCCCACTGATGCAGCCCAGAGTATGCTTTCTTAGGCCGAGAGCAGTGCCGAGGAGAGTGGGTCTGGACGAGGAGACAGTATCCAGTGCAGAAAAAAGTCACACGGACCTAATGTGTCATATTTTAGACTTTGGACTTTTTAGCCTGTTGACCAGGAAGAGGCATAAACTAATTTAATGGCTTCATCAGCAGGTGAGGGGTGAGAATGATACTTACAGTTGGGAGACTTGTTGTAACAGTCTAGTGAGAAGGCTTCGGGCTGTAAATTTGGGCAGTTGTCATGGGGATAGAGAATAGAGTTTGAATTAGCAGGTGTGTTTCCCGTTTGACCACTTGGGCGGATGCTGCCAATATCTGAGATAGGAGTCCTGGAGCAGTTTTCAGTTAGGGGAAGGGAAGTTGTTCTCAATTAAATTCAACTCAACACTTACTGCCCACACATCCACTCTCAGATACAAATAGGTGCTTGCCTCCCTGCATGATACTACGTCACTATTAGCTTTCCTAAGGATTAATCTTTGTTAAGAAACTAAGAGTACCAATAGGAATGAGAAAAGGAAGACTGTGTGATTCGATAAGTGCCAAATCCAGGGTAATAGTTAGCAAAGAGGGCAGGGAGTGGGGACGGGATAAGTATATGTAAGTCTTCAGCTGAATCTGATTTTTTATTTTTAAGCTGAAGCAAATGTGAAAAATGTTCTTGTTAAGAGTTAGCACTATTATGATGGGTACATGGTATTATATCAATCTCTAGATTTCTCATGTTTAAAATATCTTTTTTTTTTTTTTTTTTTTTACAGGGACAGAGTCAGAGAGAGGGATAGATAGGGACAGACATACAGGAACGGAAAGAGATGAGAAGCATCAATCATTAGTTTTTCTTTGCCGTCGCGACACCTTAGTTGTCCATTGATTGCTTTCTCACATGTGCCTTGACCACGGGCCTTCAGCAGACCCAGCAACACCTTGCTGGAACCAGCGACCTTGGGTTCAATCTGGCGAGCTTTTGCTCAAGCCAGATGGGCCCATGCTCAAGCTGGCGAGCTCGGGGTCTCGAACCTGGGTCTTCCGGGTCCCAGTCCGATGCTCTATCCACTGCGCCACCGCTTGGTCAGGCTGTTTTTTTTTTTTATTGAATTTATTAGGTGACATTGTTAATAAAATTATAAAGTTTTCAGGTGTACAGTTCTATAATACATCATGTATATATTATACTGTGTGTTTACCACCCCGAGTTAAGTCTTCTCTTTCTATCACCACACTTTTTTCAAGGTGAAGAAGAGGTTTTCTTTTTTAACTACTGTCTCTACAGTATTTTGAAAAGTATCTTCATTCAAAATCAGGATTGTGTTTTTTAGGTGTGTTTTTCTGATTAGGGGGAGGAAGCCAATGAAAGTGGAGAGGTTTGTAGGATAAACCTATAACTTTTCCCCTAGACATCATCATATGAAGATAGGCTAGCTCAAGGAAAGCTGGGGCAAAGACAGAGTTTTTCATAACCCTACATGAACTAATTTGTATTGAGATATATGTTTAAATAATCTCTTCCTTAATTAATTTTCATTTTACTTATTTATTATTATATATTCTTTCTTACTGAGAGGGACAAACAGGCAGACAGAGATAGACTGGAAGGGAGAGAGATAAAACATCATCTCGTAGTTGCAGCACTTTTGAGTTGGTCATTGATTACTTCTCATTCGTGCCTTGACCAGGGGCTCCAGTTGAGCCAGTGGCCCCCTACTCAAGCCAGCAATCCCATGCCCAAGCTGGTGACCTCAGAATTTCAAACCCTAGCATCCCAGGTTGACACTCTGTCTACTGTGCCACCACCAGTCAGACTGTTAATTTCCTTTTTAATGTTTCTCAATCACTGTGGCCTGAAAAGTCTGAGTGATTAAATATAAAATTTTATAAGTGACATTCATTATATGTTAGCATGTTGGGTAAAAAGCCACATTAAATTTTTTTGTAAAATACATAGCCCTGAAGATAACACACTATCTTGCCATTGGGTTTGATTAAGAAACTGTCAGAATATGAAATTTTGCCAATCTTATTAAATAGAGTTTCTATGATGTTAGATTCAGAGGCGAGAAAGAGACCTGGGAACTGGAGACAGATTTCCTTAGGGATGCTCCCATGGATGACTGTGGGATAGCACAGAGGATCGTGAACGTTAGCTACACAATAATCACCTAGAAGTCTTGTTAAATCACAGGTTTCTGGCCCCACCTCCGGAGCTTTTGATTCAATAGGTGAATTGGGGCCTAAAAATTTACATTTCTAACAAATTCCCAGGTTAGCTGCTGGTGGTCCACACTTAGAAAACCACTATAAAGACTTTACGATTTGCCTTCTTTTCCTCTTCAAATTTTTTATTGTAAAATACACATAAAATTTGCCATCTTAATCATTTTAAAGCATCTAATTCAGTAATATTTAATGCAGTCATATTCTTGTGCATCCATTTCCAGAAATCCCTCATCTTACAAAACTCAAACTCTATACCCATTAAACAATAACTCCACATTTCCACACCTCCTAGTCCTTGGCAACCACCATTCTACTTTCTGTCTCCATGATTCTGACTATTCCAAGAACCTCATGTAAGTGGAATCATTGCTTTCAAGTATAGAAGCCTCAAGTTGAGTGATCCCCACAGCCAATTCAAGGTAATCCCTCTCAAAGTAAAGCTGCCACATAACTTTACAAGTTAAAGAGCCATATGTGTGCAACTCTAAGGTAATAAACGGGTTTTCAAAACCATTAAATCTCCTTTAATTTAGAGTGACAGTTGAGCATTTTGCAGTCATTGTGGCTCTTTCCTTCCGTCCCCTGCCCTTTGCTCACTGCTTGTTTTGCCCTGGCAGAGCTCTCTGAACCAGAAGAGGAAAGTCCTGGCGGGGCAGCATGAGGATGCCCGGGAGCTGAAGGAGAACCTGGACCGAAGGGAGCGCCTGGTGTTGGACATCCTGGCCAATTACCTTTCAGAGGAACAGCTCCAGGACTACCAGCATTTTGTGAAGATGAAGTCAACACTCCTCATTGAGCAGCGAAAGCTGGACGACAAGATCAAACTGGGCCAAGAACAAGTCAAATGCCTACTGGAGAGTCTGCCTTCGGATTTCACCCCCAAGGCGGGGGCCCTGGCTCTGCCCGCAGGACTCACAGGCGAAGTGACTCCTGGTGGGGGATGTACTTCTGGTGGCCTTTTCCCAGCGTTAACCTCTCCGCTTTAACCTCTTCTCAAATTCCCAACCAAAACATCACCCTTTCTTTCAACACTATTTAATCTGAAAAATGTTTCCATATGAACCACTGTTTAAACTCAATGGGTGTTGGTGTGGGGGGGAGTTCTGGATAAAAGGAAAAAAATTCTATCCAGGAAAAAGCCTGTTTTTTCCTTGTCACCCTTCATGATTGATTTTCTGAGAGCTTGAATGCTGCTGGGACCTTACCCCTTTCTATAATAATAGAAAGAAAATTAATGAAACTGTGAGAACTGATTGGAGGGTGTTTAATTACTTAGTTTTCAACAGGCTGAGGCAATGAGATCAGTGTGTGTCGCCCTGAGGAACGTATCCACAGTGGCCTTCCTTCCTGTGGCGTGTGTCCTGACCAGTACTCCTTAATGAAGAGGCTGCACATAGAGCCTTAAAGAGAAACACACACAGAAGGAAACTGTAAAACCTTGAACATTGTTGTTATTTATATTTTTAAAAATGAAAAAGATCATTATGTTTGTGTGCTAACCACTTTGATTCTGTTTTGTGGTGGACGTAGACAATTATGTTGGAGCTTTGTATTTTGTGAAAACCTTGATGAAATGAAGACTTCCAAAGATAGTCATATTGAGCATGGAGATTTGTTTTCTTGTGAACTCTTGACTTGTCTGCCTTATTTTTATAAATACAAGTAGACCTTGGACACATTTGTTAAGCCGAGTCCTGGGGGGGCCCAGTTCCCATGGCTGCCAGTGCTCACCACTGTCCTGCAGCCAACAGGGACACATACTCCGGTCCCAGAGAACTGAAGAGTAAAATTTCCCTTATATATTTAGTTACTGAATGAAATTTATCTTCTGGTTAAAATGTTCAAAACTGTAGTTTTGGTCTGCAATACAGACATCTTTTGATGAACTTAGAACCAGTAGGCCACTCCGAAGCTTCTTTTAAAAAAAAATGGTTTTTTAGAGTGAGGGGAAGGGAAGGAGAAAGAAAAACATCAATTTGGTGCTCCACTTATTCGTGCACTCATTGGTTGATTCTTGTGTGTGCCCTGACTGGGGATCAAACCCTCAACCCGGAGGTATGGGGATGATGCTCTAACCAACTGAGCTACCCTGCCAGTGCCCTCTTCCCCCAGAAGTTTCTTGTGAGCAATCACCCAAAGCTGTTGCTTTGCTCTTTGGAGGTTATACACTGTTGACTCCACTCATCGAGTAAGATAGCACCTTGGTTTCCCGGGGAATCAGTGGAACCAGGGGCAGCATTCAACAGCCACTCTGCATAGTCATTTTGAAGTAGAGAAAAACAGTCCATCTGACTGACATTTTATCAGACATAGGCCAACATAGAAGCCTGGAATCAACTCCACTTGGTAATTAACTGTCTTGCTGATACTCAGTGGTTCTTTGCATCAAGCAGACCAGGTTGAAGCCAGCCAGTAATTGTCTTCAGTTCAGAGGGATCTAGGGCTCCCATTTCCAACACTCTTCAAAATTATTCTTTTAAAGGATTTGATGGGGAACATTTTGCAATCAATTATTTTTCAATCACTTTTCTAATTTATACATGTCAAACTTAGTGACCCCATATTGGAGTAGCAGGTGATGTGGCTTGGCATGCCACAAGCACCTGACAGCTTAATGAGCCTCCTGGGATAGCCTCTCTTTAGCTCCACTGAAATTGTTTTTCTGTTACATGAAATGAGTGAAGTACCAAGTGCAACTTGGAAATCTAATTCTTGGGTGGATATGATATTTATTGTAATAGGACTTTACCTCTGTGCTCTGATAAGAAACCACTAACCTAATTGTCATTGTTAACTTTTAAATGCCTTCAGCTAGAAAATAAGTCTATTCTTTGTCCCTTTCCTATCTTGTATTCTTTTCCTACTATTATTTATATATATAGATAGATAGATAAATTTCCACTGGAAGCCGTCCTTTTTCCTCCCAACTATCCTCTCAACTGAGATCCTGAGCAGAGAAACCATGAATAGGTTATTGGTCAAAATTTCAGGACACGTGACATCAAGAATGTTCACAGTCAATAACTGTCCTTGTGAATGTGGTCATTTCAGAAATACTTCTGCTCTCCTATCAGAAGTTAGGTGGGACCGGGGTGGCCTCACAATAAAACAAATGCAGAGACTAGACTAAGAAACCTGTGAAGTCCCAAGCAAGGACAACATCCTGTGACAAACTGAGAGGCTGCCTACCTTCTGGGCCACTTGGGAAGTTCCTGGACATGTTGCTATATGTTGATTGACTAAGTCTTTTCTCAGGCTGTTCTGTTCCTTGTGGCCATGTCACCCCAAAGAATGCAGGGGGTATCCGCAGCATATGTGTCTGAGCTACTCCAAGAGATATAGTCGAAACCAAACACTATTTTCCTTTAGCCCAGGTTTCATTTTGCACAATGACTTTCAAACGTGAAGAACAGCTTCTATCAACCTCTAAGAATCATCAGGGGTCTGTTGGCTTTAAGAGTGAGGGCTTCCCAGAGGGCTTTGGGGCATAAATCAAGAGGAACCGGCCTGGGACAGCCTACTTTCCCCATAATTCCATTTTTAATATCTGTTCTAAAATCACTTCTGATTTTAAAAATTAGATCATAGTTGTTCCTGAGACAAACTACCTTTAATTTTGTTTATTCAAACTTATTTTACTAAGAAATTGCCCCCCCTCCCATAGCAAGGAAAATATTGGCTTTTATTCTTATGTGGGTCCAAATTTTTCGTTAGTTTAATTTTTTACAATATTATTTGTTTTATTCTGTTAAGTTGGAATTAATATGTTTTCTGTTTTAGAACAGCATAAATTTTATTCACCTTACTACTTCGGGTAAAATAAAGTAAACTTTCACCACAAATAATTTCTCCATTTCCAGCAAGTATAAAAAGATCAGGAGGATGTGAAGTGGCCATTCCATATAGATACAGTTTATTAGAGATAAGATTTATTCTGACACTAAGTCAGTGATGGGCAATCTTTTGAGCTTGGTGTGTCAAAATTCGCCAAAAAACTGAGCATAACTCGGGTGGTGTGTCACTTCGAGAAAAACAGCCTAACTGGAAGTCCCAGAACTAGACGCTCTGTGCCGGAGTTCTGTTGTTTTGGCCTACAGACCTCCGGCACAGAGTGTCTACACTACAGCAAATATTTTATCCTCGGCTACTGCACCTGGCTGTGCAGGAGCCAAGGATGAAATATCCTTCTCTGCTTGTGGCCCCATACTTCTCTGGTATGCGGCCGCAGGCGGCCATGTGTCATCGAAAATGGCTATGCATGTCAGTGCTGACATGCGTGTAATAGGTTCACCATCACAGTACTAAGTCATGGTTTATCAAGCTGTGGACAAAACGACACTCTGATCAGAATCACAGAATGCTTGTTAAAAATGCCAGTTGCCGGGACACAACCAGGTAGGCTGAAAATCTATCTTAACATTTGGGAGCCACTGACACCAATCATTTGTACAGTTTCTATGGCTAGGATCACAATAAGACTAGCAGGAATGTGTAATAGTAATCCCAGAAATGTCACGTTTAGTCTCATTAACTACATTATTATGAACAAATACTGTCTCCACTACTTTTATATCAGTAGTCTTCAACCTTTTTACACTTGGGGACTGGTGAAAATAGAATACTTTCATGAACAGTAAGGCAGAAATCACCCTGGGCATAAGTAAATTTGACAAAGATAATTGGGTCTGTAATCTTCATTGGTTAACTCTCACTGACCAGCATGAAATTTCAGGCAGACAGGTCTGGAGACAGGAGGTTGAAAAACAAGTGTTTTATATGATCCCCAAGATCTCTCCTAGATCTGTTTTAAATTTAAACAAGCACAGCATTTATTCAAGTTCAACTGCACTGACTCTTTTTCCTCAAAAGGAATCAACACGTCATTAATTTGAAGTTCTGCCATCCATGCTGCTTGCACTAACCCGAAATCACAACTGACTTCTCAGTGGGGACCCTTCTCAGATTTTTGTGGCTTCATCACAAGTCTCATGCTGCATGAGTTAGAATGTCTCTTGACATGGATTTGACATCCTAGCTGATGGAACAAAAATGTGTTCATTTCCTCTGAGAAGTGAAAGGCGCGGCCAACCAATTTCACAACCCTAAAATCAAAATTAGGCAAGGAAAATGCTGTAAATGAAGAAACTGGCTCGTTTATTCCTACTTCATTCTATAAATTGCTCTCTAATCTTCTATATGAGGAAAAACAGCTGCATTTCTTGCTAAATCATCAATTTTGCCATTGCTTTACACAGTGAGTTGAACAGGGGAAGTTGAATATAAAGGATGATTAAATACTGATAAGCAGGTGACTATGAGATATGAGGAATTTGATATGATACCCTGGAGCCCAAGGAGGATACCCGAGGAAAAACCATCTTCGAAAGGGATCCTCACCCCAAGCTCGGGATTCTGACCTCAGAGAAGTCAGCCCACTGGTAACAGAGAAGTTTGTTGGTTTGACCGGGCTGGAGCTGGTCTGCAGTCCCTGGGCCAGTAGGAAGCAGCCCCCAGCGTGCAAGCCAGTGCACTCAGTCAGCAACCAAGGGCACGGACCTGCACAGGTAGTGGGGGCCTGCTTTGTGGAAACGCACAGAGTTGCGGGTGATCTGCCGGGGGGAGAGGTGGCAGCTAACTGCCTTTGGGCACTGATGTAAGCAGGAATCCAGCAGGGTGGGTTTCTAGTCCACAGGACTGGGAGAAGGTCATCTGCTGAGGCTGCAAGGTCCCCGAGGAAACCATGCTGGGGGCAGAACTCCCTCAGGCTTCTCACACCCACACCATTCCTGCAGCAGGCAGCGGCCGGAACAGCAAGACAGCCCATTCCTCCTTCCCGCCCCTCCAGCGCCCTCTACCGAGAAGGCGTAACATGCCACTATAAAGAAGAAATAGTAAAGGGTGAATGTGGGGCTAAAAGGCAATAAATTGATAACTGGCACAGATTTATTCTAGATTATTACCCAAGATTTATCTTCTAGTATCATAAAGAATTTTGGACCTGTAAGAATGATTTCTCTGATAATAAAATATTGTGCCTATCAAATGTACAACTTACATCTCTAAAAAGGTGTCAAAAGGAAAGCAGTTTCTAAAATATGCTTTATACACCCATATTCCTCAAAGCACCTAAAGCAATAGATGCCCATGTAAGAGCATGTATAAGTTTTCTATCTGTCCATCTCGCTGCCTAGCTGACCTCTGCCATGTGTCCATCTTGCTATGTCTCCACGTGTGTGCCATTCTCTGTGCGCTTACTCTTCTCATTCTCAACCTTTACAGTTGTTACCTTCCTGTGCTTTCATTTCCCAAGCAACTCCAATGATAGAGGGGTGGGGGTGGGGCTTACAAAGGATAAAGTGGGAATGAGTAAAGAACTAAAAGGGAAGATCTTTGAGTAAAATTCTTTTTTTTTTTAATTTGGAAAAATATTAAGAATTTTACCTCATTCAAGCTAAAAAGGGAGGATATCTAAGGAAGAGTTTGCCATGTATTTAAATCTGCGAAAGAGCCAATGACAGCTGTGTATTTCTTTCCCTTCTCTAGTTAGAACAGAATACTGTGTAGAAACTGACTTTGTTTCTGGTGATAGGAATAGAGCTGATAGGAAACAACCCGACAAAGGGCTCAGAGACGATGGAATAAGAATTTAAGAACACTGATCTTTCTTTCTGATAATTAAAAGACAAAAATAGAATACAGATCAGTCCGGTACAAAATGGTTTGGCTGACTTAGTGAAAGCAGGAAGATAGACACCCTTCCAGGACTAGGGTTCTGTTCGAGTAGAGAGAAGCGGAAAATGAACTTTAGCTTGTGACATGAATAGTTTCCTAGTTTACTCAAAAGGTTTGCTGATAAGATTAATAATGAACTCAGTTTAATAATGCATCACTGGATATATTTTGATGTTATTATTTAAAACTATGAGGAAACTTTCCTCAAGTCAAGGAATAATTGTTTTAATTTAAAACCCTGAATAGACACATATTTTCACATTGAGAATGCAAATCCCTTTCTTCCTCTACTTTTTTCCTTCTTAAATAAATAAATAAATAAAAAGTATTTCCTGACCTTTTCTACAAATCTGAAGACTTGTTTTCTTGTTTTGTTTTGTTTTTTACTTTTTTATTGTTTTTTTAGATAGAGGAAGGGAGAGAGACACACGTTGAATCCTTTGGTTTACCTAGTTACATGGATAGAACCCACAAACTTATCCCATCTAGGCCACACTGCAAGTTATCCTTGGCTTTTAGTTTTATTACTATTTATGTTGAATTTACTCCCGGGCCATAAGTTTTTGTTTTCTAAAGACTTGTTTTTAAACAATAAATTTTGAAGATGATAGATCAGGGATCAAGAACAAATTGTAAGACCTTCTTGCAAATGTCAGTTAAAAGCTAAAGAACAATGTACTTCAGAATAAGGAACTAAGAAAACCATTTCAAGATATGGTTGAATGGTGTGCCTCCACAGACAGGGGAGACAGGAGCATCTTTGGGGAGACAGCAGGCAATGTGTGTGTTTATCATCTTAACATATGCATTGGCATGGCTAATTGAGAAGGGGCGTGATATGCCTGCTAACAAAAGTAAGACAATAGATAGCTCTTAGATCACATGGGTTGGAAATCAGTGGGAGATAACTGAAAATAAGGCTTCTGTCCAGAATGCATAAATATAGATATGCATGACACACAAAGGCCAATCAGCAATAAAAATGCAACCCATGTTTTAAAGCTTGGCAGAAGAATTAATAGGCATTTGACAAAGGAAGAGATATGAACAGCTGACATGCACATGAAAAGGTGATAGACATCTTTAAATTATCAGAGTAATACAAATTTAAACCACAATAGATCTCTCTGCCTCTTTCCTTTTTTAAGATTTCATTACCCACTCACTAGGATGACTAAAATCAAGTGTTAGTAAGTATGTGGAGCAAATGAGTTCTGATGCGTTGCTGACAAGCCGGAGACCCACTTTGGAAAACTCTCGGGTAAATTTGTACAAAATTAAGCATATATTTACCCTATGATCTAGCAATTCCATTTTTAGATAGTTACTCTAGAGAAATAAAGCCTATAGTGCCACAAAAATATTTGCACAAGAATGTTCATAGCAGCTTGAATCACAATAGTCAAAACACTGAAAACAACCAAAATCTCCATTGACAGGTTAACAGATAACCAAAATGCCTTACATTAATATAATAGAATATTAATTCATCAATAAAAATAGAATGAACTGCCTGACCAGTTTGTGGCACAGTAGATAGAGCATCGGACTGGAACACAGAGAACCCAAGTTTAAAACCCTAAGGTCACCGACTTGAGCACGGGCTCATCCGGTTTGAGCATGGGCTCATCCAGCTTGAGCTCAGGGTCGCTGGCTTGAGTGTGGGATCATAGACACGACCCCATGATCGCTGACTTGAGCCCAAAGGTCTCTGGCTTGAAGCCCAAGGTCGCTGGTTTGAACCCAAAGTTGCTGGCTTGAGCAAGGGGTCACTCGGTCTGCTGGAGCCCCCTAGTCAAGGCACATATGAAAAAGCAATCAATGAACAACTAAGGTGCTGCAACAAGTAATTGATGCTTCTCATCGCTCTCCCTTCCTGTCTGTCTGTCCTTATCTGTCCCTCTCTCTGTCTCTCTCTGTGTCTCTGTTAAAATAAAAATAAATAAAAAAGCAGAATGAACTATTGATATATGTAAAACATGAATGAAAACCAATATACTAAGCAGAAGTTGTTACAAAAAGCACATACTGGGTGATTTTATTTATATCAATGTCTAGAACAGGAAAAAAAATCTATAATGGTAGAAATGAGAAAGTGGTTGCCTGGGACAGAAGGAAGCTAACTGCTCAAAATGGAACAAAAACTTTTTGGGCTGATGGAAATATTCTATATCTTGCTTTGAGTGGAGGTTACATGGATATATAGAACTGTCACATTCAACAAAATGAACACTTAAGATCTATGCATTATACTGATGGTTAATTATACCTCAATTTTAAAATATTGTGGGAAGGAAAAGTGAAAAACAAGGGCAAACTAGTTATTTGACATTGATGAAGAAAGTCACTAGTTTTTCCCCTTCATCCAGTTATTGGAGATCCTGAAGACAGACACTCTCAGGGATTTTTATCATAGTTAGGGTATAGCCTAAGCTGCTGTAACAAGTAGATTTTTTTTTTTAATACAGAGTCCAGGTCAAGATGAAGACCTAAGAGATCTGAACTTACATCTTCACATGGACACATAACCTACAGCTACTTATGCAACAATTCCCTCTGAAAAATGTTGGTAAACTAGCTGAGCTACTCCTATATTATCAGGTATATGAGAAAAACCCACATCAGAAAAGGCATGAGAGACCAAGATGCAATCTCACCAAATTCTACCCTGGGCAGAGCAACACACAAGTGGGAGGAAACTTGCAGCTCCAAGCTTCTCCCTGAGAGGTGAAGGGTTTGAAACGCACACCTGGTGTCCCAACATTTAGGACATCCATCCACCTTAGAGATGGCCCCCCAAAACTATCTAGCTCTGAAAGTCAGTGGGGTTTCATCCACAAGACCCACAAGACTGTCGCAAACTAAGAAACAGTTCTTAATGGGCTTGCAAAGAAGTGCCTATTCAGGGCCCCTCCACATTTTTAATTGGATTTTTTGGTGTTGAGTTGTATGAGTTTTTATAAATTTTTTATATTAACCCCTTGTCAGATGTATCATTGGTAAATATGTTCTCCCATTCTGTGGGTTATGGGTTTTGTTTTTTGTCTGACAAAGACAGAGATAAGGACAGACAAAACAGGATGGGAGAGAGATGAGAAGCATCAATTCTTTGTTGTGGCACCTTAGTGGCTCATTCATTGCTTTCTTATATGTGCCTTATATGGAGGGGCTACAGCAGACCGAGTGACCCCTTGCTCAAGCCAGCAACCTTGGGCTCAAGCTGGTTAATCATTTTATCTCAGTAGTAAATGGGTAAGTTATTCAAATAATATAGGCTACCAGGCTACTCACTTAAAAGCAAACAAAAGTAAATCCTTACCTCACTCCAAATATAATATACTAACAACATAGTAATGATCCATAAATAATATAAGTTAAATTAACCCAATAAAATTTATGTCATGCATTATGAAAAGTGAGGTATTCTGACAGTATGTGTCAAAAGTTAAAATGGGTTGATGGATGGGTGGAGGGATAGATAGAATATATATATTAGTGATTAAGCAGGAATAGTAAAATATTAGTGGTAGAATCTATGTAGCAGGTCTGTGTTTTTGCTATAAAATTCTTTTATTTTTGCTGTATGTTTGAAAATTTCCAAAATAAATTGTTGGGGGGAGGGGACTCAATAAGGACAAAGAGCCTCTATTATAAAAAGAAAATATATATATTGGTGACAATTCACAGCCTGCCTCAGTGGATGTTTATTTGCCAATGGAGGTGGTCTATTCTTTCCCGTTCCACCCTCCCTGTGGGTGAAATTACATCCTTAGAAAGTCATTCCTTTACTGTACACTTTGATCTGTGTTGTCATTCAGATGGTTGATCATTCCTTTGGCTCCTTTTCCAAGAGCCCCAGCTGTGGGTGTTATTTTGTTTTCTCCCCAAGTGATCATATTCATTCCATGACGCTCAGTACCAACCTTCACCTGGTTCCCAAAACCAGCAGTCTTAAAGCTCCATGCACCCATAGCAGGCTGATTTGAACGTAAGTCCTTGGAACTATACCACTGCCACTTCAAAGCTAGTATGTTCAAAACCAAAACTATCTTTCCTCCTAAACCCATTTCACTTCCTGTCTTTATTTCTGTGACTATTGCTAGCATTCTTCCTAGGACACCAATTTAATTCATTCACTCATTTATTCATTTATTCAACAAATAGTTATTAAGTTTGACTTTGAAATGGTTCTGCTAGAAGGTATTGAGCAAAACAAACATGCTTTCCAGACAGTGTCCTCCTGAGGATTATAGGTCTATTACCATCTAGTTGTTCCTTTTCCCTTTCCAGGTTTAATGAATAGATAAGTAATACTCATTTCATCTTGATTGCTTTCAGGTCCACTCCCCTGCCCCAGTGCCACCCTAAGCTGTGCCAGAGTTCCAGAGCCTGGGACAAGGAGGGGGCAGTGCACCATTAATTAATTGTCACCCAAGTTACCTCTGGGACATACACATCCATCACTCCTGTTTGTGTGGGCTCTTCAGGCCCAGTGACTTGATGTTTCTATGCCCTGCTTTGGGCATTCAAGTCTTCTCAGAGGCAGCCTCTGCTCCCAATTTATACATCCCAGTACCTGGCACAGCCCTGGATTATGCTTCCTTGCACCACCGTAACTATCAATAGCATCCCCTTTCAGCATCAGATGTGTCCTGCTTTGGTCAGAAGGTCAGGAGAGTGGGGTTTCCCTCTCCTAAACCATGCACACAGCCATTTGTCATCCACAGGCATCTCTTGCTTTATTGCACTTCACAGGGGTTGCGTTTTTAACACAAGGCAAAGACCCTTCACCAGCGAAAGATGACAACTCACTTGAAATACTGACTTTGTTACAGTGGTCTGTACCCAAAACCTCAATATTGTTGAGGTATGCCCATACATGAGCCAGCAGAATCTGTTTCCAGAATCGCATTCTGATCAGGGGCTTAGGAATCAGCATGTGCCCTCTGCTCCGCTAAGGGGATTATCTGTCCTAGGGCATTTCCTTTTCCCAGGAGTTTGGACTTCTGGACATAAAAACCAAAACATGTTGCAGCCTTTGCCTTTTTCTAGTTTCCCCAGTAGCCATATCCCTTGCCTCAGATGGGGAGGAAAAGAAGAAGAAAAAGACCTGTCTTATGATCTCAGAATTGTATCCCAGATTTAGAACCCAACTATTTGTGCCTGTGCATTATTGCTTCTAATGACTAAAAGTTCTTTAAGGACGATTTACCTTATTACTTTTTTTGCCCGTACTTCCTAGTTCACTTTTTCATTCAGGAATTAAGGACTTAAAAGTTTATAAACATACAACAAGAATAAAAGAATTTTACAGTGAAAATATATACTCACTACCTAGATTCTACTACTACTGTTTTGCTATTCTTGTTTTAATCACTAATCCATCCATTCTATTTACCTATCCCACAGGGTAGGCTCACCAAATGCCTGTTTAAGATATGAATGTCACTAGTCATTGACACCTGAGTGTGAATGAGTGACAGTTCTTTTTCCAAGTACAGCTCTCGGCACAGAAGAAGAAAGCAGTTGGGTTGGTATCTCATTGTAGTTTTGATTTGCATTTCTCTAATAGCTAATGAAGATGAGCATCTTTTCATATATCTGTTGGCCATTTGTATTTCTTCCTGGGAGATGTGTCTGTTCATGTCCTCTTCCCATTTTTTATTGGATAGTTTGTTTATTTGTTGTTGAGTTTTGTGAGTTCTTTGTATATTTTGGATATTAGTCCCTTATCTGAGTTGTTTGAAAATATTATTTCCCATTTAGTTGGTTGTCTGTTTATTTTGTTGTCAGTTTCTCTTGCTGTGCAAAACCTTCTTAGTCTGATGTAGTCCATAGAATATACTCAGCCATCAGAAATGATGACATTGGATCATTTACAACAAAATGGATGGATCTTGGTAACATTATACGGAGTGAAATAAGTAAATCAGAAAAAACTAAGAACTGCGTGATTCCATACATAGGTGGGACATAAAAAAGAGACTAAGAGAGCCTGACCTGTGGTGGCGCAGTGGATAAAAGCGTCGACCTGGGAACACTGAGGTCGCCAGTTCAAAACCCTGCACTGGTCTGGTCAAGGCACATATGGGAGTTGATGCTTCCAGCTCCTTCCCACCCCCCCTCTCTCCTCTCTAAAATGAATAAAAGAAAATTTTAAAAAAAAAGAGACTAAGAGACATGGACATGAGTATGGTGGTTACCAGGGGCAGGGGGCCTGGTGTGGGGGGTGGGGGGTGCAAAGAAAACCAGATAGAAGGTGACAGAGGACAATTTGACTTTGGGTGATGGGTATCCAACATAATTGATTGACAAGATAACCTGGAGATGTTTTCTTTGAACATATGTACCCTGATTTATTAATGTCACCCCATTAAAATTAATTAAAAAATAAAAATATAAAAAAGAAAGCCGTTGGGTATCTAAGGGAACTAGAAAGATCGAGGTGGGAAAATGTAGACACCTTGGGGTGGCAAAAGTAAACTTCCCTCTCTTCACATTTGTCCAACTGGATATGGCCCCCCTCCTGGCTTTCCCATGGAATATAGTTCTGTACAAAGATGCCAGAATTTAGTTCCCCCTTTTAGTTCACACACAGCCGCTCTGCAACAATACCGCTGTCCCAGAATTCAGTCAGGCAATGAGCCCAACTCCTACTGAACTGCCATGAATATAAAACATGAGCAAGACTTCCAGATGCCCACTCTCAACTACCTGAAGAGCCCAGACATGAAAATAAAAGCAAAGATCCCCCATCTCCCCCAAAGCCCTGAGGCTCCTAGTCATTCTCCAAGTCCTGAATCAACTGCTCTGCAAATCTCTGAAAGCTTTAGACTTTCCCCAATAAATCAACTTCTCATTTCAAAATGTCTCTTACCTATTTACAGAACTATGGTTAAAAACACAGGGTTTGTAGCCAGACAGCCTATATTCAGACCCAGACTCACTAAGTTACCTTGCACAGCTATGTGGTTATCACATCCTTAGTTTCACCATTTGTAAAATGGGGCACATATACACACCTCACATATATATCATATGTATATATACATAATAAACATTTCACAAGCACTTGGTCAATGGACATTGCTCTGGGTGGGAGTGACAGAGCAGTGAACATGGACACACTCAGCCCCTGCCCTCCAGGTGCTTACAGCCACCCCCCTGCCACCCCCAAATTATAATGAATATGAAATAATTGTAAGTGCATTGATTTAAAGTCCCCTGCTCTTTGTGACCATGTCTGCAATGTCGACATTAGCACCATTCCGTTTGGTCACTCTCTCCCCAAAGCTAAGGTGACCAGATTTTAAAATTGGTAAAGTGGGACACCATTGACGGGGGGGGGGGGTTCTTGATTAAAAATTTGGTCTATATGGAGGAAAAAAAGTTTTCATAGAATGCAAAAATAGTATTGTAATATATTTTTTTAAATTTCAACATAAGTACAATTTACAGATTATAATACATTTAAAAATTATGTATAGTATTATTTTATTCTTTGGCATATTTCTCATTTGAGTGAATTTCTTTTAGTAGATTGCTGTCGTTTAAAAGGTCATGACATTTTTCACAAGAATTTGTTAAATTATATTTCACACATAAAATGGCTTTCAAAGTCTCAACACTTAATTGTGATTTTTCTAATGTCCACACTTTATTTACCATAGAAAAAAATGCATTCAGTCGCAGCATTAGTTCCTGGTAAAGATAGTGTGTATTGCACAATTTTTAGTATTGTATGGAACATAGTTTGTTTCAAAATGATGAAATATTTCTAATCATTCGTTCTCTATTGTGATTTTTGCTGATGCCCAAGATTTAACCTTTTCCTTATCAATCTATTTTTTAAATAATGATACCTCATTAAAAAGATAATTTTTGGAAATATTACTATATAGGAAATTTTGTGTAAGTCAGAGGGATCGGGTTACACGGTCCCAAAACCGATGCTGGAGCTGCAGGAGCGAGTAGGAGCAGGTAGTGCAGCACCGCTGGTGCACTCGCACACAAGCGGTCGCGCACACTCCCTGCCTGGACTCGCCCTTGCAGCCGCCATGCTCCGGGTGTCCAGCCCCGCCACCCGCTGGAGACATAGCGGCTTGCGCCTTGCGGAGCCTGGAGCCACAAGCCTATGGGTAGTTAGGGGGCTTGACAGCCGCTGCCCCAGCAGGTACCTCTTGCCCAAAGTTCTTTGTTTCGGGGCCCCGCATGGGGCAGCCAGCTCTTGCTGCAGTGAGGCTTCCAGATGGAGGCCGGGACTCCCCGCTGAAAACCGTATATTTCCTTCCTGTTCTCCCGCCGTTCCCTAGCTTTTCGAGCATTTTTTCCAAAAATCGGGACTTTTTTAAAATGCCGCCGGACAAATTGTTAAAAATCGGGACTGTCCCGCCAAAAGCAGGACGTCTGGTCACCTTTACCATAGACCATCTCCACCCAGGCCTGCGGGCCCCTGGCACTGAGAACAAAGGTGAAATACTTACCTCAGCGTTCCTGCACCAACCCCTGGTGACTGTCCTGGGGACCACAGCAGCCGAGGGTCCCATTTTTCCCTCTTCTCTCCCTCTCCTCTCGGCTTCCTCTCAGGAATCCAAAAGATAAAAAAAGTCGCAGATCAAGGTCACAAACCTTTCCTCTTTGCTTGCTTTGATTTCCCCCTCGCTATGCTTACAGAAGGTCCAGACCTCCATGGTCCAGCTGCTTGTATCTGACCACCAGCTCTGCCAGCTCCCAGGGCGTCCCAGTGATCGCAAAAGGGGGCTGCTCATGATTAATTATATTTCTTAATAAGAAGCACCTGCCTGGCGGTGCTTTCTGGCGCACGAGGAGCGGAGTGAGGACACCTGGGCATCTCTCTGGGCGCTGAGGACTGAGCGTCGCTGGGGACCAGGGAATGCACACGCAACCTCCGACCTCCGGATCTGCTTCCCTCCCATCCCGCAGGGACCCCACCCATTCCACTGACAGTTCAGGAGGTAGCTGTGAGATCGGAAAAAAATCTTCCTGGAGACCAAAGATGCACCTACAAGTTAGATTCTGTCATCTTCCCCGGGGCTTCTTCCTGCAGGAGACCACTTCATGTGGAGAATTTCCTCAATTCATCAAAGATGACACTATGAAAAAGAAACATTCCTCTGTGCATGATTGATAACAGCGCGCCAAGTCTTCTCAGAGGTTGAAAAAACCCTGTGTCACTTCAGATGGAAGCTGTGAACGTATTTTTAAAAGGAAGGCATGCCAAAAGTTACAAAAATCTTAATTGTGGTATATGTTGAAAATCCTTTTATAAATCAGTGCTCTTGACATGCGTGCACTAATATGACTGTATATAAGATCATCTGGAGATAATGCCAAAAGGCCACATATGATGAACTTGAGGCAGAACCAAATGGCCCTCTGCTCCATCCCACCTAAGGTCAGCTCTGTGCCCGCAGATGGGCAGAAAGTAGCCTGAAAGGGAGCAGCAGCACTGGGAGTTCAGCCTATACCAGAGGTTGTGAGGTGAAAAGAGAACCAGATTCATATTGGGTCCCAGTTTGGATATTTCACCTTCTTCATGCCTCGCTGCCCATCTGTCAGCTGCAGAATGTTGAAAGAGGCTATAAGGAGAGCAAAGATAAAAACAGATCTAAAGAAGATGTCATGATGCCTGACCAGTGGTGGCGCAATGGATAAAGCCTTGACCTGGGACGCTGAGGACCCAAGTTCAAAACCACAAGGTTTGTGGCTTGAGTGCGAGGTCGCCGGCTTGGGCATGGGATCATTGACTCATGATCCATGGTTGCTGACTTGAACCCAAGGTCGCTGGCTTGAGCAAGGGGTCACTGGCTTGGCTGAAGCCCCCCGGTCGGGGCATGTATGGGAAGCAATCAGTGAACGGCTAAAGTGATGCAACTACAAGTTGATGCTTCTCCTCTCCCTTCCTCTCTCTCTCTCTCTCTCTCTCTCTCTCTCTCTCTCACACACACACACACACACACACACACACACACACACAATGTCATGGGCAAGATGAAGGAATGCATTGCTACATGTACCCTAAAAATGTTTCCTTCCTCCCTGTCTCTCTTGCCTTCTTCTCTCCTATCTGGTTTGGAATCAAAATGCTTTAGCAGGCAGTGGGCAAAAAACATCATTCATTCCAAACAAGGAGTTTACTTTTTCCTGTCTTTGGGATTTATTAAAACCTTGGGATTCCATGCCTACTCCACATTCCCATGTGGCTTCTCTTTAAGCACAAACATCAAAAAGGATGCAGGCTGTTATATAAACTGCAAAAGTCTAACGTGTTTATTCATTACAAACAGCTTGCACAGCTTAAAAATCAAATTAATTAGAAGGTGCAAGTCGAAAATAGTTTTGAAATGTTAATTAGATCTGTAACAGAATCACTTTATTTTTAGATCTCTGAGAAATGTCTTTCTGATTTATTGTCATTGCTCATGCTCTCCACACTTACAACTAGAACAGAAAAAAAAGAGGCATTCTTTCAGTCTATCTTTCCGTCCTCTGCTGCACACCCTCCACAGTGAATCACACCCAGAGGAAACCATCGTGACTGCGTTGTTGTTAGGCTTCTAACCTTGAGCTGTGTGAACTGCTTCTTGTGCATTTAACCTGCCTGGATGGATGAGCTCATTACGGAACCACCCAAGGGGCCTTCTCTATTGGCTGTCCTCCCAGACCCAGTTCTCTTTCTCCGCCCAATGCCGTCACTGGTCAACAGACCTGCCCTGTTTGGGGAAGCTGCAGGTCCTCACACCTTCGCATTGTGTGCTGGTCCCCCTCCTGCAGGAAATCTTAAGAAGGTAGGGAGTTGTCATTCCAAGCATCCAGCTGATTCTGCACCTTGCACAAAAGACACCCTTTTTCCAGGGCACCACCAACTCTTCAAAGCCCTCCCCTGGGTTCCTAGGGAGGGAGGGAAGTGACCCTAGTCAGCAATTCCTACTCCTTGCTTTGCTAAGGGCTGCTTTCCCTTCTGAGTCAGCGCATGCCTAGTAGGAAACCCTGCATTCCTCTCACTGCTCCCCCTCGCCCAGAAGCTGAGCAGCCGCAGATGGTAGAGCAGCCCCGCCTAGGGCTCTGAGAGGGCTGTCAGAGCTGCCTGCCAAGGGTGGGGGGATACCAAAAGCCCAATGGTTTTGTTTTCCTTTGAGACACAGGAATTCAGGCTCTCCTTGTCCATATGCCCATAGATGGCGAGTGTCTGTCTCTAAGTCTCTAGGGCAGGCAGGCATCCTGGGATTTGCCTTCAAGTCTTTAAAAATTAGGACCCTGGCTTTGGTGCCTTGGTTTCTCCTTACTAAGCAAGTCAAAAACATTTTGGATTAAATAAAAACTAAACCCAGATTTTCTTTTGACAGCACGGTGCACCCCACCCTTTCCCACACATCTAATCTTAGTACGTCCACCCCATTTCTCTCTTAGCTTTTCCTTCTTGCTGCCTCTCTAACAAAATACTCCTGTTCCCTTACTCAATGGCTTCTCAGTCATTTTTTCTTTTTTGATAAGTCCTAGACCCAATTCTAATCTTTGCAACATTTCCATCAATTCAGACAGAAGCTGCTACTGAAGAAAACCTGGGACAACACTGGAGAAAGGGCTCTCCACCTGTGTCTTTCAGAGGTCAAGGGCTGCCTGGCCTCTTCCATCGGCTGACACTCCCAGGATATTTAAAAAACAACAACAAAAAAACTGATAAATACTAAAAGTCACAAAAATTGTAGAATATATTGTATGTTTCCACTAAACAAATTAACCACTAACACACATTCACAAAGCAATATAATTGAACTGTTTCCGAAAGACATCCTCTAAGGTTTAAATAGAAGGCTCATTGTGAATTTAGGGCCCCAGTTGAAAACTTGGATATCCATTTCTTCTTGAAGAACCTTCTGGCCCAATTATCACTCTTCTTATCTAGCTGACAACAAGCTACTGATAAAGGTGAGCAGGGAGGACAGAGGGTATTTGATTCCCAGGGCTGCCAGCCACACCCCTGGGTCTGGGCACTCTGAGACGCCCCTTTACCCACTCCTCCCAGTTAGATGCTCAGTACCAATGACTAAATGGTAGCTGTTAATGTCATCCTTTTCAAACCATAGCTGGTTTTGAAGCATCGCACACAGAGGTATTTCTAAATCAACTTAATTGCTTTTAGCTCTCTGCTTTTGAATTAATAAAAGTGTTTTAGAATATCATCATTTGAAAGAACAGCAGATGATTGGTAACTGTTGGAGCTGGGTGATAGTGCTCAAGGAATCAATTAGTATGCTGGTCTCTACTTTTGTGCATATTTGAATTTCCTACTATCAAAATGAAATAAAAGCAAGCAAATATTCTTGAATTTGTATTTACTCTAAACACTAGCATTTAAAATAAAACATTCTGAATTTTCCTTTATAAATTAAGAAAAAAACATTTTTTACCCCTTCCTGTTTCCTATTTTATTTTTTAAACTTTTGTCTTGTTTTGTGGTTCTGTATGTTTTGTTTCTTTAGTATAATTTTTATATATAAGACCTAGTTTATTATTAAATTATAGTTTTTACAATAGAAATATTATTTCAAAGCATTTCATTTTATTAAAAAACATTTACTAAGACTTACTAAATGCCCCAGAGGTCACAGCAGGTAAGATGTGAGAAATAGAGACTTACTGGTAGGTGTGGAGAGGTGCTAACTGTGAAGTCCCAGGAAAAGCCCTGGCGATGGCAGGCAATTGGTGGAAGGGGCACCATGGAAAGTTTTCTCAAAGAAGCTGGCTTTTAAGTTGAGCCTTGAACAATAAAGGGAATTTTACCAGATTACACAAATAAGAAGTGGAAGGGGAGTTATTCCACAAGAAGGAGTTGTGCGATCCAACGTGAGAGCCCAGCGAACTCAGGTATGCCGAGTACTTCTGTGTGTATCTGCAGGGTATGCATTTGTGTAGGGTCAATGGCAGAGTGCGGAGGGCCAACCCAACATAAAGCTAGGTAGGAAGGTTGAGGAACTTTGCTAAGGTTAAGCTTTGCTCTTTGGGCCAGCATTTTTAAAAGTACAACTTTGAGGCAGGTGGTCCAGAGAGCGCTACGTGAGAAATGCTACTCAGAGGATACCCATCATGTACTTTGGAGGTAAACAGACCCGAGTTCCAGTCTCATTCTGCCTTGTACTAACTGTGAGATTTGGGGAAGGCAACACAATACATCTAAGCCTCAATTTTCTTACCTATAAAATGGGAATAATAAAGATACTTGTGCCTGACCTGTGGTGGCGCAGTGGGTAGAGCATTGACCTGAAATGCTGAGGTTGCCAGTTCAAGACCTTGGACTTGCCCTGTCAAGGCACAAGGCACATGGCACATATGAGAAGCAAATACAAACTGATGCTTACCGATCCTCCCCCACCCTTCTCTCTCCTTTCTCTAACATGAATAAATAAAATCTAAAAAGAAAAAAAAGGATACTTGCTCCTTAAGGTTGCGGTGAGGATTCAGTGAGATAGTTAGCACAATACCTGTAAGATTAGAATGGCTCAAAATATATTAGTTGAGAGGTTAATAACCAAAATTTATAAAGAACTTATAAAACTCAACACCAGGAAGACAAACAATTCAATCAAAAAATGGGCAAAATAAATGAATAGAAATTTCTCCAAAGAGGACATACAGATGGCCAATAGACATATGAAAAAATGCTCAACATCACTAATCACTAGAGAAATGCAAATTAAAACCACAATGAGATATCACCTCACACCAGTCAGAATGGCGCTCATCAGTGAAACAACACAGAATAAGTGCTGGCGAGGATGTGGAGAAAAGAAAACCCTCCTGCACTGCTGGTGGGAATGCAGACTGGTGCAGCCACTGTGGAAAACAGTTTGGAGATTCCTCAAAAAATTAAAAATTGAACTGCCTTTTGACCCAGCTATCCCACTTATAGGAATATACCCTAAGAACACCATAGCACTGTTCGAAAAGAAGAAATGTGCCCCCATGTTCGTGGCAGCATTGTTCACAATAGCGAAGATCAGGAAACAGCCCAAGTGTCCGTCAGAAGACGAGTGGATTAAAAAACTTTGGTACATATATACTATGGAATACTACTCAGCCATAAGAAATGATGACATCGGATCATTTGTAACAACATGGGTGGACCTTGATAACATTATAGGGAGTAAAATAAGTAAATCAGAAAAAAACTGAGAACAGCATGATTTCATACATAGGTGGGACATAAAAGTGAGACTATGAGACAGGGACAAGAGAGTGGTGGTTACGGGGTGGGAGGAGGGAGGAGAAGGTGGGATAGGGAGGAGGGGAGCGGCACAGGGAAATCCAGATAGAAGGTGACAGAGGACAATTTGACTTTGGGTGATGGGTATGCAACATAATTGAATGGTAAGATAACCTGGAGATTTTTCGTTGTACATATGTACCCTGATTTATTGGTGTCACACCATTAAAATTGATATATATATATATATATATATATATATATATATATATATATATATATATATATATATATATTAGTTGGTATTGTTATTTTGCTTAAAAAGTTAATCTTGACAGCTTGCAGGGTAAATGGAATTTGAAGATAGTGACAGAAAACTCATATTTATAAAATGTCAGGCATGGTATAGGGTGTGAAGTACCAAAGACACATAAAGCTTAAACAGTCAGAGTGGGTTGATAAGACTTATTAAGTCCACTAGGTATGGTTGTACAGGCTCTGCCTTGCACCACAATGCCACATCTAAGAGGGTATCATTCACAGTTCAGACATCACAGATCTACATACCGATTACAATAATCTTGTCAGACAGTCCAGTGTCTTGTTCCAATAAAATAAGTAAATGACAGTAATTTTCTTTTTCTTTCTTTTTTTTTTAATTCAGTGAGAGGAGGGAGGCAGCGACAGACTCCGGCATGCTCCCTGACCAGAATCTATTTGGCAAGCCCACTAGGGGGCGATGCTCTGCTCAGCAACCAATCTCTTCTTAGCGCCTGAGCAAAGGCCATGCAGTTATCCTCAGAGCCTGTCATGAAGTCTGCAGGCTGCAGCAGGAAGTTCAAAATTTATTTTTATTCTAATGGCAGCTCCCCCGTTTCAAGCAGGAGAGTGACATGATATAATCTATTTGCTAAAATAGTTTCTCCTGACCTCATGCACAGTCCAAAGATAATTCCAGACTAATCTAATTTTCTCTAAATTTGAAGCAAGTCTGGAATGACTTTAAGACCCACCAAAGAGGATTCTCTCACTCTCCTACACATTGATTCAATCAAACTCCTGTCCTGGTTTCTTTCCCACCATGTGGACTCCTACCCTCTGTGGGGCTCCTCTGAAGGACACAGTCTGGCAAAAAAACTAAAGTTCGAAATTCTCCTTCTAGCAAGCGCAGTACTTACATCGTCTTTCTGTCACTGAATACCCACAGATTTTCTGTATTTGCTGGCTGCATGACCTGCTGACAGGCATCATGCAAACCCGGAGATCCCCCCACCCAATTTGCAACATGGACACACGGAAGGACTGCACACTGCAGAGTCTCCCCTTCCCCCAATTTGCAACGTGGACACTTGGAAGGACTCTCTAAGTTTTGGCAACTGGCTCTTCACAGCTTGAAAGCTCATCTCCTCTCCCAGGGGGGGGGCATCCCTCTCTGCTGGGACATGTGCAGACTTGGGAGCTACCCCAAGCGGTCTGAGTCCCTTAGTCATACGGACTGAAAGGAAGCCGGGAGGGGGTGTCTCACAGGAGACAAGCAGATTTCTCAGGGCCTGGGCCTCCTTCTTGGCCAGTCCCCAGGAGATGAGTTCCAGCTGCTTTCCTTTATAATCGTCCTTCTCTCCCACCCTGCTCTCCAGCTGGGCCCTCAATCCCTGCCTCCTCTGGCCTGCTCCCAAGCCCTACAAGATTTCATGGAAAACATCACTGTGAAAAGGGAGGAGTCAGGGACTGGGAAGCTGAAGAGCTGGGGGATGTTCTTCTGTCCTGGAAGCCTGTTCCCTGGACCTGTCAGCTCCTGTCTGGGGAAGGATGGGATGCCACAAGTCAAAAACAGGCAAGTGAGTTTCCTTCGGCCCGCTAAGCCCCTGGCCTCCCTCCGCCTCCCACTCCCCAGCCCGCACTCATGACTGCCCTACACCTGTGGAGAACTTCCAACCAGATTCATTTGCTGTGGTTTCTGAAATAGATATTTTCAAGGCCTGGGGGTAAAGACACTTTTAGGAAAGGGAAAGATAAGGGGGAGGGAGTAGGGGGAAAGAAGAAGTGACTTTGAAAAGTGAAGAGCTAGCAAGTCAATGAAACATCATGGTCAAGGGCAGGGGCTGCAGAGTCAGATCAGACCTGGTTCCCGTTCTGTCTTTGCCCCTCACTCAGTTCAGATGAATTAAGGCTGGCAATTCAGACTTCTCTGAGCCTCTGTTTTCTTATCCATAAAATGGGCTTATTTGTAGCTGCTTTCAAGGCTGAGAGCTAATGGGATTCTTAATACAATTGTTATCTACTCTTGGAAGTGCTTGATAAATAATATTAATTATAATAGATTAATATTTATTTATGTAAAAAGAGCATTGGAATGGGAGCCCGCAGGGCTTTAGAAAGAAAAATAAACAAACGGAAGAGTAACAGTTGAGCAATTTCAGAAACACGAGCTGTAAGTTTAACACTGTATATATATTTTTTAAATCAGATTTTGTAGTTTCCAGAGGTTTTCCTATCTCTTATCTGTCATGGTCTGTACAACTGTATGAGGTCTGAGAGATGAGTAGGTATGTTTATCCCATTTCACAGATGAAGAAACTGAGGCCCAGGAGGTAATAATAAGATAAGGAATGTAAGCGGTCTTTGGTATATTGCAACATGTACACAAAAAACATATTGTTTCTGGGTTTTGTTGCCGTACAGACTGACAAGCAATGGGACACTGCCAAAAGCCCAAGTATCTTGAGTCTTTCTTCAATGTTTTCTGCACTGGATCTCAAAATAGCAAGAAAACTAGGCTAACATGCGTGGGAAGGGAGACTGTCCCCGGTGTTTTGGCAGATGGAAGAAGGCCTCTGGTGTGAGCTTGATGATTTGTATCCTCCAGCGCTGGAGGGTCGTGAGGAGCGGGGAACAGGCTGGAAAGACTGAAGCCAATTGTAAAGCCAGTAATCAAGGCCACTATCACAGCCGCCTGACCCATGCAGGTTCACATTAGATTCGAACAGTCGGTAATGAAACAGTGGAGCCAAGAACTGGTGAGCCATCAGCTTTAATTCTAGCTTGCACCCGGCGGGCAAGCAAAAACACACACTGGGCTCCAAAACCCACACATTCAGTGCTCACAAAGCTACTGACTTATCCGAGTTTCCTAGAATCAAAGGTTTCTAGCTCACCAGACTTATTCACCTCTGTTCCCCATCTCCTCCTGCACAAACTCTTAACAAACTGGCTTCTTCCTCAGCACTCTACCTTCTTGACTGCTTCTCCTGCACATGGCCTTAATCTGCTCTCCTCTCTGATACTAATCTCAGGAACCCAGGAACCAAGAGCTAGCTACTGGTCTCTCCCACTTTATATCGTAGACTCCAAACCTTTAATCCAATTATACAAACAAGCAAGTCTCTGTATAATGGAATCCCTCAGGAGAGTGCACCACCCTACATCATCCAATCAGTCAAGGGTGTGGAGAAGAACTTACTCTCAAAACTAAGCCTTAGACCATAATGACCCGGCCTGCTTACATTACAGCCTTTCCCCCACACCCATCCCAAGCATAAGGGCAAATAATATCACCTGGGTGATGGGCTTCTATGTGGGCAGCACCATCTTTAACAAAGTGAGCATATTATATATTATTTGCCCAACACCAATGCAGTGTACCCAGAAGTAATAACTGATGATTGTAGCCATAATGTTAATAGATGTAAAATGGGAGGTAAACAAATTAAATAATGGAAGTATCTCCCCAATGGAAATCCTTCTGAATGAAAATCAAGCTTAGAAACAAAGAAACCATTCCCAACGACATAAAATTAGCGGGTTGCATTTTATAATCCCCCAAAGCGGAAGGATCTTGTTCGGCAGATGAAATATATTATGCTCACTTTGTTAAAGATGGCGCTGCCCACATGGAAGCCCGTCACCCAGGTGATATTATTTGGCCTTATGCTTGTGCTGGCTGTGGGGGAAAAGTTGTAATGTAAGCAGGCCGAGTTGTTATAGCTTAAGGCTTTGTTTTAAGAGTAAGCTCTTCTCCACACCCTTGACTGATTGGATGATGTAGGGTGGTGATGTAGGGAGGAATCCCATTATGTCTCAGATGGGTGGCTTTGTATCAGAGACTTTCTTGTATGTATAATTGGATTAAAGGTTCGGATTATCTATGCTATAAAGTCGGCGGGCCAGTAGCTTGATCTCTCTCTTGGTTCGTGGTTCCTGAGGTATTAGAGAGGAGAGCAGATTAAGGCCATGTGGAGGAGAAGTAGCCAAGATGGCAGAGTGCTGAGAAAGAAGCCAGTTTGTTAAGAGTTTGTGCAGGAGGAGATGGGAAACAGAGGTGAATAAGTCTGGTGAGCTAGAAACCTTTGATTCTAGGAAACTCGGATAAGTCAGTAGCTTTGTGAGCACTGAATGTGTGGGTTTTGGAGCCCAGTGTGTGTTTTTGCTTGCCTGCCGGGTGCAAGCTAGAATTAAAGTGGATGGCTCACCACTTCGTGGCTCCTGTGTTTCATTACCGACTGTTCGAATCTAATGTGAACCTGCGTGGGTCGGGCTGCTGTGATAGTGGCCTTGACTACTGGCTTTACAGATCTTATTCCTTCTTTTCAAGCACTGGAAATGATTGCTTGGGTTTCAACCAGGAAAACCACATAACCGATTCTGGATCCCAGTTAGTGATTTTGCCAACAAGAACCAAGAGAACCAAACCGAGTATGGTTACTTGCTGAAAATAAACATAAATCAGTAATCAGACTTGCACAGGAAGATGCCAGAATTAAGCCGCACATCTGGTCCTATATGATCTTTGGAAGCTTTCTGAGCACCCACCCCCTAATTCTTTTTTTTTAATCTGAATCTGCTTTCCTAATGGATCCTGTTGAGTCTCCCTTTTATAAAACTAAAACTGATATTTCTTTTAGGGTGACTGGCTGCTTGAATACAGTGCAATCACCCTAAAATTCAACATGTCCAAAAATAGAAAATAGAACTCACTGCTTCCCCCAACAAGCACATTCTTCCTCCACATCTGAGAAGTAGCACTCCCGTTCCCCCAGTCACCCAAACCTAAACCTGGGGGTCCTCCTTGGGTGCTCTTTTTTCTATGCTGCTTTCCCTATAGGTCACTAAGTACTATTAACCTTTCTTAAATCCCTACACTTCTCTCCATTTCTTCTTGTCCCCATCTGGTGCAGGCCCTATTTTTAGTCACCTGGATTGCTTAGCCATGGTCACAAAGGCCTCAAACCTCAGCAGGACCTGCAGGGTTCCTACAGCATACAACAGCAACAATCTACTCTATGCAGCTGTTCCTAACCCCCTCTAAGTGCCCCACCCCAGACTAGCACTGACTGCCAAGGAGAAGGAGCTGACTGAGGAGATAAGCAAAGGTCATATCAGTGACTCAGTAGATAAGTAGGCAACATTGCCATGGTCATGTGTCTCTACTTTTAGCCTCTTAGCAATTCCTTTCCTTGCCTTCCTTCCTTCCTTCCTTCCTTCCTTCCTTCCTTCCTTCCTTTCTTCCTTCCTTCCTCTCTCTCTCTTTCTTTCCTTCTTTCTTCCTCTCTCTTTCTTTCTTTCTTTCTTTCTTTCTTTCTTTCTTTCTTTCTTTCTTTCTTTCTTTCTTTTTTGAGAGAGAGAAAGAAAAAGAGACAGGAAAGGAGAGAGATGAGAAGCGTCAACTCATAGTTGTTCACTGATTGCTTTCTCATATGTGCCTTGACCAGGGTTCTCAAGCCAAGCCAATAAACCCTTGCTCAAGCCAGCCACCTTGGGCTCAAACCAGCAACCTTGGGATCATGTCAATAATCCTACACTCAAGCCGTTGACCCCTCTCTGAAGCTGGGGAGCAGCTGGGGAGCTGCTGGGGAGCCTGAGCTCAAGCCGGCAACCTCGAGGTTTCAAACCTGGGACCTCAGTGTCCTGGGTGGGTGCTTTATCCACTGTGCCACCACCAGTCAGGCAATTATAGCCATTTTTAAGTTTACAGTTCTGTGACTTGATTACATTCACATACTTGTGCAACCATCACCATTCATCTCCAGAACTTTTCATCTTCCCAAGCTGAAACTCTGTGCCCATTAAATACTAACTCCCCATTCTCCTGGAAGCCCCCACTCTACTCTCTGTCTCTATTGAATTTGACTACTCTAGGTATGTCATAGGTAAAATTATACAATATTGTACTTCTGGGTCTGACATATTTCATGTAGCATAATATTTTCAAGGTTCAACCATGTTGTCGTATAGGTCAGAATTTCATTTTTTTATAAGACTGAATAATATTCTATTATCTATATAGACCACTTTTGCTTAGCCATTCATCTATTGATGGACATTTGGGTTGTTTTCACATTTTTGGCTATTGTGAAAAACATTGCTATGAACATGAGTGTGCAAATATCTTTTCAAGTTCTGCTTTCAATTCTTTGGGGCATATATGTACAAATGCAATTGATAAATCATAGAGTATAATTGTCTTATAACTTTTTATCTCACCAGCCAGACTATGAACTCTTAAGAGACAAAGATTGAGTCTTGACACAAATATTTGAATGACTGATCATTAACCCTAGTAAAAAGGATTTTGTAAGAGACTTAAAGTTAAGAAGATAAAGACTGGGGAGGGGGGCAGAATTGGGGGCTTTCCAAAGGTTCAGATCCTGGCTAAATTTACAAAGCTTTAAGATCTCAAACAGATGAGAAACAGGTGGAGGGCTCCCAGGGAAGATTTATCACTCTTGGTTAAGCTCACAGACTCTGGAGCCAGACCATCTGGATCCATAGCCTTGCTCTGCCACTCCCTAGCTTTGAGGCCTTCAGCAAATTATTTAACCTTTCTCTATAAAATGGAGAGAGTAATGATTAGTTCATAGGTTATTGTGAGGTTTAAATGAGTTAACACACACAAAACATTAAATAATGCCTGGCACATACTATGCCCTCAACAAATGCTACCATTATTAACAAAATTAGAATTAGATAAAGATTAGACTTAAAGTATGGGCTGAGTTTGGAATGTCTCAAGAAAATACCAATTGTTGTGCCAGGAGGTCCACTGTCACATGGCCCATTTGGTTGGGCAAGTAAGTCAGTATATTTTAGCACCTGCTTTGTGTCAGGCCTGATGATGATTATTAGGTATTATTATTATTATATAGATTATTCACATTTCAGAGGTATAGAAAATGAGGTGCAGAGATGTTCAATAACTTACCCCAGGTTACATGTTTACCAAGGACCTGAGCCTAGTTTCTAATCTACTCTCAAAGGAAAATGGTCAAGGAGTAAAACAGAGGGATAAACATCCCAGTTACATTCAGAAGACATGCTAGGGTGAGTACAGGTGTTTTTAAGAGGACAGGCAAAACCTTGGGAACCTGTCTTATGGGGAAAGGGAAGCTGCTAACTCCCGGGACAGCACTTTATGGGCCCCTTCCTCTGCAGAGCTTTCCAGGGCGTCACTGGCACTGCCCCCCTTCATACCCACCGTAACACATGAGGGCAGCAATTGGGAAAGTACACCTTTGTGGCAGAGATGGCTACTCACTCCCCCTCTAGTCATTCTTCCTTTCCTCCTAATAATTAAACTGTGATATCTATCTGGGCATACAATCACCAAGAACCTTGGTCAGCAAACTGCAGCTTGCGAGCCACATGCGGCTCTTTGGCCCCTTGAGTGTGGCTCTTCCATAAAATACCACATGCGGACGCCACCTCGATAAGGAATGTACCTACCTATATAGTTTAAGTTTAAAAATTTTGGCTCTCAAAAGAAATTTCAATCGTTGTACTGTTGATATTTGGCTCTGTTGACTAATGAGTTTGCTGACCACTGACCTAGAATGAAGACTGCATTTGGGAGCAACCTTGGGGTCTGGTGTTGCCATGATTCTATTCTGGTCAATGCAGTATTCAGTTAAAGAGTTATTTGTATACATCTGGAAACCTTCTCTAAAGGAAATGATACGACCTTTTTGTCTTCTTCTTTGTCTCTTCCAGAAAAGTGGCTGGAGTTCCAGCTGCCGTCTTGGCAAGTTGGAGGACCACACCCTAGGAATGGTGGGACAGAGAGCTGAAAAGAGCCCACACTGTGGAGCTATTCCTGCCAGGAGCATCTCCACCTGGAGCTCTTCTACAGGGAGAGAAATACTCTTTATCTTGCTTAGGCCACTATTAGTTTAGATTTTCTGTCATATTTTCTATTAACTGAGTTTCCACATGCTCTCTATTCAATAGAATCCCCTTCTGATATGTACACAATTGGGCCTTCACATACTCAAACCCAGGTTTGCAGGATCGGTGTCCTGAAACTGGAGTCCCACCCCTTGCTCTACCATCCAGAAGGAGAGAAGAACATAGACTCAATTTCCAAAACTGCTTCTTAGCCTTGGGTATCTTTCAGCATCTTCTTTTAGACAAAGTTTGGTAGTCACGGGACCAAAAACTTTATTATTCTGTCTACTTAGCAGAAAAATAAATCATGTTTCCCTGGTGTGGTGACTATTAGAAGAAAAGCCAGCTACGTGAATCCAATCATTCTAGCTCTGTTGAAGAGTAATGTGAAGTAAGATGTTATTCCTATAACTGAAAAGAATGTTAATGAGTACAGTCCTTTTAGTTTTGATCTATACCTTATTTTCCCTTGGAAAATAAATGTAATTTGTTTGAGGAGCCAATTGTTAAAGCCAAACCTGTGAACATACTTGTTCGTTTATTTATTATTCATTCAAAATATTACCTTTTTTCTTTAAAATTTTCCTTCATTTTATTTCAGTTTTTATTAGTGAGAGGCAGGAGGCAAGACAGACTCCCGCATGCAGCCCAACTGGGATCCACCCTGCAAGCCCCCTATGAGGTAATGCTCTGCCCATCAGGGACCACTGCTCCATTGCTTGGCAACCGAGCAATTTCAGTGCCTGAGGTGAGGCCATGGAGCCCAGAGCCAAATGGTCAAACCAGGGGTCCCCAAACTATGGCCCACCGGCCGCATGCAGCCCCCTGACGCCATTTATCTGGCCTCCGCTGCACTTTCAGAAGGGGTACCTCTTTCATTGGTGGTCAGTGAGAGAAGCACAGGATGCATCTGCACCCATAGTTCCCATTGAAATACTGGTCAGTTTGTTGATTTAAATGTACTTGTTCTTTATTTTAAATATTGTATTTGTTCCCGTTTTGTTTTTTTACTTTCAAATAAGATATGTGCAGTGTACATAGGGATTTGTTCATAGTTTTTTTTTATAGTCCGGCCCTCCAACGGTCTGAGGGACAGTGAACTGGCCCCTGTGTAAAAAGTTTGGGGACCCCTGGGTCAAACCATTCAAGCTATGGCTGTGGGAGGGGAAGAGAAGCAGATGGGTGCTTCTCCTGTGTGTCCTGACCAGGAATCAAACCCAGCACTTCCACATGTCAGGCTGACACTCTACCACTGAATCAAGCCAGGGCTCATTCAACAATACTTATTAGTATTTCAAGGTAAAAAGCTTTTATAAAACACTTAAACAGAATGCCTTTACCCATCATTTTGGACACTTGAGGAATAGAAATGCAAAAATCTCAGCCCCTGACAGTCCATGAAATGTACATGTCTGTTGAAAAGAGAAAAATAATACCTAGGAAGGAGCTAGAGCTTATGACCCAGGAGTGGACAGAGACTTTCCTGCTAATAGCTGTTCAAATATAGGGCATATTTTACATATGTAAATATGAAGACTCTATTAAGATAAACAAAGTGGCTGCCCAGGGAAGGGGAGAACAAAGTATCAGTGTGTTGGGCTAGAGGAACAGGCCTCTGCAAACTCCCCTCCAAAGTGCCCATCTTACTTGCTAAAAGTTCTCAGCCATTTTAATGTCTCTTATCTCTCAAATACCTTCCCTCTAGGAAGCCTGCTCCCATCACCTCCAGTTAGGGGGTAAGCCACTTAGTGCTTCAGATCCTAAAGCATAAAATTAGGTGTGTGGGGGAAAGGATGACTAAGTAATTTCTAAAATCCCCAAAGGTTTAATGATCTAAAATTCACAAGAATAACTATCATTTATCTGAGCACTTACTAATGTGCCAGATATTTTAGACTTACTGTCTCATTTGATTCTAATAACAACTGCAAGAGATACATACTCTTATTGTGTCCATTTTACAGATAAGAAAGAAAACACAGACATGGCCTGACCAGGCGGTGGCGCAGTGAATAGAGCGTCAGACTGGGATGCGGAAGACCCAGGGAAGACCCAGGTTCGAGACCCCGAGCTCGCCAGCTTGAGCGTGGGCCCATCTGGCTTGAGCAAAAGCTCATCAGCTTGGACCCAAGGTCGCTGGCTCCATCAAGGGGTTGCTCGGTCTGCTGAAGGCCCGTGGTCAAGGCACATGTGAGAAAGCAATCAATGAACAACTAAGGTCTCACAATGGCAACGAAAAACTAATGATTGATGCTTCTCACCTCTCTCCGTTCCTGTCTGTCTGTCCCTATCTATCCCTCTCTCTGACTCTCTCTCTGTCCCTGTGAAAAATAAAATAAAATAAAATAAAGAAATAAATAAAAGAAAACACAGACATGGAAAGTTCATTATCATGCTCAAGTTCATAGAAAAGGGGCAGAACCCAGGACTGTCAGATGGTAAAGCCTGTGGTCTTAATGTCTATGTATTAAGTATAAGTGCTACCCTCTAATCTATTCTCCTTGTATAACTATTTATATAAATGTCTTTCCAAAATATGAGCTCCTTTAGAGAAAGACAATATTTTGACCATCTTTGCAACACTTTCTGCTTAGAACACAAAACCTGGCACACAGTAGGCACTCAAATGTTTTGTTAATCAACTATAACAGTCACTAAAAACAATCATAAGCAAACTGCATACACACCAAGTGTGCACAAAGATTTTGCACCTTTCTCCTGCTCTGCTGTGTTATTGTTGGAGAATATGTCTTCGAACATAACATAGCTCCTTCTTCATATTCACTGAGCACTTCCTAAAAGCTGAGCGCTACGCTAGGTCCTTTAAAGGATACAAAGACAGTTAAGAGCTACTATTCTTCTGGATACAAAGACAATTAAGAGCTACTACCCTTCTGGATCCTACAGTTTATGAGACAAGATAGACCCATAAACAAATGAGTTGGCTGCAAAGTTGATTGTGATAGGAGGTACAGTGGAAACATGGATATAACATTTTGTTGAATTTGAAGCCACCTATTGGAAGATGCATCATTATTTTAAGTATTGCTAAGAAAGGAAAATTGCTGGGGCTTTTTGTTGGTTTTGTTTTTTTGTCAGAGACAGAGAGTAAGAGAGAGAGACAAATAGGGACAGACAGACAGAAAGGGAGAGAGATGAAAAGTATCAATTCTTCATTGCGGCACCATAGTCATTCATTGATTGCTTTCTCATATGTGCCTTGACAGGGGGGCAGGAGGGGCTACAGCAGAGCAAGTGAACCCTTGCTCAAGCCAGCAACCTTGGGCTTCAAGCCAGCGACCTTGGGCTCCAGCCAGCAACCATGGAGTCATGTCTACGATCCCAAACTCAAGCCAGCGAGCCTATGCTCAAGCCAGATGAGCCCGTGCTCAAGCCGGCGAACTCTGGGTTTCGAACCTGGATCCTCCATGTCCCAGTCTGACGCTCTATACACTGCGTGTAAAGCCAGTAGCCAAGGCTGAGATCATAGCCGCCTGACCCGTGCAGGTTCACATTGGATTTGAACAGTCGGTAATGAAACACAGGAGCCATGAACTGGTGAGCCATCAGCTTTAATTCTAGCTTGCACCCGGCGGGCAAGCAAAAACACACACTGGGCTCCAAAGCCCACACATTCAGTGCTCACAGAGCTACTGACTTATCCGAGTTTCCTAGAATCAAAGGTTTCTAGCTCACCAGACTTATTCACCTCTGTTCCCCATCTCCTCCTGCACAAACTCTTAACAAACTGGCTTCTTCCTCAGCACTCTGCGTCTTGGCTACTTCTCCTCCACATGGCCTTAATCTGCTCTCCTCTCTAATACCTCAGGAACTAAGAGAGAGAGATCAAGCTACTGCTCTCTCCCATTTTATAGCATAGACTCAAAACCTTTAATCCAATTATACATAAAGTCTCTGATACAAAGCCACCCATCTGAGGCATAATAGGATTCCTCAGGAGAGTGCACCACCCTACATCATCCAATCAGTCAAGGGTATGGAGAAGAGTTTACTCTTAAAACTAAGCCTTAGGCTATAACGACCCGGCCTGCCCACAGCCTGTTCCAGAACACACATTAATATCAACGAACTTCCATGTGGGCAGCGCCACCTTTAACAAAGTGAGCATAATATATTTTATCTGCCGAACACTGCGCCACCACCCGGTCAGGTTGAAAACTGCTTTTAATTATACTATGCACACCATTGATTTGAAGATGCAGTTTTATTGCAGAGATGTTAAAATATTTTTTAAATGTGCCTCTCGAATGAAGTTCTTGTAAAGCCAGTAGTCGGGGCCACCTTCACAGCAGCCTGACCCACGCAGGTTCACATTAGATTCGAACAGTCGGTAACAAAACATAGGAGCCAAGAATTGGTGAACCATCAGCTTTAATTCTAGCTTGCACCCGGCGGGCAAGCAAAAACACACACTGGGCTCCAAAACCCACACATTCAGTGCTCACAAAGCTACTGACTTATCCGAGTTTCCTAGCATCAAAGCTTTCCAGCTCACCAGATTTATTCACCTGTTTCCCATCTTCTCCTGCACAAACTCTTAACAAACTGGCTTCTTTCTCAGCATTCAGCCATCTCAGCTGCTTCTCCTGGCCTTCACGTGGCCTTACTCTGCTCTCCTCTCTAATACTTCAGGAACCCAGGAACCGAGAGAGAGATCAAGCTACTGGTCTCTCCCACTTTACAGCATAGACTCAAAACCTTTAATCCAATTATACAAACAAAGAAGTCTCTGAATAATGAAATTCCAAGAGAGTGCACCACCCTACATCATCCAATCAGTCAAGGGTGTGGAGAAGAACTTACTCTTAAAACCAAGCCTTAGGCCATAACGACCCGGCCTGCTTACATTACAGCCTTTCCCCCACACCCATCCCAAGCATAAGGGCAAATAATATCACCTGGGTGATGGGCTTCCATGTGGGCAGCGCCATCTTTAACAAAGTGAGCATATTATATTTTATCTGCCAAACAGTTGGTAAATTACATCTCAATACAACTGTTATAAAAAAGAAATATGTGCTTTAGAATTGAGAAGGTACAATAATAGCTCAATGGGAGGGCAGGGGCTGGGAGGCAGATTAAGTCATATGGAGAGGGATCTAGAAAAGCTTTTTAGAGTGGGTGTTCGGCAGATAAAATATAAAATGCTCACTTTGTTAAAGATGGTGCTGCCCACATAGAAGCCCGACACCCAGGTGATATTATTTGCCCTTATGCTTGTGATGGCTGTGGGGGAAAATTTGTAATGTAAGCGGGCTGGGTTGTTATAGCTTAAGGCTTTGTTTTAAGAGTAAACTCTTCTCCACACCCTTGACTGATTGGATGATGTAGGGGGGTGATGTAGGGAGGAATCCCATTATGCCTCAGATGGGTGGACTTTGTATCAGAGACTTTCTTATATGTATAATTGGATTAAAGGTTTGGATTATCTATGCTATAAAATGGGCGGACAGGTAGCTAGATCTCTCTCTCTCTCTCTTGGTTCCAGAGTTCCTGAGGTTAGTATTAGAGAGGAGAGCAGAGTAAGGCCACGTGAAGGCCAGGAGAAGCAGCCGAGATGGCAGAGTGCTGAGGAAGAAGCCAGTTTGTTAAGAGTTTGTGCAGGAGGAGATGGGGAACAGAGGTGAATAAGTCTGGTGAGCTGGAAACCTTTGATTCTAGGAAACTCGGATAAGTCAGTAGCTTTGTGAGCACTGAATGTGTGGGTTTTGGAGCCCAGTGTGTGTTTTTGCTTGCCCGCCGGGTGCAAGCTAGAATTAAAGCTGATGTCTCACCAGTTCTTGGCTCCTGTGATTCATTACCGACTGTTCGAATCCAATGCGAACCTGCATGGGTCAGGCTGCTGTGATAGTGGCCTTGGCTACTGGCTTTACAGTGGGCATTGACAATAGAATATGGGTAGGAATTGTGCCACGCAGAAGGAGAAAATGGGGTGGCAGAAAGCAATCCAGGCAGAAGTAACAGCTTAAGCAAAGTCTCCAGGAGGCCAGGGTGATGGGTGAAGTACAGTAAAAGCCTAAAGAAGTGGTTGGAGGAAAGACTGGAAGGCAGACTGACACACATGAAGGAGGGCATCACATGCCAGGCTACAAGCTATGCCTTTTTCCACATGTAAAGAGAAGCCTTGAAACGTTTCCCAAGCGCCAACCTCTAAAACTTTGGCAACCCCGTACAGCAAGAGACTGTAAGGCTTGTCTTCTAGGCACAGAGCTGTTACTGACCTGGCAGGCAGTATAATCCCCTTTGGAACTTGGAGCCAAATGACAAAAAGACTGGAAAGGCAAAGGGCATTGCCACCGGAAGTGCAGTGTTTAAACAGATGCTGGGAAGAAGCAGGGTTTCTGGTAGGGAGCCATGAAATTCCAAAGATCATGTCAGCAGAGCCAGGAAGCTGGAAGCCAGAAGTCATCACTCTGCTAGGAGTCACCCAGGAGAAATCAGAACTGCATTTCTCTTCCGAAGAGAATAAGAACTGGGAACAAGATGAAGTGGGGAGGGGGAAGTGGGCAGAGGTACGGGAAGGAAAACAGCTTCCCAGGCTGAGGGGAGCCAAGTTAGAGGAGGAGCTCCTACACCCAACTACTGTCACTTGTGAGCCAAGCCTGAACGTGCCTGCCCTGAGCTAAAAAGTGGCGAGAGCCTGAGGCTGTAGAGGACAGCAGGGTACAAAGGAGGCCCACAGCAAGGTTTGGAAGGCACATGCATTGCCATTCCCCTGAGCCCTGCAGACAGGGAGCAGCTGGCCTGCCCTCTTCCTGACCCTATCCAGGGAGGGGACTCCAGGCAGCTCTGCTAATTCAGGCGACTCCTAGAGGGAGGGAGGGGTGTGGAGAGGTGGGAGGACAGCAGGATGCCCCGCAGCCAGGAAGCCCCAGCTTGGTGTGCCAGGTACTTAGGCTAGAGATAGCTGCGTGAATAAACAGAAGAAAATGTCAAGGCCCACCTGGGTCTGTCTGCCCTTTAGCTTATTTCTTCTGTCTCTAGTAGAACTTTTGTAAGTTTTAAGTGAGCCGATTATGCAACTTTAATATAAACAGCACAGTCCACTCTCATCCTTTCCTGAATGCTGACACAGTTCCTAAGATGTACAAAGGACTGTGAACTCAGAAAAGCTGCTGGAGAGGGTGGTGAACTCAGGAGGGAGCTCTGGCCTTCTTCCTCAGAGGAAACGACCTTTCGTTTGGAATAACAGAGTTCAGGCCATTCAGTGCAGAGCACGGAGGCAGACAGAAAATGCAAGCTACTGGCAAGGCTGTGCTAAATGGAAGTGTTTATTTACCTGGAGTGTAAACCCACCCACCACTACAAAGGGTTGTAGGCCACTGAATTGCAGCCTGTGCCTGTTAGTACTTGCTGCCCTTGGAGATTAAGTGCTGACAGACGTCACCCAGTCTGGGTTTTTCCAAACAAAATCTGAAACCCTCTCTTCTTGATCAGTACCCATGTACCCAATCAAGAGCAGTAACAGGAAGAACCACTTGGCCAAGCCCACAGATCTGATAAGGCTCTCGCTTTGTACCTTAAGGTCAAAAGCTGCCTGTACTCTGCCCCTTTCCAGGCTCTGAGCTCAGTTCTCTTCTCAGCCCAGGCTCTGGTTCCAGCTGAAGCCATCAGGTATGGCAGGCTAGGGCTGAGGAATTTTACTCTGGAGGGACTATGAGGTTTTTAATGTAGTGTGACTTCAAGTGGGTGTTCCTACCAATATCATAGTAAGCAAGGCCAAATGTGGGCTTGGAAGATGCCCTGAAATCCACGTGGGCTCAGACCCAAATGAAACTTGGAGCTTCTGATTCTGTCAGGTCTGGGATCAGTGCAGAAAACGGCATTTTAGAAAGCATCCCAGACCACACTTTTAGAAATATTAAAACGGATGCCGTAAAACGTTGTTATCACAACTCCAGGGACTTACACCTTTATCCTCTGCAGAGGGCACAGCTCCTGGATAAGCTGCCCTACCCTACTATATACCCCCTGTTTAATCTGATGTCTCAGGAATCTTTCCCACATGATCTGAGGTAATTCTGGTAGATACCAAAAGATGTACCTACTATCTTCTTTGCAATGTGCAGTTTCTTCCCCTAGAGTATCAGTCCCTCTGTCTGCACCCATCAAAGCCCTACCTGTCCTTAAGGCTCAAAGACCTCCCCTTCAGTGAAAGCTTTCTTTACTTTCTCAAAACACAGTAATTCCTCTTTCCTCCAAACTTACAGAATTTCCATTTTCTCCCTACACTATTCATATACTACTTATCTCGTTTGTTTATTCTCTGTGGTCATTTGTGCACATATCTATTCTCCCTGCTAGACTGAGTTCCTGGATGGCAGAAGCCATATATATGTCATCCATACTACCTATTTTGGGGGGAATACATGGCACAAAGGAAAATACTGTAACACCCTAGAACTTGAGGCTAGGACAAATCAGTTTGCCTCTTAAGTGAATATCTGTTGGTTTTGCCAACCTAGAATTCATCCATCTTCTTCTGGTAACAGCATCATTATTTTACACTCACCTTCAATCCATGCGCAAAAACCAGATCTCTGGAGTGGTCATGTAACCAAGGTCTAGACCACTGTTTTTCAACTGCCAGTCCACGAACCTATGACAGTCTGCTAAAGAGTTAACCACTGGTCCACAGACTAGCAGTTGAAAACCATTAGTCTACACAATCCATGCATTCTATTCCCCGGACACCATGATTAATGTAGCGATGGGCGCGTAACCCAAGCCAGGCCAATGAGATTTCATTGTAGCAGTTTTTATGGAACTGTTGAGAAGAAGAGAATCTCTTTTTCAACTGGACGTGAAACTGGGAGGATGGTTGTCTGGAGCTGTTCCAGGCCACCAATAAGAGCCTAGTTAAAGATGATGCAAACAGGAAGTACAGCAGGTCCAAAGGGCTGGGACAATGACCCTGTTTGAATCTTTGGATGCAGCAGTGCCTGAAACTTTGAAATTACATAAATCAATGAGTTCTGAGGTTTTCTATCCTTTGTAATTAAAAAAGAAATACTGCCTAATGAATTCTCTGAAATTTCAATCAGTATAATCTATACTTTCAAAGTGAAGGTGATTAATCATCTTTCTATCAAAGTGTGATGGAAGAATTTGACTCTAGTCCAAATTTCAATAAAGAAAAATTGGATATTTCTAGTAAGTTGGGACTAGAAGATCATGATAATTTAGTAAGAGATAAGTCTGTATTTCCAATGCCTTGCATTTTCACATTGAGCTGGTTCAGATGTTCAGTCATGTTCACGAGATAGTAGAACTTCAGGAGCCACTCAGTGTTAGGTAACTCAGGGTGCTCGATGTTTTTCATTTCAAGAAAAGCCTGGATTTCACTCAGACAAGCCACGAAATGGCTGAGCACATTCCCTCTTGACAACCAACGCACATTGCTGTGCAGAAGCAGACCAGGATAATTATTCCCAACTTCATCCAGCAGTGTTTTAAACTGGCGATCATTTAAAGCTCGGGCAACAGTAAAGTTGACCACCTGAATGACCAGCAACATCACCTCACCAAGCTGCTCGCCACACATATAAGCACAAAGTGCCTCCTGATGTAGGATGCAGTGAAAACTTAGGATGGGTCTCTTTTTATGTTCACGAAGAAACGCTACAAATCCTGTTTTTCCCCACCATGCATGGAGCACCATCAGTACACACCGAAATAATTTTATCCATTGGTAGATTTTTTTCTTTAGCAAACTCAGTGAAAGATTTGAATAAATCCTACTCTCTTGTTGTTTCTTTCATAGACAAAACAGCAAGACTTTCCTCACCTAGTGGGTCACCAACAGCATACCTTGCAATCAGGCTGAACTGGGATAAATGGCTTACGTCTGTTGACTCATCCAAAGTGAGAGAAAAGAATGGTGCTGCATTTATGTCCTTCACTTGTGTTGCCTCAATTTGATTTGCCATCATGATGGTAGGATTGTGAACAGTTCTTGCTGACAGAGACATGTCTTTTGTTCATTTGATTATCTTGTCGTTATCTGAAAAGTTGTCAAAAAGTTTATTGGCAACTTCAAGCATGAATGTTTGGCATACTCCCCATCTATAAATGGTTTTCCGTTTCTCACAATTGCTAAAGCACCAGCAAAGCTAGTCAAATTCCAGTCACCTTGTTGGGTCCAAACACAGATTTGCTGCTGACTAGCTTGCACTCTGTACACTAGCTCTTGACATGCTTTCTTCCTGCTGTGCCCTGCTGGATATTTCAATGCAAATGTGGTATGGTGTGTGTCAAAGAGCTGCTTTATATTTGACTGTTTCATCAATGCAATTTTATCATTGCATATTAGACACACTGCAGAATCTGCTCTCTCCACAAAGGTGAATTCCTCTGTCCATTCTTGCTGAAAAGTACGATACTCCTCATCTTTTTTTCTTTTAGTCATCTTCTTTGTTAAAAGGGTTTCTGCAATTAGCTAGCTGACTACTTAATTAAAAGGAGGGAAGTTTACTTCCTGACCTCACAACGACCCATGTACATTACACATTATCCAATAAAAATTTGGTGTTGTCCCAGAGGACAGCTGTGATTGGCTCCAGCCACCTGCAACCACGAACATAAATGGTAGAAAATGAATGGATTGTAATACATGAGAATGTTTTATATTTTTAATGTTATTTTTTTTTAATTAAAGATTTGTCTGCAAGCCAGTTGCAGCCATCAAAAGAACCACATCTGGCTCATGAGCCATAGGTTCTTGACCCCTGTTATAGAGGTAACCCTTCTCCTTCCATGAACAAGGTGCAAAAATCCAGCAAGGCCTTAGCCTGAATCTTAGATAATGACGCCGAAGGCTTGATTGTAAACCAGTTCCATGACAAGCCATTGATTTCTGAGGATTGATTGTCTGATGCCCACTATAAGTCAGAAGCCTACCTTGAAAGAACTTTCCATGTGAAGTATGGTAGAAGCACCTACAAAGGTTGAGATCTGAGACTTAAATTTTTAGAACAGTTATATAAACTGTGTTTTGCTTTCTGGCTGGTGAACAGTTATCTAATAATATCTGTATATGTGGCAGAATTTGGTCAGATACTTGTTTCATTATAACCTGGTAGTGAGGTGTGGGTAAGTAGCCAATTTTTACCCTCCTCAAAACTTTTTTGGGGACTACCATTATCAACCAACAAGAACCTAAAAGTTTATTTGACCAAAGTGTCTTATTTCAGATCTCAAACCATACTATCATTCCTACTTTATACCATGACCACAATACCTTAGGGCTTTCATGCTAAAAATTAATAGCTGGTACATAAAAAGGCCCTTGACAAATATTGATTCATAAATTTGATGAGTAAATAAATGAATAAATGATTTAAGAGAATAAGTGGAATGGAACTGGAATGTTGTAGAGTGATCAGTGTATTTACTGAGGCCCTACTCTCCAACTTCCTCCATAAAGCCTTCCCTTCCTCATCTACTACTCACCATTATAGACTAGTAGAATTACCCTTTGGGTTAGATCATATTCACTTTTTAAGATACAAATTCGTCACTAGCAGAAGTTATATATTTCTACATTCTATAAAAACCCAATGTACCATTTTTATTTTCTGAATATTATAGGATATTTTTTAACATTTCTGTACTATTATATATTATAGAATGTCTCTATTCTGTAAAAAATCTAATGTGCCAAACAGAAGGTGTTTCATGAGAACTGACTAATGATGATTTGAACCTAATAGTCATAATATTAAACATCTACTCAATGCCAGTCACTATTCAAAAGTTTCATAAGTGCTAGGTCATCAAATCCACACAACATCCCATAAAGGAAGCATTGTTATTTCCATTGGGCCATTGAAAATTCCAAGAAATTACATTACTTGCCCGAGGTCACATGGCTTATAAATTCCAGGACCTGTGTAACCCAAGCTCATGCCCTGGTCATTATGGTTGTGAAATCTCTGGCTATAGGATGTTTACTCTAGATCAACTGCTATCCTCTGTCTTAAAGAGTTAGTCAATCCCTTCCCAAATTCTTCTAGGACTTAATGCACAAAGCTACTTCTCTCCCTTCCTTGGAAAGCTCCAGATTTCTCAGGAAGAGCAGTCACAGACTGTCTCAGGATACCTGTCTGCATGATCTTTAAATGTTTGCAATTTGGGAATTCCTCAGGACCCCAAGGTTCAGAGGGAAGGACTATTGCCGTCTTAGAGGGCTCAGTCTTACCTCAGACAATGATGGCTTTTTTGTTTTTCCTGAATTGCTGGGAACTGATTTGGAAAGCAAACAATGCCATGCTTTCTAATGGGTGTTACATAGGAAACAGATGTTCAAATTTAGCTTGGGCTCATGTTCTTTTGTGGTGGATAATTTCTTGGCTCACCTCTCTGCTTGAGGCACTGCCATCTGACAGATGTTTGGTGGAGATTGAGTCCCAACAAAGCCACAGAGGACAATAGCCTTCTGAGCAGGGCACTGTGAAGAGACAACCCTTGGCTTCACCTGGCAGCAGGCAGAGACCCCAGGGAAGCCAGCCTCAGTCATGGGCAGTGGAAGGATCGCTGCCTGCCTGTCTAGCCGACTGAGAGCCCTGAGCTGGTACCAGCGCTCTCAGCATCACGGATAGCGAGCAGGCCAGTGAGTCCACGGCACAGCAGTGAACTGAGAGAGTGTAAGGCATGGCTCAGGCTCTTAAAAGGAAATTGGGAAGGCAAGACACTTCCAGTGCTTCAGAATGAACCTTAAAAACTCTGTTCTTAATTGATTGGAAACTAGAAGATAAGATGCATTTCCTCCCATCTGCCAGCTGACCTAAGGAGCCCTCCTGTTTCCAGCAGCCTCTTTTAGCTGCACTTTGACTGCTGAACACACAGACCATTCCCAGCAAACCATGAGGTCAACCTTTTAACGCTCTTTCAGAATTATGTGGGGAAGTGAATAATGCCAGAGGCTAGAAGGGTCATGGCAAAGGGGAATATGTTTCACCAGGGTTTGGTGGGGAGTGGGGGTGGGGACGACAGTGAGTGATTGTTTTCTATGTTGAATTTAAACAAACTACCAATAGACTTTTGAACTGTATCTATGAACTTTCTAGCTGTATCTATTAACAGTCCATCTTATTGACAAAAAATATAGATAAATAAATCCCTCTAGTACTACCACAAAATGTCTAACTCTCATTGGAGCTGTCAGAACCAACTATAAGTCTCAAACCAGAAAAATCATAGAAGATTTTAAAAATGATAAGTGTTTACACATGTAGTGCCAGTCACAGAGTTTTACAAAATGACTCACTTAATCTTAACAAAAATCCTATTATCCTGATTTTAGAGATGGGGAAACCGAGGCACAGAGACATTAAAGGCTTTGCCCCAATCCACACAACCAGTAAGTGCAAGCATCCAAGCTCCAGAACGCAGGCTGTGAAATATCACACTCCATTCCCTCCTGTTTAGTTATTTGTATTGTTAAAGAATTTCTCAATTTCATTGAAGTGGTCAAATGTGTTGTCACAAATTGTTTAAATCTGTAGTAATATTCCCTCTATTTTTCTATTTTTGCCCATTTTTAATTTTGATTTCTGCCATTATCTTTATTATTTCCTACCTTCTACTTATCTTGAGCTTCCTTTTTATCTTCTTAAAGTAGAATTCTTAGATGTTGATTTTAGAATTTTTGTTGTATCCATTATAAGCATTTAATGTTATAAATCATCCTCTAGGAACTGCTTCAAGTATATCCCATAAATTCTGTTATTTAAGATATTGTATATATCATTATCATTCTTTTGAGATATTTTATAATTTATTATTTGGCCCATGGGTTACTTAGAAATGTCTTATTTAATTACCAAATGTTTGAAAATTTTACAGATATATTTTTCTTATTTAATTGCTTTATAATAAAAAAATACTCATTTTAAATGTATTGCGACTTATTTTAGAACCTAGCATATGGTCTCTCTCAGTGACTGTTCTCTGTGCGCTTGAAAAGAACATGCACTGTGCCACTGCTGTGTGTAGTGTTTTATCTACATATGTCAATTAGGTCATCTTGATAGTTTTCAAGTCTATGTCCTCACTCGTTGTTTATCTACTTACTTTATCAATTATTGAGAAAAGAATACTAAAATCTCTAACAATAAATGTGTATTTATCTATTTCTCTTTTTAATTCTGTCAGCTTCTCATGTATTTTGAAGCTCTGTTACTAAGTGCATATATACTTTTAGGATTGTTATCTTCATAATGAATTGGCTTTTTTATTATTAGGAAATGTCCCTCTGTCATTGGCAATGGCCCTTGTCATGAAATGCACTGTTGATATAGCTTTATTTTGATTAATACCTGCATGTTATATTTTATTTCATTCTTTTATTTTTAAAATTTGTCTCTATCTTTTTTTTTTTAAGTTTTTTTTTATTTCTTTTAATTCATTTTAGAGAGGAGACACAGAGAGAGAGAGAAAGGGGGAAGGAGCTGGAAGCATCAACTCCCATATGTGCCTTGACCAGACCAGTGCAGGGTTTTGAACTGGCGACCTCACTGTTCCCAGGTCGACGCTTTATCCACTGCGCCACCATAGGTCAGGCTTGTCTCTATCTTTTGAGTGTGTTTCTTTCAGACAACCTGTATGGATCTTGTCTTCTTCCAATCTGACAATCTCTGCTTTGAATTGATGTATTTAATCCATTTGTATTTAACGTTATTGTTAATATTGTTGTGTGTGTGGTTTTCTTTTATATCAACTATCTTGCTATTTGTTTCCTATTTGTTCCATCTCTTCTTTGTTCATTTCTTTTCCATGTTCCCTGCCTTCTTTTGGATTGAGTATCTTTAATGTCATTTAATATTCATTGCTTTATACATCTTAATTTTATAATGGTGGTTCTAAGGTTTATAATATGCGTCTTTACCGTAACTGACCTTCAAATAAAACTGCACTTCTGCAGAGATAATGTTAGATTGTCCAACAGTCTGTTTCCGTTCCCCCTTGCGTTGTCATGCCTTTTACTGATACATGTTATTGACCCCAAGTATATTGATATTATTTTTGTTTTAAGTACTCAATTATCTTTAAAGAAAATTTTAATAATGAGAACACTTTTATTCACATATTTATTGTTTTCAATGATCTTCACTTCTTTGTGTAGAGCTAGTACTTTTTTCCTAATAGGTTATAGAACTTTCTTCTCTATTTCTTACAGTATAGACAATGATTATTTTTTAATAATTAGTGCTATTGTTTACTTTAATCATTAGCTATTGTAATGCAGGCAATAATTTCTTATTAGTACTTATTTTAGTATTTATCTTAAATAAATTGAATACTTATTTAGTATTTGTTTATATAAAATTATCTCTCATCTGCTTTTTTTTTATAAAGCCAAAGTGTGAACGTGTTTATTATTTCTTTTTATTTATTTATTTTAGAGAGGAGACACAGAGAGAGAGAGAGAGAGAGAGAGAGAGAGAGAGAGAGAGAGAGAGAAAGAGGGAGGAGCTAGAAGCATCAACTCCCATATGTGCCTTGACCAGACCAGTGCAAGGTTTTGAACTGGCGACCTCAGTGTTCCCCGGTTGACACTTTATCCACTGCGCCACCACAGGTCAGGCTCATCTGCTTTTTTAAAGGTTCTGTTAGTTGCATGTAGATTTCTAAGATAACATTTTCTTTCTGTGTTACTGTGTCTTCTGGTTTACATTATTTCTAATGTAAATAAAGTCAGCGGACATTCTTATGTTTGTTCCCTTGAAAGTAATATGTCTTTATTTTTCTGGATGCTTTTAATTTATTTACTTTAACACTGGTTTGCAGCAATTTGATTAAGATATGTCTTGATGTAGTTCTTTGTGTTTATTCTCTTTGGGTTTTTTTCAGCTTATTGCATCTTTTGGTGAGCATATATTTTAAAAATTAAATTTAGAATGTCAGCCATTATTTCTTCAAATATCTTTTCCACACTCCCTCCTTTTGGGGCTCAAATTAAATGTGTTAGGTTGCTTGATATAGTCCCATGGACCCTGGGCTCTCTTTATTTACTTAATATGTATGTATATATGTATGTATGTATGTATTTCAGCTCTTTTTCTTTCTGAGCTTCAACCTGGATGTCTCTCTCTCTCTTTCTTCTTTCTTTCTTTCTTTCTAATTTTCTTTCCTTTTTTTTTTAGCTACATTTTCAAGTTCACTGATTTTGTCTTTGGCAGTACGCTGCTAAGCCCATCCAGTGAATTGTGCATTTCAGATTTTTAGGTCCAGAAATTAATATGGTTCTTTTATTAAAATTTTTCATATTTTTCATTATGTTCACTGAGTTTTCTTGAAACCCTTAAACATATTCACAGTAGCGTAAAATCCTTGTCTGCTAGTTTCATCATTTGTCATCATTTCTGGAGTTGTTTCTATTGCCTGGTTTTTCTCCTGATTAGGAATCTTGTCTTCATGTTTTTTTCATACATATGGGCATATTTTAATTGGATTTGTGAGTATTATGTTGTTGAATGTCCATATTTTTGTTGTTTTCCTTTGAAATGTGTTGAGCTTTAGTCTTGCCGAGTGAATTTAGTTGCGGATCAGCATGGTCTTTTTGAGGCTTATTTGCAAACTTTCCTTAGGAAGGGCTAAAGTACCATTATTTCAGCACTGCTTGTGCCTTCCCCCTAAGGTGTGGCTTTTCCGGAGTCTACTGAGTGTCTGCCTGGTTGGAATTAGAATGTCTCTCAACCCTCCACAAGCTGCTGTTCAGCGTGCAGGTCCCTTGTGTTTTCGTTTCTCCAGTACACTGTTCTATGTGACCACCTGTGGAGTCTCACCTTACACATGTACCGTCTAGCATTTGGCCAGAGACCCAAGGAGACCCTGTGAATTGCTACACAGTCCTTTTTCTACATACTTCCTCTCTCTTGAATAACTTGAACCACGCATTCCAGTTGCCTCAACTTCCCCAAACTCTGATCTGTCTCCTCACTCAAGCAGGCTGCCATGATCCCCTTGCAAGCCCCTCCCTGTATAGTCCAGAAAGCCAGAGGGATCATCAGCTCACCAAATAGGTTTTGCATCTCGCAGGAATCAATGTTCTGTATGCCTGTTGTTCAGCTGAAGGCAGCTGTTTCATATATTTTTCTCAGTTCTCTAGTTACTTATTGCAGGAAGACTAATCTGTCAGTTATGCTATTGTGACCTCAGCAGAAGTTAGACTGGGTTTTTATTAAAATAACTTTTACTAAGCTCTTACTCTCTATTAGATATCGTTTTAAAACCTTTCCCTGTATTGCTTTTGTTTAATCTTTATATCAACGCCATAAAGTAGGTAAATTTTTTTCTTATTACAGACACAAAACTGAGACTTAGGGAGGTTAAGGAACTTGCCCCAGGTCATGCAGCTGGTAAGAAATGTGCCAAAGTCCTGACCTATCAGACTCTCACTTCTTCTTTTAAAGACTTCCCTCCCTTTTAATGTTAAATTTTCTTTTCTATGGAACTTTGATTCAGAATGTCTCTTTGTCATAGTATCTCCTATTTCCTTCAGGAATTTTCTTTTGTTTTACCCTGGATCATGGAACCCACCGTGCTCTTGCCCCTTGGCTCAGCAAGCCTCAAACCATTCTATCCTCCCCTCCCTTAATTGGCCTGAGATAAAAACAAAACCCATTTATTCATCCCTTCAACAAATATTTACTCAGAGCCCACTAAGAACCAGGCACAGTTTTTTGCCCAGGGAACAAAACTGATAAAAGACTATGCCCAAAACAATGTGGGACCTATGTTTTAGTAGAGGGAGGCAGAAAACAAAATAAAGAGGCTTTTATATAGTTAGGTAAATGGGAATGAAGTGTGATGAAGAAAATTAAAACCTGTGTTTGTGGGTACAAACCAAAGATGCAGAGGCAGGGGGTGAGAGAAACCAGGGGATGGGGGTTCACTGTGAATCCTGAGAGGTGACTGAAGATTGCATTTTTAGTAGGAGAAACTAGTACCTCTTACACCAAATCAGTCTGGCACAGGTGATTGAGTTCTTTCCAGGAAGGACAATAAGCAATGTGTAATTGGACTTTCTTGGAAAATAGGTGATATAATTTTTATTTATTTTTTTTAGGTGAGAAGAGGGGAGATAGTGAGATGACTGCCACATGTGCCCCGACCTAAATCCATCTGGCAATCCCATCAAGGGCTGATGCTCTAGTACCAACCTATTTTTAGTGCCTGAGACTGATGAACTCCTACAGAGCCAACCTCAGCACCTGGGGCCAAGCTAGAACCAATCAAACCACTGTCTGCATAAGGAGAAGAGGGAGAGAAGGAGGAGAGGAAGGGGATGAAGAAGCAGATGGTTTCTTCTCCAGTGTATCCTGACTGGGAGTTGAAACCAGGATGTTCATTCACTAGTCTAATGCTCTATCCACTGAGCCACTGGCCAGGGCCAGATGTGATCTTCTTATAGTGAAGGTTAAATACCTCACTGAGAACTGGCACCCTCATTTCCACCTGGGTAGCCTGTGCATTGATAGAACATAACAGAATATCCCAGCGCCTGGAAAACTCCAGGGCATGATTAGTTATCTTTACCAGAACTGATCCAGCTGCAGTTTACAAAGGCATTTACAATGTCATGTGGCTGTTCCAACTCGTACTAATCAGTTGTGTATACACTCAGTGTTAGAATTGGGGTGGCAGGATTTGGTGGCATTTGGACTAAAGAGCTGCCATGAAAGAGGGCAAGAATGGAGTTTCTCTGTGTCACTCCTGCCCCAGCCTTACCCTAGCCCCTGTCCTGAATACCCTAGCTGTCCTTAAGTTCCCCACAGACCCTCATGGTGCTTCCCTTCCCTGTAACAAGGATAGCAGACTCTGCTCCAAAATTATCCTCACTCCATTATTTACCTTTTATTTATTTATTTATTTTTAATTTATTCTCTCAGAGCAGGGAATCTCAGAAGCAAAACAATCTGGTGAATCCATCTCACTCTTGGCTGTTCTCAGGGTTGAGTGTACACATCAGTCATCTGGGGGAGAGCAATGGTGATTCCTGGGCCCCAAGCTGGAGCTACTGAGTCGGGATGTAAGCAGTAGATCCAGGTAGCTGGGATGGTCACAGAAGTTTGAAAATCCATGCTCTCTTCCATACCTGACACTTCCCAATGCCTTGATAAAACAAGCATCTGTGTTTCAAATTTCCTTGATGATAGATACATCTGGTACCTTGTTAAACTCTTTCACAGGCTCCATCCACACTCCTGAATCAGAGCCCAAAAGACAGAGGCCTGGGGATCAGTTCTTTTAATTAGCCCCTTGTGTTGTTTTGATCACCAGAAAATTCTGAGCATGCTGCTCTGGAGGCCTACCTAAGGTAGGTGATTTCTATAAATCGGACAGAAAGGCCACCATCAGATTAGCAGGAAACATACACCTACATCAGCCCTTGGATTAGTATCAAGTTCCAGTTCAGTCTGCTGTGGCCAGTTAAGATGGAGTCATGCTGTTTAAAATAGGATCATTTATATCAGGGACAGGAATGTCAGAAGTTCTGGAATCATAGCAATGACAACAAAAAGAAAATAAGTGATCTAACTTCTGAGTAAAGACTTGTGTAGTTTTCAATTTATTGCAAATGAAATTGGCAATTCCAATATGAATAAAGCAAGAAAGGATGTGAAATAAAGGGAGTTTAAGCTGAAAAGTTATAACATAAACATACGTCACAGCCTGAGTTTTCAGTGGTAGTCTGTGTGCTCCTCTTTAATTATCATGGGGGGACCACTGACCTAGGCAACCAGGGGAGCCCTGCCCTTATTGGAACAATCGCCCAGAAGAAAGGGAGATTGATATCTTATAGAAACTTTGATTTCATATTTCTTTCCCCATAAAATTCCTAGAAATCATTCTGATGAGATATTACCTCTGAATATAAACTTAGAGTCCACTTCTGCCCCATGAGGGCCTGGTCTGTTGCAAAGCAGTTTGGCCCCATGGCATGTCATATGCTGCCCTAGACCACAAATTCTCCAACATTTGGTTTCAGGCCCCTTTTAGCTATTAAAAATTACTGAGAATTCCAAAGAGCTTTTGCTTGAATGTCTATTGATATTTATTATATCTGAAATTAAAACAGAAATCTTTAACATTTTAATGTCTTGATTCATTTTAAAATACCAATAAATGCATATATTAAGATAAATAGTTTTCAAAAAAGTTTAGTGATAGAGGTGTCATTGTTTTATACTTTTGGAAGTGTCTTTAACATCTGGCTTAATGAAAGAGTTGGATGCTCTTATCAGTTTCTGCAGTCAGTCAGGCGTGATGTCACATGTCACAAAGCCTCTGGAAAACTCCACCTCATGCTCATGAGAAAGTGAGTCTGAAAAAGGCCTCACAGCCTTCCTCAAAGGGTTTTTGTGGGTTTCCAGATGTTCCCAAACTGCACTTTGAGAACCAACACTTTAGATATTGTAGTTAGTAGTAATATAGTCTAGTCCTTGGAAACTATAAATTAATGTAAACAATCTCTTGCTTGGCTCTTATAATATTTTATTAGTCTCAAGTTTTATAACCCTCCCTGTCCCCTCATCAAATTCATTCTCGACCTCTATCAGCATCTTAAACTAATGAGGTGGCATCTATAGAGCAGTTTCTATATGCCAGGCCCTAGACTAAGTGCTCTACACACATTATCTCCCTTCTTCTTTATACCAACCCCAGAGAAAGTAGAAAATATATTTTAGACTCTGCCTCTGTTTCTGGCTCAGAGCTCCTAAAACCCTGGTAATTTTCTAAGTCTTAAGAACACTAGGAGCATCTTCTGTTCTAATACTTGGACTTTGGCCCTGGTTTCTAAGTCCCTTGGAATTTCCTGGGTGGCAGGAGTGTCCTTTGTTCTGGAGGTTACTTCTGGAGCACTCCTGGGTGGGGCTGGTCACCAGGAAGACTACGCCATGATTTGAAGGTTGGAATTTTCAGCTCCCCCCTTTATTCTCCAGAGAGGGGTTAATATTGGCCATGTCTACGTGAGGAAGCCAACATGAAAATCCTAAAAGGACGGGTGAAGAGGGCTTGCAGGGTGGTGAACACATGGCGGTGCTGGCAGAGTGGCATGCCCAGACAGGGCGTGGACATTCTGTGCCTCTTCCCACACACCTTGCTCTGTCGTGGCTTCCGTTTGGTTTTTCACCTCTATCTTTTAATAAACTGGTAAGCAGTGGGTAAATTGTTTTCCTGAGTTCTAAGAACTGCTCTAGCAAATTTATTGAACCCAGGAAGGCAATCATGGGAACCTCCCGTGTATAGCTGATTTGTCAGAAGCACAGATTGGACCCGGAGGGAAGTAGGGCAGTCTTGTAGAACGAACCCTTACCGTGTGTGATCGGAAGCTGCTTCCAGAAAGATAGCATCAGAACTGAGTTAAATCATAGGACACCCCGCTGGCATCACAGAGAATTACTTGTTGTGGGGGAACTGCTCACCACCTACAGTGTGTCCGTAAAGTCATGCTGCACTTTTGACCGGACACTGGTCAAAAGTGCACAATGACTTCACAGACACACTGTATATCTGGTGTCAGAAGTGTTGTGAGGGTGGTACTAGGGTGAGACTAAAGGAAAAACACAGGAAGAGGCCTGAGGTTTAGTTTACATGACTTCAGGAGACAGGTAGTTTCATTTTCCTTGTTTTACTGATAAGGAAAGGGAGGCGCAGAGCAGGACAGTGAGATGCTCCAAACCACAGAGCAAGTAAGCTAAGAAACCAGCAATCTAATCCAGACTTTGTGGTTTTAATTATTTGATTTTTTTTTTCTTTTTGCTGTGAAGGAGGGGAGATATTGACTCAGACTCCTGCATGTGTTCCTACTGGGATCTACCCAGCAATTCCATCTGGGACCAATACTCTAGTACGGAGCTATTTTTAATGCCTGAGGCTGTCACACTCTGTAAGAGCTATCCTCAGCACTGGGGGCCATGCTCCAAGCAATCAAGCCACTGGTGGCAGGAGGGGAAGGAGAAGAGAACTGGGAGGAGAGAAGTAGATGGTAGATTCTCCTGTATGCCCTAACCAGGAATCCAACACAGGACGTCCATACACCAGGCTGATGTTCTATCCACAGAGCCACCAGCCAGGGCCTATTTGATCTTTCTAAACAGTAAGTAAGCTCATTTCACACTCGAATATAATTTTGAAGCAAGCTTTCTCATTTTATGCATTCCATGTGGATTTTTAATTGTTTTCTTCTTTTTAATTTATTTTTCTTTTTTTATTTTAGTGAGATGACAGGGAGGCAGAGACAGACTCCCACATGCAGCCTGATGAGGATCCACACAGCAATCCCATTGGGGGTGATGCTCTGCCCATCAGGAGCCCTTGCTCTCCTGCAACCAGGGCCATATTTTAGCACCTGAGGCAGAGGCCATGGAGCCATCCTCAGGACCTTGGCCAACTCACTCCGATTGAGCCATGGCTACAAGAGGGGAGGAGAAGAGAGAAAGAGAAAAAGAGAGAGAGAGAGAGAGAAATGAAAGGGGGAAGGGTGGAGATGCAGATGGGCTCTTCTCCTGTGTGCCCTGACTGGTAATCAAACTTGGGACATCCACATGCCAGGTCAACACTCTACTACTGAGCCAACTGGCCAGGGTTTTAGTTGGTTTCCATTTTTAGAAGCTCAGTTTGGTAGACTACATGTCTTTTGGGAACCCTACGATTTGAAGTTTTCTATTTTCCTGTGTATTCATCAGGTGTTGCTCTGTAGTTTGGCGTCTAAAATCTCTGAATCTTTGGTTGATCACTGATATGGGGGAATCATGATTAATGAATGCCCTTTGAGGTTGTTGTTTCTTTTCTTCATCACTGGCGTCCTACCCATTTGCAGTGTATTGTATAGTTTCTACCAAAAATTCATGCCACGGAACCTCAGGATGTAACCTTATTTGGAAATAGGCAGATATATTTAAGATAAGCCTCAAAATGGGACCAAAATGGGATTAGGATAAGTCCTAAAACCAACGAGAGCGTCCTTATAAAACAAAATGATCCAGGGTGACACAGGAAGAAGGCCATGTGAAGACAGAGACAGAGACTCGAGTTACATTGGCACAAGACAAGAAACAGCAGGAGCCACTAGAACAGTGGTTCTTAACCTGGGTTCTATCGAACCCTAGGGGTTTGATGAGTTGGTCTCAGGGGTTCGGAGAAGCCTCTGCCACGGAGGCCAGAATAAAGTAATACCATAATTTTTTGTGAGTTCATGCACTTTGTTGGTTTTGTTCTTTGAACTAGGTGATGTTCATGCACGGCTCATTTTGTGCACCAGTAAAAAAACATATACCTATGTCTTGAATTTGGGAAAAAAATCATATTTTATTTATCACTAAAGAAGGGTTCGGTGAATGTGCATTTGAAACTGGTGGGTTCAGTACCTCAAAAAAGGTTAACAACCACTGCACTAGAAGCTGGATGATGCCAGGAAGAACAGTCTGCTAGAGCCTTGGAGGAACACAGCCCTACTAGCACCTGAATTTCAGGCTGCTGGACTCCAGAACTGGGTGAGAAATAAATTTCTATTGTTTCAAGCTATCTAGTCTGTGATAATTTGCTCCAGCAGCCCTAGGAAACCGAGGAGCCTTTCTTCAATATGTGGCCTGAAATCTCCGTGTCTTCCTGTGGTCTTCCCGCTTCCCCTGAGATACAGTGTTTGCCTTACTCCAAACTTCAAGAGCTGCTGCTGCTGTCTGTGCCCTGGCGGAGGATGCAGGTTTGCAGTGTGTGTGTGGGGGGGGGGGGGGGGGTCCTTTTCTCCAGAATGGTTTGTTATTGAATCTTTCCTTGAGTTTTGCTTAGCTCCGAATTCAATGGTATACATGTATTAAGTGTTTAATATGTAATTGTCAAATGTGTGTGTGTGTTTTTCCATTTCTTTCCTTCTGTTTAATAAATTCATTCACCAGATATTTATTGAGTGCCAATGATGTGACAGGCATTGTTTTCTTATCCTTAAAATAAATCCATGAGCAAATAAGGACAAAATTCTCTCTTTGTGAAGCTTACTCTTTTTATTTTTATTTTTTGAATGTTGTTTATTTCTTTTTTCTTATTTATTTTTATTAATTTTTACAGGGACAGAGAGAGGGGTAGATAGGGACAGACAGACAGGAATGGAGAGAGGTAAGAAGCATCAATCATCAGTCTTTCATTGCCATTGCGACACCTTAGTTGTTCATTGATTGCTTTCTCACACATGCCTTGACCGTGGGCCTTCAGCAGACCGAGCCACCCCTTGCTGGAGCCAGTGACCTTGAGTCCAAGCTGGTGAGCTTTTGCTCAAGCCAGATGGGCCCGCGCTCAAGCTGGTGACCTCGAGACTCGAACCTGGGTCTTCCACATCCCAGTCCGACGCTCTATCCACTGTGCCACCACCTAGTCAGGATGAGAAGCTTACTTTTGAGGGAGAATGTAAGTAACTTTGTGTATTGAAATCCAGACGTCTTAGCCTTGTGTTTTAGATTCGTTTATGTAGTATTCCCTGTCCCTTAATTGTCCAGAGCCCCAATTCCAATGCTGGGACTATTCTGGCATCTTCAGATCATCCTCTTGACTGCCAAGGCCAGAGAGGGAAAGTGAAGTGATTTGAGGGGCATCTCAGTTCTTTCAGAATGATTCTCTCTCATAAGCCATCCTGTATCCTGAACTTCCCTCTGCCCACTGAAACATGTTTGTAAGCTGTGTGGGAGCCAACTTCTGGAGATAAGTTTTGTAAGTCTGGATACAGGCCAAGAAAACAGGAAGGCACATGCAAATCTGGGCATAGTATTCACTAAGACCCAGTGCTTTGGTCTCGTTCCAGACAGGTGGCTGGTGCCACATTTGCCAGGATCTGTGGCTTGTCAGCGCCAAGATAAAGGATTCTTGCTTTTCTCAGTGGGTACAAATGCCAGGCACCAGGATCCTGTGTATAGGGAAAATATGATGTGTGTTTGGTGGGGAAAATGTGTAGAACAAAGAGTGTGTTCTCTTGTCTCATTTTGATTTTCAGTGTCTCTGTAGCTAGTCTGAGGAATGGGGGTAGGTGGTGGTAGAGAGAATACAATGTGTCAATAAATCTGTCCAATAGGCAAATGCGTGGTTAAAGAATAATACTTAGTTATTTTAGAGTGTAGTAAGATAGCACTCTCATAAACCACTAGTGAGAGAAAGTAAGGTAAATTAAGACAAACTTTCTAGTGAGCATTTTGGCAACATGTTTCAAAAACCTTGAAATGTTCATCCTCTTGAATCAAGTAATTTTAATTCCAGGATTTTTTTCCTGAGGAAATATTATTATTTCTGCACAAAAACTTATCCAGAAAGGTCTTCTTTTAAGTGTTATTTACAATAATGAAAAACAACACCAATATTCAACAATACAAAATTGGTTAAATTCTATGCATTAGGATATGAGGTGGCCATTAAAAAGTCTATTCAAATACTGGAAAATGTCAATTATTTTAAAGTTAAGCAAAATGTCCGTGAAGGTTAATTATTGTATCCTCTATGCCTTGGGGAATAATAGAAATTTGTGATAATAAACACTAAAAACTTTCATTCTCAAAGAATGTGTATAGCTAGTGGAAAATGCTTAAAAAGCATTATCAAGTGGAAGTCAGCAGATTATCCAATGGTATGTGTAGATGTATGGTAAGATTCCATTTTTGTAAAACAGACAGTCAAACCTTTCTGTTCATTTTGTATTTTGAAAATATATATGTGTATGCAAAATAACATTAACAGTGGCTGTCTTGGGCTGGTGGAAATATAGGAACTACAGATTTTTCCTCTTATACTTCTTCACATTTTCAAACAGTTATTTAATAAACACATGTTACTTTCATAACCATAGAAAAGAAAATTTAACGTTAAAAGGGAGGGAAGTCTTTAAAAGAAGAAGGGAGAGTCTGACAGGTCCGGACTTTGGCACATTTCTTACCAGCTGCATGACCTGGGGCAAGTTCCTTAACCTCCCTAAGTCTCAGTTTTGTGTCTGTAATAAGAAAAAAATTACCTACTTTATGGGGTTGATATAAAGATTAAACAAAAGCAATACAGGGAAAGGTTTTAAAATGATATCTAATAGAGAGTAAGAGTTTAGTAAAAGTTATTTTAATAAAAACCCAGTCTAACTTCTGCTGAGGTCACAATAGCATAACTGACAGATTAGTCTTCCTGCAATAAGTAACTAGAGAACTGAAAAATATATGAAACAGCTGCCTTCAGCTGAACAACAGGCATACAGAACATTGATTCCTGTGAGATGCAAAACCTATTTGGTGAGCTGATGATCCCTCTGGCTTTCTGGACTATACAGGGAGGGGCTTGCAAGGGGATCATGGCAGCCTGCTTGAGTGAGGAGACAGATCAGAGTTTGGGGAAGTTGAGTCAACTGGAATGCGTGGTTCAAGTTATTCAAGAGAAAGGAAGTATGTAGAAAAAGGACTGTGTAGCAATTCACAGGGTCTCCTTGGGTCTCTGGCCAAATGCTAGACGGTACATGTGTAAGGTGAGACTCCACAGGTGGTCACATAGAACAGTGTACCGGAGAAACGAAAACACAAGGGACCTGCACGCTGAACAGCAGCTTGTGGAGGGTTGAGAGACATCCTAATTCCAACCAGGCAGACACTCAGTAGACTCCGGAAAGGCCACACCTTAGGGGGAAGGCACAAGCAGTGCTAAAATAATGGTACTTTAGCCCTTCCTAAGGAAAGCTTGCAAATAAGCCTCAAAAAGACCATGCTGATCCGCGACTAAATTCACTCGGCAAGACTAAAGCTCAACACATTTCAAAGGGAAACAACAAAAATATAGACACTCAACAACATAATACTCACAAATCCAATTAAAATATGCCCATATGTATGAAAAAAACATGAAGACAAGATTCCTAATTAGGAGAAAAACCAGGCAATAGAAACAACTCCAGAAATGATGACAAATGATGAAACTAGCAGACAAGGATTTTACGCTACTGTGAATATGTTTAAGGGTTTCAAGAAAACTCAGTGAGCATAATGAAAAATATGAAAAATTTTAATAAAAGAACCATATAATTTCGGGACCTAAAAATCTGTGGACAGGAAATAAGGCTGAAATGATGGAGCCCACAGATTGGACATCAGGTCAGAAGGCAAGCAAGAGGGGAAGAGGGGGACACACGTGCCATGGAACCTCACGCCGGCAGTCACACTTAAATGACTTGCTTCCTACTGGTTTCTCCTTGTAAAAGTAGGGCTTTAAAACTGGTTTTTGGTGTTTCTTTTTATTTATGTTGAAAGTAGCAAGTTATTGTTTTCGATAAATTAGCACAGAAACTTCTAAGTGATAAGGAAATAGAATACAAGTTGGAGTAAACTAGTAACAACGTACAATTTCCCCATTAGTGATACTATTAATTCCAACAAATTAGTAACTAATTTGAATCTCAGGGTATTTTTAGATATGTTTCAGTTTTTATTTTGAAACAATTTCAATCTTACAGAAAAGTTACAAAAAAATAAAAAGAAAAACTCTATATACCAGATTCTCCAAATGTTAGTTTTTACCATGTTTACCTTACCATCCTTTCTATATATATTTTTTTGTCTGAACCATGAGTGTAAGTTGTAAATATAATATTCCTTTGTCCCTAAACATTTCTGTGTGTACTTCCTTAAAATGGACATTTTTTGACATAACTACAGTACAATGATCAAAATCAAGAAAATAATATTGATGTACTACTTACTAAATTTTAATCTACAGTCCTTATTCAGATTTTGCCAGTTGTGGTAATAAGGTCCTTTACAGCACCTTGCAGGGATAAGCCTGTGCTATAACCCCAGCTGTGTTGGCCCCTGGACCCCGAGCAGCTCAGCATGAAGGCTGTCAGTGAGTTCTGCCGCAGCCAGAGGTCTCGGTGGTGAATTTCCATGGCTACCACAGGCAGTCCTTTTGTAACCAAACAAGAAAAGCCAAGAGCATCCCGGCGTCTGTCCTAATTAGGGTTGGACTGCTTAACCTATGCTAGTCACCACCTACCTCTAAACCTCTAAGTCAGAAACTTAAATCCCTACATGTTTAAGTCATTATAAATCAATTAGGTGTCATTGTGTATACCGAGAAGCATTCCTAACTAACATAATCTCTAAAAAATGGTAATGCCAGATTTTTATGCCTCTGCATGCACATGCGTGCACACACACATTCAAATTGCTGTCAAGAAAGAAATGTAACACATGAACTATGCAATATATGAGTGCTCCAGTCTCCCCTCAGCATAGTCAGTATATTTTTAACACTTCAATTTGTTTTGGTGACTTTAATAGGCATAACACCTTTCTTTGACAACAATTCTCACAGGATCTCAGAATATAACTTAGGTTAGAAAAAACCTGGGCGATGATTTCATCTAGACTCCTTCACAGTACATATAACTTTAAGAAATGTGTTTAGAAGTGATGGAAGTGGTCACAAAAGGGGAAAGAGCGATGCAACAGCAAGTGACGGAAGCAGTTGAACCCAGGTAAAGGTATTTCAGTTATCCCAAAGCAAAAGTCAAAGTTTGCACTCAATGTGTTCATGAAACATCTCCTACAGTATTTGTTATAATCAGCATCAATCAACTCTTTTTTTAATCGATAATATAAGAGTAAAACCTTATTTTTTAAAAGTTATTTTATTTAAGACTTTATTCATTTTACAAAGAAGAGAGAGAGAGAGAGAGAGAAAAGGGTGAGGAGGAGCAGGAAGCATCAACTCCCACATGTGCTCTGACCAGGCAAGCCCAGGGTTTCGAACCAGCAACCTCAGCATTCCAGGTTGATGCCTTATCCCCTGCATCACCACAGGTCAAACACAAGAGTAAAACTTTAAAGATATTTACATTGGTAAAGTTTTATTATGTCATTATATCAATATACTGTTGTGGGGAGAAGTTAAAGCTGTAATCTTGAGCAAAGGATTTGTCCCTCCTTTGCCTTGGGAATGATAAAATAGTTAACTACCTCCTAAGGTTGTTGTGAGAATTAAGTGAATTAATGTGTTAAACATCTAGAACATGTTAACTATGATTATTTTAACAGTGTGATATGCTAAGCCATCTGTATTGGTTATATCATGGAAATGAATGCAGATTATTAAACCACCCTGGCATTTATTGGCCTCTAAATGTCCACCGCAAGGGTGAAGAATTTTATGCTCTGTCTTTATTTGGGTCTGCCTGGCCCCAGCCTCCATGCTTTCCATTGTTGACAGGAGGCTGCACCTCAGAGCCTTGTACTTTCAGAACCTTTGAACCTGGAATTGCAACAACTGGAGGTCAGTTTATTTGGTGAGGCTTTACTCACGTTGCTATGGAAATTGATCTCTTTCCCAACCATCTGTACACATTCTCCAGTGCAGAGTCACTACTTATCAGTAGACATACATTTTTTTATTTGTCTGTTTATTTATTTTTATTTTTATTTTGACAGAGACAGAGTCAGAGAGAGGGACAGACAGGAAGGGGGAGAAATGAAAAGCATCAATTTTTTGTTGCAGCATTGTTCATTGATTGTTTGTTCATTGATTGCTTTCTCATATGTGCCTTGACCAGGGTCTACAGCAGAGTGAGTGATCCCTTGCTCAAGTCAGCAACTTGGGCTCAAGCCAGTGAACTTGGGCTTCAAGCCAACAACCTTTGGGCTCAATCCAGCCACCTTTGGGCTCAAGCCAGCGACCATGGGGTCATGTTTATGATCCCATACTCAAGCCACAACCCTGTGCTCAAGCTGGTGAGCCCATGCTCAAGCCAGATGAGCTGGTGCTCAAGCCAGATGAGCTGGCACTCAAGTCTGGCGACCTCAGAGTTTTGAACCTGGGTCTTCCAGGTCCCAGTCCAACACTCTATCCACTGCACCACCGCCTGGCCAGGCATTAGTAGACTTTTAAAAGGATCTTTTTATTTTTTCTTTTTATTTATTTCATTTTAGAGAGGAGACACAGAGTGAGAGAGATAGAGAGAGAGAGAAAGAGAGAGAGAGAGAGAGAGAAAGGGGGGAGGAGCTGGAAGCATCAACTCCCATATATGCCTTGACCAGACCAGTGCAGGGTTTTGAACTGGCGACCTCAGTGTTCCCAGGTCGACGCTTTATCCACTGCGCCACCACAGGTCAGGCCGCATTAGTAGACTTTTAAAAGATACTAGTGAATACCTTCAGACGCATCTGAATACCTAAGCCAGAGCCTGAAGCTTTCTGTGCAGACCCTTCTGTAATCTATACAAATCTTTTCTCTAGAACTCATGAAATGTTGGAACTCTACATTTATAAGTGGGAATTTTATACCTTCAAAGGGGAAACATTGGCCTGACTTGTGGTGGCGTAGTAGGTAAAGCATCAACCTGGAATGCTGAAGTTGCCAGTTGCCCCAAGTTTGCCTGGTCAAAGCACATATTGGGAGTTGATGCTTCCTGCTCCTCCCCCACCTTCTCTCTCACTCTCTCACTCTCCTCTCTAAAATGAATAAAAAGATAAAATAAAAGATGAAAGGGGAAACATTTGTGATCCAAGTGCTCATGCCCAGCTGAAGTGTTGTTCATGCATGAAGGCAGCAGAAATACATTCTCCGTTATTCAATGACCCACCCTCAGGGCATTTCTGGGGAAAAAAATATCCCAAGGTATTTTCAGCAAACTGGGAGTGAGGTAAACTTAATAATGGAAAAGTTGTGGCATAAAAGGTACTAGTGATGAGCAATGAGACTAGTGAATTAAGCCAAACAACTGTCACTCACTCAGAAGGTAACTATGCATTAATTATCTGGCTATTTGTGCAGCAACTTGCACTTTATAGATTGAAAAAAAGCAAGTAATAGTAACTGTTGGTGACTTAGCTTAATAGCTACATATCTCTGGGAAAATTTCCTGGTCCACTTGGTAAAGGTGGTTCAATCTCATCTGCAGCCCACAATAAACTAATTAAACAAGTATTTAAAATGTCAAGTAAGTTCTTTACTTATATGTACTAAGCTGGGGCTAATAATGCTTCAATTCTGAATAAAAGAGAGATGTATCTTATTTTATGGCTTTAAGTCAGATTATCCATCTTTTCCCACTGTTTCTAAAAATAACAGACATGGTAAAGAACAAGTTGTACCCAAAGAACTCTGTTATTCCCATTTTCTAGCCTTTTGGGAGACAGATGACATAATGGAAATAGCAATTCAGTCAGGCTGGGGAATTAATATTGAATCTACAAATTATTAGCTGTGTAACCTTAGACAAATCACTTCACTGATCTTTGCCTCAAATTCTTCATTTATTCCTCTTTCTACAGAAAAGGTAGACAAAGGAGCTTTCCCAGCATTCTCTAGTCTGGATTCTAGAGTGAAAGAGAAATGATCAGTAATAAGTGGTATTTAAAGTGATCAATTGTTTCAGCAATCAAAAACACTAAGATGAATTAAATGCACTCATAAATATTGGTACGATACAGAATGTAGAGAATTTATATTCTCTCTAAAAATGGGTACAGCAATTGCATTCATTTTTGTATAACTTTTTTGTAGGGAGCTTATGTGTGTGTGTATGTAATTTGATCTTTACAATTCTCCAGGGAGTGAATTATTATCTCCATTTTTCTTCAAATAAATAAAGAGAGGCTCAGAAATTCAGTGATATTCCCAAAAATGAGTGGCAAGATTGAGGTAGAAAGGCAGTGACAATAGGAAAAGAAACTAGAATAAGGATCTCTGAAAACTCTTCATAAAAAGCAAGAACACTGACAAAAAAATGGCCAAAACAACTTTTTCAGAACTCAGAAAAATAATCAAAGAGGAGCCCTTATTTACAAAAAGAACAAACAAATAAACAAACAACCCCCCTCAAACCTAAATCTCAGCACAGTTAGCTTTCTGGCATTTGGCTTGTCCTATACCTACCTTTTCTCCCCAGCAGCACAAAAGCCTAGAAAACAAACAGCACCCTCAGTGACAACCAGGGGCAGATGGGTTTGGAACTCCTCAAAACACCATTCTCAGAAAACTGCCATTGCTTGACATGTCTGACATGTCTTTATTTTACCTGACTCAGAACAGCTTCTCCCCAGGAACATTTTCAAAAATAATGAAAAGCAATTGTTTAACATTACAGCTACCTGAGGCCCTAATAACAATGGAGACAAACAAAAAGCTGACCAGAAACTTAGAAGGAAAAGCTAGGGAAAGGGACATTCATGGGGCGCTTGATAAAGATCCAGCATACTAGCAATCTAGAAGTACCCAGAATGGTAGGGCTGTGCTCATGCCCAGAAAAGACCTAAGTAAATGGAAAGACTTCCTTTGCTCATGGACAAAGATCTAATGTTAATATTTATATTGTTAAATATTATGACAAGATTTAATATTTGGTAATACTCTCTAAATTAACAAGAGATTCAATGCAAACTATATCAGCCCTTTTTTCCAAAAATTAACAAGTTAACCCTAAAATTAATATGGAAATGCAAGGGACCCATACAGCCAAAATATCTGGAAAGAAAAAAGCAAAGTTAGAATACAATTCTCAATTTCAAAAGTTATTACAAAGCTATAATATAATCCACTCAGTGAGGGATTAACATAAGGATAGATAAATTAATGAAACTAAATTGAGAATTCAGAAATAAATTATTATATTTATGGTCAGTTGATTTCTTCAAGGGTGCCAAGACAATTCAGTGGGAGAAAGAATTGTCTTTTTAGCAAATTGTGCTGTGTTGGGACAACTATATAGATATCCACATGCAAAAGAATGAAGTCAAGTTGATATATAAAATTAATCATTACATCATAGAAAGAAATGAACTCAAAATTGATTAAAGATCTGAATGTAAAATCTAAAACTATAAAACTGGCCCTGGCTGGTTCGCTCAGTGGTAGAGCATTGGCCTGTCATGTGGATGTTCCGAGTTCAATTCCCGATCAAGGCACACAAGATAAGAGACCATCTGCTTCTCCACCTCTCCCCTTCCCTTTCACTCTCTCTTCCTCTCCTGCAGCCATGGCTCAATTGGCTGGAGCAATTGAGCCATGGCTCCATAACCTCCATCTCAGGCCCTAAAAAAAAAAGGCTCAGTTGCTGAGCAACAGAGCAACTGCCCCAGATGGGCAGAGCATCACCCCCTAGAGGGCTTGCTGGGTGGATCCCGGTCTGGGCACATACAGGAGTCTATCTCTCTGCCTCCCCTTCTTTCACTAAAATAAATAAATTGATTAATTAAATAAAAAATAAACCTATAAAACTTTTAGAAGAAAATATAGGAGGAAAACTTCATAAGCAATACTTTCTTAAATATAACACCAAAAGCATAGCAACAAAAGATAAAATAAATTATATTTCATTAAAATTTAAAACCTTTGTGCTTCAAATGACACTACTAAGAAAGTGAAAAGAATGCACAGGATGGTAGAAACTATTTGCAAATTATATATCTGATAGGAAACTCATATTCAGAATACATAAAAAACTTATATAACACAATAATAAAAAGACCAATAACCAATTTTAAAATAGGCAAAGTATTTGAATAGATCATTTTTTAAAAAATATATGCAAATTACCACTAAGCACATGAAAAATGCTCAACATCATTAACATTAGGAAATTGCAAATTCAAAGCATAATAAGATATCATTTCATACCCACTAGGATAGCTATAGTCAAAATTATTGAAAATAACATGTGTTGGTGAGGAAGAATGTGGAAAAATTGAAACCCTCCTCCACTGCTGGTGGGAATATAAAATGGTTCATTCACTTTGGGAAACAATTTGAAATTCCTAAAAATGTAAAACATAGAGTTACCATATGACTTAGCTTTCTATCCTAGGCATTATCCAAGAAAATGAAAACATATGTTCACACAAAAACGTGTACAGAGATGTTCATAGCAGCTCTCATAATAACTAAATGTGAAAAGAGCCCAAAAGTCCATCAAGTAATGAATGGATAATTTGTGGTACACCCATACAGTGCAATATTATTCAGCCGTGAAAAGAAGGAAGGTAGTGATACCTGCTACAACATGGATGAACCTTGAAAACATTATGCTAAAAGGAAGAATCTAGACACAAAAGACCACATACTGTTTGATTTCACTTATATTAAATTTCCAGAACAGGAAAATCCATACAGACTGAAAGTAGATTAGTGACTGCCTTGGGTTAGAGGAGGTTGGGATGAAATGAGAATGCCTGCTAATGCGGGTGGGGATTCTTTTTGGAATGATGAAAGTGTTCTGAAATTAGAGAGCACTCATGGCTACTTTGTAAATATTTCAAAACCACTGAAAGGTACACATTAAAAGAAAAATTGTGCGATATGTGAATTATATCTCAATAAAAAATTTATTTTTAATTAAAAAAGAAAAGTGAAGCCAAGAAACAGGTATTCCAAATGTGAGACAGGGGCTTGCCACTCTACAACACCGAATAAAATGCATTAGCCATCACAAACTACTGTCTGTGAAGATACATGAAAGAAAGGGGATTGCTCTTTTTCCTAGAAGACAGACCTGAGGATTTGTGAGACAGTTAATAGTTCTCTTTTGATCCTCTCATATTCTCACAGCTGCCACTGGGACACACACATATAAAGCTCCTTTTTTTTATATATATACAGGGACAGAGAGAGTCAGAGAGAGGGATAGATAGGGACAGACAGACAGGAACAGAGAGAGGTGAGAAGCATCAATCATTAGTTTTTCGTTGCCGTCGCAACACCTTAGTTGTTCATTGATTGCTTTCTCACATGTGCCTTGACCGCGGGCCTTCAGCAGACTGAGCAACCCCTTTCTGGAGCCCCTTTGGGTCCAAGCTGACGAGGTTTTTGCTCAAGCCAGATGGGCCCGCGCTCAAGCTGGTGAGCTCGGGGTCTCAAACCTGGGTCTTCCGCATCCCAGTCCGATGCTCTATCCACTGCGCCACAGCCTGGTCAGGCTTAAGCTCTCTTAATAAGTATCTGGTAATTGTGTAAATGAACTAGACATTTGGTTCTGTGAGACAAAAAAAAAAAAAGTCTTGTTGGCAAGATATGTTTTGCAAACTCTTTTTTGGTCACTGTCATCCTTCCGCCCTGAATGCTTAGGTAAGAAAAAGAGCAGTTATAAGAAATCAGAGTACCCTAGCCTGTGGTGGCGCAGTGGATGAAGCATCTACCTGGAATGCTGAGGTCACCTGTTTGAAACCCTGGGCTTGCCCGGTCAAGCCACATATGACAAGCAATCGACGAACAGCTAAAGTGAAGCAACTATGAGTTGATACTTCTTGCTCCCCACCACATCTTCTCTCTCTGTAAAATCAATAAATGAAATCTTAAAAATAAGAAAGTTAGAGTATATAATTAAAGGATCTTGTACTGGAAAGAAATTAAATTAAAAATCTTTTCATGTATGTGGTTCATCTGGTTTATTCTAAACTAACCTCTGAGAAAAGCTCTTCCTTTCTTTCCAGGCATAACACATCAAGTGTCTTATGGAGTTTCAGAAGAGAAACTCGACGTAAGTTATCTGTGTGCAGAGCTACTCTGCCAATTATTAAAATATGCTTCTTCTAATGTTATCTTTGGGCAAATAATATACATCTCAAGCGTACTATATTTGTTAAAATGAAGCTCTTAAAAACAAAAATAAGGAAAACAATAACTAATGATCAAAGTTTATTCCATAGTTAAGGACCTCTCTCCCTTTATGGAAATTCTATGATTCTTTGCATTCTAGTGGGAAGAAAGCCCCCTTTCTTCTTGTTTCTTTTTCAAGTGTCAATATATGAAAATATTAAATTCTATATATGTGTTAAATGCCTTTTATGTTCAAAGCACTGTGCTAAGTTAAGTATGAAGATTATATATATATATATATATATATATATATACACACATACATATAAAAAGGACCCTGGCATCAAGGATATTCATTCTAGTCTTCTTGGTAAGGCCTTTTCTGATCATCCCACTGAAAAATTTAAACCACTACACTGTCCTGACACTCTCTACCCTTGTCTGTGTTTATTTTTGTCCTTGGAAAAATCTAACACAGTGTGTATTTTCTCTATTAATCTTTTCTGTTTATTGCCTCCCTCCCCCGACACACACAGGAGAATATAAGCGCCATAAGGACAGGCATTTTTGTGTGTCTTATTCACTTTACCTTTATTGTCTAGAATGGTGGTTGAGATCTATATAATTGTTGATATAATATTATCCCATGCATAATGCTTCTATGTATATTTGTGTACAAGCTTTTGTATGAACATATGTTTTCAATTTTTTAAAATATATTTATATACCTAGGAATGGAATGCTGAGTCATACAGTAACTCTGCATTTAACTTTTTGAGAAACTGCCCAACTATTTTCTCTCCAGGATGGTTTCTTTTGTGGGTTGGTGAGGGGGCTGGGATATTTTGAATGTGCCATTCTTTAACCTGTTACATTCATCCTTCCAGGTTGCAGCTCAGACATTACTTCCTCTAAGAAACCTTCTCTGCCAATTTAACTTGAAATTAGATGTCCCTAAAATCTGAGGTTGAAAATATCAACACAACATTCACTATATTCTTTTGTACTGCTTGTTTCTCTCTTTCTACCAGCACAGCCCAGTCTGTGAGTTCCGTTAAGAGGGAATATATATATCTTAGTCTTTAGCACAGTGCCTGGCATCTGGGAGGCATGCAATGAGAAACTGTTAGACTGAATAGTCACTGAATATATTCTATTCAAAGCAACAAAAGCTTTGAAACATTTGTGCAGATTTATGCAATTTTAATCTGGGCATGATTCTTCCACTAACAAAAGTCCATGTATTTTCATTTGTGGAGCTGACATTGAAAAAATGATAATTAGAGATTTGTTTATATCTATACTGCTCACAAAAATTAGGGGATATTTTAAAATGAGTATGAAGCGATAAAATATCTCCTAATTTTTGTGAACGGTATATATATGTGTGTGTGTGTGTGTGTGTGTACATATACATATATACCAATTACTAATATTCATGACTATTTTAGTGATTGATATTTAAATGTTCATGAATAAAGTTCAGGAGCTGAGGGGTTGTGGGTGAGGGTAAAGGGGCTGAATGTTGATGGGAGGAGACTTCGCTTGTGGTGGTGAACACACAATAGCATATACAGATGATGGATTATAGAATTCTATACCTAAAACCTACATAATTTTATTAACCAATGTCACCCCAATAAGTTGAATTTTAAAATAAAATAAAAACAACAAACAATATATAAAAGATCTGACCAAAAATATTTTAAATGTAATACATCTATAAATAAATTTTTAAAAAAGAATAAAGTTTAGGGACCATCTATTATGCCCAGATTGAAATTATATTAATCTGTACAATTGTTTAAAAAACAATTGGTACTTTTTTGGACCAAGCAATTTCACTTAAGAAAACCTTAAAAAAAATTCAAAATATACAAAATGTTTTATCAATAAATATATTGACGAAAGAATTATTGGTAAATAATTGAAAATTGGTAATAAACTCAATAGGCAAAAGAGAAATGGCTACATAAATTCTACAAATATTAAAAGTAATGTTCAAGGAGAATCTAAATAATGTGGTGGAAATATATTATACTGTGACTACAACAAAAATGGGGAGAAACTCCCAAACTATGATAAGAAATATATCAAAATGCTCACAATGGGTGTGGTTTATGTGGTAGGATAATGTACCTGAAGTTTCTCTTTTATTTCACTTTCTAAATTTTAAATGTAATTTTATTAGTATTATTATTATTTAAAGTACAGTAAACATTGAAACAAATAACAGGAAAGTTTTTTTTAAGCCCATGTCACTACAATGGATGTCTGCTGGAGGTTTTGTATGGAATTCTCACCCTGAGAGTACAGGGACAAAGATTCAGAACTGCTTTAGGAAATGCTGTAGGGCAACTGGCAATATTCTGAATAGTCACAGAATATATTCTCAGAAAATACTGAGAAAGTGAACTCTTTCTAAGATTCACAAAAAATATTGGGACTCTTACCTTAAAATGTCCACATTTCTTATTATACAATGCCTGCAGAGGGTAGAGCAGAAAGCTGTCTTCAAATTTCTTTCAGTGAGCAGAATAATTACCAAAGTCTCTGGATTAAATAAGATTCCCTGGTCCTGGCCCCAGAAATTCAGATTCACTAAATCTGGGATGAAGGTCAGACACCTGCCATTTTTCTCTAATAAGCAAAGTAATGATACAGATGAGTCACAGACCTCATGTGAGAAAACATGTTTTCCCTCATCTTCCAGGGTCTTGACCTACTTCTAGTTCAGAAGTGGCCAACTGTAATGAGCTCTGCTCTGGAGGATAAATTTTACCAAACACACTAACCTACAGCACAACTGAGCACATCAACCTCAAGTTGGAAGTCTTCAGAGCACCTCACATTAGGTTTGCTTGCCCTTAGGGAAAAACAGAGAGAGAAACCGCCTAGGTTTAAAATTCTAAGGAGCATCTTATCACCTTGGGACAATAATACAGTAGATGAACAGTTACCTTAATCATTTGCAAACCGGTTCCTTCTGATGGGTCTGTTAATATAGAATATAAGCTAAGAAAAGACAAAAACAAAAAATACTAGATTAAACTTCCTTTCCTAATTCCAAGAACCTTTGCTATTCAGTCACTATTTAGACATGGTCTTTGTATAAACAATAATATCTTGTGGGCATAGCAGTAATTTTATCATCTTAAAATTTGGAGAGTGCAGTTAAGAGTCTTCTACCTGTCCCACAGTGATTTCTCTCCCAGAGGGGAGAAAGCGGGCAGCCGCACGTTCCACGTGATCGCAATCTCAGTACTTGCCAAGTACACATCCAGCTGCTTGGAGTCTGCAAGAAGGAGAAGGGAATCTGTGCTGGAAGCTTTCAGCTAATTCTAAAGGGAATCGAATTTCCTTTGCGGTCACCCCTGAGTTGTTCTCCATCAGGTGTGTAATCAAGAGGCAGTGATTCCTTAAGACAGAGCCACAAAGTAACACCACAAAGAAAAAGAAATTGCTTTAACAAACCTGTCAGCTGCTGCATTGTTCTTTCTTACACGGTATAACTTCTTCCTGTCTTCTTTCACTTTTCTTTTTTCTTACTCGAGCTAAGGGGTTGGTGCCTGTGTGCAGGTCCACTTCTTTCTCATCCCCCACCAAGAGGGCTTTTCTGCAAAATTGGTGGGGTGAGGGAGGCGTTAGGGTAGAAGGATGTTTTCAATACTATAGAGAAAGTGAGGTCCTTGGAAAACCTCCAGCAGATGGAGGCTCAAGATATCCTAACTCAAGTGGCTGCTGGGATATACCTCTTGGATGGAACTTGCACCTTTATTTACCTGGTCAGGAACAAGCCAGCGCTCAGCTATCCTAGATCGCCTTGTCCCCTTCCCTTGTTGCTAGGAGCCCAAATTTTGCCTACTTAAAAGGCCACTTAATGTTCCCATTGGCTGAAACTAACTTCTTTAATAATGATAATAGCCCCTTATTACATTAAAGGAGTAAATATGGGTGGGATTTAGAGTAAATGTAGTTCAAGAAAAAATGATGAGTTATATATTTTTTAACTTTCTAGTTTGAAATCATTTTAAACTTACTAAAAAGTAGCAAGAACTGTGCAAAGAACTTCTATATAACCTTTACTCCTATTCTTCAAATGTTAACATTTTACCATCTTTGCCCTGTACGCCCCTTCCTACTTTTTTTATTAATACACTTTTCAAGAACACTTTAGATTAAAAAACAAAATGAACATACAATACATAGAGTTTAGATATAACCCCACCCCCTTACCCCCCCACCACACACAGATTCCCCTATTACTGTGATTTTCAACCTTTGTCATCTCATGGCACACTTAAATTAATTACTAAAATTCTGTGGCACACCAAAATATATATTTTCTTGTCAATCCAGCAAAAAAAAAAAAGTATAATTTTGATTCATCTACAGGATGGCTATTGTGTTGACTGCTGTCATTTTTAAATTTGACAATCTAAGGGAAAAGTGGTCAGTGCCTCTGACTCAATAGTCAGGTGTTGAATATTTTAAAATTTCTCGCAGCACACCAGTGTGCCTGCCATGGCACAAGGTGGGGTTTTTTTTCTACAGCGACAGAGAGAGTCAGAGAGAGGGATAGACAGCGACAGACAGACAGGAACGGAGAGAGGTGAGAAGCATCAATCATTAGTTGTTGTTTTTTTTAAGACTTTTTTTTAAAATTTATTTTATTTTTATTTTATTCATTTTAGAGAGGAGACACAGAGTGAGAGAGAGAGAGAGAGAGAAACGGGGGAGGAGCTGGAAGCGTCAACTCCCATATGTGCCTTGACCAGACCAGTGCAGTGTTTTGAACTGGCGACCTCAGTGTTCCCAGGTCGACACTTTATCCACTATGCCACCACAGGTCAGGCAATCATTAGTTTTTCATTGCCGTTGCGACACCTTAGTTGTTCATTGATTGCTCCCTCACATGTGCCGTGACCGCGGGCCTTCAGCCGACCGAGCAACCCCTTGCTGAAGCCAGCGACCTTGGGTCCAAGCTGGCGAGCTTTTTGCTCAAGCCAGATGGGCCCGCGCTCAAGCTGCCGAGCTTGGAGTCTTGAACCTGGGTCTTCCGCATCCCAGTCCGATGCTCTATCCACTGCGCCACCGCCTGGTCAGGCACAAGGTTTGGAAGAACTATATCATCAGGAAAAATTTTAAAAAGGAGAAAAAAATATAGATATAATTCTAGATTCCCTGCCTGTCCTTATGTTGAGTCATAAATTAGTTCTAAAATATTCTACCTAGCTGTCAGGAAAAATAAAGATAAAAACCAGACCAGTAATACTGGTAGCTCTAGCTCATTTTAAGTTGTAATCAATCATAGTAAACATTCTTTAATCATATCCATCTCACTCCTGTCTCCCATCTCCACTGCCCCAAAAACAAGCAGAAAAATGACAGGTGTGAGATGGTTCTGCTCTGAATACATCAAGCAGTCAGTTTCCTGGAAGAGGGGCCTCCTGCCTGGAAAGGTTGGTACCCAGGACATGGGCAAAGAAGCTGGTTAAAAACAAAAGAATATTATTGCTTCAAGTCAAAGGAATAGCACAGAATGATTTTTAAAATAATTGAAAATTTCATTGGAATTTTAATTGGTGTTGCATTGAATTAATAAATTGCTTTGGGTAATATAGACATTTTAATGATGTTTATTCTTCCTAACCATGAGCACAGTATATGCTTCCACTTGTTTGTATCTTCCTTGATTTCTTTTATCAATGTTTTATAACTTTCTGAGTACAAGTCCTTAACCTCCTTGGTTAAATTTACTCCTAGGTACTTTATTTTTTTTGGCTGCAATAGTGAAGGGGATTGTTTCCTTAATTTCTTTTGCTGACAGTTCATTGTTTGTATATAAAAATGCCTCTGATTTCTGAGTATTAATTTTATATCCTGCCACCTTGCTAAATTTATTTATCAGGTATTCCAAAAATTTATATGGAACCAAAAAAGAACACGAATAGCCTCAGCAATCTTAAAAAGAAAAAATAAAGCAGGAGGTATCACTCTTCCAGTTATCAAGGTTTACTACAAGGCCATTGTACTCAAGACAGCCTGGTACTGGCATAAGAACAGGCACATAGATCAATGGAACAGAACAGAGAACCCAGAAATAAACCCACAGCTTTATGGACAACTGATATTTGACAAAGGAGGAATGAACATACAATGGAGTAAAGACAGCCTCTTTAACAAATGGTGTTGGGAAAATTGGACATCTACCTGCAAAAAAATGAAACTAGACCATCAACTTACACCATTCACAAAAACAAACTCAAAATGGATAAAAGACTTAAATGTAAGCCGTGAAACCATAAGCATCTTTGAAGAAAATATAGGCAGCAAGCTTTCTGACATCTGTAGCAGCAATATATTTGCCGATTTATCTCCACGGGCAACTGAAATAAAAGGCAAGATAAACAAATGGGACTATATCAAACTAAAAAGTTTTTGCACAGCTAAAGACAATAGGAACAGAATAAAAAGACAAACCAACAATAGGAGAACATATTTGACAACACGTCTGATAAGGGGTTAATAACCAAAATTTATAAAGAACTTATAAAACTCAACACCAGGAAGACAAACAATCCAATCAAAAAATGGGCAAAAGAAATGAATAGAAATTTCTCCAGAGAGGACATACAGATGGCCAATAGACATATGAAAAAATGCTCAACATCACTAATCATTAGAGAAATGCAAATTAAAACCACAATGAGATATCACCTCACACCAGTCAGAATGGCACTCATCAGCAAAACAACACAGAACAAGTGCTGGCGAGGGTTTGGAAAAAAGGGAACCCTCCTGCACTGCTGGTGGGAATGCAGACTGGTGCAGCCACTGTGGAAAACAGTATGGAGATTCCTCAAAAAATTAAAAATCGAACTACCTTTTGACCCAGCTATCCCACTTTTAGGAATATACCCTAAGAACACCATAGCACTGTTCGAAAAGAAGAAATGCGCCCCCATGTTCGTGGCAGCATTGTTCACAATAGTGAAGATCTGGAAACAGCCCAAGTGTCCGTCAGAAGACGAGTGGATTAAAAAGCTTTGGTACATATATACTATGGAATACTACTCAGCCATAAGAAATGATGACATTGGATCATTTACAACAAAATGGATGGACCTTGATAACATTATACGGAGTGAAATAAGTAAAACAGAAAAAAAACTGAGAACAGCATGATTTCATACATAGGTGGGACATAAAAGTGAGACTATGAGACATGGACAAGTGAGTGGTTTTAAGGGGTGAGGGGGAGGAGAGGGTAGGAGAGGGGGGAGGGGAGGGGCACAAAGAAAACTAGATAGAAGGTGACAGAAGACAATTAAACTTTGGGTGATGGGTATGCAACACAATTGAATGATAAGATAACCTGGAGATGTTTTCTTTGAACATATGTACCCTGATTTATTAATGTCACCCCATTAAAATTAATAAAAGAAAAAAGAAAAAATAATTGAAAATTTCATACATTTAGGATATAGCCCTTAGGCTGCAGAGAACTGAAGTGACATTGAAGCACAGATCTGGTCTACAAATAAATTCTAAACTACCCCACTTTCAGTCCTCTGAATACCTAGGCTTTTCTTTATCTTGAATTCAAAATATAATACCCAATTCAAATGGAAAAATGTGTATGTTGAACAATGTAGGTTAGAAATTAAAATGTACTATGATTTCATTTTTGTTATAAATCCTGGAAGGACACATGCCAAAATATTATCTGTGATTACCTTAAGGTTGAAAAATTAGTCTTTCTTGTTTTTCTTCACCTGTTATCTGATTTTTTACACTATCTATTATTTGTATATTTTTCAATTCTTTAAAATATAAAAATAAATGTAAAATTTACCAAACCCAACCTTTTATGAACTGACCTTACTTCTGTGCATTTAAAATGCACAGATAATTGATATTCACAATGATAAACACAAAAACACTTCAGAGTCTTGTATGATTTTTTGAAACAAATTACTTTGTGTTTAGTTTTACTGCTCAGTACAATTAATTGCAGGTCAATTTTCTTAAACTGTTAATCATGTAAAATATATGTGAGAAATTTCTATTCACTATAATAATTTATTAACCAAAGCAATAATTTTCCAAACTTATCTAATAATGGGAGTATTTGTGGGTTTTTGGGGTTTTTTTTTGGAGAGAGAGAGAGATGAGGGCAGACAGACAGGAAGGAGAGATATGAGAAGCATCAACTAGCAGTTGTGGCACCTTAGCTGTTCATTGATTGTTTTCTCATATGTACATTGACCAGGGAGCTCCAGCTAAGCCAGTGACCCCTTGCTCAAGCCAGCAACCTTGGGCTCAAGACAATAATCTTGGGCTTAAGCCAGCAACCACGGGGATTGTGTCTATGTATGATCCCATGCTCAAGCCGGTGACCCTGCACTCAAGCTGGTGAGCCCATGCTCAAGCCAGTGACCTCAGGGTTTCAAACCTGGATCCTCAGCATCCCAGATCAGTGCTCTATCCACTGCACCACCACCTGGTCAGGCAATGGGAGTATTTGTTGTGGTATCTTCCCACATCACAAAATACTGCTTCACTTCTCATCATATAAATGTTCCATTTCCTTATCAGAACACCAACTGTTAGTTACTTCAAAACCATGTTCTAAGCCAGTATCTAGATTCTATGGCTTTAAGTTTATACAGGAAAATGATTTTCTTTACTTAGCTCAGAAGAAAATGAATAAAGACATTAGGAGTTTTGAACCTGAAAAAATACCATCCAAAGAACTCCAAAACAGAATTTGAGTCAGACCTATACCACAATAAAGAATAAACATTAACTATGGCAGAACAAGAGCCATCCTGTGCCCACAATACAAGGATTGCCAGGTGATACTTGTCCACCTGTCCTTCTACTTTTTAGGAAAACACCTGGATCCAAGAGACCACAAGAAGGTATAAGGTGACATACATATAAGAGACAGAGTTATATCCAGGTGATATCTAATGTAGCATCTGCCTACAGATGTTTGTTTTTGCCCTAAAATTAACCTTTTTCTCTAAGAATCCCAGGCTGTTCACAGAATTAGGAATTCTACTAGTCACTGGGTGAGCTTCCTTGTGCAGATGCCTTCTTCACTAAGAATTTAGGAGATATATTGAATAAATACAATATATCTTGTGGTGGAAAAACATAGATACAGCCAACTCAATTCCCCATGATTCATGCTAGAACAATATGGGGAGAGGAGGATGCAGTGGCATAGAATCTCAAATTGAAAATTTCAAGTAATTAAAAAATCCAAACAAATAGCAGTGGTCTTGAATTCCAACCCCTGCCAGTTCCTGATGGACTGCCATAGTTGGCCAAAAACAAAGATCAGAATAAAAATGCCTATGAAAGATTATTTACCTTAGACACACTGCTCCTGAAAGAGATATACATAGTGTATCTCAAATTGGAAAAGTGGTCTAGGACTCAGTTTCCCCAAGACTTCATGACAGGTATCAAGAATCTTGTCCAAGAAATCCAGGACAATATTTTCTGATTTTTCCTCAATGTGTAAAAAGACGGTTCCACGGGTAGGTTTATTATAAGTTATTCTGAAGCATTACTTAGTTTGCACAGCCCTTAGGAATCAAGAGTTAAATTTCTTTTTTTTTTTTTTTTTACAGGGACAGAGAGAGAGAGAGTCAGAGAGAGGGATAGATAGGGACAGACAGGAACGGAGAGAGGTGAGAAGCATCAGTCATTAGTTTTTCATTGCTGTCGCAACACCATAGTTGTTCATTGATTGCTTTCTCACATGTGCCTTGACCGTGGGCCTTCAGCAGACTGAGCCACCCCTTGCTGGAGCCAGCGACCTTGGGTCCAAGCTGGCCAGCTTTTGCTCAAGCCAGATGGGCCCGCGCTCAAGCTGGCGAGCTCGGGGTCTCGAACCTGGGTCTTCTGCATCCCAGTCCGACGCTCTATCCACTGCACCACCGCCTGGTCAGGCAAGAGTTAAATTTTTTATTGTGAAAATATTCAGCCTCAGGATCAGGCAAAATCAGCCTTATGTTCTCCCCCCCCCCCCATTTGCTGTTATTCATTGCAGTATTGTACAAGGTTCATTCTGAAGAGCCGAGGCCAACTTTATTGGTATTTTTTTTTAAAGATTGTATTTATTCATTTTAGAGAGGGGAGACATAGAGAGGGGGCAAGGAGCAGGAAGCGTCAACTCCCATATGTGCCTTGACCTGGCAAACCTGGGGCTTCAAACTAGCGACCTCAACGTTCCAGGTCGACACTATTTACTGCACCATCACTAGTCAGGTTGCTATTGGTATGTTTTTTCCTTCCTCACCTCTCCTCTCCTCCCAAAGTCAAGGCTCACAGAGATTTCATATTTGGCATATAACCAGTTAGGGTCAAACCAGGTGGGAAACTGAAGTGAACCCTCAGTCCATATCCAGACACGGTAAGGTCATGGCTATTCCTATGCAGGTGGATATATTCCACCTCTTCCAAGAAAGAAAAGTCAGTGTGACTCTCCCTGGACCATCAGTTCAGGGAAAACTATTGTCATCTGCTGAATGAATATCCATTTTTATCACTTTAAAAAGTTCATTTTAATTAGAATCTCCAAATACTGTAATCTATACACTGTTATATGATTTGGCAAGCCCACTTCCTGAAGTTTCTAGGGAAATGTAAGTATTTCTGGCCCAATTCTTTCTTGCCTCAGCCCTACCTTAGCCAGCCCAGTGTCTTAGGCAATGAGACCCATTGTGGGATTGTGGCAAGTCACTTTGTTCACCACATTCATGTCCTTGAGCACTTCCCTGATTGACACCAAGGGAGAGGAGTTCACTAGAAGCCTAATTGTATTTGGGGATGTAAATATAATAACAAAAATCTTCAAGTCCTATAAGATTAACACTACGGTTTCAGAAGAACTGATGGTACATAAATACTTGTTAATAGCTGGTAGATTTGAGAGTGTTCATTCTTCTCAAAAAGAAATCAAATACCTGGAGAATTAGACCCTCTCAAAACAGAGTCCTGGCTTTGGCTCCAACATGCAATTTGATGGATATCTTTCTCCTATTTGTCTTGTCACTTTCTGGTTTAGCTGAGATATAATTTAGATATAACTATGCCCTTTTTTAAAAACCCTAGTCTTAAAAGTAGAAAAGAGAAGTCAAACTTGGGTAGTAGAAATCAAGAAGTACTATCTTTATACCAAGGAGAAGGAATAGTTAAATAGATGAATAATTTTTAATCCAAGATGAGACTTTATCTTAGTTAGTGTAATTTTGATAAAGTTTACTGCATGGTTGAATTTAGACATTTCAAATTTCTTAAGTGATAGTGGCTTTACACACACACACACACCCCTCCCATCAGCTTCAACCCTTCAGAGCTCTGCCTGGGTTTCAGTTCCGGGCCACACCAGAGTTGCTTATTTGTTGGATGTTAGTTTATGTGACTTCAATTAGACATAAGTCTGTTTAATGACATATCATAATAGCTAATGACTGTTACACACAAGGATAGTTGAATGGTCTTTTTTCATTTGAAATGAGAAAAGCAAGCACCTTTTTATATAGAAGTATAGTAATAAAAAATGTTTGGGTTCATTAGTAAATCTTATTCTTGTAGTATCTTTTTAGTTAAGTAGAGGATTACTTTTTCGTCAGCATAAAGTATTTCTTTTTGTTTGTTTGTTTTTCAGAGAGAGTGAGAAAGAGAGACAGAAACATCTAGCTGTTCTTGTACGTGTCCTGACTGGGGATCAAACCCACAACCTTTGTGTATCAGGGCAATGCTCTAATCAACCAAGCTATCCAGCCAGGGCAACATAGATGGAAAATAAAAGCAATCTGTATATTTGAAATGATGTTTAAAAATAACAATAGCTAACATTTATTGAGAATTTACTACTATATGCTAGACATTTTCTAACTTTTTAATCCTCTCACACAACCCATTTTAAAAATAAGAAAATTGAGAAGTTGAAGATCTTCACAGGAACACAAGCAGCTTTACTTCATTGTCATGAGCTTAAGTACTGCACTGTCCTACCTTTCATTACACCTTCTTAATAATTTGTTGGATATCAGCAAATATAAGCACGCACAATAGTACTCTGTACTAAACAGCCTGAGATTGGATTTGCATCCTTAGATCAGTGCTACCATGAACCCAGACTGCCATCACAGTGATAAAATGATTTAATCACTAAACCAGGGCATTTTAGAGAGAAAAGAGAGAACTCTTTTTTGGATCTTACCTAATTCTCATTCGGATCAACCAATACAGTCCCCCCAACTAAAATTTTCTTTCCACATTATAGACATCCAATCTTGGTCACTTTATCCAGGTGATTAAATCAACATTCCTAACATTTCTAATATGAAGCTAAGACATTATAAACAATTAACTGATTTCTGCTTCTAGCTTGTCTTTCTTACTGGAGCAAGAGGAACCTTTGTTTCATCTCAGCCTATTTATTGATGTTACTCCCCTGCAGTAAACTGTCAATGGCTCCCTACTCTCTGGGTCCGTAGTTCTCAGACCTATATGGGAATTTACCATGGTGATGATTACATAACCCTGTGAATGCACTAATAATCATTGAACTGTACACTTTAAATATTTTAGTTGTATGATATGTAAATTATATCTCAATAAAGTAGCTATTTAGAAAAATTTATAGAGGAATCAAGGCATCTGGAAGTCATGGCATGCCGTGTATAATATCCTGAAGCATTAAACCAAAAGCAATTTCACTAGCAGAAAATAAGACTATGGTCTTTAGAACACATATACTGCTCACAAAAACTAGGGGGTATTTCAAAATGAATATGAAACAATAAAATATCCTCTAATTTTTGTGAGCAGTATATATTTACAGGAAACAACAACTAGTGGTCAAGCTAAGATTATCAACCATTTCTAGTGTTTGCCTTTAACATTAAATTTCCACTTTTTCCATTATTTTATTGCCTATTACTATTTGCTTGGAAACAAGCATTAATATCAAAGATAAGAAAAATTTGAAAGGGGAACTTTGAAATTGAGTACATCCTAAGTAATATTTTAGTGTATTTTTTGTCTCCAAGTGGAGACTTGAGGAAAACATCGATGCTCTATTTGGAATAACACTAAGGTTTTCGGAGGGGCCCTGACAATCTGTGGCATGCATGGAAATGCCATTACACAACCAAGAGATCATAAAATATCTTTTTTTCAATCTGGCCTTAAATTACCTGTCTTATCTCTTTCCACATCACCTCACTGGACCGCAGAGCGGTGACCATGCAACCCTCACAACCACAAGTGGCTAAATATTCCCCATACACAGCATGCAGCTTCGCTCCTGATCCTCCCTCCTTTTGAAATATTCTTTCCTTCTTTCTCCACTTGGATCTTTGTAGCCCATCTAACTTCCACTTTACCTTCTTACTTCTGTCCAGGAAAGTGTTTTGAGAGCAAGAAATATGTATATCTTAAAGACTGCTATATTTCCAGCAAAAACATAGAGCCTAATACATAGAAAATGCTCCATAAATATCCTTCTTTGAATTCTCATAGTCTTGATGTGCATGTCTTGCCACTTACCTCATTGTTCTGGAATTATTTTTCAGTGACCCACCCTCACATTCTTCTTGTCTTTATCATCTAACAGATGCTCCATAAATATCTAGTAAATTTATACAAATTAAAAATACATTCTCTAGCTCTGGCCAGACAGCTCACTCAGTTTGTTAGAGCTTCATCTCAATACACCAAGGTGGCAGGTTAGATCCTCGGTCAGGGCACATACAAGAATCAACCAATGAATGTGTAGGTAGGTGGAACAACAAGTTAATGTTTCTCTCTCTCTCAAGTCATAAATGAAAAAAAAATGCATTCTCTAATCTCCAGATGTTCAAAGTCTTCAGGAAAATCAAAACATTCAAACAATTTACTAAGTACCATATGAGGAAACCTGTGAGTGGGCCGTGCACACAGGATTATGAGAAGGCTGGTGAAGGAGCTACACCTCTCCGGGCTTATAGGTTTTCACCCTGGAATCACCATAAAGGCTGTGCTGTTTGAACTGTCCCTGGAAAAATAACAGCAAGGCCACCAGAAAAACAACAAAACAGATTCTAAGCTGAAGGAATTCAGCACCAAGACAGTAACTGAGAGGGTATGACTCCAGCGGAAGGGCCATGCAGGGACTGGGTGGCAGGAGTCTGGGAGAACGTACTGGGTCTAGCGGCCCCCCTCGCCCGAACGGGAAGGCCTGAGAAAGACGGTCATTCAGTTAGATCTGTTCTAAGTCTGTGTTCAACACTTTCTGCCCTGCCTTCTCTCAACACACACGTTGACTATGTAAGAGAGTTGACCAATGTCATAAGTATGACATGTAGACAAAGGCCAGAGTGAGCTGAATTGTCATGCAAACCAACTGAGACCCAGGACTGTGTTCTAACCATTGAGCAATCAGCCAACCCCAGTGCTATGCAAATCACACACTGAAGCAAAAGTTAAGAATGTGGTAGAACCAACAAAGCTGGTTTCTTCGGAAAGCCAGCACCATTCACTGAAAGACTCCTGCCCTCAGTGACGCCTCCCTGGTTTTCCCAGCCAAAAGGGATCTGGCCTCTGAAATCCTCCGGAGTGTTAAATTCTGTACTTATGACACTTCAGATTTTTTTTTCTTGCACTAAGGTTGTTTTGTGCTCATTCCTGGTACCACCTTTTTTTTCTCTTTGCCTTATTTTAAAAGCTTACATCTAATATAATGCAGCTTTAGTAGACAGCTTGGAAGCAAGACAGGGTATAAATCACTCAGCAACAAATCTCATTAGGTTTTAAATTTCAAGAAGGTAAAGGTTGTATCACACTCACCTATATACATCCCACAGCACTAAGCAAAACTTATTTATTGAATAAATTGATGAGGTGATAAAAATTGGTAAAGTAAAAACACTCATTGACTTTCTAAAAAAGATTATATTTTTGTAATTTTTTTCTCTTGAAAATCACTCACTTACTGAAGTATTCGCATAGATGTTTACCTTTTATTCTTTTAATTTTTTATCTCCCCTAACCACAGCTCCACTGCCTAGAGCTGTCCCTCTTTATTCTTAATTTGATTTGCCAACATTTCATCCCTTGTATAGGTCTCTTTGGAAACAACAACCCTTAGATTTATTTATTATGCCTATTTCTTATGTTTTCTAATAGAACAGAGATGTTTATTTCAGCAAAATTGTAAAGTAAAACTACAAACAAAAAATATTTGACATTCGCTACAACACAGTTTTGTAAAGAAAGTTAATAGTAATCAGCGTAAATACAATACCTTATAAAGATCTGTTGACATTTTAATGGGGGAGGTAACCAGAAGAAATACAAAAATACTTTTAAAATACAACATCATGGCCACAGCACACAGAAACATTTCCATAAAAAAATTAACAATTTTTACTTGGACATTTTATTTTTCAATTCTCTTTAAATCTACATTCTAAATCTTGACGTTCTTATTTCATGGACACACAAAGATCAGTCCTGGTGCAAGCAAGTAAGAGGAGCACTTCCTGTTAGAGATACAGCACTTCAGGCTTATATTTAATCTTAATTGGCAACAAGTTTAGTGCAAATAAAATTCTATTTAGCAGCTTAGAAAATTCCTGGTGGGGAGGCATTCACCCCTTAACACTTACTGCTTCCCACTGTTCGAAAAGAAGAAATGCACCCCCATGTTCGTGGCAGCATTGTTCACAATAGTGAAGATCTGGAAACAGCCCAAGTGTCCGTCAGAGAATGAGTGGATTTAAAAGCTTTGGTACATATATGCTATGGAATACTACTCAGCCATAAGAAATGATGACATCGGATCATTTGTAACAACATGGATGGACCTTGATAACATTATACGGAGTGAAATAAGTAAAACAGAAAAAAAACTGAGAACTGCATGATTTCATACATAGGTGGGACATAAAAGTGAGACTATGAGACATGGACAAGAGTGTGGTGGTTAAGGGGTGGGGGGAGGGAGGAGGGGGAGGGAGAAGGGGGAGGGGAGGGGCACAAAGAAAACCAGATAGAAGGTGACAGAGGACAATTTGACTTTGGGTGATGGGTATGCAACATAATTGAATGACAAGATAACCTGGAGATGTTTTCTTTGAACATATGTACCCTAATTTATTAATGTCACCCCATTAAAATTAATAAATAAAAAAGCAAAAAAAAACCCACTTACTGCTTCCCCAAAGCAAAATAATTTCTCTCCTTTCACAAGTGTGAACACTGGCCACTCAAACCTATTGAAACTACGAATGCTAAATTCTGCTATTTGTGACAGAGGGAGTTTCCATGAAAGCTGGTTTCAATCACTAGGCAAGTGAACAGATATTGTTTATGTTTGGAAAGCTTCCCTTAGGTTGATTTAAACAAAAAAGCAAGACCTGAACATCAGTCATAACTGGATCCTTACCCAATAGCTTCTCTGATCATGGAGAAGAGACCCCAAGGAGGTACTATCATTTCATGCATCCACCTCAATAGGTTGCATCTAAAGGAAGACCAGGACAGAGCTGAGGAATCTCTTAAATCAAATTCTACTCTCTGGATAAGTTTATTTCACTGGTTTGAATGGGAAAGGAAAGAGGAAGGGACACAGGAAGAAAAGAAAGGAAGGGGAAAAGGAATAAATGAATGAAAAAAAGAAAAAAGAAAAGAAAAGCCATCTGATTTCAAATCTGGTGTTTTCATTCTCAGCCAAACTATTCTCCAAATGAATAGAAGAAGCCAGAGGGCTCCCAGCCAGCGAGGATTTTCTTTGAGCTTCATCAATTCCTTGAAGTGCCTCCCTTCTTGTTAGACATCTGTTCCCTCTCTAGCCAAGGCCTAGTGTTGCTGCTTCAGAAAAACAATGTGGCTTACTGTGCCCAGATCCAGGTGGCAAGAGAGGAAAAAGAACACCTGCTGGGTTTTAAGCACCTGACTCTGCCCCTTGTAGAGGTTTCACTGGCCCAAGGACTTGAGCTGTCAGAAAGCTTGAATGATCCCTGAGATCCACGATGTGCTGACAAAAAATCCAGGCAGGTAAACACTAGGTAGGCCGTCTCACTTGACCTCTCTCTCCTGACAACTCCTCAGCAATTTTTATATTCTTCATGAATTCTTTCACTTAGGAGCTCAAAGGTGGGGTGCAGTGGCTACATGTTAAAGAGAGGGTCCACCTTAGTCACTGTACTCTTCTCTTTCCCTCGGAGTAGGGAATTTCTCATACTGGTTGGCTAGCTTCCATTTGTTGTGCTGACTTTTGAGTAGTGCAGCAAGGGAAGTCTTTCGAGTGATATTTCTAGATATTTCCCAGCTCTTGGCCTTCCTGGTGGGGGAAGAGCTCCGAACTAAAGAATAGACAGGAAAAATAGGCTTGCCCCGAGGGGCTCCCAGAAGCTGCCATATTTCCCCGGAGGTATTACTGGTCAGATACTGCCACGGCTTCTTCCCACTGCTGTCCCGGACATTCACCCTAGAAGACAACCTTTGCACTAGCAATTTCATGACTCCCTGGTGGCCATGAATGGCTGCAAGGTGTAGAGGGGTATATCCACAACTAGACTTCACATTTACATCAAGAGCAATCCCTGCTTTCTGGGCACCCAAGACCAAGTCTTGAAGGGCCCTGAGGTCACCATGTTTGGCTATCCAGTGCAAAGCTGTGTATCCAGTCAAGAAGTCCTTGTGCAAAGCCAGTTGGGGATCCTCCGAGAACAAAGTCAACATCTGAATCCAAGAGCCAGTGGCAAGCCTCACAATCCATTCATGCTCCCTGGCATCTAGGGGGACCAGAGATGACTTGTGCTCAGAAGGTCTGTGTGGGATCAAGACTGCAGGCTCCTGCCTACCTGGGGCCCACAAGCTGTGTAGCCTACCCCTCTCAGCAACAGCAGCTTTAATGTCTGCAGGTTTTGGGGTCAAAGCAGCATCCACCCTGGGGCTGGACACTGCACCTGCCTTGGAGGGTTTCCTGGACCGCAGTGGGCGCCTACTCCTTTTTAGCAAGTCCTCCTCAAGACACTCCTCATCAGAGGAGGAGAACTTGGCTCTCCCTGCCTGAGAGCTCCTCCTGAGGGACCTCCTTAGCTTGGGAGTTGGCCAGGGCAAGGGCTCCTGGGGGTGACCTGCAAGGTCATTAGCCCCTCTTGGGACCTGCTGAGAGGTATGACCATCCCCTCTGTTTCTGAGGCTCTGAGCGCTCCTGCCAGAGCTCCCCTCCCTTGGAGAAAGGCCACCAGTTGAATTCCAGAGCTTTCTCCACTTTGGGTTTCCCAGGGCACCGTGCACCCCCTCTTCAGAACCCCCAGGGGACTCTTTGGGCCCACTGCTGCTCTCCTCACTGCTGTGGCTCTCCTGGTCCACAAAGTCACCCAGTTCTTGGAGGGACAGTTGAGAACGAATGCTACGAAAGACTGTCAATGGAGGGTCCACGGGCCAAGATCCCGGAACAATAGGACGAGGGGGATCTAAAGGCTCCGAGTTAGGTCCCGGGACCCAGACGCCCAGCTCCAAGGGGAAGTTGTCCGGCAGCACTGACCAGGATCTGATGGGGCCCTGGTCCTGGGTCTCGGGTATGTGGGGATGGCTGGCTACCCATTCTCGAGTGCGCTGTTGCTGCTGCAGCGTGGAATAATGCAGCTCGCCCGGCGTCAACAGCTCTGACGGGTCTGCGGGAGGAGGGCGGGACAGGAGGGCAGGCGGGGAAGCCCCGCTTCCAGTAGCCTCGACGGTTGTAGCAGGCGAGAGGCGCACTGCGGGCACCTGCACGGTCTCAGCGGGAGCGCCTTCTGGATCCCGCCAGGGAGCCCCGCGGTCATCTTGGGCAGCCTGAGCCCGCGCAGGCTCCTCCCCAGCGGTGGCGGGGTCGGGGAGTGCGCCGGACAGTTGCTCGCCCGGGAGCCCCGCAAGGCCGTTCTGGACACATTCCCAGCAGCGGCGACCCTGCACCTCTGCCGCCACGCATTTGGCTCCGACCTGTGCAGCTGCCGCGGCGTCCACGGACACCGGCGCCCCGTGGCCAGAGCTGCGTTTCCGCCCGCCGCCTTCCCGGGCCGCCTCCCGGGCGCCGCTGGCAGGGAGTCCATTGCAACCTGGATCGGCTGCTGGGGCTACAGCACCTGCTGGCTCCTCCTCCTGTTTCTTATCGTGTCGCCGCCGCCTAGGCGGCTGCTGCTGCTGCGTCTCAGCTCGGCGCGCGCCTCGCGGGGAGCAGGACGCAACTCCCCGCGCAGGGACCGCGGCCGTGGGCTGGTCGCGGGGTCGCTGCAGCCCCTCCTCCCCCAAAAGGTCCCTGTACCTCTTCTTGAGTACCACGTACTTGGTACCGTCGGGGTCCTGGCGCACTGCGGCTACCGAGTTGACAAAGCCCTTGAAGAGCTCGCGGCGGCGCTGGTGTTGGCTGGGGGACGCGTCCGGGTCTCGGAGAAAGCTCTTGAAGTGGCTCAACAAGGCGGCGTTGGTCACTCGGCCCCCGGCCTGGCAGAGAAAGTCTAGTAGTGCCTCCTGGCTCAACTCCCCGGCCATCGCTGCCGTGTCGTCCCCTGGTCCCGGGGTGTCTGTGTTTCGCCTTCGCTGCGATCTCCCCCGCCAGCCGAAACCTTGGCCTGTCGGGTGTCACCTGCGCCCGGGGCGGCGCCACCCGCCTCCATCAGCCGCGGAGGCTGGCGCGGTTTGCAGCCCCCAAATGCGCCAAGAGGCACGCGGGTTCCTGGGGGAGAAACCTCTGGCTAAGGCCCCGCAATCAGCGGGTAGGAGAAGGTGGCTCCCAGGACGCCCCTGCGCGACGCTGGCCTTTAGCAGCCAGCCCCCGCAGCGAAAGTTCCCGGGATAGGTCGGAGTCGGTTTCACCTGCGCCCTGGCAACGCCTCCTCCCTGGCTCTGGGGGAAGGGCCGGGTCCGCCTCCTCCTGTCCCTCCGCCCTCTGTTGTCTCCCCCAGCCGTGTCACCCATCCCAGATGAGTCAGACTGGTCCGAGCCACGGAGAGGGCCCGTCGTTAAGGTTGTGGGCATGCGGGAGCCAGCCGCGAACCGCTCTGCTGACGCGCAGACGCTCCCGGCCGGTGAAATGGAAGGCAGGTAAGCGGCTGACCGCTCCTTTGGGTCTCGGTCCTGTAGGAAACGAAAGCAGTGGAAGATCCGTTCCTGCCCTCTCCTTGAGCTGCATAGGTAATGGCTGAAGACGATGGGCGTTGGGGCAAAAGGTGCATATTAGCCAGCATTCTGCGGTTTCTCTAAAAGGTGCCTTTCTTTATGAATGCTGTGGGGTAGTAATTTCAGATTCCCTGAGGTCGGGGAAACTCACTTTGCATCCCAAGTAAGCCTCTCTTGATCTAGAGATACTGCCCAGGTTCCTGGCTCCACAGAGTCCAAATACACTCAAGTCTGCACTGAAAAGAAAAATCACTCTGAAGTTTACAGGTTGGCTTTAGCCTTCCCTTTGTAATTAGTTCACGCAGGAAAAAATTAGGTTGATAGTTGATGTGCCAGAAGCTAAGATGACCAGGAATTAAGTTATTAGACACCCAATGTTACTTTGTTTTTATTTACTCTATAATTTTTGAATAAAGGGGATTTTTGTGCGGTCTCTTTTGCGTTGGCTTAGGTGAAGTTGTCCTTTCCCTCTGAATGTAAGGCTTCTCTCACATGTCCAAAATGTTAAGCATGCTACAGATTAGCCTGATTTGACCCTGCAACTCTGAACATTAGACTGTGCCTGTATCTAATTCTCCATCGGAGGCTGTGAACGTCCTAATTTAAGTCCATTTGTAGCTAAAGGTGTCTTTTTCACTGACCTCTCTAAGACAACATAATTACAGCACTTTTCCTAACAGCTGCTTTCCTTTTCGTTTTATCTGTCCAGATGTTAGTCCCACCCTTTCTTTTATTGAGGTCCTTGAGTAGACGTCTTCTTTACATTCCCAGGATACTTTTATTGTTTTACCTACTCACCTATCTGGCTCCATACCCTGCCCCATTCTTTTCTTAGCTATCCTCCCATTTCTTTCAGTCATGATGCCCTATTGCTGTCAGCCCCAAATGTGATGGCAAGTCTGTTTCCTGAAATGCTGTCAGCTATATGTATTTCCAATGAAAAAATCTGTTTTCTTCTGTCCTGTCATTTGCCACTCTTCCTTCCTAGGTTCCCCTCATCTTTCCACTTTCCTCTGTTCTCTACCATTTCTGACTGTGTCATAAGTTCCTGTCTTTTTTGCCAAGGGAGGGTATTAAAAGTATGCTGGCCCCAGCCCTGGCTGGTTGACTCAGTGGTAGAGCATCTGCCCAGCATGTGGAAGTTCCCAGGTTCGATCCCCAGTCAGGGCACACAGGAGAAGTGACCACCTGCTTCTCAATCCCTCCCCCCCCCCCTTCCCCTCTCACAGCCATGGCTCATATAGTTCGAGCAATTTGGCACTGGGCACTGAGGATGGCTCCATGGCCTCACCTTGGCTTCTCCTCAGGCGCTGAAATAGCTCTGTTGGAAGCAACAGAGCAGCGGCCCCAGATGGGCAGAGCATCACCCACTAGTGGGCTTGCCCGGTGGATCCCGGTCTGGGCGCATATAGGAGTCTGTTTCTCTACCTCCCTGCCTCCCTGCCTCCCTGCCTCTCACTTAAAAAAAAAAAAAAAACGAAGCTGGCCCCACAATTGTCAACATGTTTTAGCATAAATCAATCTTAGTGATGGCCACATAGGCTAGATTGGCTGAGATTTATTTTAAGTCCCCAAACCTGGTAGTTTTCTATGAATGAATTGGAATCCTTGGCTTTGTCAGATAGGGGAATTGGGAAACATTTCTCTTTATTTTTTGTATTTTCTAGATCTAAACCCAGTTGATCTGGGTTGAGAGGGGGATAATGTTTCGAATTTTTAGGAGTGTTATTAAAATAAAGGATTTGTATTAAACTTCAGCTTCTTCTTGTGTTTTCTGGTGTTGAGTCTTGGAAGGGCCATGAGGTGTGTCCACACACAGGGCAGGAAGGAGTTTAGCTAGACTGGCAAGTACTCTTTGATATTTTTCAAAACTTCTGGTTAAAAATAGGGTTTAGTAGCAAGAGGGCTCGGGAGAAAGGAAGGGGTCATCAAGGGCATGCTTGTTGAAATGACATTATCTTTAGTTAGGGTGCAATTAATAGGTCTGGAGGAGCAGAAAGAAGAGGGGGAAAGAAAAATGCAATTGAGGGGGAAAATGCAATTGCTTTAGATTTCTGGGTGCCCAGGTGGTTTAGCATCCAGACCTTCTCTCCTCCTTTTTCTCTCTCTTGATTAAGGTGATGGTTAATTAGAATGCTTTTCACTTCATCTCAGGGAGCATTGTTACACCTCCCTCAAGTATTGTCCACAATTTCCAAAAATATTTATAGAGTGTCCAGGTTGCCCTGGCACTACTGGAAATGGGTATAAAGAAAAAAACATACTTGAGAACTCACTCTTTATTGGGAGCAACTAATGAGAGAAATGATCCAAACCTGTGTGTTTATTGACTGACAGAGATGTGAACAGTTGCTGGAGGAGTTGAGAAATGGTGCAAAAAGGAAGAACCCTAGCTCAGCTTGGAGGAATCAGAACAATTTTCCAGCAAGAGGTAACTTTGAGTAGAAGAGGTGAGGAAGAGGCAGAGCAAACAGTGTTGCAAAAGCACAAAGGTCTGGCTCAGCATAGTGTATTTGGGGAACTAACTGCAAATATATTTACTTGGCTTTAAGGAAGAGGATGTGTGTGGATGTGCTGGAAAGGAGACTGCAAAAGTAGGAGGGAGCCAGAAGATGAAGGTGGGAGGGAGGACCGGGGAGGGTAGCCTTTGGAGAATTTTTGGGAGGGTAGTGACCTGACCAGATGTGTACTTTAATTTATTTTATTTTTATTTTATTTATTTTAGAGAGGAGATACAGAGTGTGAGAGAGAGAGAGAAAGAGAGAAAGGGGGGAGGAGCTGGAAGCATCAACTTCCAGATGTGCCTTGACCAGACCAGTGCAGGGTTTTGAACTGGCGACCTCAGTGTTCCCAGGTCGACGCTTTATCCACTGCACCACCACATGTCAGGCACCAGATGTGTACTTTAGAAAGAAAAATCGTCCTGGAAGTAAGTGCTGGTTTGGAATCATGACTCGTGTAAACAAGTGAAAAGCATGTTGCAGAAAAATAGTGTATTTAACCAAACTTAAGACACTATTGATTATATGTATGGTACATATTGGTTTCAGAGATGATAAAATGTAAAAAAATAAATAAATAAGTTTTTTTAAAAAGCCTTTAAAGTAAAAGAAATACAGCATGTTTAATAAGGTCTGCTTTTTAGGGGAAAAAGTGTGTGAGTGTATGTGCGAATAAGATGTGAGGAACGGTTCAGGGGTGACTTTAACCATTTTTAAAATAGCCTCATAAATTACTTGGCTACTTTGCAATGAGAGACTATTACCTTTTTAGCTTGAAAATGGTGCTAAAGAAAATTAAATATATAAATAAATAGCAATGACAATGGAAAACCCAGTATCAAATCTTTAGGCTGGATGAGGGAAATGAAGCTACCCGCAGGAAGAACGGTTCAGAAATGACTCAGAAGATTCAGAGAAGGGACGCAGAAGTCTGAGTTCAGCAGAGAGAAAGGGAGGCAAACGGATGGATGGGAGAGGTACTTAGTGGGTGAATTCAACATGGTTTAGAGTCGGAGGAGCCCAGTGGTGAGGAACAAGCTCAGCTTTTCTCGTGTGTCTACCCTGAGCTGCTGGCTGGATGACTGTTACCACCTACATATATAAAAAAGATAAATGAAAGAGTTGGTTTTGGAAATGGGAAAGATGATAACTTAAGTCTGGGGCATATTAAGTTTGAGGTGCCTATAGGCCATAAAAACAGGAACATCAAGAAGGCAATATAGATTTGAGGCTCCAAGATGTATGACATCAGCATATATCAATGGTCATTTAAACTACAGGCAATGATAAAAATTCTTAGAAAAAGATAACAGGGAGAAGTGGAGGGTAAAATCCATATTTACCAAAGAGAAAGAGGAAAAGAAACCTGTTAGGGAGACTTAGGGGCATCTGGAGGGGAAGAGGAACCCCACTGAATAGCCTATCACAGAAGAACAGAGGCAGAAGGAGGAACAGCTTTCTAAAAAGGACGCCAAGTTAGATAAGAAGTGAAATATGACCATGGCTTGTTAGGTCACTGAGGCCTGGTTGGAACAATTTCAGAAGAGTGGTGAGGACAGAAGTCAGGTTACAGAGAGGTGAGGAGTGAGCGGATTAGAGAAGGGTTAGAAAGACTTGACCAAGAAAGGAAAGAGAAAAGAGGATTCTATATAGATAAAGTGAGTATCATATTATGTCATCTAAGATTTATTTATTTATTTACTTACTTATTTATTTGGTAGTTGTTAGAAGAGATATGATCATGTCTATGTGCTGAGGGAAGAAAGCCAGGGAAAGATAAATTGAAGACCTAGACGAGAGAGTAAATAATTAATGAAACAGGGTTTGGGGGTAGGGCTGAAGTCCAGAGTTCAGGCTGAGCACATCTCTAGGACAGAACAGGGGAGGGCCGTTTTTACCATTGAGACTAGAAAGAATAAAAAGGACCATTGCATTAATTAGGGAACTCAGAGATCAAGAGACCAGGTTTGAGGAAGTCTTGGGTTTGAAAAGCAAGTAGATGAGAGTAAGGGAATATAGAACTATAAGGTTGGGATATTCTGAGCAAAACATCAAATATTCTTAAGTCTTGGGGCTTACAGTTACCAAAGTGGAAGGTCTGGAGAGATGACAAGATTCAGAGTGTGCCTGACCAGGTGGTGATGCGGTAGATAGGGCATTGACCTCAGATGCTGAGGACCCAGGTTTGAAACCCCAAGGCTTGAATGTGGGCTCATCTGGCTTGATCATGGGCTCACCAGCTTGAGCTCAAGGTCATCAGCTTGAGCATGGGATTATAGACATGACCCCATGGTCACTGGTTTGAAGCCTAGGGTTGCTGGCTTGAACAAAGGGTCACTGGCTTGGCTACAGCCCCCGACCAACACATATGAGAAAGCAATCAATGAACTAAGGTGCCACAACTACGAGTTGATGTTTCTCATCTCTCTCCCTTCCTGTCTGTCTGTCCCTGTCTGTCTGTCTCTCTCTCTCTCTCTCTCTCTTTCTCTCTTGCTTAAAACAAACAAACAAATAAAAAAAGATTCAGAATGTGACCATATGGGTGAAGCATAGTGGAAGTGAGAGGCATTGGGGGTGATAACGTTATGGAACTCTGAGAGGGGTATTCAGTGAATCTTACACAGGGATACTGAAGTTATCTAGGATGGAAAGGACACCAAGAATCATCTGTGTAAATCCTTAGTATTTTGGCATGAGCAACTTACGTGGCATTTTGCCAGGAGTACTTGTTCTGCTTCTCATCAACAGATACTCTCAGCAAACAGTGTAATATAATGACTTACACACGTGTGTCAAATTCCAGATCACTCTCCTTTATCTAATCCTCAGATCAAGTATGGGAAGTGTGTGGAATAGAGATCCATTACCTTCCAGAAAGTAGCTGTCCTTGCTATTAATATGTATGTATTTCTTATAAGATCTATTCTAATGTGTTTATTCTTTGCCTTCAGTCTAACTTCTACTATAAATGTAGAGTGGACATCTCCACCCAAGAAGGTGAACCTGCCCAATGTCAGTCATCTAGGTAGGTGAGCAGATCCCCAGGTGAAATTGGAGCTAAGATAGACCACAGGAAGGCAAGGAGGTTTTTTTTACCCTTTCTCTCTTTCTATCTCCCATTTCCCTCCCTTCTCTTCCCTCTACCCTTCACCCCTCTTCTCTCTTCTCCTCCCCCTTTCCCCTACCCCTCCCTCTCCTCCCTTCCCTTTCCTCTCCTCTCCTCCCTTCCTCTTCCCCTCCCCTTCCTCTTCCCCCACCCCCCATCTTTTGTCCAGGTAGAGGCTTTAGCCACTGCACCACCACAGGTCAGGTGAGGGCACTAATTTATAGACCAGATAAACTAATGATAGAGGGCATTCTTCTATAATTCTCTTCTTCTATTCTAAGCCAGTCCTTCCATGTTCCCCTCCTTCCTTTCTTTATTTTCTTTCTTCCTTTCTTTTTTAATTTCTCTGTTAATATTTATTGAGTGCCTACCATGTGTATGCACTTTTCTGAAGCTAAATACACAATGGTTATCCCAAATAGATAAAACATTTTGCTTTCAGGAAACTTACATTCTACTGGGAAAGAAACAAACAATAACTATAAAAGTAAATAAGAAAATATTACCAGATAAGTGATCAGATACAAAAGTCAAGTGATATGGTAGAGACAGACCAGAGAGCTACCCTAGCAAGCATGGACAGAGAAGATATCTCTTAGAAAACAGCAATAAGCAGAGGCCTCAGTAATAAGTAGGTGACAGCTATGTGAAGATGGAGAAGGGGGTGGGCAGGATTTGGAAAGCCATTCCAGATAGAGAGAATAGGTAAATTACATCAGAAGTAAGCAGAAACAGAAAGAAAACCAGGGGCTAAGCTGGAGCATAAGGAGAGGGAAAGTGAAGTTGGCTGAGAAGTCAAACCAGTGAGAAGGGTTTGGACCTTATAATGTCTAATGGGTCTTGGGTTTTAGTCTAAGTGTGATGGGAAGCCATTGAAGGTTTAAAATCAGAGTAACGTGTGATTCTATATTAAAGAGATCTGCGGTTATGTGAACACATTAAAGTGGATACTAAAAAGTACAGGCAGAAAATCCAGCTGGGAGACTACTCTAGTGGATCAGGTGAGAATGGCGGCAGCTTGGAATAACAGGGTATCGGGTGTAGAGAAGGACTGAGATTTGGAAAATGTTCTGGAGATACAACCTGGAAAATGTGCTGGTGGGTTGGATATAAATTTACCAAGATGGAGAATATGGAGTTAAGACTTGGTTTGTGTCCAGGAAGTCAAGGATTCACTTTTGGAAAGGTTAAGTTGAGGATGACCATTAGACATCTAAATAATGATCTAGAGTAGGCAATTGCTCAGGGGTGAAGTCAAGGCTGGAGATACAAATTTGAGAGCTTTGAACCTTGAGATGGTATTTTAAAGCTATGGGTTTAGATGAATTTATCTATAAAAGAAATCCAGAAAGAGAAAAAACACCCTGGTGTAGTAACTCAGTTGGTTAGGGCATTGTCCTGATATGCCAAGGCTGCAGGTTTGATCCCTGGTCAGGACACATAAACGATGTCTTTCTCTCTCCCTCTCCCTCTCTAAAATGATTAAACATAAAATAAATTTCTTTTTAGCCTGACTAGGCAGTGGCACAGTGAATAGAACATTGACCTGGGACACTGAGAACTCAGGTTCAAACCCCAAGGTCGCCAGCTTTAACCACAGGCTCACTAGCTTGAGCGCAGGGTCACAGGCTTAAGTGTGGGATCATAGACATGACCCCATGGTCGTTGACTTGAGCCCAAACGTTTTTGGCTTGAGCAAGGGGTCACTGGCTCAGCTGGAGCCCCCCACCCCCCACAATCAAGGCACTTATGAGAAGCAATCGATGTTCGATGAACAACTAAAGTGCTGCAACTATGAGTTGATGCTTCTCATCTCTCTCTTTCTCTTTGTCTCTCCCTTGCAAAAAAAAAAATGTTTTTCAAGAAAGAAAACAGTCTCATGACCAGCCCCAACATTTGGGGTCCAAACTTTAGTACTATCTTGCTTAAATAATATAACTTGTATCCACTGTACTGTGGCAATGAGAGGAATTATAAAACCCATGTTTTGTCCCCTTATTTGTGGCTGCAGCAGACATTCGTGTGAGAGACGCCTTAAGGGTAATTTCAGGGTCTGGAGTAAGGTCCACCCACACCCTCCCCAGTAGAAAGGTTCCCTTCACTGCCAACTTTACAAGGTATGGGTTTTAACTTGTTAAACGAGTCAGCAGATTTCCCATGTATATCTTGATTTTATAAAGAAAAATCAAGGTTTAGAAAACCCAGGTTTAGAGTCACAATCTTTCCTCAGTTCTCTGGAGTATCTGATCTAGTTGACCATTTTCTCTCGTCAAAGTCTCTGTATTGGCTTCTACAACCTTTAGTCTTTTCTAGTTCTACCACCCTTACCCAAATCTGAATCTCCCTTGCTAACTCTTCTTTCCACTGTCTTTGCTCATTCTCTGGATTCTACCTGAGTAACATTGTCTATTTTCCCAGGTCCAGTTACTATCTGTATTATTATAGTGCCTAAGTCTCTATGTGAAGCCTACCTAGAAAATACAGTGTTTCAAGCAGTCTAGTTTTGGCTCTGCCCCTAACTAGCTCTTTAAACTTAGCCAGATACAAACTCTCTGGGCCTCTGTCTCTCCATTTGTACAATGAGGGAACTAAACTAGAGGATTCAGAAGTTCCTTCCAGTGTTCACATTCTGATTCTAGACCTGATGCTATTTCTAATAACAGTAATAGTAATAATGACACTTATTGAATATTCTGTGCCACACATTGAGTCAAGTCCTGTACACACATTCATATATTTAATTTTCCTAACAAATTCTCATGAGGTAGGAGCTGTTATTATCCTTATTTTATAGTGAGAAAATCAAGTTTCAGATTATATAATTTCCTGCTGTTTCATAACCATAAGTGGCAGAGCCAGGATTCAAATCCAGACAGTTTTCTTCTGGAGTCAGCATCATTCAGTCCCTACCCTGTTCTTCTGTTTCCCTTGGGAGCCCCTCATCCCTGTGCTGCGTTCTCACCTGAGCCCGCGTCACTTCTGCCTCCTCTGGATTTACTCCTGCTACCTCTCTCCCTGAGTCTGCAACCTCTTTCTCTTTGTGTCCCAAGGCCTGTTTTTTCCCTAAAACAAAGCAACACAAAACAATATAAAGGACCTTGCTTTGAATTTCCCCTTTTTCTTTTTCCAGCTTTTCTTTTCTTTCTCCAATCTTTTCTTTTCCCAGCTCCTGATAACTATCTGTATTCCTTAGCTTGTGTCCACATTGCTTCCAACTCTGGCTTCATGGTCACATAACCTTCTCTTCCTTTATGTGTTTCTTACAAGGACATTTGTCATTAGATTTAGGGCCCACTCAGATAATTCAGGATGATCTGATCATAAGATCCTTAATTTAATTACGTCTGCAAATCTTTACCTTTTTACAGTTATTTACTTTGTGGTAACAATCACAGGTTCCAGGGATTTAGACATGAGTATGTCAACCCACTACACAGGTAACAGGAGGAAATTCAGGAATGTCTTTCTCCAACCTTTATTCTGGTTAACTTAAATTTCCTTCAAGATTCAGCTCAGTGGTTGCCTAATCAAACAAGCCACATTCCCAGTCCCATTACATGCCCCTCCTGTAATAATAATAATAACAATAATAATAGTTATTGCATATTCAGCAATTTTAGGACTTTATGTATATGAATTCACTTAATTCTTGCTATATCCATATGTGGTCCCTATTCCTATCCTTATTTTACTGAATGCTAACAGGCTGTTTTGTTATCTCTTTTCCCTATATAGTAGGGAGAAGTATAGTAGACTTCCTCTAGGGCAAGAACATCTTGCCCTAGATGTCATCTCTTTGTCCCCAAGATACACAGAGGCATTTCCAGTCTTTCTATAAAGACTAGTGTGTTGAATAAATGACTGGACAACATAGATTGATATTGAAGTGGGAGGGTTTTGAGTATCAGATTACAACATTTGGATTTTATCTTTTAGATCACATGTGGCCAACAGAGTTTTCAAGCCAAGAAGTGACAATATGGACCACTTTTTCAAATACATCTTCTCCTTGGGAGAAATCTATCATATACTCTTTTAATTATCACCTCCAAATATGTCATTCCATGTAGGCCTTCCTCCTGAGCTCTAGTCTCACATTGCCAGTTTTGTGCTGGGCCCGGCTTCAGTCTTTTGAGACCAGCCCTCATTATTCTTTCCTTCCCCAAAGTCACTCTTTCTGAATTATCAAGCTCACAGGCATCCAAACTAGACAATTTGAATTAATTCCACATACTTCCCTTACCTCCACTGCCAATGATTCACAAAGTTCTGTCAACTTCGTGTCCTGAACTTTGTCTCATATCCATTTCCTTGGCCGCTGACTTACTTGAGGCTCTTGCACCTTTCACCTGGACTGTTGCATCAGCCTCCTTACCAATCACTCTGCCTCCAGTATTCCTGCCAGCTCCAGTCCGTCCTCCACTCTCCTGCCCATCTTATAAGCCTAAAGACTGGATTTGACCATGTCACACTCTTGATAAAACAGCGAAGCTCTGAAATAACTTCATGATGGTTCTTCATTGGGGGCTATGCTCACTGCATTTATAATTGGTAATGGAGCTGCCCCACATGTATACAGATGGGCAGAGGTGTTTTCACTTGGACTAGCTCCTGTCACAGGCAGTAAGGGAAGTACCCTAAGGCAAGATACTACAACTAAAAGAGGTTCATAGTGTCATTCTCACCTGTGGTCTTTCAATATATACTGTAACTTTATTGTCATTTGTATGCCTGTTGAGTGGATTTACATATTTGTGTGTGTGTGTGTGTGACAGAGACAGAGAGAAGGACAAATAAGGACAGACAGGAAGGGAGAGAGGTGAGAAGCATCAGTTCTTCATTGCGGCACCTTAGTTGTACATTGATTATTTTCTCATATGTGCCTCGACCGGGGGGCTACAGCAGACTGAGTGACCCCTTGCTCAAGCCAGCTACCTTGGGCTCAAGCTGGTAATCCTTGCTCAAACCAGATGAGCCCGCGCTCAAGCTGGTGACTTCGGGGTTTCAAACCTGGGTCCTCCACATCCCAGTCTGATGCTCTATCCATTGTACCACCCTTATAGATATTATCATCTAGTTTTAAATTAATCTTTACCAAGAAGGCAAATGATTTAAAATATTTCTCACAAAGAAATTATGAATTAAAGATAATAAACTTTAAGTTTAAGGAACTGTGGCTACACCTAATATGAGCCTTCAGCAATTACTTGTAGCAGTAACCATTTAACCACACCTCCTAAGAATTGGCCCCCAAGTTTTAAATTATGAAAAAGAACACATGAAATAGAGATTTACACTCTCCATCTTTAATGATGAGCTCCTCCTTAAGTGTATATTAGGGTTTGAGGTGTTAGCTGATAATAATGTAAAAAGCCATCATGATTAGCAATATCTTTGTGTGTGTGCAACAAACAAGTAAAGTCTGTTGTGACTATAATTTTTGTGTTTATAAAAGAGCGGTTCATAAACATTCCCAAGTAGAGTATCATGCTTTTTCTCTCTCACAGTGTTTCCTAGAAGAAACAAAGCCCCCAGACAAGCATCAATAAATTACTCAGTTTTGTATTGTTAAACATTACAAAGTTAGAAAACAAAATTTTATATATTTATATTTTATTTTATTTTTTTACAGGGACAGAGAGAGAGTCAGAGAGAGGGATAGATAGGGACGGACAGACAGAAAGGGAGAGAGATGAGAAGCATCAATCATTAGTTTTTCGTTGCCATTGCGACACCATAGTTGTTCATTGATTGCTTTCTCACATGTGCCTTGACTGCGGGCCTTCAGCAGACTGAGTAACCCCTTGCTGGAGCCAGCGACCTTGGGTCCAAGCTGGCGAGCTTTTGCTCAGGCAGAAAATAAAATTAATAAGCTTTTCTTTCTCACTGTTTTTAAAATACTTGATTTTACTATGTTCATGATTAGCAGTACCTTTAGAGTTGCTTATTTTTCTTATAACTTCTATTTATGCTTGTTTTTATCATGTACATTGGTATAGTAGTACATGCATATAATTTTAAATAAGCAAACGTCCTGTGCTACTTATCACTCCCTAAGCCTCTTCCATTTTTTTCTATAGCTTTGTGCTTTTGTTACTCTTTTTCTCAGCCTGGTTTCTCTTTTCTCCATTTGGCAGAATACTAATATTTGTTCAAGCATTCCCCAACAGCCAGAGACACAAATAATCACTTTCCTTTCTCTTCCTTTAGAACATACCTTATTATAGCACATCTCACCTTGGGCTGCACTGGTCTTGGTAGTGTCGCCTCTTGTGGGCTGTGTGTGTCCAGATGGTGAAGATTATTCTAAGTCATCATTTTGTCCCTAATGCCATGTAGTTGCAAGTAGAGGGTGTTGCAAATCTTAAATGAATTTAATCATCTCACAACATTCAATGTTCTAAATTTAAAACCAATGTGAGACATATAGAAACATTTGCGACAATACAAGATATAAAGGAACAAGAAACAGAGGGCTATGGATTTAAAGCAACAGGTTTAATTTCACATACAGCATTTTAGAAGAGTAATTCTCAAGGTATGATCTGTAGGTCCTCCTGAATTTTTAAAAAATTCTTTTTATTGATTTTAGAGAAGGAAGAGAGAGAGAGAGAGAGAGAGAGCGCGCACTGATTTGTTGTTCCACATATTTTTGCATTCATTGGTTGATTCTTGTATGTACCCTCATGAAGATTGAACCCACAACCTTGGTGTTCTAACCAAATGAACTACCTGCCCCACGTGGTTCACCTGAATTTAACAAATGCATACCTTCCTTCATTACATGTGAAGGGTGTATAATTCCACAGATTTTCATTTTTGCATGCAGCTATGGGATACTTAGTATTCTCCTAAATGCATTATGAAAATTTAATATTTATAAACTGCAATTGGCACATATCCAAAGAGTGCTAAGGATTCTAATTTAGCACTTTAGTAAAAAGTCTGGCAGTCACAAAAGTGCTTGGCAAGTGCACATATACAGATATTAGATTTCTCCCATATTTCAAAAGGCCAATTTCTTACCATGTATCATCACTATTATATTGAAATATATGATGTTCTGATTACAATTACTTTTTACTTATTAATTGTGTATTACTGTTAGTTTAGCTTTTATCATCATTAGTTTGTTCTGGGTTTCATTAATTTGTTGCTACTCAGCAGGATAGTTATAGATATGGGCTCTGCAAACACAGTGTTTTTTGTGTAAAATTGGTATGAACTTGGGCAAGGTATTTAATTATTCTGAGCCTCAGTGTTTTCCATCTCAGAATGGGTGTGGGTGGTCGAAGTGCTTGTCTCCTTGGTTTGATGTGGGCAATTGTTGTGATATGCATGTATAGTGTTTTCACAGATGGTAGTTAGAGAAGGTGATAGCACATAATACACTGTTATACTAGGATTTGGTTCAGCTAGAAGGGACAAAAAACCCAATTACCATAAAAGTCTTAATGAGATAGAAGTTGGCCCTAGTTTGTTAGCTTACTCAATTAGAGCATCGTCCTAAACAGTGATGGGCAATCTTTTGAGCTTGGTGTGTCAAAATTCGCCAAAAAACCGAGCATAACTCAGGGATGTGTCACTTGAGAAAAACGGTCTCACCAGAAGTCCCAAAACTAGACGCTCTGTACTGGAGTTCTGTTGTTTTGGCTGACAGACCTCCGGCACAGAGTGTCTACACTACAGCAAATATTTTATCCTTGGCTACTACACCTGGCCGTGTAGGAGCAGAGGATGAAACGTCCTTCTCAGCATGTGACCCCATACTTCTCTGGTATGCTGCTGCATGCGGCCGCGTGTCATCAAAAATGGCTACACCTGTAAAGCGTCAACCTGGGAACACTGAGGTTGCCAGTTCAAAACCCTGCACTGGTCTGGTCAAGGCACATATGGGAGTTGATGCTTCCAGCTCCTCCCCCCTTTCTCTCTTTCTCTCTCTCCCTCTCACTCTGTGTCTCCTCTCCAAAATGAATAAAATAAAATAAAATAAAATGGCTACACCTGTCAGTGCTGACACGTGTGTCATAGGTTCACCATCACGGTCCTAAAACAACAAGGTCGCAGTTCAATCACCAGTCAGGGCATACACAGGGAGCAACCAATGAATGAATGACCTAGTGGAACAACAAATGAATGCTTCCATTCCCCCTCCCCCTCTGCCTGCCTCTTTGTCTCAAAAAAAAAAAAAAAAGAAAGAAAGAAAGAAAGCCCTGGCCAGATAGCTTGTTTGGTTGGAGTGTCATCCCAAAGCACAGAAGTTGATGGTTTGATCCTTGATCAGGGCACATGCAGGAACAGCTCGATATTACTGTCTCTCTGACTAAAAAAAGGTAAAAGTTTGTATCTTTACACATAACCCTGGGAAGCCTAGAGTTAGGATGACAGTCTACAATCATCATATTTCTCCCATTTTATTGTTCCATGATTTCTCAAAATAGGATTGTCATTTTACAGTCTCAATGGCATTCCAGTACCACCCTTTAATATCTGCATTCTGGCCAGCAGGAAGAAAGAAAGGCAAGGAGAGGCACACAGACCCTCTCTCAGGACACTTCTCCAGAGTTACATACAATACTCTGGGCTTACACTCCATTGGCAGAATTTGACCACATGGCCACATCTAGCAGTAAAGGCAGGCTGAGGGAAAAAAATCTTTCTTTTGAATAGGTATGTCCCCAACTAAAAAAAGGGTAGTTCCTCATTGCAGTACTGCATTTATCAAAATAGTATTGGCCTTTGGGGTAAGACAAATCTTTATTGATTTGGGACTGTATATTTCAGGACATTTATACCTCCAGGCTCCAGACACTACCTAAACACCAGGAGCACCCTCCCATTGTATCATTGTATCAAGGCTCCTACACATTTAGAGTAACACTTAGGAGGTAGCATTCTCTTAAATTTCAGGATCCTGCGCAGGCTTTTCTCCTGCCCGTTACAGCAACATGTGTCTGTCTAGGGAAACTCCCCTTCCCTCACCATGTGCTGGGGAGCCATCTTCTCACGTGTTCCTTTTTCTAATGATAGAGATAAGAAAACAGGTCAGCCTCTGACTTAGGCCAGGAAAATCAGAGCTTTCCCCAGGTTTTTAAAACTTGGATCTAGAAGAAGAATCTTCATTTCTTCATGGCAGAAATATAAAATCTAGGGCTCTTCATATACTACTGATAAGAATGTGCTGCTGCTTTGGAAAATAGTCTGGCAACTCTTCAAAAGGTTAAATATAGAGATAACATAACAAAGCATCTCTAGTCCTACTCATATATACAAGAGAAATAAAAATATGTTCACATAAAAACTTGTACATGAATAAGCAGCATTATTCAAATAGCCAAAAAGTGGAAACAGTCCAAGTTCCCACCTACTAATGAATAGATGAACAAAATGTGATATATGCATATAATGGAATATTGTTTGGGTATAAAAAGGAATGGAGTATTGATAAACACTACAACATAGATGAACCTTGAAAATATGCTAGGTGAACCTGACCTGTGGTGGCGCAGTGGATAAAGCGTCGACCTGGGAACACTGAGGTCGCCAGTTCAAAACCCTGCACTGGTCTGGTCAAGGCACATATGGGAGTTGATGCTTCCAGCTCCTCCCCCCTTTCTCTCTTTCTCTCTCTCTCTCACTCTGTGTCTCCTCTCTAAAATGAATAAAATAAAAATAAAATAAATTTTAAAAAAAGAAAACATGCTAGGTGAAAGAAGCCAATCACAATGACCGTATATTATTTGATTCTGTTTATATAAAATGTGCAGGATAAGCAAATCTATAGAGACAGGAAGTAGATTACTGGTGGCTGGGAAGAGATGAGAATGGGGAGTGACTGCTAATAATAGAGGAAGATTGAGTCCAATCACATGGCCAATGATTTAATCAATCATGCTTCTGTAATAAAACCCTGATTAAAACACTAAGGAAGTTCAGAGAGCTTCTTGGATGGTGACTATATCAATGTCCTGGGAGCGGGGGCACACATTCCCACATCTCCCACTTTCCAGGCCTTGCCTTATGGGTTTCTCCCATTTGGCTATTCCTGAATTGTACCCTTTATAATAAAATAGTAATTAAAAGTATAGTGCTTTCTGAGTTCTATGAGTCATTCTAGTGAATTATCAAATCTGAAAGAGGTCATAAGAACAGCCAAGTTTGTAATCAAGCTGATCCATCAGAAGGGCACATGGCCCCCTGAAGTTGTGGTTGGTGTCTGAAGTGGGGACAGTCTTTTGCAGCTGAAGCTGTTCACCTGTGGGGTATGCATCGTGTCAGATTTGAATGAAATGGTTGGATACCCATTTGGTATTGGAGAATTGTGAGAGTGCCCTGGGGAAGGTAGCGTTTGCTAAGTGGGCCATTATTTAAAATGTTTGAGGACACTACAGTACAGGAAACTACTAAGTACAAAATAACCCAATCTTGAATGTAGATAGAAGGTAGCAACAGTGTTACTTTGAATACTTTAAAGCACTTTTATTTTTTAAGATTTTATTTATTCATTCTAGAGAGGAGAAAGGGAAAGAAAGAGAAAGAGAGAAGGGGGAGGAGCAGGAAGCATCAACTGACATATGTGCCTTGACCAGGCAAGCCCAGGGTTTTGAACCAGCGGCCTCCACATTCCAGATCAATGCTTTATACACTGAGCCACCACAGGTCAGGCTATAGCACTTCTTAAAGTGAGAGATAAAATATTGACATTTTTAGAGTTGAATTGTACTTTATAATACAAATGTTTACTAAGGGTACTTTTTTTTATTCTTTTTTTTTTTTTAGAGAGAGAGGAGAGAGCAAGAGACAGGAAGGGTCAACTTGTACCTGCATCACTTCAGTTGATGGGGGTTAGGAGGGACTCCAGCCAAGCCACCAGTGACCCTTTGCTCAAGCCAGAAACCTTGGGCTCAAGCCAGTGACCTTGGGCTTCAAGCCAGCGATCTTGGGCTTCAAGCCAGCCACCTTGGGCTTCAAGCCAGTGACCTTGAAATCATGTCAGTGATCCTACACTCAAGCTGGTGAGCCTGCACTCAAGCCAGTGACCTCGGGGGCTTCGAACCTGGAACCTCACCATACCAGGATGATGCTGTACCGACTATGCCCCTATTAATCAGGACTAAGGGTACTTTTCAAAAGGCAATTTCTCTTCTTATTGACCTTCTCAAAGATAATAAGGCCCATTTACCACAAATTATTCAGGGATAGATATGCCCGAAGAAGAAAGGATGAAGTGAGAAGCTCTCTTTCAGCCGTATGATTATATATGTTTCTATTAGGAGAATATCTCTCCCTGGATCTTGAAACAAAACAACTGCTGCTATCTAAATATGCATAAATGGTGGTATGAATGGAACACATGATATTTCTTTCAATACATATTTTTATTACATTGATTCTTTTGGAAAAGTTGATTGTTTCTATACTTGCTCTTCATCCCCCTCTTTTCTTTTGTCTCCTCCTTTGAACCCTCCACTCCCAGGTAGAAAGAAGGATCTTCTTGGAAATATATGTATACAATGGCAGAAATACCCAAGACTTTGATTGGACAAGAAACAGTCGATTAGAAAAATATTACATCACTACAAGAAACGGGAATAAAGAATGTTACATCCTGGTCTGTATGGCAGTGACTGGGAATAGAAGGGCCGTACTTTCAGATTTGGAGAAGGATAAAGCTTCAGAGCCATTTATGTGGCAGAATAGGAAATAAGTATTTGTAAAATAAACATAAATAGTGAGAGAAGTTTTTAAGCAACTGCAAAAATAATAAAGAATATAACTGGTCAATTTGTGTGGATATGGAATCTTCCTTATTATCATATGTGTGACTGCTCATATTAAATCAGAACCACCACATATGGCATTAATTCACACATTAAATTTTTAATAAAATATTTTTCCCATCACTAAACAGAAGCAGTGTTATTACTGTTATTTCAAATGAGAATATTCACTGTATTTCATTGAATTAGTTAATCAAATCATGACAAAAATGGTATAATGACTTTTTTCTCATTTTAAAAGATTGTAGTTACAGTCTTTTATGTATAATGGGTCTTTACAGATTGCCTTTTGTGCTAGAAAAAAAAAGACATATCAGTTTCTGAATATTTTTAAACTGCTGGAGTCTCTATTAATAAGACTGTGGAAGTGGTAAACATGAATAAAATTATGCAGACAATTTTTAATTTGCTAATTGAATAACACTAGTTCACACAAAGTGGTTCCTAGAGACTATAACAAGTTCATTTATTTTTAATTGATAATTTAATTTTGGCTGTAACACTATTATTTAGGAAGTGACTTCATAGGAGAAAGTGTTAGGCTGCAAGAAGAGAAATAATCAAATCTGTAATAATCTTTAAGATTCCATCAGGCATAGGACTCATGATACAATTTATAAGAAATGAGGCCATTCTGTAATTTTAACTTTCACATCTAATGTATTTTACATTTGTAATAAAAATAAATACACATATTTTTATTTTTAAACGAGTTAAATATATTTACCCTGCATATTTGTGGAAGGAGCTGTGTTTGGAGGTCTGCGGTATTGTTTCTAGATCCTATCTGAAACCATCCAGCATTCTGATCTCAAACTTTTAAGTTAATGTTAACATTCCTGATTCCCAATTCCTTATTCTAGGGGACAGACTCAAGGATCTCTGATGTGTTTCCTAGCTCCACATTTCTGTGATTAATTCCATAACCTCCAGGGTGTGCCTACAACATGAGCATGTGTTAGGAGTAGTAAGGAGAATAGGATCGCAGTCACACTAAACGGATCCCCAGTCTGCCACTTACTTGCAATGTTACCTTGGGCAGGTAAGCTTCCTGAATTCTAGTTTACTCAACTGAACACCAGGTTAATAATCCTCTAGCAGACAGTGTTGATGCCCTGCGCCCTAGTCCCTCAGCTTACTGCTACTGCAGGGGACAGTTCCGGTGCTGTTTCAGCTGCCCACCTCTGGGCCGCCCTTGTCTCCTTCACTGCCCCTGGGCTTTTCCTGGTGTACCGGGACTTGCACAGCCAGAAATACCTGGGATTCATGTCCCCAAGTGCAACCTTCCACCCGTGAGAGCCAGTCTTCCTGACATCTCAGTGGGACAATTCAGAGGCGCATTAACAGTTCCTCAGTCCCAGCTAGACTGAGCCCCTGTTACCTAGAGCGATAACCTGCTCTTTGATAAACCCTAGACTGGCTTTTCTCATCTGCTTGTCATCAGTATGAACCCTGTTTGTTTATCTTGGTATAGGTACAAATGGCTACACTCCGAAACATTTACAGATATGTGCATATACACAGGTTAGTATACACACATTATTTCCTCACATCCAGCCCTGAAAGGGCCTGGAAGCCACCACACGCCAGTTAGCAATGAGCAAACCTAGTGCCCAAGTCTTGGTTTTTGCTACCATTCTCCACTAAAAGGAACCAATGCCCATTAGAAAGATGGCAGATTCTAGGGCTAGGATAGGGAGTATACAAGACAAGCCTGGAACATTTTGTAGTGCCAGAAAGTAAGGAAGTGCTCAATAAAAATCAACAAACAAAACCAATGATGAGGGTATGTTAAAGGGACACAGTAACCAGCTGAAAGAGCTCCCAGTGCTATTCTCATTACATCATATCAGGGGTACTATACTATCAACCTGACTCATCATTATTGATATTGACCTTACCTGAATATAATCATGAGGAAAATATCAGGCAAATCCAAATTAAAAGACATTCTACAAAATACCTGACCAGTCCACCTCAAAAAGTCAAGGTCATCAAAAGCCAAGAAAGTCTGAGAAACTATCACAGCCAAGAGGAGCCCAAGGAGTCATGACAACTAAATATAATAGAGTAGCCTGTATGGGAACAGGAAAAGGACATTAGGTAAAAATAAAGAAAATCTGAATAAATGATGGATTTAAGCAATTATAATGTATCAAGATTGGTTCATTAATGTTAACAAATGTAACATGCTATAACATAAGATGTTAATAACAGGGAGATTGGTTTGGGTTATAGGAGAACTATATGGACCATCTTTATAACTTTTCTGCAAGTGTAAAAACATTTTTAAATAGAAAGTTGACTTTAAAAATAACCAATAAAATATATGTGTATATAATTTCACCAATCTCTTTCCCTTCTCTGATCCCATCCTATCATCCCCTTTTCCTCTGTCCTCTTTCCCTCTGGTCCTGGAGGGATGGGGGGAGGGTGTTGTGGGGAGGGGGATAAGGGGGATGTCGAGGGGAACAAGGGGGTGGGGGGATGCATTCGGGGGGACACTAGAATCTGGGCAAACACAATAAATCTTAAAAATAAATAAGTAAATAAATAAAAATAACGAATAAAAATAGCTTTGAAACTGGAAAAAATAAATTGGAAGGAAGTATGGCTTGTAATAAATACACAACACAATTCTCTTTCAAGGGTTTTGCTCGCCAGCCTCTAGGAGTGCATTTTAGCAAACTGTCTCAACTATCAGCTCCTTCAGGATCTGCTACAACTGCAGAGAGATGCTCCTTCTAAGGTCCCCGCTTCCAGAAGCAGCCCATCTAGTGACTGAGCAAGGTGGGTGGAAGGGCCCGGGTATCTCTGCCTGAAGACACACAACTCTGATGGGCTATATTTGCTGCAGAGCTCCCCATTGGGTCGCTGAGGTTTTGTGTGTCTGCATTATGGTTCAGATTCTCCCTGTGCCTGATCCCGCTTCTTCCCACGTTTCCCCCTGGTTTTATCTCTAATAAACATCTTGCACACGGAACTTTATTTTAGTGTCTGCTCCCAGGTTACTTACTATATCTGCTAATTACGGGCTTCCTCTTTTAACAGCAGAGTTTCGCTTAGTATTAATCCCCAACTTATACTTAAATATTGAAACACATTTACTTAATGCCTTCTCTGTTACCATTTAAAGAAATTGTAGCTATCTTAGGTCTTCAGTGTTTCCATATAAATTTTAGAATCAGGTTGTTAATTTTTATTTATTTTTTTAAAATATTTTTTTAGATTTTTTTATTTATTCATTTTTTTTAGAGATAGGAGATAGACAGAGAGAAAGAGAGAATGGGGAGGAGTAGAAAGCATCAACTCCCATATGTGCCTTGACCAGGCAAGCCCAGGATTTTGAACCAGTGACCTCAGCATTCCAGGTCGACGCTTTTACCCATTGCACCACCGCAGGTCAGGCAGGTTGTTAATTTTTATTAAAAAGCCGCCCCCCCTGGAATTTCAATTGGAATTACACTGAATCTATAGATTGATAAATTTATATCAATTTATTACACTTATTGAAATATTGAGGTTTCTAATCTATAAATGGTAAATCTCTCTAGTTAGGTTTTCTTTAATTTCTCTAAGCATTGTTTTATGGTTTATAGGGTACAGATCTTACACATCTTGATAAATGTATCTTTATTGTGTTTTTTATAACATTGTATAATAATTTTTTATTTAGTAATTTTTTATCGTAATGACCCTATCTGTGAAGTAAATATGAGCTTCATTATATAAGTAAAGAAAATGGGATGCAAAGAGATCAAAAGATTGGTGCAATATCATGTGATTGACTCAATATCATGTGATTGGCTGTTCTCACTCCTGGAAATACGTGTTACAGATAGGCTTTCACATGTTCATAATGACAAGCACAAAGTTATTAATGGTTATTAATGTAGCATTGCTTATAATGGCAAAAAAACAAAACAAAACAGAAACAACCCTGAATTTATCAATGGGACTGTTAAATTGATGATGATACATTCTTTAAAACAATAGGGAGCACCTGGAGGGCATTGTGCTAAGTGAAATATATCAATCAGAAAAAGACAAATACCATAAGAGTTCACAATATGTGGAATCTAAAGAGCAAAATAAAGAAACAAAATAGAAACAGACTCATTATTACAGAAAACATACTGATGATTTTTTGGGGGGTGTTGTGGAACTGGGTGAATAAAGGTGAAGGGATTAAGAAGTACAAATGGGGGTAGTTATAAAATAGTCATGGAGATGTAAAATACAGCATAAGGAATATTGTAATAACTATGTGTGGTGCCAGGTGGGTACTAGAACTATCAGGAGGAACACTTTATAAATTGTACGATTGTCTAACCACTATGTTGTACACCTGAAACTAATACAAAATAATATGAAGTGTAAATTGTAATTGAAAAATAAAATTTAAATTAAAAAAATACCAGGCAGCAGTATAAAAGAATGAGGAAGATAACTATGCACTCATATGAAAGGATGTGCAAAATACATGTTAAATAAACAATGCAAGGTGTAGAATGACAGACATAGTATATTTTTCTTTTATATAAAACATAGGGTAGAAAATAAATATATCTGCTCAAAGCTGCTTAAGAAAACTTAGTATACACAAGACACTAATTAAGTATTTCTCTCTTGGGGAGAGGGATGGGAATTGTACAGAAGGTGAGTAGGGTGGGAGACTTTATTCTATACCACTTTATATTATTATTATAATTTTTATGAGAGAGAGGGAGGCAGGGAGAGAGAGAGAGAGAGAGAGAGAGAGAGAAACACTGAGCTGCTCCTGTATGTGCCCTGACCAGGGAATCAAACTGTCAACCTTTGCATTCCAGAATGACACTCCAACCAACCAAGCTATCTGGCCAAGGCTTAATTATTATTGATTTTTTTTTAAAGAGAGACAGAGAGAGGAAAGGAGAAAGAGGGGATGGGGAAGGGAAACATTAATTTGTTGTTCAACTCAGTAGTGCATTCACTGGTTGATCCCCATGTATGCCCTGACCGGGGATCAAACCCACAACCTTATTGTTTTGGACCAACTGACCTAACCAGCCAAGGCCTATATTATTTTTTAACCATGTAAATATATTACTTCTGAGACTGCTGATTTCCCCCCATTATCTATTTTTTATTTATTTCTTTCATAAATAGGACCAACCCCCCACATTTTAGTGGGCATATCAGTGCCATATAAGAGATTACATATCCTAGGCTCCCCTGTGGCTATGTTTATGTGACTGAGATTTTGCAATGGATTGCAAGCACAGGTGACATGGGCATAGCATTTCCTTAAAAGGAAATTGCTTTTCTACTTCTTCTTCACCCGGCCCATGGTCTAGACTACGGATATGTTGTTGAACCAGCTCCGATCAGAGTAGATGAGGTAACTGTCAGACGTTGATGGAGCAACAAGATAGCAACCAGGAATGTGGACTCCTGGATAACTACAAGAAGCACAGCTGCCATGCCTCTGGGCTGCTCATCACCTCCTAGGGTGGGGGATGTCTTTATCACAGGAACTTAGCTTATATCCCAACTAATATATCAGTTTACAAAACTGCAAAGCTTCTGGTAGTTGGCAGTACAGGAAAGTGTACTCAATTGTCTTGACTCCCAAGCCATGTAAATAATTAAGCCTTGCAATGGCCAGTTCTGTTATCTTCCTAAAGATGAGGCATGAAGCATAATCTGCCAAAATTTATCATATCAACCAACCAGTATCCACTTCTGCAGATTCAGCGGGGACTAAACAAAAGAAAAGAAACTTGAGATATAGTATTAGTGACTTTTGAAATCTTAGGTTGGGAGAGGAGGTTAAAGGCAAAGCAATCTGAACTTGAAAAAATGAACCAGATATACACAATCCAACAGCTATTCGCAGATGAGGTAGCAAGGAATGACTAAAATAAAAGAAGGATGTTTCTCCTCATTCAAAATGAACAAGTCTGCAGGAAAGAAGATGAGGTGCTGAGTAGCCCCATGTACTGGACGGTTATTCAGCTGGTGGAAAGTGATGGTCGAATGGTGGATAGTGAATAGGCTGAGACAAAAGGTGAGACTATGTAAGTCATATTACTGTCAGAACATACAGGTATGTACGTAGAATTTTCTTCTAAGTCAGTGGCAATGTCTAGAGGAACTTAGACTACATAAATGTCTTAGGCTCACAAAAAGTAATAATACTGCCACCACAATGACTGGCTACAGGGTGAAAAGAATTATCTAAGAATTACAGATGTCAGAACTGACCCAGCTCGACGCTGGCTGCCAAGGAGAGAGACCAGCCGACCAAGTCATCATACCAGAGAGCATGTAATTTCACGGGATGATAGTTAATGAGATTACATTTTAAAAGAGTGTATATTAAAGAGTAGCACAAGATTACAAGAATTGATACTTCCTTATAGGCTTAGATAATTCCTGTTTTTAAAAAGAATACTAAGAAAAATTTCAAATTTGGTTTTTGTTTCTCAGATCATACTTGTCATATTAGGATGAACAAGAAAGGATGAAAGCCACTGCTTGGTGCTGATGATATCATGCTATAGGATAAAACAAAAAGAACATTCAACTTTTATTTTGTTTCTTTTCTGAAAAATAATATATATTTTTTAATGAAAAAGGTAGAATATGCCTGATTGGTGGTAGAGCAGTGGATAGAGCATTGACCCGGGATGCTGAGGGCTTTGGTTCAAAACCCCAAGGTCGCAAGCTTGAGCTCAGGGTCACCATCTTGAGAATGGAATCATCCTACATAATCTCAAGCTTGCTGGACTGAGCCCAAAGGTTGCTGGCTTGAAGCCCAAGGTCACTGGCTTGAGCCCAAGATTGCTGGCTTGAGCAAGAGGTCACTGACTCAGCTTGAGCCCCGAGGTAGGTCACATATAAGAGGACCTGGCTGGTTGCCTCAGTGGTAGAGCGTTGGCCCAGTGTGTGGAAATCCTGGGTTTAATTCCCAACCAGGGCACATAGGAGAAGTGCACATCTGCTTCTCCACCCTTACCCCTTTCCTCTCTCTCTCTCTTTTCCCTTCCCACAGCCAAGGCTTCACTGGAGCAAAGTTGGCCCAGGTGCTGGGGATGGATGGCTCCATGGCCTCTGCCTCAGGTGCTAGAATGGCTCCAATTGCAACGGAGCAATGCCCCAGATAAGCAGAGCATCGCCCCCTGGTGGACATGCCAGATGGATCGGGTCAGGCACATGTGGGAGTCTGTCATTCTGCCTCCCAGCTTCTCACTTCAGAAACAGACACACACACAGACACACACACAGACACACACACAGACACACACACACACACACACACACACCACAACACATATAAGAAGCAATAAAAAAACTGAAGTGAAGCAACTACAAGTCGATGCTTCTCATCTCTGTCCTACCTCCTCTCCCTTCTTGTCTCTCACTCTTAAATAAAACAAAACTAGAATAAACAAGATTAAAAGGTCACCACTAAAGTAACAGGAGTAATTATTTACAAATCAATTACAGTTTAAAAATGTGAACAAAAACAAAAACAAAAAAGACCACTGAAATTCATTGTAGTAAATGAGCAACCAATTGTTTCAAGTGAGTTAAACTTACCAGGCCTAAATGAATTATCCATGAAAGACTCACATAAGTGATTATAGAATCAATATTAGTTGCACCTGACCAGGCGGTGGTGCAGTGGATAGAGTGTCGGATTGGGATGCGAAAGACCCAGGTTCAAGACCCCAAGCTCGCCAGCTTGAGCACAGGCCCATCTGGCTTGAGCAAAAGTTTGTCAGCTTGGACCCAAGGTCCCTGGCTCCAGCAAGAGGTTGCTTGGTCTGCTGAAGGCCCTCGGTCAAGGCACATATGGGAAAGCAATCAATGAACAACTAAGGTGTTGCGAAGGCAACGAAAAACTGATGATGCTTCTCGTCTCTCTCCGTTCCTGTCTGTCTGTCCCTGTATATCCCTCTCTCCGACTCTCTCTCTGTCCCTGTAAAAAAAAAAAAAGAATAAAAAAAAATTAGTTGGTTTGGGAAAGCCAGAGAAAAATAAGAAACGCCAAACAAATTGAAGAGGAACAAATATTATCCTAATTTTCAGAGAGAATAAAAAGTGGCAGGAACGGGAGGAGTTTGAGAATTATTGGTAAATTTGACAATTTCTAGAATAATTTTTAAATGTCTTTTTTAAAAAAAGATTTCATTTATTAATTTGACAAAGAGGAGTGGGGGGAGTGAGAAGTATCAACTCATATTTGCTTCACTTTATTTTCTTAATATTTATTTTATTAACTTTTAGAGAAAGAGAAAGGGAGAGAGGGAAATACAGAAACATCGACTTGTTCCTGTATGTGCCCTGACCGGATATCGAACTGGCAACCTCTGTGCTTTGAGATGATACTAACCAAGCTATCTGACCAGGGCCAAACAAATGTCTTAACAATAGAGTAGAAAAGAGATTGAGCTAATGAAGACAAGTTCAATCAATATTTTTGTTTGCTTGTTTTCATCTATATGTATCTCAGTAAATAAAGTAATTTACTGCAGATGTTTCAAATGAAGAAACTTAACCAAAGGGAATTCTTTAGAACTAAACCCTTGCTAGTCTAGAGTGGTCATCAGACCAACTGTACCAGTATCACCTGGGAATCTGAAGGAAGTGGAAAATCTTAGGCCCCAGACATACTGATTTAGAATCTGTATTTTTAACAGAATTCCAAAGTGATTCATATGTAATAGAAGTTGAGAAGCACTGAAGTAGACAATTTTAGAAGAACACATAAGAGATGGAATGGCTCCCAAAGACTATAATATTACAAAGTCATTACCACTCCTAGGGCTGAAGGAACAAAAGAAGGAAATTATGAGACTGCAATCAGTAACTATATTAAAAAACATGGACTTGTATACTTTAAATGGGTAAATTGTATGGTATATGAACTATATCTCAATAAAACTATTAAGAAAGAAGACCCCCTATACACACACAAAAAAACATATGCAAAGTATATGCTTTAATGTCCAAAATATTAAAGAAAAAAGTATTGAAAATAAATGGAGCGAGCATGACCAGGTAGTGGCACAGTGGATAGAACATTGGACTAGGACTCAGAGGACCCAGGTTAAAACCCCAAGGTCACTGGTTTGAGTGCAGGCTCACCAGCTTGAGCACAGAGTTGCTGGCTTGAGCGTGGGATCATAGACATGACCCCATGGTCACTGGCTTGAGCCCAAGGTCACTGGCTTGAGCAAGGGGTCACTTCCTCTGCTGTAGCCCCCCAACCCCCATCAAAGCACATATGAGAAAGCAATCAATGAACAGATAAGGTGCTACAATGAAGAATTGATGCTTTTCATCACTCTTTCCTGTCTCTCTGTCTCTCTCTGTCTCTCTGTCTCTCTCTCTCTCCATATATATATATATATATATATATATATATATATATCTCACTAAAAAAAAATAAAGAAAAGAAAAAGAAAATAAATGGAGCGATATACCATGTTCATGGATTGGATTTAGTATTGTTAAGATGTTAAGTCTACCCAGTAATTCTACAGATTTAATGCAATCCCAATTCAATTCAACCATAACTTTTTGTAGGCTTTTACAACTTATAAAATTTACATGGAAAGGCAAAGGAATGAGATTAGCCAAAAATAATTTTGAAAGAGAACAAAATTGGAGGGTTGATTTCTCATCATTTCAAGTCTTATTAAAAGGTACAGGAAGCAAGACTGTGTGGTATTGACAAAAGACTAGACATACAGTTTTAGTCAATAATGAAACAGAAGAGGGAGTTTAGAACTTGACAAGCATATATAGTTCAATTGATTTTGAGTAAGGTACAAAGACAATTCAGTGGAGAAAGGATAGTTCTTCCAACATGTGATGGTGAAAAATTGTATATGTGAGAAAATTAACATTAATCTTCATCTCAAACCATATACAAAAACTAACTCAAAGTCGATTTTACACCTAAATGTAAATACTAAAAGGATAAACTTCTAGAAGAAAAACACAGTTTTGGCAAAGATTTTTAAAATAGACACCAAAAGCACAATCCATAAAAGGAAAAAAAAAGTCAATAAATTACAACCCATCAAATTCAAATCTGCCCTTTTTAAAGATTCTATTGAGGAAATAAAATGGCAAGCCTTAAAGAGAAGATATTTGTAAAACACATATCTGATAAGCATCAACAAGAATAATTATTAATAATAATAAACCCAATTAAAAAACTGGCAAAATGCCTGGCCTGGTAACTCAGTTGGTTAGTGTGGTCTTGATATGCCAAAGTTGAGGGTTTAATTCCCGGTCAGGGCACATACAAGAATCAACTAATGAATGCATAAATAAGTGGAACAACAAATCGATGTTTCTCTCTCTCTCCCTCTGCCCCCTTCTTCTCTCTCAAATCAATAAATAAATTCTAAAAAATTAGAAAGGCAAATAGGCAAATGAAAAGATGCTCAACATCATTAGTTATTGAAGAAATGCAAGTTAAAATCACATTGAGCCTGACCAGGCGGTGGCGCAGTGGGTAGCGCGTCGGACTAGGATGCGGAAGACCTAGGTTCTAGACCCTGAGGTCGCCAGCTTGAGCACGGGCCCATCTGGCTTGAGCAAAAGCTCGTCAGCTTGGACCCAAGGTCGCTGGCTCCAGAAAGGGGTTGCTTGGTCTGCTGAAGGCCGCGGTCAAGGCACATGTGAGAAAGCAATCAATGAACAACTAAGGTGTCGCAACGGCAATGAAAAACTAATGATTGATGCTTCTCATCTCTCTCCGTTCCTGTCTGTCCCTATCTATCCCTCTTTCTGACTCTCTCACTGTCCCTGGGAAAAAAAATCATATTGAGGTACTATTGCAAAACTATGAGAATGACTAAAATATTAAAAACCAAATATATCTACTTCAGGTGGAGAGCAAAATAACTGGACCCCTATATCTCACCACAATAAATTTTAGAACATTTTTATCATCTGAAAAAGAAATCCTATCCCCCTTAGCTGTCTCCCCTCTATCACCTCATCCTCTTGAGTACTGAGCAATGTCTATTGTACTTTCTGTCTCTATAGACTTAACTATTCAAGATATATAAATAGAATGAAATAAGTGGTCTTTTATGACTGGCTTCTTTCACATGTTTAAAAGATTTACCTATGTTGTACAATTTATCAGTACTTAACTCCTTTTTTATGGTCAAATAATACTCCATTAAATGGATATGCCCTATTTTGCTTATGTATTCATCAGTCGATGGACATTGGGATTGTTTCCATTTTTTTGGCTACTGTGAATGATAAATATTTCTGTATATGTTTTTGTATTGACATATATTTTCATTTTTCTTGGGTATATACTTAGAAGTGACATTGCAGTCATGTGACTTTTTTAAAACCATTTGAAGAACTGCCAAAATGTTTTCCAAAGTGGCTGTACTATTTGACACTCACCAACAATGTATGGGGGACAGAGGCGGATTTAACAGTGGGCACACCAGGCGTGTGCTCTGGGCACCAACTTCTGAAGGGTGCCGCAAAACCCCAACTTTACACTTTTTTCTAATGACAAAGGGCCCAATATTTTCTTCTGTGCCCAGGGTCTCAACTGACCTTAATCTGCCTTTGATGAGGGACCTTGTTTTTCCACATCCTCAATGATGCTTGTTATCCAATTTTTTTTATAACAGCCATCCTGGTGTGTATGAAGGGGTATCTCCTTCTAATGATGTAAAGAATCTTTTAATGTGCTTATTGCCGCTTGTGTATCTTCTTTGGAGAACTGGTGTTTGTTTTTTAAGTGAGAGGAGGGGAGATAGACAGATTCCCACATGTACCCCATGACAGGATCCACCTGGCAGCTTCCTTCTGGGGCTGATGCTCGAATCAACCGAGCTATCCTCAGTGACAGGGGCCGATGATTGAACCAATCAAGCCACTGGCTGTGAGAGAGGAGAAGAGAGAGAAGGGGAAGAGGGAGGGGAAGCAGATGGTCGCATTTCATGTGTGCTCTGACTGGGGATCAAACCCAGGATGTTCACATGCTGGGCCAACACTCTATCCACTGAGCAAACCACCCAGGGCTAACGCAGAAATGTTTCTTCAAATTCATTAGCCACTGGGGTTTCTTGTATTATGAATTGTAAGAGTTCTCTATATATTCCAGAGACAAGTCCTTTATCAGATATAAGATTTGCAAATATTTCCTACTGTATAGAATGGCATTTCACTTTGATACTTTTTTTTTTTTTTTTTTTTAGTGAGAGAGAGACAGATAGAGAGATAGGGACAGACAGGAAGGGAGAGATTGAGAAGCATCAACTCATAGTTGCAGCACCTAGTTGTTCATTGATTGCTTTTTCATATGTCCTTGACTGTGACCAAGCCAGTGACCCCTTGCTCAAGCCAGTGACCTTGAACTTCAAGTCAGTGACCTATGGGTTCAATCCAGCAACCATGGGGTTATATCTATGATCTCACGCTCAAGCCAGTGACCCCACGCTCAAGCTGATGAGCCTGCACTCAAGCTGGAGACCTTGGGGTTTTGAACATGGGTCCTCAGCGACCCTGATCAACAACTCTCTATCTGCTGCACCACTTCCTTTTCAGGCTGATAGTATCCTTTGAAACAGAAAAAATTTTAATTTTAATGAAGTTTTGATTTATCTGTTTTTGTTAAATGTGCTTTTGGTGTCATACCTAAGAATCCTTTGCCAAATCAAAGATCATGAAAACTTACCTGTATATATTCTCCTAAGAGGTTTATAGTTCTAGTCATTACATTTAGGTCTTTGATATATTTTGAAATAATTTTTGTACATGGCATGAGAAGGGACTGAATTTATTCTGTGGCATCTGCCTGTACAGTTGTTTCAGCACCATTTGCTGAAAAGATTATTCTTTCTCTGTTGAATGGCCTTGTCAAAATTACTTGACCACAGACACTTGGGTATATTTCTAGTCAATTTTATTCCTTTGAGTTTATGTCTATCCTTATGCCAATATCACACTGTCTTGATTGCTGTGCTTTGTAGTAAAATTTGAAATCTGGACATGGGGGTATTCCAAGTATTGGTTATTTGGGTCCCTGGATTTCTATATGAATTTTAGAGTTAGATGGCCAATTTCTATAAATAAGCCAGCTAAGATTCTAATAAGGATTATGATAAATCTTTAAATCAATTTGGGGAGTATTATTATCTTAATAATATTAAAATTTTTCAATATTTGAACATGAGATGTTTTTCCATTTACTTAGATATAAATTTTTTTTTCCCCAATAAAGTTTTTGGGTGTAACTTTTACATTTCTTTTGCTACATTTATTCCTTAGTATTTTATTCTTTTTGATGTTTTTGTAAATCAAGTTGTTTTCTTAATTTTATTTTTGGATTGCTCATTCAAATGTGTAGAAATACAATCAACTTTTGTATATTGATCTTGTATCAAGATAACCTTGTTGAGCTCCTTTGTTCTAATGATTCTTTAATGGATTCTTTGGGATTTTCTACATGTGAGTTTATGTCATCTGTGATATAGTTTTACTTTTTCCTCTGCAATTTAGGTGTTTTAAAATATTGGAACATTTTTCCATGAAGTGTTTGTTGCAGGAGGGGTTCAGGGTCTGCTATCAGTTATACTGGCTGAAATGAAAGTGACAATAGCTTTTTATTCCCTCTTTTACCATGTTCCTTTCCAATTCATCATTTTTACTGGAGTCAAGGTGATCTTGTGTTAGAGAAGGTCCTTTGACTGCAAGTGACAGAAACAAACATTAGATAATGTAAGTAAAAAATAAAAATAAACTATTTTTACTGCTTTTTGTCACTTAACAGTGTCTGATTGGGCAAGCTTAGATCACATGCTCTCTTGAATGTATTTTGGCAGTAAAAGGAAGAATCTGATGGAAAATAACTTTAGGAACCTCTTTTATAGAGGCATTTATTTTCCATCAAGATGGACACACTCACTGGAAAATCTCACTAAATAATTGGGATTCCATTAAAGAGGGAATCGATCTTGCATTACTATCAAAGTCAAATAATCACTAGAGATCTTTTCTAAAATGCAAATGATTTTTACTTTTACGTTTAACCTCCTTGACTCTTAATTTCCCATTGAATCAAGTTCTAAATCCTTAGCATGACAATAAAGGTTTTTCTAGTCTAACCCCTAGTCTCATTTCTATGCTAAGGCAGCTCAACATTTATTGCATATATCAGACTTTGTGCCATAAGCTGAAACACAAATAAGCACTCTTGTTTGAGATACGCAAAGCATAGTAAAAGATGTGTTAGTATGATCACCTCTCAATTGCCTAACATGTCTTTTAATAATAGCTATGGTGACCATAAGTCCTGGTTTTTGACTATTGTATTAGTGCACCAACCCTCTTTTTTCAATCTCAAGGATTTCTAAGTTTGAACAATAAATTATAGGTCACTCTAACAATAGCATACCTATGTTTTCTCAGTTAACTCTGAGCTAAACAATTCTGTGAAGGACTGAATCTCTTAAGATCCTAACAGGAATGAGATGGGTACATTTCTAATAGGTAATTGAGTTGAGTTTAATAAAAAGGCTATTTGCAAGGGGGTGGGATAAATGTAGAGAAACCACAAGTTTACCCTTGATTGTCCTAGGGGAGTAACTGTGACCTTTGGTTGAGGAATGCAGCCAGCCTGCAATGGTGCCACAGCAAAGGACCCTGGGGGAAAACATACCAACACTTCATTCTTTGTTGTACTGTGGTTGCTCCCACTGCTTGAACTCAAATAGAAGCTAAGGGAAAGAAAGGCTTTTGAGTTCAAGCTTCTGGGGGCAGAAAGAAAGATGAAGAGATGATCTGGCAAATGTGTCCTTCATCAGGACTCCCTGTTACAACCCCCCCGCCCCCTTTATTTAACAAACAGAAATGGCATTTATTTATTTATTTATTTATTTATTTAAGAGAGGACGAAGAGGTGGGGGGAGAGAGAGAGAGAGAGAGGGAAGGGGGAGGAGCAGGAAGCATCAACTCCCATATATGCCTTGACCAGGCAAGCCCAGGGTTTTGAACAGGTGACCTCAGCATTCCAGGTTGATGCTTTATCCACTGCATCACCACAGGTCAGGCAGAAATGGCATTTTTAAAAAATTTCATTTATCCATTTTTAGAGAGAGAAGAATGAGAGAAAGAGACAGAGAGAGAAAAGGAACAGGAAGCATCAACTCCCATATGTAACTTGACCAGGCAAGCTCAGGGTTCTGAATTGGCAACCTCAGTGTTCCAGGTTGTCCAGGTCAATGCTTTATCCACTGAACCACCACAGGTCAGGCACTACCCTATTTTAGAATAGAAAACGATGAGGTAAAGAAAGGCTAACTGGCTCAATGTCACATCACCTGACCTTGAAGTGCCGTGTTCTCACCACTCTACCAAGCGCCCTCTAAGGCTCCTCCTACTCTAGCAATGCCAGGGGGGCACCTATCCTTCTGACAGTATCACCATCCCTGAAACTGCTGAATCTTCATTCATTCTATTCCCTTGTTGGGAATGTCTTTGTTGCTCTCTTCCCTGTTCTACCTTGGTGAAGCCTTTCTCATTTTGACAGGGAGAGCGAATGGTTTTTTTTACTGTGCTTTAAAATCCCTTAATTCATGTACCTTTTCTAGGATTTGGATGATTTATCATCATTATTTAATGATCTGTCTCTCAGCAGACTGTGCACTGAGACTCAAAGAGGCATCTTATTTTAAAAGTTTTAGTTCCTAGCACAGTGCTGGGCAGAGTTAAAAAGGTAATCTAATCCCTTAGCAACCCTATTAGGGAGGAACTATTATTAAGGTTTTTGAAGAGGACAAAATTTAAGCACTGAAAGGTTAAGCAATTTGCCTAAGGTCACATAGTTATGAAGTGATTGGTAAAACCAGGATTTTTTGAACCAAGGTAGTCTGGTTGTAGAATATTTAAATAATTTAATGAAAACTGACATTCTTTTTTTAGTTTTTCATTGCCGTTGCGACACCTTAGTGGTTCATTGATTGCTTTCTCACATGTGCCTTGACTGCAGGCCTTCAGCAGACCGAGCAACCCCTTGCTGGAGCCAGCGACCTTGGGTCCAAGCTGACGAGCCTTTGCTCAAGCCAGATGGGCCCGTGCTCAAGCTGGTGAGCTTGGGGTCTTGAACCTGGGTCTTCCGCCTTCCAGTCCGACGCTCTGTCCACTGCGCCACCATCTGGTCAGGCAAAACTGACATTCTTAAATAGCCTGTCTTGGCCAATAGTAAATAAATTGTATTTTTATTAAATATATTTATGCCTACCTGCCCCAAAAAAGTCAGGGAGGTGGGAATCTGAGGCATTGCTCTGAGTCAGTGAAATACTCAGGCAGAAGCTGGGTAAACTGTAATAATTTTTGTCCTAAAAGGGTTTCTTCAAACAGTTGAGATCTTGGGGTAGGTGACTTTAAGGTTTGGTGATAAGAATCAACTAACCTATCCACAAAGGTACGGAATTTCATACTCTTAAAATATGTGTAATCAGCTGTTTTTGACACAAGCATTTACAAAGTAAATAAAAATAAAACAATTAATTGATTATATCCTGCAATCTGGTCTGTTAACACAACACAAAATGGAGAGCTGGTCTGCAATTGCCCTTACATCTGGATGGCAGCCTGCAGGGCTGTCTTTTCATAGGGTTTACCTGAGATCTCATGTCCATGGGCAGTGATGCTGTCTAATCCTGCCTATGGGAGAAGGAACAAAATGCCTACATACAGAGAACAGCAGATGAAAGTATTTCTCTTCCTCCTACCTTTGCATTGCACCCATCCACGTGGTAATCTTAATTCAACACTTACTGAGCATTTACTGTATACCTGACATAAAATGGTGGACCATGTCTTCAAATGATTTGAAGGCAAGGGACAGAAATTGGTCAAAACTAAAGATGTTTGTGTCTGCAAGTCTGGGTCCGCCCACAGACTGAAGAGGCCCCCATTCGGATTCTCCCATCTTTTATTGAGGGTATTTTCATTATACTCTCATCCCTGATGTTTCCACCTGCATCCTGCAGGTGGAATTCCCAAGCCAGCGGCAGCATCAAAGCAGCTGGACCCCAGCCCGGAGGTCACTCACCCTCAGCCCTTGGCGGTATGACGTTTTGGAATCCTGTGTTCCCCCGGGCCAAGATATGGCAAGAGGGGCCGATGCAGGGGCCCCGAAAAACCTGGTTGCTGGGAGTCTCAGGTCAGACTCTGGGGCGCCCCAGTCTAAAGAGGCGGTTTGTCTTTGACCTAATTCGATAGGCTCTGGTTTTCCCTGAAGGCGCTATCACCACCACCCACACTCCCTGCGCTTCAATCCAAATGGTTCCTCTTCCCGACTGGTCACTAGCTTCAACCATCCTGTCGTGGGCCCCCTCTCCGGCCTCGCGACAGCACCTCTGTTACACCTCGCTGTCGGGACTTTGCCAGGGCGCCACAGTACCGGCGCGCGACAGGACTGTCATTCTGTCGCGCACACTGTCAGGCCGTAACGCCCCAACATCTGTTGCAAAAATCCTCCTCTATAGCGGAGGAGCTTCCCAATCTCACGCGCCTGGAGTCGCCCAGACTCCAGTCACCCGCCTGGCGCCGCCGCGTCCCCCAGCTGCAACCTCCAACGCACGCTTCTAGGTCGCCGGGTCTGTCTTCAGCCATCAAATAAAGTCGGCTGAGCCCCTGCGCCCCTGCGTGTGACCAGCGGGCATCGTTACACCCAGGGAGGACCTGGCCCGTACGCTCTGGGTCAGTCCACAGCTGCGCTAATTCTCCAGCGGGGAAGTCGTCTTGTTCCTCTCCTGCTGGCGGTGGTTGATCGTCCACATCAGCAACCACTACGTCGTCTTCCTCTCCACTGTGGTCCCCAACCCGGACGCATGCTTCAGTGACAACTCCCAGCTACCTGCTTTTTAGTATCTCCCTTAAAAATAGACTTCTGTAGAAGCTAGTCTTCCCTTGTGGGGGTCTGCTCAGCCCACCTGGGTCTCCCATAGGTTTCCCTGGTGGCCTGCACCCCTTCCAAGCCGGCTTCTCCGGGTGGGGCCTGCTTGCCCAGGGATAACTTTCCGCGAGATGCTGTTCCCCCGGACTTGTCTTGCCTCGGAGTCCCTTCCCCCTCCCCGCAGCTGCTCCAGCTGCCCAATACGCTTAGCTTGTGGCGGGACGCGGGGCTGCGACCTCCGCGCCCAGGCTTTTACTCGGACTCTCACACGTGGTGGAACGGGGGTGGCGGATAGAGCACCGGCTGGGGGCTTCTCGGTGACTCTGAAGAGGGTCGCTTCGGGGCCCACGGTTACATTTAGGAGGACAAGCCCTGCAGTCGGAGTCTGCTGACCTGAGTTGGAGGCCCACCCACCATCCTCCCTCCCACCACCTCAGTCCCGGCGCACAGGCTTACACCCCTTTCTGGGGAAGCAAATGGTCCCTTCCAGGCGGGTGGCCATGTTGCTCTAATAAAGCAGGAGGGGCGGTGGCGTGGGGGGAGCAGATGCCTCTGACCGCGAGCGGGAGCCTGGCGCTAGCAGAGCGCAGCCGCAAGGGAAGCGCGGGGGAGGCGAGCCGGAGCCGGAGCAGCAGCCAGTGTTGGCCGAGAGCACCCGGGTGCAGCCAGAGCCGGAGCTGCAGCCGCGATGGCCGTGGCCGTGGGGAGACCATCTGTGAGTGCTGGGGCCTCGTTTCCTTATCCCGCTACTCCTCCGGCGCTGGGTGGTCCCTGTGTTGGGGCTGGTGCTGGCGGATTATGGGAGACCCGGGCGGGGGCTCTGGACGGTGGTGGCCTTGGCGGTGGCTGTGTGCATGAATTTGGGCGCGCGTGTGAGGCTGAGGGGAGGGCGAGGAGCCCCGAGGCTCGGCTATTGCGTGATGCAACAGTGTATCGCCTCGTTGCACCCCGATTCCCGAGATGCTGGAGAAAAAGGACCTCTTTACTATTTTTCCTTTAGAAAGATTCATTTAGCCACGGTGTTTCTCGGCTGCCTCCCTAACCGTGCTCACACCTTTCCCCTCGTGACAGTAGAGAAAGGCGCCGGGTGCGGGGGTTTCCTCCCGCGTGGAGGGGCGACTCGGGCGTGGGAATTGTTAACCGAAGCGTTGTGTGTCACTCAGTTGTAGAAGCGGGTAAAAAATAAAAGGGTGGGATTTCCGTGGTGGTTTCCCCAGTGCTTTGTGAGATCCCGGACACCCCCAGGCATCCACCCGAGTGACCCGGCCCTGCCCAGGATGTGGACAAAAGCCCTACATACACACACAAAGTTTTCAAAAGGCCCCCTTATCGGGGTGGGTGGAGGTATTAAAATACGCTGATGGAAGGCTGGGGGCGGCAGGCCCAGGAGGAGGGGACGTTGAGGGAGAGGAAGGGAGGGCGGGTGCCTGGAGAATCGTCTGCCCCTCGGCCCAGAGCGTGGGAGAGGAGAAGGATGCCCCGGCGGGTGTTCACTGGCCGGCAGGGGCCGCGCCCCCTGGGTTGCGCTACTCCGACCCCGGGCGACTTGAGGGTGTGGTTTTCGTTGGTGGTCCTCATCGCCCTATGAAAGGCAGAGAGAAGGGGCGGCGGCATCCTTTCCGTTTTAGTGAGAAGAGTCAAGAGGGGTGGGAAAGGCGGAGTCCTCTTTCTTTCTCTTACCCCATTTCTTTGTCGTTGTTCAGTCTACTTTTGCCCCAGCGCTTAGCGCGAGGTTTTACCTTCCCTACCTCCTCCCTTTTCTTTCCTTTTTTATCTTCTACCTGCAACTGTGCAGCTGCAGGTGGCGGCTTGAGAGATTTTGTAGATATAGACAAAAGTCCTTCGGAGATACTGGAAGCCCTGAAACCCCAGAAATGCAGTTTGTGCTCCCAGACTCCCGGCTTGCCCTCTTAACTCCGGCCCAGTTACACTTGTCGCACTCACTCGCCCCAGGAAGTTCGCGGGATTCCTCTGCGCGTTCTAGCACAGTCTGGTGATTCCACTGCCCGGGTACTTTCAGAGACGTGCTCCGTGGTCAGGAAATGTTCGGTGGTCATATTGAAGTTTAACTGTGGGTCTTTTGGGCTTTTAAACTCTTAATAGTTAATGACATGTTCTTAAGAATTCAGATCTCCTGTTGCACACAAATTGTGTTCTTGATAATTAGTGGTCAGAGATTGCTGTTATTGAGGGAATTTGGAGTCTGCGTGTTAATTCTTTTTTCTTTCCTTGGTGAGAAAACTGAGGTCCTGAGAGGTCAAGTTTGCCCGGTTAAATTCTCCCTCCTCACGTATTTCCAAGGCACAGATTCATATAACTAAAATAACAACACCTACTTTAGATCATTGAAGAGCATCTGGGAATGCAAATATGATGGGCGGGCGTCTTTTCCCTTAATACCTATTGCTGGTGCATTCTTGAGACATGGGGAGGTGGAAGAAATAATTTGCTGCACATTTTCTATAAATTAGTTAGTTCATATATGTCAGTTAAATAGAACCAGTATGTAGATTTAAGCTTTAAGTTGTGTGGTCATAATCATATCCAACACCAGGTCTGCCAACCAGATGTGAGCTTAATCCCACAGAATTCTTGTGTAAGATCTCACTCATTCAAATAATAGAGATTTTTGTAAAAGTGTGTGCAAAGAGGAGGTAACTGCTTGCTCTGCACATTCTTTGTTGTTACTGGAATTAAGATTAAATTACTTGCAGTTTAAAAACAGAAGAACTTTTCTTTGACTGAGTTGTGGTATGGGCGATCAGGAATTGACTACAAAGTTGAAGTCTTTTCATACGTTTCCAAGGAACTGTTAAACTTTCATTTTGTTGGCTCGCTCTGTAAATGTTGGTAAGTGAAAAGTGTAGTGTCTACAGTATGTCTTCAAAACAACCTCAGGACATGCAGATTCTCCCCACAGCGCCAAGGGACTACCTGTATCCTTCTTATTAGGATTTTCTGCCCCTTCTGTTCCCTAATCTATTCTATAAGAACAAAAGAAAGAGTGTGGAGAGAAAAGAAGTTAATCTATGTGTGAATGGAGTTTCTCTAGCCCAGTGGTTCTCAAAGTGTGCGCCAGGGTGCACTCGTGCACCCTAGAAGATTTCCAGGTGCACCCTATGGTATTCCAGAGAAATATGTGCCTGTTGGGGACCAAAAAACCAACAGGGTATTTGGAGTTCAGATTTTTGGGGAAATTGTCTGTAAGCCGACAGTCTGCCCAACCTCCCCCCCCCCCCATTTGTCTGATTAGATTGCAAAAGGCTGTTAAGCAGTGGTGCTGGATTGTTTACACTACCCCCCATGTTCCTGAGAAAGACTGGAGGCAAGTTTCTTCTATCCTTTGTTTGGTGTAAAGTTAAGATGATATGTATGGTGGGGGTTTTCTACACTCAACACAATTAAGAATAAAAAGAGAGGAATTCTTCAATGTATTGACGAGGAAATGAGGGTTTACCTTTCAAATAGATGCCCAAACATTGAAGAAATTGCTAGGACACATCAGGCTCATGTTTCTCATAAACATAAGAATGAAAAAACAACACATTTGTGCTGGCACTTGCCAAATTTACTAAATCTTACTAAGAATGTATATTTATCTATCTATCTATCTAAAAAGATAACATTTTTGTCATTTTTTTATTTTTTAACCCCCGTTTTTTTTTTACAAATTCTAAAAAGCATAACTCAAAAAATGTAACATAAAAATATTTTTTAATGTCAGAATAAATTTAATTTTGTCGTATTTATTTTGTTTAATTACCATAAAAGCACACTTGAGCTTTATATATTATTCTTTAATATTTGACTTAATTATTATAACATATTTCTCAGAAATTTTTTACAGTGTGCCTACAATTATTTGTAGGATGTTAAATGTGCCCCGACCTAAAACAGTTTGAGAACCACTGCTCTAGTTGTTTCTTTAGAATTAGATTTTTTACAAGAAATTAAAAGCATGAGCATATCTCCTTTCCCTACAAACTGTCTCCCATTCAGATCGAAAGAAAAGTTCAATCAGAATAATTTGCCCTCAATTTTAGACATTCTTGAATTTGAACATTTTACTGTGATATCCCAGGTAAATATGATCTTTCACTGGGCAACAATCCTTATATGTCAAATGCAATACTTTCTATCTTATGAAGAGGTTACATAGTCCTCCCTTATCTACAGTTTCACTTTTTGAGGTTTCAACCTTGGCCCAAAAATATTAAGTAGGAAATTCTAGAAATAAGCAATTCATGTTTCAAATTGCCTGCTGTTCTGAATAGCATGACGATGAGCCATTTGCCCGGTTCACCCAGAGATGTGAATCATCCCATTCACCCCTGTGCCCAGTGTATCCAGGGTGTATATGCTCCCTCCCCTTAGTCACTTAGTAGCAATCTGGGTTATCAGACTTACTGTTGTACTACAGTGTTTGTATTAAGTAACCCTTATTTTACTTAACAATGACTCCAAAGCACAAGAGTGGGCATGATAGAAATTCAGTTTTGCCAAAGAAGTGGTAGAGTGCTTCCTTTAAGTTAAAGGGTAAACATTTTCAATTGGGGAAAGAAACAAAATCTTATGCTGAGCTTGCTAAGATCTACTGTCAGAACAAATCTATCCATGAAATTATGAAGAAGGAAAAAGAAATTCATGCTGAGACCACATTTATATATAACTTTTTTACAGTATATTATTATAGCTGCTCTATTTTATTATTACTGTTGTTAATCTCGTACTGTGTCTAATTTATAAATTAAACTTCATAGGTCTGAATGTACTATTCGTGGTTTCAGGCAGCTTCTGGGGGTCTTGGAGCATAAACCCACCAGATAAGGAGGGAATTACTATATATTCAGTTATAACCATTTAAACCTCAAGGCAAAATTCAGTTGTTTCTTAAGTGGATTTGTTGTTGGCTAGAAAACAAAAACTCCAGTTTAGTGTGTTTGTTTATTTCCATTTTAATCACATCCCCTAGCTTCTCCATTTTCCCACGGAGAGTTTTGGGGCTTGGCTCTTAGAAGACCCTGAAGCACATGTATGGTTTACAAAGTGTAACTGATGATTAGCAAGAGCATTTCTCCTCTCAGGATGTGTCCACATTTTGGATGAGTTAGTATTTTTGCATCCAAGTACCAGGGCAGCTATTATTTTTATTTTGAACAGAGCATGGTAATTTACTCTACCTGGGAATCAGCCTTTATGAAACATCTGATCTCTGATCCACTCTTTCTTAAGTTGTGCTGTTCGTCCAGTTATAAAGTCTAGGAGTTCGTCCAGTTATAAAGTCTAGGAGTTGATAGGAACTTTAGAGGTCATTTGGTTCAGCTTCCTCCCCCGTGTGAAATGTTTCTTCTTAACAGAGGTATGTGTTTAAACTTTTCCAGTGGTGGACATTCTCCTATGATATTCTTCAAGAAACAGGTTTAGTTGTTTTTCTATTTATTGAGCAAGAAAAGAATGGAAAACCAAGTTCATTCTTTTGCTCATTTAACAATATTTATTGAGCGTTTCCCATGTGCTAGGTGCTGAGTATACGTCAATGGACAAGAGAGAAGTTCCCTTCTTACTTGGAGTTTTTATTTTCTGACAGATTTAGTGTCCATTGTGTAAAGTGACAAACTTCAGTGGAGTATGTAAGCCATTTAGGGAGAAAGGGAACTGTGCCCGTTGCTGAGTCAGCGATGATGATGTAGGCGAAGGATCTTCTCTGTCTGAGGATCTTTCCGTACAGTTTCTGAAGATACGGTCTGTCTTCAGCAGGGGGAAGGTGGGGACTGACAGTAGCATGTTATTTTCCCTCATAAAAGTGCCATTTCTAGACATGGGTATGTGGCCCTACATGGAAGGCTCTGGCTGTTATATCTAGAGAAAGATGAATGGAATGGCCATCACAGTGATAAAGGGGCTGTCATCCAAAGGGAGACTTTTAAAAATTAAAACTCTAATTAAACAGTGATATAAAAGGCTCTATAAGCAATTACTAAGAAATCCAAGAAGTGTTTGAGGTATGGTAATCCCTCCTTTTTAAATCTTTTGAAAGCCTTAGAGTTTTTTTTGTTTTTTTTTTTAGCTTTTAAAATATCTTTCAAAATGTCATGTCTGCATCACAATGAAAGATAGATTGTAGGAATTGGTTAAAAGAACAAAACTGACCCTGGCTGGTTGGCTCAGTGGTAGAGTGTCAGCCTGGCGTGCAGATGTCCCGAGTTCAATTCCTGATCAAGGCACACAGGAGAAACACCCATCTTCTTCTGCTTCACCACCCCTCCTCCTCTTGCTTCTCTCTCATGCTCTTCTGCAGCCATGGCTCGACTGGAGGGAGTTGGCCCTGGGTGCTGAGGATGGCTCCATGGCCTCTGCCTCAGGTGCTAAGAAGCTAGGTTGCTAAGAGCAACTGAGCAACAGAGCAACACCCCAGATGGGCAGAGCATCGCCCCCCCCCCATGGGCAGAGCATCGCCCCCTAGTGGGCATGCTGGGTGGATCCTGATTGGGGTACATGCAGAAATCTCTGCCTCCCCTCTTCTCACTGAAAAAAACGAAACTACACATGTCCCACCAGCCTGATATTAAAGCTCTTTTGACTGTTAATGTACTTTAACATTCTGAGGTTTGCACCAGCAAGCATAACCCATCTTGAATAAACTGCTATTGAGAAACCAAACTGGGTGCCTGTATGGATCCTGTCTGACTATTTGGATACTCACAGATGCTTAGTGCTTTTGAAGAGGCCACCCTGTGTCTGTGTCCAGACAAAGGAACGAATGATTTAGATGTCCTGCTTTGATTGATTGCCAACAGACCCAGTGTTTATACCCAGTGGTGATTCCACTGCCAATCATGATCTTAGGGTTCAGACTCCCCGTGGAGCAAACTACAATCATTAGTTTTCTATGCCTGTGGTTCTCTTCATAGCACCTTAAACCTGGTTGGAACTGTGGCAGGGGTGGGATGTAGAAGCTTGTCTTAGCTTTCTATCATTTATTGGGAGTTGTTTCTTGTAGCCTTAGCTAGACTTGTCTCTGTTGGGGTAAGCGAAGCTGAACCATTATTTAAAGAAAGACCCAACAGATCTACAGCTTTTATTCTTTCTCCCAAGGGGACCTACTTTACAATAAAATTGATACCCTCCTTTTAAAAGCCAGATTGATAGAAAACTCCCTTCCAACTGAACAATACCTCTCCTGACCCACTCAGGGCTGCTGGCAGCCCATCAATGCAGCTCCTGTTGAACATAAAAACAGTACTTGGGCTAAGGTGATACAGACAGACTTCTAAAAAGAATTTGCTGGGTAATCTGAAGTCAACTTTGCATTGTCTCAGGCCTGGCCTGTGGGGGAAATCGAGAGTCTGTACCCTGATATGACCAGAGGCAAAGCATTCGAGCCACCCTGTTTTTAGGATCCATGCCAATGAGTTAGTGCCTTGCTCAAGTCAAAGGACACAGGAAGCTGAATTGTGTGAATGAGTTCTATTCACCTACTGAACTCTGACCCATGGAGCACAGTGTGATGTGTTGATGGAGGGAACAGGCTGAGAGGGAGAGGGAGGAAAGGCTTCATGCTCCAAAAAGAACATCTTTGGTACCCTAGTGGGAGCTTTGTTCCTGCTGGGGTTTTGTTTGTTTGTTCTACAATTGTTTTACAATTTTATAAATTGTAAAAATATGCGCAACATAAAATGTATTTGCTTGTTTCTGATAATTAAATAACATTCCTTAGGAAAGAAGTTATGATTTTCTTCCTTTTTTTAATGGCAGTATAATCACAAAAATATAGGTAAGTTATACATTAAAAACGGAACAACTAACTCTCGGTAGCTGAACGCATCAATAATTATTCTCAGCTTCCTAATCCATCTGCTTCATCAGGTATTTCTTGTGCATTTTCTCTGTGCAGGTGCTGAGGTTATGATGTTGATTTTTGAGATGCTCTCATCAAATTTCTTGAATGCTGAGTAAGCAATAGAACTTAGCAAGGAAAGTGAGGTGGAAAAGTGTTGCAAGCCAAGGAACAGCGTATGCACAGATCTGAAAGTGAGGCAGAGCTCCTGAAGGAAATCCAGTGTAGCTGTGACTTCAGTGTTCAGAGAGTGGACAGAAGTGAGGCTGGGCTCTGCGAGGAGCCCAGATCACCGTGCGTTCGCTAAGACATGCACACTACTACTACATAGCTCTTTAACTATTTTATATTCTATCTACTCCTGTCCTTCAACTTAGGATAGCTCAGATTCTTGGGATTGGTTGATGGAAGAAGACACTGAAAATCTGCGCAGAGTACAAATTGTTCAGGATTTAGTACATACAGTAAAGGGGAGATGACAAAGTATCAGAGGAGTTGATTCCTTTCATGGTCAAATTGAACCCTTAAACAATAAGTACAGGAAGTGGAGACTGAGAAACTACACAAAGAGAAGGAGGGGGTCCAGTGCCAACGTCCCCAGCATAGGTCTTTGTCTGCTAGTCTTCTATACTGAGCCTTCCTCAAAATGTAGAACTATAAATTTATATTCTCTTTATCTCATCCCTTTGTATGCTGTTTTCAGGCCAATATAAATGTCATTGGTCTCATTCGGGTGCCCATTACATTTACTCAGGCCTGCTGTTGAAAGGAAAAGCCTAGACTGAAAACCTCTGTACACAGGAAGCCTGCTCAGCATCATGACTTTTTTATTTTTTCTATTTAAAGTACTGTCAAGACAATCGTCTCCATTTATCCTCACAGAACTCCTGAGAAGTAAGTAATATAGGCAAGGAAACTGAGGTACAGAGAAGTAGTTACATTGTCTGGTACAGCCAGGTAGTGGGAATTAGGCTTTAGTAGCAATGATTCTTAGACCCAAATGCACACAGACGTACCATCTATGTCGGTCAGTTAGGTTAAATTATGCTGAGATAACACATTGGCCCCACGTTTTGTGCTTTTCACAGCAAAGATTTACTTCTCACTCAGAGTCCTCGTCTGTCCATTGCTGTATTGGCCTCAGAACCCAGGCTGAGGGAACATTCTCTCTTTGGACATTGCCAGTCTGGTGGCGGAGGACAAAGAGACATGCTGAACCCTGAGCTGACTTTCCAGATCTTAGATGAGAGACACTTCTGTCCACATGAACTTCATTGGCCAAAGGAAATGGTCACTCTGAAATTGAGCAGGATGGAGATGGGTAGTAATCCTGCAAAGAGTGGCTCTGTCAGTTACTTGGCAAGCTCCAGGGCCATGGGATTGGGAAGTCAATCCTCCCTTTGGGAGGGGCAGGGGACATATTGAGTAGTAAGAGTTTCCCATACATTCCTAGTCAGGGAATTTACTCCAGAGCTAAGGGTCTTTTATTTCTTTTTTTTATTATTCATTTTAGAAAGGAGACACACAGAGAGAGAGAGAGAGAGAAAGAGAGAGAAAGTGGAGAGGAGCTGGAAGCATCAACTCCCATATGTGCCTTGACCAGACCAGTGCAGGGTTTTGAACTGGCGACCTCAGTGTTCCCAGGTCGACGCTTTATCCACTGCGCCACCACAGGTCAGGCAGAGCTAAGGGTCTTTTAAAAAAATTGTTTCCCTATCTGTAATGATTTTTCTTGCTCTATTTGTCCTACTCTAATTCCAGCGGGACATGTTAGAATGATGAGAGGGAGAGAAGGTGGGTGTATTAAGGAGCCTGAATGAACTGGAGTCAGCAAGTATGTTTATCCCTATCGCACATCCAGTGGCATTGTCGCCAAGTAAGTGATGGGTGGCGACCTTCAGAAAAACCTTCTGTGCTTCTCCCTGTGACCCCAGCTCTGGACTGTATTCTCTGGAAATGGTTTTGAGGCCATTAGGACTTCCAGCTGCGTGACAGAATTATTTCCCTTGGGATACTTCCCAATCAGTCCTTTTCCAGCATGTCTGCTCCTAAAGGGAGACGCATCAGATGGCACCCTTCCTTTCCGTGCTTTGTTTTCTCCCTGCTCATGGCTGAGCGTGTAGCATTTGGTGAGGAATGTGGGCTCCGCAGCCATCTTTGGTACCTTAGGCAAATGGCTTACCTTAACAGTTCCTTCCTCAAAGAGTCACTGCATTAAATGAGGTAGTATACAACGTGCTGACAATGATGCAGGAACTATTCGTCCTCAACGAAAAGGAAACAAATACTGAAAGAATAAGGGCTTTTAACTGAACACTGGGCTCAAACCAGAACTGCCACCCGCTCCACCAGTAGGGAGGGGTGAGCATTGGCCCTCCTCTCCTCCCAGCCCTGAGATGCGTGGTCAGAGCAGACCTGTGAGGCTTAGGTCAAACACTGTCTTCTCTGAAGCCACCTCTCTCCAACTCAGGTTTTGGTGACTTTTCTGCAGCCGTGATGCCTGCATCACTTATGTGTTACCCACATGGTATTCTGAAGCTCCCCCCACTTCCTTTAAGTTACTTTTTTTAAGTATTGTACAGAGGAATGATCAAATATAGTTGTGAATGTTCAAAAAAACATCTCATTACCATGAGCAATATGTCCTGCTAGCCTTGAGCACATTCCTTGTGTTCTTAGCCTGTGCTGCCAGACTCAAGGATGGAAAAGGACTTAAGGGAAGGAAGGGACTGTGCTATGCACCCTCTCTAATAAAATATTTGACTGGATGGGCGAAAAGGGAGCGGTTGGATGAGACTTTGCTAGCCCACATTCTCTCAGTCCACTTTTTTATTCCAGCTGTTGCTGTGTGAGTTCCAGGCAGGTATCCGCATATCAGCAGCTTTGTGCCCCAGGCTTCTCTGCTGGAGCCACTTGGGTTATTATGCTTAGCTCTTCTGAGCTCTGTGCATATCTGGGTATCCAGCGGAGTTACCTAACTCCGTGCACCAATCATAAACTGATGGAAGCCATAGGGGATGGAAGCTAGTAAACAAACATTCCTCTCTTTTGTCACTAAGTGGGACAATTCTGAGGCATAATCTGGGGGTCCCACGTGGGCCCCAGCCCTCAGGGTTGATTAGCTCCATATGGACCTATCTGTCCTTCCCTGTTACTCTGTTCCTAGTCCCCAGTGCTGCTTCTCTGGGTCACTTTCCACAATAGCTCCATGTACTTGCACGGGTAACCTTTGTCTCAGGCCCCCCTCCCCCCCATGTTGGGGAAACCTGGGTGAAACCACCTTGTTTCCTGGCTTGCGGGCTCTTTTATCTTATGCAAATGAGGGAGCATGAATGTTACTTTTGTAACATACCATAGTACTCTGGACATTTTAAAAAAATGCTCAGAACAAACTGATCTTTTATTAGGTTTTTACTGTTTATTAGAGGGCAGACTTCAAACTGTTAGAAAAACTGGACTCAGAAAAGGAAAAAGCTGGATATATCACCTAAACTTTTCTATAATTTTTACTACTAGTTTCTTGGAATGTAACTCTCATATTCTTCTCAGGAAGGAAGTACTTGTTTCTGAGTGCCTAGTGCCTGGTTTGTTCTGTAACTTATTTAACTCACCCGTTTCAAATCAATTACATATATATTTTAGAAACTAGATACAGAGTACATGGGGAAAATATGTTTTTGATACATGAGCTATGAACTTGTGCCAAAGCTTAAAACTGTTTTGAAAAAAATCAAAGTTTGGGTTTATACTGCTTGCATAGATGAGAAAAAATGAGGTAATGATTCTTGAAACAACATTAATTAACCAATATTGAGCAATTTTAAGGTCCCAGATTAATTTTAAGTACCTGCTTGAGTGTTTTTAGGAAAATTGCTTAAGTGATCCCTTCCTTCAGTTGTTACGAGTCTGACGAAGCGGAGGTTTCTAATAGCAATTGCAAAAATTGTGTGAACCAAGCTGATTCATTCTTCAGTTCTCCCCAGATGTGTCACCTTTGTTCTACTCTTTGAGATTTGGTTTGATTTTTGTGTGTATGTGTGTGGGGGTGGGTAACCTAAGACTGCAGGGCTGCCTGGTGGAATTATTTAATTATTTGCCTGTTACATACCTCTTTGTCTTCAAGGCCTTTTCAACCCTTCCTCAACTTCTTAATCACTTCTCCCTGGGGAATGTTGGATGGCCCACAGTTGAACAATTCTATCTCAGAACCCTCTAAAGAAATCTTTTAGTTGGTTATCAAATTTGCCCAGAAATCTAAGGTAATTCAGACCTTAAGGCTGAAAATTAAATTAAGATAAGGCTTCTGCCATCGAAATGACTAATAATTAATTGGCTGCCATTAGCTGCTTTTCCAAGTCTGGCTGTTTATGTGGAAGGAAACCTGAGTCTAGATTGGATTTCATAACCCGGTCAAAGATGAGGTGATGAGGACTCTCAGGAACCTTATGTAATAGACATTAATATATTGGATAGTTCGGGATACGGCTTCATATTACTACATTTTTCTTGAAGAACTTGTGTTTTTCTTCCTTAATGGGTTTTCCTATTTCCCATTCTTTAATTCAATGAACATCGAGTCCCAGCTAGCACCATGCATGATTGAAGATGTCCAAACCACATTCCTTCTCATTCTCCTGACCCAGTGGTTCTTAACCTGGGTTCTATTGAACCCTAGGGGTTCGATGAGTCTGTCTCAGGGGTTCGGAGAAGCCTCTGCCGCGGAGGCCAGAATCAAGTAATACCGTAATTTGTTGTGAGTTCATGCACTTTGTTGGTTTTGTTCTTTGAGCAAGGTGATGTTCATGCACGGCTCATTTTGTGCACCAGTAAAAAAACATATATCTATGTCTTGAATTTGGAAAAAAAAATCATATTTTATTTATCACTAAAGAAGGGTTCGGTGAATGCGCATATGAAACTGGTGGGTTCAGTACCTCAAAAAAGGTTAAGAACCACTGTCCTGCCTGACCAGGCGGTGGTGCAGTGGATAGAGCATCGAACTGGGATGCTGAAGACCCAGGTTCAAGACCCCGAGGTTGCCAGCTTGAGCACGGGCCCATCTGGCTTGAACAAAAGCTCGCCAGCTTGGACTCAAGGTCGCTGGCTCCAGCAAGGGGTTGCTCGGTCTGCTGAAGGCCAGCGGTCAAGGCATATGTGAGAAAGCAATGAACAACTATGGTGTCACAATGGCAACAAAAAACTGATGATTGATGCTTCCCACCTCTCTCCGTTCCTGTCTGTCTGTCCCTATCTATCCCTCTCTCTGACTCTCTCTGTGTCCCTGTAAAAAAAAAAAAAAAAAGAACCACTGTCCTGACCAAACCAAACCAGAACCAAAATCTATTTTGTATATGGACCTCCATCTCACAAAGGTTCAAAATCTTGTAATAAGTCTTGACTCAGGAGTGACTTACCAAGTCCTGTTTGTTATTTCCACCTTGAGTCTCAACCACTAGTATCCTTGTTCATGGTGGTGCGTCATCAACCCATCAGATATTTAGTACCTCTGAGCCCCATGTTGTTGGAAATACATTAGTGGAAGACCTAGTGCATGCTGCCAAGAAGCCTACAGTTTAATTGAGTAGAAAAGTCTGAGACTTCAAATAATGGTCAACTTCCATAATTGGGAAGGTCTTGTCAGGTTCTTCTAACCACTATCCAGCCCTCTTGTGTCTCTTAAGATAGTAAATATCAGAAACTTGGTGCAGAATTCAGAAAGGGTAAGGCCCGTTTTGCTTCCCTTCTCTTCCCTTTTAATAATGTAATTTGAGAAGTGCTGTAAAGATATCAACTTTCTTTCCTCTTAGGCTACCATTAAAAATTTATTCTTTTGGTTTAAGTCAAGGGATAAAAAGGGCACACCAAAAGAAACTGAAAAACTATATCAGAGTTGGGAAGGAATGTTCTCAAAATATCTGCCAGATTAATACGTGCACTCATTCCTCCTTTAGTGCACACTGACTGCCCACAGCATTCCAAATGCCTTGGAACTATAGACTATTATTTTAGGATACACATGCATTTCTGTACCCACCATGCTAAGTGGATCAGTAAGCAAGTACCATGCTTACTGGGTCAGTTGTTCGTTTACAGACCTTCTTATGCCAGTTGTCACAATCATACTGGCATAATTTAATAATCTGTGAAATACAAGTGCAAAAATAGAGTTGCTTCTAAATTAGATGCTTTGGAAAGACTTTGTAAAGGTGAGAATTTTGCTACATAAAACTGCTGTGAATATCATATGGTTAAAATAATTGTAAAAACTTGAGAAAAAAGTAAGAATGGAAAGAGTCTGCATTTAGTTTGTATTGAAATGCTTTAAAATTCTGGGCCCACTCGAAAGAAACAAACTGGAAATCATGGATGATGCCTGTGGACTTGTGCTAGAAAGACATCTCTAATTGGAATTCGTCTGATTTATTATGATGAAAATAACCTTGGCCTTTGTAAAAAAATTAGTGAATGAATATGTTTATATGCCTTAGGTTAAATAAAATATTTAGGCTGTAACTACTGTTTTTTAAATCCCAATCTCTAAATGCCTTTTTATTTTATTTTACAGGGACAGAGAGAGAGAGAGTCAGAGAGAGGGATAGATAGGGACAGACAGACAGTAACAGAGAGAAATGAGAAGCATCAATCATTAGTTTTTCGTTGCCGTTGCGACATCATAGTTGTTCACTGATTGCTTTCTCACATGTGCCTTGACTGCGGGCCTTCAGCAGACCGAGCCCCCCCCCGCTGGAGCCAGAGACCTTGGGTCCAAGCTGGCAAGCTCTTGCTCAAGGCAGATGGGCCCGCGCTCAAACTGGCGAGCTCGGGGTCTCGAACCTGGGTCTTGTGCATCCCAGTCCGATGCTCTATCCACTACGCTGCCGCCTGGTCAGGCTCTAAATGCCTTTTTAGATAAATTATTTAACCCCTGTTCCGAACAGTCTTGGATAAAGGGACTTGTAGGTGACAGAACAACCACTCTTCCCAATTTCTGCTGTCCCATCCCCATGTTCTAATCTTAGGCCCTCTGGTTGCCAAGCATTATGTATACCTATCCCTGCACCGGTAGAAGGGAAAAGGTTGAGAATTAATACTTTCTCCTGAATACAGAGGTCTCTGGGAGAGTTAATACACTTAATGTATCTAACTTTTATACTTGATGTAAATGGTTATTAGTTGTTTTTTTTTTCTCTGATTTCACAGAAATGAAGGTACACTAAAAACATTGTCTATTTTTCATTGTCAGTTTCTCTTAGTCCAGTATATGATCTGGACAGCAAAATAGCTCATTTTAGGAAGTCAAGGTTATTTTGTGACCTTTTACATTCTCTCTCAGCTGCACTTGAAGACACACACACACACACACACACACACACACACACACACACACTCACACTATATATATATGGATTACTCATAGATATATACTCAATCAATCAGTCCAGGAAACAGACGCTCGCATTATATGTAGATCAAAGCTTGGACCACAGTCTTCATAGGCAGCCTTCCCAGATTTTTGTAACTGTGCCTTGACTTTTTGGCCCAAATGGTTCATTCCAGCTATCTTTGGATAATCTCCCATTAGCAATTTGATTTAATTTTAATGCCAACCACGAGAAAATTAAGTGTTGAAAAAAAATAAAACAAGTGGATAGTTGCTTTTCTATTCCAAAATAAAAGAAGTAGGAGGAGAAAACTTAACAAATTGGAAGCTGAAATGTGTGACTTCTCCATTTCTCAAACCAAAACTGTAATAATTTTTTTCAGAAATTTTTTTATCTTTATAAATATACATTTGAAGTGTTGCTGCTAATTTGCACATCGGCTTTGCCACTAAACTCATTGCACACACTGCAGTGATGTCCTAATTGAGATTGTGTGATTTCACACATTTTTTTCCTGTAATTGGATTTCAGTGAGGAAAAGCTGGTCCTCACAGAATCCCTGAAGTATTTGGATTAGAGAGTCTTGACCTAACCCCTTCAGCGCCAGTTTGATGGATCTGGATTCAAACTTTGCTAAGATTAAAAGTGATGATCTTCAAACCAACCAAGTCTTCTGACTGTTGGTTCTCTCCTCTGCTTGTTGGATGGAGAGACAACCCTGATCTGCGGGACAGCACTTTCAGATAGAACAGTCTGTAGAAATGTTTTACTATTGCATTGTCTAGTATGGTAGCCACTAGCCATATGTGGCTTTTGAATACTTGAACTGTGGCTAATGCCGTTATACAAGTAATTTTTTAATCTTTTTAAATTTAAACACATTTGCATATAAATAGCCACAAGTGGCTAGTGGCTTACATTAATGGATAGGAAAGCTTTAGGGGTATAGTCTCGAAGTAGTGAGCATCTGATCTTGATACCTTGCTCTCTTTTTTATTATTTTTAGAAAAACTTTTTTATTAGGGAAAATTCCAAACATACATGAGTAGAGAGACTGGTATAATGAAACTTTCCATCATGTCATCCAGCTCAGTCTTTTTTATTTTTTAAATTTAAAAAAAATTTATTTCTTGGCCCTGGCCGGTTGGCTCAGTGGATAGAGCATCAGCCTGGCATGCGGTCATCCTAGGTTCAATTTCCGGTCAATGCACACATGAGAAGTGACCATTTGCTTCTCTTTCCTTCCCTCTCCTCCTTTTCTCTTTCTTCCCCTCTCTTAGCCAGTGGCTTCATTGGTTTGAGTGCTGGCTGTGGGCACTGAGGATAGCTCAGTTGATTTGAGCATCAGCCCTGGAAAGGGGTTGCCAGGTAGATCTCCACTAAAGTGCATGCAGAAGTCTGTCTATCTTCCCTCCTCTCATTTAAAAATAAATTAAAGGCATGTTTGTTTTCTGCATTTCTGTTTATAAAAATAACTCTTGTAGCAAGCTCATTTGGATTATGTGGATACATTGAAGGAAATAATGCTTGCATCAATGATATTTAAAAGTACATTTTTTTCCTTTACAACATAAAGCAAAATTGTTGCTATGCTTTTGTAGTTGAATTTTTTAGCTAATAATGATTTTCTTTCTTATAACCAAGTGCAGAATAAGTATATTCTAAATTTAGAACGCTAGTCTTAGGATCTCAGATATTAAGGAGAATGAATTTGTGATGGTGAAAGGATCTTGTATCATCAGAAATACTCCCAGGCCTTGGATCAGCTGTCCTATTGATGGAAAAGATAACATGCTTTAGAAGAAGAGCTATTAAAAATTTCAGCAACATTCTGAACCAACCATGGCAAGCCTGCAGTTGCAACAGGATGCTGATTTCCCCCATGGTCAAGTCTCTGGTAGAGTCTGCCCTTTGTGTTCCCCTGTCCTCTGTTAACTATGGTCTTCAGCAGGGGTCCCCAAACTTTTTACACAGGGGGCCAGTTCACTGTCCCTCAGACCGTTGGAGGGCCAGACTATAAAAATAACTATGAACAAATCCCTATGCACACTGCACATATCTTATTTTAAAGTAAAAAATCAAAACAGGAACAAATACAATATTTAAAATAAAGAACAAGTAAATTTAAATCAACAAACTGACCAGTATTTCAATAGGAACTATGTGTGCGGATGCATCCTGTGCTCCTCTCACTGACCACCAATGAAAGAGGTGCCCCTTCTGGAAGTGCGGTGGGGGCTGGATAAATGGCGTCAGGGGGCCGCATGCGGCCCATGGGCCGTAGTTTGGGGACCTCTGGTCTTGAGAGAGAAAGAGCTATGTCTAATCCAGTGGTTCTTAACCTGGGTTCTATTGAACCCTAGGGGTTCGATGAGTCAGTCTCAGGGGTTCGGAGAAACCTCTGCCGTGGAGGCCAGAATCAAGTAATACCATAATTGGTTGTGAGTTCATGCACTTTGTTGGTTTTGTTCTTTGAGCAAGGTGATGTTCATGCACAGCTCATTTTGTGCACCAGTAAAAAAACATATACCTATGTCTTGAATTTGGAAAGAAAGATCATATTTTATTTATCACTAAAGAAGGGTTCGGTGAATGCGCATATGAAACTGGTGGGTTCGGTACCTCTAAAAAGATTAAGAACCACTAGCCTCATCTTATCATCTACATTACAGTTCACTTCAATGTGCTTTTAGTCCAAGGTTTATGGAGATAGTGAATAGTCAATTAACACCCTTCAGATTAATGTTACCACAACTCAAGATTTGTGCTGTTTTTGCTAATAATACTCCCGTGAAATAAGCCTTCTTATCTTCACTGAACAAGAGGTATTTGACTCCATGATAGGGCCAAGAATAGGGTTTAGGAAGATGTTTTGTATAAGCAGTTGCTCTGCCCTTTTCATGCAGGGTCGAGACAAACTGTTAAGGCTTTTGAAATGACTGTGACCTGATTAGGAAAATATAGCAACTATTTTCAGCAAAGAGGGCACAAGATTAGTATGAGTAGCAGTGTTGTTGTTTTTTAACTGTATTAAGTTTATAGATTTTAAAAAGCTTTTATATTAGATCAGATTTAAATCTAGTAATACCACATCTTGAAAAAGAAAAAAAAAATTATGTCACCTAGATCTCAATAATGGTTATACACTGTACTTTGTTACAGTTAGACAAATACTTAACTTGATATAGCCATACCATTAATAAGAAATATAAGCTTACCTTATGTAATCTCTCTTTAAGATAGTTCATTATCAATGGTTTATCATACAACTTTGGAAGGCCTCAATTTAGTTCTGGGTTGAATTATTTATGGCATGGTAAGATAGTAAGGGAGAGAAACACAGAAACCATCTTTGACCGGGGTGAGCATCATTTAGCTCACTTATACAAGAAAGAAAATCAATAAAAGGGACGACGCTCAGATCTTCAAGCTGCTATAAAGTGGCAAGCATGCGCCACTGCTTGGCTCTGGCTGGTGAAGTGAGAACCTTAGTGGTACCATCGTTTTTCAGTTTTTCAAGAGAAGATGTACATTTAGAATTTGAAGTGAGATTTTTCTCATCTAAAAGTGTTGGCAACTAGATAAAATATTTTTAAAATACCGTGTGAGCCACATAAACATGTTTGTGGGCTGAACTTGCCAATATGCAATCTGATAAAGAAACCATTAAAGGTTTGGTGGAGGGGAGTATATGCCTTTTAAAATGTATATGCCTTTTAACATTTGAACCCTTAAAGTGCTTTATTTTTGTGGAAAAGTGCTTATTTTAAAAACAAGTGAAACAATTGCTTGAACTCTGAGATGAGACTATATAGATTATTGTTGGAGGGCAGCATCAGAACTTTCTGTTTCCTTAACAGGACATCTCCAAACTGGTTTGAGCTGTAGGAGATTGAGCTGGGAGAAGCAGAACCAAAGTTGAGGGTTAGATGGTTATATGGGACCCAAAACAGAGCGAGCAGAGGGCTTCTTGAGTGTGTGCTAGCCCACGCAGATGGGCTTCTGCAAAAATATGTGCTATGTATAGTGGAGGGGGTTGGGTTCCTTTCCCTTTGGTGGAGGTCCAATGACTGTTAATGGCTGTTCCTTCCAAGCTGTGAAATTATTTATGAGCTGGCAGTAGGATGATGTAAAATGCAAGAGGATATGGATAGAACATGGTCTATTACCCCTAATTCCAATAAATTGTTAGTGCTAGAGCCAGGGGGGATGTTAGAGGGCACATGATCCAGGACGTTCCTTTGAGGTGAGGAAACTGAGGCCTGGGGAGTTCAGTTGAGGCCTAAATTTCTCCCCTCCCAGCAGGCACCCAGCACTCCCCCCTGCTCCCTCTCTCTTCTTCCTGCCTAGAGATGTATTTTCCAGGAAAAGTATTGTGACAATTAGGGAGTCTTGGGAGTATAAAAAAGCAGCAGATATTTATAAAATAGAGTATTTAGAAAACACCTGTCTAGGAGGTTGATTTAGTCTTTTTCTAACAGAACATTTTTATTGATAAATATCTATTTTGATTTTTGTATGAGTTTTGATGCCTTTTTTCCCAAAAGCTTGCTCTTTCTTTTTTAAAAATAATTATTATTATTTTAGAATTTAATTTATGGGGGTGACCGTGGTTCAAAAGCCTAATCTTCATGATGTTTTTAAGAAGCAAATAAACCAGTTAGATCATCAGAAAAAATGTGGCATAATTACCTTTAATTCTGCAGAATTTCCCAGTGGTAGGTTGAATTGCAGGAAGTAGTTGGTTTTAGCTGTTTCTGAGCTACAGAAATGGTAGTTTCATATGATATAAGATAATAGCTTGAGCAGAAGGGTAGTGAGGACTGTTGAGGTATCTTCCTCTTCTTTTAAAGACATCCTTGGCATTTTACATGGTTACTGATCATCCAATCCTTGTCAATTTATCCTGCTCAAACATGCATTTTCACTGAGAGGTGTGGAACTGAAAACTCCACGTGCACACATGGGACAGTCTTCCTTGCACATGTTATGTTTGGTTGAAAAGTCTCCCTTACCTTGAAGAAAAAACTACCCAGCTAAAGTTGGATGTTGGATTTGTTTCTAGTTTTTCAGGTTAACAGAAGCAAGTTAGAATGGAAGTCTTGGTCAAAGTACAGTACTTTGATTTGCAGTTATATTAATATAACAACCCTTATTCAGTGTCTGAGACTCATAAAAACATTGCCATTATTGTAATTGAATCCTAATTCTGATTTTGCGGTGGTGATGGTGGAAGGGGAGCAGATGGGCCCATGGAAAGCAATGTTGTAAACTTTAGACCTTTTCTTCTGCTAGTTTTCTAAATCGAATCCACTGAATATTGGCTTTGTCAAACCAGCTTCTATAGATGTGCCTTTTTTATATTTTAGAGATTACAAATACAAGTATAAAAGACATTTGAGCTCAACTCTGATAGTTAGGGAAAATTTTATTTGAGAGATGTTATGACCTCTGAGTCATATTTCAGACCCCAACGAAATAAAATAAATGTTTTGACTTTAGGCATCAAGGGAATTCATAATAAAAGTATGTGTGCTCATTTTTCTTACGAAATTAGAAAAAAAAATTCAATCCCTAGGAGAAAGCCAAACTCTACCAACTCCATGGTTCATAAAGATCAGAGTGCACCACAGCTGAATAAATACAGCTAGAGAGCCATCACAAACAGCCACTTGGAAATGGGATTTTTCTGTACTACTTTGAACCAGAGGGTTAGTTAGAAATTCACTTCTGACATTTCAGACCCCTTTTGAGTATTAGTTTAAAATTCAAGTGCTTACTCTAGTTCTTAAAAAGCTTTCTATAATATTTGTTTACGAGCTGTACAGCTAAAGGGCCTCTTCATTGGCACCAAAGGGTCAAGGTATTGGAGAGGCGGAATCAGTGCTCTCCCCTCATTTATTTCTGCAAAAAGGCCCTTGCAGACCCTGTTCTCTGAGGATAAACACTCACCTCCGCAGGGCTGCACGCACACCCTTCCATGACTTGAGGCCTTTCTTTCCATAATCCCCTTTGTGCTGCTTTTAGCGCCCTGTGCACGTCTCCTTCTTCCACACTCGTGTCCTAGCATCACGGAAATGCTTTCCTCATGGCCTCTTCTCTCTTTGTCCTTCAAGATTCTCCAGGCTTCCCTTCACCAAGGCAGTTAAGAGGACTGTTGTCTGAATTCCCATTTATCTTAGGCTCCTCTAATAAGCAGGTATCTTGTTGTGCCATAAGAGTTTTCATGCCGTATTCATTTTTTGTATTTTAGATCCAGCAGAGAATAGTTCCTGGCCCAAAGGAGCTCCTCAATAAAGGCTTCAAAAGTAACCGTGCAGTAACAGACCCAGGTGTCTGCTATGTAGAAAGACTTAACCATTAAAAGTTACTGTGACGTGACATCCTAGAAGGTATTCTTAGTTATTATTTAGTGATGAACCCGGGACATAGTGAGCTCTGGAGGGCTGAGAAGTGACCACAGATGTAGTGGGCTGAAGATTTTGCTATGTTCATTTCACCTGTTTCTTGTCTCAGCCCTGGGGTTTTCAGACTCTACCTATTGGAATTGACAACGCATAGTGTAATTTATTCCTGTCCCTCGAGTATTGCAAAGGTCCTGCGTGAGGCAGCCCTAGTAAGTATATAGTTTAGTAGGTAGTTCTCTTTGATGATGTATTCTTGGCCTTCCCCTTGCTTGTTCTTCCTAATTATTAAAATTATACCTATGGCAATGACTCTTGAAACTAGTCTGTGTGGAATTTAGAGGGCTGCCTTCAGTATTTTCATTCTCATTACTTATCACCTTCCAGAGAGATGCCAACATGCTTGCTGAAAGTTCTAGAAATAATAGTGTGAGAATGGTTATTCAAAGATGTCTGTTTTATGGAAGTGAGGGTATAGGATTCAGAGGAAGACTAACTGTTTACAATTTAGAAGTTTATATATTATATCTATGTATCTTATAAACATACATACTTAAATGACTAGCAGAATTGTCATGGGATTGATAGAGAAGAACATTTTAAATATTATGTTATGAAATTGTTTAATATGGGCAAGACTATACCAGATGCTTTCTATAATCTCAGCTGAAACTATAACAGACCGATGATAATAAATGTCATCCTCACTTTACAATGAAAGAAAATGAGACTTAGGAGAAATCTGCCACAAAGTCATTCAGCTAAGAAATGGCAAATCAGGGCTCTGGCTGAGTGGGTCAATGGATAGAGCGTCATCCCGGCATGCTGAGGTCACAGATTCAATCCCTGGTCAGGGCACATATGAGAAGAAACCAATAAGTGCACAACTAGTGGAGCAATGAGTTGATCCTTCTCTCTCTCTTTCTCTTTCTCTTTAATGGGAAAAAATATTTTTTAAGTGGCAGAGCTGAAATTTTTACTGCTGACTTGTAGCCCGTGTTTATAATACTTTTCCATGCTGTTTTATAGTTTTATTAATTACAGAGATCATTTTCAAGCCTATCACTTAAGATATTGAAATTTAAATATTAAATTTACAAATGACATCACAGCTTTCATACAGACCTGCCTGAGATGTAGGTGAAAGGCAACACTAATTACTTAAAAAATTTGAATCATTGTATTGATTGTTCTGGAACAGAGTAGTGGTTGTTTTAGCTAAGTACTTCTTAATTATGATCTTTGAATCTTGTCTGGGTGTAGCACGACAGTTATGAGTAAGCCAAGACTTTTATGAACTGCTTACAAGGGTAGGGTTTGCTTGAGAAACTGGAGGAAAGAAAACCACCTTGAAATGGATACAACTTTGGGGCTTTTCAGTGATACACTGCTCATCTTTTTCTTTTTTTTTAATCTAAAATGTGTTTATTGGGATGGTTCCCCACTCATCTTAATGCAGGGTACGTTTAGTGCAGCCTCCGTCTGAAGGAGCCTCCTTCTGTCAGCCTTGCTTTCCCTCCTGCAGGCTGACAAGAGGACAGTGGAGCAGCCAACACACAAAACTACCGTTTGTGCCTGGCTAAGGACGGGGGTGATTTTTATAGCATCCTAGGCATGTCCCATCCATGAAGTAGGAATTGGAGCTCTTGCACCAGTGGTTCCTTTTGTGTCCCCTCTTCTGGAGAGGGATGAAGGAGATTCTTAGCCAGAGGCATAGTGTCATGGGAGGTCATTACCACCCAAAAGGCAAGACACTGTTCATCTTAAAAAAAGATCAGAGTGAGCCAGTGAGGGTCTGGCTATAAAATGTCAAGTGGTTGTCAGAGTAACTATTTTCCGTCCAGCTTCACCTGGTCTTTAAAAAACAGAGCTTTTAAAATACTAGGGAGTAAAATTACTTTTCTAAAGTAATTTTGAAGTAAAACGGCCAATGGCTCTACAGGATACAACCTCTTATGTGGTTAAGCTATTATAGTGAGGTTGGATATCTTTTCCTACGGTTATTGGCCATTTGGTATTTATTTCTCTGTGAATAACCCATTCACATCCCTGCTTTCCCTCCTTCAACCCCCAGCTGGACGATTTCTTTCTATGTTGTGTGCACATAATTTTCACCCAGTCTGCCATGTGTCTTTACTTTTGCCTTTGGTGTCATGTTGTAGAGAAGCTTTAAATGTGCCATCATCTTTTCAGTTTGTATATTGGTGTCTTTTTTATTTGTTTGTTTAAACTAGTTCATTCTTCACTGAAGTTCATTTAATTATGTTTTACAACTGTTTTGTCTTTTGCTCAGTAATTTAGTGGAGACAAGAATGTAGCAGCTGTTAAGAAACAGTCTGTTTCTCCTGTGGGAGGTGTCCTGACTAATACATTTTGAAACAACTCAAGGTGGAGACAGGGAAGAGCTGGGAATCCAGGAGATGAAGAGCAACAGAGCTAAAATCTCCAGTCTTTTGGAGGGGCATAGACATTTAATGCTCTTTGATCTGAAGAAATGTTTATAATTAACACCTAACTTGTAATTAGCACTAGAGGACATGCTGTGCTAAATGGAAGATAAATAAGGGAACCCTTGAATTAGCAATAGGGTCTTTAACCATATAGAAGTTTATTGTTTTGGGCAAGAGATTCCATTTCAACTCATTTTAATTGGGTTATTTCCAAAATCCCAAGTCAAAGTACTATTTGCTTATTGCTAACGATAAGTAATATTGAGCATTCACTCTACAGCAGGTAGTATGACTAAGTGCTTTATACTGTGTGTCCGTAAAGTCATGGTGCACTTTTGACCGTGTGACCGGTCAAAAGTGCACCATGACTTTACGGACACCCTGTATGTGTTATTTTGTCAATAAATTTATGAGTAGGTGCTGTCGTTATGCCATTTTACAGTTAAGAAAAGAAGCCCAAGAAGGTTAAATAACTTGCCCAAAGTCACACAACTGGTAAGTAAATGGTACAATTCTTTCTGATCTCGGAGCCACCCAAACGTGATTGTTACACATTTTTAAAAAGAAAATGGTGTTTGTGACAATACTTAGTGATGAGTCCTTGAAGTCAATGATTGTGCCCGTTCTAAAAAGTCAAGCTTTATCAAGAATCAGAGGACATGCCCTAAGTTAGCGGCTCTTAATAGAAGTGAGAAATTTTTGTAAGACTTTACTCCTGAAAGCCTTAAGAAAATAGTCTCTTCCTTCGTGGGGTCCTTGCTTTTTTCCTTTGCCTGTGCTTCCTTCTGCCAGGCTGAAGAATGATGGGTCAGTCTCACCTGACGGTGGTGGTGCAGTGGATAGAGTGTGGACCTGGGAGGCTGACGTCCCGGGTTCCAAACCCCGAGGTTGCTGGCTTGAGTGTAGGCTCACAGGCTTTAGTGCAGGGTTGCCGTTTAGTGTGGGATCATCAAAATGATCCCCTAACATCACTGGCTTGAAACCCAGGTCACTGGTTTAATCAATGAGTCATTGGCTCTGTTGGAGCCCCCTGGTCAAGGCATGTATGAGAAAGCCATCAATGAACAACTAAAGTCCCGCAACGAGTTGATGCTTCTCATCTCTCTCCCTCCCTCCCTGTCTGTCTCTCTCTTACTTAATAAACAAACAAACAAAAAATGGGTCAGTGTCTCCTCCCAAGCCCCAGCCTTGCTCCCAGCAGCGCTGCCCTCAGTCGGGTCACAAGTAAACTACATGTTGCTGTGGTGCAAAGGGATTGGGTGGCCCTTGCCAGTGTGTACATGGACACACACATGTGAGGTGGCCACCCAGAGCAGACATGAGGGAAGCAACCTGCTTGCTGATGCCCAGCGCATGAGCATCTCCCTGGGGCTTCTCCATCAACAGTGCAGCTCCCAGCCCAGCATGTGTTCTGTCAGACGATCCAAACATGACCCTCCACTTCAGTGAACAGCAACAAACAGGACTGGGACTAAAATATGTTTATATGGAAGAAATGCTGAGGTGAATCACTCATACAACGTCACAGCGTTAAAGTGGGTTAAAAATCCAGGTTTTGTTACTTAACTGGCTCTGAGACCCTGGGCAAGTGTATAACTTTGGGATTTAATGTCTACATCTGTAAAATGAGGATAATAATACCTATCTTACCAGGCTGTGAAGATGGAAACTTTAATGCAGGGGTCCCAAACTTTTTACACGGGGCCAGTTCACTGTCCCTCAGACCGTTGGAAAGCTGCCACATACAGTACTCCATACACTGACCACCAATGAAAGAGGTGCCCCTTCTGGAAGTGCGGCGGGGGGCCGGATAAATGGCCTCAGGTGGCCACAATTTGGCCCGTGGGCCGTAGTTTGGGGACCTCTGCTTTAATGCATGAAAATCCTTAGAATAGTGCCTGGTACAACATACTTCATGAACTTTTATTTTTTTTAAGTGAGAGAGAGAGACAGACAGGAAGGGAGAGAGATGAGAAGCATCAACTCATCGTTGCGGCACTTTAGTTGTTCATTGATTGCCTCTCATATATTCCTTGGCCAGGGGACTCCAGCTGAGCCAGTGACCACTTGTTCAATCCAGAGACCATGGGCTCTAGCCAGTGACCTTTGGGCTTAATCCACGACCATGGGTTCCTGTCTATGATCCCATGCTCAAGCCAGTGACCCTGTACTCAAACTGGATGAACCCACCTTGCAAGCCAATGAACTTGGGGTTTCGATTTTGATGAATTGATAGCACTTTTTTACCTGCCCCTGTAGATGAAGGCATTTCTGTGGTCTGTAGAGAAGTGCTGTTTCTTTGTGCTTTGGGAATACTGCTTCTGGATTTTGGTCTGTCCTTTCCACCATAGCTACCTTCTTTTTTTTTTTTTTTTTTAAGATTTATTTGTTTTTGTATTCATTCATTCATTCATTCCTTGGTTGGTTCACTCTCTCACAGTTATTTTTTAAAATTTCTTTTTATTTATTTATTTTAGGAAGGAGACACAGTGTGTGAGAGAGAGAGAGAGAAAGGGGCGGGGGGAGGAGCTGGAAGCATCAACTCCCATATGTGTCTTGACCAGACCAGTGAAGAGTTTTGAACTGGCGACCTCAGTGTTCCCAGATTGACGCTTTATCCACTGCGCCACCACAGGTCAGGCCCATAGCTACCTTCTTGTGATCACTCAGATGTAGTCCCCTCATTTAAACCTATAGGCTTGGGTTCTTGCTCTTAGTGTTGGTGGCCTTTGTAAGCTCTACCCATAGCAGTTGAAATCTGGACTTAAACATTCTTTTGAATCTTCCTACTTCCTCTTCCTGTTGCCCTCTTCCTCTATCCAGAACCCTCTTAGCTTGTAGACTGTTGACAACTGAGTCACCCATGGTGAGCACTTACACTCTGAGCTAGATGCTGTGAGGCAAACTGCACCACTTGAGGTTTTTGTTTCTTGGGAGTTTTCAAAGATTGTCAAGAAAGAAGGACTTTTAAAAAAATCATCTCATCCAGCTCTCTCAGTTTAAAGAGAAGGATGCTGAGACTCAGGAGAGTAAGTGACCTGTTTACAGCCCACAAACTCAGAACTGGAGCCAAATCCCCTGACTTTTGCTATCACTGCCAACCCAAGGACGGTGCAACTGGGGCGTTCTAGATAGGTGGTGTGTCAGCAAATTCTTTGATGGTTTCCCATTGTCCAGTGAGGAAACCCAAACTCCCCTTCTAGTCCCTTATCTAATGTTTAGGACTGTGGTCACTGAGTAATTTGTGACAAGAATTTTAACAGGTTTGGAGCCGTGGAGATGGAATGAAACAAGCTGAACTGAGGGCCTTGGTGCAGTTGGATATGTATAATGAGCCACCCTTTGTACAAGCCTACAGGAGCCAGCACGGGGTCCTGTTGGTGCTCTGTGTGAGGGTGCCTCCAGCCTGTGGACTGAGGAACAGCCAACGCTGTCCAGACAATGTGGAGCGCTGTCTGGTCCTCTTCTCTGCCATCCCCAAGTGCTTACTGTGACAGGCTCAATTTGGGACACTTTTGGTTAGTTGGTATACTTCATATCAAAACCATGTACTTACTACCCATTCCCATGGGGTTTTTCTCGTTAACTTCAATTTCTATCTATTATTATTATTATTTCAAGTTTAAAAATATTTTCTTAATTAATTCATTAAGAATAATAATCTCATTACATGTTAGTATAAAGAACAATTCTATGAAATATAAAATAATATAATATTTCTAAACAAAACAGTAGTGAGGTATGCATTGTATTACATTTTTAATGTCTGACTTAATGCAAGACAGCTGGGTCTTCAGATCTGCTTCTCATTCACTCTGATGCAATATATTGTTTTGGTTGAAGTGCATGAAACAGATCCAGCCTCACAGATACGTGGCTGGAAGAGCTTCCTGGGGAGATCCCAGGGAACCTCTGACCACTTTACTTCATTTTTATTTATTATTATTATTTTTAATGTTTTATTTATTCATTTTAGAGAGGAGAGAGAGAGAAAGAGAGAGAGAGAGAAGGGGGAGGAGCAGGAAGCATCAACTGCCATGTGTCTTGACCAGGCAAACCCAGGGCTTTGGACTGGCGACCTCAGTGTTTCCAGGTTGATGCTTTATCCACTGTGCCACCACAGGTCAGGCTGACCACTTCTTTAAAGTACTCCAAGCCTCTGTGTCTATTCATTTTCCTCTAGAGAGGAGCATTGAGTTTCTGGATAGATGGCATAGAGAAGGAATTGGGCACATCTATTGTTTTGACATCAGGACTCTGTGCTGAGGGTGGTGTGTAAGGTAACACCATAAAGAAAAACCAATGATTTAGTGCAAATTCAGGATAGTGTTTGCTCTAGTGGTGTGCGTGAGGGAAAGGGGGTGTCATCAGGTAGGGTACTCTCAGGCTTCAGAGCTTTTGATAATGTTCTATTTCTTGGGCTGGGTGTTGGGCATGTGGGTGTTTCTTTTCTTTACATGGTAAGGATATGTTATAGACATTCATAGTTAAAAGAGAGCTCTGGTTTCTTGTATTTGGGAAAAGTGACTCTGTTTATGTTTTCTTATCCTATCTTGTCTGCTTTCTGGCTTGGAGGTCTTGAATTTTTTTAGGTCTAAGAAACACCTGTTTAGATAACATGAGGAGACAGTATCCATCACAGTCATTTTCACTTCCTGTACTTGTATTAACATAGACTCTAAGGCCTGTGATTTTCTCATTGTTGTATGAATAAACAAAATTGGAGACTCCCAAGTTTAAATACGAGGCTGGAATCACGAGTTCTCTAAGTGTGGGAATGGTCTGGTGACAATGACCTCCCACCACTCTAAGCCTTCTGTGTCACAATGATCCAGTCCCCTAAGGGCCAGTCAATTGTTTTGTTCTGTGCTAGATAATAGGCTGGTTTTGTGGCCTTAAAACTATACTAAGTAGTGGTTCTTGGACAGAGTAACCCACAATTTGACTTGCATTTGGATCCATTCCCTTGTCTGTTATGTCTTCTCATTTGACTTGAGCATTTTATACTTCTGTTTTGATGACTAAATACTTTTACTAAGGTTTCGTTTGAAGCCTGATAACCACTCTAATGTAGGCCCTGGCAACTTGTCTTCTTTTACCCTATTGTGAGTGATAGTATCCCATAATTTAAGAACTGGATATTGTTCACAGACCCTTTCTCCACAACCCCTCTGCCCTCATCTGTGTTACAGACGGTGAAACTGAAGCCCAGGGAAATGGTCGTGCCTGTCATTTAAGGCAGAATGGGGTTGGAAACCTTGGAGGGTTTTTAGCCTGGAATGTAATGGCTGAAGGAGCTTTGTATGTGTGTGCTTATTTGTTTTAAGGTGGATTTAGTCCAGCTACACAATAAAACATGGGATGAAATGGAGAGAAGAGCATGGTATTCTAAAAAAAAAAAGAAACCGTCTGGTGAGGGAAGTTTAGACTAGAGCAAAAAGCACAAGAGAAAGCAATTACTAGTTTTTATTAGAGGAGGAAAAAATGGTATTATATAATATGTGACTTGAAATTTATGAAAGTCTGCTTTTAGAATGCTTTACCATTTGCTGCATTTACAGAACTATTATTTCCTAAGGAGATGAGCCCTGAATCTGTTTTCCATGTGGCTGAGTAAACTAGTTAACTATCAGTAATTTCTTCATGGATTGATAGGAAATAAGAAAACAGGTATTTTGTATTGGTGCCCCAGTGGCTGATGGTTTAAACATTTGTTCCAAATTTCAAGCTGCAGAAAAGAGCATGGAAAGAAATATGAGTACAATGAAAATGCCTTCAGAGATGGGAGTCTAAGTCAGCGTTACAGTGAGTGAAACAACGGAAATGCAGTTGCCAGCTAATGCCTTCCTCCGGGTGGGCCTTCGAATTATAGATGTTAGTTTTCCTGAGGATGAAAGGATTACTAGCTTTAAAAGGTTTATTTTCTTTTTTTAATGTTTGCTCAGAAAAAGTGGATAGTAGTGTTCCTTCAGTAAATCAATAGACAGTTATTTTCTCTTTAGTCTAAAAACTTAAATATCTGGGTGATAAACCTCTTTAGCCTCCTCCTCAATAGGCTGAGGGAATGACTCTACAGATGTTCTCTCATCCCAAAAGATTTTTTTAGAATAATTAAGTTGACAAAAATTGCTTGCTAGTTCTCTGCACATAACAGTAGCTAAGGGTGCAGAAGATATTTTTTCTTCTCTATCTCTTACTGCTGAGTTTTTTTGGGAGGGTAGAATGGAATCATTTGTAGGTTTGCTCCTCAGTGGTCTGTGGGAAGCGGAGGAGGCAGTGGTAGGAGTTTCTGATGTATTAGTCATCTGGTCTTAAACAGTCAGAACTAACTGCATCCTGTCTTTATCTCAAATGCATTTTCTTTGCGTCTTCTGTGTGAACTTTTGGTTGATTTTTCTCTGCAACTGGTTTTTATGGCTTTGCCAGAGTAAATAAGAAAAGGAGACTTGCTAATTTTGGCTTTTTACATGAGAGAGAGTTAAGTGATTGCTGAAGGCTGCTCAGCTTTAATGTATGACCTTTAGGCTGGACTTTCCTGTGTGGGAAATAGAAGAAATCCATCCACTGCAGCAGTTGATGGTGGGAATACAGTTCTTTTCAGCTTCTTCCTCTTGCTTTCTGTTTCCCCTCTCCCCTCAGCATCCCCTTTATTTTCCTACGTGTCCCTACGTGGTGGCTTAGGGCCTGTATGCGTGGCAGAGCTACCTCTCCAACTATGTTGAACTGAGAGATGGTGACCCCTGTAGTGTAATGTATGCGAGTGTGGCTGTGGATGTCCCATGATGACCAACACACACATAGCACTCTGTGGTTCATAAAAGGTTGACTAGAAGTAGCTTTTCTAGGCTCTCAGGCCTTAACTAATATCGTGGCCAGGGCTTTGAAGGCAGCCTGCTGGCTCTGAACCACCACTTACTTGCTGCATGACCCTAAACAGGCCAATTCCTGAGCTTCAGTTGAATTGAACTATAACATGGGAATAATAACAGTACGTACATCAGAGGTAATGGTGAGGGATAACTGAGTTTAATGTAAAGTACCCAGGAAGGTGCCTTGGATGAATTAGTATGCACATGAGCGTGCGTGCACACACACACACACACACACACACACGCAGTGTGTATAGCTTAATGACAGGGATATGTTCTGAGACATGCATTGCTAGATGATTTCATCACTGTGCACACATCATAGACTTCACTTACACAAATTTAGATGGTATAACCTGTTACACACCTAAGGTATATGGTATAGTGAGCCTATTGCTTTGGAGGGGAGGAAAAGTAATTTTTCTTCCAATCTTCTGGGTGCTTGCTGAGATATCCCTGTAATAAAATATTAACAGGAGATAAAAAAAAGTTTAATAACATGCATACAAAGGAGAGACCCAAGGAAACTGAGGAATTCAGCTGAAAACAAAAGATGAGGTGGGAGGAGCCAGTTGTGGGTGGTGACCTTGAACAGCACAATAAGACAGGGAAGGTGGTTTTGCAGTTATAAATGGGTGTCTGCTGCATTGGTAGGAGTCTCTGGAGCTTGGTCATACCCTGCCCCCACCTCCTACAGGGAGGGTGGCACCCTGACAATGGAGGTGTCTCTCATAAATCACCATGTCTTTTTTATTTTTTTTATTTTTATGACAGAGACAGAGAGAGGGACAGATAGGGACAGGAAGGGAGAGAAATGAGAAGCATCAATTCCTTGTTGTGGCACCTTAGTTGTTCACTGATTGCTTTCTCATATGTGCCTTACCTGGGGGGCTACAGCATACCAAGCGGCCCCTTGCTCAAGCCAGTCACCTTTGGACTCCAGCCAGTGACCATAGGGTCACATCTATGATCCCACGCTCAAGACAGCGACTCCTAACCTCAGGGTTTCGAACCTGGGTCCTCCACATCCCAGTGTGATACTCTATCCACTGCGCCACCTGGTCAGGCTCACCATGTCTTTTGCAAAGGGTAACTTTGTTTTCAGAGTCTCTCCCAGGACTGCTGTTTTTGTTTTTGTTTTTTTTTTTTAATTAACCAACCTAAATCTTTATGCCAAAGTGACCAAATTTAGGGTGACAAATTCTGTTTCCCTATAGTTCCTAGGCTACAAACCTGTAAATTATGTTACTCTACTGAATACTGTAGGCAGTTGTAACACAATGGTGTTTGTGTAATGCAGGGGTCCCCAAACTTTTTACACAGAGGGCCAGTTCACTGTCCCTCAGACCATTGGAGGGCCAGACTATAAAAAAAACTATGAACAAATCCCTATCATACTGCACATATCTTATTTTAAAGTAAAAAAACAAAATGGGAACAAATACAATATTTAAAATAAAGAACAAGTAAATTTAAATCAACAAACTGACCAGTATTTCAATGGGAACTATGGGTGCGGATGCATCCTGTGCTCCTCTCACTGACCACCAATAAAAGAGGTGCCCCTTCCGGAAGTGCGGTTGGGGGCCGGATAAATGGCGTCAGGGGGCTGCATGCAGCCAGCAGGCCGTAGTTTGGAGACCCCTGGTGTAATGCATTTCTCTAAGACAGTACAATGGTTATGATCTATGGTGTCACTAGGTGATAGGAATTTTTCAGTGCCATTATTATCTTAGGGGGCTCATTGTCTATGCCATCCATCGTTGACTGCAATGTCATTATGGGTACATGACTATATAGTCATAATAGATACATAATAACTTTAGGAGAATAATTTGCTTGAGCAAGTGTCTCTATGATGTTTGACCTCTAACCAGGCCAAGTTGGTTGCCTCTGAGTGCTGGGAAGGGATCTTGCTGCTGGAGCTCTGCCTTGTCCACTGTACAAAGGCCTCTTAAATCTCACCTCTTCTATCAAACATACCTTGGAATTTTATTTAGCTTGTAATGAATTCCTTTTTATTTTTTATTTTTCTACTGATCTTGAGAGAGAGGAAGGGAGAAAGAGACAGAGAAGCCTCAACTCGTTCCACTTAGTTGTGTACCCATTGATTGCTTCTCATATACGCCCTGACTGGGGCTCGAACTGGCACCCTCAGGATCAAGCCAGCACCCCTGGGATCAAGTCAGCAACCCCAGGAGGGAGATGATGACCTCAGCGCTCTGGAATGCCCCACTATCCACTGTGCCACCAGCCAGGGTTGAATTCTCCCTTCTGTGTGGCAGCTGTTTTTCATTGGGAGGGGAAGACTGTTCACTCTCTCAGAACCGAACCTCTGTATTTATTCATCCTAAACACACAGCAGTTGTGTAATGCAATTCACGGTAAGTTTTTTTTAAGACTTCATGGTAAGTAAAGTTCAAAGTAAGATGAGTTAAATAAAGTTTGAGTAATAGAGTGAAATAAACTGCAGTCACTACTTCCTCAATTACTAAAATCAAAAAGGTTGAGGTATGGGGAAATGATTCTATTCTTGTTTTAGCAAGCCTAAAATGTAGACTTTTGAACTTTCCAGTCCTGGTTAAATGCCTGGATCTACGTCAGACCGCCAGATAATCCTCTGATTGCCCCCAGAAGAACTCATGTGTCCAGACCACCTGCATCCATCATCCAGACTGTCTGACATCTGACAGATAACCATCCTGGACCAACCCTAGAGTGAAGAGGGCAGGACTGATTATTCCCAAGAATGCACTCTTTACTATAAGAACTCTTAAATTTTGTTTCTTCTTCAGAACACTTCTGGGCTATTGCTTAATAGTACTTCCCATTTGCAAACCTTAAGACCCTTGAATAAATCTTGATCATTTATTTCTAGCCATAACCTCCAGATTATTTTTGAGTTTATTTGATAGTTTGCTGTCCTTAACAGATTTACATTCTTCAGGGGGCCTAAGAGTACTGCTAGATGCAGGATATGACAAGTGGTCCAAATACAGTGAACATTTATAAAATATAGGACAATGACATTTAATTTTAGGAAACAGGGAAGGCTTGATGAAGAAGATGGCATTCTGCCTGGAATTTTAAGAATGAGTAGGATTTGAAGGTAGAGTTGAGGACGGAGGCATTCTCTGTGCAGAGGTGAGTGTGCTTTGAAGAGAATCAGTTGTCCAGCTTTTGGTGTGGGTGGTGATAGACTTTGAATCTGGCAAAACTGGTTTGAACACTGGCTCTGCCATTTCCTTAAGCTTTGATTTCTTCATCTGTAAAATGGAGCCAATAATATCTGCTTCACAGGGTTATGAGGATTAAATGGGAATACTGTATATGTACATTTTTAGTGAGAGAGAGAGAGAAGGACAGACAGACAAGGACAGAAAGGAAGGGAGATGAGAAGCATCAACTCATAGTTGCAGCACCTTAGTAGTTCATTGATTTCTTTTTCATTCATGGGGCTCCAGCTGAGCCAGTGACCCCTTGCTCAAACCAGCAACCTAGGGCTTCATTCCAGCAACCTTTGCACTCAAGCCAGCGACCATGGTGTCATGTCTGTGATCCCACATTCAAGCCAAGGACCCTGTGCTCAAGGCAGTGACCTTGGGGTTTTGAACCTGTGTCCTCAGCATCCCAGGCCAACGCTCTATCCACTGTGCCACTGCTTGGTCAGGTGGAAGTTTTTTGTTTTTTTCTTTTTTTAAGGTTTAGGTATGGTGCTTGGTATAGAAGTGCCTAGTAAACTATTATTTATGTGATGGTTGTGGTAAAAGGAGCAGAGTATTCAAACATTTGAAAGGCACACCAAGCATGGCACTCTTGGAGAATCTTGTTTGTTTTTGCTAAACTACACTTAACATTGTGATTTTTACATAAATGTTCAATAACTGCTTTTTGGTTGATTGATCAAGGGGAATGTTCGATCCCTTTTTTTATTTCTCTGGCTAAAGAAGTGGTAGAGCCTGTTCCTTCTTCTCCCTGTTCTGAATATTTTCACATTCATTATTCAGGTACCCCAGGCAACTTAGAATTGATACTTTTTTAAATTAATTAATTTTATTTTTTATTTTTTTACTGGGACAGAGAGAGGGATAGATAGGGACAGACAGACAGGAACGGAGAGAGGAGAGAAGCATCAATCATTAGTTTTTCATTGCCGTTATGACACCTTAGTTGCTTTCTCACATGTGCCTTGACCGCAGGCCTTCAGCAGACCGAGCAACCCCCTGCTGGAGCCAGCGACCTTGGGTCCAAGCTGGCGACAAGCCAGATGGGCTCACGCTCAAGCTGGTGACCTCGGGGTCTCGAACCTGGGTCTTCTGCATCCCAGTCTGACGCTCTATCCATTGCACCACCGCACCACCGCCTGGTCAGGCAGAATTGCTACTTTTAAAAGATACTAATTTACTTTTCACCTTGATCCCAGAATATGAAGTGAACTACGAGGAACATTTGTTAGTGTTCTGTTCTCCATGAGGAGTGAAGCCTCACTCATTTATCTGTCCATACTGAGTATACCTGGTTTTACAGTGGTTGCCCTTGAGTATTTGTAAAAGCAAGCAGCCAGATGACTTGTGGCTGTCATACTGCCCTCTGGATTATTAATATCTGGGCTAAAGACTGTGTAGGAAGTTGGACTGCTCAGTTGCACTGGGGGAGAGCTGCCAAGCCTGATTTCCTTATATTGGTGGTTATAGTTGCCACATTGCACAAAACCCACTCCTGGTAATAACCAACCTAAGTATGTGCACTTGGTGCAATTGTGGCCAAAGGGGTTTAACTCTGTGGAGCCATGATTACAGTGAGATATATGGCCTGACCCTCTCTATGTGGGAAGGATTTGAGGCTTGGGTTTTTCTCAAATCCAAATGGCCAAAGTTGTTCTTCCTGTTTTTGCCAATGTAACTATCATTTATTTCCTCCCGCCTGCCCTTCATTTTCACTATAATTATTCTAATGAACCATTGGGCTTTGGAAGACTTTAATGAAAGCTACTTGGATCAGTGCCTAAGATTTTTGCTAATTCCGTTCTTTCTTACACCCTGGGTCTCATTTAGCTTTCTCAGTTTCTCCTTCCTACAGAATGTATGAGTTACAGCAAGGATCTCTTGCCAAGCTATAATCTTTCAAGTTTTGATTTCAGCTTAATGCTTCCCTGTAATCCTGCTGTCAAAGACTGTTAGAAACATATTCCCATTCAAATATCCCATAATGCTTAATCTGTTAATCTAGGAGCATTGAGGTGGAACTGGACACCATCTCAGTGAGAAGTCTGTGCTTTGTGGGAACAGCGTGCGTGAAAATGCAATCTCTGCTGTTTCTAGCATATATTTTATCATCTGTTTTTGAGAACTGATGGGATTTTATCACAGATTGTTGTATATAGTAGAGGTTTCCCAGTTCCTACTTGGGCCCTACTTGATTATTCAGAAATATCATGATAATAATGATAATGAAATGCCTCTTAAGAGACCATGGAGGGGCAGAGGGGACTGTGGGAACATTCTTTTTTGACAGCACGTGAAAAGAAGGTTTGTTTTGCATTAACTGATCTAGACAAGAAAGCCAGCATCTAAAATCATCCATTGATAGGAAACATTTGAGAATAGAGGAAGATCATAATACAGCCTCTTGGGTTTGCTTTCCCAGGTATAGCAATATGTGTGAGAAAACCCTTGAACTAATTTTTCTCTTACAGCTAGATGGATGCTTCTATGATGAGCAGTTCATCTTCTGTAAGGCAGAAAGTTGTCTGTTCTGCTAATGGGAACGTTTATTTTTTTAGAGGTTAATTGCTTCTGTTCCTTTTTTTTTCTTTTTCTTTTTTTTTTTTTTTGAGAAGAATAAAGTAAGGGAGAAATAAGAAAGCTTTAGCTTGACTAGAATGGCAGTCATTGTAGCCATAACTCATGGAGTCAGTCTATTAGGTTCTCTGCAAGATAAGCACTTTGTTTTTTTATGCTGTGAAGGAAGTTTGCATCAAATAGTTTGCCATTTGGATCATTGACCAGGCTGATAATCTGGGTTCAAACCTTGGCTGAAAGGCAATTCTACACTCAAGATGCTTTGGGAAGATACGTTCATAAGTACACTGGGCGATAGGGAACAAAAAACTGTCGTGGTGTGTGTGACTGCTCAGTGATGTTCCTAGACCCCTGCCTTCCCTCAGCACTGGGACATCCAGTGACAGATTGGGGCATGCAAGTGTTTGCTTATGTAGTATATGTCATCATCGTGCTTCACTTTAAGCAGTATTTCTAGTAAATTGTAATGGGAACCAGTTTTAAAATCTCCTATCTTCTTAAGTATTCTTCAGTGTTCCCTGTTCATTGAGGCCCATGCCCTTTCCTGCTGCCTCCCTTGACAGACTCCCCCCCTTTCTGTGCTCCCATCTCCCATCCTTTGCAGCTGTCCAGCTCATACTGTCCCTGATCAGGAACAAGTCACATCTGACTCCCCCTAGAAAAGCCTTACTCTTTTGCTTTGGTCCCTATTGCTCTCCAATGCCTCCCCTTGATAACCTCTGTACTTTATTCCATCATCAGACATCTTGCATTTGTCTTTTGTTTATCTCATGACATTTCTGCCTGAGAAGGCTGAAGTTCCTTCAGAAGCTTTTGCATGTCCTGGAATTCTTGTTCCTCAGGACCCATCTAAATACTGGCAGTTTATTTATTACTGAGAGACTTCCACGAAAGGCAGAGTGACTCTCTAGCTAGTCGTTAGCTACCTTCTCAAAGATGGTGAAAAACTGGAAAGGCCTTGGTAACTTGACAGGTCTTGTGTGCTATGCTTTTACTAATTTCTGTCTTTTTTTTCTACCTGGAAACTTAGTTGTGTTAGGTTTAGAGTTAGGAAAATGTTAATACTCATTATCATATCCTATCCTTAAGTCACACAAGAGAATATAGGAATATTCCAGTGCAAACTGTGGTAGGCAGAATGCTAAGATGCCCCAAGACTCCAGCCCCCTGGTGTTCATGCCCCGTACAACTCCCACAACTGTGAACATGATGGGACAGTCATTCCTTGTGTAGGGTTTGTTCTGGCACAGTGATTTTAAGAGATGATTATCCTGGCTGGATCTGACCTAATTAGTCCCTCAAAAGGGATGAGGCTCTTCCTGAAGAATAGGGACTCTGTGTTGCTGCCATTGAAGATGAGGCGGCCATATGGCTACTAACTGTGGGTGACCTTTTGGAGCTGAGTGCAGCAAGGAGAGACAGCCCTCAATCCTGCAGCTGCAAGGAATCGAATTTGGCCAATGATCTGAATGAACTTGGAAGTGGAATCCCACCCCCCCCCCCCTTTCCCCCAGAGCCTTCAGATGAGAATTCAGCCTGGCCAGCACCCTGCTTTTAAAATTTTTATTTTATTCATTTTTAGAGAGGAGACACAGAGTGAGAGAGAGAAAGAGAGAAGGGGGGGGAGGAGCTGGAAGCATCAACTCCCATATGTGCCTTGACCAGACCAGTGCAGGGTTTTGAACTGGCGACCTCAGTGTTCCCAGGTCGACGCTTTATCCACTGCACCACCACAGGTCAGGCCCAGCACCCTGCTTTTAGTCTTGGGATGTCCTGTGCGGGAGCCCAGCCATGCTGTGCCCAGACTTCTGACCTGTAGAATCAAGAACTCATGAATAAGTGTTGTTGTAGCCACCAGATTTGTGACACTTGGTTACATGGCAATAAGAAATAAGTCATGCCCCAGAGTTATGTAAACAACTTCTATTCCATCCCAACAGTCATTCCTCCGGGGCTGAGATTAGGATGCAGCACCACTATTTTTTTTTTTTTTTTTAAAGAGAGAGACAGGAACATTGAGCTGTTCCTGTGTGTGCCCTGACCAGGATCGAAGCAGCAACTTTTGCACTTCTGAATAACGCTCCAGCAAACTGAGCTATCCGGCCAGGACTTAATTTTTTTTTTTTTTAACTTATTGATTGAGTTTTAGAGAGATAGAGAGTGGAACGGGTAGAGAAGGGAGAGAGAAGAGAAACATTCATTTATTGTTCCACTTAGTCGTACATTCATTGGTTTCTTCCAGTATGTCCCCTGACTGGGAATCGAACCTGCAACCATGTTGTTTCGGGATGATGCTCTAACCAACTGAACCACCAGCCAGGGCCACAACTCTTTGTCTTAGGAACGCTTGAATATTTTTTACCTGGATTGTTCAGTAATATTTGCAGTGATATCAAATGGTAATTTATATGTTTATTTCCTAAGAATGTATTTACCATGTCTTTGCTCATTTTTGGTGTAGTCCCTCAATTTTCAGGTGCTTAGAAATGTACCCCTGATATGTTCTGTGGTCCAATTTATTTTTGGAAAACTTCCTTCAAAGGCAAAGTGACTCTAGCTAGTTAGTCATTAGCCACCTTCACAGAGCAAATGTATATACTCAGACATGCTCTAGATCAACCTGGGTGAGGAACTGAGTATGTCTTGGAAGGAGAAAGTGGCCAGCTTGTGAATGAGAGCATCATCCCTGGTGCTTTTACTTATGGCTGCCTGGGAGCTGGTCTAGACTTTTTTCTTCTTTCTCAGGGACTTACTATTACAAAGTCATTGCAATAACTAAAAGCCTCCCATTTTCAGAAAGAGACAGAAATAAACAATATCTTTTCAAAAAGGAAGTGGCCAATTTATATCTGTTGATAGAAATGGTGGCATACGGAAGGAAATGTCCCATGCATATTTCATTCTTTGATGATTAATGTGTTCAGCGACTGGAAATACATGGACTGACCACAGTATTTCTCAGATAGGCAGCACTGAGGAATCGATGTACAAGTGAGGAGTCAAACTGCCTATGCGTAACTGAGAAAAAAACCTTCCAAAGATAATTAAGAGGAGCCCCTTAATTATCTTTGACCTCCTATTCATCAGTGTTTTGAAAAAGCTTGTCTTTAAAAAGATATACCACCCCATAAAAGCAGAGCAGATGGGACAAAAAGGACCCAAAATGAGCAACTGTGAGAATTTGGGCAGTTTTCTTCTCTGCAGGATATGTGATGTGTTTGAAATGGATTGGGGTGATTTGGGATCCCGCTGGAAAGCCAGAGGGTTTTCAACTGCTTAGTGATCCTCCTCCATGGCAGTCTCATTAGCTCTGCTAGGTGGCTGGCCAGTGAGGGCCTCTCACCACCTCGGTGATGTCGGGGGTGTGAGACCGCAGCTGTAGCATCTGTTTCTAATCTGATCATGGTTTATAAGTAAGTGCTTCTTGCCTGTTTGTCACATAACTTCCCTCCCACCCCCGTCTTCTGAGGACTGGAGAATTTGTGAGTCCCGGGAATGCACATGTGGACCTTGTCACTTCCAAACGTGAGACTTTCTGCTGGTCAGCACTTGGCAACGCTAGGCTGTTACAGGCATTAGTCACTTGGACACAAATTGACTGGTCTTCGGAATCTTAAGAAGCTATCCTTTGAAGAAAAAAAATAAAAAAATAAAAATAAAGAAAGTATCCTTTGTGTTGTTCATTCCTAGCATCCACTTAGGTTTAACCTCTCTGTGTTGACACTGACTTTTAGAAAATCATTCTGTAAGAAAAAAGTACTTCCGCTTTTTATAATTTTTAGATTGTCACTCTTGGTGTGGTTATTTGCTCCCTCCCATAGCTATAGCTCATTGGAGCAAATTGGCCCTGGGCACTTAAGATGGCACCATGGCCTTGCCTCAGGTGCTCAAATAGCTTGGTTGCCCAGAAGTGAAGCAACGCCTCATATGGACAGAGTATCGCCCCATAGGGGCCTTGCCTGGTAGATCCCAATTGGGGCACATGCGGGAGTCTGTCTCTCTGCCTCCCCACCTCTCGCTTAATAAAAAAAAGAAAAAGGAAGAAAAGCAAATGGGAGACAGGACAGATATGAATTGAGAGTTGGGGAGAGGATGAGTCTCACTTAGGAGATCTTGGCTTAGGGATGCCTAGGCCACGGATGTACCGGAGGGAGCGGGTAATGACTAGAGAGTTATTAGCCTGCAGTGATCACTAAAGTCTTGGGCAAGGATGAGGTCATCCAAGAAAAGTTTGTTGAATGAGGATAAAGAATTATGTTAATTCTTGCACCAGCCCTGTGAAGTTATATGATTTACCCTAGGTACACAGCCAAACAATGGCACAGTTGCCCTGAGTCCTCTGACATCATGTGCCAGACACTTTCTATTGTACTACTCTGCTTTTCTGCTTACTCTCATCACTTTCAGTGTCTGCATTCTGATTATAGAACAACTCACATTTTCCTTATATATTTTATACCTACCTATATTAGTTACAATAAAAATTGCAGGCTTGCCTCCTTTAAAAAGATTTTTTACTATTTATTTATTGCTGTTAGTAGCATTCCATGATTTTTAAACTCTCATTTTTCTATTACAAAAGTGTAAGGTGGTATTTGTTTGGGGTGGGGTAATAATTCAGATATTACAGAAAAAACAATTAGCAAGTAAAATTTTTCTGTAATCCTACCACCTGCAAAGAAAACCCCTATCCTACATTATTTTTGCAAGGATCTGGAAAAGCAATTTTTTTCCCCCTCTCTTGGCATTCCTTTGGAAAGAGTTACTTAGAGATGGCATTTGAAATTGGGGTTACTTAATATTAATCAAGATCTTTTCTGGGTATTTAGTGGTGTTTTCCAGGATGGCTCTGAGTCTCGCAGTCAGAAACTGATGTCCCTGGCATCGTAACTTGGGGCTGGACTGCGGATGCCCCTTCTTAGTCCCAGCTCCCCACTGGGCTGCCCTCAAGCTCCTTCCTCATATGGTTTTCCTTTCAACTGTTTCCCTCTTCTTCTGGTTCTCTCTATTTCTGCTGCTTGTACGAGACAGCTTCCTTGGGGGTTTTCTTTGCTCCAACCTTGGGATTTCATGGTATAGATGACAAAGCAGAGTAGCAAATGTTGTCCGAATCATCCTTAAAGAATACGATCCTCATTGGTAACGACATGCTTCAGACATTTATATTACAGAGGTTACCCCAGCAATGCCTCGCCCTGAAAACATCCCGATGCAGGCTTCATAGTTGTGGTTTGGTTTGATGCTTTTCATTCCAGTGTTTTCTCTTTTGCTGGGGAACTAAGGGCGTGCCCCAGCTTCTCACCAACTTTCCCTTCTTTAAAAGAGAGTATGAAATCAGTTCAATACTCTCTAAAATGTACATAGTTATGTAAGGGTATGTATTTACAAAAATGATCCATCAGACACTTTGGTAAAAGTTCCTTCTTGGACAGTTCGTGAGGCTAGAATTTCTTTAAAAACTGAGAAGTGGTCAAATTTCATGTGAGAAGCCGCATGCCTCTCTTCCATATCTGTAAGTAGAAGAACAGGACCTCACAAGAAGACAAAACCTAACATAAAGGGCTGTGCTCCTCTTCTTTTCTGTGAACATTTTCTTCATGGAGAAAAGACAGAGAGTGAAGGGAGCATGCATCCTGGTTCCATCTCAGCTCCAGTTAAAATTAGGCACTTTTTTTTTTTAAGACTTGAGGCTTAATCATTTCTACCTCCTCCCATTAGGCAATGCTGGTCAGAAGGAATCTGTATTTTCAGATGAATCTATAAAACCTATGTATGTCCTATACATAGGAGCTGTCTATTAAATTAATATTTAACCGTGCTGCAGACTAGCACATACTATATAGACTGGTGGATTCACTGAAAGAAGGACCAGTGAGTCACATAATTTCTCAGGTTGCATAGCACCCTGTACTTTGGATAGCTTATGGTTATATATTTGTGACTCTCTGACTCACATCTGTGTGTTCCACTAGACCAGTGGTTGGCAAACTCATTAGTCAACAGAGCCAAATATCAACAGTACAATGATTGAAATTTCTTTTGAGAGCCAAATTTTTTAAACTTAAACTATATAGGTAGGTACATTGTTATTAACTTAATTAGGGTACTCGCCCGCACATAGTATTTTGTGGAAGAGCCACACTCAAGGGGCCAGAGCCGCATGTGGCTCACGAGCTGCAGTTTGCCAGTTTGCCGACCACTGCCCTGGACTGGAGGCTCCATGAGTCAGGAATGCTTTGTTTTCTCACACCATCTCCTTAGCGTTTAGCATAGTTATCCAGCACGTGCTGGTACTCAATACATATTTGTTGAATGAATGAAAGCACGAGTAAAGATTTACTTTGCTTCTTGAAGACAGGTGATTAACTTACACAGAAGAGTTATTTCCTGTTTTATTTATGTTTCAGAAGTCTTGTGGAAGTCCGCAGATATAGCTGAAGGGGGGAAAAGTGTTTTTAAGCAGGGCAGTGACACAGTGGGTTTATCAATTTTTAAAAAACCAAGTCATAATTATTATAGTTAAGCAATAATGAAAAGGTCAGGTGGAAAACAGGGGCATGCACTCAGATTTCTATTAGGTTTATAGTGTCTCAGGAAAACTGACAGAAACTCCCTTTCAAAGGTCATTGAAAAATTGAGCCCTCTTGATCTGGCAAGAGAAAATACACCACCAGGAAATTTTCAGCCTGTGTTGGCTTTCCTCAAGCAAAATGACATATTTAGATTATGCACCTCTGACTTCCAGACTCAGGAAACCTTAGAATTAGTGTTAAAACCAAAGAGCTTTGCTTAGAGGTCTTTTGGTTAAATCTCCTCATTTAACAGATGAGAAAATGTAAGACCAGGGATTAAGTGATTTGGATCAATACAATGATCACAAAATGTGGAGAAGAATGTAATCAGCACCCTGCTCACCAAATACCTCCAGCTCTCTAAATGAATGCATAGAAGGAGTTAGCTCTTAAATGAAAAAACTAATATAAATGTTAAAGAGGCAAAGATCTTTCTAAATTGTAATATCTGTCTTTAACGGTAAAAGTTAAATCTCTTGTTGTATTATTTGGGCATGCGTTAAAACATACATCACCTTGGTAACATGGCTCTGGCTTCCACGAGCTGATAAGAATCAGCTACAATATCAGCTACTATAGATGACCGAACCACATCTTCGGATGCCTTCAGTTTCAAAATTAAAGAAACAGGATAGCATTTCACTTTTGAGTGTGACAAACAGAACTGATCTGGGCACATTTAGTGGGTAAGTTTGAAGGGACTCTGGGCTGGAATAAAGTAGAAGCAAAAGTGAAGATGGGGATGGAGGATGGTTTCCAGCGATGGAGGATGTTGATGCCCGTACATCCTGCAAAGAAGAATGAGGTTCTGTGACTCCCCCCAGCTTTGTGAAGGACTTTCCTATTTATGGTGGATTTTCTTCCTGCTACAATCCTCATTCTCTCTTTCATTTCCTTTTTGTTCGCTTTCTTCTTTCCTTTATGGTTTTTATGTTTTTTCTTGGCTATTCTGAGGAGCTCTGCTGATCAGCGGCATCTCCTGGCCTGCCCAGCACCCATAGGAGAACTCCGAATTCCTTCCAGACTTTGAAATTGCACTTGTCTCTTTCCTCCCAACCAGTTCAGAGAAAGGAAGCCCAGGTTTCCTGAGGATCTGTTAAAGGCTGGGCACTCTCATACATGCCATTTCCTCCTGGCTATCTTGCCAAGTGCTCCATATTTACTGAGGGAGAAACAGACTAAAGCAAGTAGGAAGCAAAGCTGGAATTCAAACTCGTTGCTGAGTCCAAGTGCTTTGCCATTCTGCTTCTGGTTAAGCAATGTTTGGCAATTGGAGACCATGTTTTAAAGCAGCACTCAGAATGTAACTTGTTTTATAATTATTTCAATAATGAAGTCAGCCTGGCATCATCTGAAGTACTTGTCAGTTACAAACTTCAGAGTCCATATTCATTGATAAAGTGACCTTTTGGGCACAGATAGCATTTATCTGGAAGTCTTCTGCAAACTGGATTTGTCACCCTTATATATTTGGGGAACTCTGACCTTTCTAAAAGGTACTTTCTGATTTTCTCTAGTCAAAACCTGCTTCCCCCAACATCATCCCATAGTTAGGGTGTTTATCACTTTTATCTTTAATTGCATTACATTTCCTAATGTCCTGTTGCTGTTGCTACATTGTACCCTTCTTAAAGGCAGGAAGAATGTTTATCAGTGAATAACTAAAGTAATATATTTTTGCTCCCTTACTGCTTTGAGCAGTGAGTATTTTTGAATGAATAAATAATTGTATCCATGTAGAGATATTCTGTAAAGAGAAAAATGAGATTGTCGAATTAAAGACTGGTTATTTTATTTTATAACACAGAATTTAGTCACAACCATTTCAAGGTAGAATGGGCCTACAAATCATCTAAGTACTTACCTAGATAGAATAGCAAGTGGAAGACTTAAATGAGTTCAGGTCTTCTTACTTAGTGGCTTCCTGTTGGTCAAAAATAAGCCTTATATTATTGGCTTCTTGAGCCATAGTTGCAAAGAAACAACAACTAGTCTCAGTTTGCCAGGACCAGTGGAAATATACTTGGAGTAACTTTGCCAATACTAATTCTTGACTTCCACCTCTTATAGTTGCCAAAGAATTACAACTTTATAGAATTTTTTCCTTTCTGTTTTAACATGTTGGATTTTTATAACACTGAAATCATTGTATTATTTGGGCTTCCAGGGACTCAGATCAATGGTTTTCAACCAGTGTGTTCCAAGAATGTTTTTTTCTTCTTTTCCAAGTGAGAGGAGGGGAAATAGACTCCTGCATGTGCCCTGACTGGAATCAACATGGCAACCCCCATTTGGGACTGATGCTCTTCCTATCTGGGACTATGCTTGCAACTGACCTATTTTTAGCACCTGAGGAGGAGGTTCCATGGAATCATCCTCAGGGCCCAGGGCCAATGGGCTTAAACCAATCCAGCCATGGCTGCGGGAGGGAATGAGAGAGAAAGAGAGAGAGAAGGGGGATGGGTGGGGGTAGAGAAGCAGGTGGTTGCTTCTCCTGTGTGCTGTGACCAGGGACTGAACCTGGGAGATCCACATGCCAGGCCAATGCTCTACCACTGAGCTAACCAGCCAGGGGCTCAAGAATTTTTAAAACATGCAATACCTGACCTCTTTGCCCCTTAGATGGTCAAAGAAATGATAATAGCCAACACAGCAACAGCCATCCGTGTGACTGAATCAAAATATACCTATTTTTTGCCTGACCAGGCGGTGGCGCAGTGGATAGAGCATCGGACTGGGATGTGGAAGACCCAGGTTCGAGACCCTGAGGTCGCCAGCTTGAGTGCGGGCCCATCTGGCTTGAGCAAAAAGCTCGCCAACTTGGACCCAAGGTTGCTGCCTCCAGCAAGGGATTGCTCGGTCTGCTGAAGGCCCGCAGTCAAGGCACATGTGAGAAAGCAATTAATGAACAACTAAGGTGTCGCAACGGCAATGAAAAACTAATGATTGATGCTTCTTACCTCTCTTCATTCCTGTCTGTCTGTCCTTATCTACCCCTCTCTCTGAGTCTCTCTCTCTGTCCCTGTAAAAAAAAAACAAACACACACACACACACACACACCTATTTTTTTGTCAGGTTGGCAAAAATACACTGCTCACAAAAATTAGGGGATCAGGAAACATGCAAATACTCCAGTACTTTCAGCCTTTAGTCTAGTGCATTTTCACCAATGAAATAAAAGTTGATTTTGCATCTCATTTGCATAATAAAACAACATTCTTTGACTTGTTTGCTTTTCTGATGTTCTTGTTTAATAAAAAAAATTAAATGCTTCTTTTTTATCACTTTATATTAATTTTGAAATATCCTCTAATTTTTGTGAGCGATATCTATATATTTTTGGTGTGCTTCAGGATTTTAGAAATTAGTTTATGTGTGCCATGACATGAAAAAGGTTGAAAATCGCTGACTTAGATCATCATGAGATAGCAGTGACATTTCAGCTCCTCAGCTTACTGGTTGTATGATTTTGGGTAAGTTACTAAACTTCTTTGATTTGTTTTTTTATCTGTACATTGAGGTTGGGTAATAACAGTAACTCCCTCAAAGAATTGTTAAGGTGAATGAACTGGGTCATTCGTGTTTAGAGATTTCTGGAATGTTGAAAATGGTCAGTAAATGTTAGTTGTTATGATGATGATTATGGGATACCAGATAGCTTGAGCCACCTTTATCCAATCGTTATTTTCCTTTTATTGGTAAGGGGTATGTTCACTGAAATTTCGTAATAAAGACAATGACAGAGATAAAGTTTCACTGGGATCTAGAAAGTGTGGATATGTAAACATTAGTTCTCCAGATAGAGGAAATAGTATGAGTAAACTCTGATGGGGAGATACCTGGGATAGTCCCAGGAAAGGTAAGTCATTCAGTTGAACTGCAGTTTTAGGTGCTCTGTGGGCAGAAGCGGGAGATCAGTAGGAATAGAGATTTGCGTTTAGCCCTTAGAGGTCTTGAGTTAGCAGGTCGGGCATTTGGATTGTGGGCCTTTGAGTACCGAGACCCCTTTGGCAGCTAGGTATAGAGAAGGTTAGCGGGAATGGGATCAAGGCAAGGCAAGCAAGCAGTCAGAAAGCTGTTGAATTAGTAAGAAAAGAGAAGAGGATGTAGCATTGATAGCCCTTGAGAATTGATACAGGGGTAGGTGAGTCTCAAGCATAGATTAGTGCCACAAACAGAAACAGGGACCCCTGCAGTAAGGGTGGATTTAATATAGAGCAATATGCTTCCAGTTTGGTGAATGTCAGTTAGAGGTACAGATAGGACAACCCAAGAGCATGACCCCTTTGATAGAAATTCAGAACTGGAACGCAGGCGAAGAGATTGGTTCCAGAAATAAAGTTCCCAAGTCAATTCTGAGAGTTGTAAAGACAGAACACATGAGATTCCCTGAGACCATGCCTGTAGACTCAGAAGAGACTACATTCTTTGGACAGGAACAGCCAAGGCGTGAAGCAGTGAACACGGAGCCATAAAATGCTGCCGTGCAGAAATTTGACTCAGGGGCCGTGTGTGAGTTAGAGGCTTTGCTCACGTTTCCTGCCTGCCCTCCAGTGTTTCAGCCTGGTCATGGACTAAAGGGAATCTCACCATCATGTACAGATGGGCAGTAGCTCTCAGGATTCCTTTAATACTGGGCAGGGAATTAGGCTCAGATGATGGAATTTTAAAATGGCATTATAAAATTCATGTATTTTTATATTACCAAGTTAGAAGATACAGACTCTGAAGACATAACTTCAAATTTAAAAAATTTCAAGACCAACCTGTTTTATAACCCTTCATTTTGTGTGTGGTTTTTCAGCGGGTATAAAAATACTCAGTGGGAGTGTGGGTGGTTTCTCGTGTTTTGGAAATGGTGAGAATATGTGATGCTGAGCATTGGGTTCTGGGGTGAGAGCTGTAATTACTGACTCTGATTCTTTACCAGGATTGGCTGGGGGCGAGGGGGGGGAAGCTAATCTAAAACCACGCCCTCCAGAATCCAGAGCAGTAAACCACTCTCCCCTCCCGATCCCTGGAAATTAAAAGAATCATAGTGGCAGAGAGGTGAGGGAATGCAGGATGATGGCTCTTCCCAGCCGTGTCTCCTTTTACACCACTTGATGACTGCTGGAGTCAGTGATGTGCCTGAAATGAAGGCTGGCGTGGCCTCTAGCCCGATGCGCAGCAGCCCCAGTGCAGCTGGGATGGAAAGAGTTCTAAATATAACCCAGGCTCATTTCAAACCGTCCTCCCCCAAGTCTTGGCGGATGTGGGAAACGCCCTAAAAATACCTGCTGTCTGAACCTTTGAGGTATCTGAAGAGGAAGGAACAGGCAATATAGTAGAATTAGAGCCTTGTGGTGTTTTGGGGAGTCCTGGCCAGCTACCAGGACTGCTGCCCACTGGGCCCCTTCCCGAAGCTGCTTGGTGAGCTGTCCACCGTGCCATCCTGTTCAAGAATAAGTGCCTACTCTTGAGGCTCATATTCACTGTTGGCAGGTTTCAAGGAAGCTATTCATAGACTAAGCATCTGTTCTCTGTCCCATTGACCTCAAACCTGCAGCTGCCACCATGGTATTCAGGCAGTGTGATGGTTTTTAGTCTTCTTCACAGAATCAGAATTTTAGAGTTGGCAAGGACCTTAGACATTGTATTGTTCATAAAACATTCCCTTAAAATCACTACATTCAGGGAGTCATATTTCTCTGCCTATATAGTGACCATTGTGATTTGGAAATGGAGTCTTAGTCTTTGATTTTATTAAAAGAAATTAGACTCATCATTATCTAACACAAATGTACATAATGAAAACCAGTATTTTATTTTTAAAAAATATTGACTAAGTGACTCTGGGCAAGGCTTTGTCTTTTTTTTTAAATTAAAATATGTAAATTTGAGGCTTTTTTTCTTACCCATACTTCAGTATTTTGAATAAAAAGTTCATTGGCAACACAGCCAGAACACCAGTCTTGTTTTCAGGAAGGCTTTCCATATCTAGTATCTGAAATCCCAAACCTCAACGTGGTATTGTAATTTAAGGACCATGGCTGGCCTCTTGCTTTCCTGGGCAAGAGGGGCTTCACAGACTATCTGCAACAACCATGGGATGCCTTCAGAGTTGTGGAGGCAGTCGGCACCATTTCATAAAACAACATAAATCACCCAACTTTTAAAATGTGTAGCCATCTAATCTGGTCTCCTTCAGTCAGCTCTGAGAAGGCTGGATACCCTGTGCTAGGAGCTGTGCAGGGAGAGCAAAGAAGCCCCAAGCTGTCTGGCTAATGAAGGAGATGGGGCCAATTCATGTGCTGAGTGGTTTTAAATATATTGCATTATATACGGAGTGAAATAAGTAAATCAGAAAAAAAGAAAAACTGAGAACAGCATGATTTCAGACATAGGTGGGACATTAAAATGAGACTACGAGACACGTACAAGAGTGTGGTGGTTACGGGATGGGGGGAGGGAGGGGAGGGTGGGATAGGGAGAAGGGGAGGGACACAGGGAAAAACAGATAGAAGGTGACAGAGGACAATTTGACTTTGGGTAATGGGTATGCAGCACAATTGAATGATGGGATAATCTGGAGATGTTTTCATTGTACATATGTACCCTGATTTATTGGTGTCACCCCATTAAAGTTAATAAAAAAAAAATAAATTGACATTTACAGAAAGAAACTACTTAAAAAAAAAATATATATATATATATATTGCATTATGGTGGTTACAGAATTTCTATAATTTTAACAAGGATGTATCCATTGTTACAAACCCCGCCCTCCAGAATCCAGAGCAGTAAACCACTCTCCCCTCCCAATCCCTGGAAATTAAAAGAATTATTGTGGCAGAGAGGCGAGGGAATAGTGGAAGAATGTTGTATATTTTTTACTCTGGGTTGAAAGTAATTTGAAAGTTTTTCTTGATTGTTCAAAGCTATCAAAATGGTCAGAGTTTTTTATGTCTCTTAATACTTACCTGAAATGGTCAACTCTAGAAGTTCAATCTTCCCTGGTCCAGTAACTCTGTAATGGGGAATTAGGCAAATTGGGAGATAGTCTGCTTTGGGAGTTGATGTGATTTTGTGGAAGGAGCGTGCATGTCTTTGGAGCTGTTAATACCCTCAATGTGTCAAAGCCAAGGAGGGCATGGGTAGAGAGGGAAGCACTTTTTTCTCCGCAGATCAAGGCAAAAGGAAGGGAGAGGGTAATTAATGTTCATAGTGTGTGGTACCTAGGTGACATTGTTCATGGATTCTCAAACCTTTCCCCTCTGAAATTCCAGAATGAAGAGCTTCGAAATTTGTCCCTTTCTGGCCATGTTGGATTTGACAGTCTTCCTGACCAGCTGGTCAACAAGTCTACTTCCCAAGGATTCTGTTTCAACATCCTGTGTGTTGGTAAGTGACTCATTCATTGCATGCTGCCAGACAGGGAGTCTGACCCTTAGCTGGCAGGTGACTTTCAGAGGGGTGTCATTTCAGGGAAATGAGCAGAATGATATGTTTACTCTCTTTTTTTTCTATTAGTAAAGCAGGACAATACCCACTCTCTCTATATGTCACACAGTTACAAAGCTTGAGACTTGTATTTGAGTAAATGCTTTGTAAATTTTGTGGTGTTACTCAGATAATTTTTAGTTGTGTCACACAGTCAAGTTAGTGGTTGGCTTAATGATGTTATTAAAACATTTCTTTTAATTTTTGATGAGGGTGGGCGGGGGACTAAGACAGTAACTAGACGCTGGAAGTTAAGAAGGAACTGAAATATACACACATAGTAAGATCACTCCAAGGCCTTTTACGAATTTGTTTCTAGGATCTCTGACCGTAGTGCAATAGTAGCCTCCATTGAAGTCTTTTAAAAGATATTCTATCTATAGTAGGTAAATCTGAACCTATATTCTTTAATAAACTTAACAATGTTTAGCATTTTCACTTTTAGAGCAAAACTTTTTCTTAAATTCTGTTTTACATTTGAAATAAATTTTCCACTTGAATTGTCAAGTTAATCTTTTGTCCTTAAGTTGGGATCTAAAATTGACCTTAGTTTATTCCTGGTAGACAAACAGCCAAGGCCAGAGAGATCTGGCTTATTTGCATCCTCAGTATGTTTTGTTGATTCCTTTAAACATTATACATTAGCCTTGGACCCTGACCACGGTGTATTTCTTCTCTCTTGCCATATCGCTTTTAAACTGAGAGGAAGAAGGAAGATAGGAAGGTGGAGAAAGAGGAAAATAGAAATACCAATGCCCCACTGGTTTGAGCAGAAATGTCCCTAGAACAGATAATAGCCTTTCCTTTAACCTCTCTGTTGGCTTCTGATGAGTGACCAGGCCAAACAGCAGTGAAGTGGTCTGGGCTACATTGTTTTGTTACCATTGTCCTCTGGAGGCATCACTCTGAGGTAGACCAAAAGGAATTCCATATCTCTGTATATAGCCAAGTGGGTCATTTTTCACCAAGGCTTGGCAGAAGGTACCAGACTTACTTCTCCTGTCCAAGTAAAGTGAAATGAATTTAGAAAAGGTATAGGACAAATGTGAGAACCATCATTTTTTAATATGTTATTTATGTGGGAGAGGGGCAGATATATATAGTCCTATTTGAAAGTATTTGGACATATTGGATGTAGCTGCTGCACTAGACGTTCATTAGTAGAAAGCCACCATTGATTTACTACAGGCCAGCTCTCTCTCTGGCACCATATCGTCAACACTGTGTAAGAGAAAGACTGGAGGAAAACATGCCCGGAGCAGCCAGCTCGCCTGCGCTCCCCTTTCCCCTACATGAGGCCATTTAAAATTCAGCAGGGGACCTCCTGAATGGCAGCTGGTTCTACAGAGAGGCAGAAATGAATCGCCTTTTCTCTTAAGGAAAATGCTCATTGCAGAACCCGCAGTTCTCATTAGCATAGCAATTTGTTGGCAATTTGTTGGTTTTTCTGTTGAAAAGTGGGCTCGATTGTAGGCCGATTACTATTCCGGCTTCTCTTCCCTGCCTCCCCCAGTCTTGTCTTCAAAATCAGTTTTACAAGTACATGTAAGAGTTGTGTTCTGGCCCCTTCAAGTAGGGGAAAGCCTTGGGGGGCCTGGGCTTGCTGGGAGGACCTGTGTGCCTGAGTGTGTGTCCTGAGGCAGGGTGCTATCTCACGGGCTGACCGGGTTGACCATGCGGGTGGGGATTCCTCACAGGCCACAGCCATGCTGCCCTGAGGGACTTGTGAAGCCGCTGCTATTTCCACTCACCTTTGTGGGTGATACACCTGTGATTCCTAGATTTCTACAGTGTGTCCGTAAAGTCATGGTGTACTTTTGACCGTGACTGGTCAAAAGTGCACCATGACTTTACGGACACACTGTATTCTGCTTCTATTATTAGACGTTTAAAATTAGTTTGTTAAACTAACAAAAGTAATACATTTTATTTTTGTTCGTTTGAAAAAATTATATCTTCCTCCTTCCCATCTTTCACCCTCATTTCCATTCCACAGAAATAACACTCTGAAATCCTAGAAACTTTCTACAGCATTCTGTACTTGGAGATTATTTTTGGAGGCTTAAAACATCACCGGTTTTTATTATTATTACTGTTATTATCTTGCAGTTCTCTAGAAGTCCAACATGTGTCTCACTGGGCTAAATTCTAGGCATCCACTGAGCCATAGACCTTTCTAGAACCTCTAGGGAAGAATGTGTCCTTGCCTTTTCTTGCTTCTAGAGGCCGCCTGCATTCCTTGGCTCTTGGACCCTCCACCTTCAAAGCCAGAAAAATTGCATCTCTGTTTTATTCTTGTATTACAAAATTTTTCACAGAGAATTGCTAAAATCTAGTTTAAACTCAGTTAAGACTTGTCCTCAACCCCTAAACACTGAAAAGGTAATTGAATCATGTGATTAAGAGCAGTTGGCTTACCTGACCAGGCGGTGGTGCAGTGGATAGAGCGTCGGACTGGGATGCGGAAGACCCAAGTTCACACCCCGAGCTTGCCAGCTTGAGCACGGGCCCATCTGGCTTGAGCAAAAGCTCATCAGCTTGGACCCAAGGTCGCTGGCTCCAGCAAGGGGTTGCTCGGTCTGCTGAAGGCCCGTGGTCAAGGCACATGTGAGAAAGCAATCAATGAACAACTAAGGTGTTGCGACAGCAATGAAAAACTAATGATTGGTGCTTTTCACCTCTCTCCGTTCCTGTCTGTCTCTATCTATCCCTCTTTCTGACTCTCTTTCTGTCCCTGTAAAAAAAAAAAAAGAGCAGTTGGTTCTAGGGATTCAGAGAGTGTCTCAGGGCCATATCCCTGGTTCTTGATCTGCTTACTTCTACTTGGCTTCTTGTTCAGGCTTAGTCTTCAGGGAAATAGAATGGCCTCCAGCAGGGTAGCCAGTTTAGCAGCCCGAGAGCCCCAGAGGAAAGAAGCCATTCCTGTTAAGTTTTACCAATTGTCATAGAATGTCCCTGGTGGGCTGGGCCTGAGTCATATGCTCACTCAGGGTGGGGGATGGGTGAGACCAGCCCCAGAACAGGAGAGATTCCCTATGGGAAAGAAGTCTTGATCGGAAAGGAGATGCTCACACTGGAGAGACCTGGCAGCTCTCTCACAGTTACATAAGGACTTCTTTATTTTGGCTTTGGAGATCATGCTGTCATGTTCTTCGTTTCCTTCTTTTCACTGCACAGTAAGTCCTGGCTATCCTTCCATGCCACAAGTTCTTTTCCATAACTCTCTGGGGCCCTGTGTTTGGAGCCAGCATTAGCTCTTTGCGACACAGGGATGTCAGCATTATTAATATTAAGCCTACTTATCCTCAGCGGGTAGAGCACATTTCATTGCCAATTAATGGTCCATCTACTATATTTGTAAAGTAAGAGTCTATGAAAAGTGTACTAGTTGATCAAACATTTTGACAGCCACTTAGAGAACTAGATGTCATATTTAGTCTAAGAGTATCCATGGTACTTTCTTTTCTCCATGTCATCCTACTGTCCATTTGTAATTTTTTACACAGTATGTGTGTGTATGGTGTTTACAGCGTCATTAAATTATTTTCATATGATAAATATAAAAAAGAATTGAGGATCTTTTAAAAAAGTTATAAACCTAGTAAGGAAACTGATGATGGTTATCAAAAAGTTCTTAGAATTGTAATTTCAGTTTGTGGCAAAACACTGTAGGTCGTTTTTTGATTGGCAGGAAACAAACTAGGGCAGAAATTAATCATGGCATGAGCTTAGTCTAGTTTTAGGGACACTGGATTAAATGTCTGTTATTAGCACCCATTTCTGTTGAGCTCTGGAAAGAAATGTAATAAAGAACGAGAGAGGAGTGTTCTCTTAACCCGGAGGAGAATTCTTGATGCTAAATTGGGTACCAGCACACCCAGGAGTTCATAGTTCCCTCACTCTCCATCTTGTTTACAACACAGTAAATCACCCCAGAGCTGCACTTTATTTTAAATAAAGCCTTTTCTGTCCACCCATGCTGTGTTCCTCCAGAGAATCTAAATTAGTATTCAGCCGTTCTTCACAATTTTAAATTTAAATATCTCTCATTCATTTTCCAAAATGATACTAGCTCTGCAAGAAACTTCAGTATCGATCCAGCGGTATGTTGATTCTCTGTGCACATCCAAAGATGGATAAAATACTGTGATATCCCTGCTTTTGAAGAGGACCTAGTTCAGTAGTAGGGTCAAAGTAAATTAATAATCCATTTTGAAAATAGAAATTTTTGAAATGACTCAACCATAATTGTTTTGAAGGAATAACAGAAGAGGAACAGAAAGCAGAGCAGTTTAAGATCATTATAGCTAAGGCTGTATTGTCAACATAAACTGCAGGACTTTACAACCAAATTGTGTATGTTTTTATCCCAACTTGCTTTTCCAGGAAAGAGTGTAAAGTACTTTATTTACAGGGTGAAATGAATGAGTAAATGAATAAAGATATTTAGCCCCCCAAAATGAAATAAAAAGTCGGTGATAGAGTCAGAACTGAAAGCCATCAGGACTGCCTAGAGTCATTAATTTTATCAGGAAAACATTTGTCTTTCAGCCCGTGGTCAGAAAATGGAGGAAGTCCCTTCATTCAACAGATATTTATTGAGCACCTATTATGTGCCAAATATAAGTTAAAAGTTTAAAAGTGACAGATTTTTAGTATCTGTAAAGTTAAAACAAAATAGTTGCTTGAGAGGAAATACAATTTCACCTGGAAAAAAATTTTTCTGTGGATTTTCAGAAAAGAGATATGATCCCACTTCTAGATCTGGGTTCCTTAGTGTCCCCAAGTCAGTGCAGTTAGTTGGCCCATGCAAAGCCAAGTGTCACATGCTATTCTTTCAAGCCCCTCATGTCTTGGTGGGATTAGCCAAAGCATGTTTCATCAAAGGCGATTCTCTGAGAAGATTAAGCAGCACAGCTTATGTACATAGCTCTCTAATTAGTGAGCTCCAACCAATAATAAAATTGAGAGTGTGTGGAGCAGGCAGGCAGACCATCCCGCACAGTTGGACAGTCATTCAAATGGCCAGCCTTGACCATTTTGATCAATCTACAGCTGCCTTCTAGCTAACAGTACAGCCCTTCTGCTTGTTAGCTATGGTGGTGTCCAACTGAGAGCTTTTAGATTATACAAGCCTGAGAAGAGGGGAAGAGGTGGGACCGCTCTCCACTGTCTTGTGGGTGTCCTTTTCACCAGCATTGGCAGCGGCAGGAAAAACGGAAGCCATGGACAGCACTTCAAGAGTAAATCTGTAGTTATTCTATCAATGAAGCATATGAGCAGATGAGTTTACAACAGGAGGGGGAAATAAAACCTAGCAAACTCTGAAAAATCTACCAGAGTGCTAAATTGCAACATAAATGATCATGGGGATCATTTTTCTTTTTAATTATCTTTTAATAAATGCCCACTCTGTGCCAGGTACTCTGCTGGGGAGTTCCGGAATGCTTCAAAGTCGGTGTTAGTCGTACATTTTCTCAAACTATTGTTACAGTTTTTTAGTTTGAATTAGAACCTATGACTAGTAGGCTTTGGATTACTCAGAAAGAACAAAAATGTTCTTGTGGGTCCTCAAAAGTATAGAAAATGTCCTTTATTCTGAGGCTAGAGAGAGGCCTCAAAAACTTAATGCATTGAGACGCCGCACTTAGCCCAGGATGGAATGGCCATGTGTGAAGTGGCCCCAGCCACAGGTGCGCTCTGGGGTCCAGCGCCACCGTGTGCCCAGCGCGCCCTGCACATCCACTGCAGTGTGCGCCAGAACCGTGCAGGTGACTGAACAAAGGAGACAAGCCAGCGATCAACGAAGAGGCGCAGATGCCTCACCACATTGCCCACTGCAAGGGCTATTGTTGCTGCACACAGGTAACCTGGTGGAGAGGACCAGGCTGCAGAGTGAACGGTGGAGGATGTTTCCAAATTTATGCTGGGTGCCTTCCGCCGACCTGTGATCTATGCTCTGGTCCTGGGGCAGCTGCTTGTGCCGCAAGTTCTATTCCTCGTGTGCTACAGTGAGCCCCTGCTGTCCCACTTCTGCAAGTGTCCTGTGCGTCTGCGCCTCCCAATGGTACCCTCAAAGGCCATGCATAAGTATATCTAGGACATTCATCTTTTCTTTTTTTTTCCATCCAGCTCTAGCCAAAAAAGGACAGAAATGTGTAGGAAGGGGGTGAAATGGAAATGGGAAAACACATCCCTCCAGAGTCCACAGGCTTCACTTTCAAAGTCATTTTGAATAAATGGACTGTCCATATTTGATAAAAGGAAAAGAAAGAAACTAATGCGTTGGAACACTCTGCTAGTTCTGTGATTACTTTTATTCCAAAAGCTGTCATTTCTTACTGAACTGCTGTCGGTGAATCACGCTGTTGTTAGAGTAGCTATGTCTAATTACAGCTCTTAAAAGCTCAGAGCATAGAAATGAAAAGTAAAGCACTCCAAAATTTAGAGGAACAGTGGTTTTTCCAGCCCATTGATTAACCCTGTGTTACAAGTAGGGACTGGAGTGCTAATTTTCATAATTTCCACCGTAATGTAAATGATAATTAAAATTACCTAGTCTTTAAAAAAAAAAAGAAGCATGGTATTCCTGATTGGCACGGGTTTAACTAATTCTCAATCTAGTAAAATGAGATGATAATTTCAGTCCTGGCAGGTTAACCTAGAATCCTTGCTATGGAAATTGAAGGCTTTATTAGGGAGAGAGATGAAAATTGAATAGGTCACTTTCTATGGGCATAGTCTACCTTACACAGAGACCTTTATAAGGTAGTTCTGCTGTTGTCTCTTTGTCCATGGTGTGGAAATAGATAAATCATGAAAAGAAGTTTGCTGCACTTGAGAAAGTTACACATGTAACAGTTATGTAAAACTTTTGGAGTGTGTACAGTATTGAATTGCCTACCAGATCCTAAGTAAGTTATCTTAAGTGTGAGAACCCTGTTTTGTTTCTGTATCCATTACATAGTAACTTTGTTTTGCCCAAAGTTATTTTGGAAAGCCACTGATCATGGATAGGAGCTTGTTGAGCTCATCATGTTAGGGAGTGCAGACTAGTTTACATTACTCTGATTGTTGGGCCTTTTTGGTAAGAATATTCAGGAAGGTAAGGAATACAGTGAACAGTCTCAACTGCTATACAGCCAGACTTCATGGAGGTCTGGAATGACATTCAGGATATTACAGAAGTTCAAGCAGTGTCTGTTTGTTTTTATTCACCATTTTCTCCCCAGCACCTATTCATGTCACGTAGTAAATGCTCAAGTATTATTAATGAATGAATTTCAGAACAATATGTTTTTGGTTTACCTAAAGCCTTCACTGCCTCATGGCTTCTACTTATTCATTTCTCTTTGTAGATGTTTTCTTTTTCTTCCCTTTTTTTTTTTTTAAATAATTTCCAGCTCCTCTGTCAGGATATTTATTTACTTCTTCTTTTCCAAGTAAGAAGAAGGGAGAGAGACAGACTCCCACATGTGCCCGGACTGGGATTCACCTGGCAGCCCCTGTCTGGGGCCCATGCTCCACCCATCTTGGACCATGCTCTCAACCAAGCTATTTTTAGTGCCTGAGGGTGAGGCTCCACAGAGTCATACGCAGTGTCTGGGGCTGGTGAGCTTGAACCAGTCGAGCCGTGGTTGTAGAGGGGGCAAGAGAGAGTGAGAGAAAAGGGGAAGGGCGAGGATGGAGAAGCAGATGGTCACTTCTGTGTGTCCTGACTGGGAATTAAACCAAGGACATCCACATGCCAAGCCAGTGTTCTTCCACTGAGCCAACCAGCCAGGGCCTAAATCTTTTTATGCCACAGCTATGTGTGAGATTGTATTTCTCCCATTTGTACTGCCAAAGAGAGAAGTTCTGATTGGATAAACAGGTCCCTGCCCAGTATGGAGCACTGTCTTGGAGCATAATGATTAGGCTTTCATAGGTGCCTTTGTTCAGGGAGCTAAGTCCTGGTTTAGTTACCCGTCATCACTAGGTGTACTATATTGTCTTGCTCATAAGAGGAATGTGGTTATGGCAGACACTTAGAATATTATTCCCATAATAATAAATTAGAGTCTAATTGGTATTCATTCAGTCATGTTCCAGGTCAGATTCTAAGGTATGAAAGAATAGCATAGCACCCTAGTTCATTGTTGTATTCCCAGAACTCGGCACAGAGCTTAGAACCTAGTAGACAATGGAAAAATACTGGTTGAATGAAGGCTGAAAGAAGAGGAAATATTTTGAACTTATATGTATCCAGGGCCCAATGGGAAAGGTTAATAAATAAGCCAAACATACTTGAACAACTAACTCATCTCTAAGTGAATCATTGTAGTCAGTGGCAAACCACATAGGCTGCAAATTAGAGCTCAGCTCCAGAAAAATTTCATTCTACTTTACTTTTGTATCATGTTGGAAAGCAGTGAGTAATGTGGAACTGCTAAGTGGTAAATGGCTTTTGCCATAACCGGGAGAAACTTGCCCCGAGGCTTAAAATCCCAGAGTTTGTTGTTTTTACTTCATGGAATTGTCACTATCCTAAAAGGCATTATAAACATCCATTAGAAGAGAAACTGTGGGACTTGTTGGAAGGGCTGCAACATACCAGCATGTTCAAGTTGAGCTAGAAATCTAGTTTGGAGATTTTCCAGATTAAAAAAATAAAAAAACAAAACCAACATAATGACTTTTCTATGGAGAATGTTCTTTGAATTCTACTTCCCTTTTTCCACCATCATAAATTAAATCAGAAACATCACCACCAGGGACAAGGGTGGGATGGATTCCTTCTCATTGCCAACTCTTTTTGACTCAACATAAGAATTAGAATTAAGGTGAGTTATGTGGCTCCACATTTGGGTCTCACCATTAGGGTCTCAGTAAATACTTACTGACTTGAATTACCAGTGTCCGTCAATACGGACAGTGTTGCAGGTTATTTCACATGATTCAGTTTTCATTGTCACAGATACCACCCTGAAACCGGGAAAGCCATGTAATAAATGTTTGCCATCTTGACTCCAGCTGAATAGGGAAAGAAAATGGGGATAAACTGTCACTGGAAAATATTAGGCAGGCACTTTATTCTGTCATAGTAAAGTCAGGATGCTTTGTTGGTTCAGTGTAGGTGTTAGAGTCATACAGACTTGGGTTTGAACCCTGGCCGTGCCATTTAGCAATGTGACTTTAGACAAGTTATCTAAACCTTAGTGTCCCACCTGTAGAATGGAGGAAACAGGAGTACCTGTTTGTTTCATGGAGGGTTGTAATAGCATTTAAATGAGATCATGCATGGGAACAGTGGTTCTTAACCTGGGTTCTGTCGAACCCTAGGGGTTCGATGAGTCAGTCTCAGGGGTTTGGAGAAGCCCCTGCTGCGGAGGCCAAAATAAAGTAATACCGTAATTTGTTGTGAGTTCGTGCACTTTGTTGGTTTTGTTCTTTGAGCAAGGTGATGTTCATGCACGGCTCATTTTGTGCACCAGTAAAAAAACATATACCTATGTCTTGAATTTGGAAAAAAAATCATTTTATTTATCACTAAAGAAGCGTTCCGTGAATGCGCATATGAAACTGGTGGGTTCAGTACCTCAAAAAGGTTAAGAACCACTGCATTGGAAGCTCTTGCCACAGAGCCCAGCACAAAGTAAACACACAGTAATTTTGGCTGGGTTTGTTATTGTTAAGAGTGTCATTTTGAAAAATGTAGTAATCCTTTTTGACAACATTATGTGCTATCAGATAATTCAATATAAAAGGGGTCTTTTTTTCCTGGTAATAGAAACTCACCAAAATCATTTTAAGTAACAGTTTTATATACCAACAGTTTAGGAGAGGAAGAAATATACTTTATGTCTTTGTATTGTACAAACTGGCCGCAGACAAGCTTATAGTTCTGTTTCTCTATCAAGAGCTAAAGAATAGTAGCCTGGTCTGTAAGTTCAACATCTTTTCTGCTAAATAATTTCTAAAATTTATTAAGACATTTCTATGCAAGTATTCAATAGATCACACATAGAAAGAACTATTTTTCCATGGAGGGATTTCTGGTGATAATGACTTTTTTAGAAGTTTTACAAACATGATTATGAAAAACTCCTGATGACGTGAACTGACACCTGAGAGGCATTGACACATTCTTTGATTCCTCTTTTGTGGTCATGTAGGTGAGACGGGCATCGGCAAATCCACGTTAATGGACACTTTATTCAACACCAAATTTGAAAGTGACCCCGCTACTCACAATGAACCAGGTGTCCGGTTAAAAGCCAGAAGTTATGAGCTTCAGGAAAGCAATGTCCGGCTGAAATTAACCATCGTGGACACCGTGGGATTTGGAGACCAGATAAATAAAGATGACAGGTATATCTTGGGATTTTTGTGGTGATATAAATGATGAAGCAATAACAGTACCCAACCCTGGTAAAGTCAAAGGCTAAAAGTTCACTGATTATGGGGGTTGGTTCAACTCTATCACCTAAAAGATAAGACATTCTTGTCCTCTGAAATTTTATTAGAATGAAATTTTCTTGGGATCTGAATCAGCCAGTGCAATTGATTTCAGCTAGGGTAAGAAGAAAAGGGGTTTGTTAGAGGAATAAGCTCATTTATGACATTTTCCCAGGAGGGCCATGGAACCAGGTTCTGGTGATCACCCATCAGGAAAATCAATCTAGAGAAATAGAAACAAATAAACACCCCGCAGAGCTGTTAGCAGAAACCATTGCCACTAACCGCATTATATAGTTTTGGAGCTTGTGACCCTGGGCCAGGTCTCTAGAACTTCCACCAAATCTGTCCCAGAAAACCAAATTCCTCTACCACGGCCTGCAAAAAGAACCCTTCCTCTGTGGCTTCTGTTCTGGGTTGCTCCTAAAAAACCCAAAGTGAGGAAAACATTAAAAAATATTTTTAATTGATTTTAGACAGAGGAAAGAGAGGGGCAGCATCAGTTCGTTGTCCCACTTATTTATGCATTCATTGGTTGATTGATGCGTGTGCCCTGACCAGGAATCGAACCCACAACCTTGACATGTCAGGATGATGCTATAACCAACTGAGCTCCCCAGCCAGGACCAGTGAAGAAAACATTTTTATGAAAAATCTGTTGGGGAAATCTTAGTTTCTGGCTATTTTAAGTATTATATTTTACTCCAAAGAAGTTTGAGCCTGACCAGGCGGTTGCGTAGTGAATAGAGCGTTGGACTGGGATGCGGAAGACCCAGGTTCTAGACCCCGAGGTTGCCAGCTTGAGCACGGGCCCATCTGGCTTGAGCAAAAGCTTGCCAGCTTGGACCCAAGGTCTCTGGCTCCAGCAAGGGGTGGCTCCGTCTGCTGAAGGCCTGCAGTCAAGGCACATGTGAGAAAGCAATCAATGAACAACTAAGGTGTTACGATGGCAATGAAAAACTGATGATTGATGCTTCTCATCTCTCTCTGTTCCTGTCTGTCTGTCCCTGTCTATCCCTCTCTCTGACTCTCTCTCTCTGTCCCTATAAAAAAATTAAAAAAAAAAAAAAAAAGAAGTTTGAGAAAGTTAAAATAAAACTGTTCCAGGCCCAACGCTGATTCCAGAAGGGGGGCTTCCAGAGAAATTTTGAGCAGTGACAGTAAAATGGGAATAAAACACCAAGTCAGTAAATTATGGTGTGTTTGCTTAGGGCTCAGAAACTGCTTTAGTACCAGGGCTTTTTCTGTTTGTTTCTTTTCATTTTCCTCAAAACTGTATATTATATACATGTGTTTTGTAGAAAGAAATTTGAACTGTTTTTATTTAGAAATGTGTATTGCCTAGAAAAACACATTTAACTATTCCTGATAATATATAAGCACCATAGTAATGACAGAGAAATACTTAATTCATTATGTAGCTGAGCACTGAGCTCTATTTTATCTATAGAACAATTTAAATGTTCTTTAATAAACAAACGCTGTCCTGTAATAACAAGAAATTGTTAGATATAGTGAGAGAGATTTTATTTTGCATCTGGTCAAAATGGACTATCTGTACATTGTGTTAGGGTGGGGGACAGCTGAGCTCAGACCCTGCAGCTGAGCAGTTGCTCTTAATTTATGACCTCCATGCCAGTGAATGATGGAGAGGCTACTGCCTGAGGCTGTTTGTTATGTCAAGTGGAATGGATGAAGAGAAAGCCGTGTTGACAAGAAAAAGAGCACGGGTGCATTGTGGGGGCCCGGGAGAGAGCCACGGGCTCCTGGTCATTGGGTAGCACAGTGCACACTCAGAGCAAGGTGCATCTCCATCTCTCCAATCCACACAGCTTTCTCCCAGGGTTAGAGAGTGTCACACATGTGCACTCTGTTTGGAAGGACCCTTTCTGTAGGATTGAGAACCACCCTCCAGCATCCTGCAGCTGAGATTTCACATGCTGTTCCAGCTCAGAGTCATTGCCTCCCCCTTAAACGAGGGCTTTCCCTCAGGCTGGCAGGTTTGCACTTACTGACCCTGGACAGCAAGTGGCTTGTACAATGCCGACCCTCATCATGCCACTGGAGGCCTCTTTAAGAAATTATCTGACTCATTTGGGTCAAATAATTGTTTCCAAGGAGATTTAGAAGAGAGGAAGTGTGATATTAACTTAACCTAGATACCAAATATTTTTTTCTTCTGAAATTTCTTGACAGCTGTTGCATAACCTTTTTAAATGGCATTTAGAACTCTGTGCCCCAGAAGGCATTGTTGATGCTATTGACTGTAAACCCAAAAGACTATTGTTTGAAACAGTTACTTGAATGGCCCGACATCCATCAAAAAACTGGAACTGGGATATGCATTTTTGCATTGATATGTAACCATATGGTAAGGGATGTACTGTTTCTCTAAACCCATGATTTTTTTACTACTTTGGGAATCAGGCAAACTTTTCTGCCATTGATGCAAGACTTTAAGAATGTCCCAGTTTGTTTATGTAAGCTTCAGGCATGTCAGCATTCCCACATCACTATCTGCCTGGGACCAGGCTAGCTAGAAGGAGGCAGGAAGAGAGATCTGGTAAGGTTTCCTGTTATGTTTAATAGCATGATTAACTCTTCGTGGTTTAAAGGCTTCCTTGTTCTGCTGTCTGTACTCTTCAGCGAAGAAGGAAAAGTGTCTAGAGAAGAAGGGTGTAGACTGGAAATGGAATAATTAGCCCTACATTTGGGGATGGGATTTAGACTGTCAATAGCTTACCGTTAACTATAATGATATCAGTCCTGAAAAACATGGGAGGATTGAAATTCACATAAAGAGAATCCTCAAACTTGCTGAATCTTTATCGGAGTTATAAAAATGTAATTGAAGTAGACTGTTTGGTCTTTGAATTCTAGGTTTTTTTCTTACTTTCTGGTAGAGGTAGTTGAAGATAAGCAAAATGGACTTTGGCTCACAGCAAGATAGTGAAAAATACATAGTAGGTGTCCAGTAATATGTAAGTTAGTCCGTGAGTGATGGCATTGGCTGTTTTGCCAGAACGATCAGTGTGTGTCTCTGGTGGATAGAAAACATTGTATAAATATTTTTTCCATCAGTTTCAGGGTCAGACATTTGTCATTTTATTGTGTTTTTATTGGTTGGAGGTGTATGAAAAAGTGAGTAGTGAGTAAAAGGGAATAGCTTCATGCCATAAAAGGAAACTATGTGAAAATGCAAGGGCTAGATATGATTTGTCGTCCCCCCCCCATTTCCTCTGATTTATATGGCTACAATCCAGAAAATTTGAGTTGGCCAAACAGAATATAAATAGGTGTCCTATCTGTAAGAATGCAAACTAGCAAAAGGCAAATTAGGGATCAAGCATCCTTATCTTTATGACTGAATGCTGCTAAGAACTAGAAAGGAGTAGGAGAGGTGCAGAGCATTTGTTTAAAGGATTGTGAAGGGGGCTATAAAGCCACTTTGCTGGCTTGTTATGTATCAGAAGGAAACTATTTCATCAACATGAATCTTTGACCCGGGGATGGTGATCTTGGTAAAGAGTTCTCCTAGAATACATTTCTTATTAGTTTACAAGGATACACTAGACGGGATTTCATGTGTGGGAGGTAGGAGGGGGGATCTCTGGGTTGAATCCCAGGTTTCTGCCTTGACCGGAGGTGTGGATAGAAGTGCCCTCCATTGTGTTGAGGAATATGGGGAAGTGTGCGTTTGATTTCAGATTCATTTGAGCAAATGGAAATATCTGGTAAGCAGTTGCATGGATGGGTCTGAAGCGCAGGTGAAGGCTCCGGGCTGAAAGTAGAGATTTGTAAATCGTCATCAGCAGGTAAATGGCAGGTGAAGCACAGGAATAACTGTTATTTCCCAGGAGACCACGGAGAGGGGAAAGAATGAGGAAAGATTGACCAGGACTCCGTAACAGGAAGTCAGAAGAAGCCTGAGATGTACGAGAATGATGGGTTTCTCTGGCTGTATTGACTCCAGGGCAGAAAGCATTCCTCACTTGAAAAGGAGAGATGGGCCTGACCAGGCAGTGGTGCAGTGGATAGAGCGTCAGACTAGGATATGGAAGGACCCAGGTTTGAGACCCCGAGGTCGCCAGCTTGAGTGTGGGCTCATCTGGCTTGAGCAAAAGCTCGTCAGCTTGGACCCAAGGTCGCTGGCTCCAGCAAGGGGTGGCTCGGTGTGCTGAAGGCCCATGGTCAAGGCACATGTGAGAAAGCAATCAATGAACAACTAAGGTGTTGCAACGAAAAACTGATGATTGATGCTTCTCATCTCTCTTCGTTCCTGTCTGTCTGTTCCTATCTATCCCTCTCTCTGACTGTCTCTCTGTCCCTTTAAAAAAGAAAAAAAAAAGGAGAGATGGTCTGCCTTTTACAATCTTGGAAGATCAGAATCAAAACCAGAGGCTAAAAGGGAAATTAATAGAAAGCAGAACATACTTGAACAACTGTTGGGGAGGAAGTGCAGAGAAGCAAATGAGGAACTGGGAGGCAGACAGGAACAAGTGGTGTGAGCTGCTTTTCCTCTCCCTAAGGGATCACCCTGATTGCCCGAACATGTGGTGTCAGGCCCTGGACCTTCAGGGCGTGGTGGCTCTTTTTGAAGGGGCCTGGTCCATTTCCCAATTGGGCATGAGCTCAGTAGCGGAGCAGTTGCCATGGAACTGGTGGAGGATAAAGAGGTTAGCTGTCTTAAAATAGTCAGGCTTGCCTCTCATTTGTTGTTTATTATATTACTAAGAAATAGTTATATCTTACTTTTATGTTCTAGTCCTTTGCCTATATTAGCTCACTTATTTGTCACATTAGTTCTCTGATACACTATTTTTGTCCTTGACTCACCGATGAGAAAACTTGAGGCAGAGAGATTTAGTAACTTGCCCAGAATCACAGAGCTAGTAAATTGTAGAGCTAGAGTTTGGTGTTAGGCAGTCTGGCTTGAATCTGTGCTTCTAAGCACCATCCTATCTAACTATCCTGTAATAAGAATGATTATTATTATCATAATAGAATACCCGCCTATATTTTAAAGTTAAAAAACACAGAAGACTCTTATTGCTTGCTCCTCCTTTCCATTGGAATTTTGCTGGTCATGATTTAGAACTTTATTATTATTGCTGAGGCACATTCTGCTTCTTTTTATACCTCTAGAGCACCGAACCCACCAGTTTCATATGTGCATTCACCGAACCCTTCTTGAGTGATAAATAAAATATGATTTTTTTTTTCTAAATTCAAGACATAGGTATATGTTTTTTTACTGGTGCACAAAATGAGCCGTGCATGAACATCATCACCTTGCTCAAAGAACAAAACCAACAAAGTGCATGAACTCACAACAAATTACAGTATTACTTTATTCTGGCCTCCGCAGCAGAGGCTTCTCCGAACCCCTGAGACCGACTCATCGAACCCCTAGGGTTCGATAAAACCCAGGTTAAGAACCACTGCTCTCGAGATTTTATCTGTTAAAGTGAACCAATGGTTTGTAATAAGTTACCAAGGAAAAATGTCATCAGGAAACTTTTATCTGATAGCTTTTGTTTGAATCATATATTTGTTTGGTTTTCTATTTTGTTTTTCTGTTGGTTTGTTTATTCCCTTAAGGTTTCATGCTGTTATCTTCATTATAAAAGATTTGTAGTTTCTTTTCAACTATTTCAGTTCATTTACAGCCCTGGGATTCAGTTTTAGAAGATTTTTTATATTATTTTAAAGCTTGGATCATTCCTCAGAAGTATAGTAAGTTTGGGGACAATTGACTTATTGTATTCCTAATAAACTGATCACACTGCTGCTGACACCAACTTCTGAGCCTCAGTCCCCTTGGAGGCCTGAAAGAGTTCAAAGCTCAGCCACAGAGACCTAATGTACCACTCAATCTTCGGAGAATGTATGGTATTTTAAATATGCATTCCAAATATGCTATTAATGATTATATTATGGTCACTTAATAAAATCATATACAGTGGTACCTTGAGATAAAAATTTAATTCATTCTGTAACTGAGCTCGTAAGTCAGTCAACTCGTATATCAAACTGCCAATACTGGACCCGGGCGCCAACACGCCAACTAGCGGCAGCTTCCCGAATCACGACTCAGATCTCGGAATTTCGCTCGGATCTCAAACAAAAATACGACCTAGTCGCAGCTCATATCTTAAAAAAGTATGTTGATCTGTTCGTATCTCAAGGTTACAACTGTATAATAATCCAAATGAGATTTGAAATATGATTTGATGAGAAGAGAGGGTTATTGAATTTTATCTTGAAATCATAAAATTTACCCTAACAGGTGGTGACGCATTAGATAGTGTTGACTTGGGATGCTGAGGACCCAGGTTTGAAACCCCAAGATTCCCAGCTTGAGCACTGGCTAATCTGGCTTCAGTGTGGGATCATAGAAATGCCCCATGGTTGCTGGCTTGAGCAAGGAAGGGGTCACCTGCTTGACTGGAGCCACCAACCCACTCACCACATTGAGGCACATATGAGAAGCAATCAATGAACAACTAAAGTGACACAACTACTAAGTTTATGCTTCTCATCTCTCTCCCTTCCTGTTTATCTGTCTCTGTCTTTTTCTCACTAAAAAAATAAAAATTATAAAATTAGACTTGGACAGCATCTTGAAGATTATAATGGTCTAGGCACTTCAGTTTATAGCTGAGATTATGAGGCTAGGCTCTGTGAGCACACAGAGAACTCCTTATCTCCGGAGGAATGGAGTAAAGGCCCAAGGAAGAGCTCCAGGTAGAGGTGGTGCTATATCCTGAAATTACAAACCAGTTTTATTTTGTGCACCAATGTCAATCAGTAGGTATGAGCTGTCAAAATCACTTTGTTAGGACAGATTTGGAGGCTTAGCTTTGCCCCAAGAGGAAAGAATGCTACCATCTCTTAGCTTTATCATCATGGATTCCATGGGGAAAATGACAGCAAGCTCTACATATTTCTAGTCTCTGTTTTAAAGGATGAGTGTTAGCCAGGAAAATGAGAGAAAGCGAACGGTCCCAGGTAGAAGAACTGGCGTGAGTGAAGGCGTGGAGGGAGACTAGTGCGTGGCTGGGGCAGAAACGGTGAGCCGGGAAGGGGTGGGGAGAGGAGCCTGGAGAGCTGACCAGGAACCAGCAGACAGAAGGAGTGGGCTGCTGGGAACCTGAGTGTTAGCTTTCAGGGAAGAGGAAACCTATGTAGGCTTGCTCAGAGCACTGCAGCACACTGAACTGTGAAAGAGCAATTGTGACTAGAAATGTGGTGATTTGAAAATGTGTTTTAGAAAATGTTCTTCTGCATTCTAGCTATAAGCCAATAGTGGAATATATTGATGCCCAATTTGAGGCCTACTTGCAAGAAGAATTGAAGATCAAACGTTCTCTCTTCAACTACCACGACACCAGAATCCACGCATGCCTCTACTTCATTGCCCCTACTGGACATTCGCTGAAGTCCCTGGACCTAGTCACCATGAAAAAGCTGGACAGTAAGGTACTCACTGCCACTCTGGCTACCCTCCACTCTCCTTTTAGATCACCTTTATTCGAAGGCCTCGATTTATTCTCCTGCTTTCAGTATAATTTGTTTTTTTGTTTGTTTTGTTTTAAAGACTTTTTTTAGGACAGTTTTAGGTTCACAGCAAAATTAAAAGGGAGGCACAGAGATTCCCTATACACCCCCTGGCCCGCACACGTGTGTAGCCCCTTGCCCCCCATTACCAGCCTCCCCCACTAGAGTGGTGCATTTGTTACAATTGCTAGACTACACTGATACATCATAATCACCCAAAGTCCATGTTTACATTAAGGCTCAATCTTGGTGTGCATTCTGTGGGTTTGAAGAAATGTGTAATGACATGTATCCATCATTATAGTATATCACTGATAGTAAGTAGTTTCACTGCCCTAAAAATTTTCTCTGCTCTGCCTATTCCTCCCTCTACCCCTTCCCCCAGCCCCATAATTTGTGTGTTCTGATTTACAGAACCATAGGGTTGAACAGTATGAGAAAAATGCTTCAAAACCTCTCTGGATATAAGGAGAAAATGAAACAAAACAATCAAAAAAAGCCATGTACCTTTGTTACAAAGTATTTTTAGTTCTTAAATTTGCATCAGCGCATGCTCGGGTGAGGGCTGGGGGATTACCTAGTGAAGACATGGAGACGCTTGTTAGGTGGGGTTAAATTTGAAGTACAGAATGAAGAAGGCCCTGGCCCGTTGGCTCAGTGGTTAGAGCGTCAGCCAAGCGTGCGGACATCCTGGGTTTGATCCCTGGTCAGGGCACCCATGAGAAGCAACCATCTGCTTCTCTTCTTCTCCCTTTTCCCCTTCTCTCCCTCTTCCCCTCCCACAGCCAGTGACTCGGTTGGTCTGAGTGTCGGGCTTGGGCGCTGAGGATAGCTCAGTTGATTCGAACATTGGCCCCAGACGAGGGTGGCCAGGTGCATCCCAGTTGGGGCACATGTAAGAGTCTATCTCCCCTCTTCTTATTTAAAAAAAAAAAAAGAATGAAGAAGTTAATTTATCTATGAAATGACAGTCCAGCTTCTATTTGACCCCTGTGCTTTCCACATTGATAACCTCTCTCTTTCACAGCATTTGAGGGAAAAGACTGATGAGTTTGATAACATTTGATGATCTGCTTTTCAGATACTTCAGTTTTTCATTTTCAGATAAATGAAAGATAATATAACCTGAAATATATCAACAGCAAACAAAAACCATAAAATGAAGCTGTGGTATTTTCTGGATGCCAACCTCCTTTTGAGTTCAATAAAAAAGTCTTATCCTTAGAGGGCTTTGTTGGGCGAGATGTGTGTGTGTGTGTGTGTGTGTGTGTGTGTGTGTGTGTGTGTGTGTCCAAACAAAAAAACAAGGATGCTTTCTCTCCCGAGGAACCTGAGAAGTTGAGGCTGTCCCCAAGGCCTCTGTCTGCAGCGGCCCACGGGGACCTGCCTTGGCTTGAAGCAGACAAAGCCCAGCTCCTTGGGCTTCCAGCACTGGTTTGCAAAAAAATTATTCTAACAACCTGAAAGGATTGTTGCAACTAAAGTACTGTTGGGAGAATAAATAGATACCCTTCTGCACTTCATTTGATTTAGCTGCTTAGCCACCGATGGTGGGCAGTGAGGCCGGTTCCCTGTGTGATCCTGGGCAGAGAGGGAGCTGGCATCCTCACCGAGGCCCTATGTAGACCAAGCAAGGCTGATAGCCCACAGAGGATTGTGTGACATAGAGTTGACTTAATAAGGAAAAGAAAACAAGGCAAAACAAACAGCGTAAAAAGAAAAAGTCACTGCAAAGCAGGTTCAGCTGCCTTGGAACAACTGACATTGCTATAGCAGTCGTGCTAGGGAGCGTCTGAAAAGGGTGTTGTCAAAGGTTTGTCTGTGAGTAAAGTGAAGAGGTAAGGCAGATATGTGATCAATGCAGAGTAGATTTGCAAACATCTGCCACCGAGGAATAAGAGACCTTGTATCTAAATTACTTGGTTTGTCTGTCTACTCTGATCAAATTGGCCAGAAAGAAATGACCCTCTGCTATTTCATCTATGTGGATATTAATTGACTGTTCAGTGTGTACAGAAGGTAGCCCAGATGAGCAACTGGGAAGTTTTTGTTCCTCGGGTTCTGACCTAAACGTTCCCCCACAGTCAGTGATGTGTTTTAGTGCCACTTGCTGGAGGAAACCCCAGCGTGGTGGGATGAGGAGTTGGCTGAGAAAGAGGTCTTTCTAGCAGCATGTCATCTCATTCTGGTATATCAGGGATTTTACGATTTGGCTCTTGGGATAAAAGGAGTAGCAGAGGAATGCAGACAGGACCTGGAAAACCTCTCTGAAGACTCTCTTCTCTGGCTAGAGCTGCTTTCTCACAAAACGGTCCCTTTTCATCTGTGCTGGGTGAGAGCATGGTCCCAGGTATCGAAGGACGGTAGTGTCTATCGAAACCTCTGTACCTACAAGGGATTAAAGCAAGTTCATCTTAAAAAGGAATTTTTAAAAATGTATCCCATGGACAGCACTGGCGGAAGCTGGGAGAAGAATGTCCTTCCTGGGGGTCTGGGGCTTGCACTGCAGGGTGTCCTTGGCTCTCGCTCTGCCTTTGTGGTCAGACTGAGTGCTCCCTGGTCTTTTGTAACCAATGCCCTGAATGTGAGCCCAGCCTTTGGCACTGGGTCTCATTTTGGCATGAAGGAGCAATGTGATAAAAGCTGACTTTCAGAACAATTAGTTGGTATAATTTTGACAAATGTAAAGGTGGGTAAAACCATTTTTGTTTTGGTTAATACTCAGGTGCTCCGCTCCAGCAGTTTTTGGATTATCAGGGGAAGAATGGAAGGATGTTACCTTGGGGAGAGCTGACTATTCTGCTATTCTAACTAATGAAACTGTATTACACTGGTAGGAACATGCAAAATTCAAGTTCCTAAAGGAGCTGGGAGGGGCCTAAAAGGAGTGGTTGGTTATTCAAATAATAGACTTCTTTGTTATCGCTATTTGTCATAGAGGGACACTTCCTTTTACTCTGTAAAGAAGAATGAGGTAGCCCAGGAGAGGAAATTACAAGTGCTTTCAGTGCCTATGGGAGGAAGTAAAAGTGTTCACAGAACTAATAGATTATCCCAGGTCTAATTTTGCATCTAGATTGTAAGTTCTGTTTTGCACTATTGTCTCTTTTCTTAAGTGAAGTTTTATAATTTTTATTTAGCTGTTTTCTGTGTTTTATTTGTCTAATTATTTTTCTTACATTAGAATCATCTACAAATGAGTGTGTTTGTTTTATAGGTGAACATCATTCCAATAATTGCAAAAGCTGACACCATCGCCAAGAACGAATTGCACAAATTCAAGAGCAAGATCATGAGCGAACTGGTCAGCAATGGAGTTCAAATCTATCAGTTCCCCACAGATGAAGAAACAGTGGCAGAGATTAATGCAACAATGAGTGTAAGTCCTCAAGTAAGAAAAGATCAGCCAGTGATTTTCCTGTAGGCTTCTCTTTGTATCAGCATTATAGAGTGGCTGGAACACTGGACTGGGAATCTGGTGTCTTCCATGTGGTCTGGCTCCGCCAGTATTTCAAGTCGTTTACCTGCCCTGTAGCTCAGTTTTCCCATCTATCAAATGGGAGAGTTAAATAAGATAATCTCACATTTCTTCCCCACTCTTAACAATTACGATTTCTACAACAAAGCTTGTGGGGAATGCCAGCCCAGCACCGCTTCACACAGAGCAACTTAAAGAAATAGACCTCTGCTCGCTTGTGCCGAGGTAGGCAAAAACATATCCTCCTGCCTCACTTTGGCTTCTGGGATTGGTTCCTGCCTTTCCCCCTTTTTTATTTACCCCACCCTTTCTTGAATCCAGTTGAGGGTGTAATTTCCACATCACAGGAAGATCTGATCAGGAGATTGATGACTAGAGCTTTGGCGATCTAAGTGCGCTTGGTGATATAATCTGTCTTGGTGAGCCCCTCCTGCCAGTCGATAGCCGGATCACCCCGCCACTCTTTGTGCATCTGAGCAACAGCTCGTCTCTGAGCCACGGTGACTACGTGTATCTTTTTTCATTTGGGAGTGCATGACTTCTGTAAAAACGGCATTTTTTGCACAATATTGATGCCCAGTCATGGTCTTTCAAATTCTTAAAATTGTAGGTTACCTTCAGTGAAGTGTAATTAGAAGCTTCCAAATAGCTTGACCTTACCTGAATAAACGCTGAAAACTTGATTCAGATGTGTGCTCGTGGCAGCGGAAGTCAGTCTGTATTTATTAATTTGTGGATAGTTGAGGTCTGTTCTACTTTCATTAGGAGATCTAATCTTGAAAAATTGGATCTAATCATGTCATTGTTAAATGTACTAATGACACTTTTTAAAAATTAGTGGCTTTATTGAGATATAATTATTATACAGTGGTACCTTGACACACAAGTTTAATTCATTTCATGGCCAAGCTCATGACTCAATTTGCTTGTGTGTCAAATCAAATTTCCCCATTTAAATTAATGGGAATGCAATAAATTTGTTCCGGCCCCCCAAAACCACGCAAATTCTTTGTTTTATATGCTTTTAAATAAGAAAATGTACTTGGCCTGACCAGGTGGTGGCGCAGTGGATAGAGTGTCTGACTGGGATGCGGAAGACCCAGGTTCGAGACCCCGAGGTCGCCAGCTTGAGCGCGGGCCCATCTGGCTTGAGCAAAAAAGCTCTCTAGCTTGGACCCAAGGTCACTGGCTCCAGGAAGGGGTTGCTCGGTCTGTTGAAAGCCCGCGGTCAAGGCACGTGTGAGAAAGCAATCAATGAACAACTAAGGTGCTGCAATGGCAACAAAAAACTAATGATTGATGCTTCTCACCTCTCTTCGTTACTGTCTGTCTGTCCCTATCTATCCCTCTCTCTGACTCTCTCTCTGTCCCTGTAAAATAAAATAATAAAAATAAAATTAAAAAATATAAGAAAATATACTTGGTTTATGAAGTGTATTTACCTTTAAGGTCAGGCGAAGATGCTGGCAGTGGGGGAGGAGACTGACGGAGGAGGTTTTCATATTTTTCGCTGTTGCTTAACCTAACTTGCTCTCTACACAGCACTACATTTAATTGCAAAATTTAACTTACACACTACTATGATATGTAACTTTATCACTAAACTTAATTGTTATTTTTTTACTTTGCTTAATCATCATCATTTTCTTCACTGACTTTTGGCTTTTCCACCACACTTTTTTCGCTTTTACTTAGAGGCTGTTTCAACATAAACCTTTCCATGGAAGTTTGTTTCTTCCTCCCTTTCAGAACATTTGGCAGGCTAACTAGTGGAGAATGGTGGAAGCTTGTGATTCAAATACCTGCTCATGACTTAAAGCAAAAAATTCCTATGAGTGACTGCTCGTCTCTCAAATTTCTCATGATTTGAAGTGCTTGTGTGTCAAGGTACCACTGTATTGTATAATTCAGTGGTTTCTAGTATATTCACAAATTTGTACAACCAGTGCCACAAACAATGTTAGGGCATTTTCTTTACCCCGAAAAGAAACCATGTACCTTTCTTAGCTATTAATCCTTTACCCATCGCAGCCACAGGCAATCACTAATCCACTTTATTGTCTCTAGATTTGCCATGTAAAAGGAGTCATGCTAAGGTTCATTCTAGACAATTAAATGACAGCCCAGTCCACCTGGTCCCTAGCCCTATAATTTGTTTGTCATCATAATTCAGGAGATCAGGGCTACTCCACAAAACTGCCTCTTGTTTCTTCTGTTCGGCATATGGACTTTTTCTATATAGAGCTGTTTTCATTTAGGGAAGATTTCTGCCTTAAATTAATCTAGGACTTTGGAAGCAAATGTAAAACTTTCTTCCTCTCTGGGGCTGTTATTGTATGAATTTAAAATTAAGGGATCTCATTAATGCAGAGGTAGTACAGCTCCACTCTGCCCTCTGTGGGTCACACTCAGTTGTGTGACCCGCTCTGGCTGTCATCCTCCTGTGGCTGGGACAGTAAAGGCTCTAGAAGAAACTGAGGAGCGAATTCTTCTTGGGAAAGAGGCATGAGGGGTTTGAAGGGAAGGTTGACATAAGGAACTTATTGGCAGGACTTATGACAGGACTTATTCAAAAGACAGAAACAAAACTATGCACAAAAGAGCCTTGAGGGTTTTGGTGCATCCGAAGTTTGCCTGTCAGCACCACCGCAACACGACAGACACCTCCCGATAGAGTAAGTTCCCATCACAGGGGGTAGGCAAATAACAAATTCTGGTTCAACTCTCTTAGGAGAGAGAACTTGGAGGGAATTCCTATACTGGATCAAACTGATATGTGAGATCTCTTCTACCTCTAAAATTCTCTGGTTCTGGGTATTAAGAGCTTCATGTTAATAATAGTGCCTGACAGTTTTGACATTTATGGAGCATTTACTATGTAGCAGTTACTGTTCGAGGCTTTACACTTAATCTTTATGATAATCCCACAGAGAGGTACTATGATTATTTCTACCTCGCATACGGGGGAATGGCAGCCATACACCTAAGATTGCATAGCTGTCAGTAGCGGAGGCAGGATCTGAACTCAGAAGCTTTGCTCTACAGCTGACACCCCTGCCCTTTATGGTACTGCCACCCAAACAGAACAGTGTGCTTGTCTATACCATCATGAAGGACTCGGGCTAAGATGCCACTTGTTTATCCTGCCTCAGAACTGCAATTTGGGTATCATTGTGGGATTCTGGAGGGAACATAAAAATGTCATCAATTTTCTTTTTATATCTTTCCCCATTCTTTTAAATAATTTTGCAAAGTCATGAAACTGAATTTGTGTTAACTTTCTTGAAAAGAAAATACCCATGAACTTTTTGTTCTCTCTCTTTCTCTCTATCATATTAATAGAACGAAAGATCTTTGACATTCCTAAATTAATCTTGCTCTTTATCAAGAAATTTTCTTTTAGGTCTTCATTGCAAACAATTTCTGGTGATGAAATCCCATGTGACATGTACAAAAGACTTCACTGACTTGTTTTGTCGCTCAGTTTGAGTGAAGGAAGCAGTCTCCTTGGTTGTTACACCAGAATGTTGGCTGGAAGGGTCCTGTTGTTCCTCTCTTTTAGGGAACACATTTCAGTTCCAGACCTGGAGTTTGAGAAAGAGATGTGCTTTATTTCCTTCTTACAGAGTGTGAGACGAACTAGAAAATATAAATACCTTTGAGCAGCAGACAAAATACCACTTGGGCAGCCTGGACAGAGGCTTATGCCAAGCTCTCAGTGGGGGAGGATTTGACTTTAAAACATAATTGCCTTTCTCAGCTTATCTGTAGTGGAAGAATACTGGGTCAGGGAACCCTAAATAATAATTCTCAAGGCAACCATTTTAAATGTTCTTATTTTTATATGCTAATAGAAAATGTAGAATTACTCTTTTCCCCCAGAATGCAGCCATAGCTTCCAGATAAACCGACGGGGAACAGTCAGTTGTCCTGAACACTGTCTCTGCCTGAGATAAGTCTGAGTGCAAGGCGTGGGCCAATAATTTGGACTATGATGTATTTCTATCTTGAATTCTGTGCAGCAGTCAACTATGTAAAGCAGTGCTGTTGAACAGAAACATAATATGGCCACACAAGTAATTTAAAATTTTCTAGTAGCCACGTTAAAAAAGTGATAAGACTGCCTGACCTGGGGTGGTGCAGTGGATAAGCTGTCGACCTGGAATGCTGAGGTTGCTGGTTTGAAACCCCGGGCTTTCCTGGTCAAGGTACATTCAGGAAGCAACTACTATGAGTTGAAGCTTCCCTTTCTCTCCTCTCTTCTGTCTGTTTGTCTCTCTTCTCTCTCTCTAAAAATCATTTAAAAATTATTTTAAGTGATAAGAAATGTGAAATTAATTCTAAGACCTTATTTATCCCAATATACCCAACATACTATCATTATAAGATGTAATAAATATAAAAATTATTAATGAGGTATTTACCAATTCACAATATCTTTGAAATCCACTGTATGTATATTGTATAATTATAGCACATCGCAACTTGGAGCACACTCAGTTACTCCCTGCATACTTGAAAGTTTTTAAATATCAAATAAGTTTCAGAAAGATAATTTTTCTTTAATATTTGCATACACATTGACAAAACTGGCTCTAGACCTTTTAGAAGACTTGAGTTGAAGCCAAGTGGAATTTAGTTTCTGGATCTCACAAGCCCCATTTCAGATGCCCAAGCGCCATATATATTAGTGGCTACTCGTTTGGGCAGCTTGTGTCCAGAACTTACTGTTTAGTTTCAGAAACCCATACAGTTTCCCCTTGGATTTAGTGCATATCAAATATTCAGAATTTGGGTGTGGAAGGGGTAGGCTACACAAAGCCTACCCCCACTGGATGGCTTGCCTACCCCCCCTGGTTTCTCTTGCCACTAAGTAGAGGCCTATAGAAGTGAGGAGAGTGCAGAGGCAGGTGGAAAACCCATCCTTGCCTGAGCTGGGGATGGTAACTGCAGCAGGTACCCGAATAACGTTACTTTGTTCAACGTCATTTCGTTATAACTTTGATGAGTGAAAACAGGAAAAGTGGACTCCAGGCCAGGGCCACTGTGTGTGGCGTTGTCATGTTCTAACCGACGTCTGTGTGCGTTTTCTTCAGAAACTCCAGTTTCCCCCCGCAGCCCAAAGATGTGCATGTTAGGTGGGGGCCTTCCTCGTGTGTCTCAGTTGCCCCAGTCTCAGTGTGTGTGTGGGGGGGGTGCTAGTGCACCCTGTGATGGGAGGGTGGGCGTCCTGTCCAGGGAAGGGTCTCTCCTGGTGCTCTGAGCTGCCCGTAGAGGTTCTTGCCACCCTCAACCGTGAACTGGAACAAGCAGGTTGGAAAATAACGATCTTACTCATTTTTATTAATCTTCCTTGTGTTTGTGGCTCGCATGCATTCCCATGTTTAGAAGTGTTTTGGGTCTTCAGAGGTTTGGTGATGTCTTTGTGACCAGAAATATGCCATAAGAAATTAACTCTTGTTGATATCAATTAGGCTGTAGTAAAATAATTTTGTTTTACAGTTGTTTCGCATAAGGTTGCAGTTTCCAAGAACCTGCTCACGCCATTAAGTGACAACTTACTGTACTCTCTGTCCCTGTGTTGCTTGGCAGGTCCATCTGCCATTTGCAGTGGTCGGCAGCACCGAAGAGGTGAAGATCGGCAACAAGATGGCCAAGGCCAGGCAGTACCCGTGGGGTGTAGTGCAGGGTATGTGTGGCACAGGGAAGGGATGCTTCACATTAAACCTCTTTGATGACCAACCACGCTCCGCCCCTCACTGCGTTTGGGATGGTCCTTAATCGTGGACAGGTGGAAGGGAGCAGCAGGGTTGTACATATGGCGATCGTGGAGGTGAGAAAGGAATGGTGACCAGGTAGGACAGTGGTAACAATGGAGAGAAATGGCTGCAAAGCCCTGTTGCCAATGATGCATCCCCTGAAGAATGATGACGTGTGGGAAAATCAGCATAAATTTCTGCCTAGAAAAGAGTTCTTCCCTAGCAGTCTGACCCAATTTCATCAGTAAAGTATAAGAAAGCTTGAGAGATTTCTTTTACAAGTAAGAGAGTACTTGTTTATCTGTGGAAACAGTGTCTTCCAACTAAACGTTATCTTGGTAAATATCTGAGACCTAAGAGAATATCTGACCTATATCTGACATTGTGAGACATGACTGTGGTCTCTAACCTGAAGAAGCTTCCTATTTGCCACTTTGATGGGCAAGGACTCTATTACTTGCCCTTGGTGTGTGTTCTGAAGCAGGATGTCTCCAGAAACTTCCTTCATTGGTTTGAGATATGTGAGTCCTCTGTTTCATTTGTTCTGAATAAAAGCAATAAATCTGTGAGGAGAAGAAACAATACCTTTGAGGGTCTAGGAAAATTTTTATGAATCTGACCAATTAATCTACAACAAGAAAATTTTCCTCATAGTGTTGTTGATAAAATTAAAAAGGAGGTAGTATATATAAAAAAAAAGCCTTGTACAGCTCCAGACAGCATAGAGTGGTAGAAACAGCCAGTCTTTGAAGCCAGATGTCATGGTGTTTGAATACAGACTCTGCTACCTCTATGTGAGCAAAGCCACGTGTCTGCTCTGTCTGCGTCGGCAAAGCAAGGGTCGTAGTGCCTACCTGGCGGAATGATTATGAAGGGCAAAGACACTATTTGTACATCTCCTCCCACAGTGCTCTGCAGTGATTTACTCCTCTCATCAGTATATGGTCAGTGTCAGAAATCTTGTCTTCATTGGGGAATTAAGGGGATTCCAGTAAAGGATCTTCAGGTGGCTTTGAGACTTCAGAGATTTCAGGAGCAATGATAACAACATCTTGAAAATGTCACTTTGGATTTTCAGTGACATTGTTGCTGATAGCAGCCCCTATGCTCCCGCTTCCCCTCCCCCATCTCTTGCAGTTGAGAATGAAAACCATTGCGATTTTGTGAAACTGCGGGAGATGCTGATCCGTGTGAACATGGAAGATTTGCGAGAACAGACTCACACCCGCCATTATGAATTGTATCGGCGCTGTAAGCTCGAGGAGATGGGGTTCAAGGACACTGACCCTGACAGCAAGCCCTTCAGGTATGAGGCCACCTAGCAATCTTGTTGTTTCCAAGACAATGGCGAAGGTGGAGCATCACAGAAATGCTTGTTGGATTAAAATATCAGGAGGGAAGCATCTGGTGGGAGCAGGTTAATCTCACATATTGCCAGACATTGTGATAACCACTTGATTCACATTATCTCAGCTGTTGATGTAGCTGACATCATTATCACCCCCACTTTACAGGTTAGGAAATTAAGGTGCTGAATGTGTAAACAATCTGCCCAAGGTCCTACACTTAGGAAGTGACGGGAGTGTTTTAAACCTGTGCTCTTAATCATTACACTCACAGAGAGCACTGAGCCTGGCCCAGGCATTTATAGATGTGTGGCTGCTCCTTACAGTTTACCTCATTCATTTTTGCCAGGTGGGGTTGACTTCCCAAGGCTCGCTCTCTTTAAAGTGCTCTTATTAGCTTTGAGCGGTTCAATACAATACTAACAGTGAATGAGTAGCAAAGGGGATAACCTGTAAAAAAGGTCTTATGGATTTTCCCACATCATTGATGGAGAGGGAAAATGTGAAGGGGAAAATATTGAAATGTATGTAGAGTTAGTGGTTTAGCAAAGGCCCAAGCCCTGTCAGAGCCCTGTGGTGGGGAGAGTCTGCTGGCATGGGGTATCTGGCTTGGTGAAATGTCAGTAGAAGGTGAGGCTGTCAGGCCAGGCGCACATGGCTTTATCCAAATGGAGTCCTCACAATTCCTTAACATAGATGTGAAGCGTGTCTGGGCTCAGTGTCTCTACCAACTGGGGCCATGGGCCCTTGGAAAAGACTTTTCCTCCTCTTTTGTGGCTAGCCCTATAACTTACCCTCAGCTACATAGGAGCTGACTGGCCATCATGCCTAAGTCAGCCTGTGTGGTGTGGCAGACTCCAGCCCCCTGGATCTGCCATTGGGGTGGTAGCAGGTTATTGTCTAAGAATTGCTATAGTGGTAGTTTGGTAAAGTCTGGGCTGGTCTCCTGGTCCAGTGCTACTGTGGAGTGCTGTGTGGATGTGTGAGAATATTGGTGAGAACAAATGGAGACCCCCAATAAAAGGCTTCCAGCCATAAAGTCATCCTCTGGCCAAGTTTGCCTCATGTAGTCCCACTCTGGAAGCTTGTAAAACTGGCATTCTGCCACCACATGAAATGTCACTTTTTTGGTCAAGGTAAAGAATGCCTTTTTGTGTAAACAAGTTTAACTAACTCAACCTTGAAATGCATTGACCAAAAATTAGCCCCTATAAAATCAGGCCTACTCTGGTGGTTTTTAAACCTGATGGAAATGGTTGTCATGTGGGAGAGGCTATCTTTATTTTTTCATGGAGGATTTTTTTCCCCATGCATAGAGATAGAACAAAAAACACTACAATAAAGTTGAACTTATTTGGCCTTCCCCTTCATTCAGATCCAGGCAGTATTGAAGAGCTGGGACAAAGAATCAGCAGTCTGGATTCACATCTTGGCCCTGCTATTAATCAACTTCTCAACCTGTCTGGGCCTCAGTTTCCTCATCCGAAAAAAAGGAGCAGGGCTAGATCAGGAGGCAAATCTGATAAAAGGACTTCTTGTAGAATGGGCTAGAATGCCTGCTCTGACCCATTGGCCCACTGCCCTTTTCTGGCTGTGGTTTGGGGTAGAGGGGTAGATTAGATATAGGACACAAGTGGAGCCTGGTCTTGTTCCTGCTTTTTTCCTGAGACATCACTGCCCTCTGCCCAACAGTCCATCTGAACCACTCCTTCCTCATCTCAGAATACCACCCTCTCTTTGACTGCCTGTCAGGTCACAGAGAGTGCTGTTACCACCATTCCCTCAAGAGATCGCAAGAGATTTCAAGCCCATGAAACACATATTTTTTTCAGGGTGTGCAGACCTCAGTTTACCAGCTGAACAGTGCAAAACAGTGGGCAGAGCTCCCCTCTGAGCCAGGTGGCCTGGGGCCAATCCAGCTCTGTCACTTTCTCATTGTGTGAACTGAACAGAACTAACACTCTCCAGATTTCTCCATCTGTAAAGTGTGGGGTGAAACTCATACTTACCTTATTGGGTGCTTGTAAGGAGTAATGCATTCCCACACATAAATTGCTCCCTAAACCGTGGTGAAGTCGTACACTTGGGCATGCCCTCCACTAGGTGGTTTCAGGAGATTGTCCCTTGTTGGGAGAGACTTGTGCGGTATAAATTGTTAGGCTGAGGGAAGAACTGAATGTCTGTATTCACTCTCCCTTCCCTTGACTTCCATGAACAACACCTGCCTCTACCAACGTCTAATAGGAGAAACATAAGAAAATAAAATCTTTAGTTTCAAAGCAGTCTCAAACCTGATGAAAAATTGTACATTTCCACTTAGAAAAAGGTGTTATGAACTGCAGTTAGAAATTCAGTTGAAAGAGCTAAAATTTGCAAAAGATCTCATTGCTTCAGGCGTCCGTGAGAGGAGAGAATAGAAGCTCCTCTGGACTGGCCCTCACCAACCGGAAGCATCGGTGAGGCCTCTAGTGTCCCCTAACATCTCCATCAGCAGGGGCTCCTGGGCAATATTTTTCTGTGAATGCTGTGGTTCTGAGTCATTTCTACATCACTCACTTACTTGTGACCCCTTAAAATAAGGTTATATGATTTCTTTCTTAGACGTTGCTGATTATTTCCAATGTCAGCCTTCAGAAGCTGGTTCATATCCTCGGATAGGGAGATATAATAAGTAGCATTAACTGAGCCCGTTTTCCTCTTCCACCCAGAATGTCAAAACTGCTGTCAGGCTCTTGGCTGCGGCCACCTGCAGCAGCACCTTTGCTCCTTCGTCTTTCTCTAGGACACAGGCTTTTCACCATGGGCTGCAAGCCTTTACTGTGAAATATGGTCTGCGTTATGATTTAGAGTACATATTTTCATGAAGCCATACTTGCTCTTATTGTTTATACTTCCTCTGGTATTTTCTATCCTATTCCCTTAAACTTTTTATTTTAACATGTTGGTTAAGACCCATGATTGAATCATGACCGTAGCTGGAAATTGCTTCTCCAGAAACTGGAGCATAAAGTAGGTTGTGGCTGGAACTGAGTAAGGCAGAGTCATCTTGAGAATTCTCAGTATTCTCGGTAGCACTGTCTGGATTACCTTTAAAACGTTTCCATGATTAAACAACTTTGGTGAGCTCTAAGTCAATCAATGTAAACAGGTTCTTTTACTGACAAGCTTTCCAGAGCACTTAAGATAAGCAGTGGATGGCAGAATAATTCCATCAGATTACTTGGAGAACATTTAAAAAATACAAATTATTTTGCCTTAGCCTGCCACCCTGAATCAGCATCTCCAGGAGTGAAGGTAGGAAACTGTATTTAGAAAAGTCCAATAAAACCTGCCCAGGCGATCCTGATGTGCGCTGACTTTGTGAGCCACTGTGCAGTGCCACTCTCCTAAAGGGAGTCCACACACAGCATTTTCCCTCTACTCTTTTATTTATTTCTTTTTACTTAGAGGAAAGGAGGCAGAGACAGACTCCTGTACGCACCCCGACTGGGATCTACCCGTCAAGCCCTTGCTTTGGGAATCCCTCCTTATAAGGTGTCTTGGAAGAGTGATCTCTGAAACTCATTTTGGGGGTTGTTTCTTGGTGAAATTTCTATAAATGGCATCCCACTGCTTGTGAGAAGAGAGAGATATACTCATTATTCTAAAATCATCAAAAACCAAGTTTCCCTTGAAATTTCATAGCAGGGACAAGCCATCTTTTGTCTTTGGCAAGTATGACCCAAATAATGGTGATGAAGAGTTTATTGGAAGTTCTCAAAATGAAATTCACGAATTTCTTTGTCATTCTGTTATCAGTATATTTCTCTATCTCTGATATACAATAGCTATAAAGATTAGCCAACATTAACATCAGACAGATTTAGTTTCATAAGATAATGTGAAAGCTAAATATACCTCTGGAAACTCAAAACACAGGATTATTCATTAACAGGCAGTATTGATACCCTTGAGAGCAGGAGAAGTTACTTTTAATCAATCAATAAAAGCGTTGATTGCAAAAGTAGGAACAATCCTAACTGGGACATTTTCTAGTTGTTCAGTTCTTTGTATATCTACATGTATGTGCACTCTCGCCACCTGACTGTCCCCTTTCTCCTTCTAAAAGGACAAGTGTGAATGCTGGGGCTCTGCACGGTACCTGGACTCATCCACAGGTGCTATCCAGTTTGGAGTCAGCACTTTGGATAAATTTGGTCCATGGGTAAAAGTGGATAGTCCTGCTGGCTTGTGTTACTGTGACAACTCTTGTTCTAGGGAAAGTGGAAGGGAGAGAGAAGTAGCCATAACACCTTATAAAATATCAACAAACTTGTCTCTGTATGGGTGTGGGTGTCTGTTTTTTTAAGTTGTGTTACCAACAGTGATATTTCTGTAAATATATTCTGAGTTAGAGATAAAGCTGAGTCGTGGCATTTGATTTAAAATATTGGGCTCTAAGTAAGTTCTGTAGTCAGTCAGGAAGAGGATGGGATTTACATTTTTTTATTTTTAATTTAATTTTTAAAAATTAAATTTAAAAATAAAATTTCTCCCAGATCTATTTATAATTGGTAATGCAATTTTTAATGACACATTTAAAAGTAGCAATTTAGTTGTAATATCATTAGATATACTATTGTCTGTTTAGATCAGTGGTTCTTAACCTTTTTTGAGGTACCGAACCTACCAGTTTCATATGCGCATTCACCGAACCCTTCTTTAGCGATAAATAAAATATGATTTTCTTTTCCAAATTCAAGACATAGGTATATATTTTTTTACTGGTGCACAAAATGAGCCGTGCATGAACATCACCTTGCTCAAAGAACAAAACCAACAAAGTGCATAAACTCACAACAAATTACGGTATTACTTTATTCTGGCCTCCGAACCCCTGAGGCCAACTCATCGAACCCCTAGGGTTCGATAGAACCCAGGTTAAGAACCACTGGCTTAGATGGTTCGCTGAATCTGTTATCTATACTGGGGACTGGAGTGAGATGAGTAGGGGAAGGTGATATTTGCTAAGCACTGAATGCTCTACTCACTTTGCCATTTAATTCCCACAGTCATATCCCTGGAGGTAAGTGCTATTGTATCCACAGCTTATACAGGGGACGTTGAAGCTCAGGGGCTCTGATCCTTGCTGAGATCAGTTGGCAAGTTGCTGTGGCCAGAATCCTATGAAGTACCTATGCATTCCTCTCCCTACACTATACCTCCTCCATCTTCTGAAATTCTTAATCGTATCTTCAGTATCTACCTGGTGTGCTTATCTGGAAGATGCCAGTCAGCCCAGCCCAGCTTTCCCTGTATGAGTATGTGTGGGATAAAACGTAGCCAGTAAGGGACAGCTTGTTAGGGCTGTATTGTGCTCATTGACTCATCTCTGGCTCGTGATGCACTTGTCTTTCTGATCACTGTGTAACTAAAAAGAAGATGGTGCCATTTTATTTGCCTTTCTTGTGGTAAGTGGCAGCCATATCTATTTTTTGGAAGAGGGTGGGTGGAAATTCTGTGAACTGAATTATCTTATGCAATTTTATGACGCTATCTTGTCTGTGACTTTTGAATAGTCTTCAGGAGACATATGAAGCAAAAAGGAATGAATTTCTGGGAGAACTTCAGAAGAAAGAAGAAGAAATGAGACAAATGTTTGTTATGAGAGTGAAGGAGAAAGAAGCTGAACTTAAAGAGGCAGAGAAAGAGGTAAGCTATCTATCTGTCCTTTTTCATGGAGGAGAAATAAGCAAGTTATTTTATTAATGGCACATTTTATAGGACTTCATGCTGTTTTAAGTACCTTCTTTATACATTTTATCACATGCATGGCATACTAACCTAGCAAGAAAAGTAGGTCAGATATTCTCATCCCCATTTTACAGATGGTAAATCTGCGAGTTGTAAAGGTTAAGCGATTTATGCAGTCCTATACCAAATCAGTAGATAAGCTGAAACTAAAACCAGATCTTAGGTCTCCAGACCTGGTCCCATTTTCTTTGTAGCTCACTTTTCCTCAACATATAAGTCTTGCAATAAGAGATTTGAGATTCCGGGAAAATTATTACCTTAGTGTATTAGCCAGCTCAGTGAGCTAAACAGTGGATGGCTCTTCACCACTGATAGGCAATGGTCCCCGCACGCCATTGCTGGGCTCACGCTTCCCCCTTTGTGGGCATGCTCTCCACTCCAACACCTCTTTGACTCCATCTCATTCCCCATGCCAAGGCCAGAGTAACTGCTTCCTGGAAGTTCACATGGATTTCTGCTATAATACTCATTCCTTTGAGAGAGAGTGTGTGTATAATATGCTTGCTTCTGATGACAGATAATGAGTATCTGAGTGTTTGATCTATATAGCTCACTACATTTACAAATGCAATTGTCTAAATTTTCTCACCATCCCGTTAATTTATCTGAAATTTAGAAATTATTTAAATACCTGTTTGCTCAACACAGTTTTGCTGCAGAAAGGAAAATTGACCCTTATTAGCTGTTGGTTTTAAATGTTAAGTGGATGCTAGGTAAAAAATATAGAATTTACCAGTAAGAATATTTTCCTTTTGACCCTGGCTGGGTGGCTCAGTAGATGAAGCATTGCCCCAGGGTGCCAAGGTCGCCGGTTTAATCCCCAGTCGGGGCATGTACAAGAAGCGGTCAGTGAGCATACAACTAAATGGAACAACTGAGTGGAATGGCGAGTTAATAGTTCTCTTTCTCTGCCTCCTCCTTCCTTACTCTCCCTCTCCCCTTCCTTTGAAATTCAGTTTGTCAAGGGCCAGAAATTTCTCAACACGTTCATCTGTAGTTGCTATATATCTCAAAGTAAATATATATTATATATTAAATAAAGAACTACTCTTATCACGTGTGAATTTCTTATTAGGAGCATGGATAATTTTTATTTTCTTCTTTGTGCTTCTCACAATGACTATATACACTGCTCACAGAAATTAGGGAATCGGGGAACATGCAGATACTCCAATACTTTTAGGCTTTGTATAGTGCATTTTCACCAATGAAATAAAAGTTGGTTTTTCATCTCATTTGTGTAATTGAACAACTTTCTTTGACTGGTCTTTTGCTTTTCTGATGTTCTTGTTTAATAAAAAAAAGCAAATCCTTTTTTTTATTGCTTCATATTCATTTAAAAATACCCCCTAACTTTTGTGAGCAGTATATTTTATTGTCAGAAAAGGTATGCAAGGATTCCCTTTAGCTCCACAGGGTCCAAGTGCCAGATGAGAACAGGACTCCGAGGGATGCCTTTCCCCCCTTAGCTGACTGTCCCAGGCACCAGGTGCTGCCTCACTGCTGTGATGGAGGCACGGGCAGCAACGTGGGCCGGACAGCCCACACTGGCCAGCTCCCCGCCCCTCACAAGCTGTCTCTCTTCCAGCTTCACGAGAAGTTTGACCTGCTGAAGCGGACACACCAAGAAGAGAAGAAAAAAGTGGAAGACAAGAAGAAGGAGCTAGAGGAGGAGGTGAACAATTTCCAGAAGAAGAAAGCGGCAGCCCAGTTACTGCAGACCCAGGCCCAGCAGTCTGGGGCCCAGCAAACCAAGAAAGACAAGGATAAGAAAAAGTAAGCAGGTGTCACCCCCTGTCGGGGCCTCTAATGATCTCTTCCTCTTGCATGTCTCTACTTTTCCCATTTACAGACTGGAAACTGGTCTGTTCCAGAAAGATAAAAGCAAGTATTTTCTCTACAGTGGAGGGAAGATGACAAAGGTTTTTAAAGTCTCTAAAGGGTACACAAACATTAATTTATAAAACTTGACCACATGAACAAGCAATCAGGACTGGAGTAACCTTTCCTCTCCAGTAGCGTCTTCTGCACCAACACTAGGACTTTCGAGAAGACGGTTTATTTCTCTTCACTACTCTTTGGAGACAGTCCTCATGACTCCTGGTAAAGAGCATCCTAAAATTATGATTGTTAGAATTATTTTTGTATTCTGCATTGTAAGGTTTGATAAGCCAGTTATTGTTCCCCAAATGAAAGATTTGGAAGAACTGCTAGTGACCACTAGTTTTCCTCTAAATTCAACAGGATGATGAATTGTTTTATTATGAAAATGGGGTCACAGTTCCATCTAGTTAAGAAGTCCCCAACAACCCTCAAGACACACCTATACCCAACATACACACACACATACACACACAAAAGAACATTTTAAAATATGGCTTTGATTTCACGTGCCACAAAGTCAGATTCTGCTCTTGTGTCGGCATCTAAGAGATGCCAGTGACAGCTGCCTGAAGGCAGTGGGCGATCTGGGCCTTACTTGACATTTTCCAGTGATTTGAAGCTGTATGTCAAACCACCGTGAAGACTAGAGAGTGCAGTTTTATGACATTTGCTGTTGGTTGACTGAAAGCGCAGCGGTCAGTCAAGCACCTGGAGGAAAAGCTCTGGTGGCTGGTGAGTCCGCGGACCTGTCCTCCCCGTCCGTGCTGTGCTCTCAGGGCAGCAGTGAGACAGCTCAGAACGTGCTTCAGGACTCTGCTCTTCGTCCTGATATG